>JAEAOA010000114.1:137500-1477500 GCA_016746295.1 Potamilus streckersoni | reverse complement strand
TATCTATCTATAGTTTGGTTGTTTTGGAAATTGATCATGCATAATACACATCTGAAGCTTTTTTTATATTCATCGCTTAGGTAGCACAGAGAAAATCAAAATTGGACATGGTTAGCATCAACGATGTGATCCGAGCAGTCTTTGACCTTTCCCTGTGGATTGACCGTTCCATGAATGTGGGGTTCTTGGCAATCTTGGAAGTTTGTATTCCGTGAACTGTTCATTTTATTAATGTCATTCGAGCGGCAGTTTTAACAACACCAAGTGCAGCTGCTTTTGCAACAACTGGCGCTGCAGCTGATATCAACGCTGGTATAGCTGCGAGAACTGAAATATACCACCCGTCTTGATTACGTCTTTAATTGCGTCCGCAGACAGATTAAGTCGTACGAGGGTCTTTCATCGTTTGGTGTCATTGAAATGCTTGAGTTGACGTTTTGTCAATGATAGTTTATTTGGACCGCCTGCGATTTATTCCACAGTTCTCTTTTGATGATTGTAGTTTTTTTTTAATCTGACCAGGAGTCAGAGTAACACTATCATGATGATATGACATTATAATATCAAAAGCGATTTAATTACATGTTTTCGACTGGGTCATCAATAACTCTCATGCATCCACCAACACCTCCAAGCAACATTGTTTTATCTGAGAGTATAGTAGCGACTGCTCTATAATTAGCAATAGCTCCTCTTGCCACACAAACTCGAAAGTGTATAACGACAGACTACCTAAATTAATCCAAATCTTCTATAGAAATGTAATAAATCGGATAGGGCGTTGTAAATTCTAGTTGTGATATTTGTAGACCAGGATTAATATTTTTAAAACGTATCGTGAATGTCATCAAACGACGATATGCACATGCTACATGATCGTTATCAAAATTCAATAATATATCTACAGATGGCTCTTGATGTCCATTTATTCACAGTAAAACTTCAGTAATACCAAGTTTGTAAAATATCTTTATAATATCCGCTTGTGAGTTTACTCGTGTAGCATCTTGGAAAGCAACAAATGTATGCCACAGTGCAAACACCTTGCTGTGATGCTATCTGCTATGTGAATAAACTCTGAATACCATATATTAAGATATCAATATTGGGAAGAGAAATTAAACATCGAAGTGTGTTGGACTATGTTGAAACTACTAGATATTAAGAGGAAAAAAAATCCGCTTTAGTGTATCGGATTAAACCTGTCTGGTTGTCTTCTTGTATATTCCTTAACAAATTGCCTTCAATCACAAATTTAAGTAATTTGGTTCAATAGTTCATGGCTTGGATGGGACAATAAACGACTTACTTTAGAAGCCGCTTATCACAAATTTAATCGTAAATAATCTGGTTTAATAGTTAATAGCACGGATGAACAATAAACGATTTGCTCGCCTTTTTTTTTTCCAACTGTCACAAAATTAATTAGCCGAACGGTCGGGGTTCGTTTTCTTTTCAACTATCACAAAATTAATCAGCAGAACGGTCGGATTCAATAGTCCATGATACGAGTGGAACAAAAGCTATTTACCAGAAGTAGCCTCTTTACAATAATTAACTCAAAAGTGTAAACAACACATGATTAAAAAGTCATTCGTTCGCTATTAGAATAGACCTCTCTGACTTGGGACAAGGACGTACGGGATACACAACTGTACGACGTAATCTCGGGATATAAACAAGGCCGAGCGAATGCGAAGTCAGTACCAGATCAGAGAGAGTGTCTGTCTATATTTACAGGTGAGAATTTTCTATTACTTACCATTTCAAGATTTTTGTAGTAACTTGTAGTTGCAATATTCTTGCGAGTTCTCTTTTTATTTTACAATTCTAATGTAATGGAATATTTTATTGTTTTTAAGATTTGATGTTTATTTGTATTTGTATGAATTTACTACCAGGTTCATACTCAAATTTAGTTGCGAATAAAAATATTCTTTAGATAATAAAGTAAAATGTTCAGTGATCTTTTCCGTGTCGTTATTCTAAATTAAATGAAATAAAATATATTTCTTTAAAATGATTATGGCATCAATCACTATTGACTTTTAAGTTCTTTGAATACAAGCAATATTTAATCACTTGTATTGTATTCTAAAATGCAGAAAACTATACAAGCATATGAAGTGGTAGATCATAGGAAATTATTTATTATGTATTGTAATATGTATTGTATGTATTTTTCAATATAAATGTTTTTATAAGTTGTATCTTTAGAATGTAGTTTTATATATCAATAAAGCTTGTCAGTCCCAGATCAGAAAGTGTCTGTCTATAATTACAGCGATCTCCGCTACCTCTCGTTACCAGAGCTTCCCCAAGATGCAGCATTACGCGTGACACTTTATCTTTAAGAGAGCCGAACTCTTTTCTCTCTCTCTCTCTCTCTCTCTCTCTCTCTCTCTCTCTCTCTCTCTCTCTCTCTCTCTCTCTCTCTCTCTCTCTGATCAAGAGTCAAGGCATCTCTTCAAGCAGCGAGAATTTCCTTCTCGTCGCAAGAAATGAGAAAAAGGTTATGTTAGAAAACAACAACTATAGAACCAACTCGATATTCCAGCAAAACGACCAATATTCTTACATAACGAGAACAATAATTACATAACAAATATGTTGTCATCATCAACCGAGTCCATAAAAACAGATCAACCGTTGTTCTTCAGCGAGTGATGGTATCATTGTTGACATCCACAACGAAAGTTTTATTAGTATTACCTATATCACCGACTGGGCGCCATATTGCACGGAGATGTAAGACCGCTCCCCATGGTACCTGTACCAATATCACTTCCAGTGGCACTGGGGTCAGGACTCTCATCTTGCCATTATTCTTCTTCCTCACTGATTGTTCTGACTGGTTGCTGCTTTTGTTGTTGTTGTTCTTGTGGTCGTTTTTGTTGTTGTGGCTGTTTTTGTTGTTGTTGTTGTAAATATGAAAAATAGTTACCTATTCCATTAATATATGCAATATATCTTGGATAATCATTTCGGGACTGATCAACTCCGTAGTGTATCTGCACAATAGTCATGGTATTCAGATTGGGTGGGTGGGTTAAAAGTCACCTGGCAAACAAAGGTAAGTCTTTATCTCTTTTTTTTCTGATATGGCTAATACTTTCTTCTGAAAATTTATCAATCTGATCAGTTCTTTTTCTTGCTTGTTCCTGGTCCGGTTCTGGTTCTGGTTCTGGTTACGATACTTTTTCATCACCTATTTCAACACAAGCTTTGTTAATACCTCCAAGTATTTCTCGCATTGATTGAGCCGCTGTTATTTCACCTAGATGTTCTCGTAGAATCTTTTGGAGGATTTTAAAAATTCTTGCTGCTTTTTTTCCAGTTGCTTTAGCAGTTTGCTCTAACGTGGGATGTTTTGATTTTGCGTTATTGACCTTGTAATTTTTTTTTTGTAGGAAGCTTTATTTTCGCGAAAAAAAAATCCCCAAAAATTGTAGGATTCGCCTTTCCTGTTGCCCTTGATTATTATAGAATAGACACCAAAATAAGGTTCACACACACACACACACACACACACACACACACACACACACACATATATATATATATATATATATATATATATATATATATATATATATATATATATATATATATATATATATATATATATATATATATATGAACGTAATATTAATCTTTGCTATAGATATTTAGCATGTGTATTAAATCTGATACTTCTCCCTAGGAACCCATCACGTTAACCACTGAGCTATCGAGTATATGACGTTGCAACAAATTAATCTACTATACAGACAATATTCGAATCATTAGTTTGCATTGTGGTATATAAGTATGATGCAATATAATGCAAAAGAGTAGGCCTACATATTTATTAATTATATTCCTATATTAAAGGTATTTAATTATTGAACAAAATATTCGTTTCCGTTATCATCCTATATGTAATTTATAACCCAGCAAAAGAAAGCATCTTATCGTCTTTGTGGAACTAAAGGTGCTATGGTTGTGATCGCTTTAAACAGAATAGTCTGGAGGAAAGAGTAATATCACGTGATCATAACATACCGCCATGTTTGGGCTCTGGAACTGGTCTGTCTTCCTGCAAAAAGTAAATGCAAGGAGAATATCTATAGTAAATAGCTTCACAATCATTTAAAGAGGAGATTACATTAGAAATCAATTAATTAATACAACCATGTTGTTATCATAATCATTGTTGCCATCGTAAGAATTATCTTCACTGCGCAGTATTGGTTTGCTCTAGCAGACTACATGTAGCAATAAATACAGATATATAGTACGAGAAAGATAATCATTAGTGTCAAACTTGCATCAATCACGTTTCTGTACAGCATTTATTAGTTTCCACTGAAAGTTTCAGACTGAGTAACCTCAGTGAGAATCGGCATGATCACTGTCGGTGACTACACGTAGCAATAAATACAGATATATAGTACGAGAAAGATAATCATTAGTGTCAAACTTGCATCAATCACGTTTCTGTACAGCATTTATTAGTTTCCACTGAAAGTTTCAGACTGAGTAACCTCAGTGAGAATCGGCATGATCACTGTCGGTGGCGTCAGTATAGGGCTGCACGCCGCACTGGGTTGACACCATCAGAGAGGGTGACACCACAGGAGTCTGCAGTTTTATGAATAAAGCACGACGAAATTTCTGACTACATGAAATCACCTTAACGGTATTATACAACAATAAAGGAATGCAAATAGACCTCAACCTTCCGCTAGATTCGAATTTTCTCACGCGTCTTTTATCCCTTCAGAATCTGAAGACTGAAAAACTACACATATCCATTAAAAAAACAGTAACGTACCTTCTCATCACTCTCACGTTCACAGGGTTTGTGACCTTAATGGTGAAAATAAAGGTTAATTCGCCGGATTGGATTCATGCATAGCTAATCTTCTGAGAGTAACCTATGAGAATATACAATGTACATTCACTAATATGGACATTTTGCCACTGAATAAAAATATCTTTTCTTTTAACTGCATTGGTCACAAATAGCCATTTTGTACAGGACATGATGTATATAGCACAGGTAAGTATTACGTGATCCTATTTCTAAAGGGGTATAATACTTGTCAAGATGTATCAACTCAATAAACCAATTTGGTCATGAGATAAACACAACAATTTGCCCATAACCAGTAAGAGACGAAATATTGGTCACGGCGAGCTTCTTGTATTGTAAGAGTGTGTTAGCGGTACTAAATGATACACGTTGCCCTCAATTTCATGATTCTAATATGGACAGTACCGTAGAAATAAACGTAAATCAATAAGTCAATAATGTGTAAAATGCAGGCTTTTAAATGAGGGTGCAGTACACATCAAAATGCATCTTAATAACAAGTTTTATGACTCCAGAACGATAATATGTACATAGGATAAAAACAATCCATGTGGTCATAAATGAAATGCAAAACCTTAACCTAAATCGATAAAATCTGAAATTTAGGTCACATTGCTTTTCTTCATAACATGGATGTGTACTAATAGATATACATGCCACATTCTACTCCAAATTATTCTACAATTAAACATGCGTCAGAACCAAACTAAAACATTTTATAAGTCATTGAAGTGAAATATAGTTCACACAGAACTAATGCTATAGTGCTCATCAAGCTGCATTATCTCAACTAGTGTCGTGATTCTAGGCATAATGCAGTGTGTACGAAGGATACAAAAACCATATGCTGAACGCAGAAACTTATCATAAGCCAGTAAAGGTGAAATGCAGGGTCACGGTGGACTTCTTTCGTTATAAAACTGTTGTAATTGTACATTCCAATGATTCTAGTAGGAGCATTGCTTTTGAAATAAACGTATAACAGCATTAAAGTTAGTGAAGCATGAAATATGGACCATTGATAACTGCCTTTGAGATGAGGGTGTCGTATTCATTGAGGTTTATCCGAACACAAACTTAGTTTTTAATTCTGTGTATAACAAACAGTACGTATACAAGGTTTAAAAAAACAACCAAAAAAAAAAAAACAAGCAGTCATGAGTTAAACGCAACAGCTTAGCCTAAGCCAATCAAATTTGGAATACAGGTCGCAGTCACCTTATTTTCAGTAAGGGTGTAGTACTAATAGGGCTACATACAATCATTTAGTCTGATGATACTAATTGGAATTGTGCTTGAGAAATAAACTAAAAGCAAAAAATGTAAGCATTGTAAATGAAGTGACCTACGTTTGTGATGAGGGTGTGTAGTACTCGCCAAGGTGAACCCATTAATCAAGTTTCATAATTCCTACTATAACATTGGGTATGCAAGGAGTGGTCAAGACCTAAACATGTTGAACAAAGTTATATATGTTACTAGTAGTAGTTGAAGCAGTCATAGCAGTATAGTAACAGTAGAACTTAAAGTAATAGTAGTGACAATTGTTGCTGTTATTACTGCAATAATAACATATCTTACCAGGCGCAGGTCGAGCTTCTTGTATAAAATGGCGGACAAGTTCGTGTCGGTCATTGTGCTGATAATTGTTGCAAAAGAAGAAGAAAATGTGAAAATAGTGCTACAAAATAGTAAGTGAACCTCAAGTTCTCACTTAAATCGAATTTGTTATAATCAAAATATTCGTCGACAGAACTGATAAATTCTGAATATGCTTACATTATTTTGATTAAATTAAAATATTTCATGTTCAGCTAAAGGTTAAAAGAAAATACGACTAAAGCAGATGAAATTTTAAGACTTTTTCTTTCGCCTTAAAATTATTAGTATAGTCTGAATCGAGATTTAAGTAAATAATTTTTTAAAAAAAATCAATGCCTTTACAACAAATAGTTCAATTGCAAAATGTTTATATAAGCGGTTCAATCGATTTGAGAAAATGTCAAGCAAATCTGAGAGAGAGAGAGAGAGAGAGAGAGAGAGAGAGAGAGAGAGAGAGAGAGAGAGAGAGAGAGAGAGAGAGAGAGAGAGAGAGAGAGAGAGAGAGAGAGAGAGAGATTTTATAAGGTTTACTAGTACTAAAATGTCTTTCTGCCTAATTAAGGCGCTATGTAGCGTCGTGCTTTGATGTTGACTAACAGTAACGAAAGACAAATTTTCAGGAATATCTCACACATTTGGCAGCCCATGACGACGCTCTGCTACCAGTTAAAGAAGTTATACAAGCAAATAGACGTGTTTTAAAATTTCGTTGGCCCACATTTCAATTGGCTGGAATGCGACAGAAGCCAGGAATGCCGAAGTCGGGTTAAGTTGAAGTATATTTCTTTAACGAAACAAATAATAATATATTAATATTGAAGAAAGTTGTAGATATCTTCGTGCGTTATCATCCATTTTTACCGATTTCGGTATTCCAGGCTTACATCGCAATCCAGTCAATGAATTTAAAACGTCCATTTGCTTGTGTAGGATTCCACATTTATTAGGAAAACGATGTTAGAGTATGTAAAGTCTAACTAAAATAGTGTAACTTTACATGTAATTGTAAAATAGTGTAACTTTACATGTTACTCTAATACGTACAGGTACTGGATGCAATTATTATTTAGACATGTTGAATCTAGCTCCTCAATTGTTATTTAGAAATGTTGAATCTAGCTCTTCTAATACGTACGCGTAACGGATGCAATTATTATTTAGACATGTTGAATCTTGCTCAATTATTCTTTAGACATGTCGAATTTAGCTCCTGCAATACTTTGATTATAATTACGTTCCAGTTGGCTATGCTTTATCTGTATAAGTATAATTACGTTCTGATTAGATATACTTTTTACTAGATTAACTATAATTAGATATTGGTCATATATGCTTTTAATTGGATAAAGTTAAAAACAATCGCAGGTGCTGAACCAGTCTTCATTAAAAACTAGCGAAGGCATTACTTATTGCCTTTTGTTCGCAGCTTGAAGTTTGGTAACAAACCATTATTAACTTAGTTCGAGATAAATAAATAATCATCGCACACAAATACTGGGCCTAAGCTCGTAGTCAATGGCGGGGAGGGGGAACAAACCTACTATTTGCCCCAGCTTGTAGAAGAATGTGCAAAAAAAGAAGAGAAAATCTGCAAAGTGCATGGTGCTACACGCAAGATGTTGTTCTTGGTAATGTTTTCCGTTCATCTTCCTCCAAATGTTGTTAGTGGTCATATATTTTAATTTCTAAGTTTTGGTAAAAGACGTGGGGAATAGTGTACGTAATTTTTGTTCACAACACTGCACCCATTAAAAATAGTTGTGTATTTTGAAAGGCCCGTATCCAATTTTATATTAGTGTCTTATATTTTCCTGCTTCATTCTATTCATTATAAGTCATAACTCTTCTCCCACTCCAACTCCGCTCGTTCCACTTTCGTACGTATACCTCCAGTGTAAATGGAAACCACGAAACTCATTAATCAGACGCTTCATTGAATATTTTTTTCCAAAATAAATGGAACTTAAAGAATATCTTTGTCTGGTATGCTTGAATTTAAAAGAGATTAAGATAATTAACTTACCTTTATTACGGTCAGACCCCACAATTGAAACGCACTGACCTCATTTGGTTAGATTAATTGCCTTGGTAGTACTGGATGCAACAAGATGTCGAACCAGTTATCTGATAAGAAAACCTACTCCTTAAATAGGATGAGGTCAAAATGTATAAATTTGCTCAGTGATAAGCGAATTTGGGACAGGTTTTTTCCAGAAAAGTCGTTATTTTTTTGGAGAAGGATCACATGTAACAATTGGTTATGATTTAAAAAAAAACGAAAAAAAAAATAATAAATAAATAAATAAAAAACCCCGAACCTTTTGCTAAAATAAAGGTCACCAAAACAGCGGTGATTTAGGGTGAACAGTATTCTGGTTGCAAATGCCAAACACAGGTATGATCAGTTTTATAGTTAGCCATGTACTGGTGCTACGGTAAAGGCAGTGGCAACACCTGCCTGTAATAAATATATTTGAAAAGTTACTATAATTGTAGGCTCTGTGGCAGACTCTCTCTTTTGGCCTCTGATTTGGATTTGTAACGTATCTTGTAACAACAGTTCAGTCATATCGCTACGATATCTGCGGAGTGGTTCATAGTGATGTCTAATATAGGGTCACCATTCCGCAGACATGAAGCATCATGTCCAACCTAGTCACATTATACTAACAACAGGCTGACCACTCCTAGCACTAGCCTCTTAATGCTGAGCGCCAAGCGAAGCAGCTACTCGAACCGTCTATCTCATTAAAATCAGATCTCCGCTATTAAATATAAAGATCTCACAGCGACATCTTAGGGGTCATGTTATGGTGACCTATGTTATTATCATAAATCGCTAATTTTATCAACCAACCAGATGAAATCACGTTTGGAGACTCCGTAGTATGCTCCCTGCTTTGCAGTCCGCTATACGGCCACAGAACACAATATATTTTACTATATAGTTTCTACATTTGTTTCTCAGTACTCAACTTTCCACTGTGTGACAATCAATACAAATCATGTTAATCTCAAATACCTTCAAAGATGACTTTACGGTGAAGTTTTTTTCAAGGGTTGACCTGCATTTTTTTGAGAGGCTGAATTGTAAACAAAACACCATGCAACAGAACAGATTTCACTTCCGAATCATCACCATGACCTTATGGCTCAATGTGCACTGTCGCCGAAATACACACAGACAAAATTTTAAAGAATAAACAATTGCCTTTAAATCCTTACCAAGAATACCAAAATCTAACTGTTGTATTACCACCAAACGGAGACAGGAAAAGGTGAGCTAAAAATTGACTGGGACTACATTCGTGGGTACTGAACCGGATTTTATTAATTGTGGTGGCGCTCACCAGTTATTATGTACTTTTGAGAGAGTAATGTATGTAAGGTGAAGTTGTTTGCATTTTAAACATGCACAGTGGAGAGAATGTTGGCATACCTATATACTACTTTCATGTAATGTGGATGAAATTTCTGTGGATATTGTACTTTTGGAAATTTTAAATGATCTTAGGACACTGCAAACTAAATTGATTGCTCCCTTGTGCTCCAAAAACCAACCTAAATTTGTCTAAAGTACACTATTCTTGGCAGCTATTAAAATATGGAAAATGAATTTTGCTAAACTAGATAATACCAGCTTTTAAAAGTGCAAAGACTGACTTACCAAATACATAAAATGTAAAAAAAGTTAACGGCTCTTATTTTTACAATTTACCTCTGAAGTTCGAGAAGTGAAAATGAGCAAGTAGAGCTAGCACTTTTTTGAAAGGTGCACATCTGTCGTAAGGCCAAGCTGTATACTCTCTAATCCATATTACACCCATCATACATCAAAATAAAGGGAATTAAAGATTATTTGAACAATACCTAAGATATACAAAGTCTCTTTTAAATAACCAGTATAACTAGTGAGGAAACCCGGGGAAACACTTTTTCTTTAAAATTTTAACTATGCTAAATACGAAACTGTAGAGCGCCACCTGTGTAATGATGCCATACTAAAGCAGTAGAAAGCCGACGCCATATTGTCACGTGATCAAAACAAATGGCAGTGTAGCTAGATATCTCGTTAATCTAACCCTGTCACATTTATTTCTTTAATATTCTGTTTGTTAGTGACACGATGCGAACTTGACTGATACTTTCGATTTGAACTATAAGCAGTCGTTATCATTTGTTGAAGCTTAATCAGAAAATCGACGACGTAGGTATTTTTACAAATATTTCTACAATTAGGCTAAGACGAAGCATAGGGATGCACACATTATTTTGTAAATATTGCACTTTTTAAGTCATTAAAAAATCTTTTTCCAATCGATTTATTTATAAATTGTGCGCCGAAATTGATGAGGTTATGCATGGCAGTTTTTATTTTGCAAGAGATTAAGACGAAAATATTTTCCCCATTTTACGAGGGATAAGGGTAACGATTGTTTTGCATATACTGCCCGTTTTACACTAAGTCATCTAAAAATAGTCTAATTGCAATGAATTCCTTTATCAGTTTTAAATAAATAAGTTCATATCGTTTTCTATGACAGCCCACATTTTGTCAAATATTTGGATCGATATAACAACCCTTTTTAACGAAGGAGCGAAAGTGACGATATTGTCAAATACTGCACATTTCGACTGCATCATGTACGACATTACATTTTGCTATTGATTACTCGATAATTTTTTACGTCAGAATTGGCATAATTTGATAGATGGCATCAATAATGGCCAAAAGTTAATGCCAAATCACTTCCACTAAAGGGGGAGAGCAGTGGGTAAATGTTGCTAAATACTGAACGTTTCAGACAGCATGATATCAATGTTCCATTTTAAATCAATTGTTTGATAAATTTTCCATTGATATTGATATATCATTCAACATGTCAACCAACATTTTGCAAAAGATTAAGAACAAAATACCAATCATTTTTTAAAAAATTAGACTGACAATTTACCTAACATTGAATATTTCTTACTGTTACCTAAACAATTCCATTTCAAATTGATTTCTTGAAAGAAAGTGGCATTGCGTCCTTTACAACCCGGGGCAGGGTGAAGGAGCCTAAAATACTATCAGACAAGCTTTATTGGGGTTGGGCTTGATCAGTAAGTTTTTGGGAGAGTAGGAGCCAAATTTCTTGCTACACCACTTAACACTCATATTGATAATTTACAATAAATAAATTCTATTCATTAGACAAGACACATTAATTGCCTCCACATGATACAAATTTAAGGTGCTGCTGTGTTGCAAGATTTCCAAAAGAAACCATGAATTAATTGCATTCAGGTTTCATTCACATGCTTCACTTTTTAAAAATTATTTCAAAATTCACCCATGCCCAACGACATCACAATAATAATAATGGCTATACAACTAGAGATGACATCTCTTTGAGTATTTTGATTTCAGAAGAGCCTTAACAGAGTGGAACAGTAAGAAAGAGTGACAGATATATAAGTGTTAGAGATATTTAACAATGGCTATTCTTTCTGCCACCACTTCCTCATTGGCGATCACACGCACGCATGCACAAAACTTTGATTAAATCCTGACCTCATCCTTGCATACTTGACCATTTTATTTGATTTTTTATTGGTATCCCATGGTATTTCTGTCACTAGAACATTATCTTACAGTGTGTCAATTCAGAATAGTCGAAAAAGGCATACAACCATTGAGAGTTGTTGAGGGACTAGCATTACTAAAGATATGAAAGAACAAGAATTATAATAATAATTCAGTGAAAATAAAAGAGTATACATGGTTTGACTGTCCCTGACTGGTTGATAATGAAAGTAAGATTTTAGTGAAAAGAATCTTTTGAGAGCTTATCCTACATGTACTTGATAAAAGTCAGGGACATTGTTTTATTAAAATAATTTCTGGCACTTTACAGACCCGAGTGTGGAAGACTCATTAATGAACTCAGCAGCTGACTTTTCTGTGTAGTATTGAAAGCTCACATTTCAAATTTGTGTCAATCCAGAAAATGGTGCAGCTGTTAGTTTCATTTTCACAAAAGCTGTCTGCACAGATGTGTCTGTACTGACACAAATGTGATCATGAGCACTCAAAATTTTAAATTATTGAATTTTAATATCATGGTGCTTGCACAGGTTTACAATGGGAACTGAATTTGTACAGCTAGTCTTTAACTTTTGTGCAGAAACATGGAATCCAAGAAAAAAATACATTCAAACTGTAGAGGTTTTCTATCTTGGATTTAGTCTCCGCATTGAATTTCACAATGTAAGCAAGTAAGTAAGTGACAAATTTAGATTCATATAAACAAGACAAACAATATGTGTGGGGACAAGATCATAAGAACAAGCTGGAATGGAGAAGTATAATAACAGTAATGAGTAGAACTTTTTGATGTGTGCAACATTATTTTCTCAGCTGCAGTAAAAAAATTACATCAAAGGGAAAACAATAAAGGGTATACAGTTAATTAAACCACATGAATTTAGGTACTCAAATTGATTTAACCTTCTGGTTATATCTTTCAATCAAAGAATCTTTATGTCCATTCTGGTGATTATATCCATTGAATCAGTATGATTGGAAAAAATCTGTAAAATTAAAAAATTGAAAAATCTTTTGGCAGATTATGATTATACACTGTACTTCTGCCTGAGAGATGTGAATAATTTTATTTCTTGGTTTGCTGATTCTGGTTGTGGCTCAGTTCAAATGCATCATTGAAAAACACTAATGCATTCTCATACTTTTGTTACAAATATTTATTAAAAATGCACATCTCCATATATTGGTGAATATAGCTTGAATAAGTTATAACAGTTCTGGTTGGAACAATGGACATTGCTATAGAAACTCTAAGTGAACAAAAGTGTAAACTTTTTGGCAGTGTGTGATGCAGGATTGCTCAAGACTTCTCCATCTCGAATGTTTACAATGAAAAATCCATTTGTACCAACTGATGACTTTTAGGTAACTGTCAGAAAGGCATAATTGACAATATTCAAAGGTCAAGAAAAATTACTAGTCCAAGTTTATAAACTCGTACAGCTGTGGCAAAAATGATCTGTGAGATGTTCAAGTGATCCTTAAAAGCAAGCTCCTTAGTACACTGGGCCTCTGATGAGTTGATGTTTATCTTGACAGCCGAAGTCATTTAGACAAGAGATCTCAGGTTTCGATAGATCATTATGGCCTTTACACCATTTTCTGATGAAGAGAATCTATATATGGCAGCCATTTTACTGCTGTATTTTACTGCTGAAGAAAATCCAAGTACTTCTGAGACACCAAACACCACTTATATAGAACCACTGACCTTCCACAAGTAACTAGCAACATTCTCATTTACACATTGTATGATTGGAGGCAAGTAATTACATGACAAGCATCTTGTACCACTCTGCCTTGGAAGCCCCTCATATCTCTATCACAAAACAAGCAGCTTATACTCTGCCATAGCTCATCAGACCATATGTATGTCTCCTGTGAAAGACTAGAAGTGGGAGATAGAACCTGTGACAACTGGATTTAATGTGCAGAATGTGGACCATCAGTGATGATGATGATGATGTTGACAATACTGTTAACTGCAATGACACTGATTTTATGAATACTCTTAGAAAAAAATGATTCCTTGACTTTCATCCATTTTCAAAATTATAATTGATGATATAAAAATGTTTGACTTGCTATATTTCTTTTTTTTTAAAAAAAAAACTTTATATTTGTCTTGCAACAAGGCATACAAATAAGACATCCATAACTAAAATATATGTTCTTAGTCGTCCATAAAGGACATCTGCAGATAATACCTGTTTTCCTACACCCCTCTCCCCTTGTCCACTTTTGTTCATATGTGCCCCCCCCCCTCCTGGCTACGGACATCCCCATTTAACAGGGCTGATATGTGGGCCATGTAATCAGCCTCAGACACTGGGGGCTAGACCTATGTATTAACGTCAACCCATTCATATATATTCTGTGGCACAAATTGAGATTAACAAATAATTTATACTTAGGTATAACCCATAAAGGTCATCTGCAAAACATACTGGAATACATGCAGTAGGCATAAAGCAGCTGTTCAATACAGAACATCAAAACAAAAAAAAAAATACTAGAGTGCAGATGTCTGCAAGGTTATTTAAACCCCCTACTCCATGTCCACATTTGAACACCCCCTCCCCCATCTTTGCAGACCGCTTTTATGGACAATCCCTTACAAGAAATGATATAGTAAAAAAAGTAGGAAGAAATAATGCGAAATAAATTTCACAGGTATTAATCATTTTTTTCCTCACAAATCAATTATTATAAGTTTAGCAAAACATTTATTAAAAAAAAAGGGAATCATAGCATCTGACCACCCATTTAAAGCAATACAAGATTTAACTATTATTCTCATCAAAAGCAGCATGTCATTTAAAGCAATACAAGATTTAACTATTATTCTCATCAAAAGCAACATGTCTGAGAACAAAGTAAAATAGCAAAACATAGTAATCACTTTAGCAAACACACATTTTAGTAAGGATACAAATTTATGATTTCTGTATTAGAACAGAAATCCCTAATGTAAAATCTATATTCATGGACATTAAATTAGTAGTTAGGGACTGATTAATGATATCTACAAATAATAAGTCACAAAGAAAATTTGTTATTTCACAGCATCAGAGACATGGCTGACACAAACAAAACAAAAGATTGATTATAATTATTGAATACAAATACAAATATGCAGTAGATTTTATGATCTGTAAGAATCCAGTAAATTGCTTCCAGCCAGCTGTCATTTAAATCGCTTCTGTCTCCAACCCAATATTAAAATCGCTTCTACCACTCATTAACCCTTTGTCAGAAATTATGTAAAAATAAATATACTTCTTTGTTTTTTTAATTAAAACATATCTGACGGCAGATCATAATATTTTAAAATTGATTCTGTTGTGGGTTGGTTGATTTTAAAAGTGCCTTACCCCTTCCTTGGGGGTATATGTTTTAATTGAATAGCCCTAAGGATAATGTATCTTTCTGTTTACAAATGCAAGACAGGAACACCTAGCATATGAAGGTAAATACATTTTACATTGCTTATAACAATACTTGTTTTTTTTCTGACAGAAGCAATAAAAAATACAAACCTTTCACATTTAGTAATAATATCCAAAATTTTCTTATTAGAAAAAACATGTTACTTGATGTTTTTGACAAGACAATTGGTGCCATAAAAATTTGTATGTCTTACCATTAAAATGTGAAAATAAATTCAAAAATTTGATAGGAAAATGAAGCACAAAAACCCCTGATCTTACAGCTGCTGTCTATCCATGTTCAAAAGGGTCCAGAAATGATAACAAGTTAATTACATGTATGTTTCCTTGTATTAAAATCTGCATATTATTTAAATGAAATGTAAATGATCTTTAATTAACCATATAAATCAATATACAGTTTACATTTTGCACAGTATTTATGTATCAACATAATATCAGCAGTTATCAAAGTAAAAATTTTAATATCAATCATCTGGGGATGAAATATCTGAAAAGACCAAAAATATAATTGCCAACCATTAATGGAAACAAATAAAAATTATATTCAAACACTGAAAACCAAGTAAAATTTTGATGGTATGCCATACATATTGCTTACATGTAGTCCCATATAGTTAATATTCAGTGACATTTCTGAGTGTTCAAGGACTTCCAAACTTTTTGAATAGTATTTTTTCTTTATGAAAATTTAATTACTTTATCACTACCAAATAGGTATAAAAATAGAGGAAAAAACCCTTACCATCAAACATAATTAATTAGAATACTCCAGTAAACAGATGATATTCAATCTGGAGAATTTCCACTTCATGTGTCATTTGATCCTGGTACTTATGTTTATGTAATTTTGTTTTCTTTGACAAATATGTAAACACCAAAAATTCTGAATCAATATATATCATGAAGTTTTAATATTCTCTATTCCCTCAGAAAAAAAAAAACTAGTAGTTTTTCAAGAAATTAAAAAATTTCTCATGAGAAAACCAACTTTGTAAAAACTCTGCCAGTGCTGAGGTTGTGCTTTGCATCCTTTCCATCACAACTGTTATCAGAGATTAATCAATTAAATAAATCAGCCTATCATAGGACATCTATTCTGCCAAGCACTAACTCAATTCTTATTCTTGCATAAAACCATCAGTTAAATACATTGAACATTATCTTGTCAAATTTTCACATATCTAATTTATGAGCCTACTCAAGTGTCCCTGAAACACATGAGAGTGTAATGGAGAGGAAAGGAAAGGACAAGATAGAAAAGAATGAAAGAAAGAAAAAAACATAAAATCAATATCACTTCAACATGTCAGGTGAGCAAATTGAAGAATCAAACTAGGTAAGCAAAGAAAAGTGACAGAATAGATGAACTTGACTTTATAAACAACAAAAAACCCCCCAACAAAACAACAACAAAAAATTTACTAGAAATGTTTCAAAGAATATGGATGCCCAAACATGAGCTTGAACACTGACCTAATATAAAATTTAACCAGACTAATGGATAAGGGTAATGCTAAATGATCCATTACTTTTGTGGTTGGATGTTAATTGACTTTATTCTTAACTTTAAGAATGCAATTTGTTAATATCACTTGCTTTTTCATTATATTATAAGAAGTGCATATCTTTTGGGTATAAATGACATGTCTAACCATTTGCTACTGAACAGCTTAGTGCATGGAATATATCGACACATTTAGACACACCTACACAGTTTAGTTCCAGAAAGGATGTATATTTTTAAGAATAAAACGAGAGAAGGATATTGTACTAATCTTTACATTCTTGTAACCAAACTCTAAAACTTTACTCCACATTTTGAGAAATAAATATTACTCCAAACAATTGAAATCAAGGAACGTCCCCAATGACAAGTCAGAACTCTTAAGAGTAATTTTGGAATAAGTAAAGTTTCACGATTATGGAAGTTGGGCATCTGACCCCATAATGTGCCAGCAGATAAAGGTATAGTTTGTTCTACTGATTACCAACAAACTGCATAGACATAGATTTGCCACCAAATAATGAGATGACAGAACTGGGTCTGTGTAGTTTGCAGCTGGACTTACAAGCAAAAACATTTGGTAATATCTGCCACCAAATATTGTCAGTGTTTAATATGTAATTTGCTGCCTGTTATGAGGTACACTTCAAGCAAATATGATTGCAACAAATATAACAATTCTATTAAATTTCTATTAAAACAACTGACAATGATGACAGCTACAAAAAATATTAAGGCTCATGCCTTTACAATAAACAGTAAACTTGTACTTTCTCTAAACAAGGAATCTGAAGAACATTGTTTCACCTGCTTTTTGGTACACAGTAATAAAAATGCAAAACTATTTGAATTCACAACTGATACAAATGTGATATGACCTAAGAAACAAATCTTAACACTTTATCAAAATACTTCTATAGCTATTGCTGATTCATAAAGTATAGAATACTTGTGTCTCACTATTTGTTAATGCAAAAAACCATTGAAAATGAACATTTTCAGGTCAGTGAAGAATAAAAATGATTATATAATAATAGTTAACAGCCACTACAATGAAAGAAAACTCCAAACAAACCCCAGCACAGTGGAAAATAGTACCGTCATGTGCAAATTTTCTAGAAAATGATGCTGACCATGTTGTGGATCAGGACTAGTATACCAGCAAGGTTTAAAAAAAATAACCAGGGCTACGACTTTTGAGCTGGTCATTATAATCTAACATAAAAACCTGCACATGAAAATTTGTGTTAATACCTTTCTTTCAAACATTGTGCAAACTGCAAAACCAATAATGTATCACAAACATATTGTCAGTTGATTGAAGTTATAAATCTCAGAAGTAGAAACTCTTAAGTAGTATTTCTGTCTGACATATTTTGCAAAGATGTTATTTTTCCTGATACTTTGTCAATTTCAAATATACGAAATAATATGCTGGTGTATTTATTTAAAAACATATACAATAGTAAAACTCTCTTACAAATCAAAGATAGGATTCAGATTTTTAAAAATGAAATGTTACAAGACATTTAAACTTGTATACTGATCAAAATACAAATTATACAAGAAATTAGTTTTCAAACAAATTTCTATTGAAAACAGTCAACTGATACTACAACCATGTGTATGATGTTTTGTTTGTCAATTACAAAATCTAATATACAACATCAGCTTGATGTTTCCTTACACTCATTTCTGGATTATTTGGCACTATAAAACAAAGTAATCATGAAAGACTGGTGTAAATTCTTTCCAGATCAACATATTCTTGTGACAACCAAATCTGAGAGTAGACACATCCTCATATTTTACATGGAAGCAAAATTGGGGAGTCCCAATGTGCTGAGCTGGTACGCTTGTTAAATCGTGCTCGCTTCTTCTCGAAAAGAAGATTAAGATCTGGGGGATCGATATGGGAAAACATCCTCTCCAAATTAGGTGGGTGGTAGTGTTGGTTAATTAGGGCTGCCTTCAAATTAGCACCTGGAAGAAGAATTAAATAAAAACATTTTAATATAATTGCATAGTGAATGATCAGGTTTATACAAGTGACAGAGTAAAAAGATGTATGCCATCGGCTATAAATGGATATTATTTGTGTTTGAAACTGTTGAACTATGCACAGGTAGTTGTATTAGTAAATGATTAGTGTCACTGTTAACATCTTCAAACACTAACCAAAATCAACTGTAACAAGTTAAATACAACAATTACATTTTGTTTAAAGACTAGTTCAAGTTGTGTTCATAGATTTTGCTAGATAAAATAATTCTTTTGGTAACAGGATTGTGAGTTTTAGAGTGAAAACACTGGTATAAATTTAACCTTAAAAACTGCTGGACAACAGACAATGACCCAATGTAAATGGCTTAATGTATGATGTGTAATAGTCGTAGCTTACACCATTTTATGTTGGTGATTTACATTTTTTCATACAGCTTTAATAAGTTTTAGTCATATCATTATGATGTCTCTAATGTGGCAATTTATTTTGATGTCTAGCACTGGAGTATCATAGTGCATACACATAGCATAATATCCTACAAAATAAAATGTATTGCATCTTATTTACGTTTTGGTGTTACGTCTTACTGTCCTAATAACAGCATTGTGTAACATGTTCTTAAGTTGAGTGACTTTGGAATAAGAGACCAAACTTTCAAGAATAAATCTTTCACCTGGCAGCACATATTGCAGCTTTTCCTTAAATTAAAGTCATAATGATTTAGGCCAACTTGCTTAATTTACTTGAATTATCACACAAGCAAATAGATGTGTTTTCCAGTTCTGCTGATCTACATTTCAGTTGGTTGGAATGTGATTGAAGCCTGGAATGCTGAAATTGGTTAAATGGATGATAAATATTTTGAAAGAAACAAAACTAAACACTTTCTTCAATATTAGCTTAATTTTATTTGCTTTATTAAAGAAACATAATAGTTACATTCTTCAACCTAATCCAATATGGACATTCATGGCTTCCATTACATTCCAACCAGATGAACAGAACATAAAATTATGCCCATTTGCTACTGTCTGATTTTAATTCCATGAGGACCAAAATAGCAAAGTAATTACAATCAATTAGATTTAAATATGTGGAAGATTGTTTATATGAAATGCCATAGATATTCCTGATAATTTTACATCATTCTCCAGTCAGTCAACTTGGAAAATCACTAAACATAGCTGATATTTAAGCAGTAAGACATAGTACCAAAACAAAAATATCATGAGATAAGTCCTACTCTGTAAGACTTGTACCATCAAGTCACATTATCCTGAAACCAGGCCAACCTGTTGTAAAACTATAACCTTGTAATAAGTGAGGCAGATGATAGTACTGTTTTTATAAGACTTTGGTATGACTTGGCTGGGGTTTGAACCTGTGACCTCCCACATCAGAGGCAGATGCTCTAATCACTCAAGCCACTGGAGTAGTGTCACACCATTTTATGAAAATATTGGGTATGTACTTTGAAAAGACTTGTAAGGAAAAATGTCTTGAATGTAAAGATCAAATGTTGAATTAAACTTTGACCACATATTAATAAAAGGTAAATTAAGTTATATAAAATGGCTTGTTAAACAAAAAGTATACCATTAATCCAAAACACACCTGAAAGTAGCCAGTTATTAATATGCAGTACAATGTTCAAACAAATATTGGCAATGTTGGTGTGTGAACTTTTGGGGCCTTCTCTTATGTTTTCTTTCAAGCTCAAAAATTTTGCTTTTCTAAAGCACTCCTATGATATCTGTTTGCTTTAACAATGAAATCTATCTTTCCAGTTGTCTCACATTTTCAGCAAGTTCAACAGAAGGGAAAAATTAAATGTCTTTCTTCATCACCTTAATGTTATTTCTTAAAGACTCCTGCTATTCTACCTTTCCTTACTTGCTGCACCATTCTGTTTCTTCGTTCTCCTCCTGCTCCTTCAAATACCTCATATATTTAGATTTTCCTTCTTTGGCAGAACTTATTATCTCCTTAACAATAGACACTTTTTGAAATGCGACCTATTGACACAATGAACTCTTTAATAAGCCTCCTAGCAATAAGAGTATCTTCACTCTGATTTTCAGATATCTTTAATAACAGAAAAAAAACTTTCAACAGATGCTTAGCCATGGAGCCAAGGATATTGTTTCTGCCATGGCAGTGTTAAGAGAGGTGTCTAGCTTATATTGAGTTTTATTAAATGAATCTAAATATTGTGTCATTTAGGGCAAATTCGAAAATGAAGACTATGTGATCACAAAATCTTTCTTTGAGAGCATAGAGTCAACCTCTATCCGTACAATGTTTTGGATCAATTTAACACTCTCTGAAGGGTTTTGTACACAAATCTTGGGGTCAAAGCAAATAATATATCTTGCAAGAGGATAATGCCATGGAAAATTTTCTTGACTGAGATTAATGCAAATCTTCTTTCCATCCAATTTCAAGCCATGAAGGTTTTTCTCTGAGACTTTAAGCTTATTGACAAATCTGTTTGCCAAAAAAATGTCTGCAGAAAACCCAAGCCATATTGTCTTTATGCTCAGATATATTCCTTAAATCATGCTTCACAAATTAACAGGGTGTATTCATGCTCTCATGAATCTTGGCTTCAAAAAATATATATCAAGTTAAATATATTTTTATTCCCCATTTTACTAAAACCATATCAATAAAAAAAAAATTGGTGAAAAATAAATAAATGTCAACCATAAATGCAAGGTTTTATGATTTTCAATATCTAATTCATTGTTTCCATATATCATGTGTTGTGCAACAAATAAATAATGGGTCATGTCATTATTAATAATAATAAAACACACACACACACACACACACATATGCATGCAAGAAAATGAAACATGTCATATGTAAATATAAACAAATCAATACATATATATTTCTGTTTCTGCCAAAAGAAGGTTTAAAGCCAAAATTCATACCCTTCCCTGAACTGGTATTGCCACGAGTTAAGTAGATGATATATTATTTTGGGGGAATTATTTTTCTTGGATTTTTTTGAAGCCATACAAGTCTTATAATTCTGAACAACTAACAATTAAAAGGAATAACTAGAATTATAGTATACATTTTAGTCCCAGGTATGAGTTCTGAGAGAGAGAGAATCCACTATTGAAATTATGTACTTTTCAGTACCAAGAAAACTGGCTGTGTGCAGTAGGTGGCTACTAGCAAGGGGGTCTGTATATGAAGGGTACCACTGTAGCACAGTCATAGCATGGATCCCAAAATTTGGCAACATTTTCACTTATTTCTTGAATAACTACAAAGCTTTAGTGCCAAAATAAACAAGAGTGATTTATTAATTTTAAGAGGTGCTGTATTCTCGAAATAAAAAAAATATCTTGATTTTAGAAAAATAATCAACTCTGTAAAAATCTGATAATTGTTAATTGAGATATTATTAAACCATCAAAAAATAAAGCCCTTAATGCTTCATGTTTGTCTACAATGCATCTAGACAATGCATCATTTTAACAAATGTTGCAGTCATATGGCATACTCAATAAGAAATCAAACAATGCAGCTCTTAAATGTTTCTTACCCAAATTTATAGATCAATTACTTTTACCCACCCATTTGAAAGAAACACTAGACAACCAATGTCTGCTCAATCAACCATCACAAATACCTACTGAAACAAGTTTATTCCCTGAATTTTCAAGAGCAGTTTTAGTCCTTGACTCCCCACCCCATTTTATTCCCTTTTTTTTAAAGTCAGAAATATTATAAAGGGACTTCCCACATTGTCACAAAAATGCCAGGTTTTTGTTAAGGCTGTTCCAGTAAAACATATCCCACGCCTCAGGGCTGGCACTTCAATAAAACTTCTGTATGAGGTTATTTCAAACTATTTTGATTCTCACAGTGGAGGATTGATTAGGAAAATCACTTCTGTTGTGGGTTGCGTTAACAAAATGAGAAATCGCTGGTGGGGTTGTCAGAAAAAAAAAAATGAATATATATATATATTTAAAATCGCATCCAATCCATTACAAGAGGTCTAATGCGAATTAAAAATGTGTTTTGAAAAATGATGCCAGTAGACGGAATCAGTACACAATTAATAAAATCCGGTTCAGTACCCACGAATGTAGTCCCAGTCTATTTTTAGATCACTTTTTCCGGTCTAAATTTGGTGGTGATACTAGAGTTAGATTTTGGCATTCTTGGTAAGGATTTAAAGGCAATTGATTATTCTTTAAAATGTGAGCTTATGGTGTGGTTGTCTGTGTGTATTTCGGCGACAGTGCACATTGAGTAATAAGGTCATGGTGATGATCCGGAAGTGAAATCTGTGTTCCGTTGCCTGGTGTTTTGTTTACAATTCAGCCTCTCAAAAAAATGCAGGTCAACCCTTGACAAGAACTAAACTGTAAAGTCATCTTTGAAGGTAGTTTAGATTAACATATGATTTGTATTGATTGTCACACAGTGATAAGTTCAGTACTGAGAAACAAATGTAGAGACCATATAGTAACATTAATTGTGTACTATGGCCAGATGCGAGTGCACCTAATTTCAACGAATTGTACTTTCAAAGCAGTAATACGCATTCCTCAAATTATGTCAATGTTAAGGATATAAAACATGCTTTAAGCAATATGTATGTTTTATTCAATTTAATTTTAAAAGTGCATTTCGTGATGTAATTCGCACTGCCAGTAGCAGCACTTTGATACATCCAGATTCAGGATAGCTGGATACTTCTGTTTGACATAAATGGCTGTTAAACTAAATTTGATTGGTTCATTGACCCTGGAACTTGCATTTATGGGATTTTTAACCTTACTTTCATCATGTTAGTTTTACAAATGCGTGTTTCAAATAAGGGCCACACAGGAAACCAAAATGGATGAATCACAACAGGGTTTGTAATCAGACATTTTCAGTCGGCTAATACTGGTTGGTAATAATTATGATATTAAGGAATTTCGTGTAAATCAGTCAGATGGACATTAGGGAAATATCACTGGAATAACAGGTGTGTGACTTTGAACACAAAGTTGATGCTGAATGCTTTTCCGATGTACATGTTGGATGGGTTGAGTCGGGAATCCGGGCACTTTTAGTTACGACCGTTAAGATGAAAATAAAGGCCATATTATTCTAGTGAAGAGTAACGTGTGAGACAGTTATACAACATTTGAAGATATACATAATATCTGCAGTGTTGGTGGGTGCACAAACCATTATATGCAAAAGGAAAATTTGTTGTTTTTCAAGTTTATGATACTGGTCAGACCGAGATACTATTTTAAAAATTTTTCCTGATGTTTTCAAGATGCATTTTATGAAGTTCATGGATATAATTAACTGCTTTTAAATCATTGAAAACCCAAAAGTGTACAAAGCTAAAGCCAAGTGCTACAGCAGCTATACCCCTCTCCACAAAAAAAAAAAAAAAAAACCAAACAAAAAAACACAACAGTAAAGTTTCTTGTTGCATGTAATCCCTTGGGATCAGATGTGTTTTTATCTAAGGCATGGATAGGATGTGTTTCTGATATTGAAATAACATGCAAAACAGAATATATCAATATCAGCAGAGCATTTAATTACCCTGGGGAACAGATTTTGGCAGACAGAATTTTACTCTTATAAGAATAAATGGAAACTGAATGTTCCGCAGAGTTGATCTTGCCAGCATTTACAAAGTGACCCCCCCCCAAACAACTTTCTGCCTGAGAAGTGGAACAATCTTGTAATTATCATCAGTTAGAATTGAGAGAGAGAGAGAGAGAGAGAGAGAGAGAGAGAGAGAGAGAGAGAGAGAGAGAGAGAGAGAGAGAGAGAGAGAGAGAGAATTCATGAAGTCAAGATTTGTGAATTCAATTAAGTCAGAAGCACATAATGACATGCTTTGGAGTGTTGCTAAAACTGTCATGACATGTGTCATTCTTACAAATCTAGGTGATGGGATTGTTTTTACATCTGATGCAATGGGGAAAAAAGCTAGAGACTTTTAGTTTATGCAGTCATTTTAATTTTTTTTTTATTGATGGACATTTTTTGAGGCAATGTCACAATTGTGTTTTAATATGCAAAATAAATTTAAATTTTCATGTGCATAATGATATATTAGCAAATGGTTAAACTGAGCTATTTTTTTAATAATGTGTGAAAAGCCTTTTTCCATAACTGCAATCATGAAAAGTGATTTCTATATATATATTCTTTCCACATATTTATAATTTGGAATGTTCATTATATAAATGCATTTTTGTATGGAATAAATATGACAGATAATGCATTTCTTTCATTAAATCATAAATCATTTTTTGCCTTTTCTCCTATTGCAATCTTTTCTTGTGCCAATCTTTTCTCACTCTCACAGTTGTCATGACTTGTTTATACACTAATTCTTTTCTAAAATTAATGCTATCTGGGTTGTGTAAAGATATCATTGGCATTGGCAAGCATCTTACTGATATTTGTCCTTACTAATAAAGTTTCTTTGAATGTTCTTAATCTGATAAAAAAAAGTTGTGTGCCTCAAGCCTCATAAAAGTTTTCATAGACACTGGTGTACACTCCTTGCAAAAAAAGGATAAAGAAAATATAAACAGTGTAAATAAATGTACATAGGTTGAAAAATACACAATTTTTGTGCTAATTAACCAATGTTTATAACTGGACAATGAAAGAATAATAATGAAAAAATATAAAATAATGAGAATTTTAAAAAATAATTATGATCACAGGTAATACTGACTGAAAATGTCAGATTTTATTATAGTCTGTTTAAAGAAAAAAGATTTAAGAAAAAATATACAATTGAACAAAATATTTTGTTTTAAAAAAAATTCACCAAGTGTATCTGTAAGATAGTTGTAAATATCAGACCATGTCACTTCAGGCCATTTTGTTGGGTTATTTACCCAAATATTGGCTGGTACTTAATAAGGACAATCGTTAATTTCAACAATTTTAAAGTTTTTGTCAACATTGTGAATTAATATTGTTATCCAGCATCTTGTAACCGTAAGGCATGGCAAGAATGGCCAACTGATCTCATGATCATTGCATTTATATTTGTCATTTTAAAAATAAAAAGTGTACAACTATATAAGAAACACAGCCTTAGAGGTGTCTTGACACTAACTGCGCATTTGTTGTGTACACATGTGATATGTACACACCACTACCACCCTTATAAACCTAAAATATATTATATCTGAACAGAAAACAGAAAAAATAAAGGTAAATCAAAATGGTTTGGAATATCAAACATAGTTAATGCTACCATACTGTACTAAGGAATTGCTTTCACATCTGCAATATGGTGGAAAGTAGGTCGCTAAGCTTTTGATATTATGCCGACCCAACCTATGGAAAGAATTTCAGTGGTTATATTTATTCAAGATACTTGTTTCTGAATAAGCAGACTATGGGAATGCTGGACTCAAAACCCTAATACAGCAATATGGAAGAGAAAAATCTTGCCATAAGAGGCAGCAAAGTGATTCTTTGGCAGAGTTCAAGTTGGTGAAAACTTTTCTTTTTGGGACAGAGATATAGATGAGAATACCCATGGCCATGGGGCCATACCTGTGAGATGTTAAAAATTGCACAACCATGAAAAAAATAATAGCAAATTGTTCAGGCTAGTTATGCATATGCACTTCAGACAGTTTTAGCACAGAATAATATTCCTACAGAGAGGAGAAGATCATAGTCAGAAACAATCATCATATCGGGAACATCAGAGAAACCCCATACAACATAACTAAGTGTGCGTAGATCTATAGTTGGCCAAACCACTATGGCAACCAAAGAATAATGAGACTAACTTTCATATGCTGATGTATTACCAAATGAAGTATATGCTCTCTATATGCAAAAATTAAATGACATTAAGCATAAGAAATTGAACTGTGTTAACTCAAAACAAAATGGATCAAATTTGTCCTGTTTGTGTTTAGTTATTACTATGTATATTTTCAGGATGTTGATATTTTCTACAGACCTTTTGACACTTAGTTCCAAGCCATCATTTGGTATTTGTATTACAAATTGGTTTACTATTATTTAGTACATAACATTTTGAAGCAGTGTCATTAACTGATGATGAAATTGATGAAAAAATACTTGTTTTCAATCTTATATATGGATTATACTAATAATCTGTTTCATCCTGATTCTTTTTTACCATCTCCTTTAGTTTTACTGGTACCAATACTTTTAATAAAATTGTAACTTCTATGTTTTTACAATCTACACATTTGAGGTGTGATAAAAATTGTGCATAGTTTTGTGATGGAGGAACATGGCTCCGAAATAAACAGATTAATTTTAGAACCTATTCATTGATTATTAATCAAGTATATAACTGGAGTCCAACTGAAATGTTAGAAACATTTTAATTCTTTTGACAACATCGTTAATTAGCTGTTAAATATGGAGTAAGCCTATGGTCTTTCTGCCATCCCAACCAAGACCCCACCACAACTATGTGACCATGCCCAATGACATCACAGTAATAATCTCTTTACAACTAGAGATGACATCTCTGAGTATTTTGATTTCAGTAGAGCCTTAACTGAGTGGAACAGTAAGAAAGAATGAGATATTTAAGTGTCAGGGATATATTTAACAATGGCTATTCCTCCCACTACAACTTCCTCACTAGAAATCACACACACACACATACAAAACTTTGATTAAATCCTGAAATTCTGGACCCATCCCTGCATAACTTGACCATTTTATTTAATTTTATTGGGGTCTGATTATCCCATGGTATTTCTGTTACTTGAACATTATCTTACAGTGTCCAGTCAAAATGGTCAAAAATGGCATACAACCATTGAGAGTTTCTGAAGGACTAGTATTACTACAGATATGAAAGAATGAGAACTATAAATCAGTGGAGATAAAATAGAGATGATGTGATCACTTTAGTAACACATCATTTAGTAATGATACAATTTCATGATTTCTGTATTAGAAGAGAAATCTCTGATGTAAAATCTATATTCATGGACATTAAATTAGTAGTTATTATGGGAATGATTAACCAATTTCTCAGCTTCAGTAAGAAATTACATCAAAAGGAAGACAATAAAAGATGTACAGTTAATTAAACCACATGAATTTAGCTACTCAAATTGATTTTAATCCTACTCAAATTTATTTTAACCCTCTGGTTATATCTGTTTCAGTCTCTTTTTGGATATGAAAATAAGATTTTAGTGAAAAGAATCTTTTGAGAGCTTGTCCTACATGTGACTGAAAAAGGTCAGGGACATTGTTTTATTAACATAATTTCTGGCACTTTACAGACCTGAGTGTGGAAGACTCATTACTGAAAACAGCTGCTGACTCTTCTTCGTAGTATTGAAAGCACACATTTTAAATTTGTGTCAATCCAGAAAATGGTGCAGCTGTTATGGTTTTCTTTTCACAAAAGCTGTCTGCATAGATGTGTCTATACTGATACAAATGTGATCATGAGCACTCAAAAGTTATTGAATTTTAATATCATGGCATTTGCACAGTTTTCTTAAGAAACATGAAATCCAAGCAGAATACATTCGAACTGTAGAGGTTTTCTATCTTGGATTTAGTCTCCCCATTGCAGTTTACATTGATATGCAAATTCCCAAACAGTATTGTAGTAGGAAAAGTAAGTGACAAATTTAGAGACATCATAAACAAGACAAACAGTATGTGGGGGGAACAAGATCATAAAAACAGACTGGAATGGAAAAGTATAATAACAACAGTAACAAGTAAAAATATGCCTCTACTCTGATGTGTGCAACATTTTCTCAGCTTCAGTAAGAAATTACATCAAAGGGAAGACAATAAAAGATGTACAGTTAATTAAACCACATGAATTTAGCTACTCAAATTGATTTTAACCCTCTGGTTATATCTGTTTCAGTCTCTTTTTCCACATTCTGGTGATTATGTCCATTGAATCAGTATGATTGGAAAAAAATCTGGCAAATTTAAAGATTGAAAAATCTTTTGGCAGATTATGATTATACACTGTACTTCTTTCTGAGCTGTGAATAATTTCATTTCTTGGTTTGTTGATTCTGGGTGTTGCTCAGTTCAAATGCATCATTGAAAAACTGATGCATTCTCCAGATATCGGTGAATATAGCTTGAATAAGTTATAACAGTTCTGGCTGGTTAAGGTAACTGACAGAAAGGCATAATTCATAATATTCATAGGTCTACAAAAATTACTAGAGTCAAAGTTTATAAACTCATACATCTGTAGCAAAAATGATGGACTAGTACCTTTGCTTTTGTTGCCACAGTTGTTTAGTTGGTTGACTTTGTTTTTTTTGGGAGGGTGGAGGGTTAACAGTATATTAGGTGGAGGAAGAACCCTTAAGACCACCAACCCAGATTGGCTGATCTGTGACAAAACCTCACTCTGTGAGATGTGCAAGTGATCCCTAAAATCATTAGTATACTTGGGCCTCTGATGATTTGATGTTTATCTACACAGCAGAAGTCATTTAGACAAGAGATCTCAGGTTTTGATATATCATTATGACCTTTAGACCATTTTCTGATGAAGATAATCTCTATATGGCAGCCAATTTTACTGCTGAAAAAAATTCAAGTACTCTTGAGACACCAAACACCACTTATGTAGAACCACTGACCTTCCACAAGTAAATAGCAACATTCTCATTTACACATTGGAGGCAAGTAATCACATGACAATCATCTTGTACCACTCTGCCTTGAAAGCCCCTAAATCTGTATTACACGAATCTTATACTCTGCCATGGAAGCTCTTCAGACCATATGTATAAGTCTCGCATGAAAGACTAGAAGTGGAAGATAGAACCTTTGACAAATGGATTGAAAATGCAGAATGTTACTGCTAGACCATCAGTGATGATGATGATGCTGTTGACAATACCGTTAACTGCAATGACACTGATTTTATGAATACTCTTAAAAAAAAATGATTCCTTGACATTCATCCATTTTTAAAAGTAAAATTAATGATATAAAAAGTTTGAGTTGCTATATTTCAGTTTTGTAAAATTCTTTATATTAGTCTTACAACAATAAAGGAGGTCTGCAGATAACACCTGTTTTCCTACACCCCCTTCCCTTGTCAGCTTTTGTTTGCATGTGGCTTAACCCCCACCCTCCTGGGCTGCAGACGTCCCCATCTAGCAGGGCTGATATATGGGCTATGTAATCAACCTCTATTAATGCCAACCCATTTATATATATTATGTGGCATGAATCGTACAAATTGAAATTAACATTTAATTTATACTTCAGTATAATCCATAAAAAGGTCTGTAAAGCATACTAGAATAAACGCAGTAGGTATAAAGCTGTTGTTTAACACAGAATATCAAAACAAAGAATACTAGTGTGTGGACGTCTGCATGGTCCTTTTACCCCCCCATTTGCATTTGACCCCCCCCATCTTGCGGGTGTCCTTTATGGATGATCCCTTACAAGAAATGATAGTGTAAAAGTTGGCAAAAATGTGACATCACTTTCACAGGCATTAATGATTTTTTTCTAACAAATCATTTATTATAAGTTTCCCAAAACATTTATTGAAAACAAATAATAAGGCAATCATAGCATCTGACCACATATTTAAAGCAATACAAGATTTAACTATCACTCTAATCAAAAGCAGCATGCCTGAGAACAAAGAAAAAGAGCAAAATATAGTGACACCTTAGTAAATACAGTTTAGTAAGGATACAATATTATGAATTCTGTATTAGAATAGAAATCTCTAATGTAAAATCTATATTCATGGACATTAAATAAGTCGTTATTAAGAGACTGATCAATGTCTATAATTATAAGCCACCAAGAAAATTTGTGATTTCACAGTATTAGAGACATACATGCTGACAGACAAACAAACAAAAGGACAAAAGATTGATTATAATGAAATAATACAAATAAATATATGCAGCAGATAAGATGATCTGTAAGAATTCAGTAGAAAACCTTCAGCCAGCTGTCATTTAAATCGCTTCTGACCCCGAGCCAATATTAAAATCACTTCTACCACCCACTAACCATTAGTCAGAAATTATGTAGAAAAAATATGCTTCTGTAGGGGTAAGTGTTTTTTTTTTTATTAAAACATATCTAATGGTAGATCATAATTTTTAAATTGCTTCTGTTGTAGGTTGGTTGTTTTTGAAAGTACCTTTTCCCCCAGAGGGCATATGTTTTAATGGAACAGCCTTAACATTTTTATGCATGTACTAACAATTGGTTTCTCTTTCCCACAACCCCACCCAAATATTGTAAAGATATACATATCATATTTTCTTCAGTTCTTTGCCTTGTTTGACTATAGTATGACATAATACATACCATGATGGTGTGCTATGGACCCAATATTGTGCTGTAGCAGTGTTTCAGTGTACTTCAAACCATATCAGCATATTCAATGCATCAAATATAAATGCAGTATATATTTAAAGAGAAAGGCCTTGTCCTACAGTCTATATCATTCTTTAATAATCTATGAATATACAACCTTTGAGTAGCCTTTTCAAATATTTCATCTGACTTATTCCCCATTTAACATAACACAAAAATAACACTCTAAGGTGGCAATGTGAATTTACATTTTGAAGTTTTAATCTAAAAGAGACACAATGTCATGCCATGTTCAAGTAAAATAGGTGGAATCAATCAAGTAAATGAACCATTTCCTTTTCCCCAGAAGATTACTGCAAGCTCATTATGATGCTTCCATGACACAGTAAGAAAATCAGCATAATAATAAAGAGATGTCACCTTGTCAAACAATTGGATGTTAGTATCTATGTGTTTGGTTATATCATTTATGTGTAGTAAGAAAAGATTGGGACTAAACACAGAACATGGTGTTACTACTGCATACATGGTTTCCTATGATGAAATGTAGCCAATAGTTGTGATGTGCAGTATTTGGAACAACAATATTTTATATACCTTGCGCCCAAAGAGGGATTTTCTTCCTCGGTGCATCTTCATCATCTGTCGAATCATCAGAGTGGAGATTTGAAATGTCATAGTTATCCTCTGAGGGAGAATTTTTGTGCATCCGAACTGGAGTCATTTCATATCTGCAAAATATATAATCATTTGGTGAGAATTACCAGCAACAAAATACCATATGTATTTCAATGAAACAACCCGAATATACATCTAGGTAAAGATCTATAAAAAATATAACTTTACTATTAAAAAATTATGGATTGGACACAACAAATGATTGATATATCTATAAACGTGCACCATTACTAAAATAGAGTATGTTACATGAGTGACCATTATAAATAAAAATTGTGAAATAAATTTAACAATTCCTACTTTTCACATGCCCTGCCTTTAAATCATTTGACAATAGTAAAAAAAAATCCATTTTAAATGAGTACAAATAGTCCAATCTACTATCCAGAATATGTAAAAGTCAATTTTTAAGTAAATTATGTTTCCCTGAGAATACTTACCCAAACACATTATGGTAGGAATATTGGAGTGCTACCTTGTGAATCCAGCCCTACTAAACAATGAAAATCAACTTTTCATGTGTTTATATAGATTTTTAATATAGCTTTAACAATTTTTCAGTCATATCGCTACAATATCTGCATTGTGACAGTTTATAGTGATGTCTAGCACTGGGGTAGCATTTGATATGTGACCCTTACATATGGTTAAGAAGATTATTAAGATCATCTTATCTAAAAAATTTAACTGGCAGTTCCAGCAAAGCTAACAGGCTGAATTTATTTAGTTGGGTCAGGTGGCCATCTGTGCTCAAATCTCATGAGTGGTAATCTTCATGAGGTGACTCTGATCTTGTGAGATGTCTGAGTATGCAAAGCTTTTAATCCACATTGGCCAAGAAGCAAAGTTTGAGGGTTTAATATTCTATTTCCCTGCTTTCACTGAAAGGAGGTGGCATTTGCATGTGCCATGACCTGTGCATTAAAAGTAGTGCTTGAGAGTGTGAACAGGATCTTGTATGCTTTCAGCCAGTCTATGAAAGAGCATGAGTGTACTCAACTCTTTGGATGAGTGAACACAACTCTGGTTACTGATGACATTAACCTATTTTGGACTAACAAGTCTGGTTGTGTCAAGAGGACCTCTGACTAAACCATCTGATCTGAAGATAGTTCAGATTAATGTTAGAGTATGCAACCTGTTCACTCTGCACATGGGAGCTATCTGGAAACACAGTGTAGACTAGCATCTCAAATTATTGCAAACTGAGCCAAGATTGGTTCCATTTTGGCAACAGAGAGCGAATGAGTTTGGTTGATTGAGATCAAAATTGGCGAAAGATCCTATATGGCTATATAATGCCTAAAGTCATGTTTGCAATGGAGAGGTAGCCTTTGATAGCGATTGGGGTATATATTTTACATCAAAGAGCCTGTGAGAAAAGTAGGCCAGTTGAGTGACTGAGGCACTCAATGGGACAATGTCATTGGTCTGGCACCAGTCCTGGAAAAAAGTGACTTTCCTTTCTTAAGCATTCAGAGTGGAGGGCTTTCTTGCTCTCAAGATTCTCTTCTTGTCTTGCAAGGCTGTTCCGAGAAGAGCCAAGCATGCAGAAGACTGTCCAAGTTTGGATAAACACTCATGATCATGTTTGCTTAAGAAGATATGGGTTGGCCAGGATCTTCCTTGGCAAATGTATCCTTAGGTTGAGATCTATGACACAAGACTTCTCCCATCTAAGAAGGGCCTCAGAATCATCTTGCATTTCTGCCCATGTAACTTCCGGATAATTTTGGTATCAGGAGTAGTAAAACTGCTGGTTCTGGCCCAAAGACCTTTTCCAACCCTCCAAACAAATATAAATCACCATCTCAGAGACCCCCAAACCCAATGCTAAAACGACTTTTCCCAAAATCAGCGTGTTGGTTCTGGCCCAAAGACCTTTTCCAACCTTTGATGACAATCTGATAAAGTATTTGATGATACTCAGTGCATTTCATCCTTATGTTGTAAAATTTACTGCAAAGAGGGTAATCAGAAAGATTAAACGGATGTCAATTGTAGTATATCCTGATATACATCCTCACATTCAATTTCATACACGAGTGAGTCAGTATCAGTAAACAATAGTCTACTGGATGGTCCCTGATTTTAAACAAAGCTATAATGAAAATCATACATGAGCCATTTTGATAAATCTAACACAGAAGCTTCAACGTAAAATGGCTTCTTTTACATTTGCTTTTCATCGTTGTACTACAAGGTTTTCATAAAAAATTTTCATGCTGACAAAATCATCATCTGACACAAGTTTGTTTCTGCGATATATAGCATTAACTACATCGACATTTACCCATTTTCTAATATTTGGCTTTGTCTTACCAAAAACGGCATTATTCATAAGCTTCAAGTTTTGTAAATATTATTTTCACCGCAGCTCTGCTCGAAGTGTTCGAGATAAATCAACCTCTCATACACGGTGACCGATCAAATTTCATTACAAACGTTTCTCAACACAAGACAAGCATCTACTGCTCAAGAACTTTGTAATGTAAAACATAATATTTCTTATCAAGTAAATTTGGTACTCATTTTTTTTACCAGAGAATTTAGTTGCAGTAATGCTAACACTTGTTCCTGAGATAACATAGTACAATCTATTACCATTGTTTCCTCACAGAAAGGATAATCGCAGTGTAAATTGTATAGCCAGGTTGGATAATCGAGATCAACTTCAACAAAATACGAAACAACGTCAGTTACCTTTTTTCTGTCTCCGATAGAAATTGCTCAGCCATAATCCAACGAAATCCATCAAAAGGCATTGGTTTCACCATAGATTAACCATACAAATTATTACAGTCTAGATAAATTATATACTTCAAAGAAGCTTAGGATTGTACTCTTTTAAGTATTTGCTGTTTGCTTTGGCATATTTCTTCATTATCACACTAATACTGCCAGAGATACCTTTCTCAATAAAATTAAACTTATTGATGTCAGTCAGAAATTCTAACCTTACTTTATTAAAATTTAACAGAGCGTCCCACAAAAGCCTGGGAGAAGAATAATACCAACAAGGATCTAGTCCATATTTGTGGTAACTCATTTCTCAAAAACTTTCAAATGTGTCCATCAGCAATAGCACGTAAGTTTTTAGATACATATCGTGACAATCACTAAATGTCTTACAAATTTTTTTTCCAGATATCTTGTGCATATTTGTACTCGTCATCTTTATTATTTTCACTATTGAGCTGAGAGTAAAATTTGTCCTTGTCAGGTTTCATCAAATTAACTCCAATCATCAAGATATTCTTTTAGTCAGTAGATTAAATTTATCTCCATAACAGTCTTGTAAGTGCACATTTTACTGTTGGATCTAGCAAATGATAGAGATTTTCTGCAGTAAAATTAACTAGTACTATTTAACAAACCAATAAGTGTTGATAAATCCTGTGAAGACAGTCACTATTTTTTCAAGCCCTCCCATGAGTATCTTTTTGGCTATATCATGTAGTCTCGACATTGCTATATAATATTGTAATATCACATATCTAATTGATGTTCAACACAGTGAGTAAACAAACGCAAAGGAGAAAGAGTATTATCATGTTCACCCCAAGTACAACCTATATGCTGGTAACAGATATGGGTTGGTGATACATATTAAACAGGGACAGCTGATAGGTAAAGCAACACTGGCAGGTTATAAGATGTTATAAATGTCAAAGGTGATCATAATGAGTGAAAAGAAATGTCAAAGAAAGATTTTATTATCACTTTGTTCCATAGTGACATTCCAGAAGGACATGTATATCATGTTGACGGTGTGGTCACCGATGACAATATAAAAAACTGGTTTTTACAAGACGAAATAAAGTATTTGATTTATTCAAGGCTAATGATTTTGCTATCATTCGAAGTGGAATAAGTAAAAACATTGTTGGTTTTGTGAGTAATATAGGGTATCTTAAGAGTGTGAGAGAAACACTAACTGATCAATAGCCAAAGTTTTTTCTAAGAGATGTTCAATAGACCTATACCTGATGGTTTGGTTATTAATTACATCAATAATGCAAAGACTGACAATCGACTGGAAAATTTGGAACTGATGATCCAGCAGGAAAAGGTGAGAAAAGAATGAGGTAGTGGGGTAATTTTAAATGTCTAGTAAAACCTGTTGTTTCTATGAACCTTGAAACAGATCAGGAAAACTTAAATCTATTTTGCCTATGACCAAACACTATAAGATATTTTCCAAGGCAGAAAAATTTATTGCCAATGGGGTAAGAGGATATATTTTTTTATAGCAAATTTGTTTGGATCATCTTAGGATACAATGATTAAATATATTTGCTAACTCCTTTTTGGTTGAGCAATTGTGGGCAAATGTCATAACATCATTTTTATCAAATTTTAGCATCATTACTGCGCTATCATTAATTTTATTTTTATCTGCTGCTGTTAATATTTTATTTGAATCACCTTGCGTAACAAAAATATCAACAGAATATGCACTGTAACCCAAGTCATTTTCTTACTGCCTCAGCCAGTTTCTTATAATTTAATATATTAATGTTTTGATTTTTTACTTAGTCATCAAATAACAATAAATTAAATAAAAAATATATTATAATATGGATCTAATCAGATGACTTCTTGATATATACGTGGAAGATATTAGCAACAAAGTCACCAATGACAAAGTAGTAGACAGTATTACAATCACCAACGATAATTTTCTAGCTATATCGAACATGTCATTTTATTTAATGATAAACATGACAACAGCACCGTCAAATTTTTTTACAGCAGACCAACAACTGGAACTGTAAAATATCACTTTACAAAAAAACTTTGAAAATTTAAGTTTAATGTTGCAGAACAAATAATTTCCCGGCTGATAAAACCCTTCTTTAACATCAGAATTCTATCAAATGTATGCTCACAAAATTGATCATGCTGTTTCGTGCAGGTGTAAATAATACGTGACAATTTCGTTAAGATCTATTTGTTTACCCGATTGATTTGAGTTTCATTGTGTTTCTTGTTCTTTGATTTTCGAGATTAATTGGATAATAAATAACCTGACGCTAACCTGCATGATTGATCCTGGTGGAACGTCTGTCGAGAAACAGTATATCAGAAACAGTATATCGTTTGTCCTAGACTACCCTGGGCTGAGTAAGATACAGATGCAATATAGCAATAATTAGTATTGTGTTTATGTCAGTTACATTTACTGGCAGTTCATCGTCATGTATATGGGTCTCATTCTCTCTACTACTGTGCATTATCTGCCAAAATCCGATCAGTGATGTGATATTTTTTGGTGTAAAAATGACTGCAATTTTTTAAAAGTTATTTTAGCTCTTGACGTGTTATTATTTGGTGCCTGTTCAAAATTATGAGCTTTATCGCTTACCTTAGTCATAAGCTCCTTTATTGTCTTAGTCGAATCTCACTGTTTTTTAAAATCAAGTTGTATCGGAGGATTGTAATAAACATAAAAGTTTATATAAAATCGCTTCGATTAAATTAAATCAAGGCGTAAAATTTCCTACTCGCCATGTCAGTAATTCACTGGATCATAGATAATCTAGTATATCCACAATTTTGTTATTGATCTCTCATTACTTTCATTACCAGCTTCCTAGGATGATATCAACAACATGAGCTGGTCAACTATGTCTGTGTTTCATGTAAACTCCAGATCCAATGGTTTCCTCTGGTAGGGTTACATTTCGTTTTCTTTCATACTCATTAAGCAGTCTCAATTTTGATACTGATTGGCTGTTTTAAGTAAATTTTCAGCAACAATTCCTTCTCTTATTGTATCTAAAAGAGGAATGAGTTCTTCTGTAACATTTTTAATTGCTTCATCAGCTTTCAAAAAATCATTGTGTACTCTTTGTAAAATATGTCAGTTTTTTTGCAATCATCTTCCAACCAGTTTCTAATTCTTAAGATCTTTTAGATTTTCTTTTGCTAAATATTTTTCAATAAACTTGTTATACTCATATATTTTCGTCATAGCTTGTTTTCTGTCAAATTTGAAATATTCTGTAACAGTTATTATTTTTATCACACTTTTTTGGATCATTTTTTTTGTTGCTCTGACATCTATTCTCTTGAAAATATCACTAGCTCTTCTTTGTGGACAAGCACTGAACCAACTTGACTAGCCAATACTGTAGTCCAGACTTCCTCTGATGCCATATTACACAAACTGCATGTCACAGACAATATACACTCAATATATACAAAGAGTCAGGATAGACTTCATTACCATTACTCTGAATTTGCATTGATAGCATTTAGATAACATTCTGCTGAAATGACAAAGAGCATAAAGCTTAAATTAGCAATTCATCATGTTACTAACACACTAAGATATATATATATATATATATATATATATATATATATATATATATATATATATATATATAAAGAATACAAATCATATGGCGAATAACAACCCTCTCAAGCGTACTGGATCCACCAAGGGATCACGTCTGTCAGGGATTAATTAAAATAGATGCAATAAACTGACGACGAACAGTACGAAACTAGTAACTAACTAGCCTAAGCGCTTTCGACTCCCAATGAGTCTTTTTCAAAGGCAAATACAAAACATAGTTACGACAAACAAATAAACACAAAAACGTTGCGTTTGTAAACCTCTACATTTCTATCTTCACATGTGCTAAAACTATAAATACAACCAGCTTGTATAGACTAGTTGCGGAAACTGAAAACGTTGTATAATTCCCTAAAAGTCTACAAGCCAAAGCGACATCTATTTTTACTTTGTGTACATATGTAACGCAGATTATATCCCGGATATTTGGTTCTATACCGGTTATTCTTATAGTAAAAATTGAAGGATAAGAAGATTTAGAAAATGTTAAATTCTACTAGTGCATAGTTTTCATTTTCTAGTCTTCTTGGTTTAGACCGCTTGGTTTCAATGTTCTAAGGCGGCGTATCCAGTATGATTCCTTTTCCTTCCTGGTTTCGGAACTCCAGCTGTGGTTGTTGGCAATAGCGATAAGTATTATATCACTGAAAGTGTGGCCAGGGGAGGAGAAGTGTTCTGCGACCGGGCTTCTGTACAGCTTTTTTGTCATCCAATCAGATCTATGAAGGTTTATCCTTATGTGTAGCTTTTCAGTTTCTCCCACGTACTGAAGGCCACTCTCTTCGAAACTATACAAAGTCAGAGAGAGAAAATTTAGAAGTCATGATCTACAACCAATGGACTGTTGTGAAGAAACTTCAATTGACGAAATTTCTTCCAAAAACAACCGTAAGAAGAAAAATCGCCGCAAAAGGAAGAATCACAAGCACTCTGTAACAAACACTAATGCAACTGTTACTAACACAGTAGTCAACATCTCCAATTTAGAACTTACTGATGCAGAAATAAAACTTTTATCGAAAGGTTTGAGTTTCTGTCCCCGTCCTAAAACATACGACAGAGGGAAGCTTAAGAATGACACCGAAGAATTCATCCGCCGACTAAGACTCAAAGCCCATTTTGCCTTGCAACCACCAAGCAAATCAAAGGAAAATATAAGCTGCGACCAACCCACATTTAGAAAGAAAAGTAACTGGACCCCACCAAAAAGTTCAATTCCGAATCTGGAAGCCTTTATCAACTCGGTTGAAAACGATATTTCCAGACATATCAACCATACTAACAAATATTCTAATTTGACAAAAGAAGAAACAGATGCCCTGCACTCACTGAAAAGCAGAACAGACATAATAATTAAGCCTGCAGATAAGGGTTCCGCTGTTGTCGTTATGAATAGGGAAGACTACATTAGTGAAGCAAGTAGACAACTAAGTGACGCTAGGTTCTACCAAAAACTGGACCATGATCCAACGCTGGAATATGCAAAAATCATCACTAATGTTATTGACGAGGCGTACCAAAGCGGACACATAGACCAGCAAACCAAAAACTACTTAAGCCCAGAAAACCCAAGAGCAGGTAGATTTTATCTTCTACCCAAAATCCACAAACAAGGAAACCCTGGCAGACCTATAATCTCAGGTAACGGGCACCCCACAGAAAGGATATCAGAATATTTAGATCATTTTATGAGACCACATGTCCACAAATTACCATCATATCTTCAAGACACGACAGATTATCTCATAAAAAGCAAAGCTAGTGAACCATTACTGCCAGATACATTACTTGCTTCCTTAGACGTCATATCTTTGTACACCAACATACCGCACAACGAAGGGTTACAGGCATGCAGCGAAGCATGGGAAACAAGAACTGTAAACAATCCACCCACACACTTCTTAATCCAACTCCTGGAGCTTGTCCTAAAACTCAACAACTTTGAATTTAATGAAGAAAACTACCTACAAATCAATGGAACTGCAATGGGTACTAAAATGGCCCCTTCGTATGCTAACATTTTCATGGGAAAACTTGAGGGAAAGCTCTTAGCATCGGTTGAGCGTACACCATACCAGTGGGTACGCTTTATCGATGATATAGAAATGAAGTGGCAGTATGGAAGAGAAAGTCTGGATGACTTCATTTCAAAGGCAAACAACTTCCATCCTTCAATAAAATTCACGGCAGAAATTTCCAACTCAAACCATGTTTTCCTGGACACAACAACCAGACTGGTGGAAAACAAATTACACACAGACATCTACTCGAAACCAACCGACAAACACCAGTATCTTCTCCCAACCAGCTGTCATCCAAAACACTGCATTAAGAACATTCCATATAGCCAGGCACTGAGGATACGCAGAATTTGCTCCGACGATGAAAGATTCATAGAAAGGTCTGAAGAGCTGGCTAAACATTTAATTTACAGAGGCTACGACAAAGACCTGATTGCGGAGGCAATCCAAAGGGCCAAATAAACAAACCGTGATGACCTACTCAGATATGGACAGAAAGAAAAGGTTGATAGGATACCATTTATTCTTAACTATAACCCAGACAATCCCAAAGTAGGTAAAATCATTGCAAACCACTGGCCAACCGTGCAATCGTCAGACATACTAAACCTAATACTTCCGAACAAACCTGTAGTAGCTTACCGGAGACCAAAAAACCTAAAGGACATCCTAGTCAGGGCCAAGCTAACAACAATCGCTAGTCAAAACCAACCTAGTCAATCTGGACCCTGTGGCGATAAAAGATGCAAAACCTGTCAACATATGATAGAGACCAAGACATTCACTAGCACAGTGACTAAAGAAAAACTAAACATACATGGTCCAAACAAAACGTGCAAAACAGAGAATGTGATTTATCTCATCACATGTAAGATCTGTGGCCTTCAGTACGTGGGAGAAACTGAAAAGCTACACATAAGGATAAACCTTCATAGATCTGATTGGATGACAAAAAAGCTGTACAGAAGCCCGGTCGCAGAACACTTCTCCTCCCCTGGCCACACTTTCAGTGATATAATACTTATCGCTATTGCCAACAACCACAGCTGGAGTTCCGAAACCAGGAAGGAAAAGGAATCATACTGGATACGCCGCCTTAGAACATTGAAACCAAGCGGTCTAAACCAAGAAGACTAGAAAATGAAAACTATGCACTAGTAGAATTTAACATTTTCTAAATCTTCTTATCCTTCAATTTTTACTATAAGAATAACCGGTATAGAACCAAATATCCGGGATATAATCTGCGTTACATATGTACACAAAGTAAAAATAGATGTCGCTTTGGCTTGTAGACTTTTAGGGAATTATACAACGTTTTCAGTTTCCGCAACTAGTCTATACAAGCTGGTTGTATTTATAGTTTTAGCACATGTGAAGATAGAAATGTAGAGGTTTACAAACGCAACGTTTTTGTGTTTATTTGTTTGTCGTAACTATGTTTTGTATTTGCCTTTGAAAAAGACTCATTGGGAGTCGAAAGCGCTTAGGCTAGTTAGTTACTAGTTTCGTACTGTTCGTCGTCAGTTTATTGCATCTATATATATATATATATATATATATATATATATATATATATATATATTCATTCCTCACTATTAATGTACTAACTGAAAAATATCAATCGCATTCAAAACTTATAGACAGCTTTCCACTTATGCATCTCATGCATTTAGTTGACATTTATACTGAATAGACACAAGATGGGAAAACAAAGCATAAATTTAGCAATGCAGCATGTTATTAACTCATTAACTGAAGTATGTGGGGAAAAAAGTCAAGGTCATTCTAACTTTGCACGAGGTCATCAACAACACACAGTGAGGTCATCAACAGCACACAGTGGTTTTCAACAGATTCCTAAAGGTGACAAAATCAAATTTAGCAGAAACTGAAAACAATGAATGCAACCTGCAGGAGAATGATTAATCCACTTAACAGATCCAAAAGGATTGTTGGATGGTACAAGCAGAACACAAAAATGACATGAATTTTCCGAGAATAACCTGTACAATATTACCAGTACAGCAGCAAAGCTAATAACTAGTGATAACTGCTCTTGGTCTATTGAGATAGAAACAGATGATTTTCATCTCTTAGGGCTGGACTCGTGAGATAGTGGGTTAATATTCCTAGTGTAATGTATTTTGAAAAAGAAATGAACTTGCTAAATATCTTTTAAAAAATTTCTTTCACCTTGGACATTATACCTGTATGTCATAACAAATGATGTAATGAGGTGTTGAAAATGGAAAAACTATGTGATTGAGATATGAACCTAACAAATGCACTAGTCATGACACATCTGACTCTTAAGATTCTATACTAATTTCAAATCCAGTTAACTTATTCTATCAGAGATGTAAAGTTACATTTAAACTTATATGGTACCTAGGGAGGACACTTTTTAAATATATACTGGAGTTCATGAGAACTATACAAACTATTTCACATTAAAAGTGCTATCCCAGAGTCACAATTGTATTTTACTGAAACAGACCCCAGATGTCATCCTGAGTTTCTGAGAATTAGTTTCATATGTGCCAGTTAAATTTTACATTCATTATGATGTTATTTTTCTTTCTTATTAAACATGTTTATATATGTAATGAAAGTACACTTAATTTTGCAGTAATGCTGTATTTTGAAAAAAAAAAAAGCCAAAAAGTGCCAGATAAATACAAGCCAATATTGGCTACAAGGTGCAGAATTAAAGATAAAATGTTAAACATCTACTTAGAAGTGTAACAAAAGGTTGGTAGTGCTTACGAATTGGGATTAGAAGCCAAAGTCTTGACAATTTGGGGTTCTGTGAGTGTAAGCGTCCTATTCAGGTTGGGTTTAGGAATGCCTTTCAAACTAGTGTGTGTGACGTTATTCTGTTGCTGCTGCTGTATTAACTGAGCATTATGCTTATTCAGCTGTTTCTTTAACTCCTCCTGCATCTGTCTCTCTTTTTCCTTCTGTTGTTCCTCTTCCTCCAATCGCCTTTTCTCCTGTGTCAAACAGTAAAAGATGAATAAAAACAGTTTTCTATGTTAAGGCATACTGTTTACCCTTTATAAAGTATAACAATTTGATTTGAGAGAATTTAAGGACATAAGGGATAATGGATATGGCATGCCACTATTGCATCGACTAAACAGGAACTCTTCTTAATTCATTTCTGCTCAACAAAGCAAGAAACACAAGGCCAATGCCCAGAATTTCAAAAAAACTCACAAATCATGCAAACTTTTTAATTATATAAACTTACTTTTAAAGGTCCTTCTCATTTAAAAAAGATGAATAAAAATAAATGTTAAAATAAAAGCTTTTTTTAAGATCCCTGACAAGAATTTATTGCTAATGGGATTCAAAGTTCTGTTTTTTATATTCTCCTCTCAAGGCATAAACAGAAACACACCTCTGGTTTTGGGAGCTAAACACTGCATTTTCTGATATGCTTTTCCAACTCAAATATACATACAGCATAATTGCAAAGGGTTAAGTGACATGACACCGGTAATGTCAAGTTCTGTTGTGACTTTGTTTATATATGGATGTTTTCTGTAAAGTAAATTGTTAAAATGTGATGTTTAAATAGTACTTTTTTTTGCTGAAAAAGATTTAAAGGCTGTTTTATTTAAACATATGATACCCATGGAAGGCATTTTTTAAAAAAAATATATGAGTGTACTTTGATTGTACAAAGTGTATATTAAAATTATATTAAATTTCTTAATTGCATATATGGGTAGTTCTTCACTTTAAAAGTGCCTTCCCTATGCCCCATGTATGTTTTAATGGAACAGCCCTAAGTGAAAATTTGTCAATTGATTATATTTACAAGGTGGGTGGGGTTGGTAGGCAGTTAATGGTGACGATTAATGAGGCAGGTTTGGTTATTAAACAGAAGATGGTATTCATTTCAAAGGAAGATTAAGTGAAAATAAATTTAGTATGGGGAAAGCTTATAAATACCAATACAAATAATCAGGTTGGAAAAAAACCACTAACCAAAACAAATCAAAATGTACACACAATATTTTTGGAAATAAATTGCCAAACTTCTGGGATTAATAATTATTATTTCTTTACATTTAAAAGGAGTTTGTGTAACAGTTAGATATAGTGAGAACACAGACATACATATACATGTTTTAAGCAGATCTGTTCAATTAAAATGACAGAAATAGGAGAATATGTTACATAAATAGGATGATGCATCTATCATCTACAATAGTGTAAGCCAATATTTTTTGATTCACTACTGTTAGAATAAACACTGCAATTTTATCAATGCATTGATATAAAACCACCTCTATATAGCAGGAGCTGTGATGGCTCTGAGTAGCATGCGGGACTCATGACTAACAGGGTCTAGATTTGAATCATACCAATGGACCAGCCTGAGTCAGCAACCATGGTGTGTCCTTGTACAAGGCACTTTACTCCAATTGCCTTGTCACAAAATTACCTAATAGTGTTGCAGTACCTTAAACCACTAAAACAAACCCAACTACTTAGAAGACATTTTACAGCAACACTAATCTCATTATCAAATTGCAACAAAAAAAATTAAAAAACTTGATATCACATAAAAGTTAATGCACATGAACATTAGCATGTGTGAATGAGATGAAACAAATTTGTCAAAACTGTATTTATTCAGGGTGTGTTTTCTTTGTAGCATTAGCAAAGAAATAAAAAAAAAAGACTTATCTGAAAACTGTGATAATCCTCCTGTATTACAACTCTGTAATACCATTATGAATAAAAACCACTAAATCAACCTTTCACTTTTGTTGTTTTAATTACAATGTACACTGTCACAACAAGGACATGGATATGCAGTGTTATTTACATGGTAATTAAACATGCTTAGGGCTTTGGTTATTCCAGTTAAAACCAGATTGAGGGCAAGAATTGGGAGAGGAGGTCAAATCAGGTCGGCTGCCAGTAGGGAAATGAGGCTCTCCTTAGGGAAATGAAAATTTGTCAATGTGCTATTGAAGCCTTTGTTCATACAACAGATGTTACAAGGACAAGGGATCATATGCATTACTAGTTGTTTGAACTAGTAAATAAAGATAATAGTGGGGTATATCATAGAATAGATTTGCAATAAAAGGTTAATTATATCCAAGTCAAAACAGAACAAGCACTTAACAGATAGTATATGTATATATAGTATATGTATATATATATGAATCAATTTAAAGCGTTTGTTACTTTCATATGTATGATACAAAATACCAAGATTTGTATAATGAAACAATAGGACTAGTTGACCAATGGACTGTGGTATTCATTTTAGCATGTACTGAGATGTAATTTTTGTTCCATAGGAAAACATCAAAGGACTTCTGAACTCATTTTAAAATGCAAGTGGTGCTTTGTTATGGTATCAGACTTAATAAGGAAAATTAATTAAAGACAATATTTAAAGGTATGGTCTGTGAAGTCCATCATTCATTTGTTAATAAACACCAGTAGATACTGTAATGACAATAAGAAAGCTTATCACATGGGTGGTCGCAGGCTATTTTGCAAGGGGATGGGGTAGTCAGTCAGGAACAGGAAAGTTAGTATGTAGTAGGCGGTCTGAAACTAAAGCTAATATTTACTAAGAGTTTTGTACAGAATTTTATGACATATTTTCAGCTTCATTTGCATGATTAAACTTGTCAGAATTTAGATGTATGTATGTATGTATGTATGTATGTATGTATGTATGTATGTATGTATGTATGTATGTATGTATGTATGCATGCATGCATGTATGTATGTATGTATGCATGCATGTATGCATGTATGTATGTATGTATGTATGACCTATGCTGCAAGCACCCATGCTTATGCATCAATCATTGTATTTTCTCACCAAAAATTATCCATTTTTGTAAAACCAAAATGGCTATACACTATTTTCGATCTTTCTTGCAAACATAAATCTCAGTAGAAATTTTATGTCCAATAATTTAATGGATTAATTTTTGAAAAATACCAAATGATATGTACGAAAAATTATGGTATATCTAAATAATTATTTTGATAACTTAAATGTGTAAGAAAAATTAAAGGGTATGAAAAAATATATGAAATAAGGTATTGAGTTTTGGATACATTTTACATATGACCCATTCATCATTCTTAAGAAGTTTTAGACATTCAAACAATAAATAAAAACAAATTTTATAAACAAAATCCCATGACATAACAATGTTAGATGTAAATGTCTACCAGTGTAGCCATCTATGAAGGGAATATGCCTGTACAAGATTGTCTACATTTTCTGCTTATTTTTTAACTCGTGAAAACTGAATTCTCCAACCACTCTTCTTTACCAAAAAAAGGAGAAAGACTCTTGCTTTTCTGGATCAGTTTATGTAGGACTTGACATGTATCCATCAGCCATTTTAATGCTAGATGGGCAACTGGCAGCAACAATAAACATATTGCTTACCAATTCTTTTTGTCTGTCAATCTCTTTCTTCATCTGTAGCTCCCTTTCTCGCTTTTTCTCCAACTCTATCCTTTCCTTTTCTGCCTTTTCTTGGATCAGCATTCTTTCCCTGCAGAAGAGATGCAATTTTGAAAAGCTTTCCTTTTCTCCTGTTTATGATCTTCAGTTAAAAAAACAGAAGTCACCATTACTCAAAAATAAACACCTGATATACACATTTAACTTAAATGTGTATCACATTTATGCAAAATGTAGCATGGGTTTCTAATCAGGATCTGCCATTTTTCATATAAATCAGGATTTGGATGAGTGTTTGCAGTACTCAAAAGAATTTTTTTAAGACACTGCCCAGGGCTGGTGACTTTCAAAAACGTAAAAATCCACAAGCCTGGATTCCAATTTCCGGATGCCCAAAATTTCCCCCTTTTTCCCTTTGTCACATAATGTTGCAAATGCTACAATTTGAGCATAAATTCAATAAGGTTCAATGGGGAGTTTTCATGTAATGATAGTCTTATTAGTGTTCATCACTTCATTCACTAAAGACTGGATGTTTCTGATGTCTCAAACGTCTCTTCTGGATTCAGCGGGAATCATGGTCAGAACCAAGATGACATATATTGTTTGGGGTAAGTGCAAATAATTAATTTCATCCCTAGCCCAGAACTTTCTTTGCTTCTGTGCTTCACAGAAAAAACCTCCTTCAAAGAACTGTCACCACTGTTCACAAATTTATCAAAACTCTACAATACATAGGACATAAATAATCTCTTTAAGGCAACTGTACATAATAACTTTTCTTCTCCAATATGCTTCTAGCGTCTTTGATTTTTCTATACTGGGTTGTTCCACTTCCTGATCTAACCCCTGGCAAGGAAAATGCATAATCCATGTGGGCAAAAGAAGTTATTTGAGCAGAAAAAGCGTAATCCACATATAACATGATACAATTCAATGCGCATATGTAAAAAACACAGGCATATTTTCCGCAATTGTGGCATCAGGAAAAATCCATTTGAATAAAGGACCAAAGTTGTATTCTACCACTAGTTCTTGTCAGTGTTCTATTAAAAACTTGGTAAATAAATCCCCTGCATTTATAAAATTCATTTCCACAATTTAGTTCTGCTGTAAAAAAAAAAAAAGAAGTTACATTAGTTAGCAAAACAAGATAATTCAAGGCATCTCTGTTTTACACCATGACCAATATTAAAATCCTTTCCACACAGTTTGCAAATGGCTGGAAGCTACCCTAGAATGGCACTATATTGTGTTATTCACAATATTGAGTCGTTTTTTTCCGTTTTTTTTTTCTAATCCATTTGTGAAATCATTTGAGAAACAGTTTTGCTTTAACATATGCAGTGATGACAAATTCCTACAGAATGGTTCTGTGTATCACATTATTTTTAACAAAGAATATGTGAGCAAAGATTAAAAAATAGAAAATCAGTCTGTACTGTCCTAAGCCAGACAGCTGCTATAAATAGAAACAAGTCAACAGTTTAAAAGTACAAACCAGCATGTTTCTTGGAAATAGGGCAGCTGCTATAAATAGAACATAATACTAAGGAAAGTAACCACTAGTCTACAGACAAATGTACTTTTATGTCATAGTTACGTAGAAGCCATCTTTTCTAGAATACGTTCTGTGTGATTAGTGGGATGTTAATAAAAATGAGAAAACAAATGGGGGGGAGAGGATATACAGAAAAAGCGTAATCCAAATACATTTACAAATAAGGCGTAATTTAGTGGAAAAAAAGCATAATGATTATGCCAAAAGAGTAATAGTTGGTATGTATGCTTACCTATGCAAATTAAATCAATAGACTTCAAATGCATCTGACCAGCTATTGTCAGCCAATCAAGTAAAATGTGAAATGGTGGTTTATCTCTAAAGTCTTTGCCTTTTAATTGTTTAAGCTGCTCAAAGAAGATTTTATCAGTTTAAACTGCTCAAAGGATACTTTTTATCAGTTCCAATCATGACTGTTCTATTTACACATGCTATATGTAACAGGCAAATTCTTAAAATGGTTTTTTATTCCTTTTTTTTTGTTTCGAAGATTAATGAAAATTGTGTCTTCTCAAAAACCCTGTCAGGGGTTTGGGATTACAAAAATTTTGTTTTGATCATGGCAAGCTGTGTTACAGTTGGAATAAAGTCACATCTCCACTTCACACAGGACAGTAGTGATCCAGCTTTAAGCAGACTGCACTATGTTATGGCAATTATGCCCTTGAAAATATATTTCTTCATTTTATCAGCACAACAAAGTATTCTAAAGCAAAAATTAGATATCTTTATTTACAACCATGATGGGCACCTCACTTAGAATATAGGGCGGGCCTAATCTGAAATTAATTGGCTATCAGATCTTTTTTTTTTTCAAACTGCAACTATAGGGTCACAAAAACTTTACAAGGTAATTGGCATCTCTGCTGTGTTATGCTATTTAGTCAAAGTGAAAACCTTGTGCTAGTCATATGGTGAAAATCCATCATTTTTTCATTTTAACCTTTATGCTGATATTTAGTGTTAATTCAATTAATGCACTAAATATCAACATAGGAGATAAAAATGGATAAATGATTTTCACAGTATGACTGGTGCGTTTTTAGTGGAATTTTTCATCACTTTTAATCACGTGGAAGAAGGCACAGCCATTTTGAATACAATTTTTGGGACGTTGGGGTTGGGATGGAAGAAAAAAAATCAGGATGATCCCATTTAAATTGTTACAAGTGGCAGGTTTGAGCATGTTCCAATTCTGAACCCCTTCTGAGGATAACAGTTGTCCTCAAAAATCTAGTTAATACCTTATAAAGCTTTTCAACATGTAAAACTAGATATGTACATTGCTATGGGTCCTGCACAATACAGTTTGCACAGTTGGATTTTAAGCATCAGAATGAAACTAGTTTAAATTATTTTCCATCAAATTTGTCAAACATCAAGTAACCTAATTTTATAACCTAAGCTACAACCAACATTCACTTTTCACACCATTTTATGAAAATACTGGGTAAGTCTTGAATGTAAGATTCAAACATCAAATTAAACATTACGAAATGATCTCTTGCAACAATTTGGCAGATTCAGTACTTCCATACTTAAAAAGTCCAACGATTCTTTTGAAGTGTGCCGATTGGTATAATGACTTCCATTTCTTATTTCCAGCAAGTTCTTTGTTAAATTTTTGATAAGCAAAATAATATCTTTGTAACTTGTCACAAAGATACATCCAAATTTTACTTTATAATCCAAATTATTTTTCTCATCATTACATTCTTAACACTGTATCTCACTGAATGTCCACAAATTACCAATTGAACTTTAGTTTTTCACTGATCTGTAATAATAAAGGATCACTCTTTGCTACTGTCATAGACAGTTGAGACTGTCCCTACCTTTCATCTTTCTTTCTCTGCCACTCTCTCTGCTTTTCTTCCTCAATAAGTCTCAGCTTTTCAGCCTCTGTTGCACGTTCTTTCTCAATCTCTGCAAGTTTCTCTTTAAATTTCTGACTTTCCTGCTGAAGTTTCTGCAGTCGTTCAAACTCTTCCATTTCTTTTTTCTTCTGAAGCAGCTCCCTGTGCTTTCTCTCTGCTAGCTGCAAAATTTTAGCTTACACTAACATTTGGATTCATATCAGTGTTCATTAAAAATGAAATTTATAAAATGAAAAGTGTATTATTAAATTAATTGGAATTTTATTTATTAATTAACTACAACCATTAATGTTCCTATACCATGTCAGTGTGTAAAACTACTCTGGCAAATAAAATGTTATGATTTTTTTCCCCTGATATATCAAATGCCTTTAATCGATTTTTAATCAGGTACAAATGAGAGAAACCTGGACCCATGATGAAATCAAGTTGGTTGGAGGGTGCAATTAATTGGGAGTAAAAGTTGCATGTGTAAATCAGTTGGAAATTCTGCATAATTGTCAAATATTTGAATTTGTGAATAAGACCAATTAATACTAAAATTATGTCCTTTGGGAAATTTTGATAAATGTAGTTTTGAAGAAATAGAAGTAGATATTTCTATCTTGTCCCCACCCCATTCTTTTGTGTTTTTAAGTTGTAATGTGAAAAGACTGCAAGATGCATACAGAGCACAGGAAAACCATCTATCCTTTGGTTCTGATCAGTTAAAATTCATTGTATCAATGAAATTTTACTACTTGTCCTTAGGCTGAATAGATGCAGATGAGCAACTTGCAAAAAGATTTGTGTACATTTTCAATTCCTAACTAGTCCTTTAAGTCATGAACATGTTACATAGGAAGCTGACTATTTTCCACACAAGTGCCCAATGCCCAAAACAAATCTGATAACAATAGATCAAATACAATAGCACAACATCTAGTCAGGGAAGTGTTACTCTTGCCCCAATTCACTGGTATTGTCAAGACACTGCAACTTTTATGATACATTGTCATGTTAATGCAAAGAAACCAGAAAATATTTCTATAAGCATATAATTATTCTGAACATATTCTGAAGGAGTATTTTACGTGCCCCTGAGTATTGTGAACAGTTATATTTATGAACCATGTATGACATGTCATATATGTCATCATGCAGGGCCAAAAGAGGTTTTGTGAAAGATATCGGAGCCAAATCCAAAATATGAGGGGAAAAATGTAATTTAAAAGTTATTTGTTAGTGCATATTAAGGTGTTAAGTATATATATTTTTTAAGAACTATCCTTAGATTTTCCAGACAGATTTTTTTGTTTGACTTAACACAACTTCTCTATTCCACAAAATATTTTCTCATTTGCTGAATCAGTGTGTTACTAGCCTTCTCTAATAAATGTCTTAACTTGGTGCCGACATCTCAAAGTTTCCTTAACAGCACACCTAGTAAATTCAGTGCCAATATTTCCTGTTTATATCAACAACCCCTCTGATACCAATGTTTTTAATTTAAATCAGTTATAGTGTAAATATAATCATCCAACTTTAACATACACAACAAATTTGTCTATTATCCCTCTACCTCATACAAATACCTTTTGACACTCTACCAGTCGAATACAGGCATATTTTGGCACTTTACCCGATTCCCATACAAACGTCTTTTGGCAACTCTGTAAACAGCAGCCATTTTGAGCGGGATTTCATAACGCCACATTTGAGGAAAACCCTCGTTAGATACTACATTCATTGGTGAGAATGACCATTACGTTAGAATACATGGTCAGGTTCTGTTTTGGTTGAAATCTGCCATTTCACGTAAGTAGGTCGTAACTTTGTCATATTCTCCATTCGACGAAATGGCGGTCTCTAATATTGTTCAGTACTTGCTCGAGTAGATTCACAACTATGAAATCTTCAATAACTTCTGTAGGAAGCCATTAGCTTTTATAAATTATCAAATTCAGCGGATTTAGTGAAGTAGACGCAAAGAAGTTGTAAATTTCAAGTATGTGAAATTGCTGCTACGGTTTATCACGTGGCTTGACTGATTTGATAGTAAACAAGTTCTCAAGATTTTAAAGCACATACAAAATTATTTTGTGCAAAATTATTATGCAGCTATAATGACTGTATTTTACTCTTAAATCTTTCCATACATAATATGTGTGTACCAAAAACTTAAAATGGTTAAAATTGCTGTTAAATGTAACATACACTTCACTGCTTAACAGGCCTATGCATATTGGACTGCATTGTGTAACTTTGCTACATGTGCATCAAAGTGCTAAAGAGCCATACATACACTCTATGAGGTAAAAGGCTATAGGTACTGACCATTTCATTTTTTTTGTGGGTCTGCAAGTTTCTTTTGAGCTGGGATTAATACTTTTATCTCAAAATAATTCATTTAAAAAAAAAATGTAAGGAATATAACAGTGTTATATTGCTATAAATCAGAGCAAGATATTTTGCATAGATTAGAGTTGGATATTTTTAAAACTTCCCAGGAACCTGCCTCAGAAAATTTAACCGTTGGTCCCTAGTATAATTCCAGCATACTGTGGTATGTATCGAGGTTAAGTTCAGAATTACAGAGGGACAAAATGTTTTGCGGTATCTACCGTATTTACTGCATGTTTACGGACGGCAAAAATAATTACAATTAGCTCACAAGATGACGTGTTATTGTGAAGTAAAACAAGTACTTTGTCTAACACCACGGAAAGGATAACGAATGAAAAACAGGCATTACTTGCCTATTTTGTTTATTTGATACATATCCATCCTCTAGAAAATGCAGTCATACATGCATTTGAGCCATGATTTTGAGTGTATTTTTCAAAATAACCGCCATATTAATAAATGTGCAATCCAGTTTAATTCTTTACTTGCCTAATCGATGAATAATAAAATCTATCTTAATTCTCAAGGTATTTATGACAGAAACATTTTAGTATCGAGAGTAGAAATATGGTACATGTACAAGTGTAATCTTAGAGCACCAAGGATGAGAGGCTCCATATGGTGTGAGTGTTTTAAGCAAGCCTAGGAAGGGTAAAAAAAAAAAAAGCAAGTTGCAATATACTAGTCGTTAATATGTTGGTATTTTTGATTAAATAAAGGCGATCTATTTGTTGTGGTTCTCTCTTCTTTTTTGTTTCCCACCTAGACGAGGGTAGCTTCAAATGAGAGGAGCCTGCTGCTCAAAGATTGTTTTGATTTTTGTTGGAGATTTCAGCGTGTCTAGGTGATAATTGTTCCTATGATAATTTGTGGGATTTCTCTGATAGTTATGTTCTGAAATAAAGGGCAGCCATCTGGATTTCTTTAAATGAGCACATGATGTAACAACCATGTTGAACCCACAATCAATATTATCTACAAAGAGGTTTATTACCTGTAGAACAATAACTCCATTTACCCCCTCCCCCCCGTGGTATATAATGCATGGGGGATGAGGGGTTTGTTTTGTTGCACCATGCCAATGAATTTATTAATCCATACCGCTGACTTTCTGATGTATTTTTTAATGATAAAGCATAGATCATGGTTTCTAATCAAAGTCATAACTGTCACCTGCGTGATGTGGTTTCGTAACTATGTCTACACTGACAACCAATCCATGTGGAAGTTCCTGATCACATTAAATAATTGCTGACCAAATGAAGCAAACTTTTTATCAGTTAAATCAACAGCAAACAAACTGGGAATTTTACTTTAAAACAAAGCAGGTCTTTTTAGATTGTGTCTGAGAACATAAATTGTAAAAAAAAAAAATTAAAGTGGAGCAACGTCCAAAACATTACAAGGCAATTAAATATTATATTTTCCTGAAGAAAATGGTGTCCAAAAAAAATAATATTCTGAAAACATGCAGTAAATATGGTAGCTCTACTCTGAACATAATACTTTCATTGTCTGACCACTACATAGTATCAGGCTTGCATTTGTTGTTTAGCAAGAGCATAAGCAGTGTAAGGTATAAGTCAACTGTGTTTAGTATAGTGATGGCAGGGACTAGTATCAGTTGTATCCCAGCGACATGTGCTTTTAGAAATTTCCATTAAACCCAGGCATAGAGATGCCTATGAAGATATACAATGTATGCCCTTCTTAAAAGAATATAATGGGGGATTAGAGAATTGATACCTGACACCAATGCTAATTTTTTTTCAATACTGGAAATGGAGGGGTTTGACTTATCTTTTTTGGAAACAGTTCCAGCAGCATATCAGCAAATCTGGGAATTCTGTGTTACATTTTATACATTTATCACTGGAACAGGAGCCTATTTTTGAAACCTTAGAACATTTTAAAAAATTTCTGCAATTTCTGCTTTGTTCAACCTGATTAAAAAAGCAGAGTGTCAGAGCCCATTCTTACAAATCATGGCTGGTTTAAAGTAACAAAAAAAAGAATGAAGTCAACAAGCTTTGTAAATTTTAACAAAAATAATTTATTTCCCGACAAAACAAAATAAAAATATGAAAAAAAAAGGACTTACAGTTTGTGAATATAATCCAAAAATTAATGCCAGAATTGAATCACACAAGTCCTATCACTAAAATGTCTTAAATAAATCCAAATGTGAATCCCAGCGAAGTTTAAAGAAGGCAGAGACAATGACATCAGACGAATGAGGTATTGATGTCAAAAGTTCCACATTGAATTTTATAAATCACAAAAGGATATTCCAGCTTTAGTACTCTAAACAATTTCCACTGTATGTCTCAGTTCAAGCCTTTGATGACAAAGCAATTAGTTTCCAGAGAATATAAACTATTGTTAAATAACAAATAACTCCAATTTGGCACAACAGTAAATACATCTGATCTCTTGAAGGTACATTTACAACTAAATTGAAATCCCTAAAAAATTTAGTCTTAAGCAGTTTTAAATCATGCAATAGACCATGTGGTCACTTATGGTAAGTTGCATGATCACTATGCACAAGACAAATGACACATGCACCCAAATGTTAATGACACAAGGTGATCATGCCAGTAATATAAGTATGACCTTGAATCATACTGATCAATCATTTAAACTTCACGTAACCAAGTGTCTGAATAAAGTCAGCTAAAAATAATGCAAATAAAATACTTTTCAGTTCTGTACAAACAAAATGTACTTAGAACAGATATCGAATCCCTTGAAAATAATCATTACAATAAAATGTAATAAAACAAACATCAAATAAAAAAAAGAATTTAAAAACTAACACACAAGCAATTTGATTACATATTCGTAACACCACCCACCACATCATGGAATAGCTTGGGCAGTTGTGCTATTACAAAAAAATGTCTATACTATAAAATATAAATACATATATACATAATGTGTTCCTACAAAACAAATTCCATCACAGTTCCAAAACTTTTTCCATGGCCATTTCACAAAACTCAAGGACCTCAATATCTTGAAATGAAACCATTTATCAGTTATAATTGTTTCATGTTCGAAACAAGTGCTTAATCGGTGCTTGGCACTCCATGAAATTAGCAGTTATTAATTTTTTAAAACTATTTTCAGAAATGCCACAACTTTTCTAAAACAAGCAATGTTACTTACCTGCTCTTGAACCTTCTTTTCCAATTCTTTCTGCTCCTGAAGGCGTCTTTCTTCAGCCTCCTGCAACTTTTGTTGCCTACAAAAAAATTACTTGGTTTTCTTTTATACAATGTAGGTTACTTTTTATATTGCATCAAATGTATTCTTTACCTATTCTTGATGAACTTTAATTGTCATTGCATAAAGACAGTTGCCTCAAAACAGAGAAAGAACAAGGGAATTCTTTATCAGACTGAAACACTAACAAGCATTATTTGCAAAGTAGGTAAATGTGCATACTAAATGCTAAAATAGTTTTCATTTAGGTTAAATGGTCAAATTTTCATTTGACAAATGTTCTGAGTGAAATATTTTGAGGCAACAATTGAGAGAGAGAGAGAGAGAGAGAGAGAGAGAGAGAGAGAGAGAGAGAGAGAGAGAGAGAGAGAGAGAGAGAGAGAGAGAGAGAGAGAGAGAGAGAGAGAGAGAGAGAGAGAGAGAGAGAGAGAGAGAGAAAGAGAGAGAGAGAGAGAGAGAGAGAGAGAGAGAGAGAGAGAGAGAGAGAGAGAGAGAGAGAGAGAGAGAGAGAGAGAGAGAGAGAGAGAGAGAGAGAGAGAGAGAGAGAGAGAGAGAGAGAGAGAGAGAGAGAGAGAGAGAGAGAGAGAGAGAGAGAGAGAGAGAGAGAGAGAGAGAGAGAGAGAGAGAGAGAGAGAGAGAGAGAGAGAGAGAGAGAGAGAGACAGAGAGAGAGAGAGAGAGAGAGAGAGAGAGAGAGAGAGAGAGAGAGAACAAAGCAAAGCAAAAATTCATAGGAATCTTCAAGTCACATGTGGAAAGAACTGCATATACATGAATGGCTGAAAAGCAAAATAACATGTACCATGTACTTTTTGGATATAAGCATATATGCCAACCCCTGGCAGGGAAAAGTGTAATCCAAGTGGACAAAAGGAGTAATCTGAGCAGAAAAAGAGTAATCCATATATAACATAATAAAATTTAATGTGCATATGTACAAAATGATTTATTTACCCCTCTGATTTTTAACATCAATTACTGCTTCAAGATTTCATATTTTGAGCTGTAAAAAGCAGCAAACAACCCGATATGTACAATGATGGAGACATTTTTCAAAATATAGAATGCAACTGAAAACCCCAGACAGTTCTGGCAACTTGTCTATTCAAAACATTATCAAATAATTAGAAAATGTTTTATCCAGTGGAATCTGCTGTTAATTCTGGTAATGAAGGAAGAGCAATCTGACCATGCCCATTTTTGTTGTCAATCAGTCTTTTATACCAACTGGGTACAACATTTTGACATCATAATCAATGCTCCTGTCTGTTGCAATAATAAAGGACCCAATTTTCATGGCTTCTGCAGTTTTAAGTAATGTACCTTCTGCTAAACACCTAACAATATTAGATGATTCTGATCCTCAAATGCACATTTTCTGCAATTTTGGTGTCAGGAAGCATGTTTGAACAAATGACCAGAGTTATATTCTACCACTAGAGGTAGTCAGTGTTCTTTTAATAACTCGGTAAATAATGCCCCTGTATTTATAAAATTTGTTTCCACAATTTAGTTCTGCTGTAAAAAATAAGTTACCTTACTATTGGAGTTAGCAAAATCAGCTAATTTAAGGCATCTTTGTTTTACACTATGACCAATATTAAAATCCTTTCGACACAGCTTTCAAAGGGCTTGAAGCTGCCTCATTCGGAAAACTATTGTGTAATTCATGTATTCATCTCTGAGTCATTTTTTAAAGTTTTTTCTAATCCATCTGTAACATTATTTGAGAAAAAATTTTCTGTAACATACACATTGACTAGAATAAATTGGACTCGACTTTTACCACCACATACCTACAGAATGGATCTGTACCTCATAGGATTTATAACAAAGAATGTGTAAGCAAAGATTAAAAATTTGAAAACTAGATTGTTCTGTCCTAAGCCAGACAGCTGCTATAAATAGAAACTGAGGTCAAAAGTTTGAAAACACATACCTTCATATTTCCTAGAAAAAGAGCAGCTGCTATAAATAGAACATATGTCTATGTCATAGTTACACAGAAGGTGTCTTTTCTAAAATATGTTTTGTGTGATTAGTAAGGATGTTAATAAAAATGAGAAAACAAATTATTAATGTTTTCAGGAGAAGGATATACCAAAAAAGTGTAATCCAAATACATTTATGCACCAGGCAGTTTAGTGAAAAAAGAGTAACGATTACGACAAAAGCACAATGGTTGGCATGTATGTATTAGTGTCTAGTCCTTTATAACAACAGGGATAAAAGACAAGATGTGGTTTGCACTTAGGATTCCAAAGGCAGGGGACACTATGTCCTTCCCTGCCAAAATTTCAGGGACACATTTTAGCAGGACAATGGAAAACAAAGTAGTAAAAAATATTTGCTTCAACAGTCTTTTCATCTTAACTTTGTGGACTAAATTCCTTGGATACATATATTATTGTAAATGTTTTATGATGTGCTCAAGTAACTTATGAAGACATTAACATGTCTGAAAATCTGGGGTATTCTGAAATTAGCTATACCATTGAATTATCCATTCTGGATCATCCTCCCATTAAACTTGAGTGTTCATTTACTATTATACTAAATACAATTTTTTTCTGAATTTCTTTTCTCTTCAAATTAATAAATTGTTAGTTAAAAAATTGTGTATTTACATACATTTTGGTCTCTTTTGTTATTATTTCAACCTCCAACAAAATTAAATCTTCTTCCGAGTACTGTACAGGTAACTTTAACCATCAAAAATGTTACATTAATGGCTGTCAAACACGTTACATCACAACTCAGCCAATTACTATAAGCCTTAAATGTATTTGCTGCCAGATACAGTTTCAAAAAAAGATACTGATTGCCATCTATACATCACCTTTCCTGATTCTGGCCATTGCCTGGGGGTGGGTTTGAAAGGAGAGAGATACGGCAAAAACAATTGCAATAAACTGATTTATTGTACAACAGTACAAGTATTTCATGTTTATAAAAAAACTCCTTTTCAGGTGATGCTCACTATATGCCAATTCAATTTATGCACTTTTATTTTCATACTGTACATAATGAAAAAAAAACATTTAATTTGCATTACTGTGCTTGTTTTTATGCCATCATTGAAGCCATGTGCTATGACTTGCAAGATAAATCATATACCCATTATATATTATTACTTTGAAATAATTACTAGGGGTATAATTTGCCCAAGAACTTCTTTAATTTCCAAACGTCCATTGTGGGAAATTACTTTCATTTTATGTCATAACCTCAGGAACACATCTGTGACATAAATCAAGTCACCTGTAGCAATCGTTACATATATATAATTTAACTACTTGTGTGTTAGGTTTAAATTTTTTATTTGCTTTTTTTTCATTCTTTAATATATAATTTAATTACTTGTGTGTTAGGTTTAAATTTTTTATTTGTTTTTATTTCATTTCGCTATTGTAATGATAACTTTATTCACTGGATTTTACTTTGTTTTCCAGAAAATTCAGTTCTCTGTCTTGACTTGATAAACATGCAATATATATTGTTACATTTTTATTTTTAGCCAACATAGTTCTTAACCTTGGTTCTGAATTAGTAAACAATGAGTAAAAATCATTGGCTGTAATCAAGGTCATTCTTGGCTTGCATCAGCTCAGTTGTAAACATACCTTTTCAAATTTCATTTCCAGTGTGGGAATAATTGATTTTTAGCTAAGTCTACATGAGTAACTTGTAGTAAGTTATCATGTGACCCATCACACGGGTCTGAAATTGCATTCTTAGTTGGGTTTAATATTCATCCTCAGTGTTGTTTTTGTCAGTCGTAATAACACCTTTAGAGCTCAAGGCGTTTTAAATGTTGTTGCCAGTTTGATTTAAATTTATTCTATTTTTGGGAGATTTATTAATTTATATTATTTGGAAAACACACATAAGTGCTTTTGTTCAAAAAACTCTTGGGCAAAGATATTTAGTGGGAATTCTTCAGAAATTTAATGCCAGAATATTATTCTTGATTCATAATATTCAATGAACAACGGTTGACACATCAGTAAAATATTGGAACTTCAATGGGACTCATACTTGGATTCATTTAGAACTTTGTAGTGATAGGACTTATATTATTCATTCCAGGATTAATTTTTGGATTATATTCACAAACTAAGTCATTTTTCTATATTTGTACTGTGTTTATCTAGAGAAATAAATTATTTTGTTAAAATTTATAAAGCTTTTTGGCTTCACTCTTTATCTTGATACTTTTGAACAAGCCTAAATACGTAAAACAATGTATTTCTTCCACAAATCATGTTCATAATTTCAACACTTTAAACCTGAAGAATAGTGATGTCATTACAATATAAGAACATTATAATTAGCAAGCAATGTGACAATATGGCTGTAACACCTGCATCATGTAAAATTAGTCTTGTCCTATTAATATAAGTGCTTCTGACACATGTGACCCAAACTATATACAGGGTTACAAGCCAACTTGAGGACAAAGATCGATAGTACATTCGGCACTGACCAATCAGCGAATTGAGGTATGGTATGTGAGAATAAATGAAGAAAAAAAAAAAACAACCATTTTTTTCCTCTTTCGTTCAATTTCAATGCAACACATTTAGTACCGAAGCTGATGACATAAATTTTCCTATCTGTAATCAAGTGTCTAAGATCTCTGCCATTATGTATAAAAGTCCATAACTTACACCATTTGATTGGTATTAAATTGGGTCAGGCTAACTAAAGTACTCATAGTTATTAATTTAACTTTGCATTAAAAATCTATTGCTTAATTTTACCTTCGCTTCCATACTGGATATCAAATGGTGAAGAATAGCAAAGTCAACTGACAAAGACACTGCCTGAAATTTAATTGTCTTATCATAGGGAGTTCCCCACATCTATGTGGGGTGGGTTAATCATGAGTGGGTGAAGGGAAGAAATCAAAGAAAAAACTGAAATACCATTAACAATCAAAGGATGGAAAACGAGCATTTAATTGCCATTCCACATTTTTGACGTTATAATAAAAGTACCTACATATTTAATTTAGTCTGCTCAAAAGGCATGCTAGAAAATAATATATAGCACCTGCAATCAGGACTATATAACATTAGCTCACTTTGAAATGCTAAAAGAATTGTAATGAAACTGATGTTAGTGCCTTCTGAAAGTGAAAATTGTTTCCTATCTATTAGTTTGAGATAAAGTACCTTATTTTCTGTTTTTCTCTTTCTTCCTTCAACTTCTCTTCTTTCATGGATTCCAACTTTTGCTCTTTCAGATGCATTTTTCTGTTCAACAACATTCTATGTTTGCTCTCCTCTGAATGCAGTTTTTCACGCAGTTCTGCTGCCTTCTTCATCTTTTCTTCACGTTTTCTGAAGGATTAAAGGGTACTTATAGAACACTTCATCTCCAAAAATATGGAAAATGTCTATTGTTACTTATCATCTCATTCAAAGTAAAACAAAGAGTGAAGAAAACAAACTTTGCAAATTTTAACAAAAATAATTTAATTCCCTAGAAAACATGGGCAAAAGGTAAATATATGAAATAAGACTTATGATTTACGAAAGAGGTCCAAAATTTAGTTCTAAAGATATGAAAAGTCCTGTGAACAGTTCTAATTTAACAGTCTGAAGTTCAGTTCTGGTCCAAGATGGAGGATGATGACATTAGTCGAAGGCTAACACAAAAATTCCAGAATGTTCAAAGTGAAGTGCAATTTGTATTGTTCTGTTCCAATTTAGAAGAATTTCAGAAAATTTCTTTGTCCAAACCAGTAGTGTTGTTATCCAGGGAAAATAATTATTTAAAAAGCAGAAAAAGTACAATTATCTCCACCAACAAAACACATGTCGTTCTATGTAGACATACGAACAGACAACTTCTCCCAGCACAAAAATACCTTTTTAAGGTAATAGAAGCTTTGTTACTCTCTAAGATGTTTAAAATGGTGACTGAAAAAATTGTCACAGAAACTAACATTTATGCGGAACAAGAGCGCAGAAAGAACCCATTTCCAACTTTTGCAGCAAAATGGACACTAATTGATATTCCGGCAATGAAGGCATTTAGGTGGCGCTCAACAGTTTTGTATTTAGCATAGGGTTAAAATTTTAAAGAAAAAGAGTTTCCCCGGGTTTCCTCACTAATTATACTGGTTATTTAAAAGAGACTTTGTATATCTTAGGTATTGTTCAAAGAACCTTTAATTCCCTTTATTTTGATGTATGATTGATGGGTGTAATATGGGTTAGAGAGTATACAGCTTGGCCTTACTGCAGATGTGCACCTTTCAAAAAAGTGCTAGCTCTACTTGCTCATTTTCACTTCTCGAACTTCAGAGGTAAAATGTAAACAAAAAAGAGCCGATAACTTTTTTTTTTACAATTTATGTATTTGGTAATTCAGTCATTGCACTTTTAAAAGCTGGTATTATCTAGTTTGGCAAAATTCATTTTTCATATTTTAATAGCTGCCAAGAATAGTGTACTTTAGACAAATTCAGGTTGATTTTTGGAGCACAAGGGAGCAGTCATTTTAGTTAGCAGTGTCCTAAGATCATTTAAAATTTCCAAAAGTACAATATCCAAAAGAAATTTCATCCACATTACATGAAAGCAGTATATAGGTATGCCAACATTCTCTCCACTGTGCATGTTTAAAATGCAAACAACTTCACCTTACTTACATCACTCTCTCAAAAGTACATAATAACTGGTGAGCACCACCTTAGAGGTTTATGTTTGTGCATGGGTGTTTTACATCTTCCATCTTGGAATGTTTACTGGAGACAAAAGAAAAGGATGTGTTGTAAAAGTGAGAAAAAAACTACAGATCTTGTAAAACATTTTGAATTCTGTATATGAAGTTACTGATGTTTTTCAAACAATTCAGTTGTGAAAGTATAAATAAGTCCATATTATCCAACTGTACAACAATTCTGGAAATAACAATGATAACAACAAATGCAGCATATACTTTATTATGTAATGAAAATACAAAATCAAAATGAGCAGAAATGTCTGTTAACTTTCCAAACGGGATCTGCATTGGCTCTGCAAGCTACCGTATTTTCAAGTGAGTAAATTAAAAAAAGTTGTAATAACTTTTAATATTCTTGATGGATTTTTATACTTTTTATACCATTTTAAACAGCATAATATTCTCTACATTTTAAATGTTACATATTGGATATAAAATGATCATTTCGAATAGAAAAATTGCATTGAAAGTAAGTTTTAAATTTTTGGGGGAGAACTATTTTTACTAGTTTGCTTCTCTTTAAATTGCAATGGATTTTTTTTAAATATCAATATTTTCAATAAAAAAATATAAGGCTTTGAAGAGAATTACATGCATTTTAAATGGTATATAATGTTGAAACATTATTTGAGAAAATTGTCCTATAGAGCCAGATTGACCAACATCACTATATCCACTTAAGATAGTACACCACTAACTGGAAAAAATGTTCTGTTCTACATAGCTGCCTGTCAGTTTGGGCTTCAGTATGAAAAGGGTTAATGATTCACCCCTGTATTCGATCATTGACCATCAGTCATATTAGGATTATCTTTTTCTGGTGGATACATACAGGTGAACATCAAGAAGATGGTTGCTTTTTTTTCTATCAGCAATATTGGGAATACTGCAGTTGATACACAGCTCAATGCTCATGAAATAAGACCATAAAGGCTCAATCTCTCTTTTCTTCTCTCCCAAGAGTGACAAACATGTTCAGAAGTGAAGACATGACATACTGCTATAAAAATGGTTGAATATCACCAAAATAATACTTTAAATTAAATTATCATGATAACATGCTAAATTTTATATAATATGGTGGTGGAGGTTTAGATTGCAGGATAAAACAGAAGAAATACAGACTAGTGGGTAGTTGCATGTGTTTAGAAATTAAAATTTATCATTTGTGTATGGGCTTTTTGAAACCACATTTCTTCACATCAATTTGTGACAGTTTCTAGAATATCAAATATTTTAGAATTATTAACTGAATGAAGTGATCAATACAATGTGTGCTTAACTGACGCATTTAGCAGCCACAGGTACAACTTGTTTGCTCACAGGATGGGAATATCAAAAAGGACCATGCATTTTCTGATAGTGATTTAATCCAATATAAATTTACCTGCATGCACTCTATGTCACATACAGAATAAATTAGTAATTCATTTTAGATCTCAGTTTCATTTGTCCAATAAAATTACAAATGTCATTGCTGGTACAGTAATGAATTAAGAGTAATTTCCTTCACAAAATACTGTCATATATAGCATCCAAATGAAAATCAGAAGAGTACATAAATAGGTCCCAAGTATAGCAACACAAAAGAAACTAGACAGGTTGCATTCATGACATTCAGTCTCACACTAAATTTAGACTTAAATAACTCTAACTAGAGTCCCAGGTAATGATGCCATTCTGTCTGATATATATTTTCATAAAATTAAAATAAAACGATTTCTCTTTCTACACTACTGAGTTGAAACTATCTCATATATTCATAGGAGGTAAGATTTTTAAATCAGCTGCTGTCACAGTGGCAGCCTTACTAAATTCAAGTCTGGCACCATTTTCTTTTCAGAAGTTAGACACTATAAGAAGGCTTTTGTGGAAAATCCCATCTAATATGATCACTTAGAAAAATTATTAACATTTGTGTTATGTTCACTGTGGCAGCTTCACTTGGATGTCTGCTGATCAATTACAACCAACTAGATAAATAACAAATATTCTGGTGAAAACCCTATACTCATACGACCATCAGTTTGGAGGAATAGTGATAACAATATTTTTAAGATGGTAATTATGATGGCCACCAACGATACTTGATCTGCATCACTTTTATTCAGATGAAAAAGATATCATAATTAGTCTTCTAGTGAAAGCCCCATATCAACAAAATTCCATTCTGGGAAAGTTACAATAACAAGACATCAATATTTTCAAGATGGCTATATTAGATCTCAGTTCAGTAAAAATTTTATTTGGTATTATCTCAGACATTGCAGGGCTGAGCAAATCCCACAGCCTGACATCCTGGACTAGTCATTTTTGAAGTAAGACAAAGTAAAATTTTCTAAGTCGCTAGTCCGAGATAAGTGCTTTTTTTCCCCAAAAAGTCTGTCTAGTCCTTATTTTTGTGCTTTAACCCTTTCATCACTAAGTAACTTTGTAGGCATAGAGTCCTCAACACTAAGTAACTTTGGAGTTGTAAAGCAAAATGACTTGTGGACTTTGAAACAACATAACTTTGCCAATGTTAAAGATATTAGGTGTCAAAATCAAGGTTAAAAATCAAATTTTATGACTAATTCAATAAAATGTGCATATCTATTTCAACTGGTAAAATGCAGGTACAAACAGGTAACAACAGGTAAAATACAAGTAATTATTTTATTACCTCTTAAAAACTTAGAAAGTTCTCAAAACTTGTTCAATTGACCCTAGATGTACTAGTGAATAATCACAGTAGCAGCACAAGTCTCAAGTCTTTCTTTTATGGTGTCCATAATAGGTGAGATCTGTCCACACACCTATATCTCCTCTGTCACGTTTGATCATTGCATTGAAGTTCGTTAAAAAGACAATTTTTCCAAAAACTTCATCTGAATAGAATATTTGAAAATATTCCGAAGCTTTTCTGGAGCTATCTAACACTCAGGTGTGCCCAATTCTGTCAGAAAACTGAAACAAATCTCTTTGGTTTTCCGGCTTCGTCCAAACAAAACCATGTGGAATATACAATTCTGCTGGTTCAAAACCTACAAAGTCCTCTTCATCGTCATCACTGTCACCCACAAGTGCATTCCATTGTCTCTCCATAAGTCTTCTCATTTTCATCCAAATTTACCAGGTCAAAATTATTTAAATCCTGCGATAACTCCTCTGAAATTTCTTCAAACGCCGCCATTTTGGATATAAATTTCAATATTTGGAAAACACGTTAAAGTTCCTACTTTGTTCGATATTTCTAGTTGTATACAAGCTGAACTCACGAGATCATCCAAATATAACAGCTACATTACAAGATGTAAGTTATTATAGGTATCTCGAAAGTTATTTAGTCGGGTACTATAATGTTAAAGAAGAACACTGCCCCAGACTGAAAAGTCGGTCCATAGTGTTTACGGACTTACTTCCCCATGACCTATTTTGCGGTCTGCAGTGATGAAAGGGTTAATCACTATATGTAACTTTATTTGGCCAATCATGGCCTCTAGGTGTACTGAATACCTAATTCTAGCCCCTCTTTATGTATACATTTACATTCTGTTACCACTTGACTGCATTTTGGGCTAATCAAAACACTTCAAACTAAAGAAAACCAGTATGATCATTTAGCAGTGTTATACATGGTATTGTTGCAATGAGTTTACTCAATCTAGATCATAATGAGCAACTGACTATGATTTTAATCCACCGAGTCAATGTAATTAAATTAATGATAGGTATTTTACCAACATCAGTGTCAGTTTCCTTTATGAACTGATTAAATAACAGTAATGATTATATAATTTATAACTGTTCTATGTGCGATATTGTGTTTGAAGGGAAACAATTGCACTATAGTCTGAGTCATTTAATCTGTTTGTACCTGCTACCAATTTCAATAACGGAAACCTTTAAATTGATAAAAGGTACAAAGAACTTAGTCAAGTAATTCGTTGATTCATATTTTCTAACCAGAATGGCCATAATACCATCATCATCTACGCATCACATGCTTAACAGAAGTTTTCAATATAATAGACAGAAATGCTTGATACCAATTTCTAGTTCCTGGACCAGTCCATATTCAGAAAAGGGATGTATGCACGACTAAAGATGTACATGCATATGTCGCCTGCTTCCGATATTTACAGTGTTGAATCAAACAAAGGAAAAGAAATGACAAAAAAATTTGCCTTTCACATGAATTTAACAAGCGATTTCATTAATATGTTCATGTGTACAAAGAAATATAATAATTCCAAACTGGATATTATGGTAATTTACGGAATTATCCAGCAGTTACTGAATAGGAAGAATTACATCATTATGTTGTCTGATGGAAATAATCTGCCCTATATGTTGTCTAATGGAAATAATCTGCCCTATAGTTAGTATGGAAAGTCAGTTAAGCATGAAATGTGCAAGGAGATCCCAGTATTAGTGTCATTCTGGTCACAGTCTGCTTAGAAATTATAAATCAATGATTCAGTTAACTTAGTTCTGTGCACTTTTTATCACATCAAATGTTTTAGTTATTGAAATCGGTAGGGGGTACAGACGCGGATGTAGCATCGGACTATAATTAATGAGCGGTTTCAGTTTGTATTTTAAAAGTTGAAAATTGATGTTATGATCACTTTAGAAGTAGTAACCAAGCAAGCTGATAAATACTCTGTGGGTAAAATGAGTTTGATAAACTAATTTCATAAGGAAGGTAATAATGGCGATTTGGAGAATATAAATGTGTTTGAAAATGGAGGGATAAAATGTAAGACAGTACTGAGTGTGCAGTAGCTATTTCTCCAAAGAGACATAAGCAACAATCAGTGATGGCAAAAATTGTCAAATATGACACTACTAAGAGACCGAGAAATTTTCAGCCACATTGAGTTGATTGTTATCCCTGACTTGAATATATAGACTCGGAAAGGAAATATTTTTTGCAGTTACTGCAAACAATATCCAAAACTGGCACAAGTGGGAAATTCATCCAGATTAACATTTCTGCAAATGGACCAGAGCTTGACAACTTTAACTCGGAAACAGCTTTCAACTGCTGGTTTAGTGCTGGTTCAGGTGGCAGAATTAGAAATAGATAAAATTTTCAAATCATCAGCTAAAACATATACGCGAACCTGAAGAAGACAAATGAATAATGACCAATGTTTTTGAAAAATTAAATTCTTTTAAGAAAAAATTGTGTTGTATTAATATAAGTATTTTAGTATTGTAAGTAATACAATATAAGTAAATTAGTATTTGTTTTTTCTATGGATTACATATACATTTCATCAAATCTCTGCAAGTGATTACCATTTTGAGACCAGTGAAAAGTAAGGTGGGACTAGAAAAGGGTAAGGTGGGACTAGTGAAAAGAAAGGTGGGACTAGTGAATTTTCTGAAACCACTTGTCCTGGACTAGTGGTTAAAGAAAATATTTGCTCATCCGTGCAATGTAAGAAAGTCTTTTGGTCATTTTCCATCTGGAAGCAGTGACAAGATTTTCATGATAGCTGCAATGTCAGCCATATTGCATAAGAGATCAATACAATTTTCTTTCAAGACAAACTTGACACTATAAAACTAATTTGTGAAAACCTCATGATGAATTGACTTTCTATTCAGGAAGAGTAGGAATAAGATTTTTCAAGATGGCTGCTGAGCTGCTCAGATCAACACCATTTTTGATTTAGGGCCATCTAGACATCACAATAGGTCTTTTAGTGGAAACCCCATGCAGAAATGACCATCAATTCAGATGGAGTAGCAACGAGGTTTTCAAAATGGCTGTTTTGGTAACAATAATGGATGTCTGAATTGCACCATTCTGAGTTAAGACCAACTAGACATTATAAAATCTTTTAGTGAAAACCTCCACACTAACCATATTGGGTGTTTGCACAAAAGCCTTTTCATTTAGGACCAACTAGCATTTTAAGAACTGTACTGGAGAAAACTACTATGTCAACATGACTTCAGTTCAAGAAAGTTGCTATTGTGGTCACATTGGGCATCAGATTCAAATTGGCACCATTTTAATTTAGGACCAACTAGACATCATAAGTATTTTAGTGAAAAACCAAATACAAAATGTGCATATCTGCATTCATTCCACGAGAGTAGTAATAACATTTTCAAGGTGGCTGATATGGCTGAAACATTGATGTCTCAGAAGAACTTTTTCATTTAGGGGATGAATGTATTTATTGCAATCCTCCAAGTGGCTTAGGAGGAATAGTGATAACAAACTTCTGTTTATGGACAGATGGTCATTGAACAACAGACCATTCTATAAGATCTTTTTGTCTTTGACCTGCTGAGCTAAAATTACACGTTTTCATGGAACAAAACTGCCTGACAGAAACCAATGGCTAAAATCCAATAAACAAAAAACTTAAATAACACTTGACAATTGGACACTGCACAAAAAAAAAATGACCTCATTTGTAGCAACAGAAGGACAAACTTTTTCAATTAAGTTTTCTGATACCTCAGCAAGTACTATAATGAGACACAGATATATATATATATATATATATATATATATATATATAATCACCTTTTGAGTTCCTCCATTTTTCTCTTGTATTGCACTTCTCTATTCTTCAGTCTTTCCTGATGTAACCGCTCCTTCTCTTCTAATGCCATCTTTCTCCTATTATGTAAATCCTGCAAAATTTTTTTAAAACTATGACCTACTTTGCATGCTACGAGTACAAGAGAACCTCTCTTTAAAGATCATGCCTTTTTCCCAAAAATTATGATCTCTCAAGACAGGAAATCTTTCAGGATAGATCTTAACACAATATAATCAATAAATATGCAGTGAGAAACTGGTTGCTCAAGGCAGGTGGTCTCATAGCAGTGATGTTAAGTTTCATGGCAATCCTCCAATAAAATCAATAGGAATAGTGACCAATGTATACAAACTAACCAATGGGTGTCTGGCCATGATATAGAGAGCTAAAATGAAATGGAAAGATATATGACCTAAGAAAGTGAATAAAATTTTATGGCTCTATATCTAATAGTTAATACATGCCAACATCTGGTGATGAGTGTAATCCAAGTAAACAAAAGGAGTAATTCTAGCAGAAAAATAGTAATTCACATATAACACAAAAAAATCAATAAGCATACATAGAAAATTATTTGTTTACCCCTCTAATCTTTGAACATCAATTACAGCTTTAAGTTTTGATATGTAGCACTTTTAGCATTAAAAAGGAACAGACTCTCATGCTGCACTTCAAAACACTTTGTACCAGCAGAGACTATGAATGTTTTGTACACTACTAAGTGCTGGTTTACTAAGCCTGATATGAATTCAGTTTTATTTTTGTTAACAATACTGAACAATCTCTCAATCAGCATTATATGTTAAAGAATTAATATTCCTTTCATAACCTGACAAAGGGAAAATTTATATCTTTGGGTTATTGGGCCTTTTAGTTGGGAAATAAGCAGAGGTTCCAACCCTCTAGACTCAAAATTAGTGACAAGAGGGATACAAATTTGTGAATTCTGAACACAATTATTGAAAAATAAATTATACCATGACACTCCAAAATAAAACTAAAGCACATTATTTACACTAATTAAATGTTAAATTTTTTTGCAGCCAAATTTACTAATATACACAAACTTAACATGCTATTTGTCATAATATGATGCTGTGGCAGACTGGGCAATGGTAACTTTGTATTCAAAAACTGTTCAGGCTTCTTGCCTGGTTGATCTTGGTGACTAAAATTTTCAGCACCTAAGGAAGTCCTAAAGACTGTCTTATATTGCCTCAAGTTAGAAAATATTCTTTCACGGACAATGTTGTGGATCTCAAACAGAGAAAGACAGGCAATTATTCAGCACTGGTAGATTGTAGGTAGCTTTATGTATTTTATAGCTGAAATCTGCTGGGTGCTCTTAATTTGTCTAATATCTAAGTGGTTTCTTTTCTAGCAGTGTGGTTTTTAAAATGGTCTCTGCCACATGCCTACAGGGGCTCGTATTGTTGCTTACAATTTACCTGCCATACATGTACTATCCAATATTATTATATAGTACCTGTATGAACAGTAAAATGTAAGCATTGATACAAGCCACTGCTCACATTCCCAGTTCTAATATTGTGGAACATTGTGCAACAAAAAAAAGCATGATGTACATCCATGTTTGATTGTTGAATGCAAGGCCAGTTTATGGTGTATTCCAATCTGTACTTCACTTTTTGTGGAATACATTCCTTTTTCCTTGGAGGGGAAAATATTTTAATTGCAGTGAAGATAAATTACAAAATGGTATTAATTTAAAAGATGAAACATTTAAAGGTTAACAATCAGTGCATGTGCAGAAAAATGTGAACTCAAGCAAATTAAAATATATGCTAATCTTTCAATATCTCAAAAATTCCTACACTCAAAATAAACTTTCTTCATTTAGTGTTTGTTTTAACAAAATTACAGTTGCTATGAGTATGTACATGTGCCAGTTTTAAAAAAATCCAGTTAGGCCCCCATTTCCTTCACAAGCATCTGTAAAAATTCTTTTCTATATATAGATTAAATACAGTAATATGCTTGCTACATGGCAAACTGTAACAACTGGATATAGTTCTGCTATACATGTGGCATTAATCTGTGAATAACTATCGAGAGTAGTGAAATTCATGTCAAAATCGTGAGCATTGGCAGATCTAAATAAGATGTCTTTGCACATCAACTCTGCATGAAGTACATTGTCAGGTACGATGCCAACTTGATACCATGACCAATATTAAAATCCTTTTCAAACAGCCTGCAATGGCCACGAAACTGCCCTAGAATGGAATGCTGTATTATGTCATTCATGTATTCATTGTTGAATCAGTTTTTGATCTATTTTTAATCCATCCGTGAAATTATTTGAAAAACATTTTTGCTCTAACACGTGCAATGACTTGCATAAATCTAAGAACAAAGATTAAAAATTAGAAAACCATACTGTTCTCCTAACTAAGCAATATAGTTGTTATAAATAGAATCTAAGGCAAAAAGTTTGAAAGTAAATAGGACAGCTGCTATCAATACTATTAGGAAAGTGCATGCAAATCTACAAACATAATCTTATATTGTAGTTACGCAGAAGCTGTCTTTTCTTGAATACGGTCTGTGGGATTAATGGGATATTAATAAAAAAAGAAAAAGTGCTTTTTTGGGGAGGGGGACATACTGAAAATATGCAATAAATATACATTTATACATATGGCATAATTTTGTGAATAAAAAGGTATAATGAATAATCCAAAAGCATAATGGATGGTGTGTATATAATGTGCCTAAACAGATTTTGGTCAGACACTTGCCATTAGTAAATTTATCAATACGATCACAAATTAATTAAGTTCTTTTGATTTCCCCATATGACTAAAATTAGGCCTTTGCAACCTAGTTACTCCTACCAACCCCTCTTAACTTGTATAACTAGGATGTGAATATTAAAACTACAAATTGTCCTAAATCAACCCTTCCTTCATTTGCATCCTGGAGAACTCTGGAATGCAAAATGTCACTTTTTGATGCAAAAGCACATTTTTTAGCTGCTGTCAATTGTAAAGTAGGTTATAAAAAGTCCAAAACATTTTTGGGAAATCAGTTTCCTTTATTGATCAACTGTGACCTTGACTGTTTAACCCCAATTTAATAGGTTGTCTTTCTTATCTCAAGCACAAGTCATTTATAAAATCTTCTAATCATATCTGGCAAACAGGTTATTCTATTTTCATTTACATTGGTCCCCCTCTTATATGGTTATCCCTTCTGCACTGGGAAAGTGGCCTTATAAGACACATGGCCTTTCCAGAGGGAGAGCAAATATTCTGTAAGAAGTATATGTAATGTACGTGGTAAGAAAGCTACATACTTCAAAGCATTTAAGATCTTCATTTAATATCTTTGTTTAAAAGTAACATTACTGATTAAAAGGTTCTTCTTATCTTAAGAATAGACTTATTTCAACTAGATCTAGATATACATTAGTAGTTCTTATTCTTGACATAAGTATGATATGCAAGCAGGAACTGTTGTCATGCACATCGCAAATCCATTCCAAAATGTAATTTAAATCTGGGTACATACATAATTCTCTTTATATTTGCTCCATTTTCCCACTGCAGCTGAATAATCTTATGGGGTAAGACATTATTTAATCAAGTCTTTTCAGCATAAAATTGTTTCATTCAAGTTGTTTCTACCCCACCCTGAATGCCACGGAGCAAAATAACAGATTTTCTTCTAATGTAATATGTTTCTGTTTATATGATTGTATGGCAATGTTTGGATGTGATTTAATTACGCAGAAGAAACTTTTTGAGTGGATGAAATGCCTTCTTCATAAAGGAAGCAACAGATGTATTGTCAAGTGATTTTTTGGTCACTGTCTGGTACCCTGTTTTGTTCAATTTCTGTATCAATCCACAAAATCTATTTTTAGCCTATGCTGACCATGTTATAATCTTAACAATTACATCAAGTAGTAATCATCAAAGAGAACTCAAAATGTGTGAAGCCAAAAACTCAACATTACTGAGCCCATTTCCTATAAACGTCAGCTTTTATAGATAATGATGTAATATTAATCTGAATGTTACATGTACTTTAGCTAACACATTTTTCAGTAACAGAACCCTGACATTGGAAGATATGATAATCTGATTACTAACCTTATGATATAAATTAATTTTAAATAAAAAGTAGCCACTTGTAAGGGAAACATTTTACATTTTTGTAAATTATACTGGCTGTGTTGCAGGGGTGGCCATTCTTGAGGGGTATATTTGAACACAAACTCGTTGGTGCCTACGGATTCTGGCATTAAGGAGCAAGTGGCCACTGGTCAGTGTGGGCCGCTCAATAGGGGGACCACTGTATGCCTTATTGCAGTCCCTGTGAACTTAAGCCTTTTAACTTTTTACACCCAGAATCAAAAAGTCGCTTTTTTCCCCTTCTATTGCAAGAGGAGATAAGGCCAGGAACTTTCCTTGGACAGGGAGGTCCCACACACCTACCTTCAAATGATAATTGAGTGTCAACATTATAAGGTATATGCATACCTAATTTAAGACAAGCATTTAATGATTTTAATCATTAATCACTTTTTTAATCACTTCCTTGACAAAAAATATATAAAGTATTTGCATATTATTCTATAGCACAGACCAAAAAAGATAATCTTACCGTAAAGAAATCAGTTAACTTCTGTTTCAACATCATAAACTTTGCTGCTTGTTATGCTCTATACAATTCTGTTAGGACTGATTAGTTTGTAATACCCCATGAGGAGACAATTGAATTGGAACTGCTTGATACAGATCTCAAATCATACAGATGTTTGTATTTAAACAATAAACCTAATTTAGTAAAGCTGGTTTAGATCACCAAATGGATGACCAAAACTTAATTTGACAAACTTATTTTAAATTTTCATCTTTAAAAAAAAAAAGAAAAAGAAAAAAAAAGAAATGAGAACACAACAAAACAAACACCACCACCCTAAAAAAAAAAAAAACAAACAGAAAATTGGGTACAAGAAATTGTGGGATCCATAAATAATTAGTATGACCTTTCACGCTTTGGTATGAGAAATTGCATGACTATTAATTAATTGGGGAGATCTCAGTAAAATGCTTGCAAAATTTTATAATTGTAAATGATGGAAAAATTATAGTCCAAAAACTACATAGGGACTGGCTGCACATCACAACAAACCTGAGCATCAAATTAAATCAAAGACACTATATATATATATATATATATATATATATATATATATATATATATATATATATATATAGCGCTACAGAGTAAATGAAATGATACAATATACATAAAAATACAGAAAATATTGGAGTCTGAAATGGGAAAGGTCATTGCAACTAAGAGTAGTGGAAATTTCCAGATGCTAGACTGGTACATAATCTTAAGAAAACAGGTTCTCTCTCTACCTCTCTCTCTTGCCCACTACTCCTTGCTCGCTAAATAATGTAGATGTACAATGGATGCTGGAAGAATGTCAGGTCTTTGAGCCTAAACAGTCAAATACAGAGTGAGCAGATGGCTAAGCTATTTGGATATTTTAACTCTATTTTACTGCGAGGAGTACTGATAATTCTCTTTTTGTAAAACAAGTGTAGCAAAAATTAACTGTTTTCTTTAATTTTTATTTATCTTCTATTGATCTGTATCATGATGTGCAGTATTAAATTAATCTTGATGCGCTTCTGCATTAAAATTGTTCCCTTGTCTATGCAGTATAAAAATTTTAAGCTGAAAACAATGTGAATAAAAATTTAGGAAGATGGAGATAATGTACAGTATTTCTTAAAAATTTACCTATAGTTAATCATACAAAACTGTTGTATGCTACTGTAAAGGAAAGTTATCTGTACTATGGGTGATAGTGTATGTTACCTCCAGAGTTGGTTTTGGTGGAGTATTTCTCTTGATGAAGGATCTCACAATTCCAGTGGCTAAATTTGCAGGACATAAAGCACTGTTAGCACTGGTTTTGTTTAAACTATTCAAGAAAGAAGCTGGATGAATAATCTGAAATTTCAGAAGACAGACATTTAAGTAGGAAAATTCAGCAAATATTGGAATCATGCTATTTTTATTGTACAAACTGAAATAAAGTTATATTATTACTAGAATCATTCATAGAAAAAAACTTGTATAAAATTGACTCTAATGGTAGAAATATAAATATAGATATAAATCCAGCTTACAGCAGACTTTAAAAATAAAATGGGTTAAAATGCATGCTTTTCCAACTTTGAATTGATAGAAATTATATTTCAGTGTGTCTAATTTTCTACCCAGCATGAGGCGAAAAATTCAATCTAGTTGTATAATGTGCAAGTGATATTTCACATTTAAAATTTTTCATGACTTTGCTCCATTTTGATCCTGAAATGTTCTTTTTGGATAGTAAACTGATTGCTAGTTGTTAAATGACATCGGAATGCGTGACAATTTCTGTCCTTTTATGTCCACGTTTAATAAATGCACTAATTTGTGAAGGTTAGCGTGTAGCTCAATAGTTTGTTATGCAGCTTAATGTTCATATTTTGTCTGCCATACATGTCAACCCGAACATGTCCTTTTCAGTAAGGCAGTCAATTTTGTTTCCTAAGACAGACCAACTTTTAACAAGGTGTAACAAAAATATCATGTACTGATATTAAAAAACATGCATTAAGAAGTTATATTCAAGAAAGTCATATACAAGACTAATACAACTATGGTAAAGATTAAGATCAACTAAAATGCTTTGTTATGTAGACAGACCTTAATTACCCCCAGGGAAGTTTCAATATAAGCAGTTACAAATCCAATAGAGTTCAATGACTTCTTGCTATCTCTCAACATAAAACTTGGATGTTTTAAAATTAATGGAGACTCTTATCTTCATCATGAGAATAATCAAACCATGTCCAAAATACATAATTGATGCCTTCCTGCTTCTTCCCACTCCATCAGTTACTCTGTACTATTAATACTTTTAAAAAGACTTATTTTCACTTTCATGTTGGATGCGATTTTTCAAAAATTCTAAGAGCAAAAGCTTGACCATGCTGACATTTTGCATGAAAAATTTAAGCTAATCTGGTTCCCTGACCAAATTCACTAAATCTAATATGAAACCTGGATCCAAATCAAACCTGGTTAAAATAGGATACAAATTTTACTGCAACAATATTTCTGTAATTTTTGCTTTTGTTATTACTTTTTTTAATAATAAGTCCATATTTTAAGGGTCAAATCATATAGGTTGGTAGGTTTACATTCAGTTTAAGACTGAACAAAGAAGTCAGGTCTGGAATAGCATGACATTTCTGAAATATATCTCATTGTGCAAGCTAATTTACCCAGAAAATACACTGTAATTATGTTTGGCACATAATAGCTTTAATTGGTGCATATTACCTTTTAAAAACACCATGCTGACTCAATGAATGAGTGATCACTGTATAGTCATAAAGTCAAAGAAATATCAAATAGTGATTTATGATTTGAAACATCTTCCTTAGCCAAGGTTCTGATCACCTTGGTGGATGGAACAGCTATATTGGTGCTTTAACGAATCGACATCTAATAGATTTCATGTGTTGCCTGCCTTAGTATACTATGACAATTAACCAATAGACTTGTGAATTGTACATCAGCTGAAAGTAAAGGTTAACATTGAAAGTATGACTATGTACCAGAGAGAAGCCATTACTGGAGTATTTCAATTAAAATTACCTGAACAAAACAAGGACCATTGCATCCAATGAAATTCACAGATCCAAAGCAAAGAAATGTCTGTTTGATACGCCAAGGTGCAGATATGGTTGTCGGAACCATGGCTAGCAAAGATGGATGTTAAATAAGACAATCTAAACTTTTATTTACCACAAGTAAATAAATTGCAAATTTACAGACAATGCTTTGTAATTACACTTAGTACATCAAAGCTTTAACACAAATTATCTGTAAAACACCATACTTTATAAAATGAAACTCTGATTAATGGATAGTCATTATGTAACAACATCTGGGATATAAGATTAGAAATTCTTGCCTTCTACAAATTAACAAGATGACTATAATCATGGTTTGGAATCCAAGTCTTAGAAATATAACAAGTTTTGATGCAATTCTGGCATGTCAAACAATGAGTAAGATCCATTTAGTTCTGATATGTAGTCATTGTTTTACCCAGGACTTAAACAAAACAATAAGCACCGATCAAAAGTGAAAATATAACATATTTCACTGTAACACACTAGAAATGTAGCCTTCAAATTCAAACCAAGCAACAGAGATACTCTACATAAATGTGACTATTAAATAATCAGTAAGGTATTTAAATCATACATGAGGAACAAGACTGGAATTTTTCTGTTATAATGATGAATGTTATTGGTGCATGAACATGCTGACAGGATAAAATAGTTAGCAAGGGTGGGTGTAGATGGGAGGACAAACATCAAACCACTTAAGTTATTCACCTTATATTAATTTGTACAAGGCAGGTAGATGTTCTCATAGTTTCTCATATTTATAAACAGAGAAGTGTGGGCCCTAGATTTCAGAGTAGCCTGTAGTACTCGCCTTTACTAATCACTGCCATCTCCTCTGTCTGTGTGGGTTCAAGTTTTGGCCAATGTGGTTATGTCAGAAAATTTGCAAATAACTTTCCATGGGTCAGTAATTGTTGCCAAGATTGATACATACACATTCCATATAATTTGCCAGGTACTTTACTCAGTCCTATGCAAAAATGTGTCGAAATTGAGAAAACCAGAAGCAAAAACTTACCCTGAACCTAAGTGGTATCTATTTACTACATAGTATACCAGTTGTGAGCAACTTATATTTTCACACAGAAATTTACAAATCATGTAAAAAAATTTTTTTAGTATACTCAACCTATGCTTATACCCCCACAAATAATCCATTCAGGAATGGAAAAAAGAAAAGGAATCGAATGGAGATGAGAAATAAAGAAAATTTATATGACAAGGACCAAAAGCAAGATGGTCTCGCTTGGAAGATTTGAAGACAAAAAAAAATAAATGAGAAAACAACCAAGCTCTGTCTACAGTTGCTATAAAAATGTCAGACTGTGTGCAATGGAGAGACCATTTCTGATTTCAGTGATTTTTTTTTATGCCATGGCTGCAGACAGTTCCAACAGTGCAAGCAACAGCTGATGTTGCTGGTGTCTATATTGCTATTATTCCAAGAGGTTTAACATACAAACTACATCCTCTTGACATCTTGGTAAACTATCTTTCAAATGCTATGCCTGTACAGAATGGGATTAATGGATGATGGACACATTTTCCTGCCATCTGAATGCCAGCAGTAACATAGAGATAGAAGCTCTTGCACTCAAATAACTTGTTCATATTTTGATGGGTATTATTAGAATTAAATTTCTATGATCCTTTTTCTGGGTGCAAGTCTCACTTATTGTCATTCTTTTGAACACAGACTTCTTAAAAGTCACAATCACACAATTATTAAAAATTAAATCATCATAAATTTAAGAACAAGCTGTGTGAAAAGAATTAATATAGGTCACCCACAGAGATAACCTGAATGGGGTGAGTGGGTGTGGAGTATGTAAATTTCTGTATTACCTGTGGGATACATATGTAAAAATACAGTATACCAAAAGACAATGGAGGATGGATTAGGGAAAATAGACCATCACATAAGCTCTTCTGGTCTATAACCTATAGAGCTAAAAATTGACACTAGATGAATGGATGGACATTTGGAATTTTTAATATAGGTTTAACAATTTTTCATTCAATCACTACAATGTCTGCAGTATACCATCATGTCCCATCCAGTCATATTATTCTAACACCAGGCTTACCAGTCCAAACACTAACCTCTTAATGCTGAGCACTTAGTTAGGCAGCTGTTAGTACCATTTTCAAAAGTCTTTCATATGACTGCTAGATTTATTCTTTGGTTATCCTTGATGAAACATGCTCATAATGAAGTAATGTCTTGAGTTATTTTTATTGTTACAAAGTCCAGCCAGAGATGTCATGAATGTTAGAGTACAAAGGTTGATTATCTGCCGGTATCCTACATTGTTACTACCAGAAAACAAAACACTAGAGAAATTGGTCAAAAAACTAATGAAAATACATGCTGAAAAAAAACCTATAAACAATGCATACCTGCCAACTTTTTGAAATCAGAAAAAAGAATCAGACAACTTACTCCCAGAATAAGGTTATCAGTTTTATTCACTGGGTAAAAATTTATCAGTAACATTTTTTGGGTAATACATTATTTTATATTACCTATCCATCATATACAAATAAAATACTGATGTTGAAAATTTACCTGATAATAATATAAGTTGTAAAAGCATCAGGGAGAATGCCAATAAGTTTAAGTATCAAACCACTCCACATAGCTGGGATATAATAGTGATATAATCAACCACAATATCTCTAGTTGCACTTTGCACATGATCTACCACAGATTATTTTAGGTCCATGTTCTGCAGGAAAATGTGCAAACAATACATCAGTGTTTATTACAATGCAGTGTGCAGTAGTAAAAAAAATATAAATTTGGTTAACCACTAGATTCCAGATTTACCACAGTAATGAGCTTCTTAGTAAAAACATATCTCTTAATTTCATCAATGCCTTCAGATCCCATGATAACATCTATCCATTAATACCAACCCCTGGAGAGGTAAATTTGTAATCCAAGTGGACAAAAGGAGTAATTCGAGCAGGAAAAGAGTAACTACATATAACATGCTAAAAGTTCAATAAGCAAATGTTAAAAATATTTTATATATAATCCTGGTCCTTTAACATCAATTACTGCTTCAAGTTTTGATATGTAGCACTTTAAGCTTTAAAAACCAACAGGCTCATGTTGCATATCAAGCACTTTGTAGCAGCAAAGACCATGAATGTTTTGCACACCAGTAGAAGTGCTGGTTGACAGAGTCTGGATCTGAATTCAGTTTTTTTTTGTTAACAATACAGAATAGTGAAGAACCAACATTCCTTTCATAATCTAACAATGAGGAAATTGATATCTTTCAGTTATTGGGTTTTTTAGTTGGAAATAAGGTGCCATTCTGCAACAACTTTGTCCACATGAAGTACATTACCGAGTGTCAACTTGATACTTAGGAATTTTCCTAATTTATCGGCAGCTTATCCTGACAGAGACAACCTGTTATGTACTTTGATAAAGACATTTTTCAAAATAGAGAATGCAACTCCTTTATGGATTCCAGTCATCACTGATGCATTATCAGCTGGAAACATAGTTCTGCCAACTTATGTTTATTCAAAGTATTATCAAGCAAATCAAAATAGTTTTTTTTCTTCAGTAAAATCGACTGATAATTATGGTAATGAATGAACACTATGACTTTGCCCTTTTCATTGTCGGTTTCATTCTTTTCAAGTGTTTTGCTACACCAAATTTACCACCATGACCAATAATAAAATCCTTTCCGCATAGCCTGCAATGGGCATAAAACTGCCCTAGAATGGAATAGTCATCTGTGAATTGGTTTTACATCTTTATTTAATCCATCTTGAAAGTAATCTAAAAAATATTTTTGCTCTAACACATGCATCAAACTAGAATTTGAATTTTCAGCAACAAATACCTACAAATATGCCCCTACATTTATAAAATTTGTTTCCACAATTTAGTTCTGCTGTAAAAAAAGAAGTTACCTTAGTATTGGAGCTAACAAAACAAGCTAATTCAAGGCATCTTTGTTTTATATTTTGACCAATATTAAATGTCTTTCCACACCGCTTGCAATGGGCGTGTAAGGTACCCTAGAATTGCACTGTATTATGTTATTCATCTATTCACCTCTGAGCCATTTTTCTTCTTCTTTCTAATCCATCTGTGAAATCATTTGAGAAACATTTTATGCTGTAACAAACGCATCAACTAGAATAAATAGGACGACTTTTTACTGCCAAATTCCTACAGAATGGTTCTGTACGTCACATTATTATCGAATACATGAGCAAAGATTAAAAATTAGAAAACCAGTCTGTTATGTCCTAAGCCAGACAGCTGCTATAAATAGAAACACAGGTCTTCTTGGAAATAGGTCAGCTGCTATAGATAGAACATAATACTAAGGAATACCAGCATAACACTAAAGAAAGTCACCACTAGTCTACAGACAAGTGTGTCATAGTTACTCTGAAAATGTATTTTCTAGAATACGTTTTGTGTAATTAGTGGGATGTTAATAAAAATGAGAAAACATTTTTTTGGGAGGGGGATATAACGAAAAAGTGCAATCCTAGAACATTTACAAGTGAAAAAAAAAAAGGGGGGGGTAATGAGTATGCCAAAAGCATAATGGTTGGCCTGTGTGTCTGTGTATATATATATATATATATATATATATATATATATATATATATATATAGAGAGAGAGAGAGAGAGAGAGAGAGAGAGAGAGCACTACAAAACAAATCAAGCAGCTTTTATTTTAGATCTTTAAAACAATATTTTTAAAACTGCACAACATAAAAATGGAATTTTTAACGGCATAATTGGAAAGTAGAATTATGGTTCTGAAATCAATCATTCCTGCGAAATGGGAATCAGTGGCAATTATGAACAATGCTGACACCTCAAATTCTACTAAAGTGTCCTAAATGGAATATAGAAATATTCTAAAAGTGAACAAAGTGTCATGGTATGCAAGATATCATGACCCCATAATGTAACACTAAACTTTCTGAAAGTAAGAAAGGAGAGAAAGAGCTAATGAGCATTCAATGTTCAAATGATTGACTAACCCAATTACCATGACCTAATCATCAAGTCAATAATATGTTTATCATTAAGACACATCAAGCATGCAGTTGCATCAATAATGGTGAAAGACTATGAAGAATAGATTGTTCAAGAGGCATAACTATCCTGAAAGTGAACATAAAATTGGTGATTTTAAAAAAATTTCTTGATGTTTACCTTAGTGGCTGGCGTGAAAAGGGACCTAGACACAGCATCCTCATGTAATCTGAAAAAGATTAATATATATATAGTGTGTACAAAGGTAACACTACGTCTACCACATTCATGATGACAATAATACCTGCATTATTAAAGTGTAGATAAATATGTACTGTATATGTAAAATGGCAGCAGTACTTTCATTAAGATGATTACCTATCAAAAGTCCAATGTACGATCATACTATGAAGTCAGGTGTTTTTTTCTTTACCCAACTGTTTGTACTAAAGTACAGCACTCATTATAATGTCATTCATTACAATACCATTTCTGTCGAAAACATGTATGGTCACACATCTTATTTCGTGTAATGTTATCCAATGTTTAAACATGAAAAGTAATTATAATTATCTGAGATATGTAAACTTAAATACCCAACAGCCACTTCTCTAAAAAAGAAAACACCCCCACCAACAAAACGGAAAAAACTGAATTTATACTTCAATGAGGACCATGTGTTTAGTCCTTAAAAAATTAATGATACAGTCACGAGGCCGATTATATCTACATAGTTAATTTAGACTTCATGTAAACTGTAAGGGACTGGCCATTTTTTTAATGGGAGTATACTGTTCTTTCCGATTGAGGCATTTAAAAAAATTCTTTTTTTTGGTCACAAGATAAGTTTGTTTCAAATAAAAGAATGCTTTAGAAACTTAAATGGTCTCTCCCTAATAGTTTTGGCTTAAATGGATGCTCTGCAAAAATAAAGGCAGTGACCCTTCTAAACATGCAAAAAATGTTAGAATCAGTAGTCTGTCATGGCACATTGTACTTTACAGCTCAAATTATAGTCATTAACTGCAGAAGTTAGGTAATTTTTACCAATTAATCAGACTTCAATGTATTTTTTAAATGAATAATAATGTGGAAAACTGTCAAATCTTAAACATTCAACTAATTGATGCCATTCTGCATGTTTATATCCACATATGTCCTAAGTTTTGTTCATTCCTGTATGTTGAAAACATAAAAACTTTTTATTCTGATAAAAAAACTAAATTATGTTTCAGTAACCTAATCATAATAGAGATCTAAGATGTTTAATTGTTTTTTGTTTGTGACTATTAAAGTGCTTGGCTAATGAGACAACCCCCCCCAATCCAAACTAATTTCTTTCAATAGTATTTAGTAGATTTCTGTATTTGGTATACTGGTTTGCAGCTAAAATGGACTAAATGGAAGACAGGAGACTGACTCCTCATCTATCTTTTTCTTGATAAAATGACGGATATTAAATTTACATCAGTAGAAGTTTCACCTCTATATTATCTCAAATTGGTTTAGTCTTTTCTACTGCATAATGCAGAATCCTCTACTTAAAGCAAATCCTTTGAGTGCTAATGAATCTATTTCTAGTACATTTAGAGCAATAAATCTTATTAAAATAATTTCTCAATACACAACTCCCTTGATAACTTGCGCATCCACTTATAATGCGGTGTCTGGCATTGCTCCTGATATTTTTCAAAGAAAATATATTCTAAAATGTGTTTAATGTGAAAAGCCGTGATAAGAAATGGTAAATTAAACCTTGACATACAGCTCGTTTTTATCATCGAAAATGGTGATTATTGCCCAAAAAGATAGATTCCATATTGCAAAATTTGCAATTTCTAATAAGATATCACATATTATGTTAGATTTTTTTTTTAAATAGAAAAATAATTGTCAATACACTGTAAATAAACATCGCTCAACCAACAAAAAATTCTGGTAAATGCTAACATGTGGCAACAGAGAATGAAATAACTACCAATTAAATGTCTTGCTAGGTGAAATTCACATTGTAATCCTTTAATTTCCTCTCCACACTATAATCTCAACATACATATTCTCTTCTATGAAAATATGAAAAGAATCAGTCAAGGGTTATGTGGCAACCAGTGAGTACAAAATTGAATACTGGCTTTGTTTGGATCAACAGCTTGGGGAAGTGTTTGTTGCAATAAAAGAAACAATTAAAAAAGACCTGTGTTGTTTTATCACTTTGAATATGTCTTTTGTATCAAATAAAACAAGGTAAGTACAATAAAATAAAGTTCAAAGGCATGCCAATAGGAGCAAATGTTCTTGTATTCATTACCGTTATCAAATTTCATTTTACTTGACCAATTGAAAATATTTTCACATTTTATATATTAACATCATTAAAGTATATAATATCAGTAATGTATCTTAATCATTTGTAAATGTGATCATGGAGAGCAAAGGAATTAAGCAAAAAGCATACTTAGTGACTGAAAAGCTGTTCATCATAGATGGTGTTCATAATGAGATCAAAAATTTGCAATGAACTAAAAATTGCCAAGTGGACATTTAGAGGTTGGCTTAAGGATGAGCTGAAACTTCGACATGACTCACATGATGTTGATTCAGATGTAGGGATGAAAGGAAAATGAGCAAGGACTGTAAGCGATAACAAATTAGATGAAACTGTGTAAGCATGGTTCACATGTGTCACAAACTTCAAGTGTTATCATGTTCTAATTTAGGTCGTTTTAATTTTTAGACCCATTAATTTCATGTTGGTAATGGTTAACCCTTGTGAATTAATTTTTTTCCTTCCATTTTATGTCTACCGCAATAAATATCTACACATTGTTCGACATTGTTTTTTCGAAATGTGTCAATCTTTCGTATTTAAAAAAACATCTACTTTGGATCAAACAATAAAACTAGAATGTATACCATTCACAGCAAAAATTAGCGATGTAGTACACAATGTGAAGTCATACATGTGCTAAGCGAATGGAAACCACGTGGAATAATGTTTTGATGATCAATATACTGCAAGTTAGCCTGAAATTAATGTTACTCTGTAATGAAAAATTTAAACAAAGTACACCGATATGAAGAGATATGCACGATTATTATTAGTCTTAGCACGATTATTAATTGAGTATTCATCAATGAAACATGCCAAGCCACCCCCACCCCCTTTTGCCTATATGTCAATTCCTTTGTCAGTTTTGTTGTTTGTTATAGGTCCCTTGATAACTCGCGCCCTTGCTTATATCGCGGTCGATGTTTTTGGACCCAGATGTCCATGAGTTATTGAGGGAGTGGTATGTACTATATTATCTGAATGTACAGATTCATTCATTTCCTTATTTCTATTCTGGTTTGTGCAAAATACTTTAAGTATCCTATGAAATTCAGTTATATTGCACTCCCTGCAGTGAAAAGAACTATAATATGTTGATGTCAAACATGTTACAACAAAACTGCATTCAGACTTCACTGAAGGGAAACAATATTGCACAAGTTCCAATAGTTACTCCATGCATATATAGTACTATTTCTTCTGATTATCACAGGATTATAGAGGAGATTATTTAAATTAGAGAAAGCATAATTTTCATGATAGCTCCATGAAGATGTACAAATGTTTTTTTAACCCTAACCAACCCTGTAGTGTTTGAAAATATCAAGAAGTTATGTTTAAAACAACATAATCTTACCTGTCTACCCCAATTTGAAAACCAGTGTAATAGGAAACATATAGGTGAGGGTTTGGAACCTTATTGGAGCTGTTAAGTACAATTCACCCAGTCTGATGGCTTTGTGTAATGGAAATTACCATTCTCAAGCTGTAATTGACATCATCTTCAGATGCTAACATTTATGAGTGTTAACAATATTCACTGCTTTAGTTCTGCAGTCTAGTCTTTTCAGGACAATTTAATTTTCCAAAGGGGAATGCCCGCTTGAAAACATTTATTTTGTCCTGATTTGTATACCAAGCTATTCCTTTTCTTTTTCGAAATAAATTTATCTTGTGATGAATGAAACAACAAAAAATATCCTGGTTGGAAAGAACAATCTAGTTCCATTACTTAAATGGCCAGTCTATTGCAGTACACAAATATTTAAAAATGAACAAGTATGTATATTCAGCCTCATGACTGGGTCATTAAGTGTTTCATAAATTCAGAATTTGCTTGTTTTTGTTGGGTGTTTTTTTTTTTTTAAAAAAAAGGCTGTCAACTGGAATTAGATTTCCAAACCTTAGGGGATTATTTTACATGTTTAAACAGCAAGATGAATTTTTAATGGTCAAGAAAATCAATATATGTGCCTCTTAACTAAAAGCATAAACATACTGCAATAGAAGTTGATCAGCCTTCTCTAAATGTACAGAATATACAAGACTTTCTAATTTTATTTTCTTATTGCATGAATATATTTAATAGAAATTAAGATCACTTGATTCTTTAAATGGTATAAGACTGTAAATCAAACATTATGTCTTGGCCTTTTTATGGGTGGTCTTCATTCATTGACTGTTCAAATATCAATCAATAAATTAAACTTCCATTATTAATGGCTGGACAATAATCTGAGCTACATGTTTGAAGTGCAACATGCCAAGTTATTTGTGTGACAGAAATGCACCTTTTCCAAGCTGAAATTGAAATCTTCTGTAACATTTTTTAAGTGTTTTCAATGGTCACTGCTGTAAAAAAAAGGACACTATACAAATAATCAGTATAATAAACTAATAATATACTATAATAAACAATCAGTAATGCCAATCAGCTACTCCAAGGTGGAAATTGGAAATGCATCAGCATGTTGGCTGAGGCACAGTGGTTATTTGTAGGTATTGCTTGAATGTGGAGGGGATTAAGTCCTCCACTGTGATGCATGACATTCCAAAAATACATGTAGTACCAAATGTCTAAACAAATATTTGGGTAAAGTAAAAAAAAAATTTATCTAGGTCCTAACTAGAAATTGTAACTCAAATGATGCAGTACTGTAAACCTAATTCCATACCATTCTGCCATTGTACTCTTTACAATTAATAAGACATTTGCTGAAATATTCCATTGTCTATTTGAAGGTAAGGCCTAATTCAAATGTGACCCAGTGTTATAAATTATTTGTCTGTTCCCACTGAAATTACTCAAAGTATTTTTACAATTCAATCATGAATCATGATGATTTCCAAGTATTTCTTTCCTTTTAAGTTTTCATCCATATCAGGTCTGGGTAAGTAATCTGAAACATTAATGTTCAGCTGTGCACATTTTCTCCCTTTAAAACAACTGTTTGATTCATGGTGTATAAATGACTTGAAAACACAAAGACAAGCTCATTGTAAATAGTTAACAAAATGTGCAGAATACTTACTCTTCATCTGTTGTAACACCCATATATGATTCTGTGCAGGGGAAAAAAAATGAGAAAAATATTAATCAGCAATAAGACAAGTTAACTACTATACTATATTTTGACGAACCTTACATAGCTGGAGTGTTTTGACCTCCAACCTACACATAATTATTATTACAATGTGCAACACATAAGGGAGCTCTCTGATACAGTTAGCATTTCTAATATTATAAACTTCCTTAAGGAAGTAAACATTTATCATAAGTTATAAGTTATAAAGTTATAGCTTTTATGTTATCTCCTTGAACAGTTTATGTGCCATATATATATATATATATATATATATATATATATATATATATATATATATGCACACACACACACACACACACACACACACTAGATTTTAATTGCCATTCATATGTTATCATCCATTATTTGCACTACTGTTGATCGGGAAGCTTCCATCACCATCACCATTATATTGTTTTACCTTTAACTATTTTGTTTTGTATCGCTGGTCGATACAAAACATTTTACTACTTTTAAATAATGAATAAATGTACGGTGCTAAATAGCCTCATTGTGCTGATTCGCTGTAAAAATTCAACCAACCAACCTATAACACTATATTTCCTTTTATTCTTTTTTCAGCTTATAATATTTGTGTGGATATATGTAAATGTCTTATTTTAACTCTAAGTCCTTATTCAACAATAACTTTGTTTACATATAAACAAAACCATACAAAATACAATACTGTATATACACCAGACCCTCTAATGGAAAATGTCACAAATTGACACGTTTGCAATCTGTGTTAAGAAATAACAGATAACTGAACAATCTGTCTTCACTGTCTTTTGTTTTTCATCAGATTTATAGTAGTTGACCATCCCTGACCAGAAACTAATTTCTATGTTTATTTACATTTGTCATTATAGTTGAGGTTATTGTTAATTTGATACTAATAATTCTGTAGCTAAACAGTCTCAAAACTAGATTTTCCAGATCTATTATTTGTTTTATCAATTATCCCAGAAGCCAATGTATTAAGGTGAAACAATTCATCAAAATATTGATGCATCATTATTTTGCTGTAATGATACAAATATTGATACAAGACATAGAAAATCTATACAAAATGATACTTACCATTCAATTTATGTTAGCCTTCAACAATCATAAATGCATATTACAATGTGACCTTGCTATAAAACAGTGGTTGGTAGCCATAAAACCTGTGTTATATAGACTGAACTGTGTTATAAGCAAACAGGTAAGTTAGCTGAAGAAAATGATACACCTACCTGAAGAAAAAAATGGGGAGAGGATGGAGAGGTGGTAATAAATACAGGCTCAAAAAACAGAAGGCATATATTTTTTTTATTTGGAGAACCACCCGTTGGTATGTATACATGTATACTGTTTATATATACATGTCTAATGTATAACAATGAATAGAGTATCAACACAGTACTCATTTCACCTCACATACATTGAATAAACAATATACAAGTAATTCCATCGACAATATGCACACACAATGAGATTTAAAATATTCAAAAATTCTGTAACAGGTCATATAAGTTTGAATTCAGTGGGAAAAAAATAGCACAATTTGTGTAATGAATGATAAATCACATTTGCTTTTCAGTACGTCCCAAGCTGGCAAAAGTTCCACGTTTTATGCTGCAGTCAGTAGAGTTCTTAAGCATAAACTTTTTTTTTGAAAAAAAACGAAACTTTTATGGTACAGTAAAATGTTCCAGTCACATTGGAAAATGAAAAGAATCCATCAGATTCAGCTTTCATTTAAGTTCCAAACTGACTTCCTTTGAAAAGGTTCTTTATTTTATTAAAGATTGTAGTCGGCTTTCTTCGATGAAGGGTTCATGCGATACTGAGGTCACTGTTTTAGAGAACCAGGCAATTGAATGCTTCTTTTTGTGGCATCAACATCAAATAATTGTATTGCATGGTTGAGACTGACCCCCTCCCCATTTGCCATTATTCATTGTCATAATCAGTCCTTAATATATAATGCTTTCTTTAAAATTTCAGCAAACTATTTTTTAATCTTATGGTCAATTGTGGTTACTGTCCTTCCCTGCTCATTGAATAGGTAAGTCAGAGTTTTGTGGTAGTGGACTGATACAGTCTTCCACACATGCCTCAGAAATTTAAAGAAAGGGTCAATTGACCATGCAGACGAAGGTGTACTGGTCATTTTATTTTCTCATTTGAGTAGTATATTCTAAAGGATTTAATTCTGAGTGAAAAGAGGAATTTAACTTACCATCCACATACAAATGTCAGTCTATGTAAATATATTAATTACTAAAGTAGACTAAATCCAATTATGAGATAATTCCTTGTTCTGTTGAAATTTGAAGAAAAAAAAACAAAACAAAAAAAAAACAACAACAACAACCCCCAGATATCTCAAAACATATAGTACTCATGCTAGATGTCAACATTAGTGCATTATAATATAAAAAGGCAAGATGGTTTGTCAATATGGACAAAGCATCTGTTTATGTAACAATAGATGAATTTCAGTGCATTTTATATTGACTTTGCTGCTTCCTTTCATGGGGACTCTGAAATCCAAACCAATGGTTGTATATACAAGTACAAACAGCCGACAATGTTGCCAATAAAAAAAAAAAATCACCAGATGGTATATTTTGCTGCCAATAACGAAAAAATAAATAGCAGTTTGTGACATTGGCAGAGCCCTGCATGATTCCTGAATAAACTTTTTATACCTTATTTTTTTGTACTTTTAAGAAGAAAACACTATTTTGGTGTACAAAAAACCCCACAAAATTTCAGGAGCCACGCCATGACCATCTTGTATTATTCATACATGATCTCTGCCGTAAAATGATAATAAACTTTCTTTGGGTTTTTTTTGTACTTTAAAGAATTTTTCTGTCATGCACAAGAAAAATACATGTATATGAAATTTCAGAAGCCATAACATGACCGTGTTATATCCTAATTTGTGTTATAACAGTGTGCTATAAGCAGGGTCACATTGTATTAGTTTGCCTTGTTATTGTTTAAATATAGAATTAATAAAAAACAGAATTTGGTGTCCTAGAAACTCATTTTTAGCAAAAACAAAAAAGACCATCAATAATAATACTCTTTTGCTATCATCAAATTAAAAGTGACATGGTTCATAATCTGCACCCCCGCAAATTTATCTGAACCCAGCAGCATATAGGATACATTCCAAATGTGTTCCACATGAAGAATGAAGTACATTACTTATCATTTAATAACCACTTTTATGTTAAGTTTCTACTTTAAATTTTATCTCACTGACTTTAGTTGATTTTAAAGAACAATACACAAGATGAAAATATAATTACATTGAAATCTCATTAGTACTTATTGCTTGTTCCAGTCAAGGTTAAATAATAACTAAACAGCAAAATGCTTATCTTATTCTCTGCACGACAAATAGGAAATACTATCAAAGCAGCATAGACACAGCAGGTACAAGTCATTGATGGGTACTTAAACAGATTTTGTCAGGGTGTACGACTGATTTCGAAATTTGGAGAATAGTGATGGAGGAGAACTCCTGCAAATTAGCAGAAAGTCCCTCATAAGAAAATGTGCTTCGCGAAGTATACAATATTTACCAATTCTTGTCGCAACATTTTATTTTTGGGTACACATATGGGTTCAACAAACATAACAAGAATGGTTGTGAAACTAAGTTGATTTGCACACTGTACCCTGAAATGAGCATAATGGCAGTTTTAAAATTCCACGAAAGAGTTTTACAAACACGTGTTCAAAATACGGGATACATAGAAAATCCAATATATGATTCCGGTGTAGTTTTTGTTTGGCAAATAATGGCTGGTGATAGTGATAGTGAAAATAATTTGTAAAGTTATGATGTTGGCGTGTGTGTGATTTAAATTTTTAATGTCTCACCCAATCACACTATCCTGACATCAGGCTGACCAATAGATCCCATGACACCTGCATCTGAGGCAGACACCCTAACAACTAGACCACTAGAGCGGTATGAAATGTTTGATTGTTGGAACTGTGAAATTGTTAATGGAGATACCAGTGAGTGATCTTGAGCCTAAAAATGGCATGATGATGACATTTTAAAAACATAATGTTTTGTTTCTTTTATGTACACAATTAATAATAGCTTCAATATTCTCTACCTGTGTGAGCTTATTAACAGAATTATTATTCAGGTAAACAAAAGAGTAAATATGTTGATCAAGGTCAAGGTTCTGAAGATTTCCAAGTGAATTTTATATGCAATTGTGTTGTAAATAAACAAGGCTCAATTGATTATTATAGGTTATTTTCCATTAGGTAAAGGTTGTTTATAGAAATGCTAATTGTGACAATGAGGTCAAGCAAAGAATTATATTATATTGTGGCTGTGAGGATTTCATCAGCTGCGCTTTAATATCTAGCACTTTTAAGTTTTAAGTTTTCTCTGGGAATAAAATAGGGTTCTAACAAAATTTCATTCATTGGAACAACAAGAGACTGTTAACACATCAGCACTTCACAGGCTATAACAGACATGTCTTTGCCTTCAATCTTGGGATCTCTTTGGGACTTGAACTGAGTTTTATTCAGGACTTTTTATTACTAGGACTTGTATCTTTAATTTTTGGATTTAATTCACACAACTGTGGGTTCTTTCTTCTCATTTTTCACGTATTCTAGGGAAATAAATTAGATCTTAAATTTTTACAAAGATTGTTGTCTTTAGTCTTTTAAAATATTACTTATTTTAAGAGTGCAGACTCATAACATACACATGCCATCTATATTAAGCCATAAGCTAGAACAGCTTATATCAGGGCAAATGAATCAATGTCAAAACAAGATAATTTTACCTTTCAGAATGAAAATGTGTATTTTCCTGAAATTACACACTTAGGAGAATTTACCAGATGATTTTGTTTTGAACAAAATCACATTTTGTGTCCCATCCCCTCACAACTGTATTTATCATATGTTGGGACACAATACAAAAATTATATTTTGTTCCTGTCCCAGAACTTATGGTGAAACCTTTTTTCACCTGCATCATATGTCCCAAGACTTAAGAAACAAAATAAATTTGTATCCAATTTGTGCTCCCCCCATGTTACAATAAAAATCGGTAAACAAAATGCTTATTTGATATTTAAAAAAAGAAACTGACCATGTACTGCTTTCAATTATTCCTTTTCTCATTATCATGTGCATTAAAGAATTCAGTAGTCCCCCTTTTAAACGCATCCCCCTCACCAGCTGCCACCCGCTCCTTACAGCCAGAATCTGATAGCACAGACGAATTTGTATTCAAAATTACCCCTCACGAAAGGCCACCCGGCTAACTCGACCAGCATATTTTTGCAAAAACATAAAATTTACCCCTCACAAGCGGCCGCATTTTATTTTGTAATATGTACCTAGAACAATTTTTTTTCTAATTGTGTTAAGTAATCCGATTTGTTTCCCGACGTCAGGTTTTCGTTCTTCAAAAAAGTGTTCTACATGTACCACTAATGTTAATGTTATATCCTTTACACTTCACGAGAAGCCACATTTATTCCGTAAAGCCGGGAAAGACTCCAATTTTATTCCTTACATAAAGGTAATCTGTATATCCTTACTGCGTGTTATCATAAGATGTTTGGTTTATCTGCGGATAATTGTTAAGATTACACTTATTAATAGTAGTAACATCGGAGAAGTGGCAATATTGATATGCAAGACAAAAGTCTGCGTGGAAAATGGTTGGATAGCCTTTAAGGCTTTCCTTTGCTAGAGGTTGAACTTACATAATTAATGGCTTTTACTCGACAATTGTAAAGTTAAACGGCCGCGATGTGCTATTGTTCAGATCAAATCGGCGAAAATATCACAGCCACTTTTTGCACTTAAAAACTAAAAAAAAAAAATTAAATTAAAAACAATAGGGTACCAGACTGCGACTAATGAATCACGTGACAATCGCCTTTATTAAAAATATACGGTATCTTGTTTAAATGCAGACAAAAATTGTTTTATCAGTTTGTAGTTGCCACATTGATGACTCTAACTGGACGTAAGGTCAAGATCACACGGTCTTCATTGGCTAAAAAGAGAAACAGAGTGCTAGACAAAGACCGAAAAATCATGTGACAACACAACTTCTCACTTCTTTACCGAGAAAGAATTTCGTCCGCTCAACAAATGTGTCGTCTGCATAATTAAATCGCATATAGTTAGCAACATCGGAATAGCTCATTACCAAACATTAACATGTCATCACGTAAACGAAGATGATTATTTCAGAAAACGTCGGTTATTATAGTCTACTATATCGGGTGAGGTGGGGAACTGGTCAAACAAATTTAAGTAGAAAAGACTTGAATAAAACAATTTTATGTTGAAAAGACTCGAATAAATAGCATTGTAACCAATAAGTTATTTAGCAGCAGTGGAAAAATGGAGCATATGGAAAGAAAATTGCGTATGTACCAAGATTCAAATGACATTTTTGAATGGTTCTGCAATGTGCATGACAACTCCCGCTCGCATATTACGCTTACGCCAAGAATAAGAACTATTAATGCATAATCAGTTGAAATAAGTAAACTATTATAGCACAAGAACCGTTCAATATTTAATGTTGCTTTGAAACGAAGATATTAAATGCTCTTAAAAATGAAGATTTCTTACTACGTACATATACTTCTCACAAAAAATAGTCCCCCTCTGGAAAGGCCACCTGCCTTATAAGGACACTTTCCCGGTGCAGAAGGGGGTGGCCGTATAAGAGGGGGACTACTGTATATCCATGCACTCTATACATAATTTACCTGCAGACATTAAGGTCCATTTGTATTAATTCTAACTACATATGCCAAGCACAAGCCCAAGAGGTGAATAAACACAACTGGCAGTGAGCAGAAACCCCATTGTTTGAACTTACTGAATGGACATGAAAGACAAAGGTTATTTATATTACAAAGCAAGCCAACCTAGGAAGCGGACCTCAAATTCTCTTAAGTGTGCCAATTTTTTTGTTTCAATACACAAAGATGGCAGAGGTATGGAAGCTAACTTTGCTTCCTTAACACCGGAATTCACAGAATTTTGAAAATAAATTGAAACGATGGAATAAAACAGTGCTTTGTGCATGGACATTGATGACTCAGCATCACTCAGAAGATTTGGAGAAAAAAAAAAAAACTACTGACAACTTTCACCTTTTCATCACTACAGACCGAAAAATCGGTCCAGGGGAAGTAAGCTCGCAAACACTATGGACCGAGTTCTCGGTCTAGGGCAGTGTTCTTTCTTAACGTTATAGTACCCGACTAAATAACTTTCGGGATACCTCTAATAACTTCCTTCTTGTAATTTAGATGTTATATTTGGATGATCTCATGAGTTTAGTTTGTATACAATTAGAAATATCAAACAAAGTACGGACTTTTAACATGGTTTCCGAATGCTGAAATATGTATCCAGAATAGCAGAGTTTGAACAAATTTCAGAGGAGGTTATCAGAGGATTTGAATAATTTTGACCTGGTAAATTTGGATGAAAATGAGAGATGTCTGGAGAGACAATGGAATGCACTTGTGGGTGACAGTGATTACGATGAAGAAAACTTTGAAGGTTTTGAACCAGAGGAATTGTACGCTTCACATGGTTTTGTTTGGCTGAAGCCCGAAAACCAAAGAGATTTGTTTCAGTTTTCTGACAGAATTGGGCACACCTGAGTGTTAGATGGCTCCAGAAAAGCTTCGGAATATTTTCAAATATTCTAGTCAGATGAAGTTTTTGGAAAAATTGTCCGTTTAACGAACTTTAATACGACAATCAAACGTGGCAGAGCGTTATAGGTGTGTGGACAGATCTCACCTTGGAGATCATTTTGGTTCATTTTATAGAATTTTATTTATTATGGACACCATGAAAGAAAGACTTGTGCTGCTACTGTGATTATTCACCAATACATCTAAGGTCAATTGAACACGTTTTGAGAACTTTAAGTTTTCTAAAAGGTAATAAAATAATTACTTGTATTTTACCTGTTGTGTAACCTGTTTGTACCTGCATTTTAACAGTTGTAATAGATATGCACATTTCAATGAGTTAGTCATAAAATTTGATTTTTAACCTTGATTTTGACACATAATCCAGCCAGATATCTTTAACATTGACAAAGTTATGTTGTTTCAAAGTCCACAAGCCATTTTGCTTTACAACTCCAAAGTTACTTTGTGTTGAGAACTCTATGCCTACAAAGTTACTTAGTGATGAAAGGGTTAAGCTACTAAACTGGAAGCTATTAGCAACTTTATCACATACCCATTGTTTGCTTAGCCAACCCTGGAAAACACAAGGACAGAGGTGAGATGTCAGTGATATGTAAAGTCAAGCACCTTAGACCACTTGGCAAAACTCGGGCCACATTAGATATAATCTGAGGCTAGAATTTGGACTTACCTTCATCTTTTTTCTCTTGATCTGAAGTCTGAAATAAAAAAATGAATATAAACCTGCATAATAATAACAGGAATATACTCACAGATGAGCCTATGTTATTTATTTCTAACATCATCATATCTTTCTTCTTCATAAATAGACGAAATATGTACTATTCTTAAAGAATAAACCAGATTAACCCTTTCATCCCTGCATACGGTAAAAACGGTCAGGGGGAAGTAAATCCGTAAACACTATGGACCGACTTTTCAGTCTGGGGCAGTGTTCTTCTTTAAAGTTATAGTACCCGACTAAATAACTTTTGGGGTACCTCTAATAACTTCCATCTTGTAATGTAGATGTCATATTTGGATGATCTCATGAGTTTAGCTTGTATACAACTAGAAATATTGAACAAAGTAGGAACTTTTAATGGTTTTTCCGAATGTTGAAATTTGTATCCAAAATGACGGCATTTGAAGATATTTAAGAGAAGAGTTATCGAAAGGATTTAAATAATTTCGACCTGGTAAATTTGGATGAAAATGAGAGAAGACATATGGAGAGACAATGGAATGCACTTGTGTATGACAGTGATTACAATGAAGAGGACTTTGAAGGTTCTGAACCAGAGGAATTGTACGCTTCACATGGTTTTGTTTGGATGAAGCCAGAAAACCAAAGAGATTTGTTTCAGTTTTCTGACAGAATTGGGGATACCTGAGTGTTAGATGGCTCCTGGAAAGCTTCAGAATATTTTCAAATATTCTATTCAGATGAAGTTTTTGGAAAAATTGTCCGTTTCGAACTTCAATGCGACGATCAAATGTGGCAGAGTGTTATAGGTGTGTGGACAGATCTCACCTTGGAGATCATTTTGGTTCATTTTATAGAATTTTATGTATTATGGACACCATGAAAGAAAGACTTGTGCTGCTACTGTGATTATTCACTAGTACATCTAGGGTTAATTGAACAAGTTTTGAGAACTTTCTGTTTTCTAAGAAATAATAAAATAATTACTTGCATTTTACCTGTTGTATTACCTATTTGTACCTGCATTTTAACAGTTCTAATAGATATGAACATTTTAATGAATTAGTCATAAAATATGATTTTTAACCTTGATTTTGACACATAATCCAGCCAGAAATCTTTAATATTGGCAAAGTTATGTTGTTTCAAAGTCCACAAGTCATTTTGCTTTACAACTCCAAAAGTACTTAGTGTTGAGGACTCTATGCCTACAAAGTTACTTAATGAAGAATGTCTCATCTTACATTGAGGCCCTTTCTGTTCCTATCAAAGCATATTTAGAATGTAACTATTTACATTGGAATGATGCAAGATTAGACAAAATATTGATACTGTCAATAACATATTGCCAGTGGTGTGAAGTCCACTGACAATGCAATGTTTCACCTTAGTAGCAGGAATATCCTTTACATAACAACTAGCTTTGTGAGTAGTTTTAATGAGAAAAGATTATCTCTAGGGATATAATTTACAATGACAAAAAAATGTTATAAAATATCCTTGTTGCTTAATGCTCAATTTAAAAAAGTTAGCTCAGTTAAACTGTACATCTTAATATCTTTCAAAAAGCAAGCAAATCAAGAAGGCTAATATTATCTGGGTTCCTGCCACACAAAAATTAAAGATCTTTTCCAGACCAAGAAATAATAATTTCATAACCAAAGAATGTGACACCTCAAAATGAATAAACACAAACATAATAAAATAATCCTTAAAATAAAAAATGCAAATTAATTCTCAACATGTTGACACAAAAGACCAGTCAAAATCATACCATGCATGTACCTCTCCCCTGCAGTCATGTATGCTGCATTCTATATTAACTCATGAAGAGCTCACAACCCATATATGAAAACTACTCCCAAACACAAAAGTGCAGTCATGTAACTGGTTTCCATTTAACAAACTTCTGACTTTTAAACTATTTAAAAAAATTTCTAGACATTTAAAAGCAATTTTTAAATTTCAGACCTTTTTTCAGATTTCCTTGTATGTGCAGTATCCATGAATTATCCCAGTAAAAACCTGGCAAGTTCCAAAATAGAGATTTGTTGGAATGGTGGTTACATAATAACATGCTTGGATAAGCTTTATGATTAGATTGTGTGGTCACTTACAAGGTGCAATCTAGGATTTGAGGATGTGGCCAAAGATCCTCTTTATTTTTTTTTTTATATAAAAATGCCAGGTCAGATTATAATGGACTAATATCTCACATGGGTTTGAGAAAAAAAAATGTTGTTTCTTTAATGTTGCACTATGTGATTCAATATAAAAAAAGTTGTGTGCAACATAGTTTGCACTCTTCCCACATTCAATTATATATCCACCATCAAATTTACAAGTAACACGGATGTTTATGATTGGCAACTTGTAAAGCTATATGTAAATATTTATAAGAGTATAAAATTTCTTTAATTAAGTCTGTTCCAGCCAAGATGCTGCAGTCATTTTTCCTTACAATGTTCTGAAATCCATTGTAAATGATTTTACAAAGCGAACAAGTATATGTAAATGAGCATCACTACAAGTGTAATTGTTTGTAGTGATAATTTTAAAATTACCGTTACTTTGGTGCACTGTCTTCATCCTGTGTCAGACATACAAATTCTGATGTCACCACATCCATAGCAAACAACAATACCTATGTTGCTGACTTTATTGCCATTCGAATCACTTTCCAAAATTCATCTTAATAGGTTCTGATGGTGGACAAGGTGGAGATGGAAGGTTTTCAAAATAACTTCTGCTACACACTATCCACTTAACTCAGCAATATATTTACACATGTATATGGTGAAACTGGTTATTGCTTGTCATTCTGTAGTCTCTAGCACAAGGCAGTGAGACCAATCTAGTTAAAGTCACTAGTCTTAATTGTAAAATTTTGATAATTTACATCACAAAAAAATGGCTTAACCCACAACATGAAAAATGTGAGCTCACTATTCTCACATTATTCTCTATGGCAAAAATTATTAAATGAGTGACCATCAATTTTTGTTTTGTGCAAATTGGGCAGACAAATAAAGATAATTCTTTTTTAATAGAAAAAAACCCCATTGTTGATATGTTCATCCATTCCGAAGAGTAATGGCAACAACATATGTCTAGGCCATAACAATAACAAAATTATGGTATTGGATGGATGAATGATGGACAACTGACCACCTCAAACTTTTCTAGTCTAGGACCAGCACAGCTATAAATTTACTCAAGTCTATGCCAAGCAGTCCATGGCTTCATAACCATTACCTCTGAATCCAAGTGTGAACGTTTTGAAGTATCAATCTCAGTGTCTGACTCTTCTTCAAGCTGTCTCTTTCTTGTCTTTGTTCTGAAATAAAAGTTATTAAGGATAATATTTTCAAACCCTAAAAAATTTACAACATATTACCCATCTTCTAAATGTACCATATGCTAATGTTTGCTCTTTCAATTCGAGATGGAGAGCTGGGGAAGCTCAATCGGTAGAGAACTGGACATGCAATACCATTGTCATTGGTTTGATACCCACCTAGGACAGTCCAGGCTGGCTGCCTCTGGGTATCACTGGAAGTGTTCCATTCTCTTATTAACTTGGTTTCAACCCAATATCTCACCTGACAGGCAAGTTATGAGGTGAATATATCCAAGAAAATAAGAAACTATAGGAACATCTTTATCCTTTAAAAAAAACATCCAATTTACTAGTTGAAATTTGTGGCATGAGTGTGTCATTTATCAAATTTCATGTCCTGATCTTCCCATTCACCTAATGTTTGCCAACAACTTCCAGGAGCAATATACAAGCACTGGCAGTATCCTACATGTAAATAATATTTCAAATAAAATTTACAAAGCAAGCTTGTGTACTATAATGTGTCATGTCAGCTGTCTAACAGGCAGAAATACACTACATTTTTTTATATGCCTGTATTGAATATGTCTTGTATATAACAGGTGAAAAATATTATTTTTGGTAAACTGGAAAATACACGATATGGAGACTGATGGTAGCCTAGTTTTGGCTGGCACAGGTTAACTTTAGTTGCTATTGTACAGAAAACATGATACCTCTTTGAAATTATGAAGCCAGTTGTAAAAATTGTTTAACCCTTTGCATCCCATTAAAAAATTTCAACACATTACCCGTGCCTCCCATATGACGATCAAGTCATACACTACCTCCCCATAACAAACCCACAAAATCTGTAAGGCAATGTCATCTTCAAAAACATTCTTGCCTTGCTGGAATAACCTCAATATAAAAATCATTTCCACTGCAAGTTATCTTTTATCATCAATGCCGGATGCCCATAAGTTATTCTTTGTCATCATTTTATGACAAAAACAACCACTGATGCATAGGTTGCTTCATTTCAAACACAGCAACTTGTGCTTGAAACTTTAAACATCACTGTAAATACCAATATGTATATCAGCAAACTTAGTGACATTAGTATTGAAATTATTTAATTTAAACTTTTCCATGCAGTGTTCATGATATAATCTTTGTAATAATATTCTGAAGCCACAAATGAACCTGACCAAGGAACAGAAACATAATATTGGCAGACATCGCAGTATCTATTCATTAAACAGGCTATAATAGTAATTGGTTTGGCACATACATTAAAGAATATATAAAATTCCTAAGAAATATGATATAAACATTCTGTGACTAAATATTCAGCTTTTTTTAAAACTAAGTCTGAAATTTATTACACAATGCAATGTTGGATAAATCTCTAGTTATATGGTCAAGGTTGTTTACTTACATCACTTATTTAGTGTTAACATAACATAACCAAGCAAATCATATCTAACAAATAAAACACCATATTACTAGTCAATACTAATTATTACAACCTATAATTAAAACATGTGGTTTATTACTGGCTAGTGTTATTCAGTTGGAAATAATACTATTTCACACACGGATGAACTTTAATTGTTAATAAAAAAACTGTTTTGTCAATAACAATGATATTAAGCATAAAAGTTCTTAGCATATATCTTTATATTTTGAAATTACATGTAATTTATGTGTTGCCTAATATTCTAGATTTTTCAAGGGCAATGGAATCATCTTCACAATTTGTTTAAAATCAAGTTACTCATTCATTTTGCTTGCTTTCCATACATGAGTTCATAAAGAGTTATTGAAAATATTTCATAGCTGAGATCTTGTTATTTATCATTAGTGATGTGGTTAAGGATATGTAAATCTATCTAGTAGACCTATATATGTATATAAGAGGAAAAAATGATCTAACTTAATCTGGCTAATGATATTTCATTTCACTGAAAAACTGAATGATCACAAAAATAAATATAAACTACTATTTCTTTGATGATCATCCAACCATATATTTGGTCCTGAGTTGGTCACATATGTCAACCCCTTGGTAAGACCAGAGTTCCTGCAGACGTAACAAAAACAAATTTAATGACTTTTCCAGGGCCATTTCATAAAAATCAAGGACCGTGCTATATTGCATTTTCAAGTAAATGAATATAAAGAATGACATCTTTCAATTTAAAATAACAAATAAGTTAACAAAAAATATTTTTAATATGTACATTTTAAATTTACCTGGGTTAGCACACTTTGACTTTATGTAGTAATTCGTGTCATAATCCAATGATCAATGTAATTTGTATTCAAAAGAAAAAGGAAACAATTCTATGTATTCTTTGTATCTGTTCTTATTTACAACATTAACAAAACATTACTTTCCATTTGCTTTCTCTTATTTAGTAAACTACACCAGAAATCACGTGATACTTCCATTAGGGGAACTTACTCTTATTATATGAATTGAAACCATTTATCAATTGTAATTTTATCATTTTATTTAATCAGTTCTCGGTGCTCTATGAAATTTGAAGTAAGTAATTTCTTTAACTCCATTGTCACAAATTCCATGACTTTTCCAAAACTTTGCAAGGTTTTGATGAATTCCATAAGTTTTCAAGGCTCTTGGAATTTATTTTTTAAATTTTAAAACTTTTCCAGGATTCCATGACCTGCAGGAACCCTGTAATACTGATGGTAATTTGTAACTGTCTTGAACTGTTGTACTGTCCCATCTTTGTTTCTGCTTAGCAATATCAATGATGATTGGAGCTGCTACTGTAGATAGGAATATGATTTCTATAGTAATAAATTGCTTGTTTATTTTCTGTTGACAAGTACATTTATATGCTGTCTCATGAAATGTCTGAATGCATTAAAAATAATGAAATTGTGGCAAGTGTCCCCAGTGCTGAGCATATGTAAAAAAACTTAAGTACTTTTGAATCGTTCATTACAAATCAGCATCGGATTAAACAAAAGCAGACTGACATTACTTCATATTACTACAATATATAATAGTGTAGATTAAGATGTTTATAATTTCTAGATAGTTTGAAAATATTGCTAACATGTTTTGTCATAAAATGCAATAAAATAAATCGTCATATTATGTGCATGATTTGAATATTCAGCCGATCAGCAATTTTTCTCCTGCCATACATTGTACAGTGTAGCTTTATTGTGTTTAAAACATGAAATTTGCCATAATTGCAACACAAATGAATAAAATGTTAGTGTTTTTAATTTCTTCCATTTATTTCAGTATGCAAAGTTACAATCATATCATATAATTATCGATGCTGGAAGTGACCTTTTGTATTTTTGAAGGGAAGTGCCTGATTTTGTCATGGTGATGTCGACCTAGTCTGTTGATTACAGTGATATGTCTGGAAGTGAAAGCGATTTTCTGGATTCAGATTAAATAAATAATGATGCCTTTAATGGCGAAGGATCTGTCACATATTGACATTGAAATGACACTCATACCTTAGAGAGGTCTCGCTAGGATTTTAAAACTAGGAGTCCTAATTTGGTAAAAATATGAGTCCTACCGGCAAAAGTTGCAGTCCCACCAGTAAAAGTTGCAGTCCAAACTAAGCCTGAAATCTCGTACTTTCTTACACTTGGCTTAGTGGTCTAAAGCGCTCTCCATTACGGATCACTGGTTCTTTCCGCTGATATCCTGGTTTCTTCACCATTAATACATGCTTCCATGTATAGCCTATAGTGTGTTGAAAAAGGGCGTTAAGCCCCAGAATAACAACAACAAATTCATTGATAGGACTGCATATTTATGGTTGTATTATTTATCTATCTACTGGTAATAATGAAATGCACTGGTTAAATAGTATTTGCTTCACTACTATATTTTATATATATATCTTATGTATTTTCACGAAAATTAAAGTATGTCAGAAAACAACCTTGACCTTGCATCGGTGGCGCTCTATAGTTTCGCTCTATAGTTTCGTATTTAGCATAGGGTTAAAAATTTAAAGAAAAAGCATTCCCCAGGTTTTCCTCGCTGGTTGTACTGGGTATATAATAAAGACTTTGTATATCTTAGGTGTTGTTAAAAGAACTTTAATTCCCTTTATTTTGGTGTATGATTAATGGGTGTAATTTGGGTTAGAGAGTATACAGCTTGGGCTCACTTGAGGTGTGCTCATGTTAAAAAACTGCTAGCTCCGCTTGGTCATTTTCACTTCCTGTACTTCAGAGGTAAGTTGTAGAAAAAAGAGCTGATAACTTTTTTTTGTTTTTCAGATATTTTGTAATTTGTTCATTGCACTTTCAGAAACTGCTATTGCCTACTTTAGGAAAATTTGTTTTCCCTATTTTAATAACTGCTAAAAAAAAGTGTACTTTTCACTAATTCAGGTTAATTTGTCGAGCACATGGGTGCATCCATTTTGTTGTACTGTATGCTTAGATCATGTACAATTTTCACAAGTACATTATCCAAAGAAATGTCATCCACATTACATCAAAGTATCATAGAGGTATGGCAACATTCTCTCCACTGTGCATGTTAAAAATGCAAACAACATCACTCTCTCAAAAGTACATAATAACTGGTGAGCGCCACCATAAAGAGCATTTGGGTTTACACTATAGAGTTATATTTATGATGTTTTTTGTATTAATATTGGCTCATGTAGTTTATATTCACAACATTTGAGAACTTAAATATGACTCATCATTCTAAAATCTGCTTTAAGCGGCTGCAGGTAGGTTTGAGAAGATTTATGTCCCTTGTAATTGTAAACAACACAGCATTGACTAGTGTCAATTAGAAACATGTGTAATTGTTTTTTTTTAAAACTTTCGCATTCATTTCACCATTTTCAAGGAAGATGTTATTACTTCGTCTTTGAACTGGTAATAATTTGAATTTTTTTTTATTGACAAATTAAATTTTATGGGCAAAAAGGAAAAAAAAATCAGAAAAATCATTGTCATGGTATTTAATTATTTTTTATTTTCAGATAAAAATTTCTATAGTATCATATGGTCTTGGTTATTAAGCTATGTCAGAAATATTTCAAAATAAATTAACAGCTCAAGAATTAATGACATATAAAAGAGCTTTAGCTCGACATACACAAGTCACTAGCAAGTGTCACATTTGGAAAGGCTCACATGACCGACATGGTTATGGAATAGTTTATGTAACTTTTTGTGGGAAAAAAAAGATAGTTTTGGCTCACCGACTAAAGTTCTATATAGAAACTATGGCAAACCCACTACCATCTCAGTGTGAGGTATCGCATAGATGCCATACAAAGACATGTATTTATACTTATCATTTATCTTTTGAACCAAAGAAAGTAAACATGGTTAGAAAAGTATGTAAAGCCAATGGTGAATGCCAAGGCCATAGGGGCTATGGAAGTTGTATACTGTAATATTAAGGTATATTTCATAATTGTTCCATGGTGTTAATTTAAAGGATTTAAAGTGTATGAATGTTCATTCGTTACAAAATTATTTACTGAGTTGGCAAAAACTGAATTTTGAATAAGTGTTCTGTTGCATTTTTGTTTGCGTTTGATGTAGGGTGTATATTTGTATGAAAGACTCGATTTCCTCTCCCTATCTTTTGCTGTTCTTTGATCTCGTTCAACCATGTGCTGAAATACTGGTTCAGACTGATTACAAACAATTCCACGAGACTCACCCAATATGAGTGTAGACTTTCCTGTACCAAATACAGAGCTGTGAAGGGCTGAATGACATAACGAATCAAAATTTCTGCTCCATACTGATGTCTTCGGTGCATATGTAAAAATCCTACTGTGCAAGCTCTCACATTTATTTGTGTTTAAAAGGCGTGAAATTTTACTTAGCTTGACATCTGAGACAAAATTTCTTAGTACTGATTCAAGCTTTTCAGTATCTTCGGAACAAAGATTTAAATGTTTAGCATATGGTAGAAATTTCGATGAATAGGATGCTAAATGGGCAAGGCAGACTAAGGAATGTTTTCGGCAATTTCCATGCTCATTACTGAAACATTGAATAATATTTTGGACCGCTGCCTTTGCCTTTGCCAAAAATACTTCCTCAGAACTGAAAAGTCGTTGAATGTGTACAAGCTCAAAATGTACTCTTCTCCTGATAGCAGTTGCCAATTTTTGCTGGAAGAGATGTTTGTCCTTACCAGGAAAAGGACCAGCCAGTTAAATCTACATTTCTGACATGTTTTTGAAGTGTGCGCATTGCATGCACGTAGCATGTATATTGTCGTATGGGTCTTTGAACCTTAGCCTAATGTTCCCTGGCAGTCTTTTCAAGCTGAGCGCTTGCATCACAAGTTAAAGAATCAATTTTTAGTATGTTTAACATTTCAAGCTTATTTAAATTTTCCTTTGCTAACTTAGTTTCTGTGGAGGACATCAAGTCTTCTGTGCGATGGTTTTTCTTGCAGTTTAAGTGCATGCATGTTTTCTTGCTACATAGTTTGTTTGCAATGGACACACAGAGTGGAAGTTTTCTGCTTGTGGTATGTTCCATGACTATCGCCACAGACTGTGTGGCAGATTCCCCCCCACTCTGTGGTCTGTGGTTGTACGCTGTGTCTGTCTGTACATGAATGTCTTTGTATGTTAGCATGTTAACCTCTTGAACAAATTTTTGATTTTCAATTAAAACACATTCATTAACAGATATGATAGTACTAGAGAGTTTGTTTAGTTTCTTGTATAAATAGCCCAAAGAAGGAGGTAAAATGTTCAGCCAGGATATAATGAATCTTAGATCAGTCACTCCAACTTTTGTCTTATAACAAGAAAGTGCCAACATCTCATTTAAATTTCCTGTGACTGGTCCTCTCTTTGTCTGTCCTTGGCACTTTTCTGAAAATGCAGCCTGTTCTGATTCCTTCAGGTTGCAGCTGGTACATGTAGCTGTTAAAAAGGCACATAGTCCTTGAGTTCTACTTTTATTTATTTGCGGACAGTATCGCTTGCAATTTCCAAGTCTGTCATGCATTAAGCGCAAGTTTTCCAATATCATATTTAGTTTTGAGATGTTTATAATGACAATTTCACTTATGTTATTAACACATGTTGCCTCACGTGACCCAACAAAGAACTTTTCTTTATTTTGTCTCTCCTTTTCAGGGCGAAGCTTGGAGGGCATTTCATTTGGGCCACAGGAAGATAGTGATTCTTGATAGACATCAAATCTTGGCCGCTTTATTAGTGGAGGGGCAGAGCCAGATTGCAAACTAGATCCTGGTTGGTCACTCTTGGATACTTTTACACCATAGTTCCATGGTTGACTGTGTTGTGTAAATTCTTGTGGACGTTTCGCTCTTTTCCTAGGTCTGCCTGCAGCCATGTTTTCTTAGGATGTAGGTGGATGTAGTATAAATGACGTCATGGTTACCAATTCTTCCTGGTTGTGATGGATCTTAGACAGGATGTGACATCATAGTCAGGCTGGGTCTTGAAGCAAACCCCACACCTTGGTGTATAAAAGTCTGCATGTTTTAATTTTTTTTTATTTAATTGACCATACATTGCAGTCAATTTATTTCATTTTTGTTGTAATAAATTATGTCTGTAATCACCAATCACATTCCCTGTCCATGGAATGGTCTCACCAGGAATTAATTCCACTTGACTTTTTATTTCAATTCTTTGGCAAACAAGCATTAGTACAGATTCAGTTTAGGTTACTAGTACCAAAAAAAAAAAAGTAATTATGTACAAAAGATATATTTTTTTCTGCTGTTATAAAGTTACAGCATCAAGGACTTATTTTTCTAAATCCAATGCAGGGCAATTATTGTACTATTGCCTCAATGTTTATGAAATTTTCCCCACTTATCTCTCTTGATTTCAAAGTTAACATGACCAAAGTATAGTACACAAGCTGGAAAATAATCAGAATGCATTATTTAATGTTTAAATTAAAAAATAAAACAAATACTTGATAATCATTTACTCATGGATGTCTTTCTTTTATGTCAGAAATATAGCATCTCCTAATGACGTTAGAGTACATTTTGGACGTCGTGAAGCTACATTCAAGCTACATCAGAGGGGTGTAGTAAATAATTCTATGTCGTTATCATTTTGGAAGTAAATACCATGTACAATATATCAAAATATTTGAAATTGACCACAGAATATGACTAGCTTTTCAATAAGTTGACAACACATCTTCAGTGGTTCTTTAAGGTGGCGCTCTACAGTTTCGTATTTAGCATAGGGTTAAAAATTTAAAGAAAAATCATTTCCCAGGTTTTCCTCGCTGGTTGTACTGGGTATATAATAAAGACTTTGTATATCTTAGGTGTTGTTAAAAGAACTTTAATTCCCTTTATTTTGGTGTATGATTAATGGGTGTAATTTGGGTTAGAGAGTATACAGCTTGGGCTCACTTGAGGTGTGCTCATGTTAAAAAACTGCTAGCTCCGCTTGGTCATTTTCACTTCCTGTACTTCAGAGGTAAGTTGTAGAAAAAAGAGCTGATAACTTTTTTTGTTTTTCAGATATTTTGTAATTTGTTCATTGCACTTTCAGAAACTGCTATTGCCTACTTTAGGAAAATTTGTTTTCCCTATTTTAATAACTGCTAAAAAAAAGTACTTTTCACTAATTCAGGTTAATTTGTCGAGCACATGGGTGCATCCATTTTGTTGTACTGTATGCTTAGATCATGTACAATTTTCACAAGTACATTATCCAAAGAAATGTCATCCACATTACATCAAAGTATCATAGAGGTATGGCAACATTCTCTCCACTGTGCATGTTAAAAATGCACACAACTTCACCTTACGTACATCACTCTCTCAAAAGTACATAATAACTGGTGAGCGCCACCATCATTGTTTCAATTTCCACAACAGAGATTGTCACATGTTTTTGACCAACATTATTAAATATTTAGGTTAAATCTCCTATCACATAATATTTAAACTTTCTTTTCATTACATTATATTCTCCTGAGTTTATTTGATCATTAATATACAAATACAAAGTTTAATGAAATATATGCCAATACAAGTTCATTTATGGTATCAAACTGATTTTATAAAGAAAATGTGTGAATATGGCCATTAAAATCATTTTTTTTTAAAAAAAAGAAAAAAAAAAAAAAGAAAGAAAATATAATGGTAAAATTATTTATATTCAGCACTAACTTTAACTATTCTATTTTGGCTAAATCATTTAACTGTAATTCTGCGATAAGCATGATCATGCACTCAAAGAGCAGTATGACATTATTCCCATATTCTTCTTTTAAAGTATGTAAAGCAGTGCTGATTTGTCCTTTTAATAGGATTTGCATTGAAGTTTGAAAAAAATCCACTTACTCTAAAAGTGTGACATACCATTTGAAACTCATATCGTAAAGCATTTACCTTTACATCTAGTAAAATTTTGTTTAAAGCTACAGGCTGGTGGACTACCTCACTAGTTAATCAATGTAATCAGTGAGGAAATGTATTTGAAAAAAACAATTTTTTTTTTTTTGGAAATGAAATGAATCTTTGCTATAAATAGCAAATAAGGAAAGTATTCATAAGCTATTCTTATGCATTTTAAAAAAATAACCAACACAATATTCTCAAATTTATGAGTGGAATTTAAGAGATGATAATTACAATTACACCCCCCACTTATAGCTTTATTTTTACATTTTAAAGTACCCAAAAACCGTATTTCATAGTCATGAAAGTGTGAAACATGATATTTGGGAAAATAGCATAATCATTATGCTAAAAGCACAATGGGTGGCATGTATGCACATGCGGATGGAGGGGAACACTGTCTCCTGATCATGGGATCAAATGTGCTACACTGTCTGATATAAATAATTTACAGATGACATATACTTAAGAGAAGAAAAGTCACTTTGTTTTCCACACACTCTTCAACCAGACTTTAACAGTTATAAAATAAATTTTTTGTGATTCATAAAAAATTAATATGGCATGCATTGTACATTGTATAAATGTTCTGATATATTTGTATAATACCACCATAGGTAACTGATATTTGATGTTTTTATCTGTATGGACCACTTCATGAGGCACTTATACAAAACTATAATCAATGCATTACCAGCCTGAGATTTGTTTTATTTTTTTAAATTGATAAGGACTCTAAAGAGATTTCTTTAGTCTTACAACAGTGTTTTTGTATATAAGTGTTTCATACAGATGGTAAAACCTCTATTCATGAAGACAGAAAATCACCACAAACCTTTCCTATATTAAGGGGAAAACAAGACATACATCAATGATAAGAGGATAAATCTGGATACCAATAGCAACATATTATCACCATCATAAAACAGAAAAACATCTTAATGACAGAATGCATGTTGGGACATGACAAAAGGCAATTTTGTGAGAGCATCTGATAGAAACAATAAGTGCCCAAAAAATGAGGATGGCTACTGTGCCTGTGACATTCGACTGGGTCTGAGTTCTTCTCTTCTGGAATGTTCCAATTAATGAGGCAATAGTGGCATGTAATGTTATCTGCAAAATGAATGCTATCGTGTTCCCCAATATTCTTATCCTGAGAGCTAGTGAAACAAGCTGACTTTGGAGGAGTTCTAACTGTGGTCAGAGTAAGAATTGTTGTCTGTATGGCTAACTTTATTACTGTTTGGGGGCTCATTTGTCTGAGGATTTTAGTCTGTTTTATGCAACCGAGATCCTTAACAAATATCCTGGGTGTGGAATATCTCTTAGGTCTTATTAATGCAAACAGTTGGTCAAAGATTTTGGTCTGGCATTTAAGCAAAACATAAAAATATTAGTTAACAGTTGTAATTTATGACACTATGGAGGTATAATATGTACCTTGTCATCCTTGGAGGTGGACTGTTGGGTACAGCAAACACCTCATCATGATCACTGCTTGTGCCAAGTTCATCTGTACCACTATTGCTATTTGGTTTCCTCATCTTAGACCGTGTCACTCTTGGCTTATCTTCTATGGATTCCTGAAGACTAACTTTGGTTACACTCCCAACTCCTGAATCAACATCAGACTGGCTATTTCTTTCTAATTGTGAATTGGTGCTCATATCTGCCGTCCTTTCAGCAACCCTCTGTCGTGTACGAGTGCTTCGCACTGGTTTTACAGATAGTGGCTGATGACCATCTATATCCTTGCGAGAACTAGATCCTTCATTCTCATTACATTTCACATTCTTGCAACTATCATTCTCCAAGCTTATACCTTTGTTCTGGGTTATTTCTATCAAGTCAGCCGACTCTCCATCTGCAGTTGACGGTTTTCTTATTTCAGCCATTTTGCTTTTATTCATGGAAACTTCAGTGCAAGTATTTTCAGAATCAGCAGCATCATGAGATGTTAGGCTGGTATTCCCAACTCCAATCTGAGCATCAGTATGTGATGATGTTTGAGGTAAGACCTCATAACTCGCAGCCTCAATATTTACATCAGTGGAGATCTCTGCTGCACAACTGGAATTGGAATCAGATTTTTGAACATTTGTTTGTATAGATCTTTTGGATGTAGCTTCAGTAGCATTATCTTCAGCATTGGTTTCTTGTATATTGCTGAACTCTTGATGTGCATTGTGTGCATTTTCATCTTCATTTTCTTTTGTACTGCCTGTATCAATTCTAGATGTTCCTAATTCAGCCTGGAATATAAATAACAAGATTACTGACATAGCAAATGAGCATTAACCAATAATGACTGATAATATAAGGTCTGATGACCTGAGAGTGCAAATGAACTTTTAACATGATTGTGAAATTTTGCCTTACATATGCAGCCCACTCTTCAATCAATAACATGGATTGAGATGACAAAATGACAAAAAAAAGAGTGTATGGGTGATTAAATGCTTCCAATCAGTTGCCAGGTTAGGTAGCATAGTCATGTAGGACTTGCTGTGACAACCGTAATTCATATAATTTAAAGATGGAGTGTTTTTCCTCAAATTTACAGAATGCAACTCTGACGAAGACCTTTCTCACAAAAATAAAATTAAGCATGCAACTATGGTTCAATTTAGAGAAATTGTGGGCAAAAAAAATATGTATAAAAATGTCACATTCCAACCAAATGACCCAATTTTAGTGAGCATCAAACTAAAATCATGGATATTATTTCTTTTGGCCAAAGTCATTTAAATCTTTCTTTTTCTTAATGGTGATGACTGATTAGCAACATGTGTATAAATATTAAAGGCCTTCATAACAGAATGCTGTAAAGTTTCTTCAAACTATATTCAATAGTCTTGGAGAAAATCATCTTCACTAGCCAATGTTCTGATGTGACCTATCTACACCTTGGCAACCAAGGTAATATTGTTGACATAGGTGGATAAGTGGATGTTCAGAAATTTTTAAGAGATGACCTATCTTCAGTGACTAGGATTTATGCAATGAAAAAGCAAAAACAAAACAAAAAATCTTTTTAAAAAAAATGGAAATTGAGTAAAAGAAGACAACTAGTCTGAAATATATACTGACAACTTACATTTGTGTAGTAAGCTCAAAAATGTGTTAAGTAATATACATGCATATGATAAATTCAACCAGCAGAGAGGCTGAACCCTACAACTTTCTAGAGACCTTTTTTCTGAAAATTAAGTGTTCCTACAAAGGCTGAAAAAAGATTTTGCCTTAATAATGAACTTCTTTAATTGACCAAATTTTTGCTCGATTTATTCACGATCTGGTCACTACGCATATGTTGTTCAGCCTCTCTGCTGCTATAAATTAAACAGCAAGTATAAATATTATCAATAATGAGTATTGGAGAACCTTATTCAGCTAAATTAGCTTGAGAGCTACTAAAGGCAATTAATTGTTGTTGTTGGGCTTAACGCCATTTTCAGCACACGATAGGCTATTCATGGCGGCCAGTATTAATGGTGGAGGAAGAAACCGGAAAGAACCACTGACCCACGAGAAGCTACTGGCAAGCTTTCCCACATTCACTGAATCCTAGAGGTGAGATGGCAGTGATCCGTAACGGACAACGCTTTAGACCACTTGGCCACTTGGGGACCCCTAAAGGCAATTAAAAAAATATCTACCTGTTCATGATTCTGTTAAGCAAAAACTAAAATCACGTCAGGAATCTCGATGTGAATTTGAGGATACAAAACAATTATGTGGCACGCTTGATCGATCTTATTTACTGGAATCTCTCCAGGTTTTGGTTCATCTTGGTTTTCGAGTCTGATATCAAGACGTGTTCCAGGACTGCAAAAATTATATCCCACAAGGTGTTTCTCGCCGGGATATTTAGCCCATGGAGATCCTGGCAATTTCCGTAATAAAGCAGTAATATCACCACCACGTGCTATTTGCGACGCGAATACAAATTTATATTTGCTTGTACCACATTTTGTACATTTACCCGTAATTGCACATCTCTTATTTTTTTGTAATCATTGTCAATTCAAATGTGGGTGTTGTTGCTTTACATCGAACACAATATAAACTCATATCATGTGGATATAATTGACTTTTCTACGACACAAAAACAAGAGCCAGTAATGCACTATCCCGCATTACCAAATTCTATTAGAATGATTATAATAGGCCCATCTGGAAGAAGGAAGACGCAATTATTGATTAATTTGATAATGCAATGGCTCAAGTGGAATAAGTTGTATTTAGTAGCACCATTTGTAGATGATCAACAATGTTACGAAGAACTTAAAGATTTTAATCAAAATGCAATATTACTGTACGAAGACAAAAATGATACTGATTTTATTACCGATATTGATGAAGCTCCAGCCGTTGATGACTTAGATGGATTCATTAATAACCTCGTAGTTTTATGCTGGACAAACAATCCAATCCAGCTAGAATATTTTCTCGAGGTAGACATTAAAATACTGATGTGATTTATGTTACTCAGAGATACACGCAGATACCTAAGGTGGTCAGAGATAACTAATATTTTGGTTGTGTTTAATGATGTAGATAATTATACTTTACAAAATATTTATTATACTTGGTGTTTAGGGGACATGGATATGATTAAATTAAAAAATTTCTTTTCTAAAGCACAAGCTGTTCCATTTGGATTTATAACGATAAACTTACATGATCCAAGATCAAGGTATTGTGTAGGTTTGGATAAAATCTTTGGTCCTTAATTTTTAATTTATAGCAGCAGAGAGGCTGAACGACATGTGTAGTGACCAGCAGGTGAATAAATCAAGCAAAAATTTGGTCAATTAGAGAAATTTTCATTTTTAAGGCAAAATTTTTTTCAGCCTCTCTGCTGCTATTCATGAATTGAGTATGCAATCATATATTAGAAAAATTAATGAATCAGTCAAATCCTGTTAGAAAACATAACTAAATTGTGTAATAAAAAAAATGGTAATCCTCTTTGGATCTATATCCCATTGTCAACAAACACATTTCCCAAAACATTTTACTCTGATATTTATTATCCTAATAGCACATGGCTGCATAGTTGTTTATATGTTATATATACATGTACTTATATTGGCCTAGATTTTGGTCAGCCACAGACAACAACCATAATGCTGAGGCAACAAAAGGGGAAAAGGCTATTTATAGAAAAATCAAAATGTGAATTTTTTTAAAAAAAATTCACATTCTTGCAAGACGCCTGACCTTTTAACTCAATGGTCAGATTATCTATTCTTTCAAACTATTGGAACTTAAACCCAATCATAAGCACAAATCTTTTTGTTGCAAACAGAAAACTTTCAATGCACAATAAATATGTTCCAATCACTATGAAAAATGAAACAATGCTTTTATTCAAGTTTGCTGACTTTCAATAATCAAAGCTCTTTGACATCCTTTGATGAAGATTTATATGTAATTCAAAGTGCTGCTAAAGACACTTTTTAAAGGACCAAACAAATGCATGTTATTGCTGTAGCAACATCAAATAATTTTACAACACTGACAGAGACAGAATTTTATTTTTTATATGCTTAGTATATAGGAATGTTCAATGCCTCAAAGGTAAACAGTTTTCTTTGAAGTTTCAGCAAAACTTTTTTTTCTGGTACATTTTTCAAAAAGAAAAAAAAAGTCATCTGGTAGATTGTAGTCATTCAGTTTCAGCCTTCAGAGGAGACCAACCGTAGCAATTCAGGTAGCAGGAGTATTTGGGCTATATTACAACATAGAGTACTAAGGCCAGACATTAGCATACATATAACAATGCAATGTTTGGGTAGTTGCCAATATGATTGTTTACTAACATAGATTACAGCACAATTTTAGATCCAAATTTGCAGCTTTCTGTCCTGGTGCCTTGAATTTCTAAAATCCAAACCCAAGATTGTTGCCAAAAAGATCACCAGATGGTACATTTGGCACCAAGGAGTTCTAAACAGATTTCCAAGCTAAGGGGTCAGCTGACCCTTGACACCCAAATCTCATAAGTCAAAATGAAAATCTCAACAGTCAAAACTAAAATCTTGAGAGTCAATTCTTTTGGACAGTTATGACCCCACAGCTGTGATTCCTGTTACTGGTCAAAACAAATGATGCATAGATTTATTGTCTCATGCTAAATAATCATAAAATCTGTACAGTATATTTTATAATATACAATCTCATTTTTATAAGTGTTTTTCTTTCTAGCTATATGTTATGGTGTGGATATTTTAGGTATGAGACAGACATGATTATTTTATATTTTATTATATTTTCCACTTTTCAACATATTTATATTATCAACTGCTCAAATCATATTATATGCAAAAATATACAAATACAACTATGAAGGTTATATATAATTCAAAAACCCAGGATGTATATCACAGAAATGTCAGTTCACTTTCCAAACATTATCTAACAAAATATCAGGGATTGACTCTTCTTCTCCTCAAAGCTGACACTCTTTCTTTGCAGCCTCAGGGTCAAAAAATTCATTACTGAAAGGCCATTTTCATAGACAGAAAAGAAAATATACTTCTTTGTGCCATTTTGATTTTAAAGTTCAGATGTATGCACTGAGTGTTGTCTATTCATTTTTTTCTGACTGATCAACTAAAATGTTTTAAACAGTTTGCTGATTTAAGAAAATGAATCATCCATAAACAAAATTCCAAGCTGAAAACCGGTTTAACAAGACACCATATATACCTGTTATGTCTAACTGATTATAATGTAAAGCTCAAACAAATGCCAATATTTTATCAGAAATGAATGCAGTGAAGTCATAAATAATTCCCGACTTTAAAACATTCTGCTTAATGAAGCAACTTGCCAATAAAACAATTAAAGTTCACTTTTGCTGACAAATGGCTTCGCAAGCTGCCATAATGATATGGCCCAGTTGATTATAATTTGATGTCCAAACATATCAATGCTGATAGTTAATCAAAAAGGTAGTCCAGTTCATTAATGTCATAATTCTTTTCTCTTTCTCCATCATGGACTTGAAACATAATGTAATCTCAGAACAATCCAACTTAAAGTCAGCTGAATCTTAAGTCTAACTTCAGTGAATTGTTAGCTCTGCCCAGTTCACATATATCTTCCAGTGCTGTGATATTATTGGCTATCAAGGTCTAAACTATTGTGGACCAGACGTCAATAAGTGCCTCCTACAGTATTATGGCTAGCATACTCTTAGTTAACTATGCTGAAAGCGAATCAAAGATAATTAAGAATGATCTTCCTAATGCTGAGTGCCAAGCATGGCAGCTGTTAGTCCCATTTTTATAAGTCTTTGGTATGGTTTAGCCAGGGTTCAAACCCACAACCACATCTGAGGCAGACACTCTAACCTCTTGGCCAACAGAAAAGAAAGCATAATTTGAACCTTTCAGATTTTGTTACAAAATTTTCATGCTCATAGTTCCATAATTCCAAGTGTATAAGAATTACGGGCAAATTGTGTTGGTAGGCAGTCTTGTAAGACTAGTTAGGCAAAATTATACACCGCATTTAGCTTTAAAAAAAATAAATAAAAGGGAAATAAATAAAACAAAATTGCAGAAGGAAAGTAATTTGTCAATATGTGAATCTTGAAGTCATCGCCATAACATTCACCAAATTTTATAGCAAGCCATCATAAACTGTGAGACTATTTCTAGCAAAAAGATTTTCATACATGCATCAAATTACAAGGAAAAAGGGCAATAACTAAAAGAAAAATTGTTGGAATAAATTTATTTGTTAATATGAATATCTCCAGTTAATGTCCATAATATTTACCAAGCTCCATAGCAATCCATAAAGTACTATTGATCTAGTTGCACTACCAGATACATGGATTACACTATAACAAGCCCCCACCTCCACTTTTAAGCATGGGTATACAAATCAAATGTATATAATTAATGACAATTTTTCTGCAAAAGTATTAACAGTGAGAAGCAGGAGCATATAGAGAAGAGTGTAGAGTCACCTTTAAGAAATCCTGAATTATAATTTCACTAATTAAAAGTGAGCTATGTACAATGCATCATTTTCTGGCCCCTCTTTAGTCTTCTGTGGGGTCTCTGCCCAGATGTAACATTGTTGCAGCCAGTTATGTTAATAAGCTATTAACCCACATGCTTGGAATATTTATGAGTGCTATTGGATACCATAGCCATGCAAGCAACATTATTTGCAAAAAATGGACAAAATTGGAAGCCATCTGACCAAATTGCTCAAAACAAAATCGATAACTAAACTCTTCTAGGACATGAAAATTTTACTGTCGTGTAAAGATACCAGGGTGGTCACTTGTCATCTTTGTATTACAAATATCAACATTTATTGAGGAACTACATCATCACCTCTATATTTCCAGAGAATGCAGGAAAGATAAATGTGAAGTGATTTTCCCAATTACTGGAATGGGATTTCTCAATTTTATGATGATTTCATCTCAGATTCTGCATATATGGTATTTTACATGGATGCTTCAGTGTCAGTTGGTTTTTCAAAGGTCGCTGGTTTGAAATTCATGCCTGCAATTGACATGTTAAACTATAAAACTTTCTGTAGTTGGTATTAGACAAACAAACTTCAAGGTGTCAAAAGGGTGCAATGTACCTACAGACAGAAACAACTTTCTATTACATATGATGTATTATGTGACATGGATGTGCTTGGAATTCCATAGAATGAGAGAGTACACTAAATTCTTATTACAAATTACTTGTTTGCTGGCATTTTATGACCTATGGTGTGAAGAATTTGCTATTTGTGGATCCCATTTTTCTGCAACAACAATTTTTGTATGACTGACATATTTCATACAGATATGTGACTATTCATTCTGCATCTTATAGAACATCTAACTGAAGTTTCCCATAAAGGTGTATGCTAAGAATTGTAATATCATTGTAAGCCCTTACTGTGTGATGAGGAAATTAAAAAGTATTTTTCTCATGGACAATGATCCCACCTAAAGTAGAACTTTATTGCTACCATTAAGGCTCTTTTGTCCAGGTTAGGTTATGATTCACATCATTATAAAGGACACTCCTTCTGCAATGTGGCTGCTAAGGCTGAAATTCCAGACCATCTTACATAAACCTTGGGTCAATGGTTCTCTAGTACATACTATAGACATTCAGATGCACCCTGATAAAGTTAGCTTCATGCAGAGACAGTTGTCATGACATGTGACTCACTAATTTGTTTACTTGTTTTCAAGGTACAATTACTATTCCATTTCTTAAATTAGTGATAACATCATACAATTTTAGCAAATCAGTGATATTGTATAGCTCTTAATTTGGTAAAAATAGGAGCCCCACCAGCAAAAGTTGCAGTGCCACTAGAAATAATTGAAGTCCCCACTAAGCCAGCATCCCATATTTTCTTTGCTCTTGGCTACTGTCACATCCAAACTATCAGCTCTACCAACTTTAGCACAGTTCTGATATCTTCATCATTTTCCCATTTAATCCAAAATACTTGTCTACAATTGCAAACAGCATTTTGTCCAAGTCTCTTGATTTCACAGGTAATATTTATATGTCAACAATGGGAAATGAAATCAATAACAGTAATCACAGTGGGCTTTGTCAGTGTCCCAAATTGAGATTATATTTTCCTTATTGGCAACAAAATATACCATCTAGCAATGGTTTTGGTGACAACATTTTTGGCTGATAAAAATGGTATATACAGTCTTGGGTTTGGAGTGGAGAAATTCAAAAGCACCATGAGATGAAGCTGCAAACATGAATATAGAAATGCATTGTTACATAAACATCCTTATTTCATATTGACAAACAACCGTAACAGTGAATTGTTATATCATAATAAGCTTATGCTGACATCTGGCCTTGATAGTGTATGCAGTAATATAATCAAAATAGTCATGCAACTGACAAGCACAGGAGAGCAATATTCACTATTGCATTCAGAGGTCTGGCTAAGATTTTAAAACTAGGAGTCCAGGACTCCCATTTTGGTAAAAATATGAGTCCCACCAGCAAAAGTTGCAGTTCCCAATAAGACTGAAATCACATACTTTCTTATACTTGGCTACGGTTGCATCCAAACTATCAGTGATAGTAACTTCAGCACAGTTCTGATCTCATTAAAATCTTCATTTTTCCTTTTAACTACAAAACACTTGTTTAAATTTGCAAACAGCATTTTGTCCAAGTCTCTTGATTTCGAGTTCACAGGCAATAATTATACAGCAATAACTGGAAATGAAATCAATAACTCTTTGTGCTGGACTTCGCCAATGTTGCAAATTGCAATTACCTTTCACATATTGGCAACAATATACACCATCTGGCCATATTTTTGGCTACAACATTTTTTTGGGTGATAAAAACAATATATACAGTCTTGAGTTTGGAGTGGAGAAATTCAAAGGCACCATGACAGGAAGCCACAAACTTGGATATAAAAATGCACTGGAATCAATTGTTACATAAACAAATCCATATTTCATATTGACCAACCACCATAACAGTTAATTTTTATGTCATAATCCGCTTATGCTGATATGATTTCTGGCTTTGATACTTGTATGCTGTAATATTATAATCAAATAGCCATGCATCTTATTATACAAAATAAAAACAACCATGCATCTTACTACCTACAATGGACCACCTCTGAGTGTGGAAACATGACATGACTAGTTTTCATAGAGATTAGAATATTTATTTTGCTGCAAAAGTTTCCTCCTTGCAACAAAAACGTGCCTACAGAGTACTCCTGTGTGGGTGATTTTATGTGGAATTTCTTTTCAAGAAATTTGCTTGTCAAACTTAGTGCAATTACTATAAATGAAAGGCGATCTCTGAAACTACTCACTCCCATTTTCTTGAGCCTTAGCCTTGTTCGTGATGGTTTTGTACTTGGTGTAACCTGTGAAAAAAAGATGTTTACTAAAATACATTTTACAGGGAAACAGTGAGAATAGGGAAATTTAAATATTCTAGAAGTTATTGCCAACAAATTGACGCACCTCAAAGGGGTCACATTAACAGATAAAGTGGGTGACTACATCACCTAAAAAAAAATTAAAATTTTCCTTCTTTTGCTACAAAAGTGAAAATGACTTCACCCTGTGAATTTTTTTTAAAGGTACCTTTTGAAATGCCCCCCTCGCCTTAAGTTAATTCTGGTGTTGTAGCAAAAGGTATTCATCCTGCCATCAGTAGCAAGGCCTAGTTTTGATATCATTTTCAGGAACAAACAAGCTCTTGCACATTCACAGGCATGTGTTTTGATAGCTGATTGACCAATAACCATTTCCTGAATAGGTTAGCAACAAAGCACCTATCACTAGCTGATAGCATGTTGTTTCAAAACATTAACAATAGTATGTAAATAGCAATTTGTGTTTTAAGAATAGAATTGGCTGATTTGGATGTTTTAACTGCCTCATGTGCATCATTTTGTCATAAAATTAGTTTGAAACTGTAATTATACCAGTAATAATGAAATAATGGTTGACATGTTATGTCTGGCAGGGATCACACTACCATGTCAAGTGGATGACTAAGTCACCTAAACAATTTAAACTTCACTTTCAGTTAGAAAAGCAAAAAGGACTTCACCATGTGATTTTTTTTCAGAGGTACATTGACTAATAAAACCTTTGATATGCTACCTGGTCTTAGGCAGGTTTATTCTAGTATTGCATTGAAGGGAAAGATATTCTTCAAGCCAGGAGCAGCTAGGCCTAGTTTTGATACCAGTTATGCTGACAAACTCTTGCACATTCACATGCATGTGTTTTGATAGCTGATGACCTTTAACCATTTCCTGAGCAAGTTGGCAACTAGGTCCCTCTCATTACCCAATTTATGCATGTTATCCTTTGGTGATAAAAACATACTTGTTTTTGGAAACTTTAAGAATACATGTAGTATGTAAATTGTAATTTGTGTTTTAAGAATGAAATAAGTGATCTGGATATTTTAACTGTCTCTTGTACACTATTTCATCTTAAACTCAGTTTGAAACTAAGTGAGCAGGAAATGGGAAAAAATGGCAGACATTGCTAAGTCTGGGAAGTACAAGTTTATGAGATAACATGTTTTGGTAAATCATTGGGCAAATGTAATGAGAAAAATATTAAATTCATAGAAAGCATAGCCTAGATATTTTATAAGATTAAACTTTAAAATGCAATTATATAGGTCAGAAAGGTATGAGACAATACTATGTTGTGGAATTCACAAGAAGCATTGTATAGTCAAAGTTTTCTGACTTGATTCGTATTTGTGAAAACATGGAAAAAGGATGCAAAGCAGATATTTATTCAATGCCTAATATTAATACAAGTATGTAGACAAACTAAATTTGCAATGGACTGTTTAATGAAGCTATATAAAGTGAATGATTATGATAATCAATCCTGTGTTGATTCAGTTGATTTAGATTATATATGAACTATAAAAAAAAGCCATGTCTGTAATTTTATGCAATGGAATCTGATGAATTTTTCCATTTTCCAAAATGATTGGAACACACTGTGCTGTGAAAATTTCCCTTTTGCAGGGAAAAAGTTTATGCTCAGAAATAATTAACTCATTAACCCCTGGAGTGAGGTTTTTCACTCTGCATTTTGTAGTGCAACAAAAACATCCATATTATTTGGTATCATGGTAAAGCTGTCTACCTTTCTATAATACCATCCACTTTAATGTGTCATACATGACCTTGATGCTACAGAGCTCAGAAGTAAGCTACGACCTCCTGCTGGGTAAATGTTGTGCCAGGGGTTAATGAGTTAACAGATCAATGCTTATACAACTAAGTGACATCTTTTGAAGAATCGGATTTCAGTAGCCCTAAAATGTGAAGTATATTTAAGTGTTAGGTAAATATTCAACCATAAATGTTTCCTCCTCCTGTTCCTTTTCCACTTTTCTTTCAGTGACAGGGTGGTCTTCCTTAAGATAAAATCACAGGGTTCCTGCAGACTTAACAAAAACAAATTTAATGACTTTTCCAAAACTTTTCCAGGGCCATTCCATAAAACTCAAGGATTGCATTATCTTGCATTGTCAAGTAAATGAACATAAAGAATGACATCTTTCAATCTAAAAAAAGAAATAAGTTAACAGATATTTTTAATATGTACATTTTAAATTTACCTGGGCTAGCACACTTTGACTTTATGTAGTAATTCATGTCATAATCCAATGATCAATGTAATTTGTTTCAAAAGAATAAAGGAAACAATTCTATGTAGTCTTTGTATGTGTTCCTATTTACAATATTAACAAAACACATTACTTTCCATTTTCTTTCTTTTATTTAGTGAACTACACCAGAAATCACGTGATACTTCCATTAGGGGAACTTACTCTTGTTATATGAATTGAAACCATTTATTGATTTTAATTTTACCATTTTATTTAATCGGCTCTCTGTGCTCTATGAAATTTGAAGTAAGCAATTTCTTTAACTCCATTGTCACAAATTCTATGACTTTTCCAAAACTTTGCAAGGTTTCAATAAATTCCATAAGTTTTCAAGGCCCTTGAAATTAATTTTTTAAATTCCAAAACTTTTCCAGGATTCCATGACCTGAAAGAACCCTGAATATCCGCTTTTTCTTCAAATTTACGTTTCTGGTATCAGAGATCAACTGTACAAGAAATTATCTCATGATCTTTCGCCAGATTTTCAGCTGCTTGCTAAAAATTAACATTTGTATGTGGATAGTAAGTAAAATGCCGGTTCTTTTCACATATAATTAAATCCTTAACCCTTTCATCACTGTGTACCGTAAAAATGGTCATGGGAAAGTGTTCTTTTTTAAAGTTATAGTACCCGACTAAATAACTTTCAGGGTACCCCTAATAACTTCCATCTTGTAATGTAGATGTTATATTTGGATGATCTCATAAGCTTAGCTTGTTTACAACTAGAAATATTGAACAAAGTAGGAACTTTTAACGTGTTTTCCGAATGTTGAAATTTGTATCCAAAATGGCAGCATTTGAAGAAACCTCAAAGGAGAGTTATCGGATGATTTTAATAATTTTGACCTGGTAAATTTGGATGAAAATGAGAAAAGACGTATGAAGAGAAAATGGAATGCACTTGTGGGTGACAGTGATGACAATGAAGAGGACTTTGCAGGTTTTGAACCAGAGGAATTGTATGCTCCACGTGGTTTTGTTTGGACGAAGCTGGAAAGCCAAAGAGATTTGTTTCAGTTTTCTGACAGAGTTGGGTACATCCAAGTGTTAGATGGCTGCAGGAAAGCTTTGGAATATTTTCAAATATTCTATTCAGATGAAGTTTTTGGAAAAATTGTCTGTTTAATGAACTTCAATGCGACAATCATACGTGGCAGAGCGTTATAGGTGTGTGGACAGATCTCACCTTGGAGATCATTTTATAGAATCTTATATATTATGGACACTATGAAAGAAAGACTTGAGACTTGTGCTGCTACTGTGATTATTCACTAGTACATCTAGGGTCAATTGAACAAGTTTTGAGAACTTTAAGTTTTCTAAGAGGTAATAAAAAAATTACTTGTATTTTACCTGTTGTGTTACCTGTTTGTACCTGCATTTTAACAGTTTTAATAGATATGAACATTGTATTGAATTAGTCATAAAATTTGATTTTTAACCTTGATTTTGACACATGATCCAGCTAGATATCTTTAACATTGACAAAGTTATGTTGTTTCAAAGTCCACAAGTCTCTAAAGCTACTAAGTGTTGAGGACTCTATGCCTACAAAGTTACTTAGTGATGAAAGGGTTAAGAACATTTGCATTTTCTGTAGAAATCCCTGTCAGACCAGAACACTTGTGTCTATATTGTTGATCGAACCTTTCGTTAATTGTCTGACGTATGTGTGGAAGGCAGCAACATTTGATTACCACAAATGTGAAACAACAAAAACAAAACATAAAACAAAACAAAACAAGCTCTCATATATCTATTCAATAGGCAGAGAGCAGTAACTACAACTGATCATTTAATGACCAATTTATTTTTTTTAAAAATGTAACAAGATAAAATAGCTAAAATTTCAAAGAAAACACTACCTTTGAAGTACCAATTGTTATGAAAATGTAATAAGCAAATGGGGAAGAAAAAAATCCTAATCATACAATTTGTTTATGTTGCTGCCACAAAAAGAAATGAGCTGTTTCATTCTCCAAAGCTGTCTTTTAGCGGTGACTTTAATAATGCATTCACTCTTAATCGTTTACCTCATACAAGATCCTTTTGGCCCACTACCATATTCTCATACAGGTGCCTTTTGGCAACTCTGTAAGCAGCCGCCATTTTGAGCGGGTTTTCATAGTGCCACCTTCAAGGGAAACCCCCATTAGATAATACATTCATTGGTGAAAATGATCATTACGTCAGATCACATGTTCATTGTTGATGCCCTGGTTGAAATCTGCTATTTATAGTACATAGGTCGTACATGTATCATCTCCATTTGGCAATGGCAATCTTTAAGTACTTACTAGAGCAGAATAAAAACTATGAAAACTCCAATAACTTAGGTAAAGGCTCTGAGACTTATGTAGGAAGCCATTAGTTTAAAAAAAACATCTTATTGTTATCTTTTTCTTCTGGCTAGCTCCATCTGAACAGTTATTTTACTGATTGATCAAAGTTATATCCATACATTTTCCTCTTTCTACAAATTTAAATCTGTAGAAGCTATGATCCCAGCGCAAGACATTATTCGAAACTGCATAATGAATGAATGAAACAATGAACAATTCCTGCCTGTGCAATTAACTTTTGGTAAATGGCATTTCATTACCTTCTTTCCTACTTAAATTATATCCAGGATCAAATATTCTGGCTGTCTGCCAGATATTTTACCAAAAAAGTGAAAAATTGGTCTGCATTAAAAAAAAAAACAAAAAAAAAAAAACAAGACTTCTGAATAATGGTTTTCTTCTTGCTTGTATCACTAAGCAAGAAAACAATAAAACGTAGAAAACACAAATACTGAAGCAAAGATAGAAGACTAACACTCAGTTAATATAACATGGAAACTAGCATGTTCCTCTGTAAAATATATACATGCAATAAATGTTTACAATTTCCCACACGTTTCTACCTGCAATATTTACATAGCAGTTTTCATGTAACTGGATCTTTGAGTCATGTCAGTTGTATCAAGATAACTTTTTCCCTTAAGGTCCTGGATTTACTAAAAGCATGAATGCCAAATTGTTTTTAATGTACAAATACACTTACCTTTAGCTTCTCAAAGGTGCCACTTTTTTTCAATGCTTGATGTGATTTCACCATCTGGAGTGATTTACGAACACTTGCCCTTGAAGACCTGCGAGTAGCTTTGGGGGTGTCTAAATGGGATGCTTTTCTGTTGCTGCCACTTCTATGAATAGATCCACTTCTGTAGTTTGAACACACAATTTTCAGGGAGTTGTGGTTTTCTTCTATTCTTTTAGAAGGAGATGCAGTAGGAGTTTTATGACTCTGATGAACTGCATTATTTTCAATTAAATGAATCATTTCTTCATATACACTAGCCTTTTCTTTAACATTCATTAAGCAAAATTTGTGTAATGGTTTCTGAGGGCTATATGATTGCTTAAGTTGTTCCTGAACTGAAGACAAAGGTGAATGTTTACTTTCTCTGGTTACTTTTGTCTCACATTCTAATATTTCTTTTTGTACCACCTTGTCTACACATATTATTGGTGTACTTTTATTTTTCTCTGATTGATCTTTCTCATTTCTGTTGACACCACTTTTTTTCCTTGTCCTTGACGAAGTTGTTGCTCTTTTGGCTGCTGCTCTAGTTATTCGCGTGTGTCTTTGTGGAGAGTCATCTCTCAAATTGTCAGTCTCTGGGTGTAAACTGCAATAGTGCACAAAAAAAATCATTGAAGGACAGGTATCTTCCTTTCCAAGTAACTAAATCTCTTATACAATTACATGTATAAAGTTACCATAATGAATGCAAGTCTTTGGACATGAAAAAATTAATTTTTTAGGTGCATCCCAAGACTCATGTATGTGAAAAACAGCATTTTTGTGTCCCAGCATTTATAGACACATTAAAGATCAAGAAAAAAATTGGCAAGACTGCCATGCATTTGTGATCAACTCTTTTTCACTGAAGTCAAACTATTGTGATGTGAATTTTGAAGAAGTATTTAAATTTAAGGTTGAATAAATAGTGCTCTGAAATTAACATAGTTAAGCCAGAAAGGTCCTGAGAATGTTCATTAATTATTTCTTATTTCATCTCTGGAACATAAAAGAGTCTATATTTAAGCTTCAGCTGCATTAACCAGGATATTTTAATGGACAGTGATATACATGCATTAGAACTCTGACCGTATTGGTTCAAGAAGGGGCGCACATCAAAAAATTGATTTTTCAAAGGAATTGCAACAGGTTCTTAAGCTGTCACAATCTGATGAAAGATATGATCATTTGGAGAGAATTTTGTGAAGTTATTTCCGATTGGTCAGGGAAACTAAAGGTGTACACTTGGAAAACCAGGATTTAGGGAACTGATTCACTAGAATTCTTTAGTCGAGAATCTTGTTTGGAGGATGTCAGATTGGCTCTGTGGAACAATATCACTGTTTCCTTCGGTAACAAAGAAAGGTCAGGTAGTTGTCTAAAAAAAGATGACAGGCTATAAGCTAAGACACAATTGTGCGGAAAGAAACGGCATTAAGGTACGCAATTTTACTTTATTGTAGAATAAATTTCCATGGAAGTTTACATTCTAGTAAACAGATAAAAATTCCTAAAGTCACTACAACATGTAAACAGCCCTTGGGAACTGTATCCAATAATAATAAATATTGATTAAAGTCTGTATATTTTGAAAACTGTCCAGAAAATACTGAGTTTTGAAATAGTTTATGTAAAACCACAGGCTTCAGTATTGGTGCTGGACACTCCTGCAACTCCATCCACGGATAATTTGTGTGCATGTTTGAATGTATATTCAAACATAGTTTATTTTTACAGTTATTGATATGATATGTGTATGCAAGATTGTTTTCTTCTCATGCATCATTTCATACTTGTTTTAATTGTTCAAATATTAGGTCTGTGAAATTTCAACAATTTTCAGCCATACTGGGCTAATTTGATCCAGATGCAATTATTTTAAAAAAAAAACAAAAACAATTCCATGGAACAGTTTTATAAAGAAATATCTTGAAAAGTCTTTTTTTGTTGCTTTTCACAAGGTCAATATGTTTTATAAAAAAAGAAAACCAAACTCCACTCCAACCCCCAAGTTTCACAGACCTTTTAATAATTGACAATAATTAATAATTTGGCATCTATACCTTAAGTGAAAAGGAACATTTAAAATTTAGACACCATTTATTGTCAGAATTCAAAGACGTCATTTTAGAGGAACTATTGAAAAACTTGCACTTTTCTATGTAAGCCAAAGATGGACTGGTTCCCAGCATGTTCTTATTATACACTGTGGATTTGCCATTGGCTGGCCAAATACATTTTGATACTCTCCATAAATAATTCAGTTACTTGATTAGTAAAATAACAGACCAATTCCAGCCAGTTAATGTAATCATTCATAGAAAAGTTTTGAAATATTTCCTCTAAAACAATATCTCTGCATTCTCACTAATCTGAAGACATCAAATGGTGTCTAAATGTTTCACACGAGTTGAAGTTTTGATTTGAAATGATAAATTACTGAACATGGGACAAATTATTCATAAATCACTGAAAATAATGGTTTTTAAGGATGTACAAATATGCTGACCATCATGAAAAATGACCATATTTCAAAATATTACTTTTTTGTCATGGGAAAACTTTTGTGTTTTTTGTTTTTAAACTACATTCATCTGCAGATTCAATGAGGGCTGTGGTTGAAAATTGCAGAAATTTTACCAGTATAATAGATGACAAATGAAGACAAGATACAACAATAATGCCAGGGAAAGACAGCAACCTAATATATATATATATATATATATATATATATATATATATATATATATATATATATATATATATATATATATATATATAAAGAATACAAATCATATAGCGAATAACAACCCTTTCAAGCGTACTGGATCCACCAAGGGATCACATGTGTCAGGGATTGATTAAAATAGATGCAATAAACTGACGACCAACAGTACGAAACTAGTAACTAACTAGCCTAAGCGCTTTTGATTCTTAACCCTTTCATCACGGCAAACCGCATATGCGGTCCAGGGGAAGCGATCCGTCAACACTGTGGACCGAGTTTTCGGTCTGGGGCAGTGTTCTTTGTTAACGTTATAGTACCCGACTAAATATCTTTCGGAATACCTCAAATAACTTCCATCTGGTAATGTAGATGTTTTATTTGGATTATCTCGTGAGTTTAGCTTGTATACAACTAGAAATAACGAACAAAGTAGGAACTTTTAACATGTTTTCCGAATGCTGAAATTTGAATCCAAAATGGCGGCGTTTGAAGGATTTTTTTAGAGGAGAGTTTTCGGAGGATTTAAATAATTTTGACCTGATAAATTTGTTTGACAATGAGGGAAGACGTATGGAGAGACAATGGAATGCACTTGTGCGTGACAGTGATGACAATGAAGATGACTTTGAAGGTTTTGAACCAGAGGAATTGTACGCTCCACGTGGTTTTTTTTTTGTTGGACGAAGCCCGAAAACCAAAGAGATTTGTTTCAGTTTTCTGACAGAGTTTGGCACACCCGAGAGTTATATGGCTCCAGGAAGCTTCGGATTATTTTCAAATATTCTATTCAGATGAAGTTTTTGGAAAAATTGTCTGTTTAACGAACTTCAATGCGACAATCAAACGTGGAAGAGGCGATATAGGTCACTTAGGTGTGTGGACAGATCTCAACTTGGAGATCATTTTGGTTAATTTTATAGAATTTTATATATTATGGACACCATGAAAGAAAGACTTGTGTTGCTACTATGATTATTCACTAGTACATCTAGGGTCAATTGAACAAGTTTTGAGAACATTCTAAGTTTTCTAAGAGGTAATAAAATAATTGTATTTTACCTGTTGTTACCTGTTTCTACCTGCATTTTAACAGTTGTAAAAGATATGCACATTTTATTGAATTAGTCATAAAATTTGATTTTTAACCTTGATTTTGACACCTAATCCAGCCAGATATCTTTAACATTGGCAAAGTTATGTTGTTTCAAAGTCTACAAGTCATTTTGCTTTACAACTCCAAAGTTACTTAGTGTTGAGGACTCTATGCCTACAAATTACTTAGTGATGAAAGGGTTAATGAGTCTTTTTTAAAGGCAAATACAAAACATATATACGACAAACAAATAAACAAAAACGTTGTGTTTGTAAACCTTTACATGGCCGTCTCCACATGTGTTAAAACTATAAATACAACCAGCTTGTATAGACTAGTTGCGGAAACTGAAAACGGTGTATAATTCCCTAAAAGTCTACAAGCCAAAGCGACATCTATTTTTACTTTTTGTACATTTATGTAACGCAGATTATATCCCGGATATTTGATTCTATACCGGTTATTCTTGTAGTAAAAACTGAAGGATAATAAGAAGATTTAAAAAATGTTAAATTCTACTAGTGCATAGTTTTCATTTTCTAGTCTTCTTTGTTTTGACCGCTTGGTTTCAATGTTCTAAGGCGGCATATCCAGTATGATTCCTTTTCTTTCCAGGTTTCAGAACTCCAGCTGTGGTTGTTAGCAATAGCGATAAGTATTATATCACTGCAAGTGTGGCCAGGGGAGGAGAATTGTTCTGCGACCGGGCTTCTGTATAGCTTTTTTGTCATCCAATCAGATCTATGAAGGTTTATCCTTTTGTGTAGCTTTTCAGTTTCTCCGACGTACTGAAGGCCACAGATCTCACATGTGAGGAGATAAATTACATTCTGTTTTGCACGTTTTGTTTGGACCATGTATGTTTAATTTTTCTTTAGTCACTGTGCTAGTGAATGTCTTGGTCTCTATCATATGTTGACAGGTTTTGCATCTTTTATCACCACAGGGTCCAGATTGACTAGGTTGGTTTTGACTAGCGATTGGCGTTAGCTTTGCTCTGACTAGGATGTCCTTTAGGTTTTTTGGTCTCCGATAAGCTACTACAGGTTTGTTCGGAAGTATTAGGTTTAGTATGTCTGTATGCGATGATTTTACCTACTTTGGGATTGTCTGGGTGATAGGTCAGAATAAATGGTATCCTATCAACCTTTTCTTTCTTTCCATATCTGAGTAGGTCATCACAGTTTGTTTGTTTGGCCCATTGGATTGCCTCTGCAATCAGGCTACAACATGTTCACCATCTGTTGGGGAACATTTTCCATGTTTGCTGGCAATAAAAGTAATTCCTGCATATTGTATTTTTACTATTTCTTCGATCCTTTCATATAGTATATATTTTACCTTGTCTAACTTCCCTGCTATAAAATTTCATTTATAATTCCTGGGTACTATTATTTAGGTGCTTTTAAACATTGGTCTTAAACCATGTAAATATTGTGTTTTTAATCCAAATAAACTCTCATGTATGCACGGTCACAAACTTCTGAAATTCGCTTCTATGCATGGTTGTCCAAAATTCACTTACATGACTGGTTGTGGTATAGAAAAAAGCACTTAAATTGATTGTCACTCTTTTTGGAATGTGCCTCTTCCCCAGGGGTATGTTTAAATGGAATAGCTCTAAAGGAGATTCTAAATATCATTCTGTGGAGAGACTTCACACAGCAAAAAACAAAGCATTAAGTCAGCGTGGAATCATAGCATCAAAAAGAATTCATGAGAAAGAGTATGATGAACAAGGCATATTTGATTTAGACAAATTTTATGAAAATGTCAGCTGCCCAGGAAGATGCAGCAAACAGAATTGATGGTACATTTTATTCATCAGATAAAATAAATGCATATATTGTACCTAAAACAATGGACTTGGTATTTCACCCAAATTTTGCCTCTGTAATGAAGAATTAGATCGAGAGAGAAGATATTTTCACAGAAGATATAGAAGTATCAGCAATCTTTTAGGCGTAAGCTGTGATACAAATGTATCTTGATTATATGAAAGAGAGGAACAACTTAAAACTGAGAGAAAGAAAAAACTAAGAAATTTAAAGGTACTCCACTTGGTGTACTTAATATGAAGCAGCTGAATATGTTTTGCACACTCTATTGGGGGTTCAGGAACACTCAGATATAAAGACATATATTGGCAGAAGTGCACAAAGAGATTGCCAGAAAGAAGTTGTCAGAAAAGGAAGTTGATGCATTGGTCAAGTGTTGTTTGTTGCAGAAAATTTGAATTAAACATACAGAACAAAAATTTAAAATCTGTGAAAGCTTATTTGATTATATGCTTTCATCAAAATTGTAGTTTCGTTGCAGTTTGTGTTCTTATTATATTAAAGTCTTTGTTTGATACAGAATTTGTACCTGATATGGGGCTTATGCCATTTTCAGTTCTTTGTTTTACACTTTTATTGTAGCTATTGCAACACTGTGCTAAAGTTTAAAACAAGGGGAAATTTTGGGCACATGGAACTGGAATCAGGGCTTGTGAAATTATTCAAGTCATCAGCCCTAAGCTGGTGACTAAAAACTTTTCCTTTGAGAACTGAATAAATCCTTAGTTTAAAAAAAAACATATTAGGACCTAGTGCCCTCTATAATAAGCAGTGTTCCAGCTAAGAATAAACAGGGGCAGTATCCCCTGCCAAACATTTTAGCACCCCTATCAAGTTAATTATGCTTCTGAATGTATCAATTATGTATCAAATATAAAAATGCATGCTGATCATTTAATTATGTTCTAGAACCATGTTTTTGGCTGATTGTGCCAAAGCTGTGTCCTTGATTAACTGCAGTCTTTATTATTAAGGCTTACTGTTGATGAGCATGCAATCATACTTGATTATTGTCATTGTGCTACACAGTACTAAGAAAATGCCTACAAACAGTGGTTATAATTTACTCACAAAGATGGTATCTAAGCACTAGAGGAAAATGGCAGAATATTTTTGGTACATGCATTTTATTGTCAATTTATTCACGAGGTCCAAATGTTTATTTTATTTATATTTCATACCCAAATCCTTGCACAGGCATCAAGAGCTGTTGTCTTGGTAAACTAAATCCGTTTCTGTTTGGTATGTGTTGCTTCAAAATGAAAAACAGCCTTTTCACCCATGTACTTTAATTTTACATGTATATTAAAGTCATAATTATTAACAAACAGTAGATTTCATTTTAATGTAAATTATTCTTTGTTTTCATTTATATTCATTGTCGATTCCTTGTAGAATTGACTTATTCAGAATGCACAATACTTTGACATATTTCTTTCTCAACATTTGCTTTTAAAAATATATTTACATTGTACAGAAGAGAAAGAATTATACTCAAGTTGTATGGTTTAAATTTTTGTGAAATTAATTTTCTAATCCTCATATATTGAGTGGACCATAAGGTCATTTTTTATTGTTATTATTATTTGTAATTGCAAATTTGAAATTTTAAATGTTATAAATATTATTGAAACATGAAGAGTAAAATAACCATTTGTTTTAGATTCTCTCAAAATGAACCTATCTTGGAAACCAGGACTGATGAGAATGTAACAGATCCAAAACCTGTAACCTATAATGAAGAATCCTAGCTTTGTTGTTGCTGTTGTTGTTGTTGTTGTTGATGTTGGGCTTAACACCATTTTTCAGCACACGATAGGCTATTCATGGCGGCCAATATTAATGGTGGAGGAAGAAACCGGTAAATCCGTGGAAAGAACCACCAACCCACGAGAAGCTACTGGCAAGCTTTCTCACATATCCACATTCGTCAAACCCTAGTCTCGAACTCCTAGCTTTTAATTATTGATTGTAATGAGTCCATGTTACTTTTTTTTTGTCTTTTTTTAAATTGGTTACTATATAACATCCTTTCACACATGATGTGTCCTGATCTTGAAACTTTGACTACTCTCAAGATGCCCTGGTTAGCAACTGTCATTTGATTTGAAATCCTAGCTGTAACACTTAAGATGTGGCATGCATGCAATGTGCATGCTTAATGAAAACAAATCTTTTTTGGAAAGCTGATTAGAGAAGTTCAAGCAGAAATATCTTTCTTGCCAATTAATGCATACCTGAGTCTTTTGGCTGGTGGGTTATTCTCTTCATCCTCCTCATTGAGTTCTTCAATTTTCCGCCTTGTTATTTTACGACGGCTTCGTTTTGCTGAAGGTGTCTTTGGAAGAGGTTCAATTTTTGAACTAAAAGCAAAAAGGACAGTAGTCTTTTGAAATCATAAATGATGTTATCTTACAATAAAATGGTCACTCTGAGCAGTCTTCCACTTGAACTTGAAAAACTGTTGAAACTGAAGAAAAAAACTATACAAAATGTTTATATGCCTTGTAGAATTCAAACATTGTGGTCAGTTTATAAGCTGGCCTAGCCCGAAACTGTCGAAATTTAAAGAATGATCATGATGATAAGTTCATCGGAAATGATCATCCAAAGATCTCAATCCATTGGATGTTTTCTCTATATGAGAACAGAATGATACAGTTCTTATACCCAGCATACCAAATTGCACATGTAACTTTTATCTCACTGTCTGAAAACTTGTCATCAATTTTTTACAAGATGGCATCTATAAATTTCTGCTTATTTAATAGAGTCAATGTTTTGCTACCGCAGTATGATATGTTTGCCTCTTATCAACAGTCAATTGATCATTTTGCAACTGCTCTGAGTAGGTACAAGTCTCTGTTTAACAGAGACTCAAACCATGATCACACAAGGCTTTGAAAAAGAATATTCCAGTCAGTATACTGTGGTAATCAATTAAGGGACCTCATTTTATACATGAAATGTAATAAGTGCAAGCCTATGAATTATATAGTGGCAGTTTTAAAGCATCAGGTTGTCTCTCAATATAAATCCAGTCAGCATATCACAAATGCGCCAGTCATGACTTTGATTTGATCTGTCATGACATATTACTTTAAAGCTTGCTATCTTCTTAACAGTCATTACCCAAGAGAGTTTTTTATATACAGTACAGCTCAAGTGGAACCCCACACATAATGGTGTTGGTGGGAGGGGGAGGGAGAGAGAGAGAGAGAGAGAGAGAGAGAGAGAGAGAGAGAGAGAGAGAGAGAGAGAGAGAGAGAGAGAGAGAGAGAGATATGTCAAGTTATCTACATCATTATCAGATGATTATACACTTACTACACTATGTAACAATTATGATGCCAGATCAAATTTCTTGTACGCATTTAATTTAAAAGACCTGATTAATACCATTTGCAATAAGTTACACTTTTGCTTTTTTTTAAAAGAAATCTTAGCAACTTTATGCACTGATTTGTTGATCTTCTTTTATACAATGCGAAGTTATGTTACTAATTAGGCATGGAAAGTAATCCCCTGTGAAATGTATATTTGAATTCCCAATGTCAGCTGCTTCTGTTGAACAAAACAACAGAAAACACTGAAAATTGGTTTTCAAAATACAAACATGTCAGAGGATGGGAGAATTTTTTTTATGGTATGTCACCATGTTACAAATTTGCAATCAGTGAAAAGTTGGATAAAAATTAGTGAATTTTGAACATAATTACAGTAGTCCCCGTCTTGAACGCACCTCTCCTTACGAGCGGCCACCCGCTCCTTACGGCAAGAATCTGAAGGCACCGACGAATTTGTGTTCAAAATTACCCCTCACGAAAGGCCACCCGGCTAACGCGACCAGCATATTTTTGCAAAAACATAAAATTTACCCCTCACAAGCGGCCGTATTTTATTTTGTAATATGTATCTAGAACAATTTTTTTTTCTAATTGTGTTAAGTAATCTGATTTCTATTTCCCGACGTCAGGTTTTTGTTCTTCAGAAAAGTGTTCTACATGTACCACTAAGGTTAATATTATATCCTTTATACCTTATGAGAGCCACATTTATTCCAAAAGCCTAGAAAGACTCAAATTTTAATCCATACCTAAAGGTAATCCGTATATCTTTACTGCGTGTTATCATAAGGTTTATCCACTGATAATTGTTAAGATTACACTTATTAATAGTAGTAAAGGGCAATATTGACGTACCCTACAAAAGTCTGCCCGGAAAATGGTTTGATGGCTTCCTTTTACAAGATGTTGAGCCTGTTAACTTACATAATTAATGGTTATTACACAACAATTGTAATGTTTATAAATTCTAACGGCCGGGATGTGCTATTGTTCAGATCAAATCTTCGTACATATCCAAGCCGCTTTTTCGCACTCAGAGTAAAAAAAAAATAATATAAAAACAATAGGGTACCAAACTACGACTAATGAATCACGTGACAATTGCTGCCTTTAAATGCAGAAAAAAATGGTTTTAACAGTCTTGTAGATGCAACATTGAGAATTATAACTGGACGTAAGGTCAAGATCACAATGTCAGCATTGGCTAAAAATAGAAACAGGGTACTAGACAAAGACCGAAAAATCCCGTGACAACACAATTTTGTCGCTTCTTTACGAAGAAAGCATTTTTGTACGCTGAACAAATGTGTCGTCTGCATAATTAAATCTCATACAGTTAGCAACATCGGAATAACTCATTACCAAACATTAACATGTCATCACATAAACAAAGATGATTATTTCAGAAAACGTGGGTTATTATAGTCTACGATATCGGGTGAGGTGGGGGAGGGGGACTGGCCAAACAAATTTAAGTAGAAAAGACTTGAATAAAACAATTTTATGTTGAAAGACTCGAATAAATAGCATTGTAACCGATAAGTTATTTAGCAGCAGTGGTAAAATGGAGCATATGGAAAGAAAATTGCGTATGTACCAAGATTCAAATGACGTTTTTGAATGGTTCTGCATTGTGCATGACAACACCCGCTCGCATATCACGCTTACGCCAAGAATAAGAACTATTAATGCATATTCATTTGAAATAAGTCAACTATTATTTAGCACAAGAACCGTTCAATAGTTAATGTTGCTTTTAAACGAAGATATTAAATGCTTTGAAAAATGAAGCTTTCTTACTACGTACATATACTTCTCACACAAAATTTAGTCCCTCTCTGGAAAGGCCACCCGCCTTATAAGGCCACTTTCCCGGTGCAGAAGGGGTGGCAGTATAAGAGTGGGACTACTGTAGTGAAAAATTATATGGCACTAACTCCATCCACTCTGATGGTCAATACTGCATTACAGTGATCATCCTCATATACGACCACCCCTTTGCACTTTGAAAGTGGCCTTAGAAGATGGGTGACCTTTCCAGAGGACTGCATTTGTGAGATGTGAATGTATGTGTAGATAGTGGAAAAGTTACATATTAAGTGACAGCAGTTAATATCTTCATTTAAAAATATCAATATTCAAATGTTCTTGTCTTAAAAACAAATTTATTTCAAGGTAACAAATTAATCTTTTGTATTCTTAGGTGTGAAATGTCAGTGGAGTATTGTTGACATGTGCATAATAAAACCATTCAGAAATGTTATTTGAGTATTTGTACATACTCTGTTTCATACTTAAAATAATTCTCTTTCCATTTACTTCATTTTCCCACAGCTACAGAATATTCTTATCTTTTCACACTCCTGTTTATTTGAGTCTTCCCACCATAAATTTTTCATCCCGTAAACTCTCCCCATTGTTGTCAAATCAAATAACTTATTTTCTTCTAAAGTATTATTTCTTCATTTACTTGACGACATGTTACAGTTTTGTAATGATCTATATCTATGTGGCTAAACGAAATGCCTTATTATACAGGAAGTGATACATGAACAGTCATAGGATGTTTCAGTCTTTGTCTCTGCGAAACCCAAAGCTCTATCAAAACACTGCTGAAACCATTTCTATCGACCATGATAGGATCTTGACAATTAAATATATCCAGTTGTAATTGTCAATTAAATTGAAAATCTGATGTGTGAAGCCCAAAGCTCTATCAAAACAGTGCTGACCACACTTCCGGCAAATGAAACAATAATAACCTAATTGGTGCAAGTGCTTTAGCCAACACTTATTTCAGTAATGAAAACCTGATATCCGAAAACAGACATCAGTGAAGATAATCAGATTATTTACCATACCTTAGTTAAATATTGGTTCTGGACAAATAATAAAATGTGGTTGCGTATGAGGGGTAAGTGTTACATTTTTGCACTAATATTGTGGTTTCTGGTTGTGTTAGCAGGGTGGTCTTTCATGAGGGGTACTTTTGAATACAAACTCTTCAGTACCAAGGGATTCTGGCCAAAAGTGTTTGGCTTCTGGCAGGGGGTGGGGAACACAACAGCTGTTTATGAGGGTGACCGCTGTATATAAAAGTTTCAAAAATAAATTAAAATATTTTTTAGACTAATTACATGTACAACATTTTAGACAAATTTACCAAATCATACAAACTTTACGCTATCTGTCATGATATGATGCTATGGCAGTCTTGGACTTCCTCAACCAGGTATGGTAAATTTGTTTTCTAAACAGTTCAGGCCTTTTGCCTGCTAGTTAATCTTGGTGACTAAAATTGTTGCAAATTTTCAGCACCTAAGGAGGCACTTTAAGTTTATTTTATTTTTCCTCAAAATAGGAAGTAATCTATTTCCTCACAATAGGAAGTATTTACTGCTGATCTCCAACTGAAAAAGACCAGTTATGTTTAACAATAACAGCTCACAATGTTTCAGCATGGGTAGCATGCAGGACTTGAGTAGGTGGCTTAAAGTGCACCAAACTGAAATCTGCTGGGGGTGCTATAGCAGTATACCTTTTCATTCTTCTGCCACATGCCCGCAGGGACTTGTATGTTGCTTACAATATGTGTCATACTATATATATGTAATAATATTACTAAATGGTAAATGTATGACAGGTAAATTGTAAGCAACAATACCAGCCTTTGTGCACATTCCCATCTGTAAAATTTGTAACACACTACTGTGCAAAAAGCATAATGTACATAATGCACATCAATGGTTGATGGCTGAATACAAGGTCAAAGTTTGGTGTTCTCCAATCTATACTTCACATTTTGTGGAAAAAAAAATTTTTCCTTGGAGGTCAATATTTTTTTAATTGCAATGCAGCTTAACCCTTTCATCACTGTGGACTGCAAAACCGGTCAGGGGGAAGTAAGTCCATAAACACTATGAACTGACTTTTCGGTCTGGGGCAGTGTTCTTCTTTAATGTTATAGAACCCGACTAAATAACTTTCGCGGTACCTCTAATAACTTCCATCTGGTAATATAGATGTTATATTTGGATAATCTCATGAGTTTAGCTTGTATACAACTATAAATATTGAACAAAGTAGGAACTTTTAATGTTTTTTCCGAATGCTGAAATTGTATCCAAAATGGCAGCATTTGAAGGAATTTTAGAGGAGTTTTCGAAGGATTTAAATAATTTTGACCTGTTAAATTTGGATGAAAATGAGAGAAGATGTATGGAGAGACAATGGAATGCACTTGTGGGTGACAGTCATGACGATGAAGAGGACTTTGAAGGTTTTTGAACCAGAGGAATTGTATGCTCCACATGGTATTTTTTTTGACGAAGCCAGAAAACCAGAGATTTGTTTCAGTTTTCTGACAGAGTTGTGCACACCCGAGTGTTAGATGGCTCCAGGAAAGCTTTGGATTATTTTCAAATATTCTATTCAGATGAAGTTTTTGGAAAAATTGTTCATTTAACGAACTTAAATATGACGATCAAACGTGGCAGAGACGATATAGGTGTGTGTTGACAGATCTCACCTTGGAGATCATTTTGGTTCATTTTATAGAATCTTATATATTAATGACACTATGAAAGAAAGACTTGAGACTTGTGCTGCTACTGTGATTATTCACTAGTACATCTAGGGTCAATTGAACAAGTTTTGAGAACTTTCTAAGTTTTCTAAGAGGTAATAAAATAATTACTTGTATTTTACCTGTTGTGTAACCTGTTTGTACCTGCATTTTAACAGTTGTAATAGATATGCATATTTTATTGAATTAGTCATATAATTTGATTTTTAACCTTGATTTTGACACATAATCCAGCCAGATATCTTTAACATTGGCAAAGTTATTTTGTTTCAAAGTCCACAAGTCATTTTGCTTTACAACTCCAGAATTACTTAGGGTTGAGGACTCTATGCCTACAAAGTTACTTAGTGATGAAAGGGTTAAACCTTTAACTACTACAGCTGTTCTGCAGTTTCACTACTGCTGAGTGATAGTGTATCAGTTACTGAGACTACTGAGGCTGTTTGTTAGGCTGAATACTAGAGCGACGTCATGGCTGACTACGAAAACTGACAATAAAAACATGGTTACATTTATATTCATTATTTCATTAGTTTTTGCTGGATTTCAGTGAAATAAAAAGCAGCACACATTGTATAGTGTCTGTTATTCATATATTTCCATTTTATTTACTCCAACAAGAATCAGACAAGAAATCCCTGTCACGTAAACTATTTTGAATCGCAAAAAATAAATTATCGTCACTTGAATCAAAATCACATACATCTAGTGTTGAAACGGGACTAACATCATTATCTGATCCATTTACTAAGAATGATCCATTAAACTCTTCAATATTGCTTCAAAGTCACAAATATCCGACTAGGAATCCATTTTTGTTTATCTCAACTTCATGTGTTTTGTACATTGCCGGAAATTTCCTTCCCGTGTGTCTAAATTTAACCTCTCAGCTTTCCAACTGTTATCAAAATGTTCAGTAACCAGTCTTCTCATTGGTTATGATAATGAAAAATAAGTAAATATCCGTACTTTCAACCAATCAACGTTTAGTTAACATAGCAGCTACGTCCGCATAGATGCGACACTGGGGTTTTGATTATTGCAGAACTACAAGCACATAAGCGACACTGGGGTTGTAAACAAGGCTTATCGACACTGCATATATGAGTCAGTGGGGTTTAGGAGCCATTTCCAGGTGACGTTCAGTCGTAGTTAAAGGGTTAAGTAAGAAATGGTATTAATCCAGAAAATGAATGTCGAAGGGTGAATATGTGGCATTGGTGCATGTGTGAAAAACTGAACTCAAGCAAATTACATTATATGCTAAATTTTCAATCTCCTAAATTCCAATCCTCGAAAAAGCTGTCTTCACGTAGCTTCCAAAAATCAATGTGATCTGTCACCGTGCACAATGCTAAAATTTGTGGCACACTGTGTGCAAAAAGCATGATGTATATCAGTATTTAATGGCTGAATGCATGACAAATGTTTGGTATATTCCAAACTAAACTTCACTTTTTGTGCAATACATTTCTTTTTCCATGATGGCAAAAACATTTTCAATATGTGATAATGAACAGTAATTCAAGTCTGTGTTGGCAGTGCATATGCAGAGAAAAAATATGTTTAGGCTCCGGTTTCTTTCAAAAGCAATAGTAAAACTACTTTTATAAACATAGATTAAAATACACTAAAATGCAAGTTACCAGGACAACTGTACCATACAGCTATAGCTCTACTACTATTGTGACTAGCAGCACATAACCATTTCAGTAGCGGCCAACGACTAGTACTCAACAGGAATATTTACAATAACTGAGAATTTGTGAATTTGCTGGGGTTTTTTTGCATGTAGTGTGAATCCATGAATTGCTGTAGAAAGTCATGTAATTCATTCCAAAATCATGAGGGTTGGCACCTATGGTGTTATGAACAGTATCTCAACATTTTGAAACTAAATTTCTATATTTCAACAGTGGGATAGAAGATTTTTCAAGCAATTTAAATATTTTGTTACAAGCTCAATGGGCATCTCACTCAGAATAGAGGGGGTGTGATCTGATATTAAAGGGGTCCCAGGTGTTAGATTTTTGTGCATTGACATAACTTTTTCAAGTACAGCAGTTTCTAAATTGCATCAAAACAAAATCGGACAAGTGGCAGTGCTATAAAAAATCTTGATAGCCTGTCTATCCTCTAATTTTAGTTCAGGCCCATCCTGTGTTCAAAATGAGGTGCCTGCCAGGCTTGTCAAGAAAACCCCAAAATTTTACATGAGGAAACTTTGAGCACACTGACAAAATAAGCAAAATTGTATTTTCAAGATGTTGATATTCATGCCACATGACGCGAACTAAATCAGATTAATACCATCGTATATAACATTTTTATTAGATTTTAATCCACTGGAAGCTCTGCTAAAAATGATTTTGTATTCCCAAACACCCTGATACGGTTGTTTGAGAAAAAAAACAAGACTATTTTCAGTAATCATTAAAAAACAATTTTAAAAAAATAATTTCAATCTATGCATGTTACATGTAATATGTATAAATGATAATCTGTAATGATTTGCGCATACAGCTATCTCTTGCGAAGTTTAAATAGTGGCAATTAATGAAAAAGAAGTCAGATATAAAATCAAAGATTTACATCAATTAACCGGCTGACAATAGCTAATGAGATATGCTGAAGGTTTCATTGGGTGAACATATTGTGCTAAATCTGCATAGGCAGGATCAAGAAGAGAATAACAAAAGTGAATAACAATAAAATGTAATAACAAAAGTTATTACATATTAATGCCTTGAATGAGAATGCCTTGACCACTATTTATATTTTTCACAAGTTTGTGAACGGCAGCAACGTTTCTTTAAAGTCAAATTTTGTTGCATATATATATAGAATGTAAAGCATGAAAGTTTCAGTTTTGGGAATAGTGTTCAAGTGTAATTTATTTCTATAAAATTTATATTTAAATTTTACCTATTGGAATGTTGTGTGACAATATTAAAGGGGAAGTTTTGGGTTTGTAGTATTTGGAGTCCAGCATATCTGTCAACTTTTCAAAAGCCAAGGAGAATAATAATAGTGAAATTTGGACCCCAAAAAGGGAAGTTTTTAAGCTCTTGCTTCAGTAAATATTGACTGATCTTCAAGGTCCAATAACGATGAAAATTTCAAAATAAGTACTAGAGGCACCTGCAGAAACCTGTGTACATTTGTTTGGGTGTGGGGGTATGTAGTGGTCAACCATTAAATTTAATGAATGTTGGTTAAAACATCTTTCAAGGTAAACTGGGGGAGGCAACTATTCCACAACTCCCTAAGCCCAATGTGCAAGCACCCATGGAAGGTTTCAATTGATGTGACATGCATCATTTCCTCCCAGGACAAGCCACTCTTTCCATAATCTGGTCAGCTGTGGCTAAACTGCATCCTATCTATAGGTTAGACTAGGTACACAAGCATAAGGCCAGTGTGAGGAATCAACAGTTAATCCTTATCATTGCATTTATCTTTTGAAAAGGACTGCCTTCCAGACAAATTTCAAAGAAACCATGTGCAGCAGTGACTGTATATAAGCACCAATTGATTGGCATGTAAACTATGCCCTATTTTTGTTGTGACTTACTTGACTTACAATGCCTAGGACTTTATTTTAATATTTCATATCTGCAGTTACAAGTTACCTTACATGTGGCAACTGTTTTTCCCCCCATTTTATAATCCACCTAATTTCCTTAGGTTTAACTCTTCAGGCATATAACACTTTTTACTAAATCAAATATTTACTCTGAATTATATTTTTCTGGAAACATATAATGCTTGGTAAATTTTGTTTTATTTCTTCTTTTAATTTAATCATGGTAATTAAAGTGTACATATATGGTAAAGGAATACCCAGTGTTTACTGGCTGTTACAAATGTCGGTTTAATCAAAGTAACAAAGAAAAGAGTGAAGCCAACAAGCTTTGTAAAATTTAACAAAATTAATTGATTACCCTAGAAAATACAAAAAAAACATATGAAAAAAGACTTATAGTTTGTGAATATCATCCAAAAATGAATCTCAGATTTGAAAAATATAAATCTTATAACTAAAATGCCCTAAATGGACCCAAGTTTAAATCCTGGCAAAGTTCAAAGATGAGGGACAATGAGTCAAATGAATGAAATATTGATGTGTCAAAAGTACCAAGTTGAATTTTGTGAATCACAAAAGAATATTCCAGCTTCAGCACACTGAATATTTACAGAATGTCTTTGTCCGCAGCTTTGATGATGAAGCACTTATTTTTCAGAATGTAAATTATTCTTAAATAACAAATAATCCAAAATTGGCAACAACATAAAATTCTTCTGATCTATTGAAGGTATTTTTTTTATGACTAAATCAAAATAAAAAGTCTTAAACACAATTTTAGAACATGCGGTCACTCATTAAAATGCACTTGACACATGTGCCCAGATAGACTTATCTAAGAACCAATAATAAAATTTAAAAAAATGTTGATGACACAAGGTGATTACGCCAGTGAGATATGTTAAACTGGTACTGACCAATCATTTAAACATCATGTTTACCAAGTGTCTGAATGAGGTCAGCTAAAAATTAATGCTAATTAAATACTTTTCAGATCTGTACAAAGCAAAATGGACTTTCATTTATGTGATTAAAACTAAGTTGTGACAATTGTATTTTTTAAATTGTTTTTATATAAGTTCTTTAATAAGGATTAAAAAAAATATATTTACATGAGTAATGTGTAATCTTAACATTTTATTTACGGAAGAAAAAACACTATTGTGATATTATTTCATCACTACAGTATTCACAAGTGATAAATAGAATATGGCATATGTGAATTGCATGGAATGCTTTTTTTCTTAGAAATAAAAATTGACATATATAATGGGATAATCGGGAGTACTCTGTGAAAAATTGGGAGATATTATGATCTCAAAAGTTAGGTGCGAAAATATCCCATAACTCTGAAAATTTTCTCCCAGCTTGAGAGTTGACACACACACACACACACACACATATATATATATATATATATATATATATATATATATATATATATATATATATATATATATACTGTCCAGCTTACAGAATTTCAGATAGGGCTTGTGAGTTTATTTAAGTCACCAGCCTGTGTCTAAAAAATTTCTTTGAGCACTGCATGGATTTTAGGATATTTGTTAAAACTAAAAGTACACCTTTGTTGGAAATTTACTAACTGAATTGTGATTGGAAATCAACTGCTGCAATATATGGATAACAAAATTTAAAGTTTCCATTCTCATTCACTTCAGGATTTCTGCTTTAAGGCATAGAGCTTCATGGAATTCCCAGGTTCTGTTCTTGAATTTCTAATAATTGAAATAATTTTTATTGACTTCGAAACAATGAACTATATGTTTGAAGAAGACAGCCAGTGAACTTCTATTTTCCAAATCCTATAAATAACTTTGAATTAGGTTTAGGAGATGTAAATTAATGTCCAACGAAACCACTAAAAATAGTTTTTGGGCTAGTACGAAATGTCATACACCATGATAAACGTTCAAAATCTTGTGCCTAAAGTTTTGTTTTTTTAAAATAAACTAAATATTAAAAGTTCCTGTATTATTTAGCTACATATGTACCACTGGTGAAGAGCCTATAACTTTCTGAAAGCATTCTGCAAGAGAATGATATTCTGAGATTAGACATCTAATGAAACACAGTATGAACAAAATACATATCAGGCAAACCTCTTAAAAGTTTTCTTTGCTGTTGCCAGTATTTCACTGAGGTATCCAAAGGCTTCTTCTTCAAATCGCATGAAGATTTCCTCCACCTTCAGACGAATATCCAAATTAGTCTGGAAACCAATGTAAAAAGGTAGGTCTGCCATAGTAGTCTAGTTTCCTGGAATGTTCAACATAATAGCAACCATTTTAATCATAATTTCTGCATGATATTAGTGTTATAATTAGTAAAACTCTGCATCTATTGTAATAAAATGTTTCCAACACACTTGCAAGCCATGGGTGATACATTCCTGTATCCTCTAAGGATGTTTATAAAGATTTTCTAGGTTTTTCTTAAGACTATGCATAAATCAAAGCTATGCCAAAAAACAAACACAGAACATAGCAATTTTAACTAATAAAGTGGTTGTGATTGGAAGGGTAACCCGAGTGATTCATTCTGTGTAAGGCCATTCTGGGATACAATGGTGAGAAAATTTACTTGTGACCACAGTGATGCATGTTTTTGGATATTCATACAAAAAAAAAAAAAAAGGAAAGAAAAAAAAAAGCAAAAACAGCTACAGGTGATTAAGAAGCTTAGCAGATTGTAATGAATGGCTTGCAACAAATATATTCCAAGGAAATTTTAATATCAAGGATGACTAAAAAGAGCAAAAAGAACAAAATTACATAAATGTTGCAAAAAAATTAAAAGTAGACATAACTAAAATTTGAAAAGCACACACCTAGGTTGCTATAGGGTTTAAGGCCATTTTCAGTACAAGAGAGGCTATATATGGAGGCCAGTATAAATGAAGGAAGAACCTGGGAATACTTCCTGAAGAAAAAGACTGATCCATAAGAAACTACTGGCAAGCTAAACAAAAACGTGCTGTCTTTCATTGTAGGACTATGCCGAAGTATGTTTAAGTAGGCTCAAGTCAGGATACATTTCATTAAAGAATAATATTTCTACCTAACCTGATTTCGGAATTACTGACTTTAGTGGCTTTACAGTGAACTGAAATGTAGGTCAACAAAACTTAAAAACAGGTCCTTCTCTTTTGTGAGAATTTGATTTTATTAAAGAAAAGACATTGGGATTACTAAAGTCTGACAATAGCATTATAACTTTTTTTCCTTGGTTGCTAGTTGCTAATTCCTGAAAATTTGACTTTTGTTACACTGTTAGATGACATCAAAACATGCTACACAGCACTGTTAATTAGTCAGTTAAACCGATCATGCAGAAGAAAAATATTGGAGTGATGGGGCTTACGTTGTAGGACTACAAGGATATTAAAAATGCACAAAACTTGGTTATTTCATTGGGAACATGAAAAACTCGCCTTTGGAGAACTTGTCCGATAGAAAACTCACCACGACATATCTAGAGAAGTTGTTAAATGGTGGTTGGAGACGATCCAGAGTGTCTAAAGAGAAGAAAAGAGCACTTGTACCCTGTAATTGTGGTCTTTTTACATCGAAAAATGAAAGACAAAAGAAAGTATTGTGATTGTAATATATTTTAATGGGGCAATTCTTCTCAAAAGTTAATTAGGGCTGTCTTTAGTTTTTACACCTCAATAAGTAGGGGGTGACCAGATTTGTATTTTTCCACCGGATACAGGATCCGGAGAGTTGGGGGCAATATTTGCCGGATCCGGATGTCACTGCTTACACGCAACCATCACTGCTTGCAAGCCTCAGTTAGTCTATCCTATTTTACTGCTAGGGCTCAGGTGGTGTAATTTCTAATAATTTTATTAATTTAAATTTAATTTGTCAAAAATGTCTACGCAAGGATTCTAAGTAATCAGAGGACGTTTCAAATATTTCCTAGAATCCGACAGACTTGCAACTGTATAAACATCACAAGACATTACTCAATCGCTATCTGTTGATGAAAAAATATTTCCACCACGCCACCACCTATTGATTAAAAAATAATGCACCAATTTGTAGGCTAAATTTGAAATTAGTTATGTTTTGCTAGAAACCCCAGTCAAAATTACAAAGTCAACATATTTGCATTTTAATGGTTGATTCTTATAGAGCTCATTCAGGCCTTTTCATAACAGTTTTAAGTTTTTAAATATGATGATTAGTTAAAAAGTTATTACTATTTGAATACTGGCAAAAACTGGCTTTTCAGTGAATTTTTGCCTTATATAAATGTATGTTTAATTCTTTCTGAGTCACGGACCTGACACATTTAATAAAATAAGTATTTCTATCATAACTTTTGAACTAAGCAAGATATCTCCATGAAACTTGGCAGTCTTATAGAATTTTGCCTGTAGAATTCAAATATCTGCAGTAAATTAAACAATGTCCACTAGATTTCAGTGTGGGGAAACATCTAAGGAGTTAAAAAAAAAATTTTCTTCTACCAGATAATTAAGATACTGGACAAGATATTTGTTAACACATCATTTAATTCAGAAGAAAACATTGGCATACATTGTAAACAGTTCATCAAATTTTCTTTGCTCTGAGAATGTCCACTGACGTCCAGAATCAGCAAAATTCAGCAAATGTACGATTATTTTTCTTATACAAGTTGAAAATTTTTATCACAATTCCACTTGACTGTCTGTGAATAATTATACAAGATTTTGATGATATTGTATCGACACTGATGTCTGCATTTTAGCAGTAAGGTCCAGGATAATCTCCTATTTCTGCAATGAAAATGAACAAAAAAAATGTTTTAGGAAGAGTTATAAAACTATATATATATATTTAAAAAGATATACTGGTTATAGACCAATTCTCGCCATAATAACAATAACTGTTAATATTATAATGATGCATATTTTTAATCATACTTTTCAGCTATAATCACTCTTTTTATTTTTTTTAAACAGGAACCAAAGATTTGCGTGCGGTCTGGAGTTATTATTAATATGGTGACAATTTGGTACACGGTAAGAATTGGTCTATAACCAGTATAGTTCATCAATAGGAGCCTGCAGTTTTATCAATAAAGCACGACAAAATTTCTGACATGAAATCACCTTTACAGTATTATAAAATATTTATTAAATAAGGTAAAGGTGATTTTATGTTAGAAATTTTGTCATGCTTTATTGATAAAACTGCAGACTCCTGTGGTTCATCATATAAAATTGCTGAGCAGTACTTTATCATGGTAAGAAATGTAGATCTGCAAAATACGTTTTCATTCTCTATTTGTTCTACCTATATTTGCAAGTAATTTGTTTAAATTTCATTTACAGATATGCAATTTTGTTTTTAAATGTTAAAACATCATTTGCAAACAATTTGACATTAATTTGTATTTAGATAAAAGTTTTGAAGAAGAAAAATAACGTAAAATAATACAAGAGAAAACCTGTTAAAATCTACATATATGTCAACATCAGGACGATCATTTATGATACAATTTACCCTATATTTCACAAAAATATTTAATAAATACAAAATAATTACTTACCGATACAGAACACTCGAAAAGTGTACATATATCACAGGATTTGTCTTGTGATCGCCGATTATTCACATTGAAGTTATGTTTATCTTCGTTAATCCAATATGGCAACCATGCGCATGTCTTATGGAGGTCAACTAGTAAACTGCGTACTTTCAAGATTAAATGCGGGTACTTAAATATACGTTCCAAAAAACAAATTTGATATCAAAAGGAAGCTTAAAATGTGCATTTTCTAATGGTATATTGAAAATGTAAATATAATGTTCATGAGTTGAAAAAAATTAGCAAGACTTTAGGGACTATTTTCTCAGCACAGGGTCATCATATGCATATTTTCAAAACACCATTGGAAACATTATTCATTCGCCATTCAGAGTTCAAATTCTCATTAATATTCAGGAGGATCTAATGAACAGCATTTGCAAAAAGAAACATACTGGCATCAACTCGCGCACACAAAAAATGGCAATTAACTTGAAGCCGACAATTTTGTTAACTGATTGATGATTACATGGCCATATGGTTAAATAACAAAATATATATATTAATGAATTTCATATGCATTTGTAGATAATTCAAAGGCCTTTTAAATAAAGTTTATTTCAGTCACCCCCTATCAATAAACATTTGATGTTTAGCACAAGTCACAAATGTCATGTAAGCATTCAACATCAAGTATTTCAGTAATGGGTGTCATTTTTTGGAATTTGTTGCTACATACCATTAAGTGGCAAGTATTCATTTCATTTGGATTCTTATACATCCATATTATTTAGATGCCCCAAGTGGTTCATACATCAAAATAAATGTAAATATAAATGTAAATCACCATTTAGGCTGAGCAAATACAATAGCCTGACGTCCTGGACTAGTCATTTTTGAAGTGGGGCAAGTAAAATTTTCCAAGTCGATAGTCTGAGACAGGTGTGTTTTAAAAAGGTTGACCAGTCAATATTTTCTTGCTTTAATCATTATATCTACCTTTATTTGGCCAATTATGCCCTTTTGGCATTCTGAATACCACTCTTTGTGTATACATTTACATAGTGTTACCGCTTGACTTCATATTGGGCTAATCGACCAAATTATCAGTAAATCACAACACGTCAAATGAAAGAAAGCCAGTATGATCATTTAACAATGTTGTAAATATTATGTGACTTTCATTTATATGTTGGATTTGTTTTCCCATAGCAACATTAGAAATGGTCAAGTGTTGATATCAAGTGTGAGTTCCTGGTCAAATTTCATCAACTATTGTTTCGGCTTGTCTGTCAGCCGATTAAAGATATAATGGTTGCTATACTCGAAATATCTGAGAAAATAAATCATATTCCTATCCAATTCATGCAGGTATATATCAATGAAAGGTCGGTTAAGTTCGTGTGGCCGGTTAGAAAGCTGCTACCCTATGACAACACCAAATAGTGTTGGAAAATTTCAAATTTTGATAGGGAATGGACTCTAACTCTATACACCAACATAAATGTCCTAATATCAAAAATTGGGGTTGCAAGGGTCTGCGACTCACTATGATTTTAATTGAGTGACTCAGTGTAATTAAATTAATGATAGGTATTTTACTGACATCAGTGTCTGTTTCCTTTATTAACTGATTAAATGACAGTAATGATTCTTTAATTTTTAATTGATTATACAGATGATTAACTTCAAAGTACGATACTGTGTTTGAATCAAAACAATTACACTAATTAATGAGCGGTTTCACTTCGTATTTAAAAGAAAAAATTGATGTTATGGTCTCTTTAGAAGCAGTCACCAAGCAAGCTGTGGAGAAAATGAGTTTGCTATACTATTTTCGTAAGAAAGGTAATAATGGTGATTTGGAGAAGGTAAATGTGTCATACAATGAACCTGACCTGTATGTTTGTTTGCATCTTTGTTAAACATTATAAACTTGCTAGTGGATCTTTATGAATCATAGCTGTAACTGGAGAATCTGAGATTATTTTAGTAACATGAACAATGGTGAGAATTGCTTCAGTTTCCTTTCCACATAAATTGTGCATTACTGAATTCTACCATGATACATGTACTGTTGTTGACAAATCCAACCTTGACACTGTCCATGTCATTGTGACCATCAGCCTATATAAGTGTTCTATTGATTTCCAAGAAGGTCTCACAAAGGAGAAAATGCCAAGGCATGTCATGCACTATTTTGTAATACATATGAGAGAAATACATATATTTACATAGTATTCTTTATTTCCATAAGTTATAACATGATTAAATGTCAAATTGATTTCTCTTTGAATTTAATTATGTGTTATCCTTTGTTTCTTCACTTCCCCATTTATCTTGATTGCCACATTAAATTAGTCTTTAGAAAATGGATGGATAAATCATAAGATGTACACTCAGTATGCTGTAGTTATTTCTAAAAAAAAGAGACATAAGCAACAATCCATGATGGAAAAAATTATGACATTACTAAGAGACAGAAATTTTCAGCCCCTTTATTTAGGTTGATTGTTTTTCCTGGCTTGAATATAATGACTCGGATGGAAAGATGTTTTGCAGTTACTGTAAACAATATCCAAAACTGGCACAATTCAGAAATTCACCCAGATGAACATTTTTTGGAAATGGACTGGAGATTGAGGACTTTAACAAAGACATAGCTATCAACTGCTGGCATTGTGCTGGTGCAAGTGGCAGACATACATGGACATATTTTCAAATCCATAAGCTAAAACAAATACATGAACCTGGAGAAGCCAAATGTATAACAACCAGTGTTTTTGAAAAATTAAATTCTTTTAAGAAACAGTTGTTATATATGATTTTGTTGTTTTTTTCTATGGATTAAGTACATACAATTCATCAAATCTTGTTAAGTGATTGCGATTTTGGGACCAGTGAAAAATAAGGTGGGACTAATGAAGAGAAAGGTGGGGCTTGTGAATTTTCTGTAACCACATGTCATGGACTAGCAGTCGAAAAAAATTGTTCAGCCATGACCATCAAGTATATTTTCAGTTAGATAATTCAAAAATTCAAGAGGCAGTCAAACACAGCAGTAAGCAACATGAGGCAATATCTCCAACTTAGTATCCAGGAGTCAGTCACGCTACCAGGCAAAGTGGGTGAAAAAGTTGCCTAAGAACTGTAAACTTCACCTTATTCTTTTAGGAAAGTGAAAATGATTTCACTTTCGATTTTTTTTAATGTAAATGGTTGTATATTTTGACTTTTGAGATGCCCCCTTACAGTAGCCAGCAAGTGAAATGCATCAATATTTAAATAGTAATTTGCTTTCAAATTTATGATTGATAAAGAGTGTTTTCTAATGTATTTCTTGTTTTTAAAAAATGGAAATTTTACCGGTCTAATTGAATATTTTCTTGATAAAATCAGTTTGAAACTGTAAACGAAGTTGTAATGGTGGACATCGCTACATATACGATATACCGCATATAGTCCAATGCTATATTTTCTCGGGCTCTATATTATCGTGAGAAATGTAATTTTCTGATTAATTTTGGGACACGCGTCATATAGCAGTTTTTTTTACCCATGTAGACAGTAAAGATGCCAATATCTTATAGGCAATTTGATCTTAAAAATATGTCAACATTTTAATAAAGTTTACAATGAAAAAGAATGAACATCACTTTTTTGTAAAGTGCATGCAATTATGTTGATTACCATACACAAAACTCCAGTCAAATTTGCTATACATACATTTGATTACGAAATTTATTCAATGTATCGTTGGATGTTTAATGATTATAGATCATATCATGACAGTGACATAAATCTCATAACAAGGTCAAGGTTGCAATTTGATTTCATAGTAGTCATTATGGACCCAAATTCACACAATGCTGCTAATGAGCCTACTTATCCAACACAGATAGGAATGCAATAATAGTTACACTATTTTTGAAATTAGTAACATTTCAATATTATTATTAGTTGATTTATTTGTATAGATAGATTTCTCTGCCCACATGGCACTTAATTCAGACAAAGTGATACATATTTTTTTACTACTTAAGTTATCATAGAATTTAACTTAACTGACATTTTTGTATTCAATTTAGTCATTAAATCCTTTATTTTCGTGAAAATTTTCTTCCAGTGCAAGAGTGGACGTTACACCTTATCAAAAAGTTAAAATTTGCAATAATATAGAGTTGTTCCCCCATGGTATGGTAATATGGGTCATCCAACATATGCGGTTTTATTCAGATTAAAGCGATTGGATTGACTGATATCTTTTATAGAAATATAGGGAAAATCAGAGAAACTTTACAATTTGTAACAATACAGCAATATCAAATCAGTTTTATTTTGTATTGATAACAACATTATGTACCGAGACAATACAGTGTCCCCGGCTACTATGTTGCCCCGTGCTAATATGGAAAGTCCGTTAGGCATGCAAGGTGCAAGCACAGGTGCTTGACGTGAGCTTGATGTTAATAAAACCAATAATCTTAAGGAAAAAGTCATACAGAGTGACAAAAATATCCCATGACCCGTTCTGACATTGGACCCTCTGTCATAAAATATGAGACAAGGTTTGTAACTTCCGAACACTTTGTTCCACCCATGACCCTAGATTTCCTATTGCTATTTTCTTCTCTAACAGTATGCAATCGTATTCTGTGGCTTGTTTACTTCTGAGATATTTTTCTAGCCATCAAGCCATCGTCGACTATTCCATGTTGCAACAAGCTGAAGTTACGGGCTCCAAAACGTGCGAATTTCGCCAGATTGGATGCATCTAAGCTCAGGTGACAACCGGTGCAAACAGCTACATATACCATGTTTGCTACTCTACAATACATCCCTTCTTCAATTACAGAACTGTGATAGCTGCAAAAGTGTTTACTTACCATTAACTCGATTCAGCTTTAGGAATCCTGTTCTATCAAAGAATTAAACATTTTCTTCTTCACATATATAAGTAAAACTCTGTTTGAAAACATGTATACTGTACGGCACAAACCTAAAAGGCAAAATATGATTGGCTCAAAAGGTTTTACTGGAGCATAGGTGCAACATAAAAAAAAATCAACGGAAACCTAGGGTCATGACTCATGGGTGGAACAGTCTTCAGAAATTACAAACCTTGTTTCTTATATAGTATGACAGAGAGGATCCAATGTCAGAACGGGTCATGGGGATAATCTGATACATTTTTGTCACTCTGTATGACTTTTTCCTTAAGATAGGGGGGGGACATCAAGCTCGGGTCGAGTACCTGTGGGTGCAAGGGTATGCCAGTATTAGTGCCATTCATATGAACAGTCAGGTTAAAAAAATATAAATCAATGATTCGATTTACTTAATTCTGTGCACTTTTTATCACATAATTTTTTTTAGTTATTGAAATCGGTAGGGTGTACAAACAAACGGGGATGTAGCATCGGACTATAATATCCTTGATGCCTTACCTTACCAATTGTAAATAAATGATCATTCCCAAATCAAAACGGGGAGAATGAGATACTTCAGTACTCAGAAATTAAAATGGCAAAGATAATGTTAGCCACGGTAATTAAATATCCTACCAATCAATCAACACAATAAATGGCTCACGCTCGGTGCTCAGTAGACCTACAGGTACTGTTAACTTCCGTTAACGAAAGTGATACAATTACGCAAATGAGATATGGACCTTTTTATAATATATATGGAATCGGTAATAATCAATATGTAAAGCAATAATGCAATGTATAAACACCACTTGTTTTTCTTACTTAAGCAGAATGTAATCCTTCTTGCCGCCTGTTGTTCAAATCTTGCAGGAAATTCATGTAACCAATCAGAATCAAAGATTTTGGTGATGCATGATGCAGAGCTAGCAATCAAATTTTAGATAAGTATAAAAAATTGGTCCAGAAATAAAAACATAATTAACAATACACTTTCAAAATATTTTGATCTACTTTACCTTTACATTGTAAAGAGGTTACAGAAACGCTAAAATTATAACTTTAGTTTCGAATTTTACTCCATCTTGTCATGAACCGTAATTTGTAAACAACAGAAGATGTATCGGAATAGTAAAGAAAATAGTAGTAGTTTTAATCAAAATTACAAACTTGTGGTTGTGGGAGGAGGTGGTGTCGGTAAAAGTGCCTTAACCATACAGTTTATTCAGGTAATCATTTAAGACGTACTAAATTAATTTTAACTGAAAAAAAATGTTGAACAAAACATACAGGACACATCACTTCCTCGACACGAGAATAGATATAATCATTTATAATTAGCATACTCTTTTTTAACGATGAAGCATGAACTAAATCAGATATTCTAGCTTTAACTGCTTCTTAAAAAAATGTTAATTGGCATGTTTTCTCCAATTTATATGCGATGGATTAAGCAGTTCCATCAATGGGTTCAGAAAAAATGGTCCCGCATTAAATTAAAATTTTAAAGGAAACTATAAAGCACAAGACATGTAAGTCATTAATTACTGACTATTTCAATAATGGATCTTAATTTTTAGATATTGATTTTACATACTTTCAAATGGTCATCGTTTACTATATTACGATCCTCATACATGCAAATTTCTGTATGAGATCATAATAATATATTATTTGACCCAGGAAATACATACAGCAAAGACAATGATACAGTGCATAGACAATTTTAGATGAGGTCGACCTTAAGGTGTGGTCCAGTACAAATGGGATTGAATGTTGCAAACTCTATTATAATGAAAGCTAAACATGTTGAAAATAATATGTACTACCCTTGTCAGTGTTCTCTCATGGTCATTTTACCATAGTGGCTAGTGGTCCTGTTTGCATTATCATTTCAGCCTGCAATGCTTTATAACCCACCACTACAGTATCTGCTTAAGATGCTATTCTTTTATGCTTTATACTATCATCAGAAACTTGATGATGTTAAACATCCTATCACATAATTTAAACCCCTATTACTTGAATGATATATGTTTTTACTTTGCTCTTCATATTTAATTAAGATAATCTAAGATAGTTACTCATTCACTTAGTTGTTATCTTTTGTATAAGGCTGACCTGACTGTTGCATGACCTATGATGTGGTGTTCATTTTTGCACTGACATGGTCATGTGATTGGTTATTAATGATGGTGCCAGCTGATAGTGTTTGTTGTATTTATTTCAGTCAATTCCACTACCAGCCAAGAAAGTTAAATATATTGTATTTTTTAAAATTCAGCAAATTCTTGTGCAAATTGGACATGCAAAATTACCTATCACCAGGCTAGCCCCATGTTGGCTTGGCTAAGAAAAACCAATGATGATTCCAATTCAGATAATGTGATCCCCCACCTATCAAAACATGCTTGAGAATTGAAGAACAGGGACAGAACATTGGAATAATGAATTATATGGTAAGTTTTTCATAATTTTGGCCTAGAACTCCCTAAGTAGCAACAGTTATCCTCGAATTGCTCTTATAGTTACATAGTAAAATAGTTTGATATGTTGACTTAAGCATAAAATTTTATTTTTTTCTCTCTCTCTAACCAGGTAAGAAAATGAGTAGAATCTATCTTTCAATTTTAACTGTTTTGAAAACTTGTAAATATAAAGTTTTGGTTTAATTCTTTTATATTTGAAGTATTTGCCAAACAATAAACAGCTAGCTTGCACTTGGAATGTATTACATAATAAATTCAATGGTGATATTTTTTAGCAGGGTTCTCATCGTGACTGTCCACTTTAAGTGCAAACTTTGATGATATAAAGGTGGAGTGGCATGCTTTAAGGGAATTTTTGGTCTGTATCAAGAAGCCAATGTCCGTTTGACAGGCATTGGAAAAAATTGCTGCTTTCTAACAATATTTGAATTTTCTGTCATTGAATCAAGGATTAAATAAAATGATGACAACTTACATTTATATATTCTTGAAGGAAATGATGTCTTGCTTTAGTTTTACCATCATGCTTATTTTAAAAACTTACCAAAACGTAAGTGAAGAATTTGTCCCAGGCGATGGACTTGATATTGATTTGTATCTTTTTTCATGTTCCATTTTTTCCAGACCATTAAAGATCATTCAATCATTCTGTGTGATGAACGGTATTTGAACATACAGGTTGGCACGAAGGTTACAGAATTACCCTATGACAGTTAGAACATTACTGGTAGTAGAAAAGGATGTTTTCTAAAGACTAATTTAATGTGGCAATCAAGATAAATGGGGAAGTGAAGAAACAAAGGATAACACATAATTAAATTCAAAGAGAAATCAATTTGACATTTAATCATGTTATAACTTATGGAAATAAAGAATACTATGTAAATATATGTATTTCTCTCATATGTATTACAAAATAGTGCATGACATGCCTTGGCATTTTCTCCTTTGTGAGACCTTCTTGGAAATCAATAGAACACTTATATAGGCTGATGGTCACAATGACATGGACAGTGTCAAGGTTGGATTTGTCAACGACAGTACATGTATCATGGTAGAATTCAGTAATGCACAATTTATGTGGAAAGGAAACTGAAGCAATTCTCACCATTGTTCATGTTACTAAAATAATCTCAGATTCTCCAGTTACAGCTATGATTCATAAAGATCCACTAGCAAGTTTATAATGTTTAACAAAGATGCAAACAAACATACAGGTCAGGTTCATTGTATGACACATCAGCCTAGGGACCATGCAAATTCCACCTTGCTGCTGCTTTAGAAAATTTAATGCTTAATATCAGTAATACTGTACCTGATGCTGTTGTAGCTAGTACTTTTCTGTGAGGAAAATACACAACTAAATGACACAAATTCTGCCCTCCCATTAAGGTGAACCAAAATCTTCCAGAACACTGGATTTGGGGTTACTGTATTTTGAACTTCAATAAAAAGACACTCTAGAGAGTGGGTGTGTTTGTATCGATATCTGTATTGAGATTTAAGGACTGAATAAGAGGACATGTCTGAGAAAAAGAGGATGTATGGCAACCCAGTACTAGATCACACTGTGTTAGAGCCCCATATATCTCTGGCTAATGTGTGAAAGAAACTGTTTGTATATATATATATATATATATATATATATATATATATATATATATATATATATATATATATTAATTACTATGTTGTTTGGTACATTCTTTATGTAAAAAGATTATCTGCCTTTTATGTGTGTCAGTGAATGATTTCTTATCATCTTATGTGCTTATTATTCTTTATAAACTTTAAGACTATAAAATTATCCCATCTGATTTTATCACTGTTTAATTAAGCTCAGTTGAGAATATTTTTCTACTTGCTCCATAGACATCTTATCTTGGCATTTTATTTGTCTGTTCTGAGGTTATTAATATTTCAAACGTATTTTGTTTATTCAAATAACATTTTTTACACTGAAATGGTAGGTAATTTATTTAAATTTCCTTGTTATTTGCAATTTACGGACATGCCTGCCAATAATTTTATTCACTTTACCTCAATCATAAATTGTGACATTTTTATAAATGGTAAGCAAGTCACAATACTCTTCTTTTTTTTCATTTATCACTAAACTTGATTGTCAAGATTCATGTGCACAACAACCTGACATGGCACTAATGGGGATCTGACCAAATTTGTCACCAAAGCAGATTTGATTAGTTAAGAAACCTGGTTGTTGTTGGTGTTGACTAAGATGAACTTGTGATTTTTCATGGCAGAACTGGAAGTCTTCCAATGTCAGAAATTGACATCAGCAGTATCATGCTGAAGTGATGAGGAGCCATCACAAAAACCAGGATGAAATCACTGAGGACCAGGGAATCATAGACTCTGGTGTGTCAGTTGCCTTTTTCAAAGACTATTTTGATGAGGCCATTAATGCAGTGAAACAATATGTGGACGAAAAGGGTTCCCTGATGCTATCAGCCATACCTTCACCAATACATGTATGATGTAACGTTATTGAATGAAGTTATTAAGGGTATAAGAAATGGCCGACTTGTTTTTGCTGATTGGGATGGTATTGATAGACCTAAATCTCATATCAATATTTGCATCATGACCAATTAAATTTAAACACCATTATATCAAAATAGGACATCATTCATTCACCATCAGTTGTTTGTGCTTAGAACACAACACTGTTTCTTTGAAATACATCCTTTTAACAAGATGACTGTGATGATATGGATTAGCTTAGTCATACTGGCTTCATGCTTGCTTTAGTCTAACCTTTAGCTGTTGTGCAGATTGGCCATGGCTGATCCATGTATGGAATGGAGAGGTACCTGGAGGAAAATGAGATGTGTAAAAGGGATAAGTTACAAGGAGAAACAGTGCATCCTTTGAGAATTTCACACAATTTGTACAGGGAAGCTCAAGTCCCTACAAGAGCCAACTTGAAACTATCCATTGGGATGACCCTGATGTACCCATACCCACTCATGGCCAACATAAAATCATCCATTGGGATGACCCTGATGTACCCATACCCACTCATGGCCAACATGAAATCATCCATTGGGATGACCCTGATGTACCCATACCCACTCATGGCCAACATGAAATCATCCATTGAGATGACCCTGATGTACCCATACCCACTCATGGCCAACATGAAATCATCACACCCACACATGAAAAGGTCCAATTGCTGTCTACACTGTTTGATTTAAAAACATAAAAAGGCTTGCAGCCATCTTGAAAATCTTATTATTGTGACTCTTCTCTATTGAAAAGTCATATCATGGGATTTTCACCACAAAATTTATTATTTAATTTCTACCTTGTCCTAAAAAGTTCTGATCTAACATCCATTATTTCTGCAGAAATCTTGTTATCAGCACCCCTTTTAAATGGAAAGTAATTTTGACATTGGGTTTAGCTCCAGAGAGTTATGATACATGTTGATCCTCAATATGGCCATTATGGGGTCCATCCTAAAAATAGTATTACTGATCTATGCTCCTTCCAAATGGATGATTGTATTAGTAATGGGGTTTTCACCAGCAGACCTATGATATCTAGTAGGTCCCAATTTGGATGATGTCATGAAAATCATGCTATTACTATTCCCCCTGAATGGATGGTCATAGTGACTTGGGGGTTTGACCAAAAGACTTATTGTCTGCTCTGTCCCAAATGGAAATGGTGGCAATCTGATATTCATTATGTTGAAAATGCAACAGCTGATTTTAAAATATTGTCATTGCTGAAGAATAGCAGAGATGGTTTTACTTTTAGTGCTAAGCAGCTGAAGGGAAAATATGGTTTTGTATTGAATTCATAGAAATTCCTTTCACCTAGTCCCTTCAAAGGACTCTTGTTCACATTTTATTTTGTATAAACTATTGCAGAAAATTTACATCTGTAGAATAATAATACTTGTATGTTAGAAAACTGAGAGGCCAGGGCTAATTAATGAGGATACACATAATGTACAGTGTTATAACATTGATGGTCCAAGACTAGCATTTAATGGTCAGGATGCACTGGAAGTGCTTCAATAACTCTGGATGTACAGTACAAGTATCCCAAAAAATTCAGAAACTGCCTAGTGTAAGTTTAGTTGCCAGATAAGGCACTTTAATATGAAGCTGACTTTTCTTTTTTCATAACCAAGATTTTCTCCTGTGTGTAATATATAATATATTGCTATATTTGGAAGAAAATATATATAGATCATCAAGTAACCCCCTGTTCTACCTGAGTTCAATGAGTTCAGAATATGTAACCCATTCCTCTTGAAGACCCTTGGACTGGGTGTGCACTACTTTCCAATCCTACAAGAGAATATTCAATATTTTTGCTGCTGAAACAATGACATTTGTATTGAAAGATATTATTTTATTATTGTGGAATTTGCTGAGAAATTAATTTTGATATTTTCTCATTTTGCAGTCCTATTTTGTAACAGATTATGATCCCACAATAGAGGATTCTTATGCAAAGCAGTGTGTCATTGATGGAGAGGTGGCCAGATTAGATAGTAAGTATATCTTTTACTTTACCTCATGGGTATTAAATTGCAGTGTAGCTGTATTCTTAAAAGTCTCTTTTATGGACAAGTGTCAAGAAAGGTGATATGCTTTTTGAGATATAAGTACACAATTAAATATTGCTATACAATGTCTGAAACAAACTTTCATAACCTTTTGGACTTCAGACGAGTAACTCGTGATGCATATAAAATGAATCTTTTTTAAGGTTACAAGTGTGCCCAAATAATTGTTAAGTTTTGGCTTCCAGATAGAACTTCAAACCATTAACTATTGATACATAATGAACAAAATCTTTTATCCTGCAAAAATGCTAGTACACCACTCTCTCAATAACTCACGAACCCGCTTAAAACGTGGTGTCCAGCATGGCTCATGATCATAGAGAAGGGAGGAAAATGAAATAAATATCCCAAGTTCCTAATATATTTTTAAAAATATTAGCTGCCATCCTGATATTTATTTGGCCTTTTAAAGGTCTTAAATTCATTAGGTCAGTTGATATTCACAGATACTGGGAAATGCTGATATAGTGACAATAAGAGATATAATATGGTTGTTTCATGCTTCCCAAATTTTAGCTCTATTAGTCATAGACCAGAAAGACTGTTGGGCCATCAGAAGGTTGGCTGCCATCTGTAATCTAAATGTTTTTTAGCTCAAGGTTTTTAGTTTAGTCGATTTTAAATTAAATTGGTACATAACATGGTAAGCAGTTATGGACTCCGACTACCACAATATAGCATGATGCCTCTGTATCCTGAAGGGAGTATAATTTATGATAACATACACCAAAGTTAATTTTGCAATGACACTTATGGATTGAACTATGACAATATACATATTTATGTACTGTGTCTCACCAAAAAGTATGTTTCTGTATATGATTATCAGTGGTGTTATGTTCATTTCTATTTATGTTTAAGGTTAAATGGGAAATACAAGCCTTGCTAAAATCCCCAAAGACCATAAGTCCTCCAAACAAACTATCCAGCTTGAGACACAAGATTAAAATTAAACTTGTTGCAAAATCTCCACCAAAACTATTGGGGGGGGGGCCAGACGCGTTGGTTGTCCACATGCCAGAGGTCTTGGGGCAACAAAACCCCCTTAGACCATAATCATTACCTTGGTGTCATTTATTCTTAATACACTACTGAAAGGCAAGAAAAAGGAAAATCATTAAATTACAAGGTCAACATTTTTCTTTATTGACCAAAATATTTTGAAAGTTCTAAGACCTTCTCAGCTAGATTGGCATCTTAGGATGCATAAAATATTAATAAGGTCACCTCAGTAACATTGTAAAATACTAGTAAGAAAGCACTTGACTTTTACAGCATTCTCAAGCACATGGGGCTGTCAGTGATGGCTCTTTACATTGAAGTTTTATATCAGGACAGAGATTTATATTAGGTGCTTAATTAAATATGAGTGATGAAGGTAATCCAAGCTGTTCTTGCAACCATCTCACTCACCCCCAACTTCCTTTTTTTTCTGGAATTGTTTTCAGATCAAGTCCAGCAATTTCAAGAACAAGAGGTACAGTATAATACCATGTTACATGTATGTTCAGGAAGACTTCATGATTCATACTATAAAATTTATCCAAGCAAGTCATTCAAATAACCCACCATGAAATCTTCAAACTAATCAAGAATTTCATTTTTTCATAATTAAGACAGTTACCTCCAAGAAGTCTGTTTTTGAAACATTACATATACCCACAGGTATGTATTATTACTCAAGGGAGTTCCTCCAAAGATGGCAGTAAAAAAACAAACAAGATCTGTTAATAACTCTGCTTGTTTGGTTGGTTGTCTTTAATGTCACTTTTTATAGGCTGTATCATGTCAAGGAACTGGAATTCTCTGTTACAAAGAAGGGTTTAATATTGATAGCAATGGTAATGATGATGATGTTCTCCTTATTATGGTGCCTTATGCATTACACCTATTTGGGTCTGGTAATGAGGATGTTGATTTCTTGGATTATGTTAATTCTGATACTGTCATATCTGTGATACCAACATTGTGAAATTAATGATCGCCAGGAAAACACTGATGTTTCGGCAAATGGAAGTGACAGAGATTCAGTACTAACTGTTGTAGCTTGAGCTAGAAAAGTCATACTGTAGTTATAATATCAGACATTAGACTGTAATATGAGCTCCTTTAGACCTATATTTTACACTTGTTTTGTACTGTTTATGAGCCTCAGCATGTCATTGATAACAGTTATTAAAAAAAAACAATGTATGTTGTGTAAAAATTTTTTGCCGTTGCATACAAGTTCTAAGTTATTATACCAATCCTACCAATAAAAATTGCATACAAGTTCTAACAATAACTATACCAATCATGCCAGTATACATTGCATATGAGTTTTAAAAGTAATCATTTCAATCATACCAGTATAAATTGCATACGAGTTTTAACAGTAATCATACAAATTGTACCAATATAAATTGCATACTGCATGTATGTTCAGCATCATGAACATGGGATAACTGAGAGAGAGAGAGAGAGAGAGAGAGAGAGAGAGAGAGAGAGAGAGAGAGAGAGAGAGAGAGAGAGAGAGAGAGAGAGAGAGAGAGAGAGAGAGAGAGAGAGAGAGAGAGAGGGGGGGGGCTGGGTGAAATATTAAGTTCATTATCAATAGAGGTTGTGCCTGAGTCTAGGGCCCATGGAATAACCATTTGTATCTTATGTTTACCATATTCCTTATTATAATTTTAGTAAGAAATTTTATCAGTTTACAACTTAGAATTTTCTAGAAATTGAACCTACATTCTGGATCTTTTGTGTCTTAGTTTATTTTTCTTAATATTGTTATCTTGAGAAATTACTTATTCTTGCATTAACATCTTGAAGCAGAATTAATCTTATTGCTGTGTTCACATTTTGACTTTGATGAGAATTATTTATTTAGTTTGTTTTTCTCTGCAATTTCAAAGTGCTATATACTATTCTTGAATAGAAACATTAACTTGAAATTTTAGTGATTCATCAAAAGACTTACATTATTTTGATTCATCAAAAGACTTGGCACATAACATTGAAGACTAACACGGGAATATCAACACAGAGTTATAATAACAGCTATAAATAAATTTTATCAGGGAATTCATGTTGATAATTACTACATACTGTTTACAAAAACAGGTCACTGTGACTTATAATTCATGCATCAGTGATTGGTTAAATTTTGTTTCAAGTTTATTTTTCTGGTTTTGTTCATGTTAGAGTTGTTAGACTAGGTGATTACACCACTCCCTTGATAACTTTCGCCCAGATAACGCGTGAACCTGCTTATAACGCGGTGTCTGGCATGGCTCCAGATTTTTTTTCCAAGGAAAAAAATATATTTTAAAATGTATTAAACATGAAAAAAGTTGTGATAAGAAATTGTAAATTGGCAAATTTAACCTTGATACATAGTTCGTTTTTATCATCGAAAATGGTGATTACCGTATTTTCCGGGGTATACGTCGCTACTTTTTTCTCTTTTTTTTTCTTAAAAATGACATGTGCAACTTATATGCAGGAGTGACTTATACGATAAATAAATTTTTTTAACGACTGTGACTGATGCACAGTGATGCTGTGCTTTAGCAAAATGCATCTGCCGGTATATGGGCAAGCCAATTGCTGGAAACTTACATATGGTACACGTAAGTATTAGACTATAAGATTATCAAATTAAATAGTCAAATAATATTTAGTTATATATGTGTTAAAATTTGTTGTTATTAATAAATTTTAAAAAAATATTGAAATAACGATTGCCATTGTATTTCCTTTATTATTTGGCATGTACATCTTAGAATCTTTCCGTCTCAAAATTCAGTCATTGTAAATTTCAGCACATTTTCCCACCCAAGCTGCAAGTCAAAGTCCTTTGAACTTGCCGCCCAGCTATTGTGTCATGTTCTTTTGATTTTCTCAAATAAATGCAAAATGCAGAACTGGGATTATTTTGTTATTTTAAACAACAAATTATGTCACTGTAAAGTGTTTCCGAGACCTCTGTTAATGCTTCATAATTTACTTTAATAATAGTTTATAAAAACACACAAATCATTTTTTCGGTTGGTTTCGCAATGGCTTGTTATTAAAAAAAACATAGCATGAATATTTCCTCTGATGATTGCTCTTAGTTTTAAACTCTGGATTAAGCCAAGACTGGCTTCAGGGAAAGAACTTCAAAGTACTGGTAATTAATAAAAAAATAACTGGAAGGCTGGTGAACAGTTTCAATTGTTAGGTGAATTCGAAATGTCTTCGTTAATGTATTAAAATCACTGTAGCATATAAAGTGCCTTTGAAGTTCGCTTGGGTTGTGGAAATGACCGATATATAAATACTTACCGTTCATACAATGAAGCATTAATAAAATATAGTTTCACAATAACGTTGTATGATTTAAAATTGTTATATTAGCATAAGTCAATAAGTTTTGTTTTAAATTAAATTTGTGCTATTTATCATGGCACCAACAACTATGATGCAGAATTTAAGTTAAACATCATATCATTTGCGAAAGAAAATGGAAATCGTGCAGCAGAAAGAAAATTCAACGTAAGTGAGAAGATTGTGTGTGACTGGCATAAAAAAGAAGATGAGTTAAGGTCAACAAAAAAAAAACAAACCAAGAAGGGAAATCTTAGTGGCAAAGCAAGTTGGCCAGTTCTCGAGGAGAATCTATGAAAATGAATTGTGGAACAGCGTGCTGCAGGTCATGGACTTTCAACAATTCAAATACGACTCAAGGCAAAGTCAAAGTCTATTGTAATACTGACTTTTATATAACTCTTAAACAGTTGTATAATATTTCTTACACAAAGTTGGAAATTACCAAGTCGCATGCAATGGCTAGCTATCGGTATCAAAGACGTGATTATGGTAAGTGCAGAGGAGCGACTTATACGCAGGAGCGACTTATAGGGCGGAAAATACGGTATTGCCTGTAAAGATAGAATCCATATTGTGAAATTTGCATTTTTTCAAAATTTGAAGTGATATTTCTCAAACATGTCACAAACCGCAAGTGTTATCGTGTTCTGATTTACGTCGTTTTAAATTTTTAGACTCATTAAATTCATGTTGGTAATGGTTAAACCTTGTGAATTTTTTTTTCTTCCATTTTACTTCTACCGCAATAAAAATCTACACATCGTTTGGATCGACATTGTTTTTTCGAAGTGTGTCGATCTTTTGTAGTTGAAAAAAAAACATCTACTTTGGATCAAACAATAAAATTAGAATGTATACCATTCACCACAAAATTAAGTGACGTAATACACAGTGTGTGAAGTACATGTGCTAAGCAAACGGAAACCAGGAGGAATAATGTTTAGATGATTTCTTCAATATACTTAAGTTCTCCTGAAATTAATGTTACTCTGTGAGGAAAAACTAAACAAAGTACACTGATATGAAAAGATATTTATCCACTGTTAATCTTAGCGCGATTATTGAGTATTCAACATGCCAAGCCACCCCCCCCCTTTTCTCTATGCGTTGATCCCATTGTTATATTTGTTGTTTGTTATAGGTCCCTCGATAACTTGCGCCCTCGCTTATATCGTGGTCGATGGTTTTGGAATTCAATGTCCGCGAGTTATTGAGGGAGTGGTGTATATAGATTTTTACTTGTACTACATCCATACCACGAAAGAATGTCACTATGACCTACACTATAACCTGTATTCCACATTTTACTAGTTTAGGTGAAAATGTTTTATTTACCTATAATCACAAGTTGTTGGTATGCTCTTTGCATACTATCTTATATAGAATAATGAAACTTTGTGATGCATCTTGACCAGCAGTTTCCTTATTGCAGTAGGTCATTATCATTTATTTCTCCATCACTGTTCAAGCTTGAAACAAAAAAAAAAATCTCATTGTAACCAATATTTCAGCCTTTACTGGTTTTGGTTAAGTTTTGCATGGAACTAATGACCTCAAGAGTTATATGCACACATACATACATGCATGTTTACCACATACATCCATGCACACACACACACACACACACACACACACACACACACACACACACACACACACACACACACATACACACACACAGCTGGCACTTTTTTGTCCCATGGTCCCTAAATCTTGATCTTGGGTGTCCCCTCTGACATGCTTTTTCATCAGGAAAAATTCTAACTACATCATTTTGTTAGTGGATGACTTGTTTTTGTTAGCCACTAAAGTCACACAAGGTGATAAAACGGCATGATAACAATTAATATCTATTTTAAAACAATGTATCTGACAAGGAAAACATTCAAAGCTTGTGATAGTTGGCTGAATTATAATGTAAAGTGTTTGATTACCAATAATGTATGTGTATGTGTGTGTGCTTGTATGTGCATGTGCTTTAGATTTTTATATAGGTTTTAAACATTTTCAGTCATATTGCTATGTTGTCTGCAGTATGACAGTTTATAGTGATGTCTAGCACTGGGGAATCATGCTGCAGACATGTAGCATGGTGTCCCACCCAGTCACATTATCCTGACACCAGGCTGAACAGTCCTAACACTAACCTCTAATTGCTGAGCGCCAAGCAAGGCAGCTTTAGTACCATTTGTTAAAGTCTTTTGGTGTGACTGCCGAGATTTCACCATTAATTTAATGTATTTTCAAATTTCAAAGTTAATCACCCCTGCTGTGAAGAAGATTTAATTTATTTTGACGTTGAACAAAGTGACTGCATTGATGCAGATATATGGTTTGTCCTTTAATTAAAGATTTGCTAATTTTGAAGAAATGTAATTCATAAAACATAGGTATTTATTATATTAAATACTGGTAGATAATGTGTTTAGAATTGATTTAAAAGAGGGAGCAAAATCTGACACAAAAAATTCCATGGTGGAGCTTATTTTATTTTAGTTAGATATTGTTTTCATGAGTTACTTTTATTGCAATAATGATAGTGTTCAAAGAAAATATTATAGTACAGTGAAAGACCACAAAGTTATGGTGACTCAGCTGTTGAGTTATCTCATTTTTTATAGCAGTGTTTGTGCATTACATGTATGTAATACTATTTTCATTTGTCATTCTAAAAAATGTTGTTGGTCTCAAGATTTGGAGAGTAGAAAGACACATTGTCTCCTACAGTTGGGATTCTATCTGTAAAGATTGTTTACAAGGCCAACACCAAAAATATGTTTCTTATTGTATTGGTTTTAAAATTAGGGTGGGCAAAGCATTACATTAAAATGTGATTTTTTTAACATTTTTATATTTTTATTTTATTTTTTTACCATCGGGGAAAAAAATATGTGTTTAGAAATAAGAAACAGAGACATTTGGCTGATGGGAAATGTACATTTTTGTTTAATGTTTCACAGGGAATTGGGATTTATATATAGAACATTATAATCAAGAAATGTTATATCCAAATTCATCACTTTGTTGTTTTTCAGGGTTTTTTTTCAGCATCCTTGTGTACTTGTCCTTTTCAGTGATGTTTGACATATAGCAAACAATTTATACTGGTATGATAACTATCAGAACTCATATGTAACTTAATATTTTCAAATAATATATATTTGTATCAGTATATGCTATCTAGATAAACTGATACACCAGTTAGTGTTTAACAATCTGTTTTAAGTGTTGGCATGCATGTACCATGGTGGAGAATCGTAATAATTATTGTAATGTGAAATTGTCTTTGTTCAGTAACTCAGTTGATTTCTGTTGAACAATAATTTCACAAACAATATCCTCATGTTACAATAATTTTACATGTCAGTTGTTAGTGTGGCAAACATGACAGTGTTACTATCAGAAATAAGATAATCCATGAAATCAACATCCTCATTACCCAACTAAGTCATAACAAAACAGTTTGCAACATAATATGTAAAAGCATCATGCCACACACAAAAAAATTGATTGTGGATATTACTTCAAGGTAAATGTTTTTTCAAGACTTGTCAGATATCTTTGAATTAGAGCTTGTTGGTACTTTGACTTCTGTTCAACATATTTTTTGTAGCCTTGTTTCTAAAGAGGCATTTTTTCCCCTTTTTCTGACCAGCAAATTGTTAGCCATTTTTACAGTCAGAAATCGAAATGAAATAAAACATTAAACCCTCTTCCTTTCAATTCGGCATCGTTAACTAGGGAATAATCTCCTGCAATATAATTAGCCCAGTGTGGACGGATTGATGGAATGTTACAGATAGCTGAGCAAAGTATTGAAAGAAATGCAAACAATGAATAAAAATATATAAATTTAATCAAATAACATATAATCAAAGAAAAATCAATTCTCATACAACTGATTTACTAAATAATGTATTTTCAATTAAAGCATAGCCAAAATTCACTTTTATTTGACTGATGGTCAATGATGGAATTTAATTACAGCATATAACTATCATCATGTATTCGAGTGTTGAGTCCAATCTAATGCTTTGAGAGCACCACATTATACTTGTCTTCACATGACTTTCTTCCCACATCTAACCACATGCTTGGTCTTCTTCCGACACTCACTGTTCTTTCATCCTGTAGATGTAGATTGGGTTCCTTCTATATTCCTCCTTTTCCTTTTGTTCAGAGTATGAAATATGAATGATGAAGCTGTCTACTTACATATAGAGTATGTCTCATACAAGACAAATACCACTACACATTTATGTATAAATATAAACTGTATTTCTCTTGCTCAGATTTAGGTGGTTTACACTGTATAATTCTGACCTCATGTGACCTTAATCAATACTCCTTACAGATTCTATGTTGCTATGTTTACTGTTAAGTTGATACATGTGACCTTAACTCAAGTTCATTAGAATTCACAGGTCTAAATTCCAATCTGCTTTCTACAGACAAATGTGGCCATATACGCCAGCATACATTACAACACAACTCATTTACATTTGGCTATTCAATGTAGTTTACACTCAAATATTTATGCATAATATCCACTAAATCTAACTATTCTAAAGTAATTTGCATCAGCAATTAAATATTGCAAACTCATATATAAATACAGTGGTCATTACTTACAAGAGTAAATTCATATATCCTAAGAAATATGACATATTTGTATATTTGGGTAAATTCATGAAATCCCTATGAAATTCTACATTTCAAATATTGAATTACATGTGATCCATTAAGTCTCTCAACAAATTGATAATTGAAAACTAACATACCACTAGTCCTGCTAAATGAATACATGCGTGAATTATAATATATCATATCTGCAAACAATCAGCAAATGAAATAGCATATTAAAAATTGAAACTAAAATTGCGTACCTTACTGCCGTTTTTCTTTCTAAACAGTCTTAGCCTTTTAGTTAGTCTCCTTTTCTAAGACAACTATCTGGCCCCTTTTGTAATTTCACAAAGACACTACTTCATTAACTTGTGCCTGCAGATTAAACTTAATCTTCTCTCAAGAAAAATCTGACCAGAAGATTTTTCAAGAGATAGTTACCTAAACTGTTTCTCAAAGTATATGCCCTTAAATTTCCCTGACCAATCAGAAATAAGTGTTCCTAAAACTTTTCACTCCAAATTGAGTGTCTGTTGTCAATATCACTGGCCTAGAACATGCCACAATTAGCTTCCTTTGAAAATATGATTATATGATGTGTGCCCCTTTTGAACTGTTACAGGACAGAATATAATTACAGGTACCATAAGAAATGGCTGGGTCAGATTCAACTGAAGCTTAATGTAATTCCTTTTATGTTTAGAGATGAAATAAAGAAATAAACATTGAACTTTCTCCACAATTTATTTAACCATGTGTTTCAACAAGTTTCAAATTTCGACACATCACATCCAGCAACCCATGAATCTAAAGTACAGATTATGAATGAGATTGATTATCATGTATTTGTTGCCTGGCATTTTTCTTATACTGTTTCTATGTATTGATAACGAATGACATTCGGTTACCCAGCTCCTTTGTTGTTATGCCTTTGCTATTTAAATGACCTCCATGGTTTTTCTGGCTTTGGCATGTTACTCAATAAAAACACTTTAGTTTTTGCAGGCACACCACAGAAATCAAATGCTATAACCAAGTAAAGGTGTAACAATAGAAAATTGTAACAAAGCCTTTGGAATGCATAGTGGTTAGGAATGTAGAAGAAGAAATTTAAGTCAAATATACTTAGATAGTAAACATTGTATGAAGAGTGCAATAAACTTTTATTTGTATTTATATATGCATATAGGTAGGTTATAGGTAGGTAGGTGGGTGGGTAGGTAGGAGCAGCAGGGAGGGTAAACCCATCAACTTTTTGCTTGATCCTGTAAGCAAAAATAAGGGTACCTACAGAGGCTAAAAAACCAAGGTCAATAACATTAAACCGGCACCTCTAACTTGTCTATTTCCATACGGTTAAGAACCGGTAATAAATTGTTTTAATTAGCTCAGTTTTGTTGCTGTTGACATTTTTTTGTTCAAATTTTTTGCGTGATTTTGATTAAATGTCGTGGTTTTCAATTTTAGTGATTCGACCTCCCGGCTGCTATGAATTAACCAAAGGTTTTATGCAGACCTATATGGTACCTTGTTCTTGGGTCATGTAGATTTTTTTGTTATAAATCTGAATGGAACAGCTTGTGCTTTTGAAAAGAAGTTTTTAAATTTAAACATGTCCATATCTCCTGAACACCAAGTATAATAAATATTCTGTAAAGTATAATTATTTACTCCATTAAACACAACCAAAATATTACAGTTATCTCTGATCACCTTAGTTATTTGTGTATATCATTGTGTAACATAAATCATGTCCGTGTTTTTATGTCTACCTCGAGAAAATATTCTAGCTGGATTGGATTGTTTGTCCAGCATGACAACATCATATACTAAAGGTTTTTAATGAATCCATCTAAGTCATCTATGGATGGGACTTCATCAATATCAGTGAAAAAAATCAACATTATCATTGCCATATTGATTGAATAATTTTGCATTCTTGTTAAAATCTTTAAGTACTTTGTAGCATCTTTGATCATCTACAGATGGTGCCACTAAATATATTTTTCCCACTTCATCCACTGCATTATCAGATTAAGCAATAACTGTGTTTTACCAGATCTAGATGGACCTTTTATAATCATTATAATGGAATTCAGAAGTGCTGGATGTTGCTTTACTGGTTCTTGTTTTCATGTTGCTGAAAAGTCAATTATATCCATATAATAAATAATATGAGTTTATATTGATATTCGACTTCATGATCAAGAATAGCCAAGACCAGGAGAGTATCCAGTAAATAAGATTGATCAAGCATGTAATGTTCATGATGTTACATATAAAAATAAAGATTTGCAGCAGCATCATCTCGCAGATATGAAATTGATTCACCTAATAAATCTCTCAGAGATTCATGTAATAAATCTCTCAGAGAAAAACTTGCTAGTTTTCTAGTAAAATCAGCTATGAAAGGTAAAAAAGTGCTCGTGGCTGGTAATTACTTACATAATTATTATAATGGAATCCATTTATTATTCACCTAGAGGATATTGGAGAGGTAAAGCAGCAATCAGTAAAGATGCTGAAGCAGCAAAAGTTTCACATAATATTGCTGCAGCAAGGTTAGCATGATAGACAATATGGCAAAAATAATTTAGCACCACCAAAAAAAATTTGATACATTTTCATGTCAGCATCCCTAATGAAGTTCATCAAACAGATATTTTGTTTTTACCACATGATACCACATGGACGAAAATCATGGACGTACAAATACGCATTGACTTGTTTTTATTGTTAGTAGATATAAAAAAGCAGAAATATTATCAACAAAGACAGCATCTAAAGTTGCATCTGCATTTGAGCGAATTTATCAACATGGTGGTCTGTGATGACCACAGCTATTACAAGTTGATCCTGGCAAAGAATTTCTTGGTGCAGTATTATCTAAGATGAAAAAAACAACATAATGTTAAAATCAGACAAGGACATAACGAAATTCATTGTGATCAAGTAATTATTAATCGATTTAATCGAATACTTGCTGAGTGGTTATTTGGATATCAGTACGCAAAGGAAATATCTACTAATTTTAAGTCCAGTGAGCAAGGTTACCAAGTGTGATATCTGCAATAAATAATGAAATTACTCGTGCAACTTCCATGAAACCTTCTAATGCAGTAACAAAAAAATATATACCCCATATCGATAACATACAATGCCATGAACAACCAGTATTAGGTAATGTAACTGAGATATTTATATGAACCAGGAGAGCTTGAGGGTAAAAAAAAAGAGCTACTGTTCCTACCTGGAGCATGACCACACATACAATTTAGATCCACTGGAAGACCTGCAATTACAGACTAGATTCTACAGCCCCTCAAGGTGGATTTGTATGTGAACAGTACAAGTAAATTCCTACGAGTGCACAATTGCCACCACATTCACTTATGGAAATTAGCACCTCTGTGTCAATTACATTCAAGAGAGGTCAGCATCACATTATTCACGTGTGTGACCAAGATCACTATTAATTCTGTCTATGGTAAATTGTCTTGGATTATTATTCGAATATTGCCATAACATTATTGTGTTACAGCTTGTACAATGATTATTCTGTCATTGCTTTAGTGTTATAATAAATTCAGTATCAATATGTCACGCTTATTTTTTTTTGTCACATTTCTTTATTACATTCAGCATCATTAGTAATTTCCTCAGTTATCACATAATTTATAATAATCCTATGTAGTTGAGTTATTCTTCTGACTCGAGATACTGCAAGATAAACTAAGTTTGACTATTTGATACAATCATCTACAATCCAGATATTTGTATCAGGGATAGTTAATCCATGTGATGAATGAATCATCATAGCGTATCCTAACATCAACTGTGATTTTTCCATGTTCATTGCACTCTCAACATCAATGGCAACCAAAGCAAAGTCATTCAGTACAAGATTTTGTACATTTGACATTTTCAGTATCTCCACCTGGAATTTCAACTTAAATATTCTTATCTCCACCTGGAATTTCCACTTAAATATTCTGTCGAGTATCTGCTGGGCGATAACACAAAGGTACAGGTAACGTTGGAATCTTTTCTTTATGTAACGTAAATAATTTCTTTCGCATTTCATCGTGAACTATCTTTCTACTTGCAACTATCAAATCAGCAGGCCTCCATAAAGACCAAAAATCATTCATAGTAGTTTCTGGAATTACTTTACACATTATTTCTCTTTGTATTTTATTTGGTTGTATTCTGATTAATCTTTTAAGTTCTTTCAGCAGCTCATCAATTTCTCTGTGGTTATCATGTATTTCTTCAAAATAATCTACATTATTCTTTAGCCATTCCAGTGGAAACTGTCCAACAAATGGTGGTGGTTGACCATGATTGTCACACATAATCACATGAGTATTCTTCAATAACAGCCAATCAAGAAATGTTTTTAGTGTTTCTAGTGATACCATGCATATCTTGTCCCATATTATATACTTAGGTATATATTTTTCACCCATTTGCTCAGAAGTCCACCTGTCTCTGCACCATTTAAAGAAACGATGACATGTACATGATTTTACACCTCATTCTTTTTTTTCTCTAGCAAGTTTATGTGTAGCTGTCAAAACAATTATATCTGAACTATTATTCATAAATAAGATAATCACATGAGTTGTTGTACCTGAACCCCCACACCCATTAAGATAAACAGTCTTATGTCTAGCCACAGGATTGTACACAGATGGTGTAGATGACTTTGATATTTGATAATTATTTCTGTAATATATTTCCTTCATTTCAACATCAGTAGATTCAGAATAACTAAGTATTTTCTTGTTTTATCCTCCATGTCCCCCATTCACCATTATCAAGTAGCGGCTTTAATAAATCCTTATATTTTTTTATGTATATAAAATGAATCCATAGCGACTCTAACAGCATGATGAGCAAATATATTTATCATGGATATTAGATTTATGAAACATAAGCTAACATCGATCTTAAATGAGTAAATTGTGGTGAATCACCATCAAGATAACTCACAATGGTACCTAGTTTTATTCCATCTGATAAATAAGCATTACATCAACTTATGTTTTTTTCTTCGTTGTATCAGTGATTGTAAAATCTAGTTCATGGTCATCCATAATCAATCTTGTACAGTGTTATTTATAATGGTATGAACCGCCTTGCCTTGATTGAACTTACCCATTATCTTTCTACCAAGATCTTATGTAAGTTTTTCATTGTGCTCATTCTTGCATTTACTTATTTTAATGATGTGATCTTCATCAAGATCAGAGACTTCTTTCCTGGCATCATCAACACTAAATCTCTCTGGTTCTGGTAACCAAACTTGCTTCTGTGAACTATATGATATAATTGCTTCAGTTACTCTCAATGATATTAAAAACTCAGCATCAAGCATAACCGCATTAGTACTATTGGAACCCAAAATTTTCTGAAAAATGTCTTCCAAACCAAACATAATAAATCACATGGAGATCATATCTAAACTTGAATGATTCTACATAAGCAAATCCTGTTAAGTCAAAATCTGGTAAGGGTCCATTTATTGCAGCTCTGGTCATCTCATGTGTAGGATGTATGAGTCTCTTAAAGCATTTAGAACTTTTTCCATATCCAAGAAAACTCTCAGGATAACATGCATCCTTATTTAACTGAGATAACATCACTATAATCATATTTAGTATTCCATAATCTACCATCTCCATATTCTATACAACTTTTTTTTTTTTGACATCTTCAAGGAATTCTGATTGTGTTGTTTTCCATGAATTTTTTTTTCCTGAGCAAAATTGGCAGCAACTGATGGTACGGTAAAATAGTTATTCAGTAATTGTCTAACTATAACATCATCAGAAGTATATTTCAGTGCATGATGTTCCATTTTTTATGAAGAGATTCTGTATGATAAATATCACTGTTAGGTCATACAAATTTATCTTAATCATATTCTGAACATTGAAATAACTAAACAGACACAGGGTCACTTTTACTTATATTTCTGATAAAATTAAATATATCACCATCATAAAACTTAACTTTTCTATCTCGTAGAAATACCATTACAGCATTAGTCCATCCATGCATGTGCATTATGATCAATGATTGTTATAGGGTTTCCATTTTTTATATATTTTGGTTCGTATAATATCTCTCCAGCTCTAGTTAGTGTTTTTTCTAGTTCAGCAACATCCTTAATAGATGCACCAGCATCTTTAACTGTATCTGCCATTGTATCTATTTTTTATGTCTTAAAACTCAAGCCATTACCACGTATTGCATTTGCAAAATGTTCTGTAACTCATTCAGCTACACAGTTTATTCATGACAGTTTCATCGGTTTGAGATCCACAACATCAGGTCTATCATTTAGCGAATATATTGCATAGTGGAGTCACTGGATAACCTTATTCATAGTACAGCTTATCAATGCCAGTAAGTATTCCAGGTTTGGATTTATTATTCAATAAAAGATATTTTTTTACTTAACATTTACTGGAGTGTGTGTTTTACGAATTATCCAAAAATCTTAATTAAAATGAAATATTTTTGATTATCAAGGTGATTAATAATTACTTTTCCATGTTTGTTATTCATCATATTAATGAAATGTCCTATCCTGAAAGTTGACCACACTTGATCAGCGCCATCATTATGAAATTCCCTTTTTGCTTCACAGATATTTTTAGCTTTATCCGCATTTGTTAAAGCTAGATCTTGCATTTAAAAACTAAATTTATATTCTGGTAGTCTGTCAAGATCAAATTTTGCAGAGTTGGTAAAGGTAAAATTTATTTTTCGCATTGAATGTTTTTTTGGACTTGTAGTTGACCACACGAATGGCGATCCACAGAACAATGATATATCTAACCTGAAAATTACTACAGAGTCAGAATTCTAAGCTTGGAAATACCATAGCATGTAAAACATTCATAAAGAGAACTACTAAATCCATAAATACAGAAACAGGCCAAGAAATAACTATCTCATCAACACACTCAGCAGCCAGATATTTTATTATAAACCACGATCAGTACAATTTGTAGCAAATAAAACATGCAAATCTGCACATTCAATAACATACAACCAGCAGATAATATTTGAATATGTTAAATAACTCTTCAGTATATTTTTTTTTTGTAAGTGCAAATTATATCCTGGATATTTCATTAACTGTCATTGCCAAGGTTTTTGTTTAACCATTACCACGGTCACATGCCCCCCTCCCTTCACTGTCACAGTTCTCATAATCAGATAATATAATCTTTCTCAATTGAATCACACGATTGTCTATCATTTTTTTTTCTTTCTTACTCATGAGACAATGCAGTCCTTATCTTTTCAATTGAGTTCGCAAGAGGTGCAAATACTTGTGTGTCATTTATCATTACCAAGGATTCTAACATAGATTGATGAATAATTTTACAAATCGGTAATTGGAAGGTAATGTGAATATATTCTCAAATTTGCATTGTTGTAATGATTCAAAGTCACAGCTGCTGTAGGAATTCGTATAGGTACATCTGGCAGTTGTATATTGCTTGTCTTTAATCATCCTTGTTTATCCTGAAGAACAACGACTTTGTTTTGATCCACACTTTTGATATTTAATAAATCGTCAGTCTCATTTCTGAGCTGATCAAGAGTTGTATATTTAGATAAATCGCCTTGTTGCTGAGCTTTACAAGTACAAGTACTTCACTACCTCATATTGGTGGATCAGTTAATGTTTGTGCTGGTAATGTTGAATACCAGATTGGAGCAGTATTATTACTGACATAATGAAGAAATTCTTTTGGTGGCACTAATCCATAAGAATAAAAAAAAAATAATTCTACAAGGATCAATTGCGTATCCAATCCAATGGGTACCTAGTCCAGAGTTTTTATCAAGATTGATAATACCAGTTTCAATATTGTTCAGTTTTGGTAATTAATTGTGTATGAAAACACCTCAAAAATCTTTTATTTGTATTTTTGTATTTTTTATTTGTATTTCTCACATATCCACATTAGCCAAACTTAGACTTAAACCCACACTGACAGAGTTGAGATGGCAGTGATCCGTAACCATGAGCACTTTAGATCACTCTGCCACTCAGGGCCACTATTAATAATTTTCTGCATTTTTCTGCATTTTTCTGCTTTGATATGAAAGAAAAGAACATTTATATAGATATTTTTGCCATAGGAAGGTGTGAATAAGGGTAGGTACTTGTAGCTTCTGTCACAATATTTAAGTGAAATACTGTATAGATAGTGCCAGTTAAAAGTTTAAATTTCAAATTTTAAATTAATTATAAGTTTAAATGTAAAGATAATGGATTGTAATTCGAAACTTTGATTATAAAAGGAGTCAGGATCACTGTAGCCCAGATGTATTTGTTATGTAATATTTGCAATGGCTTCAGGAGACTACTGAAATTAGAGGTGAGTTATGTAATTATTATTTACATTCTGGTTCATTAAAAAGCACACCCCTGCTTTTCATTACATATATTTATAAGGTGGACTTATCATAGGAAAATAGACATCACTGAGTGGTATTATGAATCACTGCCATCTCACCTCTGTCTTCGTGAGTCTAGGATTCATCGAATGTGGATATGTGAGAAAGCTTGCAGTAGCTTCTCGTGGGTCGGTGGTTCTTTCTGGTGATTTTGGGTCGGTGGTTCTTTCTGGTGATTTCTCGGTTTCTTCCTCCACCAAATAATACTGACAGCCATGAATAGCCTATCGTGTGCTGAAAAATGGTGTTAAGCTCAACAACAACAACATATCATAGGAAATAAATAAATAAATAAATAATAATAATAATAATAATAATAATAATAATAATAATAATAATAATAATAATAAAAATAATGACAATAATAATAACAATAATGAGGACTTTGTTTTATACCTAATCTTTAGCTCTAATTGCTTTACAACCTTAGATGACACCTACAACATAAAAAAAACATTATGATATGATTACAAAAAAAACAAACACCATGAAATTAGGAAGCATATAACATGCTGAAAATATTTAAGGTAGGAAACATTATCAGGTCTTGAAATTTGTTCTTGCAGTTGACATAGGTTAGTTCTAAGAGTGCTCTGGAATGAGATCACTGGATTACTAATTCCTTGTTGCAAAAAAGTTGTCCATATGACTTCATTTTCTTAGTGGGAATAATGAGTATATGATTGTCAGAAGAGGAGCATTAAGCATTTTGCTGGTGGGTACACATGGATGAGGTCGTATAGGTATGTTCGACTGGAGACCATCAGTGAAACATAGCACAGAGAACAAATTTTGTGTTTGATTCTGTATTTGCATGTGATTTGAATTTTTAAGGTAGCTTCAGTCATGTCACTACAATGTCTGCATTGTGGCAGTTTGTAATGATGTGTATCACTTGGGCATAATGTTGCAGACATGTAACACCATGTCCCACCCAGTCACATTATCCTGACAAAGGCCAACCAACCCTAACACTAAATTCTTAATGTTGAGTGCTAAGTGGGGCAGCTGCTAGTACCATTTTTATAAGTCTTTGGTATGACTTGGCTGGGGTTCAAACCTGCAACCTCCCTCATCTGAGGCAGATGAGGGAGGTTGCAGATGCTCTAACCATTTAGGCCACTGTAACGGTTTTCACTGGATGGAAAGTTTGTTCATCATACGAAATATGAAGGACAGTATTACAAAATGTCAAAAATTATATTGCAACAATTGTATACCCCCACCCCCAACAAACACACACTCGCAATTTCTAGGTATCCAGTTAATGAGAAATTATGAAATCACAAGTATATTATGCTTGTTTTTTATATCTTCTGGTTATGTGATGGTCTTTGATGCCTCATGCATCAAATGATACATAATTATATTACTCCAAAATTACTTGAAGGATGGCCACAAAACATTACAAACACATTCATCCCAAGATCTAGTTGGTTATAAATGAAAATGTTACACTTAACAAATACAGTTTTCACTTAAAGAATACTTAGTCATAAAAGAAAATGAAAATGGTCCCAATCTGATATCCTGTATGGCTGCCATGGTAATCATCTAAATAATTATTGCTACTTCTATCAAAAAAATGTTTGTATCAACATAGGATTTTAATTAAAATATTTGTGATCATATCCTGTTGGTCCTTTAAGATAGGTGGCTATTTAATGGTGGCTTATTTCCATTATTGCTTACTGTAAATGACCTTAAAAGTTATTTGTTTATGGAAGTATACTGCATAATAGAGGTAATTTTTTAAACAGGTCTGATAGGAACTGTAAATTTACTAAATATGGATTTGCATGAAATATATTTACACTCTAGTTACTACCAGCATTATGAGGGATAGTAAGTACTGTAAACTCAACTGCTATAATATTTAGCACATGCTGTTAGACCTTCAGGTATGTTAGGTGTTAAGAAATCAAATGTTTGTTGAAAAAAAGTTTTTTAACCTTTAACACAAAACTTAACCAGGTATGGAATTACAGTATGCCCATGTTTTGAAATACTTCTAGTTTTTTTTTCACCAAATTCAATAGAATCATCATAGCACTAGCTTTTTGACTCAAGATTACATTGCTGAATGCTGTTAAATGTCTTTCTTTTTAAATTCAATATCAAATAGGTGAGTGGTCACAGATCATAGGTCTCCTGCTACATGTTTGCAGTCATACAACTCACCTTAACAACATTCAAGATATTTGCTTCAAGTTAGTGTTGGGAATCAAATAAAATTCAAAGATAAAACGTTAATTTCTGGTAATTGAATAATGATTGATTAATAATAGATTATTTAGTCCACTTGATGTCTTGCCTAAACTGGGGCTAATTTTCAAATCAAAGTTCATAGTAGTGAAAAATAGTGCAGCACTTAATTTCAATTAAAATTTATCACAAAACTATTAATTCACAAAATGGTCATGTCACTGATTGTGAGGTTTGATTTGATGTATTTTTCAGTACATGTTAGTATATTTATGGAAGCTAGCATATTTGGTAGAGGAAGAATCTGGGAGGATGAACCTCAGAGAACCATATTGGAAGCCACATGTAAGCTGTGTTACATACCCATCTTGGCTAAGCTGAACTCAAATCATGTAGACCAGAGTTGAGCTGTGGGTGACCTGTGAGGCATGTACCTCAGACCACTTGGCTGCCTGGAGCCCTTCACTTGAAGCAACCACTTTATGTACTCAGCCAACTCAATAAAAATTGGACTGCTTTAAACTTAATACATGTAATTGTATAATTTGATACCATATTGTATAACATTTAAGTAAATTTAAAATCACTATCATTCATATCAGTTTGATGCAAAATCCAAACATACTGTCTTTCAAGTTCAATTTTGCATTATATAATACCTTACAATGGAACACTATTATGTCTGACACCAGTAATGAAATCACACAGCTGCACACTATATACATAAACTCTTGCAATGTTTGGTTGTTTGCTTCAGAATATCATACAGAAGAATTATCAGTATTTTGTGAGAAATTGATCTTAATGGTCCAAAATTCTTGAGAGATTTTATGTCACATGACATATTATGGGTATAACACCTTAAGATAAATAAAACATGTGGATAATTTATAAATCTAAAAGATTTTCCACACATTAGCCAGTAGAGGTGGGCTGCCAGAGTTGGATATGGGTACAAAGGACAGAAACACATGAAACAGGGGAGCTTTAATGCTCATACATGTAGCTAGCAGTAATTCCTTTCATTATATGTAAAGTGTAAATACAAATTTGTACCTACATGTATTTTGTACTTCCTCTTTCTCCTTATACTACTTAAAGTTTTAAGTACAGCCTTGCTCATAGAGTGGCAACATCCTTAATTTAGTGGTCATTGGTGCTAACATTACATTTGTATTATTATCCTTTTGACTGCTAAATGCATTTTCTCAGTTTCTGTTAGAGGTTTGTTCATTCAATATATACTATGAACTTCAGAGATAGTATGTGGGGTGTTTCCAATATTTACTTAGGTATGGCACCCACCCAGGCTCAATTATGGTTCAGAAGTTAAGTAGGTGAATATGGTTCTGAGCCCCCAGTCAGCAGTGCCGACAGTTAAATCCAAAAGTACTAAAGAGTGAAATTAAACAGTTAAATACAAAATTACAAAGGGGTGGAATTAAATAAAACAATTTAATTAATAATAAAATTTCAACATGCGAGCTTCCCAATCGCTCGACCCTTTTATGCCTATTTCATCATCTGAATCAGTGAGAATTTCGCCCTGTCCTTGGTTCTACTCATCTGTCTCTCTAAATTTCTCCAGCACTCCTCCTTTACTCCTTTGAATTTCCTCTCCACTTCTCCTCCTTTGCTCCTTTGAATTTCCTCTCCACCTCAACTTTCCTTTCCGTCGACTTCCTCGTCAAACTGTCGACTCCAATCTGTCAACCCCGAATGTACCGAGTCTTACTTCAGTCTTTTCTCTCAGACTCTTGGGACTCTCCTTACAGAAGTTATCCCACCTGGAAAGCTTCCTGTAATACACAAGGAGGGTGTACTATTTTGCTTGGCACATACACTCACACTAATCCCAGATAACTTGTCATCAGATAAGGCTATCTAATTTCATGGGTCAGGCATCCATTCCCACCGAAATACTCATACATTCATGAATGGTAAACACAATGTAAAATCATAACATAATAACACATCATAAAGCACGAGTATACAGGCAACGATAATTGATTCACATCAGTACATCATAACCAACACATCTATTTTGCATCACAAATCATACAAATATATAAATATGCAACTATCTATGCTCTGAACATATTCAAACATACATTCATAATCTTGCTTACATCAATCATTTCCTAACTCCAATACAAATCTCAAATAAGTACACAAATGAAACTCTACAAAGTAATTCTTCATTCTAACAATACTATTAGTAATTGGGTAAACATAATATTAGTACTTACAGTTACAGCATTGCAATGTGTGAGTCAAAAATCAAACAAATATCTACCTTCTTGAAGCTTTCCTTCAATTCATGACAAATTTGAGTATCTCTGAGTAGCCTTAACTTTTCAATCACCTAGTAATCTGCATGGTCTACTAAATAATTCTGGGATGGAGTCAGTTTGATATCCTGGAAACTTAGAGGTATGCCCACCCACTAGCTTAATTCTGATTGGATTCGGTGGACTAACCATTCCCAAGTTGTAAATCAGCAGAACTGTCAATATAAGTTGCCTACCATTTTAGTACAAATGGCTCTTTTGATGTCCTACTAAAGGATTAGCACCCAGGGGTAATTTACAATGCCCTGTTCTGCACAAAGAACCTTTCCATTGGCTAGGACTATGTCTAGCTTGGCTTCTTGCTCTGGGCTTTTGTCCACAGATCAAACACTGGATTAGTGTCAGTTGGATAAACATCCCTCCACCTAGGTAGACTGACACTGAGCTAGCAGTTTCTAAAGTAAGGCCAACCTGTACACTCTAAACCCAAATTACACACATCAAGCATAAACCAAAATAAATGGAATTAAATGTTCTTTTAACAATACCTAAGATGTACAAGGTCTTTTTATATAGCCAGTATAACCAGTGATGAAATTTTGGAAAATTCTTTTAATTCTAACCCATGTGCAAAATACAAAACTGTAGAGTGTCACTTCTGGTGTTCATTATAATGATGCATCTTTGACAAAATAACAACAAAATTAGGTGACTTGGAGACAAAATGCATGATAAAGTGATTGAGTTTGTTGATTACACCCTTAATATATTGGACCCTATTTTCCCTACACTCATTAGAATATTAGTACATAAATACAGCTTGAAGAAAATTAACTCAGCCATACCCATTCTGGTCATAGTGAAATAAATTGCACACTTGAGTGACTTTTACAGTTGGATCTGGGTGCTTTTTTCACTACACTCTGAACAGTTAACTCAAAAGTACCAGTACCAAGTCAGTGTGATTCAGTTTTCATGCATAAATGACATTTGAAGTTTCAGCATTCTTTTTATTATACATCATTGTCTTGGAACATATTTCACCAGTACTGATGAAAATTGATACCTCACTTGATACTCAAAGAAAAGAAAGTAACTTAACCATAAGGTTAGTGTGGTCATATATTCTTATGCTGAGCAATCCTACCATTTAAAAATTTTTGTTGTTTCTGCTATCTGGTTGTTGCACACTCAATATCTTAGGCATTTTGTGCTGACACTTATTAGGTTTGATGGCTGGAGGCATCTCAAGAATGATAACACAACCATATAAAACTATAACACAACCATATAAAACTATGTCACATTACCTTATTTGCACACTTGGGTGACACTTATTTTCAGCTATGTGTATTTTACACCCTCTGTATCTTGAACCAAAGTTAACCTACACTTTAAAAATATGTATATTGATGTATTTCAAAGACAGTAAGTAAACTATGCCAACAGTAGGTCAATGTGACCTAATTTACATACTTGAATTACTCCAGTATTTTCCTGTGTTACTGAGGCCCCAAGTGGCTGAGTGGTCTAAAGGTCTAAAGCTTAGTGCTGTCCTACACTGCCATCTCACCTCTGTCTGTGTGGGTTGAGTCTAGGGTTTGGGAATGTGGATATGTGAGAAAGTTACTAGCTTCTCCTGGCTGCCATGAATAGCCTATCATGTGCTGAAAAATGTCCTTAAGCCCAACAACAACATTATTTGTTACTCCAGATTTGCTCCCCAAAGCAGGGTGATTTGTGTTTATTAGTAAACACATTACAATTTATATATGGAGTTTCCACCCACACCAGTTCAAGTATATGGCAAGGTCACAATTAATGGACCCAACTACCATGTTATAACTGGGGGTATAAATAAATGTGCACAGCTTTTATAAACATTGTTCAGTCAAATGTTGGTAGCCAGAGTAGCTGAGTGGTTTAAAGTGCTCACCTTTCTGGATCACTGCCATCTCACCCAGTCTGCATGGGATTGAGTGTTAGGCTCAGCTAATGTGGGTATGTGAGGAAGGTTGCCAAGTAGCTTCTCCTGGACCAGTGGTTCTTCACAGGATTTTCCAGGGTTCTTCTTCCACCAGTTTATACTAGCTGTATAGCCTATCTTATGCTGAAAAATGGCATTAAACCCTACAACAACAACAGCAACAACAACAACAACAGTCATATGTTGGACATATGCACACAAAATGCCTGCATACATATATTGTACAGCATTTAGTGATATGTAATTTATCCACCTTGGGAGATACAGCAAGCAGGAATAATTGCTTTTTTCAAGTAAATAGCAGACAGATCTCATCAGGTGGGTCTAAATTCAATATTTTGATGAATGACTCAGCCATGAATGAAAATAGGTGTTTTTTCCATTGAGATGAAATATATCCATTATTCAACTGTAACAAGCAAATTATATTTTTCTTTTGATATTTCCATAATAACAATGAGCAAGTTTCGAAAGGTAACAATGATTATTAAGAAGAAAGCTAACACACATGGTTTATCAATATGTAATTTATTAATTTTAACACAATAAAATGTAAAACAAGTTCAACCAGAAATAAACATTTGACATTTAGGTTTATTTAAAGTTTTAACATTTGGTTATATTAGTTTCTCAACTCTTCCATAGATTTCTTCATACTTAGTCTAATTAATCATTACAAAACTAGGACAATTCATTTAATATTTGCATGCACCTTTGACCTTGGAGTGATAGATAATTTGTATTAATGTTTCAGTTAAAAGCTTCTTCATTTGCTTATATTCCTAAACCACTAGAGGGATTTTCTTTATACTTGTAATATATGTTACAGCAAAGATAATGCTACATGCTGACTCAATCTTTTGTCTATGCACTGCTTTGATCATGGACTCAATAAGGTAACATTATGGCCTTTCATATTTGCTGAGTGAATATTAAAAGGTCCTGATGCATTATATATGTATACACAGGGTTCTCAAGAACCAATAACTGCATAAAAGTATGCATACTTGTCAGGTCATGTCCCATGAAACTTCCAATGGTTGAACCCTCTGTATGCAGGCTTTACTCTATCATGAAAATCCTATTTATCTCATTCCTTTCTACAAAGTGAGAATCACTCATGTAAGGTGTGAGCTGTCATAAAAGTTCAGGTGATTGTAGTTGTATAAGTAAAGCCACATAGATTACAGTTTAGCAGACAGGAGATTGTGACATCTGTTAATCCTCTGTTGGTGTCTAATGATTATTTTTACATAAAGACTAATTATTCCTAACCTGCTTTGGCAAAACCTTAGATCAGTTAACAGAGACTTTAAAAAAAGATGGCTTCAATATAATTTGAAGTGGACTATTACTTTATCTATTTCCTAAGTATAGTTCTTGTCAAAAGGTAAGCGTTATGTAACCAGTGCCCCAGTAAAGTTAATCTGAGGGCAAAATGATTATCACACTAAACATATTGATGGCCAGTTTTGCACAGCTACAATAAGGAAGAACTTTCTTCCATGCTTGGGCTAGATGAGGTTTGTTTTATTAGCCAGGATGATAAATGTCATGTCCTAATTGGTCTGATCACTGCCAATAAGCAGAGTCCACTGCTAATGCAACGTTTGAGTATAAAGTAAGCCTTTCTGACCAAGACTTGGTAGTTGCTGCCCAGCACAAGCTTATACCCTCGGAGTATGCTGGCATTGAGATCCATCACATCAGTCTTAGAAATAGAGACACTGTTGGCTTTTCTGACACAACGTTTATAGCCATCTGTTATGAAAAACATTCTGCATCAACTGCACTTAGCCATTGATTTGACTTTGACAGGTTGCTGTGTGTATGACAGAGTTTGATACCATAACTAGGACTGATATTGATGTCTATGTTTGATAGTAGAATGGATGAAAAACCATGGTATTAAAATGTTATGAAGTTTGCCATCAACCAATTCTTGAAATGTGATCTTGATACTGTCTTCGTTGCAACAAATGCTCCGGGACAAAGTACTTTTAATAGAGTAGAAAGAAAGATGGTGCAACTGAGCAGAGAATTGATAACTATGGAAGCCATTTAGACAAACAAGGTAAAACAATTTACATTGAGCTGGAGAAGAAAAATATTTGAACATGCCAGAAAAAAATTTGGCCAAAATATGGTCACAGTTGACTTTAGACAATTACCCAACCATTGCTGAGTATATGGACCCATAGAACAGGATATATTGTGTAGAGATCAAAACTGGTGTGATACCTATGTCCACTTAAGCCAACACTTTCTTCAGATTGTGAAGGGTGACAACAACATATGCTGTTCGAAAGCATGAAGCTAATATTTCAGCATGACAAAAGACAGATTTGTTCCTCCTCCTTTACCCAGTGTTTAAACATGTGAAGTGCTTAGAGTTCCAGAATGAGTAACAGATGGAGCCTTGCACAAATTTCTGTCCTTATTTGCAAATCAAAGTCTCAAATGGAAGATATTCTGCATTGGTCAGCAAACACATTTTGGACATTTATTCCCTATGATCTTTGTTTTCCTTCACTTCAGTCTTTGCAGAATGAGAAAACTTGCATGATCTGCCATGTGTATTTCAACTCTCTGGTCATGCTGCACAATTACTCAGTCCTACACAAATGAATATCAATTCCATCAAAGCGCATCAGACCAATGAGAGTCCTGCTAGAAGGCAACAGGAAATGATGGTCATACTAGTAAATGCAGAGAATGGAGACAGTGTGGATGGGATTAATGAGAAGGAGCTTGATTGGAGAGAATATTAACCTAACAATGTTAACCTAACAACATGGATTTCTTGTTCGTTCATTAGAGGAGCATCTTACTTTGCAGTTAAGATAATGAAAATATGAAACTATGAAGAGAAGTATTCATTTACAAATACTTCAGATTTTAAACCCTTAAAATATTTGTGGATTTATTGAAACTTTAATGTTAGTAAGAATTGAAGAGATTGATGTGTTTAATTTACATTTCATTTTGTTTTTTGTTTAAAATAATTTTATAAACTTGGAACTAACCAAGCAGTCTTTGTATAAGCCTGATTCATTAAACACTTATTTATGTAAAAGATTGTTGTTTTGTCTGTATAGTTAACTGATTTACAGAACACTTACTTTTCAGTATTACTAAAAATTGTGGAAAAGAAAATTGGAGTAAGAGATTTGGTTTATGTGATGATGTGGCAGGGTGTTAAATGGCAAAAATTGCATGACTTCATATGTGGACAACCCTCTTAATGGATTTTCATCATACTGTACTTAAAACAAAACATGAAACTAAGATAATTCATTCCGTTATGCATTTGCTTTTCCTTTTGACCTTGGGGTCACATTTTTACACAGTTTACATCAGGGGTTTGATATGCAGGCCCTGTCCTTTTTCTTCAATTGCTGCATTGTTGGGCAAATTGGTATGAATTTGAATTTTTATTATGGGATCAGTAAGAAACAATCATTTCTCCAATGCTGTACAGATAGGTCATGATTGATAATATCTATGACTTTTGCAGGTTTGCAGCAAAGCAGTGTGTTCCATCATTTTTTGCAGATACACATAACTTCCTTTATGCCAACAATGTTGTTGCCAATTTCTAACCCCAAAAAGTAGTTGGCAAAATTCATAAACTGTAGAACTTTTTCATCAGAAATTTCCATTGGTGTCATATGGTTTGAAGTCAGTGTCTCAAGTTCAGCATTGTAATTGGAGTTGTGTAGTATTATGTCAATACCAGCCTTGATGGTTAGTGCTGTTGTAAGACACTTGCACTTACACCTCTACAGTTCTGGTTCATTGCCATAAAGCTTCAAACCAAACCAAAACCCAAACCCAAACCATGTTTAATGATAAACCCACACACTGCTGTAATTTATTTGATTTTTCATAGTGATCCATGCCACTGTTGTAGCTGTGGGTGGGTGGATGGCTGCTACTTTGGGGAATTAGCTAGTAGAGAAAAGAAAGCCAATGTCTAGGCTACATATTTCTTTAATGGTTTCTTTTCACCATCTCCAAATTCCTATACTCATTCAAATTCAGAGCTCGGTGTAGATGTTAGTCCTAGTGGACTTTACGGGAGACGACTGATATCATATTTCTATAACTGGTTTGATTGTTTCTGGTACACAGAATCTGTGTTTCCTACATTAGACTAAACATTTGATATCTCACTAATGAGTTGCCCAGAAGTTGATTTGAAAACATAAAAATGATTATAATATATCTCATCAGACTCATGCTCACTTTCAACCTCTTCTTCAAAATATAATTTTAATTATATGAAGTTTTTAGTTAAAGGTTGGCAAAAATTGTCAGAATTCAAGTATAAAATAACTCTTTCTTTTAAAATGATATACAAGTTATTCTTGCTAGTTAGAAAAACCTAATCTACTATCTTGTCTCTAATATCATCAACATTTTCAAAATCTAAAGCTTATTATAAGTCTTGTAAATGATCATTTAATTAATTTGCACAAACACAAGTGTCTTTTGTTCTCACTATATAGAGCATGAAGCTAAACCTGTTAACCAAATGATTAATGTCCCTAATTCCATGAGGTGAGCTTGCTGTAAAGATTCTGCTTTTTGTAGACTGCAGAAGCAGAACATTTATTGAAAAGTGGTTTCTATCCAATATGACTATGTACAAAACCAGAAAATTGGAAAACAAAAACAGTTGAATTATATCAAATGTCCCTACTACACCACTCATCCCATTTTTCCACAAATTTACAAAGCTGTGTCTCTTTCCTTTTGTTTTGGTGATAAACTGCACATGTACATTGATTCTTCGTATGATCAGCATGATTAAACATGAGTAGATTCATTCATGCTTTGTTGCCATGAAAGAAAAGCATGATTATATTGTGTTAATATTGTCTTGTTCCTTGTTTCAGTTCTGGACACTGCTGGTCAGGAAGAATTCAGTGCTATGAGAGAACAGTACATGAGGTCAGGCATGGGATTTTTGCTTGTGTATTCAGTCACAGATAGATCAAGGCAAGTTTGCCCAGTAGACAAGTAATTATATGTCTATTATCAAGACATTATTATTGAAAGTACCTGCATGAGATTCAGATAAGCAAGTATGTTACAGAGAATAGGAAGTATGCAAGTACTAAGGTCTTTCAAGTGATGCAAGTATAGAAATGCCAAAGGTCTTTCAAATGGTGCAAGAACTTGCTAAGTGTCATTTGAAGGGGCAGATCAATTAGCTGCTCCATAGACTGTTGAGAAGTTGTTAGTAAACAACATACTCCAGTTTGTTCTTCAAATACATTACACAATCATAATACCTTAGGACCTCGGGAGACGTTCATTAATTATGTCAATAATTTTTAGGCAATTTTTACCCCCTTCCCCACTTGTCAACAATTGTCAAACTTTCAGTGACTCCCCCCTAATAAAATTATGTCAAAAAGACCCCCCTCCCATAACAAAATTTTATATGGCTAGCTTATATACTAAAAATAGAATTGTGGAAATAAAAAGGTCTACAAATAAATTTTAAATAATAAATAATTTTTAATACATTTTTTTACTTGTTTAACAGATTTCAAATTGACTATAACACTTTGAATTCATGAAAAAATGGAGACTTTATATTCCTATTTACCTAATTTTTGATTTATTAAATTTATTGTAAAAATTGACATTGTTGATGTCAATTTATCTTTAACTCCCCCCTTACCCATGTCAACAATTGTCAAACTTCTTCAAACACCCTCTCTCCCTATTTTGTTGACATAATTAATGGATGACGACCACTAAAGTTGCTTTATAAGAAACGTTCTGTTACAACCCAATCAGGTACAGCAGAAGACAACAAGGGTTTTTCTTTTTAAAAGTCATTCCAAGCATGTGGACACCATGATTGAAACAACCAGACTGAGATACTAAAAGTAAGGTTTGCAAATCTGGTAGAGTACTCTGATGCATGGGTGAGAAAAGTTGCTTGTCATATATATTGAAAGTTTATACTGTGTTTACTATAGGGATAGTTGTGAAGAAGATAAAAGTTTATTTACTTGATCAAACATAAACACTAAATAAAATTCCCATTGAAATGTTATTGCCATTTGTCCTCATAATTTACACCTTGCAACCCTTTCTGATTTTGATATAGTATTTTTATTTGTTTGTTTATTGATTGATTGATTCATTCATTCATTCTTACCTCTGCTCTTTCACTTACTGACTTGTGTGCATCATGTTGTCTGTTTCTAAATTCATTTCTATGTACATTTATTTTGATATATAAGACTGACTGATAAAATCAAAAAATTGAATTAATTGTTAATTGCAATGAATATGATAATTATTTAAAAAGAAATCATCAGATAGATTTTAAGGCATGGTGTATTAATTAAAATTGATCAAGCCATGGTGGAAAACATGCTGAAGATTATTTGATATTTTTTCACTGAAATTCACTAAAAAAATATATCTTCAGTGAATTAGAGGATCTCAGACTGATTTTGAAGCCATTTTGCATATTTATTAACAAGTATAGATGTATATTCTGGCCAACCATGTTCTTTAATTAATCATTAAGAAAACAATTATTCCTGGTAACTGTTTGTCTTCAGATTTTTATTTTTGCCTGCTTGGAATTTTTTTCCACAACTAGAACTAAATAATTTCTCAAAAAATGCTACATTTTTGCAGACTTAGTTAAACTTCTTTGATGGCCAGTTTGACAAATTCATTCTAGCTGATATATTTCATTTTACTTTCAGAAATTGTTATAAAAGTAATTGTTGTCACTAAATTTTTTTGGTGTATTGATGGTCACTTGACTGATAAAAAGTTTTTCTCATAAAAACTTCAAAGGCAATATGGTCTAACTTTCCTAGCTAATAGTTGTTTTTGTTGTGTCTGTTTAATGCCATTTTTCAGCACATGATAGGCTATACATGGCGGCCAGTATTATTGGTGGAGGAAGAACCCGGGGAAAACCACAGTAAGAACCACTGACCCAATAGAAGCTACTGGCAAACTTTCTCACATACCCACATTTGCCAAATCAGAGTCTTGAACCCATTCAGACAGGTAGATAGCAATCTGTAATGGTGAGTGCTTTAGAACACTGTCACTTGGGGCCCCTTCTAAATAATAGTGACAATAATAAAAGTCATTATTTATCAGATGAATGGTAAATTTTGTTATTCAAGTATTCTTTATATGAGATAAAAAAATTACTTAAGATCATTAAAACTATGTAAGGGAAAGCATAACAATATTTGCATTTTTTAAAGTGATCAAGTGAATCTGTCATTTTGATTTCATAGTAGCAGCTTAAAAATAAAATTTCACTTGAGGTGCTCTTGATTTGGTTCCATCCTTTATAAGAATCTTTTCTGTACAACTTATGTGAAAACCATTAAATGTAGACAAGTTCAATTTTGTAGGCATATTTGTACCCATATATAGGTGGAATACTTATATATTTAGGCCATTACAACCACTTTTAATTATTTTACATATTTTCTAAACATTTTGAACAAAAGATCTTGTAGGTGCAAACCTAATGATGTACACAGAAAACAGAAGTTGAATTCTTATGTAGATGACCTGAACAGATTTTTAGACCATTATATGAAATTTGTTATATACATTGTATGTTCATCCATCAGTTCTTTTTTATTTCCATATAATAACCTTGAGTTCTCCACTGCCCTAGAACTTGACAAGTAGCTTGGATTTGGGATAGGACTGTTTTGGGGTCAAAAGTTAAGCTGTGACTAACAGAAGAAAATTATTTACTTCCAGTAGTAACGTTTCTGCATCAGTTCTGGACCAAACATTTCACTTTCATGTCTGTAGTACTTTAAAACATGCTGATTTTATAATTTACATTTTCTGTTTTATTTTGGAATGGCTGCCAAAATGTTTGCCATTATAAAGAGTATATTTAATGGGTGTGATTTATTATTAAATTCATGAAAGAAGTTAAATAATTTCCAGTTTTTGCAAGACTTGGAAGCAATTACTGAAAATTATTCATTGAGTTTATTATTAAATCATTACCCATTTTTTGATTCTGTTTATCACATAGTTTTTATTTAGAGTGGAAATAAAGAGAAAGAAGAACACACAATTTTCAGCATTTCATTCTGGCTTTGATGCTGCACCTTTCAGTTCTTATGTGTAAAAAAAAATAGCCCCAGACATATTCTTGTTTGTTAAAAAATATTCCAAGACATAAGTTGAAACAGTATTGAACATTTTGATAGCAAATAACATTAAGAAGTATCATTTTTAATAAATAACAAATAATGAGTGACTGCCCTTCTAATCAACAGAACAATTGTAATGAACAAGATATTTTTCAAAATTTGACTGCTTCAGGAAATTAGTGGGTGTTATTCTGTTGGTTAGGTGAGCTAGTTGTGGAGATGCTATATACATGAGTTTGTGTGGCTGTTTAGAATGCTTCCACCAAAAAGTGTGTTGATTCCACCATTCACTACAGATAAAGTATTGGATTTGGCAGAGTTGTTGAATATTTCTATGATGGGACTACATGTATTACTGAATGCAGGAACTATGCTAGATATAACAGTGTTGCTGCAAATTTAGGAGATTGGCTGGTGCTGATTTTCATTTATTTGGCATCAGTTGTTTGCTGATTGGGTTGTTTTTGTGACCCAATAAATATATTACTTCATTTAGAGGAAAGCTATGGTTATATATCTTTCTGTCAGTTGGGAAAGTAGCATTTGTTGACATTTTCTCAAATGAGAGGTGAGTGTTTTTGCTTCTGTTGGTTGACATTTAAACCATGCTTGTCATGGGTCTCGGGGCAAGTAACAGGTTTGGACACACCCACCCCAGTCCTCTATCCATTGCCTGATATTCTTAAATTTGTTGGTATTGAGCACTGTGTGATAAATTGGCCATATTTGGACAGACATAAACTTTTTCCCAATCAATTCCAAAGATTGTCACCAAATTGTTGCTTGTAATAACTTTTAAAAAGGGTTATAGAAAACAGGGCAAGGAAAAGTTCTCTTGTCACACCAAATCACAATTTAGAATATTGTGCAAGAATTTAGTGGCTTAATTTGCACTAGTCAGATTCACATAAATTGTTATGTTAACATGTTGACATATAAAAAATATTAAAACTTCACACTGTATTATGTATATTTAATGTGCATTGTAGGTTTAATTTTCAATTCATGATTATAGATTGTAAGGGCCTACCTGACTTATGACATTTATTTTGTAAACAGCATATTATATAGCAAATATTTGTCTATCATTGTAGGTTGTGTATTAAGAAATTATTAATTGGGTGACACTCACTAGTTATTATATACTTTTTGGAGAGTGAGGTATATAAGGTGAAGTTGTTTGCATTTTTAACATGCACAGTGGAGAGAATGTTGGCATAACTACATGCCACTTTCATGTAATGTGGCTGAAATTTCTCTGGATATTGTACTTTTGGAAATTTTAAATGATCTTTGCACACTGCTAACTAAAATGACTGCTCCCTTGTGTTCCAAAAATCAACCTGAATTTGTCTATAGTACACTATCCTTGGCAACTATTAAAATAGGGAAAATGAATTTTGCCAAACTAGACAATACCAGCTTCTGAAAGTGCAATGAATGATTTACCAAATACATGAAATGTAAAAAAAAGTTATCTGCTCTTTTGTTTTTACAATTTAACTCTAAATTTCGAGAGGTGAAAATGAGCAAGTGGAGCTAGCACTTTTTTGAAAGGTGCACATCTGGAGTAAGGCCAAGCCATATACTCTCTAACCCATATTACACCCATCAATCATATAACAAAATAAAGGGAATTAAAAGTTCATTGAACAATACCTAAGATACTAAGATATACAAAATCTTTTTTATATAGCCAGTATAACTAGTGAGGAAACCCAGGGAAATTATTATTCTTTAAGATTCTAACCCTATGCTAAATATGAAACTGTTGAGTGCCACCTTAAAAATAAACATTTATGCAATTATTTTTCTTATTTTTATACTATTATGTATGATATTCTGAATAAAATGGTACATTAGCATTGATTTTATTCATGAAAATAAGCTAATTATGCTTATTTTTCTCTAGTTTACTTAATTGCCATGAGGCATGTTTGTATGAGTAGTGACCTTCATTATGGGGAAATTAGAAGTCTTAGAATATAGGAATAAAGTCAACTTAGATTGAAAATTGTTGCATTAAGTAAAAGAAATATATAGTAAAAAAAGGTTTATTTTTATTTATTTGCAATGAAATTAAAAAATAAATGATGACAAAGCAAATTTGCTTTCTTCCATATTAAACAATAAGTTAATATTTTACCCTTTGACCTTTATGAACCTCACCTGTTCCATCCCTTTTCAAACTGTAAAATTTATTGTTGACATCTCAGGAATACATATGACTAGTTTCATGTTCCTGTCTTTCAGCATAACACTGGTTGCTATGTTGACAAAATGCAATGTGCATTTTTAAAAAAAGCTCACTTTTTATCATAAGATGGGGAGGGGCTGTACCTGTTTGAGACTCTGGCTCTAATAAATGCTGTTCTGAGGAGGAGGAATTAGAGGACAATTATTCCAAAGGACTGTTTTGATGCTTGCAACTTAAATATTTTAGACATAAAATCCAAATTAAATCATACAATACCTATATACTCTTTATGGTGGAACTGATCAGTTATTATATACTTTTGGGAGAGTGATGTATGTAAGATGAAGTTGTTTGCATCTTAACGTTCACAGTGGAGAGAATGTTGGCATACCTCTTTGCTGCTTTCATGTAATATGGCTGAAATTTCTTTGGATATTGTACTTTTGGAAATTTTAAATGATCTTAGCACACTGCTAACTAAAATGACTGCTCCCTTGTGTTCCAAAAATCAACCTGAATTTGTCTAAAGTACACTATCCTTGGCAACTATTAAAATATGGAGAATGAATTTTGCCAAACTAGACAATACCAGCTTCTGAAAGTGCAATGAATGATTTACCAAATACATAAAAAAATTTAAAAAGTTATTGGCTCCTTTTTGTACAGTTTACGTCTGATGTTTGGGAAGTGAAAATGAGCAAGTGGAGCTTGCACTTTTTTTGAAAGGTGCACATCTGGAGTCAGGCCAAGCTGTATACTCTCTAATCCATATTACACCCATCAATCATACATCAAAATAAAGGGAATTAAATATTCTTTGAACAATACTTAAGATATACAAAGTCTCTTTTAAATAACCAGTATAACTAGTGAGGAAACCCGGGGAAACACTTTTACTTAAAAATTCTAACCCTATGCTAAATATGAAACTGTAGAGTGCCACCTTGTCAACATGTTTACTTCAGTTTGAATTCTAGATAACTGTCTTGATTCTCACCTTAGAAGGTATCAGAAATGAATTTAGTTTATAGTTTAGTATACAGTTCTATGAAGGTAACAGTATTATCAGATAATGGTAATTGTGATATATGTCAGGTGGAGAGGTATGAAATTGTTTAAATCAGAATTTACTCATTTCTAGCTTATAATCCTAAGTGGAATCAAGTCTTTTTGTTATGTTCAGGTTTTATTTAAGAGCATTTTGTTTATTTAAATTATTCACTGGAATTACAGTGATCAATATTTTTAGGCTAAATCACTTTTTTCTGATGATTATGAATTTATTCAAGGTCTTTTTGGATTATATGATTGTGATACATCAAGATTGTTGGCACATGAGCACATTTGAGGCTATTGGAAAATCAGCTCATTCAGAATTGGAGTTCACTTGGAATACCGCTTGAATTCATTAGGAACTGTACATATTTGGGCCTGTCATAAAAGATTTGAAATTTAGTTCATAATACTGTAAGTTGTCTTAAAATTTTAAGGGGAATAAATTATTTGTTGAATTTTACAAAGCTTGTTGGTTTCAAATCTTTTCTGTTACTTAGTTTTAAGACTCTAGAGTTATAACTGTGCAGGGTGTACCAATTGTGTGATAAACATGTACATGATACATTTTTCATAAATAATACAGATGTCTTAATGTACCTCCGTTTCATCTTCAAACACTGAACTACACAATTTTTGCTATATAGCATGCACAATTTCAAATATTTAAATATTGAACTTTCATTCATTTTTTAAGTTTTGCTGTATAATTAATTTTATTCTGCCAATCACCCAGATTTTTTTTTCAGAGAGATAAATGACCATTTTAAATAAATTGCTATGTTGGTTAGTATTGGACTAATTTTTCTGAGATCCCAAAAGTTAACTGGATTTTATCATAATCATTTTCTAGATAGTAATATTATAGTTGTGCCACTAATTAAATTGAACATAAGATGATGTATGATCTTCTAATGTAAAGATAATCATTTTGAAACTGCATTTTCTCAGAAGTTTGTATTTATTCACTGATGAACTAAAAATAAAATGTCATTTATTCCCAAACATTGATTTCACCTCTGTATAGGCTATCCTATAAAGAATTCATACTGTCGCTCAGATTTATTATCTAGTTATCTTTTTTTCATTCAGTTTTGATGAAATCTACAAATTTCACAAGCAGATATTGAGAGTAAAAGATAGAGATGAATTTCCTATGATTCTTGTTGGGAACAAAGCAGACCTAGAACATCAAAGAGAGGTAAGGTGATGGTTATTAAATTTAGTGTTGACCAGCAGTTACATTTAACTAAATGTTTAAACATCACCCTGCCAATGAAGGTGGGAGAGGATATATCATTTTGCCCATTTATTTGCATTTGTATTCTCCTTCATTCACTTTTTATGTCTTTAGTATATTGGGTCATATTTTAACAGCACTCAAGAAAATCGACACAAGTACATGTATTTAAATGCATCTTAGGGAGGGTAACTCAGTCATACAAAATCTTGGTTCCATGTGACTGTAAAGCTGTATTGCTTCAGTAACTTAAAATGTGTTGGCATTTCATTTGATAAATCCTCAGTATTTTGGATCTACACATCCTGTATTCACCACTTTTGCAAATTTTTATATGGATGAATCAAAACATATTTGACTCAACTTTACCAAATTTAGCTCACTATGACCTTCTTTTTAGCTTTGACTTTTCATTTTCAGCCTTCTATTTGCTATGTATTTCATCTGCAGACATATGCTTCTCAACATAAGTAACTCAGCCATACTAAGCTAGATCACTGTCACCTAGTATTCACACTTAATAAAATTTTGTTTTTGGACTGTTGATTGTTGTACCCTCATTATCCTATACCCAATGCCATCTATCCTTCATGCCCCCAGGTAGCTGAGTGGTTTACAGTTCTTGCCTTTACTGAATACTGCCATCTCACAACTAAGTGGGTTTGTGTCTTGCCATCTGCCAATAGCAGGTATATGAGAATGTTTGCCATTAGCTTCCTACCGGGGAGAGAGGGGTCTTCCAGTGGGAGGTCCTTGGTTTTTCCTCCACTAGATAAATTGGCCATTATGTCACCTTTCATATACTGAAATAAAGGTATTTAACACACAACAGTCATCTACTTAGGAAATTTAAATGTGGACACATTACAGGGTGAGTAACTTTATATCACTTTTACCTAATTTTTAGTATTAATTGATTTGTGTTTTTCTAGTTATTTATTCATAATTCCCTTAATGTCTTGAACCCTATATGACCTATATAAATGAAAATTGGTAGGGGGAGGGTGTATCTTGTTGAGTACCTCATCCATATACAGACTGGATCACTTACTTAATATGTACACAAGAGTTATGTTTGTGTTTTTAGCCATTTGTTTGTTAAATCTTCTATAGCGCAAACATTGTTATTTCTACCAACACAGCCTGCTTCAGTGTGTACTTTCCACAATATAATAAAGCCGATAATGTGTTAAAAATGTAGTTAAAATCAACAAACCCACAATCAATGTATTAATCTAAGTGTGACATGATGTCATGTACCACATAAAACTTCTTTGTCAAGTCTCATGGTCATAACCATATTATTTTGTTTGTATTTTTAAACCATATTTGTGTCTTTTTTATAGTAAACACGAGTCATTAACTTGTAACTTCTTTGTAGTATACAGGAGTCATTGACTTGTACATTATTTTTTAGTATACAGAATCATTAACATTTATATGTGTTTTGGATTTTTAACATAGCTTTAATGATTTTTCAGTCATATCGTTATGATGTCTTCATTGTGACAGTTTATAGCAATGTCTAGCATTGGGCATCATGCTGCAGACATGTAGCATGATGTCCTACCTTGTCACATTATCCTGACACCAGGCCAACCACTAACCTCTTAATGCTGAGCACCAAGCGAGGTAGTTTCTATTACCATTTTTATAAGTCTTTGTTATGACTTGACGGGGGTTCAAACCTGTGATCTCCCAAGGCCATTGGAGCCCAACATTAATTTGTAAAAAAATTTAAAAATTAAAATTTCTGACATAAGATTAATATTTTTGGGTATCATAATATCTCTCTAATTGTACAAGTTGTTTTAAACTGGAAATAAATTTCAAACTTGGAGGGGGTGGGGGTGCTGTTTTTAAATCAAAGTACTTATTTGAAATGTGCTGTGTGACTCTACAATCAGATTGTCACATGTAGTATTGTTACCAAATTGTTGTTGTATTTGTAGTGAATCTGTAATTTCATAATGTTGATTTGAATTCCAATGCTATTTATATGGAGATAGCATATAAGGTGTCACCCATATTTGTCTCTCTCCTTACATACCATCCCATCCCATGCAAAACAAATTTTCTTTCAGTGCAGTAATTTTTGAATGGGTTTAAAGCAAATGTGGTTTGATGAGGTTTTATATTGAGGATAGAATCCAACTGCAGACAACATAGTTTCATCTGCCATCGCATAATGCACAAGCATGTCAGGGTCTCTATTGCCTGCCCTAGTGATTACTCCTAATATTCTAGTACATTATGATCTGGGTCTGTTGAGTTTGCATTTGGACTTACAAGAGAGTATTGGCAATAGATAATGTTCAGTGAAAGATTTCCTTGACACATATAGTGTATATCTTTTCCCCCACCACAAAACCACTCCAGTGGCCTAGTGGTTGGAGCTTCCACCTCGGATACATGAGGTCATGGGTTCAATCCCTGGTTGAGTCATACCAAAGACTTACAAACATGGTACCAAACATGGTACTAACAGCTGCCTCACTTGACGCTCAGCATTAAGAGGTTAGAGTTAGGACTGGTCAGCCTGGTGTCAGGATAATGTGACTGGGTGGGACATCATGCTTCATGTCTGCAACATGATGCCCAAGTGCTAGACATCATAATCGCATCACATCATCCCCAACACAAAGGTGGTAGGGGCAGATAATGTTACCTTTGTTATCTGTCTATCAAGTACAACTGCAAACAACACAGATCAAGATTTAATAATGCAATGGCAAAGAAGGGTCTATGCTTGTTCTACTGATTGATTACTGGTTTCAAACTGCAGAGTTCCAGATCTGTTAGTGAATTATGCAATGATAGATTTGGGTCTGTGCAGTTTGCAGTTGAGCTTGACTTCTAAGCATGTATATATGGTTGGTTATGGTGGGGATTTCTTTTTCACGAACACATTTCTGTGTGAACTCAACCATTAATTTCTTCACATTTGTGTAATTTTTTGATGCATTCATTTTTTATAACAGATAACACTTGAAGAAGGCAGGGAAATGGCAAGACTACTCAAGCTCACATACATTGAGGCCAGTGCAAAATTAAGGCTGAATGTTGACCAGGCTTTTTATGAACTAGTCCGAATAGTCAGGTAAAATGTCTCACAGTATCTTTTCAGATGTGTCATCTCTCTGTACATTGTGCAGACTTTTGTCAAATAAAGCTCATTGCATAGAAGTTTATCTTTTGACTGCTGGATCAAGAAATGCTACTTGAGAATCTTGCAGTTCACATTTGTGCACATTCATGAGACAGTCATATTAGACTTAATTATCTCTCACCAAAAGAATAGCAAGGATCAGGTGTTATCATAATTGGAATTATGCAAAATGTGATTTTATTCCTGAAAATGCCATTTAGTTACCAGAATCAGCTGTTAATATTTCAGAATAGTAGTTAATTGAACTGATTTCAAATGCTAAAATTAAATTACATTACCAAGCAAAGCAAATTAACAAGAAGAAATGGCATCTTTCGTAGTTTAATGATTTGAATGCATAAATTCCTGACCTCCCAACCTTGAAACTGTTCATAATATCATCATTGGTACCTTTCATAAAAAGGATTTTTTTTTCACACTTCATACCCAACGTCACAATCTTCATTGAATGTTTTGTTTACTCTCCAGAACCAATAATCTGTCATGCTTCAGAAGGGAGCTAACAGACTGTGGCATATAAATACCTGTGATACTGGATTGGTTACCAAAGATTTAAACAAAATCTTTCTTTTAAACTTGATATTTATATGGAGTTGTAACTTGTTTGCAAAGATCTTGATACAAGTATGTGCACATGTTGTATAATAATAATGCAAATATTAAAAGTGAAATTAAGAGGGACAGGACAACAGTGTGCATTAATTGTTTTTGCATCATATGTTTTGTTTTTTTGTTGTTTTTTTTTTTAAATTCAGGCAAACAACAGCTGCTTAGATAATTATCCAGGAGTCCACAGATTTGATGCACATAACCAACCATTTACTTGAACCTTTTCAGAGATATACTTTTTTTTTAATTATATCTCTTATTGCATATAATACATGATTATTTTAGCAAAGCATGTGTATCAGATGACATTGATTATACTTTTTCATACTCGTTTTGGCATGCTTTCAACCAGACGGATTGTGTAGGAAAGTTTGTGTATTACATCAGTTCTTTTGATGCACCATTCTTGAGTCTACATTTGCTTTTGATACAGAAAACACAAGCTTATAGGAAAAATGACATAAAGAAACTCAAGTTAGCATTCCTAAAACTTCCTTATATGAATCATATTTGTAATTTTAGATTTTTTTTAAATAACTAAAAGAATAAAATCAGTTCAAAATCATTATCAATGGTATTACAGTAAAATTATTCACATGAAAGGATAAATATAGATATACTAATGTGCAGAACCTCAGTCCTTGAAAGTATTGATTTCGAAACTCAAAAGTTTTTGTCCTTCTTTTCTCATTTCTTTAGAGGAATTAATCAGGGACCGAAATACATAAAATTATAGAAGTTTTTGTTTTCTGTTCATTGTTATTCTTGCCATTATTGACAAATTAAGTAAATTAAATAGGTTGTTTTGGGTTTAGTATCATTTTTAGGACACAATAGCTAGGACATATATTGCAAACAGCATAACTGATGGAGGAAAAACCCAGAAAGAAATGCTGATCCAATGTAAGCTACTGGCAAACTTTCTCAGATGCCCACATTATCAAATTAAATAAGGTCAGTTAACTTTTTATATCAAGATTATCTTAAAGGATGATTGAAATTTACTGTTTAAGTGCTTGTTTGTCATATACTAGAAGATCCTAATATTAATAAATTGATATGTAAAATGTTATCATTTTCACCTCAAGACTTTTTGTGATGTATTTTTGGTTGTAAGTGAAATTGGTGCCAATCTTACCTCGAGTATAGTGGCTATCTTCTTCATCTAGATTACCTATGTTATGTTTTGATCTAAACAGATCAATCTCATTATTGCTATCTGAAAGTCTTGGCATTGCTGCTTATCCCAGATGAATGGTTGTATTGTTATGGGTTTTTCATCAAAGCCTTGTTGTCATGTCTAGTTGGTCCAAAATTAAATTGTTGCCAAACTCCAGCATGGGCATTAGCCATCTTCAGAATCATTTTATTGATACTCTTAAATAGATGCACAAGTATTGAAAATGAATAAAATTTGAAGATACAAATTGATCCTTATTTAGAAAATAGACCAATAAAAAGAAATTTATTGGGTATCACCCACTGAACTTTTTTTTTTCACTGACCAACTATTTATATTCTTGTCGAGAATATATTATGTAAATATCAGAATAAATCATGCTCTTATGTAGTTGAAGCTTCCTTTCACTGTTATTTTAGATCTGGCATTTATGTTGGGGTGTGCACAAGATGAATATAAAAATATTCAAACAGGGTGGGAAAGGTTAAAGGAAACATGGACAAAGAATTTTCATTCATAAGTTTTTATCATCACATCTTACTGAAAATAATGAAATAATGATTTGATTGTATGTCTTCAGGAAATGACCCTTCAATTACAGACCTAATACCAGTAACACCAAATACAACAACTTTAGTTAAATCCAGAAAGTGATTGATCTATGTTTGGTATGGATCTGGGTATTTATATTAGATAGAGTGAAGTTAGTCATGGAACCAGATTAACTTTAAAAACTACTTAAGATGATTTAGTCTGTCATTGTTTTTTTTTGCTTCAAAATGCCAGCTTGATCAAGCTTTTGTTTTTGTATTATGACATTATCTAGAAATATCATCCAGCAAATGAAAGCACATTGAAGGTGCAAGGAACAGTCATCCTCTTAGAGACTTAAGGCAATCAGCACAGAATGTAAACAAAGAAATATTTTTAGAGTTTTGGCTGTACAAAGCAGAAATGGTAACAGTGATTCAGCAACTAACATTGTATATCACAAAAATTAACATTGCACTATTAATTGTCTGTTCAGATTTGTTGATTAGTTGGTTTTTTTGTTTCATCATTACATGTTGATCACACTCTATATATTTAACCGCTCAGGTGGCCTAGTGGTTAGAGTGTCCGCCTCGGATTCGGGAGATCATAGGTTTGGATCCCAGGTCAGGATCATACCAAAGACTTAACAAAAAATGGTACTAACAGCTGCCTCGCTTGACACTAAGTATTAAGTGGTTAATATTAGGACTGGTCAGCCTGGTGTCAGGATAATGTGACTGGGTGGGTCATCATAATGCATGTCTGTGGCATGATGCCCCAATGCTAGAAATCACTATAAACTGCCACACTGCTGACTTCATAGGGATATGACTAAAAAATTGTTAAAGTTATGTTAAAAATCATAATCACATCACATCACACCATATATTTTGGACTCATTTAACCCACAAAAAATGATCACACTTTTCCTATTTTTTCATAATGTGTCACATATGTCACCAAAAGGCTTTTTGACCATCATCTTTTGCCCTTGAAAACCTATAGCCAAGCAACTCAGACCACAAGTAAATCTATCACATCTCACATACAGATTTGTCATTCATTCAGACATGTCTGAAAATGTTTTTAGAAATGTAGCTTTCATTGGCATAATATAACAAGAAGGGTCCTGATGCACTGTCAAATCAAAGATTCAAACAGTATATTTTACCTTCACAAACTTTGACACTTAAGCATGTTACATTCAAAGATTCTGTTAACAAAATGTATGTCTTCTTCTAGGTCACTGTCACTTTATTTTATGTGCAACTGGCGTTGCCACCAAAATAATTTTATGCATTATCTTCACTACTATTAGATCTCACAGTTGTATTTTTTATGCATTTTAGTGTGTTGCATTGTGGTACAAAAACGAAAAAGAAGATATATGTGACTAAATAGCCCAATGAGACCTGCTTGTTTTGCTTAAAAGAAGTTTTTAACTTTTATTCATTTTCAAACCATATGTTTTACACTGTGTATTCAGATACTTAATTGTTATTGATAGTGATCATTGACATCATGTAACCAGCATTTACTTTGCACAGTGATATGTAAGACAGATTCACCTTAATTAATAAGACATTTATGATTGGTTAGGAAATTAATTTTTTAAAAACACCTTGTTAGTAACACATATAGGATCACTTTTTGAAACTCCTTGACAGCCAGAGTTGCTTAATCAGAAAGCATATTGAAACAATCAGTGTTAAAACACATTATTTAAAGACAGGATGATGTAAGATGAATGAGTTATTAATGTTTATATTTTTTTAAATTCCAAAGTGAACATTTTAAAATAAGAATATCATCTAAAATTGTAATATAAGGTAAGAAATTAATAGTTTCAATAGTGTTTCATCCTATAGACATAATAGATAGTTAAAACAAAGGTCTTGATAAAGTCAGATTGACTGTTATTTTCATAGATCATCAGTCACATAAAACTTTGCATACTCACTTTTGTATATTCAGATTAAATTACTCACATACCAGCTTCTTACTGACCATTCCTTGGCAGAATCTCAACGTAGCAATCAATCAGGCATCTGTGTTTCCATCCATGCATACATCCATCTGCACATACATATATATGTCTGTCCACACCCTAAAATAGGCTTGGTGCTAATTATTTAGCCTACTAGTCATAGAACAAAAGAGCATGTGGAATGGCTTTTTGTTTGCCATCCATCATTCAGCATTCTTCCATTCATTATCACAAACATTTGTTATCAGTATTTGGAGGATTGCCATGTCATATTCTTCCCAAGGTCTCATTGATTAAAAAAAATGGGCTGATTAATCATTGAATATCACTGCCACATCAGCTATCTTGTAAATCTTGTTATCTCTACTCTGTCTGAATGGATGGTTATATCAACATTGGGTTTCATGGTCATATCAACTTTGAGTTTTCATGAAAAGACTTTATCTGATTTCTACTTGATCATAAATGATTGTGCTGATCTGATATGGCAGCCATCATCAGAATCTTCTTGTTGTCCTGAGCAGAAAGTCACATTGAAAAGGAGCTTTCGCCAGAAGTTATAATGTCTGATTGGTCCTATATGAAAATGGTTCTACTTGGACATCCAGTATGGCAACCATACAAGATGCATGTAAATTACTTCACTTGAATGCATGTTCATATCAACATGGGGTTTCACTTAAAACACATTTTATAAAGTCTATTTCATCATGAATGAAAATGGTGTTGATCTGACAGATGATGCTGGTAGAGACTCATTATGGCCACCAAAAGCTGCCATCTTGAAAATCTTGTTATCCATATATTCTCCTGAACAGAAAGCTATATCAACATGGGGTTTTTTAATCAGAAAACCTCTTTTGGTGTCTTGTTTTTCTTAACCAAAACAGCATAGTGTCCATCTTGAAAATTAATACATAGCTGAAAATTATGTTATTGCTAGTCTTTCTGAACTGAAAGTTATGTCAGCATGGGTTTTCACAAGACCATTTTGTATAGTCTAGTTGATCTTAAGTGAAACTTGTCCAGATCTGATGTCCAATATGGTCACCACAGCAGTCATCTTATAAACTTTGTAGCTACTTATCCTAGATGAAAAGTTCTGTCATTATTGGGTGTTCACCAGAAAACATCTTGTGATATCTGTTTGGTAAGAAATGAAAATGCTGTTGATCTGATGTTGGGTAGATCTTCCTTGGGTGGCACTTTACAATTTCATATTTTGCAATGGGTTAGAATTTCAAAGGGTTTCCTCACTGTTTATACTGGGCCTTGTATATCTTAGGTATTGTTCAAAGAACTTTCAATTCCCTTTTATTTTTTGTGTATGATTGATGGGTGTAATATGGATTATAGAATATACAGCTTGGCATTACTTCAGATGTGTACCTTTCAAAAACCTGCTAGCCCCATTTGGTCATTTTCACTACCTGGATTTTAAAGGTAAATTGTATGAAAAAAAGCCAATAACTTTTTTCACATTTTATATTTTTTCAGTCAGATGGTGTCAGTCCCTTTTTGGGACTCTTGTTCTTAATTTAGCTGAGTGTCAGATTTTTTATTTCTAGCTAAACAAATGGTGGGCATGACAAAGGGTCATTTTTTTATATATATTATGCACATCTGTCATCATTGCAATTTGCTCAGATTGATATCTGTCACCATATAATGTGCTGTTAATTCTGAGTCTTCAGTGTCCATAGTATTTGTTATTAAATCTAAATGGCATAGATTCTGCTGTACAGTGTTGGGTCTTTGTATCTTATGCACAGAGAAATACAGTATTAAAGAGCCCTGTTAATGTCAGGCTTTAGAGTTTCAGTGTTAAACATTAAGTATTTGAATTTTAAATTGATGGAGATTAAAAACATGTAATGGATGTAGAAAACTTTATAATGCTCTTTATAGAGCAGCCACAAATAAAACCTATGTTATAAGTGTGGAGCCATATAGTGGGACATATCCTAATTAAAGCTTTCATAAAGCTGCAAATTTAGAGTCCTGAATAGTAAAATATTAAATCACAATTGGTTTATTTAGCCAAGAAATAAAATTTGGTAAATAAAGTAGCAGTGATACAATAAAAATTAACCACTTGAAGGTGATTCATTGCCAAACCTGTGTTATAGGAGTGTCAGCATTATACTAAGTGGCTTTATTGTGAGACCACTGAAACAACACCAACCCATAAAAAGTAGCAGCATTATAATGAGGGACCATTTTATATTATGTGCTATACTTATGTTTTAATTCACTTTATAGTGAGGGATCAATGTATAATGTATATTATACTATATTATTCTCATGTAATAAAAGCAGCAATATTTTGAGTTACTATATAGTAAGACATCAGTGTATACTGTTTATCATACTCATCTTTCAGTAAGAGTAAAAATTTATTTCGTTACTTTATAGTGAGGGATCAATGTATAATGCGTTTCATACCCGTATTCTACAAGTGGCACCATTTTATACTGAGGGTAGAATTTTACTGAGTGACTTTTTTCTGAGTCGTCATTGTATAATGTATATTGTGTATCATACCTGTGTTATACAAGTTGCACCATTTTATACTGAGTGAATTTATAGTAAGTAATCATTTGTAATGTATACCTTGTTTGGTGGATTGATCAATTATTTTCTTTTTTACAGAAAATTTCAGGCCAAGTATAGTCCTCAAGAAAAAGATAGTCGCAAGAAGAAGAGGATATGTTCAATTTTATGATAGGTTTCATGTTTTTATTTAATATTTTATGCATTATAATGTCGTGTGTGTTGAATATGGTCCTATATCAACATCAAAATGCCTTCCAGATAAAGATCATCTTGTAGAATGCTTTACAGTATCAGGCATAGTTTCTGGGAAAAGTACTTAAGAACAGACTGTCACTTGTAAATATGGGATTTAGTTTACATATTAAACCAGGGAACAAGAATATTAAAACATTTATTTTAACCAGAATTGATTTATACCAGATGTATTTCTTTGCATATATGAAATACATCTTTAGGAGTGTTACTGCATGAACATACCATGCAAATATTATTTTGTACATAAATTGGAAGGCAGTATCATTGTGCTGTTTTTGTATATGTGGAAAACAGAACACATGCCCCTTATGTAGGGGCAGCAGAGCTTTTCAGTTTTCTTTACATTAGAAAAGAAACTGTTTAAAATATTCACATGACCAACTAACTGAAATTAACACCAAAAAAGAGAGTAGTCTGTGATTCAGGCATATACAATCATCTTTTATGTACATATATTAGATGAGTAAGTAAAACATTTGCTTTCATTATGTTAATAAATCATATCAAATGTGCATTGTTGGTATGGACAGGGCAAATTGGGACAATGAGAAAGTTTGTAAAGTGATTTGCACTTGTAAAAACTGAAGTTTTTCTCTATTACTATGTCTTAGCTGAATATTATAAGTTGTGTTTGTGCCTTTGTGTGTGAATGAGAGAGAGCATGAGGGGGGAGGCAAATGGGTAAAGTGTGGAGGTGTTAGGCTAATAAACTCAAAAAAAACTGACACATACATAATGATGAGTTTAAAACACAGATTGGAATGCTAGAGAAAATCATAGAACTCTATATCCCTCTATCTCTGTCAGTGACAAACAGTGAGCCAACAAAGTTATTTTGACAGTTTTATTATTTAGTTTTATATCTTTATTTGATATTTTTATCAAAATATATATTTAGGAGAAACTTAGCTTGAATGTTGATCAATGTTAATATTATTCCCAAGAATTGGATTGATCTGATAGGGCCTCTAATGAGAACTGTTGTGTAGAATTTTAAAGCTGACTGAGGGGCCCCTAATGGCCGGGTCGGGTGGTCTAAATTGCTTACTGTTATGGATCACTGCCATCCAACCTTTGCATGGGTTTGAGTCTCAGGTTCAGCCAATGTGGGTATGTGAGAAAGCTTGCCAGTAGCTTCTCATGGGTCAGTGGTTCTTTCTTGGGTTTTCCCAGGCTCTTCCTCCACCATTAATATTGGCTGCCATGTATAGCCTATCTTGTGCTGAAAGGTGGTGTTAAACCCTACAACAAAAGCAACAACAAAGCTGACTGAAGGTTAACTTCATGATTGTTGTGTTATTAAAGAGCAAATACTTCTTTTATTTTTCCAACTTGTTAATTTGACATATTCAACAAGGTTCAGATTTTTCATTCAGGAAGATCAGTCAACATATGGGCTTACAGAATTTCTGCAATGCTACAATAACTGATTTTGAAAAGGGAAAATAATATTATACATCAGGAATCGTAAAGGGAAGAAATGGAAAAATAAAAATAAATGAAGGACAAAAATAAATTTGTTTAAAATTGCAATTATAATAGTGCAATGTTGTTTGTAACTCAACAGTTTACAGACTCAAAGAGCTTCTGTGATGCCCTGTTGTCTCCCGTTAGCACAAATTTGTTAATGCTACTCAACTTTCAAACTTTACACAAAAATTCATCTCAATATCTAGTTGGTTCTAAATCAAAAGGTGCCACTTAGTGATTGAAAATTTTTTATTGCTCATTCTAGATGAATGGACATATCATCTTTTTTTTTTACAAAAGACTATTGTGATATCTTGTTGGTTAGAGCCACCATGTCAGCCATATTGAAAACCTTATCAGCAGATAAATGGAAAGTCAAAGCAATTTGGGGTTTCCATCAAAAGGCTTCTTATATTATCTAGTTCAGTGCTCAAAGAAATTTTTTTGACACAGGCTCAGGGCTGGTGACTTTTTTAAAAAATCATAAGCCCAGAATGCAAATTCCATATGCACAAAACTGACCCTCTTTTAAATATTATTTGTCACACAACATTGCAATTGCCACAATTCAAACATAATTCAGTAGAATTCAGTGAGGGGTTTGAAGGTAATGCAACTGTCATAAGTGTTCATCACTACACTTGCTTGATGGTCCTGGTGTTCAAACTTCTCTACTGGATTCTCTGAATGAATCCTGGTCAGAATCAGGTTGACATGTTGATAAGTAAACAGCATGTGCAAAAATTAATTCATCCTTCCCCTTATTTTTTTGTTGTTGCTGGTGTGCTTCATAAAATTAAACTCTGTTGACCAGGAGTTCTGAATCTTATTTTGGTTGAGCTTCACTCATAGTTGATTGCTTTGCTTCATGATCAGCTTCTAAAATGAATCACACTTGAACACTAGTCTAACAATTTAAATGATCATGCTTTGTCTTTATAACTTAAGTTCACTTTGTTTCAGAATTTTCTTTTCAACTTTTTTTCAAGTCCTACTCATGCAGGGTTCGAGACTATACATGCAGTAAAATCATAAAAGAAACATTGCTGCTGTTCACAGATATGTCAAAAATCACATGGTTTAAACATTCTTATTCATTGGAAAGATATGTAAAAACTTTTGTTCTCCTACATGCATCTAGCATCTCTTTGATTTACCTATATTAAGTTGTTCCACATCCTGATCATACCTTTGCAAATTAGCACAATGGACTCAACCACTGCAGTCTTCAAACATAAAACTAGCTATTGTCAGCCAGTGAAGTAATATGGGTGTACATTTAAAAGTGCATGTATAATGGATGTTCATTTAAAAGTATTTTAAGGATATTTGGCTGTCATTGTAGTTGTTATGAATGTATTTCAGGATAGCTGATGCCAAATTTCTCATTATATTACCTTGAAATCCTGTTATTATGGTTCAGCTTAGTTATGGTCTAAACATTGTTATTGTATTTTTATTCAGAATACAGTTTTGTAGCTTCTCCAGATGTCAAACAAATTCTGCATTTTTTTCCAGCAGTTCTGTCACTGTTTTTACTCTAATTTCATTTTTAAAATTGTGCATTTTAATGCTGTTTAATTTTGTCAATGTGGTTTTCACACAAACTCCGCCAACAATATAGCATACACAATGTTATGTGTACTATACTCGCTATGGTCAAATTAAGTCTGTTCATAATTGCAGGACTATAGTTAGATGAAATTGTTTGATGAACATATATGGCATGAAAATTATAGTGACTTTAATTTTGTTTCCTTTCTATAATTACTTTTGAACACAAAAATGGTCATAAAAGTTTTATGTAAATAGATATAAATTATTCAACCATGGTAATTTTGTTTTAGGTACAGTAGTAAACATTTTTAATGAGCCCCACCTTGAAACATTATGTCCAGATATACTTTTCTGAAAAGTAACATCTAAAAGAAACTTGTTTCTGCCTTTTTTAACCATGACAAAATATTTACTGATTCTTGCCATTGAAATCTGTTTAAACACTGCAATAATGTGGATAACTTTGAATCAGTTTGGAAAACCTTTGGTAAATTTCTGCTTTGTAAACCAAATTAGTATCTGTAGTTCTTAAGTCCATCTTTACAGTATTGAACCATAGAAACAGAGTTTTTCCTGCAGAGAGATACTTCTTGCTTTGTTTTTTTATAATTTGGTTCATTTTTCATCTTGAAAATATATTGGATAATTTATGTGCATATCTTTGTTACTATATTGAAATGACTGCTTTTTTCTTCGTCATAGAAACTGTGTATATGACCTTTCTGTATCAGGCACTTATTTCTTCTTCATTATGTTAGTTTATACTTGAATATTGCTTTAAAAAGGATGACAAAGTAAAATATAATAAAGTACATAAATCATGTTTGTCTTAAAATAGAAATATCATCAACAAGTAGTTCAATGATTTTCACAGCAGTTATTCAGGAATTATTTGATTTATATCATTGTTCTAATTTTAGTGGAGGAGGAAAGTGCTTTCGTTTTATTTGCATTTTTTAAAATATTTTCAGAAAAAAAACTTTATTCTGTATTTATTCATTTGTAACCTTATAAATTTAGTTGCTAGTACATATTTGTCACTAGTATCATAACTTTACTGATTGCATCATAACTCTTATGAGTTTATGTGTGCAGAGTGTGTAATGCCAGATCTATGTGTACTTATAAAATGTGATTTTTTTAGACTTATCAAAAATATTTAAAGTTTTTGATGTTTTTTTTTTAGCAAGAAATACCAAATCTTTATTCCAAAACAAAAAAAATGATATTGGATTTTATTAATGATTAAAAGTTGATTTTGAAGGGACAGACTAAATGATAAAGTATGAAAAAATCATTAGGCAGTAGGAGAAAAGGTAAACAAGTACTGCTTAGAGATATTGCATTCTCCAAGATCCTTTTATAACTTTGGTTTTGAACTAAGATTTTCATCTTAGAGACTTTGCAAAACATACCTTCTGAGTGCGCATAACATACAGTAAATGTTTTTTCCTGCTATTTACAGAATAGTTAGGTTGTAAATAAATAGGTGATCTTTTATAAGTGCATTTAAAATGATATTTATGAAACATGTCTAATAATTTCTATTTTTTTAAAGCTAAAGATTGAAGTTATTTGACAAGTATCACAATTTTAATTCTTAAGGAGTACAAATTACATTTGTATTTATCACATGATGAAATCTATTGATTGATGAAACTATAAATTAGAGAATTATCTGAAATATATGCATAATATCATGACATGAGGTGTTATTATGAGTGTTGATATGTACAAATTAGGATATGGATATTTTAAGTTAAATAACACAGTAGTCATGATTATGCAAGATATCTATATGGTATTCTATACTTTAGTATCTTTCAAAGGCAGATCTGTGACTTTAAAATCTTAACTGACATTTAGAATTCCAGTCTTTTTTATTGGTGAGAATATTTCAGAGTAAGATTTTTAGTCTAATTGACTTTTATGACAGAGAGGCCAATTTAAAATTTCTTTATGATTCTTAGATTATAAATTATCAATCACTGCATATTTAAACTTCTTGTATGAATGTTTTTTATCATGTTATAAATCAGCTACTTTTTTGCAGTCATAAAACTTCTTGTGAGTTAACAAGAGCAGTACATATAAAAAATATTTATGACTAAAAGATTACTACATTAAAACCTACCTTGAAAAAATGCTGATGTGTGAAACCACCTGTGGCAAGAGACCAAACTCTCAATGCACAAAATTGTTGATTATGTAGCATTGTGACCTGTTATGAAAGACCATCTGTCTTGAGAAACCATATTTTTTTGACAAAAGAGGTGGTTTTTCAAAACAGGTTCTATTTTTTTTTACAAGATAATATAATATTAGTAATTTTTTATTCAGGAAATATTTATGTTGCAAGTTGCAATTAAAAATGTAGGGAAAATATAATCAGGCTCAGATATTTTAATGTGCAATCTTATGAAGTTTACAGCTTCTCTCAGCTTTGACAAATCCTTTCTTTATAGAGAAAAAAAATACGCAATACAATTAAGTTCATGAAATAAAATGAATATTCTATTTTATTCCTTTTTTTCTACCTCTGTTATAAATTTAAGTTATGTCAAGAGCATTGCATGAGTGATATTTGAAAATTGATGGAAAATTTGGATGACACTTTGCCTTAATTTACATGGATTGCAGATATTTTTCCCATGATGACATTGTACAGGATCATTGTTGACTAGCAGCTGGCATGAGTAACAAGTCAATAAATTAAAGCTGTCAGATCATTCTTTATATAGATGATTTATATGTCATGTTCGTTCCTTAGCTTTTGCGTTTTTATATAAAGCTGTTTTTCAGTATTTTATGTAACTGCTGCTTATTAAATGCTGTACTTTAAGCCATTCCATTTCCCTGCTGTTTGCTTCATAATATATATCTTTGAGTTTTCAATATCAATTATTATGTGTAGAGTTAAAACAGAGAGAAGTGAGAACTGTGAATTGTGAACTGTTTGCAGGTTAATTATTTGTATGATTTTTGTTTGTTTTTGACTCTGTATTATGTTTGTAACACCCATATATGGTGAACAGGTTTGGGTTATAAACCAGAAAATTATACAGATTAAATAACAATGATGCGCTAATGATAAGACCATTGAGGTTAAAGTTTATGTCAGCACCCTTAATGGTGACAATGAATGCATTGTTAACATTAAAGCACATTGTGTTTTGATAGTGTAAAGGCACTATATATTTCTGTATGCTATGATATACATTTAAAATTTGTTCTAATTCTTGTTCTTTTTAAAACAAGTATAACCTTGTTTACTTTTACAACTTTTTGTAATTTTTATAGTAATACAAAATTTTTCATGTACTGTTATCTGCATTCCTTAGTCATAGGAAAAACTCTTTCCATTTTTCACAGTTTTCTATTTATTATAGTACTAGTACCTTAGATAATTTCATAACTACTTTTGAAACATTCATGCAGTGATCTAATTCTAATTTTGAAGCATTGCCAATATGAATAACCTTTCTTCATTAGAAATATTTTTCTATAGAATGGGTAATGTGTTGTATGTATGTGTTGTTTGTTCTCAACTTTTTGGGCACCCATTTGATGTATTCATGTTTAAAAAGGAATAAATTGCATATTTAAAAATATAATCAGGAGTAGTATAGCTTAATTATATTATTATGCACACTGGACAGACTGTTATCTTGGGTTTTTCTGTGGATGAAAATAATTCTGTTTTCCTAAGGTGCAGAGAAATTCACTCATCATATTACATTGCAGCACTGATGACTTGATGTCATCAATGCATTTTTTTTAACATGCAAATTGTACATCAACTATTGATATTTCTTGATTGAATCTGCAGAAGAAATGATGGGCAGGAAAGGAATCCTTCAGCAGATGAGTGGATAGGATAGTAAGATTTAAGCCGCTTGAAGCAAGATTTGCATGAGAGACTTGGCAAAGCATGTTTACATTGCAGCATTTATGACTTGATGTCATCAATGCTTTTTTTGTAACATGCAAAGACTTGGCAAAGCATGTTTCTGACATGTTATCTGATTTGCGTGGGTTAGGTTTATTGATTTGGTTCCCACATTGGGAAGATTCTTTTAACTCCCTGACAGTGATGAATTTTTGCAAATCTAGAGCAAAGTTGAGATCTCTGTTTGGTACCTTTTTTAAACTTGTGCCTCTTCCATTCCAATGCATATATTTTAAAAATGTTTTTAAGTTTATTCATAAAAATTCAAAATTGATGAGTTTACTCTGAGAACAGTCTGAATTCATTGGAGCAAACAATTAACAAATGCTGCATTTGATTGTTATTTATAATTATGTTGCAAACTACAATGGTAGTGTAAAGTATTGTAGGCCAGAATAGAAATCATACAAGTCTTGAGCTAGTGTTTGAGCTTGAGATTCTGTTTCAACCAATCAAATATGTTACAGTGGTGCCACCTCTTATATGGCCAAGGTGGATGGCCATTCCAGAGGGGACTATATTTTGTGACAAGTATGTGTATGTTAATAAGAAAACTACAAATAACTAAAGAGCATTTAATATCTTCATCTAAAAGTAGCACTAATTATTAAAAGATTCTTCTTGTCTTAAGAGTTAACATATTCTTAAGCATGAAATACGAGTAGGGATTGCTGGCATGTGCATGGCAGAACCATTCAAACATGTGATTTAAATCTGCATATATAAATTGATTGGCATTTCAAATAATTCTCTTTCCATTTACACCATTTTCCCACTGCTGAAGATTATTCTTCTTATCAGTTATGATGTTGTTTGTTTGAGTCTTCCCAAATAAAAGTTTTTGGCAAATACTCTTGAACTCGACCAGTTGTCATCAGGCTGAATAACTTCTACTTTTGTCTTCAAAAGTATAAATTCTCCATTTATGTGATGACATGTTCAAGTTTTGTAACAATTCATTTCTGTGTTGCTAATTATTCAGTACTGCAACCTAATTATGCAGACAGAACTTTTGTGAAGTTGACACAATGCATTGTTGATAAAGAAATTGATGTACTGTCATGTGATTTTTTTTTGGGTCTTTGTCTGGTACCCTGTTTTGTTAAAGGTTAATTCTCTGTGTGTTATTCCACAAAATCTATATTTAGCCTGTGCTGACCATGTTATGATCTTGACAATTACATCTGGTCGTAATCATCAAAGAGAAAACTCAACTGCTGTGTGAAGTCCAAAACTATATCCCAACATTATTGACCTCATTCCTGTAAACTTTGGTGTTAATAATATAATATTAACCTTGTTGGTGCATGTACTTTAGCCACAACTTCTTTCAGTAATGAAAATCTGACGATGGGAAATGGACATTGATAAAGATACTGATATTACTTACCATACCATATGAATTAAATATTGGTTCTGGACACATTAAAACAAAATGTGGTCACCTGTGAAGGGTAAATTTTACTTTTTTGCACTAATATGCTGGCTGCTGGTCATTCTGGAGTGTTGGCCTTTCTTGAGGTATACTTTTGAATACAAATATATCAATACCAAGGGATTATGGCAATAAAAAAGAGGTGGCAACTGGTCAGGAGGGCTTTTCATGAGCAAGACCACTGTACTTTCAAAAAGGTTATCTTTGATTGACTTATACTGGAAACTAATCTTAGAGTTGTATGATGTCCAGACCAGAACTTTTTAGACATTTCTTTTTTTAAATAGATGTGAACCACTAGAACAGGTTAAACATGACCATTTTGTGACATGGCTGTGTACTTGGTTTTGCATTGGATCCCTGACCTAAGTTTCACCTGATCCAAGAAATGTTTTACATAAAGCTCTCAGTATATGCTTTAACCTTTCTGCCAATGCTGCAGTCTTTTTAAATTAGTTTATAATTATTGTTTTATAATCAGCTTGTAACTGCTGTTTTATCTGGAGGGTTGAAAGTTAATGTGCACTTAGGTGCTGTAATGACTAAAAAGTCAAAAACCTCAAAACATCATGCATGTTTTGTAAATAATATCTCATAAGTGGTGAATAAATTTACCTTAATCTGACAACATATCCTCAGTATTTTGTAATGTGACCCTTGGAAGACTCTTTGGTAATGACTGATACTGCCTTTAAACATGTTTTTTATTTTCCCAGGTCTGATGTAGTTGGTTTTGTATATCTTCAGGAGTTCCAATATTTTCTTTGTTTTGTATCATTTTCCAGTGCTAGCCAGCAGTTTCTGTTTTGTTCAAGTCAGGAATATCTGCAGCCAAAATTAGTTTTGGAATATTATTCATCCATTTCCATTTGTCTTGTCTCTGGACCACTGAACATGTGCATTCTTATCTTAGCACAGCAACAGTTGATTGGAGAAGTGCTTTTCAATATCAGCACATAGGAAATTTTCAAGAGTGTAAATATATTAGGCAACATTCATATTACCATCAGTAAGTAATACTGTCTCTCAGTCTCTCAACCATGTAATCTTCCTCCTGTACTATGCAGAATGTTTTTTCGTATTTTCCACATGCTCACACAAGATATGACATATTTTTCTTTTGAAAAAAACCTCCAGAGAATGCAAATGTCTCTAGATAGTTCTCATAGATAACACTTTGAGACACTGGCGCATTTTGTAAATTGGTTCTTACCAGCAATAAATCCCTACAGTTCACATTGACAGTCAGCAAAACTCTGACTTTCTTGGGATTTTGTTATGTTCGTTTGTTTCATGCCCATTAACCCTCTCAAAATCTTTTAAAAGATATGAAAATTGTAAAGGGATGAATTCTTAAAATTTGTGCAAATTGTATTGAGATGAATTTCTAATACACCACTCCCTCAAAAACTTGCACACAAAAGGGTCCAAAAACATTGACCACATTATAAGCGAGGGTGCAAGTTATCAAGGGACCTATAACAAAACACAAAGAAAAAAGGGATCGTCATAGAGGAAAAAGGGGTGTGGGGTGGATTGGCAAGTTACAGTGTTGAATACTCAATTAACGCTGAACAAATATCACTTCACATTTTGAAAAAAATCTGTTATCTTTTTGTTACTCTTTGATGATTTCTCTGCTGCTGAGCAAAATCCCTCAGATTTCTCATCTGCATGACCTTTACGTAGTCAACATTTTGGGTCGCCAGCCACGATATAGCAATATCAAGAGATTATGCACCTATCGGCATGCTTTTGAATATTTTTTTGTACCTCCTTTGGTTGATTTGATACAAAAGACATATTCAAAGTGATAAAACATCACTGATCTATTTTAATTGATTTTTTTTAATGCTACAAACACTTCCCCAAGTTGGTTCAATGTGATAGTCAATTAACTCTTTTTATGTTTTTATAGACGAGAATATGTTTGGATTATAGTGTTTACATTGATGCAGAATTAAAGGATTAGAATGTGAATATCACATAGCAAGACATTTAATTGGTGTTTAATTCTCTGTTGCCAGCTGTTAGCATTTACCAGAAGTTTTCATTAATCATTATTTCACCAGATAGTTTATTTACAGTGCATTGACAGCTATTTTTCTTAACAAAAAAGCACTAACATTATATGTGATATCTTTTTCTAACATGCAAATTTCACAATATGGATTCAATCTTTACAGGCATTAATCACAATTTTTGATGATAACATGAGCTATGTATTAAGGTTGAATTTGCCAATTTAGCAATTCTTATCACGATTTTTTTCATTTTCTGCATATTTATTTTCTTTAGAAAAAAACTGGGATCCATGCCAGACATTGCATTATTAGCAGGTTTGCGAATTATCAGGGCATGAGTTATTGAGGGAGTGGTGTTTTGTGCAACTTGTACAGTGATAAATTTCTAGTACTTATGCAACTTGTGCAGAGATAAATTCCTAGAACTTGTGCAAATTGTACAGGAATGAATTCCTTGAACTTGTGCAACTTCTATAGGGATGGGTTCCTAGCACTTGTTCAAATTGTATAGGGATGAATTTCAAGTACTTGTGCAACTTGTACATGGATGAATTCCTTGTACTTATGCAACTTGTACTGATTCATATACCCTTCTAAATTATAGATACAGTGGTTTGTTTTTGTTTTGATCCTCTATTCCTTTCCATGTTCTGTCACATTGAAATATATGGCCACTTAGATATCGCAGGCAATATATGACAAAGTGCAAGACATTTCAGTGAAGGGGACAGGATGATGTTAGTACTTTTGTTTAATATTGTCAGGGGAGCACTAGGAACATATTACTGTCTATTGTCATGAAAATTTTAACAAGTCAGGCACCTGAGCCTACATGAAACTCAGAAAAGCCCATGTCCTATGTTTTCTATATGGAACTGGCATTTTGAATGACCCTTGTTATCAAGAGTGTACTGTCAAATTCATAACTACTGTTCAATTCACTGAGATATAAATTTTAACAAGTAAATCTTCTAGATCTCAGACAGAAGAATGTTTAACATCAGGTCCTAGCAAGTCATTCAGGTGATACAAAGTATTTAAGTAGTTACATTACAAAGGTATGACCATATTGTTAAATGTTTTATCAAGCAATGTAAAAATCCATCCTATTTGCAGTGAAGCAATGTTAGCATCTTGGGAGGGGGTGGGCTGTATCATTATCTACTGCATGTAAATGAATACATTAATAACTTTCTGTGTGCTGTTTGTCATATACATGGTCTTGTTTGCTATATTCATTGTGCCAGTAATTTATGGTTCTTGAAGTTTTTTTGCTTTGTTGAATTTTGCTAGTGTTATGTATAATTTACTTTTTAATTTTTTTATATTTAAGGGGATCAATTTTTGTGGCTTATGAAAAATGACATTTACGTTTAGCATATAATGTTATGGATTTTCATATGGGTCTTGTTGTTTTCACAAAAGGATCCTTATTCATTGAGTCTTTAAAATTGGGACTTAAGATAACTGCAAATGAAAAATGACATTTACGTTTAGCATATAATGTTATGGATTTTCATATGGGTCTTGTTGTTTTCACAAAAGGATCCTTGTTCATTGAGTCTTTAAAATTGGGACTTAAGATAACTACAAAATACATGAAAATTACTACCCCACAAAATATAGTGATTTCACAGTGCCATTTGTTCAGATTTTTACACTATAATTTATGATCAGATACATAGATACAGAATATTGTTTTGTTGTTTTTTTTACTACAGGTTTGGCACAGACTACTTGTATTATTATTGTATTTTAGATTTCCTAACATTGAGTAGTAAAATGGACTGTCTAACTCTGTTTTGGGAGTACCTTATATGAGCAGAAGTACCATGGAATTTTTAAATTAACCTGGCATTACATTCATAACATTCCCATACTCAAACTGAGACACCCATCTGGCCCCATAACCTTCTTGACTGTAAAACTCAAGCTCTGATGCAAAGCCCAAAAACTTTGATATTTTGTGTCTTTGATTAGAATTAAGTTATTTTTAAAGAAGTTTTAGGATTTTCTAACTTGAGCTCCTCTAGCAGCATACAGAATTTCAATTACATAGATTTTCTGCAAGCATAATATCTGCTCTGTGCATTTACAGTTCCATTTCTTGTTGAACATTTTGTTTGGAAACTATTGGGTCTGATTGATTGATTTTATGGTACTAAATTGTACAGAACTATGTATTGAGTATAAGTTTAAGAGTGGGAATGCTATTATATATTTTGGGTGCCTGTGCTGGAATATTAACTTACCTTAAAAATAAGAATTAGGAATCCTTTTAAGATTTTCATTTAAAATGAAGCCAGTCATGAAAACCAATGATAATGAATAATTTCCTTATATCATTTACTTAAGCATAATGAGGCATTAAAATAGAGAAAGCGATAAAGAGAAGATAATGTGAAGAAAAAAGTATAACTGTCACAAGAGTATATTAAGTATGAAATATGACTAAGAATGAAAGGTTCCTCATGTCAAATAAAATTAAAATTTTAATATATGATGCTATTTTGCTGATTCAGTTCTTACAGTCATGTTATTTTGCACTGTACATTATTAGATAACTCTTCATTCATGTTAATATTACCTCTTAAACAAAAAAGGCATAAGCTATAGGCCAGGACTTTCATTGATTTAAGTGTACTTTTGATTTTTGAGTGTACTCTTTCAGAAATATAGTAACTGGAATAGTTGCTACAGTATCTTATTTATTAATTGAATGAATTACAGCTGTCTCTCATTATAACATGACAATAACTTCTGATCATGAACTGTTTCAAATCACTGTATGGTAAGATTGATAACAATTTTGATGATTGTGTGTGAAAAGGAATAAACTAAGTAGTTCTTCTCCCTCATTAAGATATGTAATTGTAGTTAAGGTCCATGTTATTTACCAAATCAAAGCACAGCAAGAATCATAAAAAATTACTAATTGTATATTTGGTGGGAGAGAATAAAACAACAGTCAAGCATATAGTACTAATTTTAGTTTATGTAAATTAAACATTATTTTACTTCATAATATTTGTGAATTTAATTTGTCAAATAATATTTTAAACAGGAAATAAAGATGCAGTACTAGAGCATCATGTTTTTTTTTCAATCCATATTGTCACACATTGGATACAACAATTCAAGTACAATGGTTTACTCTTGGTCACAGTGTCCATATCACTACAGCATTTTATATGGAATTACTTTATAGTGAGTAGCATAATGAGGAGGGATACCTGTAGTTATATGTATTGTATAAGTATTGTTTGTATGAGGTATGGATGTCCAGATTGTATGTTTATTGTTTGCATGATTTATGAATATCAAAATTGGTATCCATACAAAAAAAACTATATAAAATGTAGTTTTTACTTTGTATAGAAGCAAATTTATTCAATGTGTTCATGTAGTTCTTGAATCATTGCAAGGTACAATCTTTATTATCAGTTTAACTAAAACTGTGTGACAAGATATGAATACCAGTCTTAAAAGATAGTCATCTGATATTTTTCTGAAGATGATAGTGATGTATAGACAGTTTATGCCGTTGAGTTAGAGCTGTTCCAGTAATACATACATGGGACCCAGGAAAAGCACTTTCGATATGGGGTACTCACCCATAGATGCAGTTTAAAAATTTGTTTTAATATCAACTATTTGAAATTAAAGTATCATTTGATATATTTTAAAAATAACTGCCTTCCCTGGGTATCATAAATGTTTAAATGGAACAGCCCACAGTCCTTTTTCCATAAATAATCTTCATGAGTGTTAGGAAGTGTTTGAAAATTGTTCTTTAATAGCTGTACAGTTGAAATGATAGTTACTGTTTTTCTTTTTTTCAGCTGTTCAAATAAAATTTTCATCAAAATAGTTAAGCTATTTACATGTACATGACTAAAAGTAGGTTTGTGAAATGCCAAAATCAATTGCATTTATAAATAACATGTAATGTTCCACATGTAAAGTATTTACTGTTGTCATTATTACCCATGGTATACAGGTCTGAAGTCAGTTGTATCATTGTTCTTCCATCAACTTCATCATTCCCTTCTAGTCCTGGAAGACAATTATGATAACATTGTGCCTATGATCTGTTGTTGAGTAGAAATCCATTAAAATCATCAACCCATTCTCTTTAGTCTTTTGTTTCAATTTGTTTACATGTACTTAGGGTATATTACTTTTCATTTAATCAAGTTTCACATTTTGCAAGAAATTTGCAAAACATTGTTGTTTTTTTTTTCCAAATCCCCACTGAGGATAGTGGGAGCATTGTTGTATAAAAGAACTTAACACTCTGTTTGCTGCCCCAAGACTAATGTTTTGTCCATTTGTCTCACTTTCATTTTCAAATCAATAATTTTAAAGCCAATTAATATACCATATATACTCACCTATTAGTTGAGCAAAACTTCCAACAGCAAATATCCTTATCCTCCATAGTGCATGTATAGATCAAGTTCAATGCAATTTGTTCTACTGATTACTCCATCCAAATCTGTCTGTGCATTATACAATGGCTGATCTCAGTCTGTGCAATTTACAGTTGTTGCTATAAGTGAGTATATATGGTAAGGGATGAAACTTGGTATAATAATTTTGTATAATACATTAGGGTCCTGTTTTCTAAGTTAAGGTCACTAGTCATTATTATAAGTTTCTGTTACAATTTCCTTTCTACTTTATAATTTTAAAGTCATTTGAGCTTAAGGGGTGAATTTTGATTGCCTAGTTCACTGCTATTCATTTCATCACATTGGAGTTTAGTACACTGCAGCTCAGAGTATCCTGACATTATAAGCTTTTGTGTATAAATGCTGTTGTGGTCTGCTGCATCAAAGATAAACAGCAGGGCATAATTGAATGATTTGGCTGTGGTGGTACATTTCCATTCAATTAAGTAAGGCTGGTTGTCATGATAAAAATCTTATTTATAATCATTTTGTCTCGAGTCTAAATTTTTTTTATTTCACTCATTCATCAGACTTGAATTGACACAAGTTTCTGCACAAAAATTGCATTGCCAGTGCTTCAGATTGAATCTTAAACACATCTTCAAAATTTTGTTTTACAATTTCAGACTTGAGAGAAAAAAGGAAGGACCTTTGTCAGTTGTCTATTGTATTCAGATTTTTTAGTGATAATTGGGTGTGTGGATATTTTTCTATTAATATAAATATTTAATACAAGGAACAACTACAACAATTCTTCCCTGGTAAAGGTCATTGAAATTTTTATTGATCTGCTAGAAAGCAGAGAGGTTAAGGTTGGTATTCCTTTCTGCACTTATATCACAGTTGCATTTTCTGAAAATATAATGGAAAATCCAAAATATTGTCAGCAAGTTTGCTTCTGTAACAAACCAAACTCATAAACATTTTCACCAGAAGACGACTTAGAGTCTAGGTGCTCTTCAAAATGGCTGTGCTGATCTGACACATAATATTTATGGCCATCACAAGAGCCATCTTTAAATTCTTTTTTTCTTATAATTGGAAAAACATATTACATTGAGTCTCACCAGAAAACAAATTATGATACTTAGTAAGTCATGCATAGAAATAGTGTCAATTTGACCAGCTTGAAAAATCTTGTTGCTAATCCTACTAAATGGAATATTATATCAACATGTTTTCACCAGAAAACCTCTAATAATATCAAGTTTGGTCTTGAATAAAAATGATCCTGATATGACATTTAGTTTGGCAATCTTGAAAATGTTATAACTACTGGTACTCCAAAGGATGATCACCAGAAAACCTCTTACAATGTCTTGTTGATTGTAAATGAGTACTCTGTGGCAGTTGAACTGTTGGAATAACTAATTTTCCATATAGAGTATTTAAGTAATTCAGTTTCAGTTGTTACTTGCTGTGTAAAAACTGATCCTCAAAATTTATATTTCTGCACACTATTCATGATTACTGTGTTTCACTTCTGAAATCAATTTTTGGTTAATGTTCCTTGTAATCAGATTTGTAAATGTTGTAAATTTGTTTATCTTATCAATTTTGTCCTGGAAAATTGCATAGTTGATTGTGTTGTTTTATGACTCACTGAGGAAAGGTTAAATGCCATTATGATTGCATCAACATCAGTTGAATTTTCATTATCTTTTATCATGAAAAAATCTATAGACAAACTTACATTCTTCTATGTTGTAATTGTTTCTCAGCTCAGTGTTGTTGAATCAGCTTCATGTGTTTCAGTGTTTTTTGTAATTTCTTTGGTTACTTTTATTACCTTTGTTAACTGAGACTTTTTCTCATCTCATGATCAGTACACATTTGTGTGACATTCAGGTTTTAACTCCCTCATTTTCCATTGCTCAGCTCTCTCTCTCTCTCTCTTAATATATATATATATATATATATATGTATATATATATATATATATATATATATATATATATATATATATATATATATATATATATATACAGGGGTCAAGCTCGACTTCTCCTTTTGGTCAGAACAGGGAGAAGTGGGAGCTAAACAGGGAGCAGTGGGAGTTAATCAGGGGGAAGTGAGATCGAAACAGCACACACACACACACACACACACACATATATATATATATATATATATATATATATATATATATATATATACACACACACACACAGATGCATTATCATATCTTAATGATGTGCTCTATTTCTTGGTATGCTTTTAACAGTTTTAAGCAATGCCTTATTTTCAAGTTGAAAAATATTTGTTATTTGTGAGTATCAATATATTTTGTACGCGTATAAAAAATTATATTCATACCCATTCTTTTCATACTTAGTATATGTGTTTGAATTGAAGTAAATGCACTGTATTTTGGCTGTATGAATTAAAAATCACATATGAAGCTATACATTGCAATTAATTTTCACTGATAGAAGTAACAAGATTAGAGCCTTGAAAATGCAAGTTGGTAAAAATGCTTAACAAACTACCACTTAATTATTTTATTTTTCTAAAGTTTTGTGTGCAATTTGCAGTCAAAAAGATTTCTAGCATTTTTTTAAACAATACCTAATACATGTACATAGGAATAAATGCACAGGTGACTTCAAATCACACTGTTCGTCCTGATTTCATTGTTCCAGATAAAACTTTAAGGTAACTATTCATAAACAACACACTGAAGCACTAAAGTCGATATATAACTAAACTGGACCCTACTTTTTACCCCCAACCAAAAATCCAAGAATTGGTCTTGTACAGAGTGAGTGCATCTATTTTTATACGGGAGGGGGGTCTTGAAGTACACACTATCTTACAAAAACCCCATAAGCTGATTGGTATCAACACCAGGTAATTACATTTGGTGTTGGGTTACAGCAGTGCCAGAACTTACTGGCTACAATGAGGGGGCATCTCAAAGTTGAAATCTACAGTCAGAGGGCAAAGTCATTTTCGATTTCATAACAAAAGAAGGCGATGTTTACGCTTCTCAGGTGACTTTTTCGCCCACTTCGCCTGGTAGTGTGACCACTGTATAGTGTGTGTGTGTGTGTATATATATATATATATATATATATATATATATTCTCCCATTCTAGAAATTTATGTTAAACTTTTTCTCACTGCATAACAGTGACGTCTTTGTGTTGAAATTTCATCATATACGTTAATTGAATAATACTTTCTGATGCTTTCCAATTGTTGAACGAAGTCATCTTTAAAGTTCATACTTTCATCCTCTTATGCTCTTGGTCTTCCACATCCTGTCAAAGATAGTGATAACTCTAGCTCATAATAAATGCCCTCAGTATTCTCTCCATTAAAGTCTTCCAATTTATATACAACTGACCATCAAGTACAATTTTTCTGATTTTGAATATTTGTTTGGTTTAGTTAGGAAAGACCAATCCTTTGTTTAACCAATGTTTAATTTATGTGTTCCAAATCTGTTGACAAATCACTTGTTAGATTCATTCATACTTTTAACCTATTTCAACTTGAGTCATGTCTATTGATGATTGATGTTATTATTTTCTTAAATTAACTTGGGTAAAACATCAACCCATTCTCTGGTTTCATATGTGTGAAATACCTCCACATCCCAGTTTTCAGTGTTTTGTTAAACCTTTCCATTACTGATACTTTCTTGTCCAAATAAATTAAGTTCATTGTTTCCTTGGCCATCAAATCCTTGGCCCTTTTGTAAAACTCTTCACCCTCATGAGACAGTACATTGTCAAGCTTTCTGTTTCAGATGTTTGCACTTTGATACTGTTTATGTTATTTCCCTGTTTTAATTACTTATCCCATGCATATTTTGAAACTTATTTAGTCACTATTAAAATGTATTTGTATATATTGCTATATATTTGATAAGCTTTGATAACAACAATACTTGCCACTGATTAATCACACAACATAGATCCTTTTTTTCAAAAATTAGTTTTCTTTCTAACTTGTGTAACATGCAGATTGTTTAATTAAGAAAACTTTCATTCATAAATTTGATCAAATTTTATTTGATTCTCCAACTGAAATTTTTTAATACACCTCCACTATGAAAACATGCCAAGAATTATCACTTCTGTTTTTAAGACAGATTCAAAACCTGCTGCCAGTAGCTTTCAACACAACTCTTTTTCTTTACTAGAATCTGCTGCTTTGCAAAACATTTAGAGGTATGTTAACTGACTAACTGTAAGAATCATGGGAATAAAGCCAGACTGGAAGGGTGTAAGAATGTTATTTCATGAAAGTAATGAAATATGTGGTTTCAACTTCAGTCCTTCAAAAACTTTGCCAGCAGTATTGACAAGTTATCTTGGTCTGTAATTAGATACAACACACTTCTTTAAAACTAGACACACGTTTGCTTCTTTCCTAGAGTCTCAAAAGGTAGCTTTTCTAAGACTGCTGCTCCTTCATTTGTGATGTTCAAAGAATTTCATGTTACAGTATTGTGTTGAGATTTTACATTACCACGATTATGTAATTTTATCAAGTTAATGTATCTAGTAGCGAGATTACAGTAGTATGGTGTATTTCATTAGAAAGCAAAGTGTTCCAATACTAAGGTTTATGATGATGGGGTGGATTTGTTTGATGCAGTAATTGATAGTTTTGTTTTAGTAGTAAAAGGTTAGATTGTTTTTGCAAGTGTATAAGCTATGCACATTATTTTGTTGTGATTTAAATAGTATAACAAGTGCTTCAGTTACTTTTTTTGCCAATTTAATGCAGTAGTTTGTGTTTCATCTCCAAGAGCCTTCTTATGCATTAGTGGGCTGATGATGGTTGAGGTGTTTGAATTAATCTATGAATTAAATCTACAACATCTCAACCTTTTTATATAAATATTTAATAATTCATTGAATCAGAAAAAAAATGACCCGATAATGACTAAAGAAGATTTAATTATCTGCTTTATACTTCTTTCATTAAAGCAATTTGTTTTGAGAGAGCATTATCCATATAAAAGTTCTTAACTAATACAGCTTGTGGATTCTTTGAACATATGCATGAAGAGAGTACATCCTCTGATCATCAGAAACATGTTTCTAATGATATTTATTATGTCATTTGCTAAAACTGTGTGGAAGACTTGATGTTAAAAAAACTAGTTTTGAATTGTATGCTAATATTTGCCCCATTTAAAGAACAATACTGATTTTTTTAAAGTTGTACACACATGTGCCCACTGTTGCCATATCATCATCAATACACTAAGTATCAAAGGACACACAAATAAAGGAATAAGATTAATATTGGTACTTTAAAAATGTACCAAGAGAAAATGCAAATGAAACTGCATGGAACTGAGTTGTTACAGTTTCTATTCCACAAAATCAATCCAAATTAAAGCATTGGGGTATTTTCCTCCTTATGATTTATATATTTTTTAAAGTCTTTGGTAAAAATGAACCAATTGGATCTTTTCTTAGTTTGATTGCTGTATGATAGTAGAATGGTTTACCTGGCATAGTCAACCTTTCATTTCAATTATCCAACATGGAAATATAAAAAAGTCAGGCAGTTAATATTATCCACTCTATTAGAGTCAACTTGTATGATGCCTAGAAAGAGACCAACAAAAATTACTCTTTTACATGAAGAACAACAGCCCCAAAAATACCCATATCTGATATCTCAGATCAAATTAAAAAGTAATTTTGAGTCATCTAACAAATAAATTGCAATTTGGTTTTATTGTTAAATGAATCATTGTTAATCCTGTTTAAGATTATTAAGGAGCAGTGATTATAGTGCTTTCAACATAGATTTGAGCAAACTCAAAATGCATTAGATTGTTTTGGGTATGTCCCCCATCATATGTATATAATTGGAAGAGTCCACTGACCTGAAATGAAATATATTACAGATGATACATAAACATTTGGAAGGGTCCATCAAACAAGATGGGCATGTTCCCATGATTTGTTGACATTTGGAAGTGTCCATGGACCAGAAACAGGTTATGTTTCCCATTATCTATAGATATTTAGAAGGCTACATTTACCTACAATATATTAGTCTGGATTACAAAACATCACTTACGTGGGCTATAGATGATTATTTAAAAACAACAGCCATTTTAAAAATAGAAATATTTCATTTTATTATACCACAAAGTTTAGATTGAAGAAGCAACATAAATTCTTTATCACAATGTTCTGCTCCTTATTAGGTTATTACATTCTTTGCTTAAGAGATAGTATTTATTGCAAAGCACTGGACAAAATTGTAGAATTATCACAGATATGTTAAGTGATGCTCTTTCAGTCAATCACACCAACAAGGCTCAAATTTATGAAACAGAATAAATCGGCAATACACATCTATTTCTGACACAAAAAGTGCAGACCGTTTACTTCTTTTCTTGAACACAAATATTCTGTAGACTGTTAACCAGGTTGGTTCTGTGTCATTACAAATTACAGTGGACAACACAATGTACATTGACACATTTAACATCCACTCACTGCTAACCCATTGTGGGAACTGAAGTGTAAAAAATAAGTTATTCAAAGTAATCAGCTTGGAGAATTCTACTACTTTATTCAAACTTAAAAGCATATGTCTTGTTCTTTTACAATAATTATTGGATTTTTAAGATATGTTGAGAACATGAGGTTAACTTAAATTTCTGAAGGATAAAAAACATGATAAATGATGAACTTAAATTTGGATTTTGTGCCCTAAAAAAAAACAAGTGGTATATCCTCATAACTGGGTTGATACTTTTGTCATTTGTTTAAATGTTACATTTTTGAAGCATAGATTATGACACAGATTACAATCTTTAAGATTTACATATATGTGTGGATTAAACATCACACCATTTGCAATGGCCATGAAAATAAGTAGACAATATGATGTAAGATAATATGGCATATCTTGCCTCTCTTAATTGACAGGAGCCTTAAGAAATGAGATGGGAGACATTGTACACAGGGAGAGGCACTACACAAGTATGTTTTCTAATTTTTATCACACATAATGTCATGTTTGTTTAAATCTGGAGATGATTGCTAAAAAGAATTTGCCTTTCTGTGTCAACCACAGGGCAATTTACAAAACTATCTACACAGATGAATAATTTAATTTATTCTATACTGTTTAACCAAATCTGCTCATCAAGGGTTCAAACTTTTGAATGAAATATGACTGTTTGACCATCTCCCATGACAGTAAAGATATTGCAAATGGGTTTTTTTTCTATTTGTTAAACTCGTTGAATATAAGATGTACCATTCACTATAATATTTGTCACAGTTTGGATGTAATTAATAAAAAGTTAATGCTTCTATATCTAGGTGATCATATGTACAAAACAAAGTTCTAGTGTTAAATTCAACTTACTAATAATATTCCTTATATGACTGATCAAACACTTCAATTATGAATATTTAAATAAGGATGTTTAAAAATACAGGTAGCAAACAGGATATGCTATAAATTTTTCACGACAGAAATTTTTGCAAAAAACAACACTTGGTGACATGGTTTATTTCAAATACAGCATCAATGAAGGAACAAAACAGAAGAAAAAAAAAACAATGGAAAAGGATTGTTCTTTTTCCTATGAAAACAATGTAACAGTGTTTGGTGGCTTGCACTAAGGAGGGCAGAAGATGAACTGTTACTACGGCACTAATTATACCTGTGCTCTACTAATTTAGAAAAGAAATACTAAGTAAGACTGTTTGTATATCAAAGTGCTTGTTTTGTTTGATATACCCATCAACTTGTCAAGTTGTAGCTGATATGACTGTTCAAAACAAATTTATATTATGAAAATGGCTACAATTGGCTATATAATCTTGTATTACTCCATGCTTGGCCCTTTTGATGACCAAATATTAATAAAGTGTGTAATTACATGTATATACATTGTCCATCCTATGTACATATTCCTTTTTTTTAAACATGGTTAATAGTTCTCAATTCAGCATGCAGGATTCATATGTAGGAACCATGTATTTAATGTTGATAAAGGCATCCTCTCCACCATGTCTCTCAAAGGCTTCTAATGTCTCCTGAATGAGGTCTCCAATGTTTTCACGCTTCTGTTGGCTGTAGTCAATACCATCACCTGAGTTCACTGAAAGAGAAGAAAAGTGTTGCTATCATAAAATATTTGTGAAGATCAATTGAAATTAAAAGTATTCTTAAAACATGGATATCTCAATGCCCTCTATGTCTGAATGAATGGTACAAGTAAAAAAGCAATATCTCTGGCAGAATATATACATGTATGTAAGATAATAAAATAAAATAGAGACAAACAGTCATACATACAATTATAGTGTTATAAAAGATATACAATTTCATAATTGAAAAGAAAATTATACAATTTTATATAATACATTGGTATTAAGGTCATTAGGATACAAAGTATATAATTTATGAATCCAATAAGTCTCTTTTATAAGTCTGTTCATGTCTCCATGCACAATATCTATTGGCATGAAAGAAAAATCGAGTAGACAGTGATTATGGGTGTTAAAATGTGTAGAAATATTAGATGAAAACTGAGGATCTTTATAATTTTTAATATGAAAGCGATGACTATTCATTCTTTTAGAAACTTGTTTAAGTGTTTGTCCAACATATTGCATGTTACATTTTTGACAGGTTATCAAATAAACCACGTTAGTTGATATGAAGTTAGTGTTATAACGTAGGGAAAATGTCTCTTTTGTGTTAGCGCTATTAAAAAAACTACTTTCTTTTATGTTTGCACATTGAGAGCATCGATGTCTGTTACATTTAGATGATGAGAATAGTCCTTTTTTATTTTTTTTTGTATGTTTAGTTCTAATTAAAAAATCTTGCAAATTCTTGGGTCTCTTATAAGCAACAGTAGGCTTATTGTTGTAAAGGGATTTTACGCTGTTTTTTTTTTGATAGGTTTAGGAGACTCCAATATTTATTAATTATAAAACCTATATTAGGTAATGAAGGATTGTATTGTATTGTAAAAGGAACTATATTTTTCTCCATTGTACAATTTGCTGTATTTAAAGCCTCATTTTGAGAAAGATTACAGGTTTTGTTCAGCGCAGAATCAATGATATGTACTGGATAATTTCTGTTTTGGAAATATGTTTTTAAATCATTCAATGAATTTTGTAATTGACAATCATCTGAAATAATGCATCGGTATTTTTTAGCCTGGCTATATGGTATACCGTTTTTACATGACATTGGATGGCATGAAGAATATTCTACATACTGGTGGATATTAGTTTCTTTGTCATGAATATTCGTAGAAATAGTGTTATCAATATAGTTTAATTACATCTAAAAATGAAACATGCGTATTTGATGCAGTATAAGTAAATTTAATTGTCGGATGAAAATGATTTAGGCAATGAATGAATTTCTCCAGTTCTTCAGTTGTTTTCCCTACGTTATAACACTAACTGCATATCAACTAACATGGTTTATTTGATAACCTGTCAAAAATGTAACATGCAATATGTTGGACAAAAACTTAAACAAGTTTCTAAAAGAATGAATAGTCATCGCTTTCATATTAAAAATTATAAAAATCCTCAGTTTTCATCTAATATTTCTACACATTTTAACACCCAAAATCACTGTCTACTCGATTTTTCTTTCATGCCAATAGATATTGTGCATGGAGACATGAACAGACTTATAAAAGAGACTTATTGGATTCATAAATTAGATACTTTGTATCCTAATGGCCTTAATACCAATGTATTATATAAAATTGTATAATTTTCTTTTCAATTGTAAAATTGTATATCTTTTATAACACTATAATTGTATGTATGACTGTTTGTCTCTATTTTATTTTATTATTTTACTGATTCAGATTTCATTAGAGACTCATGTATCTTTTAGATCCTGTCATATATATATATATATATATATATATATATATATATATATATATATATATATATATATATATATATAGTTTTTGTGATTATACATTGTTTTTTATGATGTTACCTAATGACGTAATTTCTTATGAAGTTACGTAATGATGTAATTGTTATTTTAGCCTGTAAAGACTCATCCGTTTATTTCAAAACATTTTGTGCCTGAAGAAGCATATATTATATGCAAAACTAGTTGCACGGAATTATCAATTATCGGTGTTTGTGTTGTTTTTTTAATCCCAATACATGTATGTAAGAGCATGCCAAAAAAATGTTCATAATAAATAAAGAAGGGGGAATAACATTTTTTTTTAAAAAATCATCTGTGATGACTAAAATGATCTGCACATATTCATTTGATGTCAAGTTACTGTGCATATCATATTTTAAATGGCATAAGATGAGTTGCATACACAAAATTCAAATATTCTACACACTGAACAACAAGGAAATAACTTTGTAAAACTTGTAATATGCACATGTTCAGCTCATTTCAATATCTTGGTCAAGGTTCAGGGTGATGCCTTTGTATATATGTGGCCATCCTGAAAATCTTGTCATCACTAGCATAGGTTTAGGATTTCATTACTAAATGTAATTGGTCTGGTTTGAAAATAGTCTCAATATCAATTGAATCATACAAAATGGCCACAATGGAGGATCTCTTGAAAATGTTATTGCTCTTTCTCATGAATGAATGGTTGTATTGACATCAGGTTCAGTTGAAATATTTCTTACAACATACAATTTGTTCAAGATAAAAATGGCATTGATCTGATCTTATGAAATGGCTGCCACAAAGACCATTTTTTAAAAAAATCTTGTTATCTTGTTATTACTACTCTATCTGAACAGATGCTCATTTTGACATGGGGTTTTCAACAAAACACTTCTTGTAATTCATGGCAGACCCAAAGGTAAAAAGCATTAACATGACTTTTCCATATGGCCAGCACATCAGCCATCATACAAATTTTATTACAGCTACTTCTCCAGAATGAATGGTCTTATCACTAAATTGCAATACTGTATGTAGATCATCTTAAGGTGACACTGATCTATCCTCCAAAACTGCTGCCTTGGCAACCATCTTAAAAAACCTGGATTTGCCAATTTCTAAGGTGGCGCTCTACAGTTTCATATTTAGCATAGGGTTAGAATTTTAAAGAAAATGAATTTCCCTGGGTTTCCTCACTAGTTATACTGGCTATTTAAAAAAGACTTTGTATATCTTAAGTACTGTTTAAAGAACCTTTAATTCCCTTTATTTTGGTGCACAATTTATGGGTGTAATATGGGTTAGAGAGTACACAGTTTGGCCTTACTCCAGATGTGCATCTTTCAAAACAGTGCTAGCTCTACTAGCTCATTTTCACTTTTTGAACTTCAGAGGTGAATTGTAAAAAAAAAAAGAGCATAACTTTTTTACATTGTATGTACTGTATTTGGTAATTCATTCATTGCACTTTTAGAAGCTGATATTGTCTAGTTTAGCAAAATTCATTTTCCATATTTTAATAGCTGCCAAGAATAGTGTACTTTAGACAAATTCAGGTTGATTTTTGGAGCACAAGGGAGCAGTCATTTTAGTTAGCAGTGTCTTAGGATCATTTAAAACTTCCAAAAGTACAATATCAAAAGAAATTTCAGCCACATTACATGAAAGTAGCATATAGGTATGCCAACATTCTCTCCACTGTGCATGTTTAAAATGCAAACAACTTCACCTTACATACATCACTCTCTCAAAAGTACATAATAACTGGTGAGTGCCACCTAATAAATAGATGGTTGTATGAACCTAGGGTTTTCTCTTACACACAATACCAATAAACTCTACATCTACTTATAATACTGAATTAAAGGATTCTGATTTGTCACCTCCTGTGTCTCTAATGTGGTGACCATCTCAAGGATCTTGTTATTACTTCTTCTTGCAACAATGGCTGATGTTTTGACTGTACTTATCTTATTAACATGTTAACTATCTATATAAGAATTATTCTTTTACCAAATTGGTATGTTTAGTTTGTCAAGAGTGTCCTGGATGGTTTCTATACCTGGCAGTTAACAAGAACAAAAGGTAGTAAAAAACGGATTTCACATAAATTCCTGCAAACTGCTTTTGGCCAGTAGTAGGCAAGTCACTTTGAGGGATTTTTATTTATGTTTGGCGAAGGAAAGCAATAAAGAAACTATAAATTCTTGAATAATTAACTATTTCATATTTTATGTGCTTTATATCTCTAACTCAAGCTTTTAAGTTAGTAATATTTTCTACCTTCAGTTTTGTCAATACATGTACTTTTATCAGCAATGGCTTTGGTTTTTGTATGTCATTTATTTTACAAGCCAGTCAAAAAAAAAAGATATGATTTATTCAATTCAGATCACTAATGCTTTTATTCATTACTTTAATGATATATGCAGTTCTAAATTTCTTTCTGAATGTGAAGATATTGTTAAATCAGCAACACAAAGCATCTTTTTTTGATGTCTGCCAAGATTGCTGAGTACTGAAATTAGTTTCTCACATACATATATCACTGGACAGTGTCTGCATAAGATTTATATTTTTACCTACAGGAAACAGGGCTCTTAGAAGTAGATAAAGCAAAACATTAACCTTATACATTGTTCATTGTTCAATAATCAGCTATTAACTTCTTACTTAATCTTAACAAAATTGTTTTAAAAATTCCAGTCTTTTCCAAGTATTTAAATATGTAGGTTTGAACTTCAATGTGTATGTGATAAAATGTTTTTGGAATTTTTAAAATTTTTATTTCCATACATAGGGCGGCAATATTTTCCATTACTAACCTAAGAAAGATGCTGCTGAGAAATTGGTCCTTTAATGTGAATATTAATTTTTCTATACAAAAGCTAATTACATGAAACTATACTGTGATACAATGATTTTTGTGTGTGTCTGGGCAAGGATAATTTGGTATTTTCATCCCCTGCCTATGTATTTCTTCTCTTTTAATAGAATATAATTATTTGAAAAACACTTTTTTAATTAAACAAATTTCTTATCATTAAAAATGTGCCATTGCTGAGAAATACAAATACTGTCTAGCTGGAGGTATCATTTATCTGTGTATAAGAATCATCTTTTGAATTAATCATTGACAAAATATTGATTTACTCTGTTCCTGGAAATAAGGTTAACATCTTTTCTTGTTCTTGATCTCTAGGCAAATATTTTATTGTACAGTTAACATTACTTAGAAAATTATTGTGTACACATAATAATCAATTCCTACATGAAGAAAATACATATACAGTGTTATTTACCAATAATCATTTGCACATAATTTATTTTCACATATCTTTAGATTGTGTGAAAATAATGAGCATAAACTCTGATATGACTATATGATAATATTCCATTATGTTACAAATAAGAAACTGCATAATTACTGTGCTCTAAATTTGTGTACATAGATAAAAACTGTTGGTTTACAGTAACATGCAAGACTTCCTTCTTTTGAGGAGCATATTATTTAATTCCCACTTAAACCAATAAGAGCTTATTACTACAGGGCTTAACAAATTTTATAAAAGTTAGCTTGCTCAGGGTAAGCTGACTGTAAAAATGAACTTGCCCTTGGAGTTATTCAAACTTGCCTCAAAATATAAGAACAAAATATCACAACTAAAGTATGAGAATTATAGTAAAATGGACAATGTTTAATAGAGATCACATATTTAATTTATAAAAATACTGAACTTGTGTCATGTTCTTTTGGATTGTACCTTAAAACAATATGTTAATAATTAAAGTTTTAAAAAAGATATGTATAAATAGTACATATATATATATATATATATATATATATATATATATATATATATATATATATATATATATATATATATATATATATATATATAGATGAGGAAAGAAAAGAAAGGTTAGAATGCCAATATAGTTAAATGAGCAAAGATATATACATGTATAAACAAAGATAAATGGAAAGATAAATACAACTTTTGAAAATGACTAGATTTTAAGGGTAAAGACTTTAAATTGAAATATTAAACAACCAAGAACATAACTGTGTTAACTTAATTTTAATAGTTATTTTTTATCTGTGTTCCACTTAAAGTTAAATTGATTATGCTTATTTTTTAATTAAATCCAGCAAGAAGTAAAAAAAAGATTTAAAAAAATAAATCTCTGTCCAGTTTTTTAAAAAAATAAACTCTCTGCTTTTTTCTTGGGAGTGTTGTGTCCACTCACACGCCTGATTCTGCTTCCACATTGTACAATTTTCACCATGAAATTGGTGACTTGCATCTAAGAATCTTTGCCAAGCTTGTGAATGGATAGACAAAATATGTGTGTGAGTGACCATCCTGCAATGTAAAAGCCGGATTACCAAATAGGTAGAGTAGGTACTGGCCTATGGGTCCCACGCCTTGGTTTACTAAAATTGTTTGTTGGTAAAATTAAATATGTATTAGGAGATAATCTTCGAGGGATCCCAAAGATTTTGACTGCCTAGACACAGCATTTAATCCAGCACCAGCACAATGTACATACATGGGACAATGAAGCTCAGCTGAAACTTAGATTTATATGCAAAACACCACTTTAATTGATAATGTTTTAGGAATAAATTTTTATTCTTTTATTCAAGTAGTACACAAGTGTGATATCCTTTCATGATGTTACTCAATGCACATGCAGAATAAAAAAAAAAAAACATCTTTCCATGTGTTACTGACTTTGTTTAAACATTTTTGAAAAAGTGCATGCCTATTTCATCACCAAAAAACAGAATAGTACATTTGAACTCTATTTACATGACGTTTTTGACACTTGTAATAATTTCTAACTACTGATTGGCATCAATAGACTCCAAAGACAGATATCAACAAACAAATTTTGTAAATTTCATATAAAATATATTTTCATCTGAAATCACATGCTTCTTTACTTACAGTTCTTATTTTTGAAGATATTGAGAATTGGAAGAATCTGTCTATAGTATGGAACTAGGGCTTCTCCCACCATATCTGCAGATACTACCAAATGTTGCAAAACTTTCAGTGTTGTACACACCACCTGGTGATTCCTTGTGTTCAGAGCATCTGAATATAAAAGCAGCAAAGTAAATCATGATATTAACAGACAAGTAATACACAACAACTACATCTGACATGAACTACCTTACTATTTACACATCCATCATTTCAGATTAATATAACTGCTAGCCATGCCTTATAAATGAAGGTATTTTAAATCGCAGAGTATTTCAGCAATAAAAAAGTTGTAATTTGTTAAAAAAGCAGATGTTTATGACAGTTAACATTATACAAAATTAAAAGTTAATTGTAAAAGTCAGTTTTCTTGTGAAACTTGCAAATATCATTGTTAAATCTGATAAAGTGTAGCATGTGGAACAAAAATCCCATCATTCATCATCTAGAAGGTGATCAATGTACAAAATCATCTGACTACCTAAATCTAAAACTATTGGGGTCAAGACAGAATGGCATCTGATCATTTGCCTTGTACAACTGCAGTCAGAAGTTAAATCAATGCAACTAAATGTTCATAAAATAAAGTTAAGGTTTTTCCCATTTGAATAAATACTCCCCAAGAGATTCTGATAATGTAAAAATGGTATAATATATCTAAATTATACATGTAATTTGCTTACTTTTGATTGGGATAATAAGCTGAGGAATAACAGGTAAGATCTTTGAGCCTCCATGCTCCAACATATCATGGACACCTTGCCTGGCAAAGAACTCATATGGGTGTGTTGTTTCACAGAGGCCATCAAAGAATAAGGGCAGATAGTGGTGGTAATCTAGTTTCTCTATTTCCACCTGAAATATTAAAATAGATGATTTCTGAATTTTTAAATCAATTGCTCCAACTTTAATGTTCTAAAATGAGGAAAGAAGATACTGGTAAATGGGAACATACTCTCATACAAAGAATATTGATAATCATGAAAATCAGGTATATATGTTTAGCAATTCACGCTTTTTCATCATGGATTTATTATCTCTAAGCAGGTAAATGCCAGATTTTACTGATACAATACAACTATTCAGAAAATCTGTATGTATATCTCTGATCACTTATGCAAAGTCAAGCATTATGACATTTTGACTTAGTAAGCTGCCAAGTTGGTCAGATATTATTATTATTATTATTATTTTTTATTTTATTTTTTTTTTGCTGTTATTATTAGAAAGCATGATGTATCTCTATATTCCAAAATTTTCTAAGGCAATAACATTCTGTTTCATGGAGTGGAAATCGACACACTTGACAAAAATGTACTCCACTGTTAGTGGACTCTGGCAGGGTATACTCTCTGGTCAAAGTTAATGAGTCAGGTATGTGTTTCTAATATGTAATTGACACAACACCACATCATCTCTCTGATTAGTTCTATATGAGTGGTACCACTCACCTACACTTATGGTGTGTTTGACATACTTAAGTTTATGGCATTTTCATTCCATATATTTTGCCAAATATGATGGACAATATTTGAAATCAGTATATGGAATCTTCCATTCGAAAATGAACAACTGAAATGCAGTTTGAACTGCATTATCTAGTAATTTTATTACCCTTTATGCCAATAAGACAAGCCAACAGTAAAGAATAATTTTCACAGATTGTAAGATAATTTCATACTTCTCCAATATCTGGGATATTAATGGGTTGTCAAATTTAAGACTGCAAGGCTTTCAGTTCAGAAAGGGAATTTGGCAAACTACATAATTTGTTGCTTGGGAGGTTTCCACATAGTCCAAAGCTTAGAGTATTGCTGTAATTTCTGCCCTAAAAATAAGTGCTTTATTTGATCTTGAGATGGACCCATGTGGTGTGTCACTATGGCAGTTCCAACTTTATCTCCATCTTTCAAGCCATATGCGGGGCCCTGAGTGGCCTAGTGGTCTAAAGCACTCTCCATTACCGATCACTGCCATCTCACCTCTGTCTGCGTGGGTTCGAGTCTAAGATTCGGTAAATGTGGATATGTGAGAAAGTTTGCCATTAGCTTCTCGTGGGTTGGTGGGTTTTTTTCCGCGAATTTCCCAGTTTCTTTGTCCACCATTAATGCTGGCCGCCATGTATAGCCTATTGTGTGCTGAAAAATGGCGTTATGCCCCAGAACAACAAAAACAACAACAACAAACCATACACATACAAGTACATATGGCTACAATAGCAGGCTCTGATTTCAATGAATTTACTCTTGAAGAGGAGATGATTTGCTGAAGACACTTAGAATTTGCAAGGGTCAAAAGATCTCTTAGGAGATATTTTAATTTTGATAATGACAGTATTGATTTGGGAAAGGAAAATTTTGTTACATTTCCAATGCTGATGTTTGCTGTTTCATAGTGAGGAATTTGTATGCCAAAAGGTGGAATGAAGTTGGTTTCTGAATGTACAAGGTTGAAATAAAGTACTGATTCGTTTACCTCTGCATAGAAGCTTTCTGAAGAGGAGGTTTTAAATACACCTAGACAGACTTTAAGTCCCTGACTGTGCATTGGATAAAGCATATGGAGGTATGATTTGCATGTTGACCTATACACAATTGAGTTATAATCAAATTATAACCTATATATCCAGATCAAGACCTTCCAATCAGCACCCTAATCTGTGTTTGCCATGACTAAATCAAGGGATTTCTGACATTTGTTCTCAAATTTATTTATCTGTGGATGAAAAGTTGCTTTACTGATGAAAATAGGGCTAAAAATAAGCTCTCTTCCACAACTGGAACAAGGCAAATGTCAAAACATAGTTTTGAATCATCATGGATATGATCCAATCAGCAGAAATGTATAGTTCTATACTTTGTATAGTTGAACCCATTTTCTTCTGCCCATTTCTGAACCTGGTTTATGCTAAACCTTAGCTGATTTTTAACAGTATTTATACTGAAATTCATCAACAAACAACTATCAGTCAGTTCCTGGATGAAGGCATTTCACTATGCGGTTAATTTTGATGTTGTATAGGGTGTCTGACAATATGCTGACTTGAGGTACACCAGTTTTCTGAGGTTAGCTTTAATTCTGAAGCTTTTATCTTTAACAAAATTGGAGATAAAGTTAGGCAGGCATCCCTTAAGACCTGTAGTTTGAATAGGTAATTATTTCAAATTTTAAGTGGTGTCATAAGCTTTCTCAAAGTCAATAAAGACAGCAATTATATGTTCTTTCCTTATGTAAGCATCTATAATGAATGGTAGTCTGACAAGGTAGTCTATTAAGCCTCTGTCTGAATCCATATTCGACATATCTTAGCAATCTAACATTTATCATCCATTTCATTGTTTTGCAAATACAACTTGTTAATGCTATTCGATAATAGTTTTAAGGATCAGTGTGGTATTTCCAGGTTTTTGTATTGGAGTAATTGTTGCTCCTTGCCAAGGCTGCAGAAAATCTTCAGTTTTCCAAATTATTCTTAAAATGTTTAGCAGTGTATATAGAGCTGTGTCAGATAAGTGTTTCAGAAGTTGAAAGTGGATAATGGCTGGTCTTGCTGAAGTGTCATGGGCTTGACTGAGTATTTTAACTCTATGGGAATGAAACTTTTACTGGAATCTTTAACATTAGCACATATCAAATTTAGAGGCGCATTTACTTCATTATTTTAACCTGGCAAAAGTTGGCAGGAAAACTTTCTTGGAGTTTTTCAAGAATATTTTGGCCAAAAAAAATTGAGATTCCTCATGATTCTGACCATTTCATCCAATTTCTTGAAATACTTGATATAGTTCAGCTTTTATTCTTGCTAATTATTATTTATACTATATTCCATACCAATTTAGCAGTATAAAAAGTTTTAGCTTAGTAAATATTCAAATTTTGGTTACCAGATTGGCCTTTTTCCATTCTCTGATAGCATCTTTTACATGCATTGTCAAACTTTGGAATTATTTAATCCCAGCAATATCCCAGATTATCTTTGTAATTAGAAGTATTCAATCTACTGCACTGTCAAAATGATCACCTGTTACACTCAACTTACAAGGGATTTAACTGCTTCCCAATCTGATTTATTAAATTTCCTTCTCTGTTCCAAGTCCTTGAGATTTGGGAATATTACTTCTAAAATATATTGGAAAATGATCAGTACCATATAGGGTATCACCAAATCTCACAAGAAATCAAATAAAAAGTAACGGACTGTAAATAGTTAAATCTAATGACAAGCAGGATCCTGTGGCAAAATGTGGGTAGGTATACGATCTGTCATGAAAAAGGCAAACATTATGTTTTAAAACAAGCCTTCTGTCCTCTTCCCTTTTTCATCTATATCTTTACAGCTCTAGAGTCTATGGAAGCTGTTGCAGCTGCCAACAAAACAACAAAGTGCTGGCAACTGTTCAATAAGATGGTTAAGATCAGACATATTACAGGAGTGCTTGGAGGAAAAAATATTGAATAAAGTGAAAGAGTTTCATGTAGCTTCACATGAACGACTATGGCCTGTAAAGTGTTTATTCCACTGTGATGAGTCATTGTTTTTATGATGGACACTTCTCCAGCAGCCATATGATTATTTCTTGAAACTAGATCATGTTCTCTAAGCAGAAGATTAATTTCATCAATTCTTCCTTTAAGCATCAACAATTTCATAGCATTATGGTCTCAGACATTTTGCTGAACATGGTGAACATACTGGACATTCTGGGAGATTTTCTTGGTGTGATACCAGGGGATCTCCAGTGTCCATACTCTCTAGAATACCAACTTATTAAAGAACTTCATTGGATTGTCTGAACCTCTGCAAAGTCTAGAAGGATAGTTGACAATCTTCTGTAGTACACTAATTCTGTACTCACTGGGAAATCTAGTAGAAGTGTTGAGAATCTCCAACAGTACACTAATTCTGCTATTGGTGTTCTTATCCTTTCTTAGTCTGGATTTTTGCAATTTCTGGTTTGTAGCATGTTCTACTTGCTATGTAGTTAGACTCATTATTTGATCTATTTACTGCACAGTCAGTTTGGGTAGTTGCTAGTTTGGGTTTTGGAGGCATTGAGGACTGTGAATTTGGCTTGATCTTTGCACCATGTAATAATATATGTCTGTTTGCACACAGACAACATTTATGAAAGATTTTTCTCCACTATAGCTGCATTTGCATGGGATTTGTGAGCTGCTTAAGTGGAGCTGTGGCTTCCACAAATATACTGGACCCAGGAAAGCTCAAGCCTTTCTCCTGTTTAAGTCATTCTATCTCTTTTACTTGTTTTCATTTGGAGCAGTCTCTAGAGTATGAGTAATATTCTGCCTGGCAATTCACACATGAGATTCCTATGAGCAGGACAATTCATCTTGCATTACTCCTTGTCTACATGCTGGACAGATTGGTTTCCTCTTGCAGCAATCTTTGTAATGAACATATGGCTGATGAAACACCACAAAGGATTAGGAATGAAAGAATCAAATGGGATTTTTAAGAACTAGGTTTTCATCAAAGTAGCTGAAGTGGAACTTCACTTCTGAGACATCCTTAGAGCTGAGATTTTTAAACATTTCAGCCTCAATGTGGCCATTCAACCTCATCATTAAATGACATCACTACACAAATTTAGAGATTGTGTTGCAAAACCAAAATAGTAACTCCACAAACTTTTTGTGCAAAACAGATTGTCAGTATTAGCAACACTCTACAAGTAGTTGGACACAGCCAGGGTTTTTAACTCTACAAGATTTGGTACTCCAGTCAATCCTTTTTAGGTCTTTGGCTATTACAAATGGTGACAGCTTAATCAGCTTCTGATTCTGATCATTAGTTCCAATGGTGAGAAATCATGGCCAAGTTTCATGACTTTAATGAGTTTTCTCATCCTAGCCACTGGTTGAATTAATCCTAGTCCTTTTGAGAATAGATCTGACACTACTGATTGTTTGGTTACTTTTCCCATATTGGCATAATGAATAATCAGTCCCCTGTGCTCCCCACTCACCTCAGAGCCAAACAAAGGAACATATTATGTAAATTTAACACACTTCTCATGTTAGGGCTACACAATGTGATACACTCAAGCAAAGTATATACTTCAATCAACTGACCCTTGCCACCACCCTCAGAAGCTGTCTTTTGTAAGGTTTCATCATCAACATGATTTTGATAAAGCACCAAGGTTACTTTGCAAACTTGATGATAAAAACTTTAAATGAAGACTGTTCACACAGCCCCTAAAGCTTGTTCTGAGGCCCAAATGATCAGACCATGTCCTATTAACCACACATCTAGCTTAAGTTGAGATCCACAGAAACATTGTTACCTTCCACCTCTCCTCTACATAACTACCACGAACCTCTCATCCAACAATACTGAGATGCAAGCCAGTATAGCAAACATATTGTCTCCACTTTGTCACATCTCCCCAAACATGGTATGCAAGCTGTTATGGTAAACCAGATTGTCTCTGCTCTGTCACCTCTTGTAACATTCAATGAGGATGCCTTTTCTACAACCCTAAACCCACTAGGGGTTATCTCAAAGACCTGAACAAAGCAAACTGTGTATTACCTGCTACTTTAGCTGTGTACCACTTTCTAATTCAATTTTTAAATAAACCAATTATTTGAAGTATGGTTTGTAACTGTATCAACAATTCTAGAAATACAATCCATAATGAGATTTTGGGCATAGTAATTGAAATATATAAGGATGAAGGTACTTTGCTTCAAATCTTTCATTTTGTAGTCCAAGGTGACACAAAGTACACACATAAATAAAAGATCCCTTTGTAGTTCTTGATTAAATTTGCTTTGTTGGATTTTAATGGCACTTTTAACACAGTATTGGTTATATCTTGCTCAGGAAATTGGATATAAGTGCCTTTCTCAAGGGCACACCAAGGATATGGACCTAGCCTGGCATCCAGAACAGTTGTTGAACCCATGACTCTTGGATTATGAGTCTTGTGTTCTGCCAACAGAGTGACAATAGCCTAGACTAATATTGAGTTATGTATACTGTATGCAGAGCTATAACTTTTGTGGGGTTTGCATTTTCTTGATTTATGAAGAACAATTCAGCACAAACAATTCATGGTTGGAAAACTTTAAATTATATTTCAATTTCATCATTTTTGTCCTAATTCTTGGATATTTGTTTTATTTCTTGGATATTGGTAATAATAAATTTGAGATTTTAATACATGAATTCTAACTCTTATGCACAAAAAATGAATTCCCAATAAAACATATATAAGTTTAGTTTTCCAACACTGCATTCTAATTTTGAAGTTTCTGTATCAAATTACCTTCCATGCAATTTTGTTTCCTTTGGTATCATGTTCCAGTGCAATGGGAAAATCTCCTCTTTCATAGAATTTCCTGAATGCTGTTGGTCCTGCTTTCCTAGGCTTGAATGCACCAGCAGCTGGAGGACCTGCAACCTGAATAAAATGCAGGATTTAAGATATATGTTTGTTCATATGGTCTCCAATGGCAAAAAGAAAAAATAATTAAGACAGAGCCAAGTTCTTAAAGGCTGGTGAATGATGTTCCCTTGCAGTAAAGCACTTCTGTATAATATTGCCACTGATCTACTACATACATGGTTAATGATTCCATTATACTAAATTATATTATACCCACATTTAAGGCAATCTAGCCTATACCAAAGAACATGTTTATGACTCCTTTTAACAGTTATAGTAAGGATCACTACCATATATACTCACTCAAACTGCAAAACAACAAAGATCATGATCTGTTGTAGCATAATGTGCCTGCAGATTAGGTTCTGTACCATTTATTCTATTACTCCTAACAAACTGCAGAGATTCAGAGCTACTAATGCATTATTCAATGGCAGATCTAGGTCTATACAGTTTGCAGTTGGATTCTACATTAGGGAGTACATATGGTATATAGTATACTTCTACATTAGGAATGGTAAGTTACTGAGCTGAAATGTATAAATCTTAAAATGCTTTACAGATTGAACTTCTCAATTTTAGCCATGGCTAAAACATGATTATATGCAATTCCTAAATCTTAGAGTTATTCATTTGTAATCATGTCTGCTTAAAGGAGGATGCACTAAATATCTGAAAACACATCATTGTCTAAAGAGTTTTTTGAGTACTGTACTTTTCAACAAGAATTTTTGCAATATGCTTAACTGGACTGTATTCATTGTTATCTTAATTCTTGTTCAATGCAGATAATGTTCATTTTGTAGACAAATAAAAGAACCAAACTAAATTGAATTAACTGTTGGTCATGCAGAAAAATCTGAAAAATGACTAATGTGATATTGTAAATATAAGCTGATAAATTTGTAATACAGTCAATGGGTATAAAAGGTACACACTATGGAATTCCATGTAGAATGAAACTGCCTACAATCTCTGGCCTTTTGGAAGATGCTTCAGTTAGACTCTTGAGCAAATATTTCATTGCTTTATTAAAAGTAAAATTTTCTCAAGATTTTCCTTGTTGATCAATTTGAACAAAAAAGGATAAAAAATCCTGGTCTAAAGTTAAAAAAATATACATAGAAAGATCATAATTTTCATAACATTTATAACTAGTTTAAACATTGATGATGAGTCACTAATTCTTTGTTAGAGAGAGAGAGAGAGAGAGAGAGAGAGAGAGAGAGAGAGGGGGGGGGAGGGAGGGAGGGAAAGTGGAGTGTTTGGTATAGCCAATCACTTTTAGTTATCAATATTAATTTTACTGAGCATTTTAAAATATAATTATGAGGGTATGTATACAGAAATAAATCATATGTACAGATAAAGCAGGTGCAAAAGTACATGTCATACAAGTCATTCAAGCATTCAGTACTAACCAGTTCAGTAATGGGTATAATTTTTCAAACATTAGATTACACATACCTTTAATTGGTGATAATTCACTTAATTATTATCCTCACACATCACATTTATTTGTGACATCATTATATACATGCATTCAAAATTACATATTGCAAAAGCAATGTGATAGTATGTGGAAAAGGCTTTGAATGAGATCAACCTAAAAGTGCAATCCAGTACAAACCAAACTAAATGTTTCACACTACAATGTCCCAAGAAAAGCTGAAGAAGTTCAAACTATTGTATTTTCTGATATGACAGACATGACATCCTCTTTCACTGACCCAGTTTAGTACCCAGCCAACATTGTAACAGTCCATAACCATCAACAATTTTCATCTACAAGTTTTTTTTTTTTTATAATGACATTTAAGGATTAAAGCATGCAATAATCAGGATTGAATAGACTTTGGTTCAACTGTATTAGCATCAAATCTTAAAACAACAATATTTTATTTAATTTGTGTAAATGAGCACTGACATACACTTTAGTAAAGTACAATAATTAATATCATTAATGATTGCAAGTCACAAAGCAACAACCACAGCCAAAAATATGAACAACTTTGACAACAGAGTAACCTACGTTTGAGTGAACTTCTTCATTTTTATAAATAATTTGTGAATTTCTGATCTGATCTGTTATGTTCTGCTGTGTTTGACTATTTTCCAAACAATTTACTTGAAAAAAAGGGGGGGGTTTGCAACTAATTACAAAATTCCCGAACAATATTATGGTGTCTTTCAAGGTTTATTCACATTAAATTTAGTATTAATGAACTGAGTTTTATATATATATATATATATATATATATATATATATATATATATATATATATATATATATATATATATATATATATATATATCAACAAAGGGTGCTACAATCAAGGTATCCTTACCTTTGCATTTGGCATGTAGGATTGTATGGTAAAAGCCGGATCTTGTTCTTTTACCTTTTTGTAACCATATTTCTCCTTCTTCTCTGTTTTGGGATTCTCAAACAATAGTGTTTTTCCAGTAGACATTTTGCTGTTTGTTTTATTGTGCCACCAGAACCTTTCAAAGGTATACCCTACTAACAACACTTTTTTTCTAATCTTCTTATCTTAGGTATAGTAATAAAATAACACTGACGAGGCTACTAGCAACAGTTATGGTAGTTTAGCAACCCCAATGCTTTAAAGCCCGGATGTTAATATTTGCCTATTGGTTGCCGATGGTGACGGTTTGCATTTCCGGTCATATTATGGACTGGTTTGAAACATACAAGTATTTTTAAAGGATTTGTCTGGTTTCCTTGTTATATTGGCATCTTCAATTATTTAATATCTTTGTTTGGAGTATACTTTCGGACCAGGCAATATCATTCGGAAAGGTTCTATAGTTTTCTGCTAACACATTATAATCAATGTTAATGACAATGTCTATCGTAGCCAGAATAAATACATGCGCTAAATTCGTTTTGAAAAGCCCAAACAAATCACTAGACTGTCTATATAGTGCATTTGCATCGTTGCGCTTAAATGTGACAGGTATGTTACCAGGAGAACCGCGTGGAACCTGGTTTGGTTTGGACATGTGGAATTTATCAAGGACGTGTCTACAATTTTAGACGTATCACGTGTTTTGTTTTAGTGCTACGTCTTAGTACCCAAATAACGGCGTTGTCTAGCGTCTTCCTATGTCAGTTGATATCGGAACCATTAGTAAAAATTGCAGGAATATCTCGCACACTTTGTAGTCTACATGGACATTTCCACAAATTGACATGTAATTAATTACTGTGCTGTGTTTATCCAGGTGGAATCAAAACCTAAAACTAGCAAATGGACATACTTTCATGTTCTGTTGACAGACATTTTAATTTATTCAAATGTGACGGTAGTTGAGGTATATCCAAGTTTGGTTTATGTGGGGGTATGTTTCTTGAACGAAGCGAAACATTTCTTATAATTCCAATAGGTAGAATATATTTTTATTCGTTTCAAACACTTGGCAGCAGATGCTCTTTTCTGCAGATTCAAGTTAGAATGTTTTAATTAGACTTTACTTTTATGTGCATCTACATGTACATGTGGAAGAGTGAGAGATATTCCCTGAAACTTTGACTACTTGTTCCGATGTCAAACAACATCATAACATGCTATGCAAGGCATTTTGGGGGGTAGTAATATGTAGCACTAAAACATAAATGACATGTGATATGTCTTACATTGTATGACTATGATTATCTGATATCTTGGGTTAAAAGGATGAGAAGAATCTTGAACCTAATGAAGCTATCTAATTACTTTTTTCAATATTATATCTGTTTTTAGTTTCATTAAAGAACAATATTTCAGCTTTAACCCAATTAGCCAATGAAACTTGAAAACAGGTCCATTTGCTTGTGTGAGAACATGAATTGATTAAAAAAAAGACATGAGCATAAGTAATGTCTAACTAAAACTTTATGGCTTTAATTTTGAGAAAAGCATCATTATGAGCTGCCAAGAGTGTGAGATTCCTGAAAATTTTACTTTCATTAGGATGTTAATTGACATCAAAACACACTGCACAGTGCCATTATTTAGGCAGTAAGACCTTGACGCCAAAAACAAATGTCAGGGTTGAGGCCTTAAATTTTGAACTAATGGAGAGCTGACTTAAAAGCTTCCACTATCTTGGTGTTCACAATACACTCATCCAGGTTGTTTCACTTCATAATAGTTTTTTTTTTAATAAAGAAAGTGTGTCTTAATTGTTCCGTATTGCCCAAGGACACACCATGGTAGCTACTTGGGCTGACCGTATGTATTTAAACCAGTACCATTGTGAGTTTGGCAAGCTAACCACTGGGCCATCTGTACAACATTTAATCATGTATATTCGGAGACAATTTTACCTTTTCCAAAGATTAATATGTTTTGATGCTGAGCACATGTTGTATAGCAGGTATGATTGCTAAAGTGCTACACATCTGGTTGGCAACAAAAACTTCTTGGCAATTATTTAAAGTGCAATGGCTAGACCAATTTTCCTCTGACCATTCCAATCCCATTTTAGATAAAGTACAGCTCACATGTATTTTCGGAATCCCACACCATGCAAGTTGGTAAAGAGAGAATGAAGAGGTTTAAGAAAAACTTCCACCATCACTCCATTCTTTTGTCATGGCAGCTTTCATAGAAATGCTCTTTACATCATGCTTTAATGCTGAGTCATTGAAGATGATCACCATGGAGATGATTTGGCCTCTATTAACAGGAGCTATAGTCTTCAGTAGACTCATGCCTTTGGGTTTTGAGACATGAAATTTAATAGAAATATATCTTTTTTAATGCAGAAATTTTTACTTATGCATAGATTTAGCTGGAGCATCAATCATAATTTCCCTTGATTTGCCTCCAGCTAAGTTTCTAAGAATATGTTTTCCATAACAAATTTACTGTAGGAAGTACTGATTGACATCTGCTATAAACAATTTACACCTTGACAGCCAATAATATTCCACCAATGGAAGATATATAGATGAGCTGGGCAGAGCAAAATCTTAACTGGTGTCGTGTCAGGCTCTAGGCTATAGGTGCAGCTGAACTAGGTAGGAGTATTTTGACATGGATGGCTTTTTGATCAAATGTTAGCAAGGGTATGTTTGGACAACCAGTTATAGTCAACTGATCAGAAATTAAGCATATTATGGCAGCTTATGAAGCCAGTTGTCAGTGTAAGTGGACCAACTTGACAACTTGAATTGTTTTATTGGCAATTGGCTTCATTTGGTGGGATGTTTAAAAAATTGGAGTCATTTATAACTTCACTTATTTCATTTCTGATAAAATTGGCATTTGTTTGATTGTACTTTAAATTTTAATCAGTTCAGGCTCTAATCAGTTCGCTAAGACAGTTTTCATTGAGAGATTGTTATTTGGGGGATTTTTTTGTTTCAGTCAGCAAAACATTTAAAACCTCAAACATTTTAATTAAGGGATCATTCAGAAAACAAATAAACAAGCATAACACAGTGCATACATCTAAACTTTAAAATCACAATGGTGCAAGGACATTTTCTTTTTTGTCATTGTCTTAGAAATGACCAACCTGTCATGAATTTTCTCTTAGACTCCAAAGAAACAGAAAGATACCATCAGCTTTGAGGAGAAGGAGAAGAAGACTCAATCTCCGAAATTTGTTAGAAAATTTAAGGATGAGTGGGGAAAATGAACTGACAGTTCTGTGATGTACATTCTTGATATTTGAATAACATAACCTTTATAGTCTATGTGTATATTTTTGCAGATAAAATGTTTAAGCATTTGATAATAGAGTATGTTGAGCAGTTGAAAAAATAATGCATGTAAAGTACATGTAAAAAATAATCCTTTGTTTCATATACAAAATATACACACAGTAACAATTAGAAAGAGAAATGCTTTTACAAAAATGAGGTATGTTCCTTACAAAATGCTGTACTAGTATTTCTTATTCAGCATGAGACAAGAAATATTAAACATCATTTGTATCAACCAAAAATGAAGAATCAGCTATAGGTTTAGGCTTATGACTGTCCAAAAAAAATTGACTCTTGAGATTTCAGTTTTGACTCGAGATTTTCATTTTAACTTTTGAGATTTTTGGAGTCAAGGGTCAATTAACTATTCAGTTTGGAAATCTTTTGAGATCAAATGGCTTACTGTTTATGACTCCTACAAGCTTGCTCATTAGAGGTTTAGGGAGGGAGAGAGAGATGCCAATCTATCTACATCATTATCAGCTGATTATTCACAATTCCTAGTTTTAATGAAGACCAGATAGATATAATTGCAAATAAAATTTTAGATCATATTAACAGTCACCATGCCATGAAAACTACTTTATTCATTTATAATAGTTGAATAACACCTTTTGCTACAGGACTATACTTTTACTTTTTTCAAAGAAATCTTAAAAGTACGCAGATTTGATTGGACCTTGATCTTCTCTTGAACAGTCCAAAGCTATGCTACTATTTAAACATAAAAAGTGATCCTGTGTGTTATATACATTTAAATTTCAATGACAACCACCTTTGTTTAAAAACAAAAATCAAAACAGCCTACATTAGTTCAATCCTGTTTGTGACTGGTCATTTATAGTTCTTATGATTGGGATATTATTCAAATTCTTTAATTCATCGCAAGATAAAATTGTTTCAAATAAAATAACCTCTTGGAAATAATCCTAATAAGGAATTAGCTTGAGCAGATAGATTTTCCACAGAAATAATGATAGTGACAATTGTAAACACTTATAAAACTAGCATAAGAAGATGATGTTAATGTGTGGGAAGAGCATGTTTCTAACACGAAGCCATCCAGCTTGAAGCATTGTAGTTTACAGCTCAAATTATGGTTCATTAACAGTGGAAGTTTGGTAATTGTTTCTAATTAATCTGACCGCAGCATATTGTTGGAATGAATAATAATGTGGAAACTCATCAGATCTTAAATGTTCATTAAATGTTGAACAAATTTAAGGCTTTCTGCATGGTTGTATCCAGATGTGTCCTTTTATTTGATTGTTCTTGTAAAGAAATATATAAAAACCAAATTGTTATCATGATAAAAATCTAATCAGTCATGTGAAAATGATGCATCCATAACCTAATCGTAATTTAGATCCAAGACATTGAATGATTTCAATGCAGTTTTTTGTTTGAGACTATTGGAGCATTTGGCTATTACGACAAAACAAAGCATGCAAGCCAATTTTTTTCAATAGTATTTAGCCAATTTCTGTATTTAGTATGATGCTTTGCAGCTAAAATGGATTCAGTGGAAGACATGGGATTGATTCCTCATTCTCTCTCTCTCTCTCTCTCTCTCTCTCTCTCTCTCTCTCTCTCTCTCTCTCTCTCTCTCTCTCTCTCATTGCTTTATGCAAATAAAAAAACATGCTAATAAAAGAAATAAAAAAGTTTGATCTCTACATTTATCTTTAATTGGTTTAGTGTTTTCTGCTGCTATTATGGAATCCTCTACTTAATACAAAACAAAAATTTCAGAAAGTGCTTTAATGGACTTATTCAAGTGCATCTGGTGCCATGAATTTTATTTTCTGTTAAAATTCTCAATACTATTTTATTGGAATGTAAAGACACATTCATTTCCCTTATTTTTGTTAAAATTTGCACAATACTGCTTATTTAAGTATTGTATGAAATTTAGCAATATTGCACTCTGCAGTGAAAAGAACATTAATGAATGTTGGACAATAAACAACTTGCAACAAAACTATGTTCATATTTGACTGATGTGAAACAGTATTGCACCAGTTTTGATAGTTACCCCATGTACAATCAGGTCAGGGATTGGGGAGGTTGGTTCAAAATTTCAAAAGGACCCCAACTTTCTTCAAATGGGCACCATAGCAAAGTCTGTCTTTTAATTCAAAGCGTACATAATGCCCAATAAACATGTACAAGAATAAAAACAAGTCAAATTTCAAGTGGCTGTACATTTGTGTGTGTGGTATGTTTTCTTTGTATTGAGAGGTTGGGGTAGGGTTCTCACTAATATCTTGTACAATTTCTTTTGACATTCAATCACAGGATTATAGAGGAGTGATATAAACTTTTGTATTATAAAAAAGAACAGTGACATTCCATTTCTTACTTGAAATAAATTTATCTTGTAATGAATATAAGAACAAAAATAACCTGGTCGGAAGGATCAATCTATCCTCATAAATAAAATGGCAAGTCTCTTGCAGTACACTTGCAGTTGAAATTGAATAAGTATGTATGTTTAGCATTGTGACTGGTTTATTACCTGATTTATAAATTCAGAATGTGTTCATTTTTGGGGGTTGTTTTTTCTTCAACGGAAGTGGCTGTCAATTGAAAATAATTTGTGCAAACCTCAGGATTATTTTTCATAAACAGTAGGATAAATTAGCATTGTTCAATAAAAGATCAATACAGTGTGCTTTGTCAGGTCAGTGCATAATTTAGTTCAGATTTCTTTGAATAAAGTGTAAACATATTGCAAACTTAAGTTGATCAACCTTTCCTAAATGTACAGAATAGACAAATTATTTTTCTTTTCTTGTTTTGTTATAATAGAAATTAAGATCACTTGATTTTTGAAATGTTATCTGATAGGAAATTCATGCATGACATTTTGGTCTTTTGGATGGTCAAAATCAATCAACTACAGTAGAAATGTCCTGAAAGACTACCTCTTTTGCCAAATGGTTATGATCTCTCAAGACAGGTGATCTCTCAAAACAGGTCATAATACTATATAATCAATGAATTTGTGCATTGATAATATGGTTTCTGAAGACAGGTGGTCTCACATAGCAGTGGTCTTTCAAAGTTAGTTTTACTGTATTCATATTTCAGTCAGTAAAACTTCACTGTTATGGACAGGACCATAACCTGAGCTATTTGTATTTTATGCAATGCATTATGTGATAGAAATGCACTTTTCCCAAGCTGAAATTGAATTCTTGTGGTGCTAACATTTTATAACTGTTCACAATGGTCACTGCCTTGATTTCTGCCGAACATCCACTGAAGTCAAGACTTTATTAGGGAGATATCATTTAAGTTTCTAAAAAGAGGGTGTGAAATGCTTTAAAACAACCTGATGCCATTCCTGCCTTACTTTAAACAAACTTATCTTGAGATAAATGAAGTTATAATAAAAGCTACACAGAAAGAATAATTTAGCTCCATAAAATTAATGGCCAGTCCCTTACAGAACACATGAACTCAGAATTGAACCAGTAGGTTGTTGTGTACTTGTATATTTAGTATCATAACAGGGCCATTACTGCTTAAGGACTAAACAGTATCTACAGTTAAGTGTAAATTCAGTGTTTTCTTTTTTTTTGTTGAGTTTTTAAAGAGAAGCTGCTGATATTTGGAATTGTCTATACCTCAGAGGTTTGCTTATCATATTTAAATAATAATATAAATTTACACTGTTCAAGAGAAGCTTATCAAGGTGGGCCTCTCATTAAGTCAGCACATAAGTTTTCTAAATGGACAAAATATACAAGATTTTTCAAAGTCATTTCTTTTGTCCATATATATGACCACAAAAAATATCACTAATTGGTGAAGTTGTATTTGATTGTTAATCACTCATGATGCATCTGTCTTTCCATGGGTGGTCTTCATTGATTGGCTGTTCAAATGTTGGTTTGCAGTCATGGAGCATTATCATGGTGTGAAAGTGAAGGGATTGAATCTCCCACCATGATGCATGGGGTTGTGAAAATACATGTGGGCTGTACTGTATTTTGACAGTGGTGTTGGAGTATAGGGCCAGGGCCAATTGCCTATCAAAGCATTGAAATTCACCAGCAATGTGGTGTTGGCATTGGTTCGCAACTTGCTAGCTGGTCTAGCAAACTTAAACTACCAGACATCTTACCATACCTGCATGAAATCAATAGGAAAATGATATATTTTCTTGGAAATTGCAAGGATAACATTTGTTATGTCATTACCATATTTTCCTGCATATATCCCGCAGATGCAGATAATCAGCACCCTCATATGGCCCATGGGTTTTGGGGTTATGTGTCAAAAAATTGTTGGCATAACCCACACCTTTGTATAACCTGCAAACATTGATTTATGAACTTTTTTGATCATGTTCACATTGTCTACCATTACTGTTTTTAGAAGGACTGAATTCATCAATGCTCACAAGTGGATAACGAACAATCCTACAACTACTACATTTTAATTCACCCACCCAACATGCAAATTTGTATTTACACCATCAAGTCAGTTGGCACCGGTCCATATTCATCCCTCTGCATCAGTTCAAGTTAGTCACCCTGCCTCCACTATATTCTGCAGCAGATTTGAATTTTGAAGCCGGGTACTTGTGAGCCGGATATGCAATAGTGTGAGGTCCTGAGGCTGAAAGCCACAATTGTCAATTTTGAATGTAGCTCGCATGACGTCAATTAACTATTCAGGCTTGGTACATAGTGCTTGTATGCGTCAGCTGTCTAATCCACATGCTACATAAACACGGACATTTCTAAATGATCTTGTATTCTTGTGAAGTGTAGATGCGAGTTTAAATAATTTCTTTGTTAAATTTAAAAATGCCGAAACGAAATTCTTACACAGCCCACTTCAAGGTAACTGACATTGCATATGCTGAAGTGCATGGCAATAGAGCCACAGGCAGAAAATTTGATATTGATAAGAGAGTAATTTGAGATTGGAGAAAAGAAAAAGGAGCATTGGAGAAGATGAAGCCACAGAAATGTGCTAGTCGCAAACCTAAAGCACAATGGCCTCATCTTGAAGCTGACCTGAAGTAGTGGATCGTGGCCCAACAAGAAAACAACTGATCAATCTTGACAGTTGCCATCAAACTGAAGGCCAAAGTCATGGTGGCAGAGAAGCACATTGATGATTTTAAAGGATTGCATTCGGTATATAAATTTATGAAGAGGAACCAATTGTCAATCAGAACACAAACAATTGTCTGCCAACATCTACCCGAGAATTGAGAGAAGATGGATGATTTTTGTGAATTCGTCGCCCGGGAAATTCTGATGCTCGACCTTCCCCTTTCTACCATTATTAATATGGAAGAAGTACCAATGTGTTTTGACATTCTGGCAACAATATATTGAAATATTATTACATGTATAAAATTTGTGATATAGCCCTCACCCTTATATAATCCACACTACCTTGTGAGGTTTGTAGAATCTAGTATAACCGGCGGGATATATGTGGGAAAATATGTAATCCACTGACGGTCAAGACAAAACTGGCACTGATGCATTTTGACCAGGAACTCACCATTTGCATTGCTAGCCACATGACTACCCAAATCTCACAACCAACAGTCACTTCATTAGTTTGATTAAAATCAGATCTCCACTGCCTTATATGAAGATTGGACATCATCCACATAAGCTTTCTAGAAACCTATGTTATTGCCGCAATTGCTAATTTTATCATATGAAGTCTTATATCTTTGCATTTGGGAGACTGAGCAGTATGACTGTAGAACATCAATGTGTGCTGAATGGTTTGAATCATTTTCATATTTCTGAATTCAAAGGTCACCAGAACATGATCTCTAAGCGGTCAATGTCAGATATTCATGTAGGACAGTGGAAATCTGATTTTAATCAGATTGATCACTCCATTTGCCTCAGTATTATATGACCATCATATGTTCCTGTGCAATTAAAAGAAAAAGACAGAAACAAACCAACTTAATCAGCACTAAATGACCTTATTGTCTTTCTTTATCTTAAAACACCAAACCAAACCAATTTTCTCAGTACTAAATAATTGTCATGCATTTCTGTGCCATAAATTTATCCATAAGAATTGATATACTCGAATAATTAAAAAGCTATTGCTTTGTGGTGCCTCTTAAACAAAAAACAGAATTTATGGATGACAGTTGCCTGATGCAAACTTTTCCAGTAGCAAGCTGCAACTTTGTTAAGCACTGGGCTTGAAAAGTAAGGATTGTGTATTTGTTAACTGCCCAGACATGTCCAAGTTGGCTGTCTTAGAGTGTCTCTAGGGAAAGGCATTTTGTCCTGTTTTGGGTATGATATAGCAATAAAAGGTGCTGAATGTGATGTAAAATCAAATTAAGTAACCATTATCATTAACTTCATTTATTCACATAAATAAACTACCATCATCAGGGATTGATGAACAAATCCAGATGTATAATATTTGATAAAATATGATACTTGCAGTGGCAGAGATTTGAATTGGATTGATGAGGTTCATTGTTCCTTTGTGCTGAATCACTTATTTATTTTCTACTTCAGGATCATCAGGTCATCAAGTGACACAGAAGTGTGGTTATGCTAGACCCCCACGTAACCCGTACACAAAGCCAGTTAGTTTTGACTATGCAGGTAATATTAGGTTCTTTGTATGGTGCCATTATATTAAATTAGGGCCAGGTCTAGACTGTATCAGCAGAACATGACTTTGAGTCTAGAATCCAACAATCAGATTGATATAACACAAGTTCTGCCTTTTTGCTGACCAGTCATAATTAAGTCTAGATTTTTTTCAGTCAGATTTCCAAGAGATAAATCCTGGAGAGAGACAGATGACCGATGGGAGCTGGGTCAGCTAAGATAAAAATGTGAAAAGAAAGAATTGTTTGAGTGCAGGACCTACTTTAGAATCCTGCTGCTATTAGATATTCGTTAAATTTAAAGATTGATGATTGGTTATGGTTAATTATAACTATCGATTTTATTTGGAGAAATATTATTTTCATAGTCACTGTTATTATTACATACTTGGTAATGGTTATGTTATTAGATTTTCTTTATTTGAACAGTACATGTATCATCTGCCATGTTATTGTTGCTTGGCTTGTTTTAAACAAAGGAAGACTGTATTAATTTGAAACTGTTGTTCACATTATACTTTTTGAAAGATTTGATTTTTACATTAACAACAAATTATTTATGTTTGATTATGAAAAATCATAATTATATACTTGCTCATAAGACTTTTATAACCATCCTCAGATGTATTAATCACACCACCAGTAATTGCATTGCTGAGTTCCTATAGTGTCTTAAAAAATATCTATTTGAGTGTACACAGTTCACCATATAATAACAATACTGTTACCTTATTGTGCCTAATTTATAATATAACAACAGTGTAACTGAATTGTACTCAGTTCAACAAATTATAACAATAGTGAAACCTTTAGAGCATTCAGTTCTCTGAATTGTAACAATAGTGAAACTTGAGTGTACCTAATTCATCATATAGTAACAACAATGTAACAAATGTACCCATTTCACTAAATTATAACAAAGTTTTAGTGTACCCAATTTACCAAATTATAATAGTGATTCTTTAGTGTGCTGAATTCACCACATCATAACATTTTAACTTAAGTGTACCCAGTGTGCCACAGTGAGACCTTGTTAACACAGATTGCTGTCCAAGTCAATGATATTTACAGTAATTATATGCATTTATAGTTTCCACAGTTCAGAGGGTACTGTTAGTAATGTAATACCTATTGAAACCATAATGGATAGGAATATAAAGAAACAAAAGTTTCACAGCTGTGATATTTTAAGTCTGCTTCACTTTTTTCTCTAAGTTTCATTGATAGTAGATGTAGATCACTGTGGCCTAAATTTTACACTGAATTTATCTGTTATCCATTATTACTGCCATTACAGATTCTAGTTTGTAAGAAAAAAAATGAAGATGAAGAGGAGATATGGTCATTAGCATTGCTAATCACAAATTATTCCTTGCTTTTATGTCATATTCATTCAACTTTTTGCTTTTTTCTGGTGGTTAACACCTAGAAAATGCCACATTTTGCCTTTATTGGAAGTGAATAGTCTCATTTTGAAATATGAGACTTTACAGTATAGCTGATATGAATCATTTGAAGTAAGGTAATGAATGTCACAGTGTCCTTTATATAAGACAGTCAGAGTAAGAAACACCATTTCTAAACACGTGCATCTGCCCCCCCCCCATTGAATGGCCTCTCTCTGATAAGGACTTCAGTGGTTGTTCTGCAGGAAAGAAGCAGTGGCAATTGTAAACACTTACAAAATATTAGCATCAGAAGATAATGTTAGTTTCAGCTTTGAAAATGTGTGTTCCCATCAAGTGAAACTATCTGAATCGGCGCATTCTATATAACAGGTCCAATTATGGTCTCATTAATAGCTAAAGTGTGGTAATTATTCCTAATTAATTGGACCTCAGTGTATTGTTGAAATTAATAATAAGGTGGAACATGTTTAGATCTTAGATGCACATGCTCAGAGATTTTAATTCCCAACAACTGTATGGCATTCTGCTTGGATATCTCTGCATGTATTCAATTATTTGTTCATTCTTGTAAGGGAAAAAAAATATAAAATCTATTCTTATCATCATTTAAAAAGTTGTTTGAAAAGGATCTGTCAATAAAGTAATCATAATAAATTGAGCTAATTCTTATCATTATTTTGATACAATTGTAAAATATTTAGTTTCTCGTTTGTGTTTGGAGCATTTGACTAGAAAGCAAAACAAATAAGAAAAACTTAATCAACACAAACTTTAATTTCTTTGAATAGCTTATGCAGTGTTCTTTTATGTGGTATACCGCTTTGTAGTTTATTATTGTGATTAAGTGAATAAAGTGTGATACCCCATCATTTTCATTTAATTCGTTATGTTGTTAATGACAGGACCATAATTGGTGCTGTTCTGCAAAATGCACAAATTCGGATAGTTTCTTGTTATAGAATTGCACCTTTCTGAGGCAGATATGACTTCATCTTCTCATGCCAATATTTTCTGACTGTTGACAATGGTCACAGCTTTGATTCTACAGGACACCTGTTGAAGTCGAGTATTTATTAGAGAATGGCATAAACAAACACTGACTGTTGATAACTGAAACTTACTAGCTGTTAGAAGGCAAAGCAGAACCAAACTGCAAGACCTCAACTTTTTGGTTTCATATTTTGTCAGCATCAACTGATCCACATCCAAGCCTCCTTCCTCCAGGACATTCATAATTTCCTATCTAGACTTATTGTCCCAACATAATCATTTAATTCAAACCAAATGTTTTCTTCACTCCTTGGTTTTCATATGAATCTGTATTCACTGGGGTAAACCAGTCTTGTCTTGGATCTTTTTTGCAACAAGGTCAAATGAAAGATACCAACTTTTGTCTCTCCAGTCAAAGATCCAAATGCCAGGTCAGTCAGTGCTTTTTCTTGGAACTTGGATCTTCTAATTGTGTATTCATTCCATTCATCCTATTTGATCCCCCAAGTCAGAAGCATGGGAACCAGTGTACCTTCTGGTCCTGATTACTCCATTCCCAAATGAAATATGGATAAGCAGTGTGTTGAACTTGGCAGAAGAAATTTACAGGGCAATCTTGGTCTTTCCCAGTCCAGGTGTTTCATCTGAACCTTGAATGTTAAACCTGCATTCCTGGCTCTTATCAAGCAAATACCTCAGGGGCAAATGATTCTTAGAACAAGTGGTGGACAAAACTGCTAAGACTTTAATACCCAATATTTTGAAAGCAAATGAAAGGAGATGGAGTGATCTGGACACCACAGATAACTTTCTCTCTTTTCTCATTCAAGACTGGAAGTTAGCCTCATTTGTGATGAAGGCTACTGTTTCAGTATTTCAGGCATATTTTTTCTAACCTTAGAAGGGAGAATAGAGATGAAAATAAGACTTCTGACCTTCTGGCAACATTTGCCTTAACTTGGCTGAAATAGGATCTGCTGTGGTAATGAATAAAGCTCCATTTGTACTTTTGCCTTGAACCAAGTTCAGTCACCTCAGAAATTACACCTGCTGCATAGACATTATAGCTGCAGCAAGCAGAATCAGCGAGATGCACACCTTATTGGTCTGTCAGAACTATTAGCAGTTTCATAACAGTGGTTTGATTTCACATCAGAAAGTGCTGGCTTTCATTGCTTTAACAGGCTCCCACAAATCAAGATCGGACCCATGTTGTGAAACCATGCTTATTGTTAATGAGACAAGTTAGTTGCAAAAGGGAGATCTCAATTATCTATGCCATTCAAGAAGGAAAGGACAATATCCCAGTTCAATCTAACCCAGATAGGATGTGTTCTATTTAAAAAACCTATCTTAACACTGTTTAGTTTTTTCTGTATATTAGCTGACAAGGTTAGATCAGTACTACTAATCAATATTATCCAAGCCTTAGGATCAAGGTCAGAGATAACTTTCTCTTGAGGATACTTCATCACAAAGAGTTTAGTTTCACCATATGAGTGGTGGGACCTTTACAAGTAGCACATGAAACTCCCATGTTAGGTCAGTAAACAGCCTGACAGTGTCATGGCCATTGAATTTGTACTGATTTGTGTGAGTAAAAAGTTTTCCCCACAACCCCATATGAGGATGGATACATACATACATATATATATATATATATATATATATATATATATATATATATATATATATATATATATATATAGACACACACACACAGTAGTCCTTCTCTTGCACTGCCCCCCCCCTACCGGCGGTCAACCGCTCCTTACTGACAGAATCTGAAGGCATCGACGAATTTGTGTTCGAATAAAACAATTTTATGTTGAAAAGTCTTGAATAAACAACATCATAACCGATAAGTTATTTAGCAGCAATGGGAAAATGGATCAAATGGAAAGAGAAATGCGTATGTACCAAGATTTAAATGACTTTTTTGAATAATTATGCAGTGTGCATAAGACCGACTCGCATATCACGCATACGCCAAAAATAAGAACTATTAATGAATATTCGGTTGAAATAAGTCAACTATTATAGCACAAGAACCATTTAATATTTAATGTTGCTTTTAAATGAAGATGCTTTTAAAAAAATGAAGCTTTTTTACTATGTACATATACTTCTCATAAAAAATTTAGTCCTCCTCTGGAAAGGCCACCCGCCTTATAAGGCCACTTTCCTGGTGCAGAATTGGTGGCCTTATAAGAGGAGGACTGCTCTGTGTGTGTGTGTGTGTGTGTGTGTGTATATATATATATATATATATATATATATATATATATATATATATATATATATTGACATGCTAAGTCTAGCCTTTACCTTTCGCAAGATTTGAGGCTGCTTCATATACATCAGGGGACCAAAGATTGGGTCTTATGTAGTGTAGTCAGGTAGTGTATTTGAAGAAGAAAACAAGTTTTGATGTAAAATATGTTTCGTTGATAATACAGGCACACACTTTCTGCCTCTCTACATTCTGACCTGATGTAGCATGCACATCTATTCTAGTAGTAAAAAAAAAGCTGAGGAGATGACTTTTAGCTCATTTCAGAGCTAAAACCAAAATTGGGAGAGCTAAATTTATGAGGTAGTGTTTGTTCTCATATAATTGGGTAAATATTGTTGAAATTATTTCACTTCAAAAACTGGTGTTTAAACATGAATATTTTTTAGCAATGGTTAGGATTATTGAACTCAGAGTGAGACCTTATACTGCCCAAGTGTAAGGAAAACTCATTCAGCGTGTTTAGAACCGCACTGGTGGCCTAATGGTTACAGTGTCCGCCATGGATGTGGGAGGTTGTGGGTTCAAACCCCGGACAAATCATACCTAAGACTTTAAAAAATGGTACTAGCAGCTGCCTCATTTGGTGCTCAGCATTAAGCTGTTAGTGTTAAGACTTGGTCAGGTGTCAAGATAATGTGACATCGTAGCGATACGACTGAAAGATTTTAAAGCTACATTAAAAATCCAAATCACACACATTTAACATGTTTAATTTTCTTCAAGTTTAATGCACCTGTTTTGTCTCTCTTTCAGGAGAGTTGATGACACAAGAGCCTCTTAGTCCAACAGAAATCTTGTGGAAGTACAGAGAAATAAAAGAGCTACAGAAGTAAGAGTATACTATCCTTATATTTGCTCATGATCACTGTATTTAAAAAAAAATTACAAGTTGAGCATAAATACTAAATTAGACAACATATTCCTTGTTAAGTTAATTATTTTTACATTTTTTTGTACACTTCCTACTCAAGTCCAACTGGGTTGTTTTATTTCTTGCTTAAACTCATAAGAAGGAATCCCATTTTTTTGGTCTTGTCTTTAGCTGGGAAGAACAGGCTAGGCATAAATAATATTTTTTTCCAATGATGTTGAAATTAATGTTCTGTTTTCAGACACTGTTTTATAAACTGTCATCCGACTTGATATTAGGACTCCTTTATATAAAAAGGCAAGTCACAGCTTCAGGATTTGGATCATGGAGCAGAAAAGAATGGAAGACATATTTTTGAAGATATCACATCAATATATACTATGGTTCTCTTAAATTGGACTCCGTTTTTATCTAAGGCCTTTGGCTACATGCAGTAAAATCCAAAGCAGGATTTTTAGATCTCAAATTTATGCTCTCATATTTAATGTTTTCTGACATGTAATTTTCAAAAACTTTTAATTGTGTCCCACATCTTTTCACTCTCCAAAACATGATGTGTCCCAGAACATACAGTGCAGCAAAAAAAAATTACTTTAAAAATTCATTGATGGTGTCTGACAAATATGGTGTCCCAACATATGCAGTATACAGTAGTCCTAAGTGAAAAATGTGTTGCTTAGATGTCCAATATGGCCACCATAACAGCTTTGTTGAAAATATTGTTATTGCTACTCCTACTGTTTCAAAGGTCATATCAACATATGGGTTTCACTAAAAGACTGTCTGGTTGGTCCTAAATGAAAATGGTGTTGATCGGACATCCAATATGGCCACCACATCAGAAACATGAACAATCTTATTATTGTTTCTCCTCCTGAAGTTAAAGTCATAGATATTGAGATTTTCAACAGAAGACTTCTTGTGATGTCTAGATGGTCCTAAATGAAAATGGTATCAATCTGGCATCCAGTATGGCCACTATAAATGTTTTATTCAATTCCTCCTGAATTGAAAGTCATATCAGCACAGGACTTTAGCTAGAAGATTTTCAATGTTGTCAAGTTGGAGCTTAATAAAAGTGGTGCTGATCCAGTATGGTCACAATGGTAATTGTCTTGAAACTCTTGCAATTGCTACTCCTAAATGAAAGGTCATATTGATATGGTGTTTACACAAGAAGACTTCAATATTGTTTGCCCTGTAATAATATGATTGAAAAACATAGTCTCCACAATTAAAAAGTTAGAAAATCTTCTCAATTATCCCAAATAAATGGTCATATCAACATAAAGTTTGCACCACAAGTCTTCTAATGGTGTCAAGTTTGTTCTAAATGAAAATGGTGCAAATTTTACATTGGGTAGCCACAGTTGCTAGTTTGGAAATTTCAATGCTCAAGATTATCAGAGATGGGTTTAACACTTGGCAGTTGAAATATCTTGAATTCCTGGAGATTCATTATGGTTATGTCAATTATACCCATTGAAGCCAAATTAACGCAAAAGGTCTTGAAAAACTTAAAGTAAGTAAATTTTATCCATCTCATTAGTGAAAAGAGATACTAGTGCACAGGTTCAATTCTGGAAAATAATACAGATTTTTCATTCTTTTCTGCACAGTATGCACACCTTTCATAATAAATGTACAGAATCTACACTTTGTAAGTATTGATTCATATCAAGGCTAAGATGAATACATGCAAAACTCTCCTGCAGCTATTTGGGAACAACTGGTGCACTTTTACCAAAATGTTTGCAAACAATACTGGTATGCAAGGCTAAAACATATTTCCTTTTTTAAGAGGACAGCTAATAGGGTCAATCTCATTACCTTTTAGAGTTGTTCATAGTACAACATGAACTGAGCACAAAATCTCCATGGAGATAGACACAGGTATGGACAGTCCTGTTTTGCTTCTATAGCAGGTTCAGGACAAAGATGCCTTTCTTCACTTCTGTACACATATAGAATAAGCCTCACATTAATCCAAGTCTTTGTCAAATTCAAGCCTTTGATTAAAAAATCTTGGATTCTTTTGGACTTTGTTAATTCATAAACAGAAATTTGTCTTCTATATGCAATAAATGCAAGGAATACAAAGCAAGGGAGGACACACAAGTTATGCCTGGTTTGTACAAAATGTACCTGTGATTTTACCATTGGTTGGATCCTCATCTTTCTGATTTCATCAGGCATTTTGAACTAAAGCGGTTACTGTCTCCAGTCATGCAGAACAGTATCTTCATTTCATTATCAGCTTAGACTGCTGTAACAAAAACTCTCTGCATTGACCTCCAAATTAAAGATTTCTGATTGACAATTTTACACAAATTTTAATGAATTGTTTTACAAACAGAGCCACTACATTATCATACCAGGATTATATTCCTTAAATTACAACTCTCAGGGGCATTACATTTTCCAAAAGGGTTGGGGGAGGCATTTATTACAGCACAAGCAAAAATTGTTCTTTTGATGTACCTTTATAATGACCACATGTACATCTGGGTGTCTTTCTGCCGCTGAAATAAAATTGGGAATATCATCACAGATAAATTGATCAATCAATACAGTACTTAAGAACCACTCTAGTGGTTTGATCCCCGGCCAAGTATCACCAATGACTTATATAAATGGTACTAATAGCTGCCTTGCTAGGCACTCAGCATTAAGAGGTTTGTGTAAAGACTGGTTGATCTGGTGTCAGGATAATGTGACTGGGTGGGACATCATGCTACATGTCTGCAGCATGTGTCCAAGTGCTAGACATCACTATAAACTGCCTCACTGCAGACATTGTAGCAATATGACTGAAAAATTGTTAAAGCTGCGTTAAAAATCCACATCACACACACTCAGCACATTTTCCAACTGAGCAGATGGTTGAAGTAGGAATGGTAAGTTTTTGAACTTGCTGTACAACTATTGCATTATATTTAATATTAATATTGCAAGTGTGCCTGCTGACTTAAGTAATTTATACACTGATATTTACATTGTCACGATGTGATCAATTGAGACAGCTGCAGCATTCTGTTGTAATTGTGGATCTGAATCAGATGGACATTGAAAAGGACAGGTCTTACACAGTATCTTTTAAATTTTCTGTTCTTAGAAAGGGGAAGAGTGCTAATTGGGGAATATATAGTGTTTTATTTTTCTTTTTGAATTGTGTTTTGTGCTTTGTTAAGTGCCGATTTGACAAATTAGCGGATGTTAGTCGAATTTGCACACCAACAGTTAATTATGTTGCTTTCTTTTTTCAGTGCACCAGAATCTGTAAGAAGATTATTTACAGTTGAATATGCCAGTGGGGTATGTACAATGTGGGGATTTTTGTTGAGTCATTATTGGGAAATGTTACTTTTCCAGTGCTGGCATCAGTATTGCAATAAAGTTTGGGTTAAGTTTTTGTAAGCTTGTTTCCAAAACCCCTTGAAGGATTTCATTCATACTTGTAATTATTTGTCATGAAACTACAACAATTCATTCTGTGTGACACTAGCTTGCCCCATAGATCTTGGGGTCAAGGTCAAAATTTTTACAGGAATTAGCTTGACATGCAGACCCTGGCCTTCTTCATCATGTTTTACCAAATCACTGAAAGGACATGTTAATCAGATGCTGACACATGTCCTGTGCAAGGAATTGGCATTACTTTTATCTCTTTAGAGCAGTGAATTCCTTCATTAAATATTGTTTCATGCCTAAATCTTGTGTTGTCAGAATCTATGAATTTGCTCAGTAAAATGCATAACAATGAAACTGAAATATTTTGTCTGATATAATGTAGGATTATGTTATGTATATCTAATTTGAATTGTTTGTTTGTTAATTTTTCTTCACTTTTTTTCTTTCATAATTTGCTTTTATAATGTAACAGTGTATGCTGGACTTGACCTTGTCCAAAATGAAGTTTATTGTTCTGCTTTCCTATGTCCCAGTTATTATTTCACATTAGAAAGCTTTAGTGAAATCAGCAAGCTTTTACAGTGTCATCTACAGTGGAGAATTATATTTCAAATCCTACCCAGGAAGAGTTAGACTCTTTGACAAAGACTTAATTCAGCTTGCATGAAAAAAACGTTTTGAGGCAAAGGTTTCTTTAATGAAGAAAGAAATAAAAAATATTTTTGTCCAGTATTGGTGGAAAATAGTTATTTGGATAAAAGTGCTTTGGATTTGTTTACTAAGTCCCTCATTTGGCTCTTACTTGCAAGTTATGAAAATGAAATTAAAATACATGAAATTGAGTTAAGAAAGCTTGAACTTCAAGAAAGATGACTGCAGTCACAAAAAGAAGAAAAACAAATACAAATGCAACTAAAGAAAAAGAAAGAGGAGAAACAAAATACAATTAAATAAAGAGGAAAGAGAGACATGCAGTTACAGAGAGAAACAGAAACATGCAACTGCAGAAAGAGGGAAGAGTGAGAGAAAGAGCAAGGAATAAGGGAATTACAGTTTAGATTAATTAAAAATAATTATAGCTGGCACATCCCTACTTCACATACAAATTAAGGTTTTGGTGTTATTAAGAATATTAGGTTAGTACTCCCATTTAAAGGAAAAGAGGTAGATAAATATTTTCCTCATTTTGAAAACTTGCTGAAAATTTTAAATGGCCAAGAGAGCATTATTATTAAGTGCACCTTTGGCAAAGCTCATGACATCTGCACTTCGCTGTCAGTACAGCAAAGTGCTGATTATGATCTGGTTAAGGAATGCACCTTGAAAGTTGGTACCTGAAGCTTATTGATGAAAGTTTAGAAACTATAAATAAGAATTTGAAAACCCAAGTCAGATTCGCATGAGGAATGTTCTTTTTGATACATGATGCTTAGCCAAGATAGTTTGTCAAGATTACGACCATTGCTGACAACTCATTAGTTGAAGAGTTCAAGAACTGCATCCATTGTGAAGTTAAGGCTTATCTTGATGAACATAAGGTCAAAACTTTAGGAAATGCTGCTCATGAAATTGATGAGTATTCCTTAGCTCACAAAGTTTTTTTTTTTATCAGTAAGTCTTTCACTCTGCATCTTCTGGTACAGAATTCTTTCATTGTAATGCAGGTCCTTCCAAATTTCAAACTGTCAGCTTTTAGAAATCATGTTTCTGATAAGACTAATCGGAAGTCATTCTCTCTCTCTCTCTCTCTCTCTCTCTCTCTCTCTCTCTCTCTCTCTCTCTATACATGTAAATATTGCAAGAAGAAAGGGCACATTATTTCTGATAGCTACAATTTAGAAAATAAGCAACAGAAAAGACACCTATTCCAAATGCTCATATTTCTAAGAGGTCAAGTTCATAGTCATGTATTGAAAGCAATACATTTTTTGGGACAAACAAACCCCAGTCTGATGATATTATGGATAATTATAAACCATTTTGAATGGTTCTATATCATTTATTGGTGATTCTGCCAATCATATCCCTAATAAAATTTTAAGGGACACGGGAGCTTCTCAGACTTTTATTGAAAGGTACTTTATATTTTGTGATGAGTTTTCTTATTCAGGGAGTAGAGTGTAGCCTTGTTAATGTTTATCTCCATTGTGTAAATCTGTCATCAGACTTAGACTCAGGTGAAAGAACATTTGGTATAGTGTACACTTTACCCATCGATGGTTTTCATTTATTACTACCTATTGACCAAGCTGGAGACAAGGTTGTGGTGAAACCACTTGTAACTGACAGGCCTTGTTTGGATCAGAGAGTCAGTTCTAGTGATAAAGATATTCCTGACTTATACCCAGCATGTGCAGTTACTGGAGCTGTGGCAAAAAAACCTCGTGAATGACTTTGATTAGGTAAGTATTCCTTTAGTTGATACATGAATTGGTCAGGCTTTTGATGAGGTCACTTTTGATTCATGTTTGAATCAATCCGAAGGTATTGATCACAATGATCCTCTTTTAAGTACTTTTTCTCTTTATTCTATTCAGGGTGACAAATGACATTCACTTGTTGTCAAATAGGAAAAAGGTCCTGAGATCTCCTGTTTGTTTCAGTGGACCATTAGTGAAACTGAGGCTAAGGAAGTACCTGAATGAAGACCACCATAGATACCTGCTGGTGATGAGTGGGTGATGAACTGTCAGATTGTAGTTCCAAAGTTGTATAGACAGGAAATTTTTAGTTTGGCCTATGAAACTCCTTGACTATTGATTTAGATATCAGTAATACTTACCACAATATCTTAAATCACTTTTATTGGCCAAAAATTAAAGTTAATGTTTATAATGTTAATGTTTATAAATACTGTAGAACTTGTCACACTTGTCAAATGGGAGGAAAACCAAATCAGAAGATACCTAAGACTCATCTGCAGCCTATTCCTGCATTTGATGAACCATTTAGCAGAATAATGGTAGATTGTGCTGGTCACTTACCTAAGACCAAGTCAGACCGCCAATACTTGTTGACCATTATAAAATGAAAACAATAATAAAAGTCTTGACAGGTTTTTTTTTACACAATTTGGCCTTCCCAAATCTGTTCAATATGAACAAGGGTCAGATTTTGTCCAGAATTTTCCAGCAAGTTACACATGACTTAGGTCTCCAGCAATTCAAAAGTCTTCTATCACTGTGAAAGTCGGGAAAGGGGCTTGAAAAAGATTTCATCAAACATTGAAAAAATATGATTAGGTCATATTGTGTTTTGATACTGGAAAAGATTGGGACAAAAGTGTTTATATACTGGGTTTTTTTTTTGCAGTTTGGAAATCAGTTAAAGAATCAATATGATTCAGTCCTTTGAATTAGTTTTTGGACATACTGCATGTGGACTATTGAAGTTGTTAAAAGAGAAACTTGTTTTAAATGAAGATGCATAAATTAATCTTCTCAATTATGTTTCCAGTTTTAAATATAAGTTATCAAAAGTTTGTAAGGTTACAAGACTAATTTGCACTCTACTCAGTCAAAAATAAAATTATGTTATGACAAAAATACAAAGGAAAGGAGTTTTAACCAGAGTTCTGGATCTTTTGCCCATAACACAAAATCTTATTCAGCCTGACTACTGTAGTACTTATACAGTTGAAAAGGAAGTAATTGATAATTATATCATCAATACTCCTTTGGAGGCAAAAACAAAAACAACTATGTCATGTAAATATATTGAAAGAATATGTTGATAGAGATAGCCAGGTTAATCATGCAATCAGGTTAGTTGTACCCATCTCAAACAACGAAGATTTAAGTAAAGGAATGCAATTTGACAAAATCAAGTTTAATTAAAATTTGTTTCATAAACATGATGAACTTTCTAGAAGGTTATTTAGCATTAGGTAATTTTTTTTTTTAGAAAGTATTAAATGTGACCTGATGTCAACTACAAGACTATATAATCTTGTTACTAGAAAGATTATTCATTTATACTTTAAGAGAGCAAAATCAATTTTCTATTATTGTATTGTCACAAAGGTTAATTTGGAGTGGAATATATTTTTTGTTAAAATTTAATTTGATTATTTTCTTTGGAATACTGAGTAATCATAAAAAGTAATATTCTTTGACAGACATTAACTAAAATGTAAAGTGAATTCACACCTGGAATTATATTACAGTTTCATCAAAAAACTTGGTATACCAACACAATACAGACTACCATGGGCACATCAATGCCTTTAGCATTGGACTTTGGATTTCCACTAAAGTTTATGCACAGCTTTTATTATTTTGACATGTGCATGTAATTCCAAGATTATTTTGGGATTTAATTTGCAGTGACACAAGTTTTCTTTTTTTCGTTTTCACGTTTTATTCTAGGGAAATAAATTATTTATTAAATTTACCAAAACTTGTTGCTTTTCACTCTTGTCTGTTGCTTCTTTTTAAGTGCTTAGACTCATAACAGTATTTAGAAAACAGTATTTTGGTTTCAGAGAGAGAAGTTAAAACACAGACACATGATGGCACAGGAGAGGATGAATAAAATTGTTGAACCTGATGATTCCCTTGAACCATCTAGTAAGTATGGGCTATACATAGTAGCAGTGTCATGAATGCAAGCACTTTAGAACCATCTAGTATGGGCTATACATAACAGCAGTGTTATGAATGCAAACACTTTGAAACCATCTAGTAAGTATGGGCTATACATAACAGCAGTGTTATGAATGCAAACACTTTGAAACCATCTAGTAAGTATGGGCTATACATAGTAGCAGTGTCATGAATGCAAACACTTTAGAACCATGTGGTAAGTATGGGCTATGCTTAGCAGCAGTGTCATGAATGCAAACACATTAAAAAGTATGAGCTATACATAGCAACTGTTACAGAATACTGACACAATATAAAGCATGTATTAAGTATGAGTTAAATTGTTTGTCTTGAGAGTTAATTCATATAGCCTGGGGGTAAATAAGGCCTTTGTCTATTAAACCAGCAAGCAAGAATTGTTTGAGGGTTTCAATTTGATAGTATTAAAAGTTTTTGATGTTTGTTGTCCTGTTCCTCCCCCCGCTACGATGTTGCAAGATTACATCCCAATCACCAAGTCTTTTGTCTATTCAAATTGGTGTGACTGGGTTGCACACTTTGTTTACAGAGTAATCCCTGTATTCTTTGTATTAAGCCTTTGACTTTCCTCTCTGAATAAAAAAAAATTCTGGATGAGATAACTTTCTTTTTATTTTATTAATTGTTAGAAGTATAGATGTCATATTTTCCAAAAGCCTAGTAAAAACCATCTTTATAGATAATATTACAACAGAGCGCTAATACATTTAACACATAGTAACACTGGAAGAATCTCCACTGAAACGAGATTAATTTTAACACTAGAGAAAATATTGTAATTGAAAGAAGTGATAAAGAGCAGACCACTCTCAAAATAGCGGTTTAAATGTCAGTAAAACAATCTGGGTGTTATAAAAGAAACGGAGTATATCAGAAATAATTTCATATGCATATGAACATGTGATCTTCAAATGTAAATTTGATTTCATGTTTAATGATAGAAGTATATTTTTATTGTTATATAATTTTGTTTTCTTTAGCAAGAACTATTAATGCAGAATAGACTATATGTACAGTGATTGTGGTTGTTTTTCTTTAAATTGTTTTGAAACTGGACCTTGGAAAATAGTAATATTGTTCAAACCTGTTATGAAAGACCACTTATCTCGAGAGACCGATTTTTATTGGCAGGAGGAGTGGTCTCTCATTACATGTTTTAGTGTTCTTAATGTAAGTTAATTGAATTGCAAACTGCATAGACCCTGATCTTAGTGAGCTAGAGACTCTTTTTATGTGCAGTTTTATTTGAATTAATAATTAGAACACAGACCCTGATATGCCAGTGCTTTTGTGGCACATCAGGGTATATGTTGGCAGTTGGGTTAGACCTGTACATTTTTTAAATTACAAAATATTTTTGCATTAATTTTTCATGAATTTTGCACTAAAGTAAGACAAATTACTGATGACCTAAAACTTCTAAATTAAGCTGATCATGGAGGCAATCGTACTGCAACAAAACGTCAATAAATTCCTGCCATTTAAAGTAAGCAATTTCAAAAATATGTAACCAATTGAAATTAAGTATTATGCATGAATTTATTAGGGTACTTTTTTATTGGAACCTGGAAAGGTAGTGCCATTGTGTTTAATTTTAGATGAATTTATTATGGTGGTGTTGTTTTTAGTTGTCGGAACTTGGAAAGGTTATGCCATTGTGTTTAATTTTAGATGGATTTATTATGGTGTTTTTGCTTGCAGTTGTTGGAACTTTGAAAGGTAGTGCCAATGTGTTAAGTTGTAGATGAATTTATCATGGTGTTTTCATTTTAGTTGATCAGACATGGATATATATATAGGGCTATCACATTTATTTGAAATGAATTATAGTGTTTTTGCTTGCCGTTGTTCAAACAATAAAAGGTATTACCATAGTGTTCAGTTGTAGATGAATTTATTATGCAGTTTTTGTTACAGCTGTTGGAACAAGAATATATATATATATATATATATATATATATATATATATATATATATATATATATATATATTATATATATATATATATTATATATATATATATATATATGACCATTGTGTTTAATTTTAGATGAATTTATTATGGTGTATTTGTTTGCAGTCGATGGAACCTGGAAGGGAAGTGCCATTGTGTTTAATTTTAGATGCACATAGGATTCTCACTCAAGCTTTAGTTAAAATCTATTCCCACAGAGAAAAGCATTGTTTTGTCTAGAAATTAATGTGAAGTGTTTTCATTGCATATAAACCATGCTTTTTTGTTTCACTTTCCAGTTGTTAGAGCTTCAGTGATTGTTAGAAATATGATTCCACATATCATCAAGTTCAGACATGTAAGTATGATCAGTGATTGCTAAGAGATGTTACTCATCCTCATATAAAAATTTCTATCTTGGTTTACATAAATCTTTCATGAATTTCCCTTAATTATACATGGAGATTTCTCTCACTCTCGTTATCTTAATATAATTTATAAAACTAAGTACTGTCTCAAATGAAGTAAATAGGTATGATCCAGACTTTAATTTTCTTGATCAGTAAGAAGATAAAATTCTTGAACCGTAAAAGTATACCAATATTTTTAGCTCACCTATTCATAAGTTCAAGAGATTTTATGCTATCATCCTAGATCAGTTGTGCATCAGTCCACAAGACTACTTTTGAGAAAACTTGGCACAGAGCATCTAGGCATGAGGGCCATGCAAAATTTGTACAAATGATGTCAATCTGCCATCAGATATGGCCTATGTTGCTTAAAATAGATAAAACATCTCCAATGTTGCTCAACACAGTTTAATCAAATTTTACAGAAAGCATTACTGCATCAAGATATTTCTGTGATGGTAAAATGCCATTAAAAATGAGTTGTATAACAACAGAAAAAAAATCTGTCACCTGTTAAAAGTTGCTATTTTCAACTCTTTAAAAAAAGCCAGACCAGTATTAAGCATACTTGTCACAAAACTTCCTGATAAAAAGGTTTTTCAAATTTGTTTCAGTGATGATGATGCATGCTTAACATTAGTACATTAGTATGGCCATCAATACTTAAAAAAGAATTGTAAGTGATTTAGCACTTATTAATAATTTGATGGTAATGTTATTAGACTACCTCAAAGATATTGTTAACATTTTTTAAGCATAGAAAATGATCTTTCTGCATTGCTGTAATTGATGTGATGGCCACCTAAGTTATTATCAGATCTAGTTTTTCCTGAAGATAGATGCCAAACTATGAGAATCTGACTAGTCTTGTCTGATCATTAGATTCATCAATAGGGACAGAGAATTTACTTTTTTGGTATACCTCTTACTTTGTCTAACACTTGTGCAAGTCCCATTAATTATGATATTCACCATTTTTTCATTTTGTAGTTATTGATACTAATATCCTGGAACATTTCTTTATGTATATCTAAATAATGATCTACAGCTGACTGTGCTCTGCAATAAAGGGTATTTCAGTTTCAGTTACATCACCTGCAATATAGGGTATTTCAGTTTCAGTGACATCACCAGTCAATAATTGTTTAAAAATGTTAATTACCTTTTTGATTAAGCTCAGCATTTTTGCATTGTCTTGATGATGGATGGTGTTGCTGTGTCAGTGGATGTCAAACATCCAGGAAAGACTAATGTTGATATTATGTTTGCAGTATGTGCAAAGAATAAAATGCATCCTATTGCTGATATGTGATGTGCTTCACAAAGTCCAACTCCTTCAACCAGGAATTCAGAAATTAGGTTTTGTACAGCAGATGAATGCCCTTCAAGAATGACAGCTGTGTGTGTTTCAACATTTTCCCTTATAAAGTGCATCACACTTGTAAAATATCTGACTACCAAAACATTGTTTTATGTCTTATATATCATGTAAAATCTGACTTAAAACAACATTGCAACTCATTACAAATTTATCAATAATCTTTATTAATAATAACTTAAACGAATATTCCTATTCAGGGTATTGATGTGAAATTTACATTCTTACACATGCATCTCTTTGATTTGTTATGATGTCTATGCTCTTAAAGTAAGTAACAGAAAAGAGTGAAGACAGTAAGCTTTGTAAAATTGAACAGATAATTTATTTCCCTAGAATACAAAATGAAAAATGTAAAAAAGAACTTAGTTTTACAAATTAAATCCAAGAATTAAAAATAGAAGTCCTAGTACTAAAAAAAAGTCCTGAATGAAACTGAGTTCAAGTTCTGATGAAATTCAGAATTGAAGACTATGACATCTAATATGGTCAGAAAAATGATGCTATGTCAACAGTCTCTTGTTAAGTCATAGAAAACAGCATTCCAGTTTTGAATTCAGTATAAATTCCTATAAATATCTTTGTCCAAGAATTTTGTCAGAGCACTTTTGTATTTCAATGGAAAATAATCACTTGAATTTAGTAATTTGAAAAACATAAAAATTAAAAATAAACTAGTCACAACATAATACAATTTTACGTGTCAAGCGTTTTAAGCCCCACTGGACTCGAAACAGATTCCTGGATGAGGGTCAAAAGTTCATTCTTCAGGAAAAAATAGAAATTTGTACCAATTGATATATGCTCCTTGTCACATAGTCCAGGTATGACCTTAATTCAACTTAACAATTTTTATTCTGAGAAAGACAAAAAAAAAATAATAAAAAAGTTGCTTACCAAAACTGTCACTGATTTTAGAACAAGGTCAAAAACTCAATACAATGTTTCTACTATTAGTTGTCTATAAAAATAAAAAAAAATTAATTCAGGGCAAATCCAGCAAACAATAACATGTAATGAAATTTTAAAATATTTAAAATTAACAGACACTTAAATTAAATATACATAACAGATTTTCCTGATGTAAAATAAATTTGGTTCCATTTAGTTTACCAGATAACCTAATGAACTCTTCCAGAGCAGTGTTCAAAGGACTTGACATCACCCTATCTATTGTCATCCAATTATATAATCTGTGAAATGTTGGTTGTTTATCTCAGATCACCTTACATTTTAAAATTGCCCTTTTTGCAATCAGCAGTATAAACTGCTTTGTGGATAATTCTACATGTGCTCTAAGAAGGACTGTTTACAAAACCTACAAGTTACAGCCATATATCATGCTGGTCATGAAATATTTCTCTTTTTTTTTTTCTTTTTTTTTAGATTAATTAAAATCATGTTATCTGAAACTTAGCTGTGTAGTTGGTGTTTAGAAATCAAAATTTGTATCACATGATGATGATTTCTTCTTCAGAACTGAAAAATATACCAATAGCTTTATGGCATAAACACCTATCAAGCTCTAAACTATGCAAATCCACTCTCAAATATATCTGCCAGTACTAAAATAGAAAACCTTGAAAGGACATATCCACTACCACTGAAGATAATGTTGATAGTAGTTTTCTATCATCAGACTTATTAGATATTAACCTTTAAGTGGCAGCTTATCCTGGCATAGAGGACTTTTTCATTTGTACAACCAAAGCTTGTCAACATCAAAATATAGGCATGATTACTTAAAATAGAAAAAGAAAAACCTCAGAAGAATTTAAAAGAGCATTATGGCATAAAGAGCTTTAAAAAACAAATGATCCCAATTCATGATAAAAAATGTTGCAACTATTGCTAAAATAGAAAAACCACCTTTGATGAAAAACTTCTGAACAGAATTTATCTAAATTGTACAAAATGTGAATCCATCAGCAGGTAATGCTGTTGATATTGAAAGTAGAAAATGCTTCAGACAACTTCTGAAAAAACTCTGCAAAATATGATTGAAATTTATAGAAACCATTCTGACATGAATGGTTTTTAAGTTTGTACATAAATGATGCCTATCCCAAGATGCTGCCAGGATGCATTTGTGCACAGATAACACATTTTCAAGAATGTTCATAATCTGAAGCAGGAATGCATGAGAACTTAGGCAAATTAGTTTACAGTTCCAGATTTAAAAATTGCAATCTGCATATTAAACTTTTTATTTAACTGCCAAACAAAACTGAATAAATTAGATTAAAATTTTTTTTACATGCAAGGATATTTATTTGAATAAAATACCTGCCACTTCCAATGTATGCAGATGTAGGTTAATGCAAAAGTATGCTTCAAAATCCAAAGAATTATTGAAAACAGAAAAAGGTGTACTGGATGGGTTCTGCAGTTGATGCCCTTATATTTGTGCATTTGCAAACTTTGGGCCTTTTCCAGAGGGTGACATTAGTTAAACATGGTTTATTATTTTCAGCTTCAGGTCAGTGCTGGTGAAAAATGTGTAAAGTATAGGGAAGAATGAAGAATCTGACAGGTTTTACAAAACCATAAGAAACAGTTTCTCAACTTGTTTCAGTTGGTTAAGTTAGATTTGCATATGCCCCATTAAATGGCAGACTATAAAAGGGGTTCTCAGCTTGTTTCATCAAAAATGATGTTATAAAAAATAGAAAAGTGGTTTTTATAACATGCAGTCAGAAGCATTATTGTAGATATTTAAACAGAAAGTATCATACAAACATAGATTTCATGGCCAACTACTCTTGCATTAGGGTAGTAAGCAGATGTCAGCCAGATAAGTAGTATCAGGCCCACTTTAATCTCTTGTTAGTTGTGCAATAATGCATCTGATAAGATATTTAGAACCAGTAAAGTGTATAAAAATTAGCATTTCACTTGAAACCATTGTTTTGCAGGACAAGAGAAATAAGCGCCTGTTGGTGGAACAAATTCAAAGGAGGCGGAAGCTGCTGAAGTTTCTTAAGAAACAAGACTATGAGAGATTTATATGGCTCCTAAAAGACCTGAAGGTCAAGTTCATAAACATCCCAGCATTTAACAAAAGGGAGACCAGAAAGGGTCGTTTAAAGAGACTTGCCCAGGAAGAAAGTTTGGCATTAAAGAGAAAAAAGATTGAGGCCTTAAAACAGCAGTTAGCTGAAGAGCATAAAATCTTTCAGGAACAGAAAAAGCAGATTATGAATACAATTGAAAAAGACATCACAAATTTTAATTTAGATAAGGAATTAATAGCTAGATCCTTGAAACAGTGGAATGAAGACAAGAGAAAAGAAACATAAATTTAATTCTTGGTCATTTCCATTTTTTTGAGGCAGTTAACAGTCTTTAACTTAAAATACCACTGGGGTCAGTTTCATTATTTGCTGAAAATAACATCAAATTCTGACAAAATAAGAATCATTTGAGTAAATTTTAGTTTCAGAAATCTTGAATGGGTACCATTCCTGACTCAATTACCTTTATATAACCTGTTCCCAGCTGCAAACAATCTTGACAGCAGTGACTGAAAAAAAAAAAAAAGAAGAAGAAAAAAAAAAGGAGTCTGTGCTACTGTATATACTCATTTATGAGTTGAGTCCAATTGGAAGATCACGTAATGTGCCAGCAGATGTAGTTTTATGCAGTTTACTAGGAGTAATTAGTGTAACAAACCATATAGACCTTGATCTAATGGTTAATCAACTCAGAAAATAAATGGTTAAATAAAAATTTTTAGCTTGAAAATAAAAGTATTGCTTATATCCAATGCTAAATACAAAATGTGAATACTGGGAAATATGGAGCATAATTCAAATAAGAGAACACACTAACTTGCAATTAAAATAATGTAATCTGATTACTGAGTTAAAATTTGTTACAATGTAGTTAATATTTATTCGAGGTAGCTCAGGATATGTTTTATTTGCATTTGAATTCAATTTATAAATATGTATATATAATATTCAAGTTGTCAGCATAAACCCTGATGTACATGGTGTAATGGCACATCAAGAACAAATCTGATTATTGTTGTATTGTTGTCTCACAGTATAACTGAAATTTGGCATGCTAGTAGAGAAACATGAGCTTTTAAGATATATCAAGGTTTTTTCCAGTTAAGTAACAAATTGAGCAAAGTTTCTTGTTGCAAGTTTCAAACATTAGGTCATACTGGAGGTTAAAAAAGCTTGTGCTTGAATTTATGAACTGTTTCCACTGTCAACCAAATAGAAACCAGTTTTAAAAGTACCATCATTTGTGATTGGTTGAAGCAAAGCCTTATGCTCTACATCCAACTGAGGAAGTTTTTTTTTTATAATTTCCAAGCCTGGGTCTATGCTAGTTGTAATAGGGCATGATTTATACATAGGTAAATAGTTTTTATTTTTCAGAGTTCTCTTATTTCAGTTACTTTGAAATAGATTATGAAAAAGCAATGAATTTGAAGCTTTGCAGACTCCAGCTGTTTCACTTAGTCATTTTTTAGAAAAAGAAACTTGGTAATCTGAAATGATATTCAAAATTAGAACATTGAAAAGTATTTGTATAATTTCTTATGCAATAAAAAGAGCTTTTCGCAAAGTGTTTCTGTCTCTATTTAATTACTTGATAGATTTTTTTCCATTCAGCGTTTTAGTGTAAAGATAAATATATGTTGAGTAGAATTTTGATTTCAATGTTTCCAAAAAAAAGAGATGCTGATGTTACTTTTCTAAACAGTAGTCATTTGAACACATTTGGAGAACTATTACCTGCCACATTTTGTGGAGGGACAAATGCCTTCTCATTTTGCAGCAAATATTATTACCAGAAAAATAAAATGTCTGTCAACTTATTTTCTTACTAGGATATATAGTAGGATATATAGCAGGGATCATGCTACGAGGCAAAGTGGGTGACTAAATTGCATTAAAAAAATGTAAACTTCGCCTTCTTCTGTTAGAAAAGAGAAAATGATTTAGCCCAGAGCTTTTTTAGAGATACATTGAATGACCATACATTTTGAGATGCCACCACACTATAGCCGGGTTCTAGAGTTGTGTAGCGAAATGTATTCATCAAGCCATCAGCAGCTAGACCTAGTTTTTATATTAATTATGCTGACAAACAAAACTTGCACATTCACATGCACATGCATTGAAAGCTGATTGACTATTAAACATTTCCCAAGTAAGTTAGCAACTATCGCAGCCAGATTTCCACATGTAATCATTTGATAAAAACATAAAAATTTGTGTTTCTAAACTTTAATTATAATATGTAAATAGCAATTTGTGTTTTAAGAACATAATTGAACTAGTAATGACAAAATAATAGGGTATTAATGGCAATCATTGCAACAACAGGTCAACAACAGAAAACACAAGGTCAGAAATACAATCAGCAAACTGAAGCACACGAATCTAAAACTACTAAACAAAAACATCAAGGCACCAAAGTCCTATAGTAGTAATTGAAACAGAACAAAAAAAGTGAAGCTGAAAGGGCCAAAAGGAGAGAAACAGAAAAGGAAAGAAGAGAAAGAAAAACAAGTCAAAATCATGGAAGAATACTTATGTCAGTTGAAGGCAGACAAATCTCTAGATGATTGTGGATGGTATATATATATATATATATAAAGAATACAAATCATATGGCGAATAACCCTTTCAAGCATTCTTTCAAGCGTACTGGATACACAAAGGGATCACGTGTGTCAGGGATTAATTAAAATAGATGCAATAAACTGACCACGAACAGTACAAAACTAGTAACTAACTAGCCTAAGTGCTTTCGACTCTTAATGAGTCTTTTTCAAAGGCAATTGCAAAACATATATGACAAACAAATAAACACAAAAACGTTGTGTTTGTAAACCTCTACATGGCTGTCTTCACATGTGCTAAAACTATAAATACAACCAGCTTGTATAGACTAGTTGCGGAAACGGAAAACGTTGTATAATTCCCTAAAAGTCTACAAGCCAAAGCGCCAAATATTTTTGCTTTTTGTACATATGTAACGCAGATTATATCCCGGATATTTGATTCTATACCGGTTATTCTTATAGTAAAAATTGAAGGATAATAAGAAGATTTAGAAAATGTTAAATTCTACTAGTGCATAGTTTTCATTTTCTAGTCTTCCTGGTTTAGACCGCTTGGTTTCAATGTTCTAAGGCGGCGTATCCAGTATGATTCCTTTTCCTTCCTGGTTTCGGAACCCCAGCTGTGGTTGTTAGCAATAGCGATAAGCATTATATCACTGAAAGTGTGGCCAGGGGAGGAGAAGTGTTCTGCGACTGGGCTTCTGTACAGCTTTTTTGTCATCCAATCAGATCTATGAAGGTTTATCCTTTTGTGTAGCTTTTCAGTTTCTCCCACGTACTGAAGGCCACAGATCTTACATGTGATGAGATAAATCACATTCTCTGTTTTGCACGTTTTGTTTGGACCATGTATGTTTAGTTTTTCTTTAGTCACTGTGCTAGTGAATGTCTTGGTCTCTATCATATGTTGACAGGTTTTGCATCTTTTATCGCCACAGGGTCCAGATTGACTAGGTTGGTTTTGACTAGCGATTGGCATTAGCTTTGCCCTGACTAGGATGTCCTTTAGGATTTTTGGTCTTCGGTAAGCTACTACAGGTTTGTTCGGAAGTATTAGGTTTAGTATGTCTGACGATTGCACGGTTGGCCAGTGGTTTGAGAGGATTTTACCTACTTTGGGATTGTCTGGGTGATAGGTCAGAATAAATGGTATCCTATCCAACAAAAATAGATGTCGCTTTGGCTTGTAGACTTTTAGGGAATTATACAACGTTTTCAGTTTCCGCAACTAGTCTATACAAGCTGGTTGTATTTATAGTTTTAGCACATGTGAAGACAGCCATGCAGAGGTTTACAAACGCAACGTTTTTGTGTTTATTTGTTTGTCGTATATGTTTTGTATTTGCCTTTGAAAAAGACTCATTAAGAGTTGAAAGCGCTTAGGCTAGTTAGTTACTAGTTTCGTACTGTTCGTCGTCAGTTTATTGCATATATATATATATATATATATATATATATATATATATATATATATATATATATATATATACAAACCCTAACAAATTAGAAAATAAACCAACAAATAGTATAACACTGTAAAGATCAACCAGGAAGAGCGCCCTCCAAAAAAAAAATTGCAAGGGGATGCCAGTATTAGTGCCATCCTAGTCAGTCAGGTTAGAGATTATAAATCAATGGTTCAATTGATTTAGTTGCTTTTTTTATCACATTAAACGGTTTAGTTATTGAAATTGGTAGTGGGTAAAAACAAACGAGTCTATTTGCCCATTTGTTTGTATCCTCCTACCGAATTCAATAACGAAAATGTTTGCTAGGATAAAAAGTGCACAAAACTAAGTCACTTGAATCATTGACTTATCATTTCTAACTTGACTTTGTCCAGAATGGCACTAATACCTTTCATTTATAATAGACTTTCTGTACTAACAAAGCGCCATATTCCATACACTATGGAGTAGTTGATTTCCTTCAGACAACATAATGACCTATTTTTCTTTACATTTATTTATACTAAGGGAGAGAAGCCAAAACGGCTTCGATATATACGCAGATTTGATCTGAACAATTTAGTTCGTTTGTGTAAACTCATTTTCTTACTGGTATATATAGTTAGTGTTTGTCAGCTCGTTTTCTTGCTAGTATATATAGGTTGCGCTCTACAGTTTCAAATTTAGCATAGGGTTAAAATTTTAAAGAAAAAGAGTTTCCCCGGGTTTCCTCACTAGTTATACTGGTTATTTAAAAGAAACTTTGTATATCTTAGGTATTGTTCAAAGAACCTTTAATTCCCTTTATTTTGATGTATGATTTATGGGTGTAATATGGGTTAGAGAGCACACAGCTTGGCCTTACTCCAGATGTGCACCTTTCAAAAAAGTGCTAGCTCTACTTGCTCATTTTCACTTCTCGAACTTCAGAGGTAAATTGTGAAAAATAGAGTCGTTAACATTTTTTACATTTTATGTATTTGGTAATTCATTCATTGCACTTTTAGAAGCTGGTATTATCTAGTTTGGCAAAATTCATTTTCCATATTTTAATAGCTGCCAAGAATAGTGTACTTTAGACAAATTTAGGTTGATTTTTGGAGCACAGGGGAGCAGTCATTTTAATTAGCAGTGTCCTAAGATCATTTAAAATTTCAAAAAGTACAATATCCAAAGAAATTTCATCCACATTACATGAAAGTAGTATATAGGTATGCCAACATTCTTTCCACTATGCATGTTTAAAATGCAAACAACTTCACCTTACATAAATCACTCTCTCAAAAGTACATAACTTGTGAGCGCCACCATAATCAGTGTTTGTCAACTCATTTTCTTGCTAGTATATATAATTTGTAACTTAGTATTCAGGGTTTCACACTGTAAACCCTCTTGGTATACTTCTGCCACTCTTATATTGCAGTCTGGTCTGAGAGCCCATTGTATGAGGAAAAACTTTTTTTATCATAGTAGTTTAATTTATTTCACCTTACTGTAGTTTCATTTATTTTATGGCTGTCATTGTTCTTGGTTTTGTATGAAAAAAGGATAGTGTGGGTTCAGGTTTTCATGGATGTGCTCTGTCATAGTTTGCATATATTTATAAATTATATTCTGTGGATTAACATCTAAAGTAAAGAATAAAAAAACATGCCAACAAGAAAGGGTAGTTGCTTAAATGGTTGATAAAAATCTACTACCTTGTCAAAAAGATTTGTCCTAATTATATGTGAATTTGGAAACTTACATTGGACAGTTGCTGTGAAACTTTTGTGATAAGAAATCCTACAGATTTCGAAGCCAATCTACTGATGACATGTATGAAATCTACTGATCTAATACCTTGGCTTTGCCTTATGTATGCATGGTGCCAGCATCCAAACTTAAAGGTTGCAAAATGTCCAAATATTTTTAAGCATCACAATGACTGCCATAATTCTTCAACCAGACTTTTCACTTGTCACCAAAGTTCTTAGAAAAAGACTTTCTTCTCCGATCTTCAAATACTTCATAAACTGAAAACTTTTTGAAAGTTTAATTTTAAGAGGTCCCAAGGATTTTCGGGGGGTTTTTTTGTTGTTTCATTGTATCATTTAAGTTTACACTATAATTTTGGTTTGAATGTTCACAGAGAGTATCTCTATGTAAGTTTAGATATATCAATTAAAGTTTTTGAAGTTTTGCAAAGTTTGACCAACATACCTTCTATCATTAACAGCATTCATTAAACCATGTTACTAGTATGGCAAAAAGCTAAAAAGGATGATCAATGCTTTGGTTAAATTGGCAACTAGTATATTCCTGTTTTGACTTCATTTTACTGTAAAAAAAAAAAAATGTGTATCAGGTTACATGGGGAAAATTGAGATCTGCCATCGCATTATACACCGGCAGATATGGGTCTATGTACTTTGTCAGGAGTAATCAATATAACAATTGATATAAACCCTGATATACCAAGTAGTAGGAGAAAGTAAGAATCCGAGCTCAACAACCCCTCTCCCCACCCCTCCAGACCTCCAAACAAATACAAAATACCTAGGTAACGTAATAGAACACCTGTTACAATCAATAATTGCGCTAAGAATCCGAGCTCAACAACCCCTCTCCCCACCCCTCTAGACCTCCAAACAAATACAATAGAACACCTGTTGCAAAATACCTAGGTAACAGGTAAAATTTAATTACGTGATCTTCCAGAATAAGCAAAATGATGTGTCAGACTCAATTTTCCAAATCATTACGATTTAGCAGAGCGTGGCGATTGTGGACTAAATTACGCATTAGAATTCCAGTAAGGTAAGTGGTATTATACCTCATTACCAACTGTTAATGTCTCAACTGTAGATATCAAAAATATTTCATTATCATGGTAATAGAGGCTAAACTTTACTTTACCGCTCACATAACGACGGGACTCAAACAAATCTTTTATTTGTGATTTGTTAAGAGGGTATTTTTTGTCGATAAAATACACCTTTGACCGATCAAGATCAATTGTAAGTTTGGTGTATTTTTGCTGACTAATCGGACAGTGAAAGTTTTTAAATTCTGCAAGCAACTTTTGATACAATTGTTCGAGATAATTAAAATACTCGCTGTCATCAGATCTGATGAGCGAAAGTTTTAACTTGTCACGGGTACCACTAAAGCATATGCCTGATGTTTGATTATTAATTTCAACTGTCAATGGTTTGCCGTCCATCATTAGATATTTGATTTTGCTACTGTAGCTATTTGTTACTGTCAAATTTTCAAACATTATTTTTAAAGTTTAGATAAAATTTTAGTTTGCAAAGATAATGTCAAGTATATCTCTATCATCATGACAATACCCAATTGCAAGTGTATCTACCCAATTTTCGCAATAACGTTTATCATCAAAATTGCTCAAACCGCGTTTGATAAGGACATCTGTTTCGAGCTTATGATGATTTGTCCGAATTGACATAGCTCTTATAAAACTAACACCACCATCAAGCGCGTACTTGTAGTCATCAAATTTTATAAACTTTTTAACAAAATCACGAGGCAGACCTTTTGCTTTTTTTGTTATTTTATTATTGTCTAATAATACGGCATACATTTTACTACGTAATCCGATAAAGTATTTGATAGCGCTCGAGTTCATTTCATCTTTGAACTTACCAATAACCTTTTTATTTGTGTCGTCATGAAATTTACTGTCACGTGGGTAATCAGAAAGATCAAACAGATATCTATTATCATGCATATCCTGATAGACGTCCTCGCATTCGATTTCATATACGAGCGAATCAGTATCAGTAAATAATAATCTACTAGCCGGCCATTGATTTTTAACAAAATTATAATGAAAATCGTACATCAGCCACTTTGATAAATCTGACACTGAAGCTCCAACGTAGATCGGCTTGTTTAGTGTTAGATTTGTTTTTCTTCTTTGTATCGCAACAAGATTCTCATTAAAAATTTTCATGCTCACAAAATCATTGTCTGACACAAGTTTGTTTCTGCGATTGACATCATTGACTAGTTCGATATTTACGCGTTTCCTAATATTCTCCATCGTCTTACCAAAAACAGAATTGTTCATCAGTTTGAAAAAGTTTTTCTCAAAATCAGTTTTTGCCGCAGCTCTTCTTGTAGTGTTCGAGTTAATATAACCTCTCATCCACGGCGACTGATTAAATTTTAGTACGCGATAAACTTTTCTCAACACGAGACCAGCATCGACTGCTTGTTTTAAAGCTTTGTAATGCAAAACATAATTACGTTTATGAAGCAAATTTGGTACTAGTTTCTTTACCATAGAATGTTGTCTTGGTAATGCTGACGCTTGTTGTTCTTCTGATAACAAACTATATTCTATAACCATCGATTCCGCGCAGAAAGGGTAATCATTATGTAATTTATGTAGCGAAGTTGGATAATCGAGATCAACTTCAACGAAATACGAAACATCGTCGGGTATCTTTTTTTCTGTCTCTGATAGAAATTGATCAGCCGTGATCCAATGAAATCCACCAAACGGCATTGATTCTGCCATCGAATACCCGTACAAGTTATTGCAATCTAGATAAACTATATACTTCGAAGGAAGGTCAGGATTATACTCTTTCAAATATTTGTTGTTTGCTTCAGCATATTTCTTCGTTATCACGCTAATACCGCCTCGGATACCTTTTTCGATAAAATTGAACATATCAACATCAGTCAGTAATTCCAACCTTACCTTACTAAATTTTAACAGAGCATCCCATGACAGTCCGGGGGCAGAATAATACCAGCAAGGATCTAGTCCGTAATTATTATAACTCACTTCTCGAAAACTTTCAAAAACATCTGCTAATAATAACACGTCAGTGTTCAAATACAAATCGTGATAATCACCAAAAGTCTCACAATCAAACTCTTTCCAAATATCTTGTGCATACTTGTACTCATCATCAGTGATATTTTCATTTTTAAGTTGCGAGTAAAATTTGTCTTTGCTAGGTAAAGATGTTTCATCAAATTTACTCCAATCGTCGAGATATTCGTATGGAAAAACTCCTTTTTTAGCTAGTAGATTAAATTTATCTCCAAAACAGTCTCTTAGGTTATTAAATTTACTACAACCTTTTACTAGCTCATCTAACAATGCTGCCATAAACTGCAGGCTGTCAATAAAACGTAATTTACCTAGCGTAACTGACATATACTTTTCAAAATTATTTGGAATGCATTTGATGACATTATTGAGTTTTAGATGAGCTTTTATCTCAGGATCACCAAAAGCTTCTACGATGATGTGACTATCATATCCTCGAAAATTGTGAAGAATAACTGGAATAAAATCTGGAGCGTGAAATTTTAAATTACACTGGTCATGAGCCGCTCCACGATACTGTCCGGTCAAATGGCAATGGTCACGTACTTTTTTGTTATCGTCAAAAGCTTTTTCACAAATATAACAAATTTCTGCTTGCTCGTGATCGGATTCTTGTTGAGGTGTTAATTTTAACATTGGAGTTACTCTTTTCAAACGATAAGTTATATTATCAACTTCGCTGATCAATTGCTTGAGAAGCCAGACAGCTGGATTTTTACCACGATAGAGTTGGATTGGTTTAGATAATCTCGAATCAACGCAACAAACTACCTTGTACGCTACTCCACATGGAACATGATTTTGAATTTTTCTTGTACTCGATTGGTTAGGATCATTTTCTACGCCAAGTACAGGTTGAAGTAAGCATTCGAAATCGACGTATATGACGAAAGGAATTTTTAGTTTGTGATTATGATGGACAAACTGTAACACGCTATCTTTTTTAGATGGCATTGTTATTCTTTGTACGTCACTACAGTACTGCAAATGCTTTGGTAATGTTTCATTGTCTCTACAACCGTGCAAGCAGCGATAACAAAAGAACTTTTTGTTGTTATTTTTATTATACTGTCTTCCAACTAGTCTGTTAAAGTTTTTGATCCAAACGTAATGATTTTTATAAAACAGTAAATTGATAGTCGATTGTGAAGCTTTTTCTGAAATATACCTCGGATAGACATTTTCTTTTTCATCTAATCCGAAAACGTTAATCGAAACATTATTTTGCTTTTCAAACTTTGGTATTTGATTTTCTGCCACTGGAAAGTCAATACCAGCACAATTTAATCTTGACACGTGACTGATATACTTCTCAACACGATCAGCATTTTTTTTCTGCTGGAAATAGCGCGGAAAGAACAGCCCATTGGAAACATTTGCTATCGACGTTTTTTATGTTTATACAGCACTGTTTATTTTTTATTTTTGGTGGCAGGTCGATATACGAACTACCGCGTAATGCGTCATATTTCATCGTGTGAAACAAAATTTCCTTGATCATTTCAAACTTCCAACCCGAACCTAATTCGGTAAATTCTTCTATTGTTTCCAAATTTCTTGGTGTATTTCATTAGATAGTGACAAAAGATCACTACCAAGTAAAACACGTCTAGATTTTGCTTTGATATAAGGGTCTGCAATTTCCTTGTTAGTAGATTCTTCCGTCACAAGTAGTTTTGAAAATATAACGTGATATTGCACTAACAATCTTAGACCCTTGTGTTTTTCAAGCTCACGTTTTACAGTCGTCTGTAGCAGATGAAAGAGATTTGTTTCAGTAAAATTTACTAAAACATTTTGATTATCAAACTGATAACTATTATCAAAACCTGCAAAAGCAGTCGCTATTTTAACAGGTTCTCCAATAAGTCTCTTCTTGGCTATATCACGCAATTTCAACATCGCTATACTATAGTCTAATATCTAATTGATAATTTACCGCACACTGCGCATGCGCTAGAAAAACAATTAGAGATAAAAAATATCACCTATAATATAATGACAGTAAATCTGACAAGCGCACGTGAGCAAGAGGTATATCATGTTTATCCGAAGTACAACCTGTACGCTGGAAATGCACTTGGTTCGGTTATTAATATCATTACTGGAATATCTGTTGGTAAAGCAACGTCAGCGGGTTATACGATTAGTGTAAAGGGAAATAATACTGAAAGAATTACGATGTTTAGAAAAGATTTTATTTACACGTTATTTTGCAATGACATTCCAGAGGGGAAACGAGTATATCATTATAACGGTAAAGTCACTGATGATAATATTGAAAATTTATCCTTACAAGACGAGTTTCAGCCGCATCTGGTCTTTGATTTATACGAGGCTAACGATCGTGGTATTATAAGAAACAGATAAACTAAAAAAGTTCTTGGTACCATGAGTAATATGGGATATCTTATAGTAACTGTTAGAGGAACATCGACAGATCAAGTTTGTTATACTAGTCATAGGTTTGTTTACGAGGTGTTCAACGGATCTATACCCAATGGTCTGGTTATTAATCATATCAATAACGTAAAAACAGACAATCGATTGGAAAATCTGGAGCTAGTGACCCAACAGGAAAATGTGAGAAAAGGACGAAGTGGTGGTATTAATTTTAGATGCCCAATAAAACCTGTTATTTCGTTAAACCTCAAAACTGATGAGGAGATCAAATTCAAATCAATTACATCTGCGGCGAAATATTATAATATAAATCCCAAAGCAGTAAAATTTGTAGTTGATGGAGCAACAAAATCAGCTTTTTCAAACAAATATGATGCTAGTATTATTTTAGATATGATGAATAATAATATGATGATTAATAATATTTTGTAATTCGGTTTTAGTCAAACAATGATGAGCAAATGCTATAATATCATCGCAATCAAATTTTAGCGTCGTTACTGCACTTTCATTAATTTTATTTTTTCTGCTTCTGTTAGTAATATTTTATGAGAATCACCTTGCATTACAATAACGTCAACGGAATATGAACTATAACCTGACAGGCATTTTCTTACCGCTTCGGTCAGTTCGTGGTAGTTTATTATATTAACTTTTTGGTGATATTTTACCTTGTCAGTCATCTTATAACAACAAATTAGATAAAAAGTATATTATAATATAGATATGATGAAACGACTTGCTAGCGATAAGGTCTCCACAATCTCTAATGATATGATTGACAAATCTGTTTATTATAACGAAGATGATATTTTATATAACAACGAGTCTGATGATGGTGAAATAGTCACCGTCATTAACAGATATAATTATAGCAGACCAACCACTGGAAAATATAATGTCAAGTATCACATTGCTAAAAAAATTATAAAATTTGATTTTACCGTTACCGAACAGCAGGTATTTTTGCAGTTAATCAGACCTTTTTTAAACATCAAAATTTCAGGTCGACAGAAAAATATAAAATTTGATTTCATCTTTGTCAAGATTTTTAATCTAATGACGATCTCTGACGATCGCAGACAATATCCAATATCATTATGTAAACCAGTGAAAGGTGTATCTATCAAACGAAAGTATGAGGAAATTTATAATAGCATTATTTCACAGTCTATAAAATCGACCGGGTTGGAATCCAGCTGTTAAATTTATCACTATACCCACGCCATTTGACTAAACTTTTATCTCCTTTTTTCCTAATCACTTTTTCGATAACGAAAACATCTTGTTCAGTTTTTTGTAGTTCTTGTTCGTAAAAACTACCTACTATAGGTTCCCCTGCCAGATCTTTTAAAGCGTACGTTACAGGTAAGAGTACCTTATCAACAACAAATACTTCTTCGCTCCAGTTTGGAGTAAATCCTTTTTCAAATATCTTTTTAGTCAAAGAGATTCTAACTTTATCACCGACCTTAAATTTATGTCTGCGGTACATGTTTTCGTTTGCTAATATTGGATTTTTGATAGCGTCATTGGGTGACATTTTGATGGTTCGATGTTTCGTGTTATTATATTCGCCTACGATTTGAGAAAGGTCATCGATGTACCTGTTGGTGTTTTTAGCTGTCATATGTTTGTGTAATTTTTCGTTTAGCGTGCGATTAAATCTTTCAACGATAACGCTTTTCCCTTCATTTCCTGTAACATATTTTTTTATATTATTTTGTTCTAGAAACTGTTCAAACTTTTTGTTAAAAAACTCGACTCCATGATCAGTCCAGATTTTGTTTGGCTTTCTTTCTGTACTCGTTATTATCTGTTTTAGCGCATCAGTGATTGACGTTCCTGTTTTATCTGAAACTGGCACACTAAAAGCGTATTTGCTGAAAACATCTGACATTAAACAAATATTTCTTATTATCGTTAAACTGAGCCAGATTGGATACATCTACCAAATCTATTGCCCAGATATCATCTACAGCGTTTGCAACAACTTTACGTCTCGGAAACTTTTTTTTTAGGTCTGTGTAGTTCGACTGCAAGATCATCGTATACTTTTTATCCGAATCCGAGTTTATATTTTGCTCCTATCATTCCCTGAACAAATCTTCTATCAAAACGTTCTCGTAGATTTGTTGGCTCCATATCATATAATTCGTCTAACATTACTTTATCACAATCTGCTTTCGAGTTTTCATGATCACGATAACAGATATCGTGACGCATTGCTATTGCATCCACTTGATTATAAGGCTCTTGTCCTGGCAATGGATTGTCGTTTTCATCTAGTTGTTGATCTAGCGGATTGTAAGGACCTGTATAACGATGACCTGGCAAGGTCCAACCGCCTTTTGGTTTTGGTAATTTACCAATAATTTTATGTATATCTATACCTAACCCTATTATTTCTCTGTTGTTACAACGTTGACAGTACGTAATGATTTTATCTTGTTCTATGCAAAGATCTTTGTCACAATCACAATTGCATTTCATTTTATTTTATTTTGTTTCATAAGATTAATCGTCGATCAAGATAACTCTATCAACGCTAGATCCTACTTGTTTTTTCAAAAACATACTTTTCTTTCTACCACAGATTGCACAAATACTTTTTAACATCGTTCTATTATTTTTTCGTTTTTTCCGTCATCTCATCCTTGTTCTCTGTTTTAGTTTTGCATTTGAGACAGTATGTTGACATTATTATATCAAAGAGTTTAGATAAAATTGATTGCAATATTATCATTCGCATGAGAAGGATGCTCATCAAATTGTAAAATAAACTTAAAAAAGTTTTTACTCCCAGAGCTTTTACTCTGGTGCATTTGTCTGACAAACATGATACAATAATAACCACAAGCTGATGTTCCAATCGGCTGTAGTTGATTAGACGAAAAATTTATTTTATCAAATTTTTTAAAAATATATTTTTTTATGAGATCGCTTGGAGGAAGTCCGAACGAATCAAAATAATTGTTATCGTGGACAGCAACCCAGTGGGTGCCAGAGCCATCATTGAAGTTTTCAATATTTACAACACAAGAACCGCCTGTTGGTACGTCATCGAGTTCACCCTTGGAAAATACTCCTCGAAATCCAACAACGTCCTTCAATTTTTCAATGATGTCAAAATTGCTCAATAACGTCTGGTCCCTGGTAGAGTTAATCCGCGTCCGATTCCTAGCAAGTTTGGCAGCAGACTTCCCGCTAGTCCCGCTAAAAGTGGAGCGAAAGGAATAATTCCTACTTGTTTTGTTTGTTTGCGTTTTGTTGTTTTCTTTTTTTCGATGATTTTGTTTTTTTCGGCGACTTTTTCGTTGGCATTTTATTTTAAACTGTTACATATAATTAACGATAGATTTGTTTGATACCACGACCTTCGACTGCTTTCTTCGTTGCGCCAGAGACTGCTCCTGACGCAGCCGCAACTCCAAGTGTAACAAGTACTGGTAAAACTTTGCTAGCTATTACTGATAACGCTGGTCCAAAAAATCCACCTTCTTTTGACATTACAGTTACCTGAGAAACAGATAATTTCAGCACAAAAGGTTTGTTGCGATCGAGTTTATTGATTTGTTGTTGCGTTAGCATGACTTTTACTGCAATTTTATTTGAAGTTTCCGGAGAGATCATCAAAGAAACAGAGCTGCGTTTAGCAACAGCTGCTGATAATTTTTCAACTTGACCAGATGTTAGGTATATTTCTCGAGTTGTGTATTTGGTTTTCATAATGTTATATTCAAGTTGTTAGATTAAACTTGTACTGTCATTCTTCCTTTGATTGAATCGATGGTCAGAAATCGATCACTAACCAATAGCGCGTATACGTTATACTGTTCACCTGGCACAGCGCCCAGTGTCCACGTGACCTCAATATCTGCAGTCGATCCCACAACACGCTCCAAATGTTTTGATACGTCAAAGTAAAAGATGGGATAGAGAGATCGAAACTCTTCTATTGATATTTGAGATCCACTGTCCGCGTTCTGATATTTTTGCATTGCTTCCATAAGATACATGTACGGCCGAGAGATGTTTCTGGTGGCGTCTACGGCAAAATTACATTCGATTGCACGTTCGGGATACTGTTTGGAATTTACTCTCACAAATATTCGTCTAACGTCTGGGTTATCGAATACGGAGTTGTTCATTTCCTGATGGTTATGACGTGCTTGTCGTTGAAATACGACGAACAAGTGTCGCGGTAGTTGTTCGCTGGGCGTGGTCGTTACACGCCACGTGTAATCAGTCGCGTTGGGAATGGCTGTTTGATAAATCCTGTTCTGTTGGAAGTGTATCTTTTTTGTCCAATTGGTCAGTAACGTTTCGAGCTCCATTGTTTTAACTACAGATGGGACAACTCGAGGCATCCACAGTGCTAATCTTGTAATAGAAAACTGTCCCTCAGCCACTCCAACAGCACGCATTATGCAATCGTTTTGATCAGCTCGATCTAAAATTAGGGTATGTTTTATTCCTCGAAAGACTTTATTATAATCACGACAAAATCCAAAGATTGTGCTTAACGGTAGCATCATAGTTATTTGGCGAGATTCTGCGGCAAATGCTTTTCGTTTGGTAAATCCCTCGTTATATCTTATGTTACGTGCACTAATAACACCGTTTATTAAATTTAACATCGCAACACCATCTGCGGCTGCAGCTGGTGGAGTTATACCAAGATTATGACAAGCGGCAATAAGTGAAACTCTTGTGGCGTTTGCATCAGCAGCTGCACCTGGTGCGGCTATACCAAAATTGTTAGCATTAGCAATAAGAAAATTTCTTACAATTATAGCATCTGCAGCGGCATCAGCTCCGTGTGTAATAACACCACTTGAAATAAACTCGCCAGAGGTAGTTGTTCCTAACGAGATGTCTTTAAACCACATCATATTTGTAGCAACTGATCTGGAATAGTCATCGCTAAACGAAACGATGTTTAGTATTGTACTCGCTATGGGTAAGTGCATCGAAATATCTTCTACGGTTTGATTGGCCAGTTGGCATCGTGCACTCTTAAACAAGCTCCAACCATTATTGACGAGAGCGATTTCTGTTCCAGCTGCAATATCACCACCTGCTGCAGTTAATATTCGGCCACGCACTTCTAACATTGCCTTATGGGGTAGTAGAAACACGTCCTCGTCTCTTGTGTTAAAAGTTCTAACCCCAGTTTTATTCGGTTCGTTCGAGTTTTCATCCAAATACTCGACATACTCTAATTCTGTTACAGCATCGTCAGTATCAATTTCTTCTGCAAGATCGAGATAGTTTTTAGCTGACATTTATTTTATAACCGTTACACAAAATTAAAAGGCAGCAGGGGTCATCGGTTTTGTTTTCTTTACAAGTTTACGTACTATTTCTTCACCACTCGGCGACAATAATTTTTTTGTTGTAGCTATCATAGCTCGTTTTGTTTCTTCTGTTGGCGCAATATCTGATATTACTCGTTTTATTTCTGATGGGGAAGGTCCTTTAATCTTATCAGCAATCTTTTGCCCTACTGCAGTGCCTGCTGAAGATGCCGCCCCTGTAGCGAAAGCTTTACAGGCGTCAAGTGCAATGGGCGCTACTTTACGCGCGATTCCTGGAATATTCTCTGCAATTGTTGTAAATATATTTCCAAAAAAATCCATCTACGATTTTTCTTCGATAAACTTTTCTTCGTCTCATTTTATAAAATTATGTACACAAAATCACATGCCTAGGCAGTGCGTAGGTGTAAGTAATACGTGACTATCTCGTTGTTCACGTCTATTTGTCGTCCAGATTGGTCTGTGAGTTGCATTGTAATGCTTGTAATTTGATTCTCAGATGTTATTGGATAGTAGATAATCTGTCGCGGATTGATTTGCATGAGAGAACCTGGTGGGACTTCTGGTGAGAAACTGTAGATCGTTTGCCCGCGGTTGCCTTTTGACGTATAAGATCCAGATGCGATAGAGCAATTGATGAGTATTGTATTTACTTCTGTGATATCTACTGATAGTTCTCCATCAAATGTCAAAGATTTATCTTCACCGGTGGTATAGTATAAAACTCTAGTAAAACCTAACATCTTTCCAAAACTTCTTTCTTCAAAGAGGACTTTCATATTTCTTTTCACTGTTATCCTAGCTCGTAAGGTGTTATAATTCGCCGCTAATTCGAAATTATCAGCATTCCCACCAGCTTTTGTTAGAAGCTCTTTTATTGTTCTGTTTAGATCAGTAATGTTATAAGCTCCTTGTGGAATCTGTAGTTTGTATTGTATATCAATAAACTCTTTTTGTGATGTTGGAGATTGTTTAACATTAACGATTAAAATTTCATCATTAACCCCAGTTTTAATATTCGGCATGGCGTTCCAACAAGTACAAGAAATTAATCCAATCTCATACTGTTTTGCAGGATCTAGTTCTATTGGTGGGTTGTAATTTACTGTAAAATTCGCGCTGTTTCCTGTTATTTGTGATGAATCAAGCAATAATGTTGTTTGCATTATACTAATATTTTAGATAAGATCGCGGTGTAAAATTTCGTACTCGGATGATGTTAGTAATCCACTCGATCTTAGATGATCAAGTATATCAATAATTTCGTTATCAATCTCTACACTTTCATTACCAGCTTCTTTAGAGGATATCAACAGCATTAGCCGATCTACTATGTCTGCGTTTGATGTAAAAACTTTAACTCCACCTCCATTTTTTCCTCTGGTAATGTTTTATCTCGTTTGTTTTCATATTTTTTGAATAGTCTTATAAAATCCCAACCTTTACTATAACCTCCTGGTTTATTTCGATATTGTTTTGATGTTTTAAGAAAAACCTCAGCAATAATTCCTTCTCTAATATAATTGAGTAATGTTGGAATATTTCTTTCATCTTTTTCATCTTTAATATCATCATCAGCACGTGAGCCATCTTCTTTAATTCTTTCTAATTTTTCTATCAAATCGTTATAGTTTTCGTCTGACCAAGTTCGAATTTTGTCAATATCAATGATATTATTATTTTCAATAAATTTTTCATACTCATCATATTCTATTTTAAACCTAGCTTGTCTTCTGTAAATTTTTATAGATTCTCCAAAAGGTACCATTTTTATCACACTTTCTTGTAATAATTTTTGTTTCTCAGTTAATTCTTCAGTTTGTTCTGATAATTTTTCCATCATACTTCTTATCTCATCTGGATTAACCGTCAATCTTGTTATTGCGTGTTGAAGTTCAAGAGGATTGTTCATTAGCCTGTCAAACTCAGCTTGTCGTGCAGCAGGATCAGCAATGTTTCTTACAAGTTCGTTTACAATTTTTACAGTTTCTTCTTTTGATCTTTCTCCAAGTAAACCAAACAAACCCTTTTCTTTCATTTTTGCTAGTTCTTCTGGAGATGATGTTTGTATTTCTGGCTGCTTGCCAAGCATCGCCTCAGTAACAGGTTTGAAAAATTTGGTTCTTTCTTCTTCTGCTTGGACTTGTCCACGTCGAGCTTCTTCCACCTTTTTCTTAAAAGCCGCTCGAGTTTCGAGAAACTTTTTTAGTAATTCGATTTTCTGTTGATGTTTGTCCATTATTTTTATACGCTTTACAAAATTATATCATAGAAACGTCTCAAGGCAACAACGAAACATCTTGGTTGGATCACGCGCTAGCTTGTCAAATAAAAAGAAACTATATCGATCTTTAGTTGCTCGATGATATAATTCGATAAATTTATCTTTTGTAACATCACCACATTGTTCGTTTGCAATATTTCTCACATCCACATTATCTAGTCCGGGAAATAATATGAAACAACCCGTATTTCGCCTAATAAACCTATCAACATTATAAAAACCTTGGGCAAGATAAACAGAATTACATCTTTTATTACGTGATAGTGAAAAATATGATCTAATCTTGTTCATCTCCTCGTTGTTTAGCGGAATATCATCAAAGACGATTATCTTATGCTCTGACGAATCGAGTTCGTTCACTGGAACGAGTTCTTCTGGTTGTTTTATCAAAAATATATCATCACCAATGCCAAGTTCATCACGAAGTTTATCATTATACTCGTTTAATAATTTGTATTTGTCTTGTTGGGTGTTGATGGTGTAAATATACACCTTATCATAGTTAAAGTTATTATTGAGTAAAAGATTTAATAACAAATTTGTTTTACCAGATCCAGTTCGCTAACAATAAGATAATGACAGTCTGGAAGTTCATTGTTATGTTTATGCTTCACCAATCGCTCGGTGTCAAAGTTTATTATCTTCGCCATCGTATAATTTTATGTTATATTAAACCAACAATTTTGTGTAGAACGGTATGTATAATGAGCTACTATACAAAATTTGGAACATTAGCAGTAGATTTATTAACAGAAGGTTACCAGGGTGACTTATCCAAGTATGCGACTCTTGATAAGCTCAAAAATGAAATCAACAATTTGTTAAACGTTGCAAGTGTAGATCCAAATGAAGTTGTAGTTTTCCTGGACAAACAAGGACGATTAAAGACGAGTAATGTACAACTATCAGATGTACTAGTACGAAATCCTACTGCAGTTGCTAATAATATTGTTACTTTTAATAATCAAGGTAAGATAGAAGATTCGGGTAGGTCAGTTAACGATTATGTTAGAAAAGCAGGTGATTTATTTACGGGAAACATTGTTATGAACCAGAACAAAATCACATACCTTGGAAACCCAACTGAGGATAATGACGCTGCTACTAAGAAATATGTTGATGATCAGGAATCAAAGTACGTGTCGGTGCGTGGTAGTATAATGTACGCGTTTCTCAACATGAACAATAATAGCATTACTAACCTTAGAACACCAGAGTTTGATTTTGATGCTGTAACAAAGAAATATGTTGATGATATCAACAATGAAATCACCAAGTTCAAAACTGATTTTACTAATCACATCACCACGTTTTTAAATTTTCGCAGAAACATAAACAAAACCAATAACGAATTTTTTGGAAGTCCGCCATCTGTTGATATTACACTCGATAATATTAACACAAAACTCAACGATATTATTAGTGGAATTCCTAGTATTGTTGAGAAAACGAGTATGATTAAAATTCCTCACAAGCAGATTAAAAATATTGTCTATACAGTTGCTTCTGGAATGTCTACTTGGTCGCCGCAAAATAACACTCTCAAACATACTGCAGAGGTCACTGGTGTGTATAGATTGTCCGTGTTTAGCAGTGTAAAGTTCAATATATTTACCTTATTTCCATGGCGTCACTCGACTGATAATTTCTCTGGAACCGTGTCTATTGTGTTAAACAAAGATGTTGAAGAAACTTTTATGCTAATAGCAGATGACAAAAAATTAACTGCTGCGTCATATTGGTATTGTCTGGAATTTGTGGCTGAAACACCTCAACTAGTTACTTAATCAAGCCTGAGATTATGTGAACAAATATTATAATGAAAAAAAGTATAGTTGATTTCAATCATATGTCAAAAGATATTCCAGGACAGGATGTTGACGCACTAATACAATACTACAAATATTATCACAAAAAACTTTGGTGCGTAAAACAATGCTACAAATATTATAACAAGATCCTTCGAGTAATATCATATCTACCCTTGTTAATGACTAGTTCTGGCATAATTTCAAGTGGTATATCATTAAACCCGTTTTTGTTAATCTTATCCGGTGTTGGTGTTTCTCTTACAGCAGCTTGTAAAAAAGTTGAACCTAAAATTTCGATAAAAAAGCACGGCTGCTTAACATCAATTATAACTTACAAAAAACTACTTGATCAAATAAGATCTTACCTACGAGGAGTAAAATATAGTATGGACGATTTAATACGTGAATTTCGTATTATTGACAACATGTTAACAGATATTCTACCCATGAGGATCAGCAAATATGAGAAAGATTATCAAAAGAAGTATGATATAACATAAAATTTTATATAATACCACTTACCTTACTGGAATTCTAATGCTTAATTTAGTCCACAATCGCCACGCTCTGCTAAATCGTAATGATTTGGAAGATTGAGTCTGACACATCATTTTGCTTATTCTGGAAGATCACGTAATTAAATTTTACCTGTTACCTAGATATTTTGCAACAGGTGTTCTATTGTATTTGTTTGGAGGTCTAGAGGGGTGGGGAGAGGGGTTGTTGAGCTCGGATTCTTAGCGCAATTATTGATTGTAACAGGTGTTCTATTACGTTACCTAGGTATTTTGTATTTGTTTGGAGGTCTGGAGGGGTGGGGAGAGGGGTTGTTGAGCTCAGATTCTTACTTTCTCCTACTACTTACCAGAGAATTATATGATGGTAAATTAGGGTATATATTGTTTGCAGTCAATTTGTAAGCAACTATGTATGGTAAATAGTCTTTAGCTTTCAAAATACAATCTAAGTCCATTTTACTCGTGTGACAATTTATGTACAGGACACAAATCAAATTAGATATTCCATGCTAGGATCATATTGGAGTAAATATAGATCAAAGTCATATAATTGTAAAGTCACGGACATATTTAAACCAAATTGGCTACAGTACTGAAAATGTAGATTATACTGCATTATGATTAGTACTTCTCGTTGTTTTTTTTTTTGTTTTGTTTTGTTTTGTTTTGTTTTGTTTGTTTTTTTTGTTTTCTTCTTCTTCTTCAAATGAATGTTTGAATGTTCTGTGAATGTTTTCACAGGAATTGGTTAAAGTTTGTATTCATAATAACCGTAAGAACTATTTGGCATCCGTAGCAACATAAATAAAGCAGTTAATCCCATTAACTGTTTATGCTACACTCTAATGTACTGGTCAAAATGTTGAAACCATTAAATGTTTAACAGCTGGCTTTATAGGAAATTATCACTTGTGTAATATATGTTGTAGCAAAGATGTATTGCAATAATAATATGATTGAATGGTTAGTTGGCTGGTTTCTAATGGTGTAAACATGGACAGATTTGCTGATTGAGTGATGCCTCAGCATCAGTGATGTGATGTCATCATTTTGAACGTAGCTTTAACAATTTTTCAGTCACATCGCTATGATGTCCAGTGTTGCAGTTTATTGTGATGTCTAGCACTGGGGCATCATGCCACAGACATTTGGCATGATGTCCCACATAGTCACATTATCCTGACACCAGGACGACAAGTCCTAACACTAACCTCTTAATACTGAGCGCCAAGCGAGGCAGCTGTTAGTACCATTTTTGTAAGTCTTTGTTATGACTCGACCGGGGATCGAATCCACGACCTCCAGCATCTGAGGCGGGCGCTCTAATCACTAGACCACCAGAGCAGTTCATCAGCATCGGAGTCGGCTGGAAACAAGTTTAATTATATTCTTTAGGCTTACAATATAATGTTGGCTTGTGTGATCACAGTACGTTTGCCTTGATAAGTTTTGAGACAAAAGAATGTAATTATTTGTAGTTTATTGTTTCAAGATGTTTGACAAAAACACTTCTCTCAGCACTTCACTGCATAACCAATGAAACATTTTACCAGATCATTGTATAGCGGATAGCTCATGGAACCACATGACTAGTTGAATAAGATTAAATGACTGCCTGCAAATTGTATCTACTCCTGATAATCTAGCATTATCTTTACTTGAGACAAATTATACATGAAAATGGCAATTCAAAATTGCCTTCAGCAAGTCAGGTCAAGTTTTTTTTTTTTTAAAAATCTTTAACAAAAGACCTTAGTTCTTGAAGTGGGACATCTAGCAATAAATAGTAACAATAGATTACAGTATAAATAATCTTCAGCTTTCAGAATATAATCAGTCCATTGCACTCACAAGAAAACTTTTCTGGTATTAGCTCATGAAACAGATTGGATTCAGACCTTTTGAAGTAAACAGATCACTTTCAAAGATATATATATATATATATATATATATATATATATATATATATATATATATATATATATATATATATATATATATATATATATATATATATATAATTAATTAATTTATCAACATCTTAAAAAGTGTTTAATTTGTGTTTTGTTAAATATGTCGCAGTAAGTACTGTCTTTCCTCAGTCTTCCTGTTTTGATCAGAGTTGCAAAACTCCTGATTTAAAAAAATCTTGTACAAGAATATGTTTAGGTTCTCAGTTTATTTGGAGAATATTGGCTGGTATCCAGGGCAATGCATAGCATGTGTTAGTGGCACAATTGAAGTGGGCTACTTGTAGGACTAATGCTGTTTTCATGCTTTTATTACAACTCTATGGTCTTAAACTACAAAATAGAGCAGAGTGAAATACAACAAGTTTTGTCAGATTCAACAAATAATTTTTATTTCACAAGAATACAAAGTGAGAATTTAAAAATAAGGTAATGTGAATTAAATCCCCAATAGTTCAAAGAGGTTTATCACCAGTCCTTATCGCCAGTCCTAGTGAATAAAGTTCTAATTCAATTCCAGTGGTATTCCAGCGCTGAAGGCGTTGACGTGCCCGTAGTCTCAAATGCACTGATAATTCTTTATTACAAGTCTTCCATATCACACAACACCCAGCTTTTCCCAGGAGTGACAATCCTGTTGAGACACGTTATGTTTTTTTTTTCTAGGCATTGCACAAACAATAATAGAGATTTACCAATTCCAAGGTCTAGAGATCAACCAAGGCTTTGCTTCTTAATGGTACCTGACCAAACGAATATGAAGCTTATATAGACTTTGCTTGCTTTATAAGTACCACTGAAGTACTGAGCACAACATCATTGATTTTAAAATTCTAATATTGATGAAAAATGAAGTGAGAATCGCAAATTCACAACTATCATATAATCGAAATTGAAAGAAGCCACGCATGCTTTATTTAGCATTTTTAACACAAAAAATTTAATTAAATGTTCAAACACACAATTAAGAATTAATTGTTTCTTATCATCATATGTGTGCTTTTTAAAACTTAGTCTTACATTTTTAATATTTTGATAATTTAAAACTCAAACATGCTAGTACAATTAGTTGAGTCAATCCAACTTTTTTATGTACACGTGGTATTTGAATGTAAGACATAAAGCTTTGTGATTTATGTCATAAAACCTATGTATAACAAAAGTTAAAGAATTAATTTGGAGCATTTTTGGGAGCGATTTAAATTATCAGATTTAATCGAACCCGGTTTTGACTATTCACACATCTGCTTTTTTACCCTGTTAAAAACTTGCTATGTTCTATTCACATGCTTAAATTAAAGTTTGATAACAGCGTGTTCCTTGGAGTATCTATTGTCTTATGCTGCAGAGCTTCAGAGTCAGTTGTTTTGTAAATTTATGTTCATAATCACCTTAAGTCACTTGGTATCCATAGCAACCTAAAATAAACCTTTTTTTAATCCCAGTAAGTGTTCAGACTACACACTCTTATTCTCACCGAAATACTGCCAAATCATCCAACTTCTGTGTAAATAATTGTCCCATGTAAAGTTATGTAACAGTAGTATTCCTTTAAGTACATGGATAAATGGTTGGTTTCCATGAAAACAGCATATTAATTAGCTTTACATTGGATCCAAGTGCATTTCCCAAGGATACACTGATATAATCAACCTTGATTAGCCTGGGTGGATATCTAACCAGTGATCCTTGGATTATTCCACCTAACAGAGTGTTTACACGAACATACAGTTTTGGATAGTTAATAACATTTAGTCTTTAGCATGATTTTGTTAAAAGTAATACAATCATGACTAATTTCATTGAATAGACTGTTAGTTATTGTCAAACATTTGAGTAGACTGGCGTTTGAATACATAAATAGAAAACTAAGTGTTAAAAAATGATTTAATTGTAGTTCTGAGATAAGAGTTTGGAATATAACCGTATCTTGGATATTTTCTAGAATAGCACCAGTATCAGTCTTCACTATTTTGATCTTCTTTGATGACTTACACAAGGTCACCTCTTGTGACAGTGAGGTCATCTTGCGCCTGTGCCACATAGTCATGAAGACAGACATATTCATTCACCTCTGGCTTGGATCCCTTCTCTGCAGAATGAAACCAATGCCTTTGGAAATTATCTTATTTTTGTTTTTTTATTTAAGTTTTATTGTAATCTCATTTGTGACCCCATATCTAGATGGACAAGAAACAGTTTGACTCTGGATATTTGTACATGCTCAAATTGTTTTCAATCACTGTCTTGCTTCTTGTGGTGTGAGATGTGGTAATGTATAGAAGGTCCAGTCCAATATTTAGTGTTGGATGTAACATTGCAAGGATCCAAATTATCTTTATTTCTTCATTTCCCCTGATAAGCAGAGATGGCAGCTACTGCAATGGAAACGTACAAACTGGCAAGTTATAAAAGATGTTTGCTTACTACATGACTATATCTCATCATCTTCCCTGACTTTTCAAAAGCCACCTAACAGAATATTAACACATTTAACAGAACTCATCAAAATTTGTACAAATGATACTAATTTGCCGTAAAATTTGTCTACTATTACTAAAAATAGAAATATGATTTATTTACAAAAACAAGGTGGAATTTGGCCATTTTGACAGAAAACATCCTGGTATTGTCTTTGAAGTGTATAAGTGCTGATGTGCCACAAAATATGATTAGTGTTTCAAATAACTTAAACGTTTTCTATAAAATAAATGACAGAAAACATGCTAGCGCGAAGGACTTTCAAATTTGTAGCAATAATGCTTACTCACCAGCAAATACGGGTGTCACTACTAAAATATACACTAAGTTTTAAATTACTTCTTAAAAAATTTAAATTGGACCAAATTCCTGCATAAATGTGTTTCAGTTGTTTAAATGTGTTGCCATTCTGCCAGTAAATGTGGCTGCCATTATTAAAACAAAATAACTTTTAAGAAATTATTGTTTTGAAGGAAAGAAACACTTAGCAGAATTGTACAAAATCATTGTTGTATAAACAATACAGATTTGCTTCAAATATGGCTGATATTACAAAACGAAGACCAACATTAAACAACTTTTTCTCCGAAACTACAAACAAATTTGACAATTTTGGACAGAATCAGAGCATCAAATAATTTTTGGTTTGTACAAATGGTGCTGCTTCTCTATTAAATATAATTACTATTAATAAAACTATAAAGTTTTACAACTCAGCAAGAGTACCGTAAACAGTACATCAAGCATCTGCCCTGTGTTAAATTGTCCTCGGTGTAAGCACTAGTGGGTCATGGTTGATTCCGGTGATCATTAGCCATACGGCTTTCAATGACCTTTGGTTAGAATATGTGGTCTTGAATTAAAACTATTTTTGGTTTGTTTGTTTTTTTTTGTGTGTGTGCAGAAACCATTATTTGCTTATTAATCTATTTGTCTTGGACCTTTAAACTATATATACACTAAAATATGTTTGTTTCTTTCTTACTCAAGTACCACACACAACGTTTGATCAAGGAACTTGCTCAAGAACTAAAAACTTATTTTATGTTAAAAACCTTTTTCTTGAGATGACAATGACCTGGGCCTTTGACCAAATAAGTTGGCGTTTTCCTTATTTCATGGGCAAAGCCATACATGGATTTTTGTATGGATACATGGTTGCATAAACAATTTATCATTTTTCAGCCTTGGCTTTGGAGCTAACACCCCTACCCAAATTGTGAGTCTTCCTTTATGTCTTAACGTATTGTAGCGGATAGCTCTTCTTTCGTTATTTCGCACTGTCGTCTCTCTCTCTCTATCGATCTCCTGCGACCAAGTCGGCGACTGCGACCAGTCGGCGACCCTGCAACTCAGTCGGCGACTCTGCGACAAGTCGGCGACTGCGATCAGTCGGCGACCGAGACAGCGACACAGTCGGCGACCCTGCGACTAGCTGTGACCAAGTCGGCGACTGCGACTCTGCGATTAGTCGGCAACCCTGCAACACAGTCGGCGACCCTGCGACTAGCTGTGACCAAGTCGGCGACTGCGACCAGTCGGCGACACTGCGACCAAGTCGGCGACTGCGACCAGTCGGCGACCCTGCGACCAAGTCGGCGACTCTGCGACCAGTCGGCGACTCTGCGACCCAGTCGGCGACTCTGTGACCATGTCGGCGACCCTGTGACCAGTCGGCGATCAAGACTGCGACAGTCGGCGACTCTGCGACCAAGTCGGCGACTGCGACCAATCGGTGGCTCTGCGACCAGTCGGCGACCCTGCGACTAGCTTTGACCAAGTCGGCGGCACCCAAGAAGCCAGAAATAAGCCTGTATCCCGCTGAGGTGGAAATCTGTCACACTCTGGAGTGTCAGTCTTCAGACAGATTCAGCAGAGGATAACTCCAACTATAAGACCTATCATAAAGAACCCGACATAGCCAACCGTGCAATCGTCAGACATACTAAACCTAATACTTCCGAACAAACCTGTAGTAGCTTACCGAAGACCAAAAAACCTAAAGGACATCCTAGTAAGGGCAAATCTAACGCCAATCGCTAGTCAAAACCAACCTAGTCAATCTGGACCCTGTGGTGATAAAAGATGCAAAACCTGTCAACATATGATAGAGACCAAGACATTCACTAGCACAGTGACTAAAGAAAAACTAAACATACATGGTCCAAACAAAACGTGCAAAACAGAGAATGTGATTTATCTCATCACATGTAAGATCTGTGGCCTTCAGTACGTCGGAGAAACTGAAAGGCTACACAAAAGGATAAACCTTCATAGATCTGATTGGATGACAAAAAAGCTGTACAGAAGCCCGGTCGCAGAACACTTCTCCTCCCCTGGCCACACTTTCAGTGATATAATACTTATCGCTATTGCTAACAACCACAGCTGGAGTTCCGACACCAGGAGGGAAAAGGAATCATACTGGATACGCCGCCTTAGAACATTGAAACCAAGCGGTCTAAACCAAGAAGACTAGAAAATGAAAACTATGCACTAGTAAAATTTAACATTTTCTAAATCTTCTTATTGTCCTTCAATTTTTATTGTAGGAATAACCGGTATAGAATCAAATATCCGGGATATAATCTGCGTTACATATGTACAAAAAGTAAAAAAAGATGTCGCTTTGGCTTGTAGACTTTTAGGGAATTATACGACGTTTTCCGTTTCCGCAACTAGTCTATACAAGCTGGTTGTATTTATAGTTTTAACACATGTGGAGACAGCCATGTAGAGGTTTACAAACACAACGTTTTTGTGTTTATTTGTTTGTCGTATATATGTTTTGTATTTGCCTTTAAAAAAGACTCATTAAGAGTCGAAAGCGCTTAGGCTAGTTAGTTACTAGTTTCATACTGTTCGTCGTCAGTTTTTTGCATCTATTTTAATCAATCCCTGACACACGTGATCCCTTGGTGGATCCAGTACGCTTTAAAGGGTTGTTATTCACTATGATTTGTATTCTTTTATATATATATATATATATATATATATATATATATATATATATATATATATATATATATATATACCCCCCAGGCGGAATCACGTGACCCAAAGCTAAGACGATAGATGGCACTACAAAGCCCGCCAAACATTCGAAATAACAATATAAACTTTAACGAAACGAATATTATACAACGAAACGAAAATAATTGAAGTCCATGAGGTTTCCTCGTTACAGTATTAACACATTTTGTGGTATAAGAATTATTTAATAGAAAATATTTTCTTGAGTATTGAATTTGACATTTAAACTTTTAAGCACGAAATAAATGGATGTATTGTCTCAAAATGCAAGATGACAATCAAGTTTAATCAATAGGTGTCATGTTTCAAAATGCAAAATGTCTATCAAGTTTAATCAAGACATGTGGAACTTTGGTAGCTTTGTGAAAATTGTTTTTTTCTTTTGTTGAATCCTTGTAGCATTTGACCTTTCAACCCCCAAATAAATAGGTATCTTCCATACCTCAAATGCAAGAGATCCACAAAGCTTCGTCAATGAATGTATTGTAACGTAATTACTTCCACTGCTACACTGTTCCGAGTTTCGCTATTTTGGGTTCTTTATGATAGGTCTTGTATTAGGACTGATACCCCACTGAATCTGATGACTGGCACTCCAGAGTATGACAAATTTCTACCTCAGCGAGATACCATCTTATTCTTGGCTTCTTGGGTGTCACCGATTTGATCGCAGTTGCCAACTGACTTGCCTACTTGTCGCAGGATACCTGACTGGTCGGATTCGCCAATTGGGTCACATGATCACCGACTGGTCACAGACTCGTTGATTGATCTTCCTCTAGTCGCAGACTGTGCTGCAGACTTTTGTCAGTCTCAGTTGTGTCTCAGACATGGTCGCAGTCAGTCGTAGACTTATCGCTGTCTCGGCCGCAGACTTGTTGTAATTTAGACCTTTTTGTTTTTAAAAAAAAAAATTTCCCGGGTTTCCTAACTAGTTATACTGGCTATTGAAAAAAGACTTTGTATATCTTAGGTATTGTTCAAATTACCTTTATATCCCTTTATTTTGGTGTATGATTGATGGGTGTAATATGGGTTACAGAGTATACAGCTTGGTCTTAACACCAAGTGTGCATCTTTCAAAAACGTGTTAGCTCCACTTGCTCATTTTTCACTTCCCGAACTAAAGAGGTAAATTGTAAACAAAGAGCTGATAACTTTTTATCATTTTATATATTTGGTAATTCATTCATTGCACTTTCAGAAGCTGGTATTGTCTAGTATAGCAAAATTTATTTTCCCTATTTTAATAGCTGCCAAGGATAGCGTATTTTGGACAAACTCAGGTTGAGTTTTGGAGCACAAGGGAGAGGTCATTTTAGTGAGTATTGTAGTAAGATTATTTACAATTTCCAAAGAAATGTCAGCAACATTAAGTGAAAGTAGCATAGAGGTATTCCAACATTCTCTCCACTGTTAACGTTTAAGATGCAAACAACTTCATCTTACATACATCACTCTCCCAAAAGTATATAATAACTCATGAGTGCCACCTAATAAATAGATGGTTGTATGAACCTAGGGTTTTCACTAAACACGTATATACTCTATTTTTTCTTCGCCCATTTCTAGACTGGTTCACAGTTCTTCCATATAATTAGTACCGTGTGCCCTACAAAGCCCACCAAACATTAAAAATCACAACATAAACTTTAATGAAAAGAAATATTGAATAACGAAATGAAAAATTGAAGGCCATGGGATTTCATCGTTACAGTATGTGTAAAGTGGTTTTGAAAATGTTGGTATAATACTGGACATATGGTGATTATAAGTTTTATATGCTACCAATGTGGCGATGAATAATCTCCCCCATAAAAACAGAAGAAAAATTAGGAAGATAAATCTTTCCAAATACATGTAAACATGTAGTACTACTAGATAAACGAAAATGCAAAGGTGTTAAACTTTTGTAAAAGGTATATGAAATAAACGGTAAAAGTATAAAATCCTTAGAATGTAAAGTACACATTTGTGATATACACTGCATTCCCTAAGAAAGTTATCCACCATTTTCTCTGCTTCTTTATGATACATTTATGTGAATTCAAAAGAAAAAGAAAATGCACACCTCTAATGGTGGGCATTATACTATTATACGTCTAGGCTAACAAGAGAAGAGTGAAGACAACAAGCTTTGTTAAATTTAACAAAATAATCCATTTCACTAGAAAAACAAGGTTAAAATTAGAAAAGGACTTAAGGTTTATGAATCAAATCAAAAATTAATCCAAGAATTTAAATAAATATGTCATATGAATGAAAAGTTATAAATGAATCACAGTTCAAATCCCGTTGAAATTCAAGATGGAAGGCAATGACCTCCTCGATAACCAGCTTTGTCCTGCTGTGTAAAAAGTTCTTTGTTAAATCATATAAAACAATATTTCAGTTTGGAATTCTGAATAATTTTCAATTAATGTCTTTGTCCAGGAATTTTGTAAGATGCACTTATATGTATATTCTTCCAGGGAAATGAATCATTAATTCTAACAACAACACAACAACAACACAAAAAAATTCAACTCAAACTGTCACAACAATACACCTTCGAACTTCGGAGATTTAATACACAACTGGCTATTTATTTTTATAATACTGAGTTATAAGACTATCAAAAACACAAAACAGATTTCTGTATGAGGGCCAGGTGGTCATCTTAGCAGAACAACGTAGAAGCATTACATGCCTAAAATCTCGTACTCTAGTATAGAGTATTGTGATTATGTGATTATAATTTTTAACGTAGCTTTAACAATCGTTCAGCGACCGCCCCGGTGGCCTAGTGGTTAGAGCGTCCGCCTCGCGTCATGCCGCAGACAGTTAGCATGATGTCACACCCAATCACATTATCCTGACACCAGGCCGACTAGTCCTAACACAAACCTCTTAATGCTGAGCTCCAAGCGAGGCAGCTGTTAGTACCATTTTTCTAAGTCTTTGGTATGACTCGACCGGGCACAGAACCCACGATCTCCCACATAAGAGGCGGAAGCTTTGACCACTAGGCCACCGGAGCGGTTCCGTATAGAGTATAACTTGGCCAAAGTGTCAAACTAATGCGTGGAAACAGTTTTCTTTCTTGGCCTACTGAGCCCGTAATCATTAGGTTTCTTCCTTGTCATTAACAAAAGCTAACAGTAGACATTTTTGTGCAGAAACAAAATAGGAAATAGACGTACGAACGGATGATTATAATGACATAATAGTTCCGCATTATGATGGGTGTAATGTTATTCATTAATAAGGAATAACTGCGGAAGGCATTCCATACTATTTATTAAATAAAAGACATTACAGTAAGAAAGGGGAGAAAAGACTGCCTGGTAAGTATTTCCCTACGGAACTTCAACTCTAGTGAATATATAACATAAATCCGCTGTTGGTGCATATCAATTCTAAGATAGTGACGTCTGATTCTTTTTACTATCAAATGATATTTCAAAGCTAATTAGGTTAATGCTTACACTTCATCTCCCCTCCTGAGTAATTTAACATTAAAACACGTGTTTTGTGATAATATTTGTAGTATTGCATTAGTGCGTCCACATCCTGACCTGGAATATCTTTGGAAATATTATTGAAATCAACTATACTTCTTTTCATTATAATATTTGTTTACATAGTCCCAGGTGATTAAACATGTATTTGCGGTGTTTCAGCTACAAATTCCAAATACCACTCATGATCCGTTCTGATTAAACTTTTGTCAACTGGATCAAGTATAAATTCTTCTTCTACACCCTTATTTAATACTGCAGATACTACTCCAGATAAACCATCAGTTGAATAATACCATAGATATCTGATAAATATTTTAAACTTTGTAACGCTAACACAAACAATCTATACATACCGATAACTTCTGCAATGTGTTTGACAGAGTTATTTTGCTGCGTCCATGAACCAGATTCAGATTCAACAGTGTAGATAATAGTTTTAATTTGTTTGTGAGGAACATTATAATCAGATTTTTTTCTCAACAATACCAAGAATTCCACTTATAATATCGTTGAGTTTTATGTTAATATCAGCGAGGGTAATATCAACATTTGATGGATTTTTTTAAAAAAAATCATTTTTGAGTGTGTTTATGTTTCTGCGAAAATTTAAAAACGTACTCACGTGATTAGTAAAATCAGTTTTGAGTGTGTTTATTTCATTTTTAATTGGAGCTTCCTTATTATCGACGTATTTCTTCGCTGCAGCATCAAAATCAGACTCTGGTGTTCTAAGACTAAGATTACTGACGCCATTCTTGTTCATGTTGAGAAATGCATACATCATACCACCATGCACCGACATGTACTTTGATTCGACGTATTTCTTTTTTGCAGCATCATTATCTTCGGTTGGGTTTCTAGGGTATGTAGTCTTGTTCTGGTTCATAGCAATATTCCCCGTAAATAATTCACCAGGTTTTTAACATAATCATTAACTGACTTACCAGAATCTTGTATTTTACCTTGGTTATTAAAAGTAACGATATTATTAGCAACTGCACCAGGATGTACAAGTACATCTGACAGTTGTACATTACTCGTCTTTAATTTTCCTCTTCTATCTTGGAAAACAAACGACTTCATTTGTATCCACACTTGTGATATTTAATAAATTATTGATTTAATTTCTGAGCTGATCAAGAGTTGCGTATCTTGATAAGTTAACTTGCTGAGCTTTTTCTGACGAATCAATCTATAATGTTCCGAACTTTGTATAGTAGCTCATTATACCTATCGTCCTACTCAAAATTATTGGTTTAATATAACACAAAATTATACGATGGCGAAGATAATAAATTTTGATACCGAACGTTCGGTGAAGCATATACGTAACAATGAACTTCCAGACTGTCATTATCTTATTGTTGGGCGAACCGGATCAGGTAAAACAAATCTGTTATTAAATCTTTTGCTCAACAATAGCTTCAACTATGATAAGGTATATATTTACACAATCCTCAACAGGACAAATACGAATTACTAAACGAGTACAATGATAAAGTTCGTGATGAACTTGACGCTGGAGAGGATATATTTTTGATAAAACAACCAGAAGAACTTGTTCCAGTGAAGGAACTTGATTCGTCTGAGCATAAGATAATCGTGTTCGACGATATTCCGCTAAACAACGAAGAGATGAAAAAGATTATATCTCATTTTTCATTATCATGTAATAAAAGATGCAATTCTGTTTATCTCGCTCAAGGTTATTTATAATGTTGATAGATTCATTAGGCGAAAAACGGGTTGTTTCATATTATTTCCCGGACTGGACAATGTTGATGTGAGAAATATTGCAAACGAACAATGAAGGCATGTCATAAAAGATAAGTTTATCGAATTATATCATCATGCAGCCAAAGACAGATACAATTTCTTTTTATTTGACAAGCTAGTGCGTGATCCAGCTAAACTGTTTCGTTGTTGTATTGACACGTTTCTGTGATATAAATTTGTAAAGCGTATAAAAAAATAATGGACAAGGATCAACAGAAAATTGAATTGCTAAAAAAGTTTCTCGAAACTCGACCGACATTTAAGAAAAAAGTGAGAGAAAGTCGACGTGGACATGTTCAAACAGAAGAAGAAACTGTTAAACTTTTAAAACCTGTTAGTGAGGCAATGCTTGGCAAGCAACCAGAAATATCAACATTGTCTCCAGAAGAACTAGCAAAAGTGAAAGAGAAAGGTTTGTTAGGTTTACTTGGAGAAAGATCGAAAGAAGAAACTGTAAAAATTGTAAACGAAGTTGTAAGAAACATTGCTGATCTTGCTACACGACAATCTGAGTTTGACAGGTTAATGAACAATCCTCTTGCACCTCATTATGCAATAACAAGAATGACGTTTAATCGAAACGATTTAAAAAGAATGATAGAAAAACTGTCAGAACAAATCGCAAACGCATAGTATTATGGTATTTGATAAACTCGTTATTTCTGAGATTTCATTAAGGATAAATGGACATCAAGAACTATCCGAGGATATTTTGTTGAATTTCGATCAAAATCATGTAGCATGTGCATATCATCGTCTTATGTTGTTTATGGGCCGTGATCAAAACATGGATACTGGTTTACAAATATTACAACTAGATTTTACAACGCTGTATCCGAATTACTACTTTTCACTATAACATTTAGATTTAACCAGACATTCAGTAGTTGATATACACTTCAGAGCTCGCGTTAATAGAGATGCTGGAGCTATTCCTAATTACAGAGCAACAACAAGAAAATACGTCGACGATAGCAATAGCGATCAAGTGACAACAATAGCAACGATCAACAATGAAATGGCCACACTAAAAACTAATTACAATAATCGCATACAAACATTTCTAAATTTTCGTAGAAACAAACAGATCCATTAATGAATTTTTTGGAACTCCACCAACCGTGGATATAACACTCGTTGATTTTCACACAAAACTAAGCAATATTATTAGTGGAATTCCTGATATTGTTGAAAAAATTAATCTTATTAAAATTACTCACAAACATATCATCAACACCGTATATGTCATCGCGTCAGAATCTGCCATATGGACACAACAAAATAAAACTACCACTGAGGAGGTCGGTGGTGTATATAGGCTGTCTGTGTTTAGCAGTGTAGAATTTAACACACTTACTACATTTACATTAGCTAATAAATTGTCTAGAACCGTATCTGTGATTTGGGATAAAGATGTTGAAGAAACGTTTACGCTGGAATCATCAGATAGAAGTTTGTTCAGAAATAATTACTTGTGGTGTCTGGAATTTGTAACAAAAGCTCCTTAATTAATTACCTAGATTAAAGTATAATGAACCAAATGACAGAGTTACTCACTGACGTTCAATGTCACAGATATATTCAGGCATGTAAATATCAGACTGAACCAAAAATATCATTGACGATTACACGTTGAAAGTAAAAAATAAAACTATCGCGGCCACATGGTTGTTATTGACATAGTAGTTTACTCAGTTTCTGCTGTTGTTGCTGGAACCGGATTATTATTATCAACGTTAACCATGACTGCTCCTGCATTTTTAACGATTGTCGTTTCTACGACAGCAACATTCTCAGTATTATCGCTAAGAAAATATATACATGCGTGAGCGATAAATTACGCGAGAACATCATGAAATTACACACAGCAACCGCCGCCTTTACTAAATTATGTTCGCATCTTTCCTTGTATATCAGTGATGGTAAAATATCTGACGATGAGTTCATAGCCATAATAATAATCTATGATGAAGCATTCATAATGGAAAACAACGCGTTCATTAGCGACAATAGCGGAAAAATAGAGAATTAAATAATAACGATAACAATAATGTCAGAGTCAAGAAAACTATAGAAACAGATCGTGACTAATACGACGGCATAAAAATACTATGATATCAATAAGTTCGACCAATCCTGAATTTAGCGTTAATTTTCCTACTGCTATTCCAGCAAGCGATATAGCATTGGCTCAACTATGTGTTTATAATAGCTGGCCAAATATCAGGTTGAAACCTTTTGATTTATCACTAGAAAATAATTCACTGGTATTTGCGAATAAGAATAAACCGGATGGAACACCTGATTCGCAAGTTGTTTGAATTTCAACGGGCAGTTATCAAATAGACAAGATTAATGAGCTTCAACGCAGAATTAAATCTATCACAGGGAAAGAATTTAAAATTGTCATCACTGTTCACGAACCAACACTATCAGCTGCGATTGAAATAAATTCCCCTGATTACCTCGTAAATATTTATCAGAGTTCGATCAGATCAGTGCTAGGATGGCCTGAAATTGAACCGGTTTATAATGGAATTTCTGAACCAACTAAAATTGAATTTAAAACAAGTAAAGAAAATTCATTAAAAATCCAGAATATCGAGAAAAAAATAAATGGAGTTATATAAGATTTAAAATTGATCAAAACAACGATAGATATTACATTACCGATTTTGACGGTAAAAGGACTTCCAAGATATTTAGATCAACATTTACTATTATCTGGACGCTAGGGGCGCGGGATCGAGATGGTGTTGATGAAATATTTTTTTTAAAGATTTTTTTTAGATACTCTTAAACTTGAATGTGATAAAATGTTTAATAATTTAAGAAATGTACTTACTTCGTTATCACAGCATTATGATTATAGTGTAAAGCAGCAAATAATCGAGTCAATAAAACACTTAAATGGTATCCTACTCGATTTATACATCGCTAATCGAAGTATTATAAACGTTGCAACAACACTCAGTACTCTTTATACTGTTCAAAAACGTAAGCAAATATTTCTTAATCATTACAAAATAACAGAACAATTACAAGCACTCATTATGCCAGATTTAAATAACGCTGAAATGAAGAAATCATTAACTGATTTTATTGAAGAATATTATCCGGAAGTAATTGAATCATGGAGAAAAATAGCTCTACCACCGGCTATACTAAAACATAATAACAACCCTTTTGGTGCCGGCCGTCATATATCGCCAAGCATTGTAAACATAACAACAAAAATTGTAGCAAATCTCGTTTGCGACGCAGTTCAGGGTAGTTTTCAGATAGATCTTTCAAAGTCTAGCCAGGCTCAGCAAGGGTACATATTATATACATTTTCACCTCGGGATCCACCCGGCTGGCTCATTGTATCAGAGGCAATAAACTCCGTGTACCTGAGAGTTCATAATCCATTATTATCAAGAATACACTTCAAACTTATAGACCAGGACGGGCATACCTTGGATACAAGAAACCAGACTATAAAAATAAACCTGTATGTGAGATCATAATGCGAAACAAAAAAATATGGTTGGTCAATATTCTTTGATATTAAAGTATCCACATGGGTTGGTCCCTATAGCATATAATTGTCAATAGTTTGATGTATACATATGTGCAGGTTACAGAATATACATATATATATATATATATATATATATATATATATATATATATATATATATATATATATATATATATATATATATATATATATATATATATATATATATATATATATATATATATATATATATTTGCTGCAGGATGGTTAGCACTTCAGACAATATGGCAAATATATCTACCATCTAAAAATATTCAGTACGCGTATTTTGATATCAGCGTCTCTAATGAAGTTCATCAAGCATATATTTTTTTTACAGCACGATACTATTAAAACATGTGGATGTCAATCACGTACATACAAATATGCGTTAACTGTTATTGATGTTGCAAGTAGATATAAAGAAACGGAGTCGTTATCAACAAAAACAACATCTGAAGTTGAGTCTGCTTTTGAACGAATTTATAAACGAGGAACCTTAAGATGGCCAAAGTTGTTACAAGTTAATCATGGCAAAGAATTTCTTGGTGCAGTATCATCGCAGATGAAAAAAATATAATGTTAAAATCACACAAGGACACATCGCTATTCATCGTGATCGTTGAACGATTTAATCGTACATTCGATGAGCGGTTTTATGAATATCAGTATGCGAAGGAAATAATTCAGTACGACATGAGATCACGTGAATGGATTGCAAGATTACCAAATGTGATAGCTGCGTTAAATTACTCGTGAAACTTCGATGAAACATATTAATGCAATTACAATGAAATATATACCCCTTTGCGATGGTTACGGACAACAAAGCGACTTTTCAAAACAACCACTGCCAGGTAATGTGACTGTAAGTTTTTTTGTATGAACCAAGTGAACTTGAAGGTGGTAAAACAAGAGCAAATGACCCTATCTGGAGTGTGACCACGCATACAATTTCTAGCATGGTTAAATCTACTGGTAGACCCGCCATCTACAGACTAGATTCAACTGCTCCTCAACGTGGATATGTACCTGAAGAATTATAAGTAATTCATGAAGACACACAATTACCACCGCGTTCACTTGATTGAATTCAAGACGGGTCAGCATCACATTATCACGTGTATGACCAAGATCACTATTAATTTCTGTTTTCGGTGAACTGTCTTGGATTATTACTCGAATAGTCCCATAGCATATTACAGTTTCATCTTGCACAATGATTATTCTGTCGTTATTTTAGCCTCATAAATAATTAAACATTGATATTAAAATTGCGATTATTTCTGTATCACATTGCTTATAGTATTTTATTACGCCAACTACAACTTCGCATCGCTAGCAGTTTGATTTTTATTTATAATAACCCTGTGTAGCTGAGATTCTTCTGACTCTAGATACTGCGAGATAAACTAAATTTGACCAATCGATTACATCATCAACAATCCAGTTATTTGTATCAGTAATAGTTAGTCCTTCTGATGAGTGAATTGTTATATCATACCCTAATTTGTGGGATGAGTTAGTCATACTTAATGCGCTTTCTACAACAGCAACATCAATCAAAACAATATCGTTCACTATATGTTTTGTTTTCTTCATTTCTTTCAGGAATCTCAACTTCAATATTTTTCGCTCAGTGTCCGCTGGGCAATAAGACAATGGTACAGGTAACGATCGAAACTTTTCCTTATGTAACAAATAATTTCTCTTGCAATTCATTACAAACTATCTTTCTCCTCGCAAGTATTAAATCATTTGATGTCCATTGTGACAGATTGGCGGCGTGCAAAACACACCAACCTCTTTCACTACGGTTCGTTGCTAGGGAATGACCTCCGCGGTGTGATTTACCCAGTGTGGATAGATAGAAAGAAGAATGCAGACCACTGAACAAGTATATTGAAGAAATAAACACTACGAGCCCCCTTTCAATGAACAAATATAAAATTTAATCAGTTTATAAATAGAATTTAAAATGAAAAGAAATCAATGACTCAGTTACAAAGGAGGAAAAATGGTACTAACATGTACTCAAATAAAAAAGACAATACAAATTTCTTTAAATATAAAATTACTTACACATTAAATTGCTATCTTCATTGCCAAAGAGATGTGACTTTTGAGTGTAACGATGAGAGACTTCATCACCTAATTTATGCAGACATCAAGACTTCCGTTCGTCCCTGCTTGTCGATCTTTGTCTAGTTTTCGTCTTGGACTCTTGTCAGTCTAACTCTGACTTAACAAACGTCTCTGGACTTGTGTCCAGGAAAGCTGTTTCCTTCAATAAATAAAAATGTCTCGCAATAGACAATAGGTCACATTCCCAAGCATATCAGTATTTTACGTTAATTCGGCTCAGAAACAAAAGGCATAAATTCTGCCGCAGTAACTTCTGTTAGCTAACTGTTATGTTTACATAAACGGTCGATGCTTGTTCTGACCTTAATTCGGGTCACGTTAGGGATGGTCAATTAAATTCAACTCAGCCGTATGAACCCGTATGTAACCCCCACTCGACTTCTTGCTCTGCTAAGTTACATATGGCTTAGACCTCCACATCTAGCTATTTTAAAATAGTTTACTCGACCAATTAAATATTACAAACTATCATATAGATATACACTTAAGTGATCAATTAAATATTACAAACTAGCATATAGATATACACTTAAGTGATCAATTAAATATTACAAACTAGTATATGGTATACATGTAATGTAGTAGTATAGGGAAATGAGAGTTTTGGCTCACTTCATTTTTTTTACCCTCCAAAGAAGTATAAATTAAATGAGGGTTTCCAAAACAGGGAAATGAGGGTTTTAGCCCACCACCCCCTCCCACACCTATTAGAACGTTTCAGTTAACAAGGTGGAAATTAAATTAGCATTAGAATGAAAATGATATTATTTTATATCTCGTTACCAATGATTAATGTTTCAACTGTTGGTATTAAAAATATTTCATTATCACGATTATAGATACTAATTTTTACTTTACCGCTCACGCAGCGACGGGACTCAAACAAATCTTTTATTTTTGGTTTGTTCAGAGGATATTTTTTGTCGATAAAATACACCTTTGACCGATTGAGATCAATTGTGAGTTTAGTATATTTTTGTTGGCTAATGGGGCTATGAAAGTTTTTAAATTCCGCTAGCAACTTTTGATACAATTGTTCGAGATAATTGAATTACTCGCTGTTATCAGATCTGACGAGCGAAAGTTTTAACTTGTCATGTGTTCCATTAAAACATATACCTGATGTTTCATTATTAAATTCAACTGTCAATTGTTTACCGTCCATCATTAAATATTTAATGTTACTATTGTAGCTATTTGTCATTGTCAAATTTTCAAACATTATTTTATAAGTTTAGATAAAATTTCAGTTGGAAAAGGTAATGTCGAGTATAGATCTATCATCATGACAATACCCAAGGGCAAATGTATCTACCCCATTTTCACAATAGCGTTTGTCATCAAAATTATACAATCCACGTTTGATAATAACATCTGTTTCAAGTTTATGATGATTAGTTCGAATTGCCATAGCTCTCATAAAACTAACACCACCATCAAGCGCATACCTGTAGTCATCAAATTTCATAAACTTTTTAACAAAATCACGAGGCAGACCTTTTGCTTTTTTCGTTATTTTATTATTATCTATCAATACGACATACATTTTGCTGCGTAATCCGATAAAATATTTGATAGCGCTCGAGTTCATTTCATCTTTAAACTTACCAATAAATTTACTGTCACGTGGATAATCGGAAAGATCAAACAGATGTCGATTATTGTACATGTCCTGATAGATGTCCTCGCATTCGATTTCATATACGAGCGAATCAGTATCAGTAAACAATAATATACTAGCCGGCCACTGATTTTTAACAAAATTATAATGAAAATCGTACATCAGCCACTTTGATAAATCTAACACGGCAGCTCCAACATAGATCGGCTTGTTTCGTTTTAGATTTGTTTTTCTTCTTTGTATCGCAACAAGATTTTCATTAAATATTTTCAGGCTCACAAAATCATCGTCTGACACAAGTTTGTTTCTGCGATTGACATCATTAACTATTTCAATATTTACGCGTTTCCTAATATTCTCCATCGTCTTACCAAAAACGGAATTTTTCATCAGTTTAAAAAAGTTTTTCTCAAACTCTGTTTTTGCTGCAGCCCTTTTTGAAGTGTTTGAGTTAATATAACATCTCATCCACGGCGACTGATTAAATTTTAGTACACGATGCACTTTTCTCAACACAAGACCAGCATCAACTGCTTGTTTTAAAACTTGATAATGCAAAACGTAATTTTTCTTATCAAGTAAATTTGGTACTAGTTTCTTGACCATGGAATGTTGCCTTGGTGATGCTAGCGCTTGTTGTTCTTTTGATAACAAACTATAATCTATTACCATCGATTCCGCACAGAAAGGGTAATCATTATGTAATTTGTGTAGCGAATTTGGATAATCAAGATCAACTTCAACGAAATAGGAAACATCATCGGGTATCTTTTTTTCTGTCTCTGATAGAAATCGATCAACCGTGATCCAATGAAATCCGCCAAAAGGCATTGGTTCTGCCATCGAACCACCGTAAAGATTATTACAATCTAGATAAATTATATACTTCGAAGGAAGGTCAGGGTTATACTGTTTTAGGTATTTGTTGTTTGCTTCAGCATATTTTTTTTGTTATCACGCTAATACCACCTCGGATACCTTTTTTGATAAAATTGAACATATCAACATCAGTCAGTAATTCTAACCTTACCTTACTAAACTTTAGCAAAGCATCCCATGACAACCCAGGGGCAGAATAATACCAGCAAGGAGCTAGTCCATAATTATTATAACTCACTTCACGAAAACTTTCAAAAACATCTGCTAATAATAACACGTCAGTTTTCAGGTATAAATCATGATAATCACCAAAATTCTCACAATCAAACTCTTACCAGATATCTTGTGCATACCTGTACTCATCATCAGTTATATTTTCATTTTTAAGTTGTGAGTAAAATTTGTCTTTGTCAGGTAAAGATATTTCATCAAATTTACTCCAGTCGTCGAGGTATTCGTATGGAAAGACTCCTTTTTTAGCTAGTAGATTAAATTTATCTCCAAAACAGTCTCTTAGGTTATCAAATTTACTACAACCTTTCACTAGCTCATCTAACGAGGCTGCCATAAATTGCAGGCTGTCAATAAAACGCAATTTACTAGCGTAACTGACATGTACTTTTCAAAATTATTTGGGATGCATTTGATGATATTATCGAGTTTTAGATGAGATTTTATATCAGGATCACCAAAAGCTTCTACTATAATATGGCTATCATATCCTCGAAAATTGTGAAGAATAACCGGAATAAAATCTGGAGCATGAAATTTTAAATTACACTGATTATGAGCCGCTCCACGATACTGTCCAGTCAAATGACAATGGTCATGTACTATTTTGTCATCGTCAAAAGCTTTTTCACAAATATGACAATTTTCTGCTTGCTCGTGATCGGATTCTTGTTGAGGTGTTAATTTTAACATTGGCGTTACTTTTTTCAAACGATAAGTAATATTATCAACTTCATTAATCAACTGCTTGAGAAGCCAGATAGCTGGATTTTTACCACGATATAATTTGATTGGTTTAGATAATCTAGAATCAGTACAACAAACTACCTTGTACGCTACTCCACACGGAACATGATTTTGAACTTTTCTTGTACTCGATTGATTAGGATTATTTTCTACGCCAAGTACAGGTTGAAGCAAACACTCAAAATCAGCGTATATGACGAAAGGAATTTTTAGTTTGTGATTATGATGGACAAACTGTAACACACTATCTCCCTTAGATGGCATTGTTATTCTTTGCACATCACTACAGTACTGCAAAGGCTTTTGTAATGTTTCATTGTTAGTACAACCATGCAAGCAGCGGTAACAAAAGAACTTTTTGTTCCTATTTTTACTGTACTGTTTACCAACTAGTCCGTTAAAGCTTTTAATCCAAACGTAATGATTTTTGTAGTACAGTAAATTTATAGTCGATTGTGAAGCTTTTTCTGAAATATATCTCGGGTATACATCCTCTTTTTCATCTAGTCCGAAAACGTTAATTGAAACATTATTTTGCTTTTCAAATTTTGGTATTTGATTTTCTACCACAGGAAAGTTAATATCTTTAAAATTTAATCTAGACACGTGACTGATATATTTTTCAACATGAGTAGCGTTCTTTTCTGCTGGAAATAGTGCGGAAAGAACAGCCCATTGGAAACATTTATTATCTACGTTTTTGATGTTTATACAACATCTTTTACTTTTTATTTTTGGTGGCAGGTCGACGTATGAACTACCTCGTAATACATTATATTTCATCGTGTGAAACAATATTCCTTTGATCATTTCAAACTTCCAACCCGAACCTAATTGACTAAATTCCTTTATTTTTTTTCCAAATTTCTTGGTGTATTTCATCAGATAGTGATAACAGATCAGTCCCAAGCAAAGCACGTCTTGATTTTGCGTTAATATAAGGTTCTGCAATTTCCTTGTTAGTTAATTCTTCCGTTATAACTAACTTTGAAAATATAACATGATATTGCACAAATAATCTAATACTTTTGTGTTTTTTGAGCTCACGTTTTACAGGTGTCTGTAGTAGGTGGTAAAGATTCGTTGCATTAAAATTTACTAAAACAATTTGATTATCAAACTGATAACTATTATCAAAACCTGCAAAAGCAGTCGCTATTTTATTAGGTTCTCCCATAAGGCTTTTCTTAGCTATATCACGTAATTTTAACATTATTATATTATAATGTAATATCTAAATAATAATTTTTTCACACTGCGCATGCGCTAAAAATCAATTGAAGATAAAAAATCTCCTATAATATAATGACAGCAAATCTAACAAACACATGTGAGCAAGAAACATATCAAGTTCATTCAAAGTATAACTTTACCTCACACTGCGCATGCGCTAAAAATCAATTGAAGATAAAAAAAAATCGCCTATAATATAATGACAGTAAATCTGACAAGCGCACGTGAGCAAGAGATTTATCATGTTCACCCAAAGTATAACTTATACGCTGGAAATGTATTAGGTTCGGTTATTAACATTAAAACTAGAATACCTGTTGGCAAATTAACGTCAGCGGGTTATAATATTAGTGTAAAGGGAGATAATGCTGAGAGGATTGCAATGTTTAGAAAAGATTTTATTTACACGTTGTTCTGCGATGATATTCCAGAGGGACAGCGTGTATATCATTATAACGGTAAAGTCACTGATGACAACATTGAAAATTTATCCTTAGAAGATGAGTTTCAGCCGCATCCAGTCTTTGATTGATACGAGGCTAACGATTGTGGTATTATTAGAAACAGAAAAACTAAAATAGTTCTTGGTACTATGAACAATATGGGATATATCAGAGTAATTGTTAGAGGAACACTAACAGATTTTGTTCATTATCTTGGTCATAGGTTTGTTTACGAGGTGTTCAACGGATCTATACCCAATGGTCTGGTTATCAATCACATCAATAACGTAAAAACTGATAATCGATTGAGAAATCTGGAGCTAGTGACGCAACAGGAAAATGTGAGAAAAGGACGAGGTGGTGGTATTAATTTTAGATGCCCAATAAAACCTGTTATTTCAAAAAACCTCGAAACGGATGAGGAGATTGAATTTAAATCGATTACAGCTGCGGCGAAATATTATAAGATAAATTCCAGAACAATAAAATTTATAGCTGATGGAGTAACAAAATCAGCTTTTTCAAGAGAATACGATGCTAGGATTGGTTTTAGATATGATGATCAATAATATTTTGTAATTCGGTTTTAGTCAAGCAATGATGAGCAAATGCTATGATATCATCGTGATTAAATTTTAGCGTCGTTACTGCACTTTCATTAATTTTATTTTTTTCTGCTTTTGTTAGTAATATTTTATGAGAATCACCTTGCATTACAATAACATCAACACTATAACCCAACAAACATTTTCTTACCGCTTCGGCTAGTTCGTTGTAATTTACTATATTAACTTTTTGGTGATATTTTATCTCATCAGTCATCTTATAATAATAAATTAGATAAAAATATATTATAATAATTGACTTGATGAAACGACTTGCTGAACTCTACGAAGAAGATACTAGCGACAAAGTCACCAGCGATAAGGTCACATTTTCCAAAGATTTTATAGACAAATCTATTGGTTATAGTGAAGATGATATTTTGTATAACAATGAATCTGATGATGATGGTGAAATAGTCACTGTTGCTGACAGATCAAATTACAGCAGATCAACAACTAAACGGTATAATGTCAAGTATCACATTGCTAAACAAATAATAAAATTTAATTTTACCGTTGCCGAACAACAACTGTTTTGGCAGCTAATCAAACCATTCTTAAATATCAAGATTCCAGGCCGACAGAAAAATATCAAATTCGATTTCATATTCGTTAAAATTTTTAATCTAATGACGATCTCTAACGATCGTAAGCAGTATCTAATATCATTATGTAAACCAGTAAAATGTAAATCTGTCAAACAAAAGTATGAGTTAATTTATAATAGCATTATATCATAATTTGTTTGGTTGGGATCCAACTGTTAAATTTATCGCTATACCCACGCCATTTGACTAAACTTTTATTTCCTTTTTTTCTAATCACTTTCTCGATAACAAAAACATCCTGCTCAGTTTTCTGTAGTTCTTGTTCATAAAAACTACCAACGATCGGTTCCCCTGCCAGATCTTGTAAAACATACGTTACAGGTACTGTTAAAAGTACCTTATCAACTACAAATACTTCTTCGCTCCAGTTTGGAGTAAATCCTTTTGCAAATACCTTTTTTGTCAAAGAAATTCTAACTTTATCACCAGCCTTAAATTTATGTCTGCGGAACATGATTTCATTTGCTAATATCGGATTTTTAACAGCTTTTTAGGTGTCATTTTGATGGTTCGATGTTTCGTGTTATTATATTCAGCTACGATTTGAGAAAGGTCATCGATGTACCTGTTGGTGTTTTTAGCTGTCATATGTTTGTGTAATTTTTCGTTTAGCGTGCGATTAAATCTCTCAACAACAACGCTTTTACCTTCGTTTCCTGTAACATACCTTTTTATATTATTTTGTTCTAGAAACTGTTCAAACTTTTTGTTAAAAAACTCAGATCCATGATCAGTCCAGATTTTATTCGGTTTTCTTTCTGTACTCATTATTATTTTGTCTTAGCGCATCAGTCATTGAAGTCACTGTCTTATCCGAAACAGGTACACTGAAAGCATATTTGCTAAAAACATCTATAACATTAAACAAATACATTTTTGGAGCGCCATCAGCGCCAACATTAAACTGAGCCAGATTAGATACATCCACCAAATCTATTGCCCAGATATCATCTACACCATTAGCGACAACTTTACGTAGTGGAAACCTTTTTTTTTTAGGTCTGTGCAGCTCGACTGCAAGATCATCGTATACTTTTTTCCGAGTTGAGACTCTCCGAGTCCAAGTTTATAATTTGCTCCTATCATTCCCTGAACAAATTTTCTATCAAAACTTTCTCGTAGATTTGTTGGCTCCATATCACGTAATTCATCTAACATTACTTTATCACAATCTGATTTTGAGTTTTCATGATCACGATAACAGATATCATGACGCATTGCTATTGCATCGACTTAATTATAAGGCTATTGGCCTGGCAACGGATTGTCGTTTTCATCTAGTTGTTGATCTAGCGGATTCCACGGACCAGTATACCGATGACCTGGCAATGTCCAACCGCCTTTTGGTTTTGGCAATTTTCCAATAATTTTATGTATATCTATACCTGACCCTATTATTTCTCTGTTGTTACAACATTGACAGTATGCGACAATTTTATTTTGTTCAAGACATAAATCTCTGTCAGAATCACAGTTGCATATCATTCTATATTTTTAATCGTCGACTAAAATAATATTAGGGTAGCCAGATCCGAGCGAATTTTTCGCTGGCGACATCTCTGAGGATACTGTCGCTGGGGACACTTTCTTTAAAGACATATTTTTTCTTTTTCCACAGACTGCACAAAAACTTTTTAATATTATCCTGTTGTTTTTTGTTTTTTCTGTTGTTTCATTAATATTTTCTGTTTTAGTTCTACACTTGAGACAGTATGTTGACATTATTCTATTTTTAAGTTTAGATAAAATTTATTGCGATCTCATCATTAGCGTGAGAAGGATGCTTGTCAAACTGTGAAATAAATTTTAAAAAGTTAAAATTTCTGCTCATCTGTTCGATAAACATTATACAATAATATCCACAAGCAGACGTTCCAACAGGTTGGAGTTGATTTGATGAATAATATATCTTGTTAAATTTTTTATTCATATACTTTTTTATTACATCGCTTGGAGGAAGTCCAAACGAGTCAAAATAATTATTATTATAAACTGCTACCCAATGCGTGCCGGATCCGTCATTTAAATCTTGTATATTAATAACACACGAACTTACAGCTGACGGCGATTTTATTGCTGCGAGTTCATCTTTAGAATAAACTCCGTGAAATCCAGGAACAGCTTATAACTTATCAATAATATCAAAATTACTCAACGGGGTGGTCGAGTTCCCGGTAATGTTAGACCACGTCCGATTCCTAAAAGATTTGGCAGCTAGTCCCGCCAAAAGTGGAGCGAACGGAATAATTCCTCCTTGTTTTGGTTGATTGTATATGCATTTGCATTTTGGTGTTGGCGATTTTGTTTTTGTTGTTTTCTTTTTTTTGTTGTTGGCGATTTCTTTTTCTTTTGTGGCATTGTAATATATCATTTAAACAAAATTTACAATTTTTTTACTCCACTTCCACGAATGATACCATTACCTTTGACTGCTTTCTCCGTTGCGCCAGATATTGCTCCAGACGCTGCTGCTATTCCTAATGTGCCTAAGACTGGTAAAATTTTAGGTATTATTGTACTAGTTAATACTGATAATGCCGGACCAAGAAAACCACCTTTGACAACAATATCATTTGCCATCGCTGTCATTTGTGCAGCACTCAAATTTAAAACAAAAGTTTTTTTTACGATCATACTTTTTTACTTGATTTTTTGTTAGCATTAATTTTGTTAAAACACCATCAGAAATATTAGGATTGATTTTTAATGATACCTGTTCTCGCTTTGCAATAGCAGCTACTAATTTTTTAACTTGGCCATCAGTCAAATATACTTCTTTTACAATATACCTTGCCATTTTATATAACAACTGTAGATTAAACTTGAACTGTCATTTTACCTCCAATAGAATCTACTGTGATAAATCTATCACTAATCACTAATGCGTATACGTATAACGGCGCAACTCGAACCGCCCCAAGTGTCCAGGTAATTTCAATATCCGCTGTGCTGTCTACAGCTCGCTCGTTATGTTTACTAACATCAAAATGAAATATAGGATAAAGCGTACGAAATTCCTCTGCTGATATTTGAGTTCCATCTTCAACATCTTGATATTTTTGTATTGCGTCAAGCAGGTACATGTACGGTCGAGAAATATTTTTATTAGCATCATCAGCAAAATTGCACTCGATAGCTCGTTCTGGATATTGCTTTGAATTTATTCTAGCGTATATTCGTCTGACATTAGAGTGATCAAATATTGCATTATTTTGTTGTTGGTTACCTCGTCGGGCTTGTTGTTGAAATACGACAAAGATATTTCTCGGCAGTTGTTCGCTTGATGTTGTTGTGACCCTCCATGTGTAGTCAGTAGTATTTAGAACCGCTGTCTGATATATCTTATGCTGCTTAAAGTAAATTCTGTTTGTATGTTTATCAAGCGTACTATTTAATTCTGACATTTTAGTGATTGATGGTGTTATACGTGGCATCCACAAAGCGAGTTTGTTTATGATAAACTGTACATCAACCCCTCCAGATCTAAACAAGCAATCGTTTTGGTCTGCTCGATCTAAAATAAGAGTATGTTTTACTCCGCGAAATACTTTATCATAATCGCGACAAAAGCCGGAAATCATACTTAGCGGAAGCATCATTGTAATTTGACGTGATCCTGCTGCAAGTTTTCTTCGCCTAGCAAAGCCTTCGTTATAACGTGGATTTCTCACGTCAAGTGTGTTAAGAAGTAAATTTAACATCGCAGTACCGTTTGCATCTGCAGCTGGTGGTGTTATATTTAGATTATTAAAAGCTGCTATAAGAGAAACTCTTGTGGCGTCTGCATTAGCAGCTGCACCTGCTGCGTCAATACCTAGCGCGTCTGCATTCGCAATGAGAAAATCTCTCACAATTCCAGCATTTGCATCAGCATTAGCTCCGTGTACTATAGCGCCTCTCTTTAGAAATTCTGTTGATTCAGCTATACCCCGTCCAGTATCTTTAAACCACATCATATTAGTTGCAGTTGATCTCGAGTAATCGTCGGAAAACGAAATAATATTTAAAATTGTACTTGCAACTTGTAGATGACCTGAAATATCTTCTATAGTTTGATTGGCCAGTTGATATCTAGCACTTTTGAATAAACACCAGCCGTTATTTATAAGAGCTACTTCTGTTCCAACTGCAATTGCAGCAGGTGGATTGGCTACTGTCATAATCTGACCACGAACTTCTAACATAGCCTTATGTGGCAGTAGAAATACATCTTCGTCTCTGGTGTTAAAGGTTCTAATACCAGCTTTATTTGGTTCGTTAGAATTTTCATCAAGGTACTCAACAAACTCGAATTCTGTCACATCGTTGTCGATGTCATAAGTTTCTGTTAACTCGAGATAATTTTTAACAGACATTTTATTTTATTAGATTATATAAAATTTTATTGCGGCACTGTTACTTTAGATATTAATTTTTGTATGATCTGCTCGCCCTTTGGTGGTAATAGTTTTTTGTTGTTGTTATCATAGCTTTTTGAGTTTCTTTTGTTGGAGCGATTTCTGAGATAGCTTGTTTTATTTCAGATGCAGTCGGTGGATCTCCTTTTATTTTATTAGCTATTTTTTGTCCCACCTCAGTCCCAGCGGCAGATGCAGCCCCAGTTGCAAAAGCTTTACCAGCATCAATAGCAATTGGTGCTAGTCCTGGAATACCTTCAATAACTTTAGTGAATATATTTCCACAAAATCCTCCTATTATGTTTCTTCGATAAACTTTTTTTCTTTGTTTCATTATATTTGATGTTGCATAATTTTTACATTTGCTCACGTAGATGTAAATAATAAGTTACAACTTCATTATTCAATTCCAACTGTTTTCCTGATTGATCTGTCAACTGCATCCTTATACTTGATATTTGATCTTCCACATTTAAAGGATAATAGATAATATCTCGTGGAGTTATTTACATGAGAGAACCTGGCGGGACTTCGGGTGAGAAACTGTAAATCGTATGACCTTTGCTACCTTTTGATGTATAAGAGCCAGAAGCAATAGAGCAGTTTACTAATATCATATTTACTTCTGTTATATTTACTGACAGTTCACTGTCATATGTAATAGGCTGATTAAGTGCATTATAATCTAATTTAGTAAATCCTAACAGTTGTCTAATACCTCTTTCTTTTGATCCAAGATTGATTAACATATTTTTCAAAGTCATCCTAACTCGCTATGTGCTATAATTAGCAGCTAATCCAAAATCATCAGCCACACCGTCAGCTTTTGTTATGAGCTCTTTGATCGTCTTGTTTAGATCTTCAATATTGTAAGCTCCTTGTGGAATTTTTATTTTTTTTTTGTTGTAAATATTGAAGTACTTGTAAACGAAGTAAACCACATTTCATCATTAACATCAGTTTTCACGTTAGGTATAGCATTCCAGCAAGTACAAGAAATTAATCCAATTTCATATTGTTTTGCAGGATCTAGTTCTATAGGCGGAATATAATTTACTGAAAAATTTGCGCTATCTTCTGCAGACTCGCTAGAGTTTAGTAATAATGTTGTTTGCATTCCTTTTATATTATATCATTTTATAAAATTAAGTCGCCGCGATTAAGTCGCGGTGTAAAGTTTCGTATTCGTCAGATGTTAATAATTCACTCTATCTTAGATGATCAAGTATGTCAATAATTTCATTATCAAGTTCAACACTATCATTCCCAGCTTCCTTTGATGATATTAATAACATTAATCTACCTATCATTTCAGTAGTTGAAGTAAATACTTTTACACCAGTTCCTGTTTTTTCTTTTCTATATTTTTCTACACGAGATTTATCGAGTTTATCAAATTTTCTTTTAAAACTCCACCCTTTACCAAAAGGTTTTGCTCTACTATTTTCTGCTGTTTTTTTTAAACGTGAGAGCAATGACACCGTTTCTCATTCTTTCATAAAGTGGAATCATATTATCAATCTCTGTAACCGTGTTTATTTCATCTTTAGCAGTAACTCCGTCATTAAATATTACATCTAATCTATCGAGTAATTCTTGATATTCTACATCAGTCTACTTGTTTATATTATTAATATCTATTATATTTTCTTTATTAAAAAATCATCATATTCACTACTTTTTATCTCATCATTTGCTCTTTTTGTAAAATGAAGTCTTTGATCTCCAACTTCCATAAACATTACAGTAAGATCACCGACTCTTTGTTGCTCCTCTTTGACATCTTTTATTTCTCCTGATAAACTTGTTATAATATTTGTTATTCCTTGCGTTGTTAACTCTGCTAATCTTCGCTCAAGTTTCAGCGGATTGTTTATCAATTGATCTGTTTTAGCTTGTCTAACCGCAGGATCTGCTATATTTGCTGTAAATGCCTCAGTTTTCTTTTTTCTTCATCAGATCTAGTAAGAAGTTTTGCAGCAGCTGCTTCTTGTTGTTCTCTAACAATACCAACCAAACCTTTTTCCTGCAGTTGTTTAAATTCTTCTTCTGACAGTGGTTTAGTTTCAGGTTGTTTACCTAATAATGCTTCAGTAACCGGCTTGAAAATTGTAGCTGTTGTTTCTGTAGCAGTTACTTGCCCACGTCGTGCTTCTTGTACTTTTTGCTTAAGTGATGCCTGGGATTGAGCAAGTTTTTTTAGGTCTTCTATGTGTTGTCTGTATCTTGCTCGTTTGTCCATTATTATAATTATAAATTTTATAAAATTGAAACGCTTTACTGTAAGTAACTGTTAATACAACAGCGAAACATTTTAGTTGGATCATTTGTAAGTTTTTCAAACAAGAAAAAGTTAAATTTATCTTTTGTAGCATTACGGTAAAGTTCAATAAACTTATCTTTTGTCACGCCACCGCATTGCTCGCTTGCAATATTTCTAACGTCAACATTATCCAGTCCTGGAAATAAAATAAAACAACCCGTATTTCGCCTAATAAACCTGTCAACATTATAAAATCCTTGAGCGAGATAAACAGAATTACACTGTTTGTTACGTGACAGTGAGAAATATGATCTTATTTTGTTCATCTCCATGTTGTTTAGCGGAATATCATCAAAAACTACTATCTTATGTTCATCTGCATCAAGTTGATTGACTGGAATAAGATCTTCTGGCTGCCTAATTATAAAAAATCTTCGCCAGCTTTAAGATCATCATGAAGAAGCTTGTCATTATACTCACTTAATAACTCATACTTATCTTGCTGTGGATTGATTATGTAAATATAAACTCTATCGTTGTTAAAATTATCACCAAGAAGTAAGTTCATAAGTAAATTTGTTTTCCCCGATCCAGTTCGCCCAACAATAAGATAAAGACAATCAGGAAGTTCATTGTTATGTTTGTGCTTCACTAGTCTCTCTGTGTCCAAGTTTAGTATCAATGATTTTGCCATTTTGTATAATATTAAACTAGTGTTGATAATTTTATCTAGGATAGTAAATAATGAGCTACTATACAAAATTTGGAACACTATTAGAAGATTTATCCACAAAAGGTTATCAAGGTGACTTATTCAAATATGCAACTCTTGATCAGCTTAAAAATGAAATCAATAATTTACTAAATATTGCCAGCGTAGATGCAGATGAAGTTGTCATTTTCCAAGACAAAGAAGGACGATTAAAGACGAGTAATGTAAAACTGTCAGATGTAGTTGTACGAAATCCAAGTGGGAATATTGTTATGAAACAAAACAAGATTACAGATCTTGGAAACCCAACTGAGGATGGGGATGCTGTCACTAAAAAATACGTCAATGATCAGGACGTTTCAATCAATAATGAAATCACAGCACTCAAAAATGAGTATCTTAGTCATGTAAATACATTTTTAAGTTTTCGCAGAAACATAAACAGAATTAGAGATGAATTTTTTGGAAATCCATCAATTGTTGACATTACACTCGCTAATATTAACACAAAACTCAATGATATTAACACAAAACTCAATAATATTATTAGTAAAATTCCTAATATTGCTGAGGAAACGAGTATCATTCCTCACAAACAGATTAAAAATATTGTGTATACTATTGCATATGGTTATAGTGGATGGACACCACAAAACAAATCTATCAAACACATTGCAGAAGTTACTGGATTGTCAGTGTTTAGCACTGTAAAGTTTAAAATAATTTCTAAATCATGGCGTCATTCATATGATGATGACTTATCTGGAATGTTATCTGTAATATTAAACAAAAATTCTGAGGAAGAATTTGTACTTGAACCAACTGATAAAAATTTTATATGTCCTTATCGGTGATGTTTGGAATTTGTAGCTGATTTATCATAACTATGTAAACAAATATTATAATGAAAAAAAGTATAGTTTATTTTAATCATATTTCAAAAGATATTTCAGAACAGGATGTGGACGCACTAATACAATACTACAAATATTATCACAAAAAACATTGGTGCGTTAAAAAATGTTATAAATACTACAACAAGATCCTTCGAGTAATATCATATCTACCATTGTTAATGACCAGTTCCAATATAATTTCAAGTGGGATATCGTGAAATCCTTTTTTGTGAATTATATCTGGTATTGGTGTTTCACTTACAGCGGCGTGTAAAAAAGTAGAACCAAGACTTTTGATAAAAAAGCATGGATGTTTAACAACAATTAAAACTTACAAGAAACTACTTGATCAGATCCGGTCTTACCTACGAGGAGTCAAATATAATATGGATGATTTATTACATGAATTTCGTATTATTGATAATATGTTAACAGATATTCTACCAATTAGGGTTAGCAAGTATAAAAAAAATATAAAAAAAATATGAGTAACGTAAAATTTTATCTAAACTTAAGATATAATATAACTAAAATAATATCATTTTCATTCTAATGCTAGTTTAATTTCCGCCTTGTTAACTGAAACGCTCTAATAGGTGTGGGAGGGGGGTGGTGGGCCAAAACCCTCATTTCCCTGTTTTGGAAACCCTCATTTAATTTATACTTGTTTGGAGGGTAAAACAATGAAGTGAGTCAAAACCCTCATTTCCCTATACTACTATGTTAGGTCATACTCATTCTAAACAGAGTTAATCCATAAACTATGAAACATTACCCATCATTTCTTAAATCATTCATCAAAATTCATAATCACTCGTATGTATTAACGATTCAATTACATGCAATCTTTTCAAATAATCTAATGAAATTTTAATTACATTCACTCTTGCCAATTCTCCAAATGAATTGATAATTAGGAAATTAAAGAATAAAATGTCATGACTAGCATTTCACAAAAATCCTGCAAAATGAAATCATACATACATATATCATATCAAGAATACATTTGCAAAATAGATCAACAAATGAAATAACATATTAAAATCGGGAAACTAAGATTGCGTACTTTTTTGCCGTTTCTTTATGTTTCCACGAATCTCACGTATAGGCCGTCTCCTGAGAGAACTATCCGGCCCCTTACTCGATACGAAAAACGTACTTTTTACGAATTTCAAAGTCGTACTAACTATCCTTGCGAAAGATCGAAGAGACTAAAGAATTTGCCTAAAGTGAAAACCTTTAATTTCGTACATAGTTACGCCCATAAATCCACGCTAACCAATCGAAATAGACAGTTTCCTAAACCTGTTCGTAGAATTTTTGGATTGACAAGAAAACTAAACAACTACTCATGCCGTAATTAATCATTTTTTTTGAGCTATCATCTATAGCCAGATGCTGCCTTTAACCCTGCCGATTTTGGGGAAAGGTCTTATGTCATTCTCTTGCACCATAGCATCTGACTCGGTCATGTTACTTCGGCCAGAACGAATTCCCTTTTGACGTTCAGAGATGAAATGAAAATAATCACCTAACTATCTCTAGCCCTTTCTACTTTAATTAAGTTGACTTTGATACAATTCCTTTAATCAAAGCTTCTAAGATTTTCAAAATTCGACACATCACATCCATAAATTACAAAAATCGTTCAAAGAAGTTTATGGAATTATTTCACGCATTATATCACATTGTATTCTCTCTGATTTTAGTCTGATTAATTTTTTTAATTCTTTCAGAGGTTTATCAATAGATATATGATCATCGTTTATCTCCTCATAATAATCCACAAATGCTTTTAACTACTCGTGCGGAGACTGCCCAACGAAAGGTAGTGGTTGACCACGACCGCCGCACATAATTACCGCAGTATTTTTTGTCAGTAATAAATCGAGAAATGTTTTTTGTGTTTCTAAACACACCGTACAAATCTCATCCCAGATGACGATTTTCGGAATATATTTCTCACCCATTCGCTCTTGTGTCCATGTATCTCAACACCATCTGAAGAAACTATGATAAGTTTGATATTTTACTCCACGTCGTTTTATTTCTCTTGCTAGTATGTGAGTAGTCAATACAATTATGTCCGACGTACCGTGCCGAAATAATTCAATCGCACGCGTTGTGCCAGAACCTCCAGATTCATTGAGATATATGGTTTTATGTTTGGCGACGGGGTCAAATACAGATGGTGAGGTTGATACTGGTATTTGATTGTCATTACCGTATTATATTTATTTGATATCAACATCTGCTGTTTCAGAATAGTCAATTATACCTTCTTATTTTATTGTCCATGATCCCCGTTCACCGTTACCGAGTAACGGTTTTACCAAATCTGCGTACGCGCTGCTTATATAAAATGAATCCGTAGCAACTCTGACAGTGTAACAAGGAAATTTATTTATCATCGATAATATATTTATAGAAATGTAAGCAAGCAAAGAAGATCTTAAATGAGTAAACTGCGTTGACTCACCATCGATATAACTCGCTATTGTACCTAATTTAATTTCGTCTGACGAATAAGCATTACTTCTGAGTATAATGTTCCCTTGTTCGTTGTCTCAATAATTATAAAATCCAACTCAGCATTGTACATCACTAATCTTGTACAATGTCGTTTATGACAATAGGAACCAATTTGAGTAAACTTACCGATTATTTATCTACCGAGATCTTTTGCAACTTTATTTTCATAATCAATTTTGTTCCAATCTTCACCTGACTCTGTCAGGGGTGAATGTTTCTTTTGTTGTGGTAACCAAACTTGTTTCTGCGGATGATATGATATAATAGCTTCACTTACACTCAGCGACGTTAAGATTTCAGTACCAAACATGGATCGTAATGGCACTGTTGGAAATGTTTACCAAAACACAAATAAATGATGGGATAAAAATTATCACAAAACCTAAATGATTTTACACAAGCGAATCAAGTTAAATCCGTTTATCCCAACTCTGGTCATTTCGTGTGTCGGATGTCAGAATGTCTTGAAATATTCAGAACATTTTCCGCATCCAAGAAAACTTCCAGGATAACACACGGTTGAACATACAGTCTTTAAACAATGCATAACTGCAGAAATATATGAATTGTAGAGTTTATTCAGAATCAGAAAAAAAGTGTTCTATCGGTTTAGGAATTTGCCAAGTCACTGACATTGTACTAATAAATACGAGTCCGTGTGAGACAGTGCAAGTAGTGAAATACTTAAATTAAACAGTATATTCGTAAGAGAATTAATAACAATAGGGTTAAGATGTTTGCGTGCGTATCCATTAGTGTAAACGCTGCGTATTCGAGTCTCCAAATATACTTAAGGTCTATTATCTTGCATTCGGCGAAATATGCTATTATAGTTGAGGCGCAAACCCCAAGAGATTTCATTTACCCCCACCATATCGAATAACGTGGTGAGTGCTGTTTTGCACTTACCCGAGGCTTGATTTGGTGTGGGTATAGGAAATCATTGTGCTCTTAAAATAAACAGCAGGATGATGTGAGCTCGCGATCACTGAAAGGTACCGGTAGAAGTGATCCAAGTGGAATTAGAGACCGAATGTTCTCACTGCTGTTTATTTTTTCATTAAAATATATAGTTTTACTTTAATCTGATAAAGAATATACTTTATGATTCAGAAATATTTTTATTATAAATCTGATTCTAAAAATACTTTTATTATAATAAAGTTTTATTTTTTATGAAATTCATCAGATATTCTGGTGTTGACGGGTAATATGCTCATCAAAACTGTGACTTTGATCAGATATTCTGAATTTGACAGGTATATTACCCCCAAAATTTTGTGACTTTGATCATATTTTCTGAATTTAACGGGTTAACGGGTTTATCAATCAAAATCGTTGAATTCAGTCAGGTTTTCTGAATCTTTTCTATTCCAAAATATTTTAATTTTATTAAACATATTTTTATTATATAATGAAAACATCACGAAAACATCACATCAATTATTATTGCTATTAAAAAAGCGGCGTGAACATATATGAACAACTTGCTCCTGAAAAGATAATGAGCGATTCTGAATCACAATTTTAAAAAAATAAGAAATTCATTATTCTTTATCTTCCGATTATTGATTCATAAATTTAATTCAGCAGGCGATATTACGATTGCTGTACGCAATCACGGACACGCAAGAAATTATTTGTGCAGTTATCACGGGCCATAGAGCGGATTATGTCAGAATTATCTCATGAATACGAAACGAAGCGACTTGTACACGCTCGTATAAAACAGTTGAAAGATGTCATGTCGATGAGGGAGTTGCTGAACAAAAGCGCGGAAGAGTTACTAGCTAAAGATAAAGACGAGTGTGAATTTGGCCATAGTGATTCCGTCACCAATGACTCCAACACCAGTGACAGCGAAACTAATAGTGTTGTATCAGAATAAATCATTTCTGATTCTGATAATATCAGAAAGTACAAAAATAATTATTTGACATATTTTTGCTTGGTGTTTTCCGCCATGACGTAATTATGATGAAGTCATTAAGAAACGTGGAGATCTTAAGATCTCACATACATTTTTACATTTAGTCACTCTGGCCTAAGATCGAGCAAGTCGCCAGATTGGTCAGTAAGTTTAAAATTTATCCGTGTTAAGAGACGACTATGACATCGCAGATAAACAACATTAACTGGCTCTGATACAATCAAATAACTTGGTGGGACTGAGGAGTAAATGAGTAAGGAATGTATGATTGTTGAGACTGATTGGATTCTTCAGTGTCTTAACTTGGTAACTAAAGTCGACGACATAAACATACTAGACTAACCGTGATCGTTAATAACGATAACCGGTGAAACATGACGGCCTTTATGGTAAGGATTATTGTTGTATAGGAGGAAATCACTGAGTTCATTTTTAAGTCAGTTACATCAATATCCAATAATACAGATTTATGAAATTTATCTGCTTTTATTTTGTAATAATCAAAACAAAAATGCATAAGATCACGCTGATTTTTTTTTTGTAATCATAGACAAAATTTGTAATAAAAATTTTGTTGATGAAATACATATCTGATCTAATTTGATTTAATTCTGTTTTTATTTAGTAATTTGTTGTTTTGTATCATCGCTGTAAAATTGTGACAGGGACAAAAAAGATTTTCTAAATTAGCAATTTTACGATTATAATCAGGATTAACATCTGTAGAAATATTTTTCATCGTAGATCATAAACATAAAACTCTAGGATCTTTTTTAATTTGTAAAATTGAAAAGTTTATATCTATTCCACGAATAATATCACTGATTGCAGGATATTCCGTTCCATCAATATCTGAAATGATAGAAAGATCTACTCTTTCAATATGATCGGTAAAATATTATGGAATTGTTTTGTATTTTAATTCTGCTGTGGGAAATTCATCTCGGCTTGGTTGTGGCTGACTTTTATAACGATGTTCAGTATCTAGCCATCCTAACACTTATCTGATCGTGGATTGATAAATGTCGACGTCGTAATTCGGTGATAAATATTTCCATCACCAATGACAGCGTTGACTCATGGACGGTAATAGCAATATTTGATTCTTTTCCTGTAATAAATTTATTATGCGTTGGAATTCTTCATTGATCTGTTCTTTTTGATAACTGCCCGTTGGAATATTAACTACTTGTTAATCTGGAGTCCGATCGGGTTAATTTTTATTTGCAAATACTAAACAATTATTCGGCTGTAGTCCACCTAATGATCTTCATATAATGTTGGTCCTCCTGTGATAAGCCTTTAATTGCGACAACGCTATCTCTGGAGCTAAAATTGCAGTTGGAAAATTAATGCTGAATTCAGGATCAGTTGCACTTCCTGATATCATCATGGTTCTTACCGGAGCAGTATTAATGGCAATATGCTAAAATAATTCCTGCGATCGCTGATTGAACGTTGACATTATTATATTATTATTGTTTGAAATCAGCGACATTGTCACGGTCAGGAATAATTATGGAATATTTCATTGCAGATCATTATTACAGCGTTGAATTCATCTTCGGATATTATTTTAATATATAAGACGACGAAGAAGTCAACGATAACAATTTATAGTATGCGGTCATTGCTGTGTGCAATTTGTTCATGTATTCATTCAATTTTCATTTGTACACGTGCATCATTTTCGCGATTGTATTATATATTACAGCGATCGACGTTGAAGATGAAATAATGATTGTTACAACGATCTGCCCCGTCATCGCCGCTAGAGATGCTAATACTACGCCGGTTTCAGCAACTAGCGCAGAAGTCAAATACGATATTTCTTTATTTTTGCTGTACAATCATCATGGTTTTTAATTTATTTTGCCATGTTATAACTTGGTTGCATGTTACTTATGTTATGTTTGTCTGTTACGTCTATCATTATACTTTCAGCTACGAATTCTATTTACCACCAGTAAGACGCTGTGGTTATTTTTTTTAATCAGAGGTTCAATATAAATTCTTCTTCGGTATCTTTATTTAACACTACAGAAACATTTCCAGAAAAAACATTGGTCGAATTACGTCATGGAAATGTAGTAAAAATCCTAACTTTTGCAGAACTAAATACGGACAGCTTATACACGCCAGTGACCTCCACTGTATGTTTGATATAATTATTTTGCAGTGCCCAGGTTGGTGATTTTGATAATACCGTGTACATGATATGTTTGCTCTTCGGTGAGGAATCTTAATCAGATTGGTCTTTTAAACGATATTAGGAATTACACTGATAATATCATTAAGTCTCGTATTTATATAAGTAAGTTTTATGTCAACTGTTGGTGGAATTCCAAGGAATTCATTAATGGTTCTGTATATGTTTCTGCGAAAATTCAGAAACAGTTGTAATTGATTAGTAAAATAAGTTCTAAGTGCGATCATCCCATTATTGATCGTGGTAATGAAATTGTCATATCATCCACATATTTCATTGTTGCAGCATCTTCGTAACCTGCTGATTCTCTTAAAGCAACGATTTTGTTTCTATTCATGTTAAGTTCACCTGTCATTGTATCACCGGCGGATTGTAAACGATCGGCGACACTTTTTTATTTCATCTCTGATAGTTGCGATTGATACATCTGAGTCTCTGATTCTACCTTCGTCTGTAAATACTGGAATATTATCCGTGGTAGCACCAAAACCTCTGCTAATTATATCGATCCACTTGATGTTACTCAACTTTAAAACACAGAATTTATCCTGCAAAAATAACAACTTTATCTCGGTCAGCTACAGATAAATTCATAATATCGGCAAGATCATCTTTGGTGGCGTATTTTGATAAATCGATATCTTCTTTTTTGCCAGTAGAAGCACTAACAGTAGTAGAAGATCGCCCGTAAATTCAACCATTATATTTACCAATGTTTGTTTAATGTATATTCGTGTACAGCTGTATGAGGTGGATTCGTTGATCTTGATACAGCATCAAGTACTGCTAGTGCTTCACGGCCACATATTGGTGGATCCTTTAATGTTTGTGTTGGTAGCGTTGAATACCAGATTTGAATATTACAACCGACTGCAGCATTCTTTAAAATTCTTTTGGTGGTGCCAACTAATGCGAATCAAAATACACAATTCAACGCGGATCAACCGCGTATGCAACCCAATGAGTTCCATGATCAGAACTTTTGTCGAAATTAATAATACCTATTTCTGACAGATTTGGATTTTTTGGCAATTGATCATGCTTAAAAACACCTCTGAAATTCTTTATGCGCAATCGCGTAGCAGCATTGAATAAATCACAATTTGATAGTGGAACTATCGCAGGGTCCCTGGAATTATTACTTCGCTTCCACGAACGATGTTTGGATGAGATCTTGGAAGTCTTAGACTGTGATATCGTCGTCGTCATTTATTTTTAATCCTTGTCCGGTTGCTTTTTTCAGAGCCATTCCTGCCGCCGTTCCAACTGCACCTAACGCAGCAGCTTTTTCAGCAACTTGAGCGGCTGCGACTATTAACGCTGAAATTATTGGGAGAAGTTTGTCTTGTGTAATTAATAGCATCTTTGATAAATTTATCAGACATATTAACCATGACACGTGCTTGTTTTTAGTTCTTATTGAGGATCACCTTCCTCTTGGTCTTCTTTAGGTATTTCCTGGGTTGACATTGCAGTAGCTATTATTTCGGCAGTTCTCGTAGAATTGTTTTATCTTTTTAGTTCCCTACGCTATTTTTTCAGTTGATTCAGCGGTCTTTTTCAACACTGGGACGATATCTTTTGTGCTTTTAGTGATAGGTTTAAATAATTGTTTTGCGGATTCTGTAAATTCTTCTTGTGTTTGTTGACGCTCTTGTAATTGTTGTCTGGCAGAATCACAGACAGGTAGATATTTCGTAATCGCTTTTAGTCGCTCTCGATCTAACCTTGCTGAGTTAGCTTGGCTGATCATTATTGATATGACACAATGGTTTAAATAACAGCAGCAGAGAGGGTGGGCTGACAAAAATGACACGCACGAGTACATAAACGAACACTCACAAAATTTAATAAACACGGATGTCAACAGCTAATTAACAGCCTAAAATAACCCATCAGAATAAAAAATTGCTATTCAGTTAGAGGTTTCAATTTGGTGTTATTAACCTTTTTTAAAAAAAATTCTTTGTGTGAATCATTATTTTTTAACAAAAAAGCTCGAAACCAATTTTGTAGGGTCTACCCTCTCTGCTGCTTATACTGGCCGTCATGTCTAGCCTATATTGTGCTGAATAATGGCGTTAAACTTAAAAAACAAACAATTAAGAGTATTTATAATAAATATGATCAACCAACATTAACTAACATTGATAGAAAGCATTAAAGGAAATGACCTTTGAATATTAGAAAAATCTTGCTATCGCATGTACATAAAGATATAATACTAAACAATGAAACATTTAAACCATTATTTAACATTTGCAATAAAGAACTCAAAAAGAAAGCATCATACTGCCGTAGAATGTTTAGGCAAATGCGCATGCATTTCACTCTTAAGTATACGTCAGCTGAGTGAGGAACCTTAGATCCACTTAGGCCTTTCTTTATAAATTTAGTTTTCTTACATAGATTCCTGTATGACTTTATGTGAATAGTATATCGGACATTGATAACCAACAAGATCCGGCCATGTTTAAAGTATGGTCTAGGCCAGGATTCTCAAACACTCGGCACGCGAGCCGCGTGCAGTTCGCCAAGTCGTATCGTTTGGTCAGCAAATTGACTGGCATCACAAGGTACCATGAGAGATAACAAATTTAGTGCGGCCTTTGAGCCATCGAAAATGCCCTCATGCGTTCCTCGAGGTGGTTTGAGTTTGATTCCCCCTGGTCTAGGGTGTAATTTCATGATTTAGATGGTGTACTAAGTTATATTAAAAAGACATGAAAATACATGAATAGCCACTTATGTTATTAAAGGCGATCTGGGCTCAGACTTTGAGACATCAAGATCCGCAAATGCTTGTTTATGACAGACTTCAGTGATGAAACATACTAACTTAGCTTTTTATCAACAAAATCTTGGACGAGTTTGATTACCAAGAAAATACTAGCATATTTATGAGAATCTGGATCTTGATTAGCTGTATTATTTTATCTAACTTTGCCAAAGTTTAGTTGGGCAACTGTTATTGCATTGGGCTGTAAGGTTAACATTAGAGAGGTGCGCCACTTGAGCATATTGTTATAAGAGTGTGCTGAACATTTTGTAATCTTGGATCTCCATCTAAGGACAAGACACAAGACTACTATCAAGCCACATTCCATGATGATTAAAATGCCATTTATTAATATATGCTAATTTAACTTTTATTTGCGTCCATTATAAAATAAAGCTAGTAATTTGCAAAACATACTCTCAACATTATGAAGAATACTGGAGGACACAACTAAGTTACACTGGCCACCTTGCATGTGAAAGAAATGGAGATCATACTCAGAGCCGTAGAGATGCAAAACTATAACATATAGTAATGTATTAATAGGTGATTGGATTACCTTGCTTTCTCAGTCGGTCTGTATTACACATATATTTTGCTGGAACAAAAAACCCTCATCGCCGCATTTATTCTTAACCCAGTACCAGAACGGGTCCTCTGAATTAAGAAGAGACACACGTTCACCTGCATGAGCACCCAAATCATTTTCATCTATAGCCTCAAAGTTATACAGGACAAGGTATTCCCCCTGAAACCTCTTTCTAAAAGGTACGGTCTCTTGGACAAATGGATGAACGGACTTTGACGACGTGCTTACAAGACGCGGAAATGTGGTTGACTGCTCTGGCAAATCTTTTGTATCAAAAGACGAGTCGTTATCGAAACTCATATTTTCACTTTCTACTTGATTCAAAATAGTATGCTTAGTACTCTGACGTCCATGCTGTTTTTTAATCTCTTTTTCATAATTAATCTTTGACTGCGGGTGTATTTTTGCACAGTATGTATAAGGGACAAATTCCTCTTTTCCGTCCACTGTAATTACATAGGCCCAGTCATTTTCTCTATAAAGCAGGAACACATATTGTCCCTGTTTAACCCCTAGCTCTCCCTTTGAGAATGCTCGGAAGTCGTGGAGGATTATCATCCTTGACTCTGGATCCAGACCCTTTTTTTTTCTCAAGCCCCACCCTGACCACAGTATCAATGCTGTCACTTCCGGTAATCCGACCCATCAAAAACTCTGTAAAAAAGACAACTTGGATTAACCAACGAAGGCTGGACTGGGACAATAGCTAGATACGTAAACCATTAATTGTTAAACACTGAAAAAAGTCCTTTATGGCAATAATATGAATGCTGGCATGATGAGAAATTAATTGAAGGTAACGACTGGAATATACTCTTAGGGGATGAATTGATTTTTCATGGGAAGTCAGACCTTTAACAGCGCCCTACCCAGTTTTCATATACTTGCAGTTACAGACATCTTGCACAAGCTGTCCGACTGTACCATGTAGTTTTTCTTTCCAATCATATCGATTTTCTCTACATTTTCAGCAACAGGACATTAATTTACGTTCAGTAATTCATTGCAAGAATCCTGAAACCCATATTCCACGACTCTTCAGTCGTCACTTAATGGCGCCTTTAGAAGGCAAGCATCTTATAGGAGACCATTTCTCCCCATGAAAAAAAACCAACCCACGTTTAATGTCAGGTTCCAATGATCATTCCCTAAGTATGGCATGTACAATTTTGTTAATATTGCATCTTAATGAATTCGGTCGAATAGCTCATCAATTATGTGAACAAAACAGACGATTTCAAATTTACTGAGTTTTTGTGGTTATCACAGAAGTTCGGGCGAAGGCTCGCCTATTTTATGCTCAAAGCAAGAAAGCGAAAGAAAAAACATACAAAATTAACATTTACCACGTTCTCGCATATTTCAAAATAAGTAAATAAGTAACCAGGTGTTTACGAATAACATGCAGGACCAGCTGTAGCTTTATGTAGACAACAAAACAGTCTTGATCCAAACAAGTGAAAACATTAAGAGATAATTTTATTTTTCTTTAAGTGCATCGAAAGTGTTACTAAGATACTATAATTACTAACATATTGTTTGTTTTGGTAAAATGTTTTTCAAGTCTGCTTTTAGTTTTCAATGACTATCGGGAGGGGGTTGCAATGGGGGAAAAAACGATGTTATTTGTGACTACCTCTTCTCACAAAGCGGAAATAGTGGAAAAAAGAAGTTACAAACTATAGTTATTATATGAAGTTTTCCCATTCAAAAGTAAACAATGTTAATTAAAACGATCGTAAATTAAAATGCTAAAAAATTGGAGTTCAATATATTTGATTACAGACGTGAAAACGGCAAAACTAGTCTGGATTCACAATGGCGGTGTAACCATGAAATGTACTATATGTACATTTTTGTCGAGGCCATGAATTAATTGAAAGGAAAATATTTGTTATAAAAATCAATTGTCCTTAAAATTGGTCTCTGTTGTAAAGTTCAAAGAAGGATGAAACCAAGATAACTGAATTTAAATATAGTGCAGGTCGTTACAGATAACTAAAAAATGCAATACAGCACAGGTCGTTTTAAATAACTATGAAACAAAATAAAACACAGGTCGTTACATATAAATATGAAATGAAATAAAGCGCAGGTCGTTACAAATGACTATGAAATGAGATAAAGCACAGGTCGCTACAGATAAACGTGAATAATAATATAGCGCAGGTAGTTAGACAACTATGAAATGTGAAACAATCTAATAATACATACACCAAACATGACAAAACTTTATAGTAACCAAACGTTTTGGCGCGATAAGTTTCAAGTAAGTTTAGCACGAATCTCATTATATCTTACCTTATCATTTTCAGCAAAACTGGAAATGGCGGGATTTCAATTTCTTTTTATAAAGTACATAAAAGTATACTCTCATGGTCAGAGAGAGAGAGAGAGAGAGAGAGAGAGAGAGAGAGAGAGAGAGAGAGAGAGAGAGAGAGAGAGAGAGAGAGAGAGAGATCTTTTACAGAATATATAATTTCTAACCTGAATTTTAGCTGCTATCGTATCGATATAGTCAAGTTGGATATTCGTTTTATCCGAAAATTCGTACAAATAGTTAGTATTAATAATTAAGTGACATACTACATGCCTACCTCTTTTATTCGTGGTCTTTTTTTCCTACTTTACTTGGACACAAGAAAACCATAGTGTCGTTTAGATTTGAGGATACAAATAATAATAAAATAAGTCTCAAAAAATCCCAAATATTTTCGTTCCTTGATCAAAGACCACCCGTGCACAGGTTTGTTCAAATACCAGCTTAACACAGATTAATGTGCAATCGTGGTATATAACAATGTTTGCTGAGTTTTGTTTATTGTTAAACCCCAACGCCTTCTGTAGTCATACTCAGGAATTTTTGGCACGATCAATGAGCTCTTTGTTGATCTATACAATGGTACACGAGTCAAGCTTCATCGATTCAGAAATACTATGAACAATCCAATCTATCAACAAAAATACACAAAAAAACCCCACACAAATGTTTCTTGCCATTTCATCCTTATAAGGAGGTAGAAGACGTGTAGAAACTTGAAATATTATAGAAATGTTGATAAATAATAAACAGATAATGTGAGAATCAAATTATTCTGTTACTTCAGTTTATCACAACTGGGTTTAACTGGCTGATTATAAAGAATGGCTTTATCAAACAATTATGTATATGGATGGAAAATAAATGCATTTCATGACCGTTCTCTTGCATAGATATTGAATGCATCGTACTTATTTCTACCCTAATTTGTTTGTATCCATAAATTGTTTTCTCCAGCAATTGATCATGTTGTCGTCTAACCAACGGGTTCTTTAGCCAGTCAATGAGGTGATTTAGTTTTTTCTATATGGTTTGCTATTTGCCAATCAAATTAAATCTATTCAGATGTTTCTTTGTATGTCTGTTTGTTTTTACCTGTTTCTTTCTTTTCTCGTAACCATGAATTTTATCATTATTTACCCTAACAATTTAGGTATAGATTCAGTGTAGGGTGGTGTGTTAGATATGTTTGAACCAAATTTATTTTCGTAGACTAGACATTGTAAGTTTTGTCTGAAATGGTTTGAAACATGCAGCAAAAGGACACGATATAACATGGTTTTCCTCTTTTACAAAATATTTTGCTCAAGATAAACAAAATAACTTTAGTGTAGATACATTGAAATACATTGAATTGAAAAAGAAATCGCAGTGGGACTATATGAAAATCGCCATTATCCATGGTGAAATTGTTTGCATACTCAAATTATTGGCGTATTGCGTTTCGAGGTAAGAATACCCTTATGTTCATATTTATGGTTTATTTTAATCATAATACATGTACTACGGCAATAATTAACTTTGTACATTGTATTCGGGATGTAATAGAGTTGTGTTTGATTCATTTTTTTGTATCACGTATTAATCACGCAGGTAGGCGTGTATTAATGCCATTACAGCATATAAACACGGATAATTCAATAACATGTCGACGCTGAGTCAAATTGGAAGAAATGAGTGTAGAAAATGCTTTGCAATGACTACTTATGTTTGTAAATTTAATTCTCACAATTTGTTGATTTGTTGCCAATGACTTGAATGGGCATTCGAAACCCATTTATTACATTTTGCTTTGGAGCATTGTCGTCGCAACTGAACGAATTTGTCGAGTCAAAGATGCATTAAAAGTAAATGAATCTAGTAGTCATAAAGATCAGATAGTTGTTTAAAAATCCGGCTGTAGCTTTAATTTAAAACGGCTGAGTCCTGTTAAAAAAAGAAGAATAAATAAATAGGCAGTTGTATAACTGCCATTGCATAAAGAGCAATTAAACAGCAATTAACCTAGTTAATTGATGATATAGTTTATTATTTACATTAAGGTAGCGTGTACAAATTTATCGAATGGATTTTTTTATATTTTAGACGCCAATATATTCATGAAATGTTAAAAACAAAAATAGTTTGCGTTAGACAGCAAATTTCATGATTTGTAGCAACAGCAAAATAAAACAAAATGATACCTCAAGAATAAAAGTGAATCCATGTTAACTCATAACAGGTGACCAATCATGTATTGTCCAGTTCATTGTTAAAAATAATTGTCTTAAAAAAGTATATCCTACTGTATTAATGCCTTGCAGGATCAACATTAGACAAATTTGTGGTGTGGCGGAGAGCTTTATTTTTGCAGTCAAGTTTTTAACTCTTGCAATCGTACGGAGAAAACACCATGTTCAACTCTCGTAGCGTGTTATTTTGTAATAATAAATATGATGCAGGGTTAGGTTTTCGGACGGCACAATTTAGTACCTGAATTAGACCTATTTCTTTTATAAATGCTAGATAATACGGCTATTCTGGTGAAATTGGCTACATAAGAAGACAAGGAATAAGTAGAAGACAAGTTACGCCCAATAATCAACTAGTATGTCGTTGAGCAACCCGTACGTGCAAATATAAACAACTGCTCCAGCCAAGAAAGGCCCGTTGTATGCAGTGAAAAGGGGACTGTCTGATTATCAGTCGTTTACAAAAAAAATTATGCAGAGAAATCAACAAAGCCATTGGTATAATAATTTAAATACTTTACATAAACTCTGTATAATAAGCATTGAATTTTTAAAATTTTTTTATTACTTGTTTTTTCCAGTCTTAGGGCGGGCATTTAACCTAGTTGATTAATTAGTTAATTAAAAATATAGTTCATTATTTGCATTAAGGTAGCGTGTAAAAATGATCCAATGGTTTATAGTTTTTTTGGAGGGCGGGTGGGGATGTTTTTTTTTTTCTATTTTAAACACCAATTTATCCATGTAGTTTTTCTTCTTATTTGAGCCTGCTGAAAATAAATATTTAGCATCATTGATATTTCACATTTAAACATCGGATAGATAAATAGATAGATCCATTCACTGGTCGATACATACTTTAGAAAAGCCATAATAATACTTCGAATTCTTCTTGCGTGTTCTGGCGAATGTTTGAACGAGCAAACCATTAATGATCATCATGCACGCACTTTGCAGTGAAGATGTATTTCATGAATGTAAATGATTATTCCATAGTTGGTTTTTTTAATTATATTGTATCCACTTTTGACAAGAACATATCGCACTCAATGTCAGTCACTTTCGATTGATCTTTATTGAATTGTAGTTTGCACTAAAATGTTTTCACAGATGGTTTTTTTTTGTCTTTGCAGTTTTATGTCCGAACAATGACCTCCATCTTCATATGCAGATTTATGTAGGTTTCCCTTACATAATGCTTTTTACAGTTCAAACAATTGATGCATATGTTTCATTTGTTGGCATTTATCAATGATTATTTTATGTATAGATTTGTATTATTTGTTGGCATTTATCAATGATTATTTTATGTATAGATTTGTATTATTTGTTGGCATTTATCAATGATTATTTTATGTATAGATTTGTATTATTTGTTGGCATTTATCAATGATTATTTCATGTATAGATTTGTATTATTTGTTGGCATTTATCAATGATTATTTTATGTATAGATTTGTATTATTTGTTGGCATTTATCAATGATTATTTTATGTATAGATTGGTATTATTTGTTGGCATTTATCAATGATTATTTTAGTATAGATTTGTATTATTTGTTGGCATTTATCAATGATTATTTTATGTATAGATTGGTATTATTTGTTGGCATTTATCAATGATTATTTTAGTATAGATTTGTATTATTTGTTGGCATTTATCAATGATTATTTTATGTATAGATTTGTATTATTTGTTGGCATTTATCAATGATTATTTTATGTATAGATTTGTATTATTTGTTGGCATTTATCAATGATTATTTTATGTATAGATTTGTATTATTTGTTGGCATTTCTAAATTATTATGTTAATATACATTTGTATTTAGTACTTGACCTTGCCTGGAACGTTTATTTTGTAAATAATAGAACACACCAAAATTTTTCTTTATGATTGTGGATTAAATATTGAGATCATTGTTAAAAGGAAGTAATCATGTTTATTTGAATTCAAATCTAGGGGATGGTTTTCCTCTTGGAAATTCATTAACTTGTTCACAATTTAAGATGTTTTAGATAGGAGAATGACCTACATCAGGGATCTATTACATGTCATAGCTATATAATGTTGTTTCCTTGAGAAATTAACTAATTCTTGCTTTAACATTTTGAAGCAGAATCTATCTTATTGATCTAATAACTCTGGAATTCAATTCGAACTTTATTATACATTTAGTCGTGTGATAGAACTTTTATGATTGTTTGGGATTGAATTCACAATACTATAAGTTAGCTATAATGTGCACTTTGTATTTAAAGAAACAAATTATTTGTTGAAATTTACAAAACTTGTTGGTTTTCGCTTTTTCTGTTACTTAATTTTAGACTAAAGATCGCATCCCAATGCACCACATAAATAATAGTTTATGTATCACATGAAAAGTATTATCTAATTTGAAAATATATACCCGTTTTCAAGCGTTGTACCGTTATCTGAATCAAGTTGAAAAAAATAAACATCCTCAACCAGTAAATTCACACTTAAAACAATCAAGTTTATCCATACTCAGTTGTTTGGATCTCACTAAAATGTCCTTATATCCTTTGTAAGCTGCAACCAAAGTGCATATACCAAATACTTCTGGTATACGTTCATGCACAGGCTAAACGTTTATTGAAGCAAACAATGAATGGAATTGTTTTAGTGTGGGAAGAGTAAAATATATAGCAGTACCAATATCAGGTTTCTAACTAGCAATGTGTGTGTGTGTGTGTGTGTGTGTGTGTGTGTGTGTGTGTGTGTGTGAATATGGGATTTCCAGATACAGATGAGAGGGAAGCAATAGACAAACAATTTGGATGCAAGTTAATAGTTACTAATTTTTCAAAAAGGTACTGTATTAATTATCAGTGACACATTTTTTATTTACTACCAAAAGCCAAAGACCTAATTACGCTGTGAAACATTTTACTGAACTATAGTTGCAACTGTGTATTGCAAGAATCAAAAAGATCTACACTTTGTACATGTGTATGTCAATATTTAATTACTTCATAAAGCACAGAAACTGAGAATCTCTGATCATGTTTTTATTACAAAATCGAAGTCACTTCAAAACAATTTCAAAAGATATGAACCGCTCTGGTGGCCTATAGTTAGAGCGTCCGCCTCAGATGCGGGAAGTCGTGGGTTCGATCCTCGGTTAAGTCATACTAACAGCTTCCTAGCTTGGCGCTCAGCATTAAGAGGTTAGTGTTAGTACTGGTTGGCCTGGTGTTAAGATAATGTGACAGGGTGGGACATCATGCTACATGGTTGCGGCATGATGTCCCTGTGCTAGACATCACTATAAACTACCATACTGCAGACATCATAGCAATATGACTAAAAATTTGTTAAAGCTATGTTAAAAATCACAATCACATCACATCACATCACATCAAATAATATGTATGGTCACACAAATTTAACATCTCAAATAAATAAAATAAATTCCAAAAACATTTAATTACAATGGAGATAATGATGATACATTTTATATAAGGATCTAATTATTATATTACGAGTCTGATATCACTTTCATGTCTGGGATAGGCCACATAACAAAGAATCACAAAACTTAAAAAAAACAAAAAACTGCTTGTCATAAAAATGTTGAAATCAGAAGACTTTTCTTCAAGATAAATGTAGTCTATTTACCCATACAGTCAATGTAATATGATGTCCAAGCCTGGTCCTGATAATTCAACACTGAAGTACACCACCAGAGATGAGTATACATTTTACCAATTGACTAATGAGAGGAGAATGGAAGAAACTATAACTATTGATCAACCAACCATAACACATAAAAATTCATATATAAAGCAAACACAAACAAAGCTGCGGTTCATAACCATAGAAATCTTCTTGTTTTTATACAAAGCCATACTACTATCACAAGCTGAGAGTACATGTTAGCAACATCAATTAATACCTCTACTGATGAATTAAAATTATATAAAATTTACTCATTATGGATTCAGTTATAAAGTTTTCTTCACAAGTAAAAATATGACTTGACTGATTTGAAATCTAAAAACTGCAAGAACACTTGACTGGCATTACATTTCAACTATAAAATACTGTACTTCTTTGACGTGAAATGGCATTAAATTGGGTGTCAAGTCAGTGAGAATACTCAAGGTAATTTAGGCAATTAGTAAATTATTTTAAAAAGAACATCATTAAATTGTTTTCTAGATCACTAGATTATTCAAGTAATGAACTGAATTTAGGATGTCAAGTTGGTAAGGATAACACTCACAATGATTTCGACATTTGAAAGGTGATTAAGAGTTATCATAAATGGAACTGTTTCACTTGTTGTCTATCGCTCACAGTATTAATGTTAACTGCAGCAAAATCTACAGCATGTATTGCAACACCATGGATGTTTTTATTATAGATATTTTTTTATTATGTGTGAGTATGTATGTGAGTGTGGGTGTGAAAGCCATGCATATGCTACATTCAAGGTAATAATAATTACTTCATACATTCCTGTACAAGAACATGTATACGTAAAATTTCTGCCTTACTCATGGATAATAGAGTAAAAATTATATCTATGAATGTTAGAGGCCTGCAAGGTTCAGTTTTAAAACGAAGGGATATTTTTCACTGGGTAAAACAAAAGAATGTATCGATAGTATGCTTGCAAGAAACTCATAGTACAAAGAACGATGAAATATATTGGGCAGCTGAATGGGGATACAAATGTATATTTAGCCACTGCTCTAGTAATAGTGCTGGGGTTGCAATATATTTTATAGGAATACGTTCGAATTTGTAATTCATAGAGAAAGATGTGACATTCAAGGAAGATTTATTATTTTAGATATTACAATAAATGGCAACAGAATAACCCTGGTGAATTTGTACGGTTATAATGATGATAATCCTATCTTCTTTAGAAAGTTAAAGAAGATTTTATTTCTTGAGAACTCATCAATTATGTGTGGAGACTGGAATACTGTTCAGGACTTAAACTTGGATACTTATAATATTTTATATGACAAACACCAACAGTCTAGAGCAGTGACACAAGACCTAAAAACGAATTAGAACTAATTGACCCCTGGCGAAAATTGAAAAAATTTCTCTTGAAACAAAGATTAGATTTCTTTCTTGTATCTAAAGACATTCATATGATTACGGTTAATGTGTGTATCTTACCTGGATACAAGTCTGATCATTCAGCTATTGCTCTGAGTGTGACTTTCTCAACGTGTTCAAGAGAAAAAAGATATTGGAAATTTAATGCCAAACTTTTGAAGAACATTGAGTATACTGATTTAGTCAAAAAGTGTATAGCTGACACTGTAAATGAATATTATGTAGGGGGAAATAAAGATGACTCCCTCCATGTTTCTCTTTCCTGTAATGATCAAATGTTTTATGAAATATTGAAAATGAAAATAAGATCTGAAACTATATGTTTTTCTATTAAGAAAACGAAAGAGAAACGGGAAAAAATAAAGAAACTTAACAGGAAATAATACCAATTTATGGGGAACAGTTGAATAACATGGACGGGGAAACTCTAGAAAAGTTAGAGGGAAAAAAAGCAGCATTAGAGGAATCTAGGAAAAGTACATAGATGGCGTTATCTTAAGATCTAAAGCCAGATGGTATGAATGTGGAGAAAAAGCACAAAGTACTTTTTAAATCTTGAAAAAGAAATTACGTCAATAAAACAATAAAGGAAATCATTTTAGATGATGGGACAAAATTATCTGATCAAATAGATATTTTAAAAGCCCAAAAACAGTTTTATATGGAATTGTATAAAAGTAGAATCGTTCTGCTTAATGACAAGGAGACTCAAGAAACTCAAAATAGACTATTTAACCAAAATAAATTTTTTAATCACAATATTAAACTCCGTCAAGACGAAAGAGATTTTTGCGAGGGTGTGCTTACATTTAATGAATGCGGTTAGTCTCTAAAACGGATGGGAAACGGAAAAAGTCCTGGCTTAGATGGATTCAATGTAGAGTTCTATAAATTCTTCTGGAAGCCTCTTGCAATTCCTTTGCAGATCAATAAATTACGGTTACACTAGGAAAACTTTCAGATTTTCAGACCCCAAGGAGTCATAACATGTCTACCAAAGGAAGAAAAAGATAGATGATTTTTCAAAAATTGGATACCTATATCACTTTTAAATATTGACTATAAGATTGTTTCAGGAGCCATTGCAGCCAGGATCAAAAATGTTCTTCACTCAGTAATCAGTGATACCAAAACTGGATTTATGAAGGGTAGATTTATTGGAGAAAATAACAGAATGCTATACAATATCATGAATCAACTTGAAAATGAAAATATATATGGTTTATTATTACTAATTGACTTTGAAAAAGCATTTGACTCAATTGAATGAACCTTTGTGGAAGAAACTTTACAATCTTTCAACTTTGGTTATTATATTTGTAATTGGTTTAGGCTGTTTTGTAATGACTCTAAAAGTTGTGTAATAAATAATGGGCATATGTCATCGTTTTTTAGACTAGAGAGAGGATGTTGTCAAGGAGATCCCCTTGCACCTTACTTGTTTATTATTAGCCATAACTTTAAAGCAAAATGTGGATGCACGGGGACTGATCTTTGGTGTCAATGAATAAAAATTGAGTCAATATGCCGACGACGCTTTTATCCTTCTTGATGGATCTAAACTTTCTCTTAAAGCAGCTATGAATATCTTGCAAGTTTTTTTCCTAATATCTGGACTTAAGTGTAACATAACTGAAACAAAAGCCATTTGGATCGGAAACAATAAATTTTCTAATGAAAGAAAATGTTCCGATATGTACCTAATTTAGTTGTCCTGTAACATTAAACTCCTTGGCATAGATTTTTCGCCAGTTTTACAACAAATGGTAGGAATTAATTATATGAAAAAACTAACAAAAGCAAAACGAATATTGGCAAGCTGGAGTCAAAAACATCTGTCAGTTGTTGGGAAGGTAATTGTAAAAACACTTGTTCTGCCAATATTTATACATCTTTTCTCAGCACTTCCACTTCCATCAGCTAAAGTTGAAGCATAACTAAATCATACATTATTTAAATTTATATGAGGTGGAAAAGTAGAGAAAATTAAACGCGATATATTAATAGCTCCTGAGAACGAGAGGACTCAATATGATACATATATTCTCATTTATTAGGTATATCAAGATAAGATGGGTAAAAAGATTGCAGGAAAATGAAAATGGAGCTTGGCAGAACTTAGTCAATTCAACTATTCTTAGAAATGAAAAGGATATTTGGAACCTAGGGAGAATGAAATTAGAAGAATTTATTAAGCTCATTAAAAACAGTTTTTGGAGAGATGTCATTTCGGCAGTATCTTATTGGAAAAAGGAACCGCAAAGTGCAAATGAGTTCTTATCCATGAGTATTTTTAATTTTATCCCCACTAGAATCTTCTATCAATACAAATCCTGGATAGAAGCAGGTTTTGAAATTTTGAATGATCATAGCAATTTATTACCTTTTGAAATAATAAAACAAAAAACTAGAAGTGGTGACTGCTTGAAATACTTCTCTATAATATCCAAAATTCCAACAGCATGGAAAGATGCCATAAAAAACCATTTAGCACATAATAATTTTGATAGGCAGGAGGATAGACCTGCAAAAACATAATTCACTCAAATTTGTTTACAAAGATCTTATAAAAAAAAGGGCTAAAAGGTAACATACTGGTAAGCAAGAATCTTGGATGCAAGCATTAAATACAAATATAAGTAGTGAGGAGTGGTCTGAGATTTATGGCTTGGCCAAATTTTGGACCAAGAATACCAAATTGATCTCTTTTAGCTTTAGATTAATCCACAGAATAATCGCTACTAATGATTTTTTGAAAAGAATTAACATATTGGACGACAACAAATGTATGTTTTGTAAGAGAGAGAATGAAAGTATTGAACATCTCTTATATGATTGCAATATTACTTCACAGTTCTTGTACAGTTTATTGATCATTTTGCACCATCTTGCCCAAATATTGTACATTTGTCCAAACAAGAAATACTTTTAGGAAGTGAACAACTGGACAGTTTGTGTAATTTCTTGCTTATTTTGGCAAAATATTACATTTACACTTGCAGATTCAATATGAAAAATCCTTCAATTTATGCTTTTAAGCAGATAGTTGTAATGTATAAGAATGTTGAAAAATATGAAAAAAGAGGACCAATTTCTTAAAAAATGGACCTCAACAGATGAATAGGTAATTTGTATCTGATTGGATGGTAAACAGGAACAAAACATTATTTTCAAAATCCTGTGTCACCTAGATGTATTTGTCTAGTTACATTGAGTAGGCTATCTAAAGAGATTGTGTGCCATATGCATGTGTGCATGAGTGTGTGTGTGTGTGTGTGTGTGTTCTCTTTTCTTTTGTTGCTTTTAATATACATTATATTTACTATCCCTAGTTTATCTGGAATCAAGAAATATATGATTGTAAGGTGACATTGGGATGGTTCCCCGACCCAATGGTCAATCTATTATGGGGATAATAAAAATAAAAAAAATGATCTGGACATATGAGCTTTCTATGAAAAGTATGTGTATGAAGAGTTAGATTAAGTAATTATTCAAATAGTTTGAGAATATCAAATCGGTGAAGATAACACTTACAATGAATTGGACATTCTATTTCCCTAATAATTTTTTTTGACCTATAATTTAAGAAAAATGAATTATTTATTTGTAGCATAATGAAATTTCTTAGTATGAATTTTGCTTAATAAAAATAATTAAATATTGAAAAGTAATACAAAAATAAATAAAAGTATTGGTCTGTGAGTAAACACTCACTCGATCATATAACTGTGTTCTTTTAAGAAAATATAATAAAGAAACATTCACTGTCCAAAATATTGCCTAAAAATTCCCAAACTCTGTACAGAAATATAATAACCTAAATAAAAATAAATAAAATGAAACAGTTCATATGAAACATGGCTTTATGATGTTGAGCTAGAAATGCCAGAAAAACCAACTCAAAGTATGACATACAATTTTCATACATCATGATTACACAGAAGTGATTTTACTATTTTCAAGAGTGACTGATACTGGACTCAAGAAAACTTTTAGCAACATTTTTATGGATACTGGTTTAAAGCCCATTATAGTTTTCTCCGCAATGTTTTTCAATTTTCCTTAAACTGAATTGTATGTTTAAGAAATTGAAATATTAAAAGAATATAAGATGATACAATTAACATGTTTATTATTGATGTTATGATCAAGTTGTTATGTAATTAAAATTTGTAGAAATCAATTAAATCTTACAAGCAATTACAAGGTTTAATTAGAAGAAACAGAAAAGAAACTGAACAACTTTGCAGTGCAAAATGTTTCAGGACCCTTGATTCAATGGGTATTATCTTTTTGTCTATTGAGAAGTAGTGAAAACTACTATCTGGCTAATTACAGAAACAACATTTTGTCTAGACTTTTAGGAAAATGACCATAATCTCAAATTCAAATAAAATGAAAGAATCATTAACTGCACAGTGATTTTATATTTAAAAGAAAAAAATAATTATTCTTTGAAACCTTTTGTGTATTAGGTGTTTATCATCTTTAGCATTTTAATATGTAATTGAAGATACATGTATATTTGGTAGCATTTATGCATCCACATCCCAATTTCCCTTGTTATACTCAGACAATATTGGTGTCTCCTAAAATACAACAGACCTAGAGCAACATACAAAACAATTTCTTCATAATGCAGAAAATAAAAAATCCTGAGGATAACCATTCCAATAGTGAAGATGAAATCATTAATAAAGAATCTGACAATATATTCATTAAAAATAAGACAGAATAAAATCAGTGGTAAATTTTATCAGAAAGGGTTGCTGTAGCAGAGAAAATTGTATTACATGAACCAGTTGGAACCAATATGCCATTTATGACATATTAAACATGAGTGAAATTCTAAAAGAAAACAGAGAAGCAGTACTCTATTGCCAAGCTGATGGAGATAGTACCTAACAGTAAAGAGATGGGAAGGGATGCTTGGCCCAGGTCACAATGTTCCTGCATAAGGTTTACAATTTTATGACATCATTGTACATTGTCCAGTATCACAATGCCTTACATCCAATATAAAAGATGGCAATATTATTCACAACAAAGTTTCGTAACAGCTGTTATTTATTCTTAAGCAAATTTCATAGGATAGATTAAATAAGGTTTACATTATTTTTTTATGCTTTCATGCCAAAGTTTGTTTATTGCTTTAATTTTTCTCAATGATTAAAGAAAATAACTACATATAAAATGTGACATTAGTAAATAGGCATGTGTGTGTGTGTGTGTGTGTGCAGATGACACCAGTGTATCCAAGTCATTGCTCATGCACTGGATAAGGTGTTCTCAAATCAGAAGGAGACCCCAATTAATATGATTGAGATCAACAAGCATCTAGAAGTGATTCAGAGTGCAGGGCTCTGTAAACATGGTCAAGAGCATTTGCTTAAGAATGTGAGGGGAACTATCAGGCCCTGCCATCAGGACATCACGTGTCCAAGACCCTCTGAGAATTGAGGAGTTTTATGCGATTCTTTAGCATACTTTGACACAATGTTATAATAATGAAACGTGATTTCTGCATTGCTATATACTTTTGTCATTATCTGATTATGTTAATTGAGAAAACAAATTCATTTCACAGAAGAATATGTCATAACTCCAATATTTTAACAGTTAAAAGATATATGTGTTGATAATAAAATCTGCATCATTAACTAAGATTTCAGAATTTAATATCTAAACACCATGAAACAATTTAAAATGAGATATTGCAGATTGCTCTATTTATGTAACCAATTTAGCTATTATGTTAGTTTCTGCAACGTTATGATGATGATGATGCAATCTTAAAAAGGTATGCATTCCCTCTCAAGCCCATGAATACAAAATTAGTTTGAGAGCTGCTGTGCTGACTGCCTACAATACTTTATATACTTCTGACAAATCCAACAAACCACAAAACTCACAAAGCTCACAAAATTCACAATTTATTAGAATATTCAAACAAACATGAGCTAGTATGGCAACAGTACATTTAGTAAATTTGCACAGGAATAAATTACCACCTTGATATGTTACACATTACTACCTTACCATTAAATTGCCCCCCAAAAATAAAGTTCTATTTTGTGACACATAGCATATTTACACTGTCACTCATAGTAATGGGACAGAACCTGTGTTAGGTTATTCACTCTTACATTACCAAGGTAGACTGCATGAAAAGATATGTCAGCATGTGCTTGTATCAAATGAAATGAAGAGAAAATAAAAAATTAATACAAAAACTAAACAATGGGGTCTATAAACACATCAGTATGTATCGTACAGTCTAGAATGGTTAATTAAAAATAGTCATTAGTCAAATTATCCAGGATGAAAGCTGCTGGCATTGATATTTTTGTTAACTCAAAACCTGTAGACCATACCAGCTAACAATTATTCGAAGAAGAAAACACAATATAGAATCATGGAAAATATTAACTCGCTAGTAATGCACTGATTTAAAAAAAAACAGACTGAATTGGGCGGTTTGTATGATTAGTATTTATATATGCATGTATACTTCACTCAAAGAAGGCAGGTTATTACAGTAATCACAAACATCAACAATATTATCAAAGGTCTTACTATATTATCAAACACTAAGCAGTAAATTAAAACTCAATACCAGCAGTATCAAAATCAATCCACACACTTTGAATATAAAACCTCATTCGGCTCATGAAAGTTTGATGTATTTAGAACCATATAAGAGGAGCATGTGTGTGATTTGGAATTTTAATGTAGCTTTAACAATTTTTCAGTCATATCACTACAATGTTTGCAGTATGACAGTTTATAGTGATGTCTAGTACTGGAAATCATGTTGCAGACATATAGCATGATGTCCCACCCAGTCACATTATCCTGACATCAGCCCAACCATTCCTAATACTAATCTCTTAATGCTGAGTGCCTAGTGAGGCAGCTATTAGTACCATTTTTATGTCTTCGGTATGACTTGGCTCGGTTTCAAACCCACAACCTTCCCCAACTGAGGCAGATGCTCTAACCACTAACAAGTAGCATGAAGAGTCACTTAGATCTCAGTAGTTTCTAAGATCTTATCTAGGGAACAAGTCCATGGGGATGAGTCCAAGACTAACTTTGCTTCCATACATAAATTTGTCTTTTCATGCCAAGTTTTGCATGAATAAACAATAAGTTATGATGAATACAAGAGAGTTTTCAAGCTCCAATACTGTATATGGAAGAGTTTTCAAATTCCAGAAATGAATATTCAAGAGATTTTTTCAAGTTCCAAACCGAACAATCAATAGCGTTTACAAGTTCCAAGAGGCATGCATTAAAGAGAGTTTTTAAGTGCCAGAAAAGAACATTCAAGACAGTTTTCAAGTTCCAAAACAGTACATTTAAGAGTTTTGGAGTTCCAAAATAGCATATTCAAAAATTGTCATGTTTCAAACAGCACATTATAGTGTTTTCAAGTTCCAAAAAGAACATATTCAAGAGAGTTTTCAAAAGAACAGAACATTCAAGATAGTTTTTAAGTTCCAAAATGGCACATTTAAGAGTTTCCAAGTTCTAAAAGAAACACATTCAAGAGTTTTCAAGTTCAAACAGGAACACATTCAAGAGAGTTTTCAAGTTCAAACAGGAACACATTCAAGAAATTTTCCAAGTTCCAAAATGAATACATTCAAAAGTGTTTTCAGATTCCAAAAAGAACATATGCAAGACAGTTATCAAGGTCCAAAAAGAACACCTGTAAGACAGTTGTCAAGTTCCAAAACAGCACATTTAAATTCCAATGTTCTGAATATTTATACTGCCAACTATGAGTTAAAACAGTTCATAAGCAGAATATAATATTTTTTGCTTACAAGTAAACAATTTTTGTTATAATACCATCATGATTTTTCCCAATTTGATTATTTTTGCATTTTTAGAAAAAGGATCTCCCAACACCAAATATATGATAAAAATAAGAAAACCTAAGGAATGCTAAATCATGCGATTTTTCCTATAAATGTGCCTTTTTTATGTGCTAATGAAACTGCTATGTAATAAATATATGTTGCAGAGTATAACATTGTTAAGAGGCAGAAGATGATTTATGAAGTGTGCTATAGTACACACAGTTTCAGACAAGGGTTAAACAGTTGTAAGCATGACAAAAATAGTTTAAAGGAAAATATTATTGCCATTTGATAAGCATGGATAATAACATCAAATAAAATGAGAGGTATTAGTAACAACAGAGCATATTTCTGAAAATGTGAGAGTAAGTGCTTAAGTGCATAAAAATGACATCAGGATATACAGTAAAACTTGTTATGAGTGACTTCTGCTATGAACAAAAACTGGTCATTTACAACCACAACTGTAATGCATGAATCAATATATAAACAGAGTCATTAGTAACCAGCACAGAATGCAACAAAATGACCACAACTTTTTTCCAATTATATGCATCCTGACACTGCCATGAATGGTTGCATCACAAACACAGACAAATACCACTAACCTTGCTTTAATCTTTTGTAACCATGACAGCTTTTGATGCATGCAAATTGAAGATTACTTTAAATAGCAATGCCATGACTGACTGTACTACAGGAAGAGAGACAAACAACCCTGACCTTTATTTAATCCTTTGTAACCATGATGGTTTGGAAAGAATAGACTCTCCTAGGAAAAAAAATTAAAACTAGTTTGGCTGCCAGTTTCCCAAATTTTACAGGCAACGAATTAGTGTTGTATGTTACTGACTGTAAGACAGACTAAAGTACACATCACTAACTGCCACTGTAGTGCCAAATTCATAAGAATGAACTATGATTAACAATTCTTTCTTCAAATGGGAACAGTCATGGACATATGTATTCAGTTTTAAAGATTTATACTGTTTCTTTATGTTTTGTGAAAACTCACAAAATGCAAATAATGTCATACCGAGAAATCTTTCTAATGGGATTAAATGCAGCAGTTTAATACATCATTTGTCTTTGCAGTTAATCCATTAAACCTCAAGTGGAAAAAAATCTAACACTGGATAAACACCATCTGTGTTCACTTTGCAATTCATATGCTAATGCATGTACATGTGATCATTAAATATAAATGTGATTCATGTATAATGATAGATGTATATCGTATTGTTATATGAATTATTTATAGATAAATGCAGGCATATTTTAACAAGAATCATGAATAAAGAATACAGTACATATACAGTAATTGTTGTTAATTTTTTCCTTATAGAGCACTTAATTTTAACCTAGGAAACTGATCCTTTTGCACAAACCTGTTATTAGAAACTACCTGTCTTGAGAGACCACTTTTGTTGACAGAAGGAGCTTTAAATACAGGGCTCACTGTGTACAGCAATATGATCAAATAAAGCAACAGTTGGATTTGTCTGATTGTATTTTTGAGCTAAATCTATTCCACCCCCATGCAAGTTGATGAAAACAAATTTTGAAAAATCTGAACTGATAAGCTTTTGTGCATGCTGGATGACCGACATTGTTGAGCACATTATTTCTTGGCTTTCTATATTATTTATGCATCCCCAAGAATAAAGTGTTAATTTAAGTCCCAAGAACGAAGCGATAATTTAGGCCCCCATAATGCAAAATCTAGGCCATATAAAAGTTTACAATGTTATTTTTAATCTGAGAATATATGCACATATAAAAGATAATTAAAAGACAATGTATAAGTAACAAATTATTTTTAAATTTTCCAAATTTGCAAAATGCAAATGAAACAGATATTCTTGTATTGACACCATGGCATGATCTAACCCTGTTGCAACTGATTTACAAACTAAAACACAAAACTTAAACAGAGAATTTTAATATTTGCATTGCTTCCATTTTGCCTTTTTAGCTGATACAAGAAACAGACAAGATGATAAAGTCAGTTTCATCCCCATTGCTGCCAAATGACTGTAAGGATGCAAATGTCAGTAAGTAGACACAAAGAGCTTCAAAGATTTCATGTACAGGATGACTGTTAAGTGGACACAATTATCTTTCAAAGATCTGATATACAGGAAGAATGCCTGTAAGCAGACACAAGGATCTTTCACAGATTTCATGAACAGGAAGTCAATGTGTATAAAGCATACTCTGTGTGTGTGTGTGCGCGCTTGCTCAATTTGGATCAATGTGTAAAGTTTCATAGAGATATCTTGAACAGTTTTGCTCCAGAAACAAAAGTGTGAAGGATGGATGGATAACAGACAAATGGGTCAAAATGTTTAAAATACAGAAACTGAAGACCTGCGTACAGCAAAATGCACATTTGAAACTATTAGTGCAAAATGTGTACCAAAGTTTAGAGCAATTTTAAATTTTGTTTTAAAATTTGGATTTCGAAAAAAGTATGGATAATCAAATGATTTTTGCAGGTAAAATGGACACAAATATTTTTAAAAATGAGACAGAAGAACTGTGAAATACTAGAAGTCTAGTATGTCTATCATATTTCATTGAGATATCTTATATGTCCCAAATATTGTAGTGAGGCTAATTAATGGATAGATAGAAAGAAAACAGGCAAAACATTACAAATACTAAAACTGAAAAATTGTAAATAACAAAAGGCACATACTGAGATGAAAACTAATGTATATCAATTTGTACAGTGTTTGGTAATTTGACTGAACACAGTCCACCAAAAGCCAAAAGAATTGAAACCATTATTATTGGTATAGAACAATGAATATCTACAAGCTGACCAAACACCACATTGCCAAGAATTGCTGCAATCCGAGCAATACCTGTCATCACACCAAAGGCTGTTGATCTACAACAGAAAATTAAAGTTTATATCAAAATCAAAATCATTCCATTTAACTTCACATATTTTACAAGTTGTAGCTACAGGGAATCATGAAGGCAAAGATGTACTTTTAATGTTTTTATTTTGCTGAAGGAAATAAGGAATAGGACTCTGTAATTATAGCTACCCTTTAAATACAAAAAAAAAACAGTTTTAACTATCTTGGGTAACAAAAGGTAGGACTGAAGAAGGCTCATTGTTACATTATGCACAAACGACCAATTTTAATGTTAACATTCACCCGTAAAAAGACAAACTTAATTACTAGAGTTGATGACTTTAAGCATCATTTTCAATGTGTAAAACATTTCTTTCCTTGCCAAACTTCAAGAAAGTTTTGTCTCTGACTCTATTACACAGACAAGCAATATGGAAACATTGTAATAAATAAATATGAAAATTGTTCAAGACACATCTCATTTATGAGTATATTACACCAGAACAAATTTGTTTAAGAAATAAAACTTAAAGAATGGTGAGCATTGTGTTCATGTAAATACACCCCTTTTTTCTGAATCCCATATCTACCTTGATGTAAGTCAATAGCAAAACCAAGAGGCCAAAGTGACCCTGATATCACTTAGTTGGTAGTTGTCAGCCTGTGAATGCAAATTCACACACAATAAGGTTCTCACAAATGAAAGCTGTAGTATCTGAGTGTTTAAAGTGTTGGAGTTATAATCAGAAGGTTGAAGTTTCTATTCCATGATCTTCCAGAATTCTTAATTAATATTCAGGGATCTGATCATAATCAAACTCATCTGAGATCTTGATGAAGCAAGCTTGCATACAAAATCATATGACAATCTTATCAGAATTATGGCCTCTGGAGTGTTCATAAGCTCAGTCAATTTTATATGATTTCATCTCAATAATAGGCTTGATCAAAATCTCAGTCTTTCAAAAGAATATGCCACCTTGAGATGGTAGCTCCCTAAATATCAGATGTACCTCTGAGAGGTAGAAGAGATGGTTTTGACCATTTCTTCTCCATTTTATTTTATCTAAGTTCCTCTTAGAGATAGAAAGGGATGGTTTGATAATTTCTTCTCCTTTATGACTGACCTAAATTGAAATGTAAGGCTAGACAAAGAAGTCTATATGGATCATCCTAAGCAGAGATGCAACTAAGACTAGGGATTACAACTGGTTCAGAGGTTAATGATTCTTCACGTAAAGGCCCAGTGAGCGAGAAGACTGAAACTCAAATTACTTGATCAGTTGTGAAGGTTGAGGGTCCATCCCTAAGACAGAGCCCATAGGGAATATAAGAGTATTGGAGAGGTGGTCCAGGTTTTTTTTTTTTTTTTTTGTAATTTAAAGCTAGAAGAGAAAATCTGCAACCACATTTAAAGGGTGACAGATACGATTAATGTGTTGCTTACTGCATCAATTACAGAATATTCTACACCTGGCATCATAAATCTTTCATCTAAATTGTGTTCTAGCCTGGGTGATACAGTTGGAACCCTTCTCAAAAACTGATCTTGTGGGCAGATTATTTGATTTAAGCTAGACATGAAGGTGGAGAATCTGTGGATTGTTGTACAGAAGGGTACTCTGAAATGTAAGAAGGTGCAAATATCCAATCAATCCCAACTGAGACTGAAGGCATCCACCACTTCTGCACACTCCCGAACTGAAGAGATATTAAGTGGCAGCTTACTGTTCAAACTAGTGACAAATAATGTCTCTCTATAACCAACTAGTGCAGAAACCAATCTCTCAGGATTGCCAGGTTGCTTGCAAGAATATTTTATCTTGTCTGGAATATGGTGAACTCTGAGGGTTCAAAATTATCCATCTGAGGCGGTTTCTGAGCAAAGAAAAGAGACATGATTGCCTTGATGTCTGAGGTATGCCATGACTAACATGTCTGTTGCAACCATAACACAGCTATGTATGATGAGTTGGTGTAAAGTTCCAGGAAGATGATCAGCATTTCTAGATTATTAATATCAAAAAGAATTTCATCTTGAGAAGAAACCCCTGATGGACTACCCTTGGGCACAAGATGAGCACCACAGACTGAATCTGAGGTGTCAATATAATGGACATATTAAGATTCTGGGGCATCTATAGGTTCTCCAGCTAAAACCCTGTCATGATATAGCCACATACTCAATAGATGACAAAATGTGGATCCCAAAAGAATCTGAATTGAAGCATGTCCTTGTAGTATCTCCAGTTTCATAGCAGCAAAATCTGGAGGTGTCATATAAAGTGTTTTGTAGGGGAACAAACTCTGATGCTGCATTCAGGGTTCCCAGGAGCAATAAGTGGATTAGGTCTTCTCAAACATTCTTATGATGTAGTTGAAAAGAAAATCTGCAACTTCAGTTAAACGTTGTTATGATGAACAGTATCTGTGTGGTCCTGTCATGAACTGCTCATTGATTTGTGATGAAATTTATCCCAGCAGAAGTGAAGTTTTGAGGAGAAATTAATAGCAGGTGATATAAGGAATTCCAGCCGAGTCAGGGGTCTCTAAGTATTGCAGGTTACAGAACTCAGTATATCAACCAGTTGTCAAAATAATGGTTGATAGGAGCCCTCTGTGACCTTAAATGAGCTGCTAATAGTCCAATAATCCTCAAACACCATGATCAACCAAGCCCAAAACTTTAACCCAATTGGACAAAGAAGAGATAGCTGTTATTAGACCACTCAGCTACCCAGGGGCTTAGAAGACAGATATTTTAAAGGGGAAAAATGATTTAGATTACATTGCATAAAATCTTATATTTCTAACTGTGCTGAATTTCAGTGTAAATCTTGCTCATAATAAAATTTACTGGACAACTTGTTTATTCAAAATTGGATTAAAAAAATAGTCCCAAGAAGTAATAAGTTGATCACATTAGATAAAAGATCGCCTCATTAATATGCAAGGATCTCATTTGTTATTGAAATCATGCAAGATCTTGATCATATATGCCTATATTCCAAGTCTGATCAAAATCTGATGAGAAATATGGCTTCCAGAATGGTAACAAGTCCAGCAAATTAGATGCAAGATCACCTTTTTAGCATAAACAGTGATCACTCATTACTGAACTAACCCAAAAGCCAGATGATATAAGCCCATATTCAAAGTTGTTCAACACTGGGCCAGAACTATGGCTTCCAGATACATAACAAGCTCAGGCAATTAGATACAAGATTACGTTTGATACTGCTGATATAAACATATATTCCAAATTTGATCAAAATTAGACAAAACTCATGGCTTCAAAAATTGTAGCAAGTAATGTTGATTGACAGATGATGGATGGACACAGAGCAAGACCATAAGTTCACTTGGTTCAAGTAATGCCAGTATGTTGAAGCTGCATTATACATGTGGTATTTGTATTTTACTCTGCTAGATTTTTTTTACCCCCACATATTCAACTTACCAATCATTGTCCCACCCATATGACCAACCAATCATGTTCCTCCACATGATCTGACCAGCCAATCATGTTCCCATTATATTTTGACCAACCAACCATTTTATTCTGACCAATCAAACATCACATCCCACCCACCTCTGCCCATTTCTGACCAACCAATAATTCTTCCCTAACCCCCTTATAGGTATTGTGATCTACAAATCATTTTCCCCTCATCCAATCATTATGTACCATCTGGTATCACTGGTGATCTCACATGCAATCTAATTAAAAACAACCTCAGACATGGAAGGGGTCTAACAAGCACTAATAACAGATCATGTTCTGTTGACCTTTAAAATTCCAAATCCACTAATTTAATTCCAACCAATCAGATTAAGTGTGTGTATCGTGTTGGGGAGAGTCAACAACTGATTTTTTTTGAAAGGTACTATTATGATACTGATTATTATTATCCTTACCTGATAGCTGTAGGGAAAAGTTCAGTCTGTAGAACATCTAAAGCATTCCAACCCACTGTAGATACTGCCCCAAAGGCACAGGATAGAAGCAGATTTTGTACTTTGTTATGTACAATTGGGATGAAAAAAACACAAATACCTGATATCACCATACTTGTAACTGGAACAGATAAAAGTGAAGGCCTTTAAATAAGGTTATCAAAGAAATTTAAATTTCTAACAATCCCTTAAAGGGACCTATGCTCTATTGGTTGAACATCTTTCAATAGAATTCACAATAAGTATGTTTCTCCTGTTGTTTTATTCTTTGTAACTGCTGCAAATAGAAACACATATGATATTTGTGAGAGACACCAGTGTACCAAAAGTAGTAATAAAAATATTTTCTTACACATCCAAGTTATCATGTTGACAAGATATGTTTAAGTGCAATACAAAATTCTCTGTCAAAGCCACTGACCTTGATTCTGACAGAAGATCATTGATTTTTCTAACTCTGATATTACCATTCATTCAGATAGAGTAGCTATACTATTTTCATAATGGCTGATGTGGTGGCCATACTGGATGACAGATCAATGCCATTTACATTTGGTACCAACTAAATGCTATAAAAATCTTTTACCGAAAACTTCAAGCTAAATATGAACAACCCTTTAGGAGTTGTGATAACAAATGACGAGTACAGCTTTATCGAGTTTCATACACTTCATTTTGTAGTATAAGTTGCTGTAGCTTTGAATCTTGGGTTCAAACTAACCCATAATGCCCTGGCAAATGTTTGTATACAGCAGGCTGTTTATGATTCATTAATTAAATTCATGCTGAAATTCATGGAACAGTAATTTCTCCCAGCTTAAGATCTGGCAAATGTTTAGAACAGTATTAGCAAAATACCTAAAGGTACATATAATGACTTATCTACAGAAGTACATTAGCAATCTGTCTCAAAACATGTTTTGAACAAATTACATGGTGATATAAAGGATATTTGTTACCTATGTGTATGTGTGTGTTGTGCTTAATGTTTGTCAGTGATGAGGGCATTGTCTACCTGATTTTTTTTCATTATTCTATATATGCATAAACATTTGAGTTAACCTGGATTTTCCTTAGAACATTCTAGTGTGTTTATATCAAGTGAAAATATAAGATTTGGTAAACAATTATTCATTCCTGTCATATGACCAGTCTGTGGAATAACCTATAGTTGTGTTCAAATATAATTTGAGCAGAATTATTTAAGTTATTAATTGGAATTACAAAGTGCACCTTGACTTTATAGTCTAAAACACTACTTTGAGATTATTGAGGACTCATTCAAAGATATTCTCATTATATCATTGTGATACATCAAGACACTGAAGACTATTGAAATTTGTTTGGAATATTCTATTTGTTTTACTTGTGAAAGAACATTTAGGATTATTTGTGATTTAATTCACAATACTGTGTCTTTTTTAATTTTCACTTTGTATTCTATGAAAATAAATTGTTTATTTTACTAACTTGTTAGATTTTGCTACTTTTTTGTTACATAGTTTAAGACCATTGAGTCAAAATACATACATCAGTATTCAGTAGATCTATAAAGTGGTCTATCAGACTTAATCGCTGGCATGTCAAACTGGTCAGAAAAGTTTCATCAAATAATCAGTGCAGTATAATGTTTAAGTTGGGGGAGTAAAATTCTTGTGCATTTGTGATCTGTATACAGGTCTGTTCCATTGATTGCTGAGCTGTGAGTGGTGGGTTCAGAAACCCATTAAATGTTAATATGAATGCAGCTTCACCTTGGTTTCCAATTCACTGTTTGAATTTATCTGGTACTGTGGCTTGGTATGTTCCATATTTGTAAGCTAAACTCATGCATTTCTCAATTGTGGGCCACATTTTTTGATTCCTGCAGGTGATGCACATTTATTTCTGGTATTTTCTTCAGACCCAAAAAGAAGTGTGACATTCCATCTTTCACCCCCTGATGTGCAATGCTGATACTTCCATTATCCATTTCTTGAGTTTTGACAATTCAGTCAACTGCCCCAACTTCTTGGATATACACTTAATTTACTGTGTCATATGTGCATGTCAAAATATAATTTTTTCACCAGTATACACATTCTGAATTATATACAGGACATTCTATTCCAGTTATCTGTATTAAAGGACATTTTTTAGATAAAAACCGCAATATGAATCAATATCTGTAGAATATGTGAGTTCTGAAAAAGTAAGTTTTGAAAGCTGTTTAGAACTCCAAAAAACAGAAAGCTTTAGCAAATGAAAATGGTCAGAAAATTGTGAACACATACATTTGAATAAGCCTTCATAGTGGCATACTGTATTAGTCAATGTGACTCAGAAAGTTGAGCATGATGACTGCAGTTTTCAGATTATAATTACTAGATACTGTGAATACATTGCTTTTATGCTTAGTGATGTTGTTGTGTGATATGATTAGGTCTTGTCTTTCAGTGTGGCAAATTATCTTTACTGATGACGTATTCATATACAGTGTTTCTATATTCTGTGTTTTATTATGTTGTAACCACCTTTTAACTACATTTATTCAATTAAATTATAAGAAATTTACAGGTTTTTAATGCAGTGAAATGCATTTATTTAATGCAGTAAAATTTTTAGTTCTTTAATGCAGTGAGATGTACAGTTACATAGTGAAGTGAAATTTAGTTCCTTCTTTTAGATAAATGTATATTGCTTAATGCAGTGAGATGTACAGTTACATAGTGAAGAGAAATTTACAGTTCCTTCATATAGATAAATGTATATTGCTTAATGCAGTGAGATGTACAGTTACATAGTGAAGTGAAATTTACAGTTCCATTAAATATCCTGATGCATAACAATCTACTTACCTAACAATGGTTTCCTCCCAAATTTATCCATCACAAAGATTGTCAACACGTTTCCTGGTAAATTAGACAATGCTGTCATGAACCCTTCAAAGAAAACCCAGTTATCTGGAATGGGGTTACAGGATGTTGTAGTGTTGGTTTGGTTAGCTGGGATGTTTTCTTTAATACTATCACATGGGGATCCACCATATTTTTGTACTCTGTTAAATAGTTCTGGAAACCACATCCAAAGACCATAATATCTGCAAAAAAGGGAAATGAACTCTTGCAAGTTGACTTTCATTTTTTTCTTCACAATTTAGCAGAATTTCCTAAGGATCATATTTAACATACTTTCTATACATGCCTTTAAGACTTGTCCTGTTGGAAACAACACAGACACTGATCTATCATCACATAATGTGCCACCAGATCAGTGTCTATGTTGCTTGTTGTATTGATTACTCCTAACAAATTGCATAGATCCAAGTCTGTGGAGTTTGCTTTTGGATTTGACTTACAAGCAAATCTATATAGTATGTTAAATTTGGCAAGGGGTATGAACTAATTTTCTTCATGCTGTTATCTGAGCAGTCGATGATAGTCATAAAACTGTCTTATATTAATGTGCATTATTGAAAAGCAATCTTCTTTGACCCAACAAGACAGCCATCAAGATATCCAACAAAGAGCCTATTGCTACCACATTGCAGACTAATTGTTGAGTGTCACTGAAAGATGTTTGATCCATACAAATAGACTATGTCTTATCATCCCCAAAACTGTGATATTCAGGTCAGCTATTGGGGTTTCCAAATGAGACACTGGTGTATGGCATTAGTAGAACCACTGACAAAATTTTATGGAAGGAATTTTTGTGAGAAAAAGAGACCATTGATGCTGGGGTCTTGAAACTGATGTATACAATTTAAAATACCTGTGATTCTGCTAAACTGAATAAGTAATTCCAAGTTGGATTCTTCCTTTTTGTGATAAGATCAAGACTGCTGGAATTCTGATCCAGGTGGATGATATGGTAAGAAAAGCTGGGCAGAACTCCAAAAGGCATAAAACTTCTTCAATGGAAGCTCTGAAGGCTGAATCTTCCCACAAAATAGTGAAATCAGAAGTGAAGAAGGAACCTGCAAGCAAGCATTGTCATCTTTGCTTGCATGAGATGTATCTGATGTCGCTTGTGTTGCCTGATGAAGAGTGTCAAGGTCTGCCACTGACAAAAATTATGAAGCAACCTGAAATAGAAACAGTGACTTCCAATTGTTCACCAGTAAAGAGTCCTTCCTATTAACAAAGGATTGAGAGAATTGAAGTGTGGCATCTGTTGGAAGATGAGGTACAAAGCTTAGCATCATAAATGGAGAGTGCTATGAGGCCATGTTTGGATTAGACTGGTCTCCAAAACTGCCTGTTTACACCAGGTTTTACAAAATGGACAATAGATTGATTTCCAAGTACTTAATGTGTCACGGTCTTTGTCCCTGAAGATCTCTTGTTGTAGGCCTAGGCAGATCAAAATGGAAGGAAGTCATCTGAGTTGTAATGATGGGATAGGATGTTTGATTCACATGACCAGTCTGCGTATCAGTGCAAGGAGACTTTTGGTTTGCTCATTTGCACACTGTTCATCATCAAAAGCTATTGAGTGGAATACTGAGGAGGCAAAGCCAAAAGGAAGTATTGGCAGAAATGAGGAGTCATGTGTTGGTGACACAGGTGCCCGGGGCTGTCTCTGGTTGTGTAGATTTCTGGCATTTTGTAACTGGAGAGCCTTTTGTTGATTTATCTCTCTTATCTGCCAAACATTTCTGTGCTGAGGATATGTCAGCATGTAGGCTTATAGTTTCTTCATCCTTAGTCATGCGTATATGTGCTTTGTCTATGGTATAATATGTAAGACAAATAGTGCAAAATGTAAAACCTGTTCTAGCTCTGCACCTGTCTTTAATTCCTGAACATGAAGCCTGTGCAGATCTATGCTTTACAGCATTACCTGCAAAAGCTATGAAGCAAGAGGTAAGAAGCAAATAATTCAGGACACAAAATTTAAGGGCAACCCATAGAGGCAAATGCAATGAAACATGGCATCTGGACACTTAAGTGTATTAGCAGAAAAAAAACCTCACCTATATGTAGCCAGCCATTGTGCAATTATTCATATATTAAGAGTTTTCTATAGGTCTCAGGGACTTGCATAAATATGAAAGTACTGCCCAAATTTATTGCAAAGTCACTTAGTCTATCTATGCAAGTACCAAAGTACAATTAAATGTGTAAAGATGACAAAGTGCGAGGTAAAATTGTAAAGATAAATTGTAAATCTGTTGATAAAGAGTGAAAGAAAAGTTGGAAATATAGAAGGTGTATACTTTCCTTGTGAAGTAAGAACTATTCCAACTTGGATTAAAGTTGATTCTGGCTTTCAAAAGGTCTCTCGTGATGTAGCATGAGTTGAAGCAGTAACTAAGATATTCATGGGTTTTGTCACCAATCCCTATATAGCCTGATCTTCACATAGGTTGGCAGAGAACTTTTAGCTCTTTTTAGGTAGGTTTTATCTGGAAGGGCTGCATTTGCAATGTAGTATTTCTTGTAAGGTATTATGATTTGGTAACACATTTCAAGAATAAAGAAACTTCAATGTCTGCCAAAAGCTAGGGACTGCCCACTAATGATACAAACAACAAAAATGTGTAGCATTATCTATTTACTTGTGTATTGAAAGATTGATGAACATATAGGTCAGATATCCACCACTTAACTGACTGCCAGCTTTATATCATTAACAAATTCAAAAGGACATAACTTCAATATGTTAAAAATATTTTCCAAAAAAATTTAATGTATGTGTAAACTTGACATCAATTTATGCTGCAGTAATTTTCAACCCCCGAAATGGCACTTTATACAAATGCTTAGTTTGTGATGATAATAAATCAAGTTATACATAGCTGACAATGTAAATATACTGTATAGATGTGCCTGAGGCTTGTATCGCAGTATTTGAATTATATGAATTTTATTATTCCTTTTTATTCTAGGGTGGGGAAAAAAATGTGTCTGAATTTTAGCAATACGACTTATTACCTAATCTGTGTGTGTGTGGGTGTGTGTTAAAAAATATACTCACCCAAAGCTTAATGTAAAATTAACTATCAACAGTATCACAGCCTTTCTTCTGAGACTGGGGCTGAACACCTCCTTAGTTTGAGACAACATCTGTCAGTAAAAAACATGGTAGTTTTCAGGCAATGAATAACACTAAAATTGTCAAAATATCATGACAAGTAATACTGTAAGAAAAATGACATGAATAACAATAATATTGCAACAGATATGAAATCAAGAATATTAAGGCAACTCATGACAAGACTCAAACTGGATTAAAACTCGATGTTAATTTGTAAGTAATTTATCAATGGCCAATAAAACATCCAAATGTGTATGTAAAGGTTTATGGCAATCCCCCAGTAGTGTAAGGGACATGGCAATAACAGACTTGTGTTAACAGATGGAAAGATAACGAATGACAATAACACAGACCATCCCATAAGCTCTTCTGTTTTAAGACCAATAAAACCAAAAAGTAGATGTCCAGGACAAGAAATGGAGACCACTATGGAGCTATGAGAGGCAGCTTAACAACAGTTCTGGAAATTGCTTAAGAATGAAAGTATTTTATTCAATTTTATTTAAAGAATAATTGAGAAAACTAAAATGTGTCCATTGAACAAAGCCAGAAAACCTAATCAATGTGTGACGGACACAGATGAATGGTTCTCAGAGGTTATACTATATGCTTCTACCACTGTCAAGATGGAGCAAAACAAAAGAAATTATGCCGAAGAAAGGCAAGGAAACAATAGGAGGGATAGATGTTTAAAAAAAGATGTTTTGCAAATGAGTGAATTTGATTACCTAATGACTAACAAAGACAGATAAAAATGAGGGTGAAACTGACAACAGCCAAATGAATATGCACATAAACTGGTGAATGAAAAACTTACTAATTTTGCTTGTGAGGTAAATTTATAACAACAAATTTCCTTATTTCTGGCTTCAGAATTGTTTAGTTGTACATCTTCTTCATCTTCAGATATTTTTAATGCTGTGATCTGAAAAAACAGTAACCAAAGAAAATCAAACAAGAAACACCATTTAACCAAATTTTCCTGTATTCTCCTTAAGCTGTTACAATTAAACCTTTATTTCTAAATTAACATTATATCTATTAAGCAATAACCCGTAATAGTTATTTTTAAGATATATACCAGATACCTTTTATTAAAATTATGATTTTGTTTTTAGTGTATCAGACACAAGATCCATACAGAGATGCCAAGGTTGGTGACCTGGTTCAGATCTTTACAAAACTGAGACAAAAAAGACAGAGAATATATGCTATGTGATTCAGTATGAAATTACATTTATATTCCTTTTTTAGCAAACACAATCCATTTAAGACCAAATACATGTAACCACTGTGAGGATTAAACATAGTAGATATAGAGATGGAGATAAAGAGAGAGTATAAATTATCTGGTGTAAGGTCATAACAACTTTACATGATATACTGATCTTAACATTCTCTAGAAATGATTCCTCTAATTATATTCATTTATGTATGGCATCCTTCTTCCAAAAGGCTTCCCCTTAAAAATGTTGCATTTATTTTACTAAATAATTTGAATTTAATTCTTGTGTAGAATATATTTGAGAATGGGAATTACAAAAGTTGCACTTGTACTATTTGCATATGTTAAAAAGGAACTGAATACATCCATTGAATCTTGCCTACACCAAACAACACTTTTACTTTAGAAAAATTATAACTCTGTATAGGAGTACATTTATTCACAATCAATGACAGAGAGTCTGCCCAAAACATCTGAACTATATTACATTCTCCATAACATACAGATTCAAGAAATTGCTCACATTAAGAACATGTATTTATAGGTTACGACCTTGGGAGTGCAGTATATCCTTCCAACAAAACGAGTTCATATTTTCTATACAGTAATCTTTCTATTATATGCACATTTCTTATTCTTCCCAAGGCTTAAATATATAAACAAAAATACACTAAAATACAAAGTACCTTAATGTATGCCATACTCCAAACTGAATACATAAGCACTGATGGATCATTACACAACTTTATTAATGAGCGCAGAACTCCGCCAAGATAAATTTGAAGTTGGTCATGCACTAGAGGTAAGTTTTGAAAGAAAATGGCATTTGGTATACTTAAAATTAAAACTTGGAGAAATATTGTTAATGAATACACATTGCAACAACTTTTTCATTTGATCTGGAATGAATATGTTTTGGTATTTTTGTAGATTCAAAGCAGTCTTTTGATTATGGTCTGGATTTATCTACATAAAGTGACTGGCATCAGATCCAAGCAGCATCTGCCAATTTAATCATTTTGAAGTGTGTTGACATTGGCATGCATGTTTCTTTTCAGATCATAACGTGGGAAAATTATGAAGCCTTTCCATTGCAATTATCGAAAAGATGATGGATCAGCCCAGAATGCACTTTAATGTTGGGGACAACTTAGCACCAATTATCTTTAGCTGGGATCAACCCAGAATACACCATAGCATTTATAGTTTTAAATGGGAAAAGAAATAAGTATATTTCCTTTATGTGGGGCCTCTGCCTAGCTCTAGTCCATGAATCTGGGATCAGCCCAGAACACATTTTATGTGGGAATCAGCCTAGCAAAGATTTAGTTTAGATGGGATCAGCCATTAAAACCGTAACAAGCTGGGATTCAGCCTAGCAAATAGTTCAAGTCCACAAATCTGGGATCAGCCCAGAATACATTCTAAACTGAAATCAACCTGGCATAGATTTAGTTGCGATGGGATCAGCCCATAATACATTAGCAGGCTGGGATTCAGCCTACATGCATTTAGTTAAGATGTGATCATCCCTTTATACATTAGCAAGCTGGGATTCAGTCTAGCTTATAGTCTACTTAAGCTGAGATTAAATTAGAATGCACTTTGATGCTGGAGTGAGCCAAGCACCAATTATCTTTTGGCTGGGATCAGCCCAGAATACACTGTTGCATTACAGTTTTAAGTAGGATGAGTAAAAACTATCTTACCTTTATACGGGGGATATGCCTAGCTCTAGTCCATGAATCTGGGATCAGCCCAAAATAAGCATAGCCTAAATTTATTTAAGGTGGGATCAACTATTAATACATTAGCAAGCTGAGATTCTGCCAAGCACATAGCTCTTAGTCCATAATCTGGTATCAGCCCAGAATACATTCTAAACCGAAATCAACCTAGCATAGATTTAGTTAAGATGGGATCAGCTCATAATACATTAGCAGGCTGGGATTCAGCCTACATGCATTTAGTTAAGATAGGATCAGCCCATAATACATTAGCAAGCTGGGATTCAGCCTAGCTTTGAGTCTACTTAAGCTGGGATCAGCCCAGAATGAACTTTGATGCTGGGGTCAGCCTAACAGCAATTGCTGGGATCAGCCAGGAATACACTGTAGCATTCAGTTTTAAATAGGAAAGTAATAAGTATATTTCTTTTATGCGGGGGATATGCCTTGCTCTTTTCTATGAATCTAGGATCAGCCCAGAATCAGCATAGCATAGATTTAGTTAAGATGGGATCAGCCATTTATACATTAGCAAACAGGGATTCAGCCTAGCACATAGCTCTTTTCACAGTCTTGTATTAGCCCAGAATACATTCTAAGCCGAAATCAACCTAGCACAGATTTTGTTAAGATGAGATCAGCCCATAATACAAAGCTGAAATTCAGCCTAGCACAGTATACTTCAACTGGGATCAACCTAGAATGATTGGCAAGCTGGGATTCTGCCTAGCACATTACAGCTCTAAACCACAAATCTAGGATCAGCCAGAAAACGTTTTTTGCGGGAATCAGCCTAGCATACATTTAGTTATGATGGGATCAGCCCATAATACATTAGCAAGCTGGATTCAGCCTAGCACATAGTCTGCTTAAGCTGGGATCAGCCCAGAATGCACTTTAATGCTAGGATCAGCCTAGTGCTGATTATCTTTTTAACTACTGGAGTGGCATTGGAACCACTCTTTCTTGAAGGGGGATTTTTCCCTAATTAGTCACAGGTCACTCATGCTATGTAGTTTTCATCCTTGTTTATTCAGAGATTAGGACAGCATTGTCTATCAGATAGTACTATTCAAGTCTACAGTAGGTGCAAGTCCTGCCCCATCAGGATGCTTAGCATTGTCTATCAGATAGTACTATTCAAGTCTTCGGTAGGTGCCAGTCCTGCCCCATTTGGAAGTATATCAGCTTGAACAATAAAATTTCAAATTGGGAATTTTGTGCTGACTACAGGATGTTTGCACATCACCATTGCACTTTCTACTCCATGACTCTGCTTTTTCAGTGTTCTTCTTTCAGGCATTGTGGATACACAGACTGATACAGACAATCTCATCCTATGGACACTGCAATTCATATGGGTTCATTGGTAAGCATTTCATTTCATAGGAGTTCATGCAAGACATGATACAGCTGTCTACATCATATAGGTTTATTGGAGAGCACTTCATTTGGAACTCGTTTAAGGCATGACCATCTTACAATACATCATTCTTCCACTGTTGTTTAGTGATATGAAATACAAATGTTTATGGATATTCTTTGCCATTTTGACATGTGTGCTGCACTGGTGGTGTTATTGGAGAAATCATTGGCCCAGAAAAAAGAATTTGGTGAACAGTGACAATTTTGTGACTGCACCTGCAGTTGGTGTGCAGGACCATCTAATTAAGACTGTATAATGATGGTTCCGTCAGGCTTTGTGTGCTACATCAGATTTCACCATAACCATCTCATATCTTCTCAGCAACAGTTATGTACATACATTTAATATCATATGCTTTGGGCACCATTTCTTCCAAATGGATTTTTACATTACAAACTGGCTTCCTCTTTGGGGCTCTCTTTGATATTTTAATATCAAATTCAATTTGGCATTTTTCCCCAATCGGATACTCATAAGCTATACTAATAACATAAAGGTCATGTCCATTAAATACATTTCTTTTACAGTTAATAGGAAAAATAAAAGAATATTTGCTTCATGCTGGGATCAGCCTAGCTCTATTCCATGAAACTGGGATCAACCCAGAATACACTCTTATGCAGAATTCAGCCTAGCATAGACTTGGTTAAGATGGGATCAGCCCAGAATACATTAGCATGCTGGGGTCAGACTAGCACAGATTTTACAGGAGCTGGGATCAGCCTAGCACCAATTCTACTTAATCTGGGATCAGCCCAGAATACACTGTAATGCTGGGATCAACCTAGCATCAATTGGAAACGAGTCTTTTACATTGAGCTACAATTCTGCTTAGTACCAATCCTACTTGAGCTGAGATCAGCCCAGAATACACAGTAAGGCTGGGATCAGCCTAGCACTGATTGGGAATCATTCTATCACATTCAGATTCTAGTCCATGAGTAGCCCCCAAAGAGAGAGCCAAATATTTTAAAATATTTAAATTAGGTATTGATATTATTTTAGTTATGAGTTTCATATTGTAGAATGTTAGTAATAATGAAAAGTGGCATGTTTGAGAGAAAGGGAGAAAGATGAATTCATATACTCATGTATCCTTTGTCATAAAAATTTCTTGTACAATTATGTTGTTGTGCATAAACCGTGCAATTTAATGTTTATTTCATTTTAAGTGCAGTAAGGAGGATATAACCAAACTTGGAATATACTTGAAATTACAGTACAATTTCAAAATGTGTAATCAACCTTGAGAACCCATGACATAACTCATCTGATTCAGATTTACAGACCTATGAAAGTATATTTTTTGAGGAAATTCAGGATGCAAAATTGTAAGTATATTTTTTTGCCATTTTTATTACCAGCTAAAGACAGTTTATGTCTATAACTTGCGTGTTATTGTGAGGATCTTGTATAGCATCTATATCTAGCTAAATCTGAAAAATTGTATCAAAATTGTAAACGCAGAATGTGCCAAAGCAGTTTGTATGTGTCAATCTATGAAACATTTACGGGTAAGTGGCAGTCCATGAAATACTTGCTTTAGTTCATTCATAAAAAAATTGTTTACGTTAGAAAATATTTCCTTTGAATTAAGCACATGGGGTGCAGTATGAAGGTGTTCAATATCGGGGAATATTGAACGATTCTGAGAATGTAAAGTTAACGGAGAAAAAAAAAAATGAGCATATAATAATACTATTTGTCATACAATTTTAAAAAAATGTATTTTCAGTGATAATTCCATGTGAAATCTTTATCTAACATACTTTACTTGTGGACACTATGTTAGTATATATGCAAGAGAGAGACATTTGATAATGTAATCTTCTATTTAACCAAATTCATTTTGACACTCAAGCATGAAGTTTCCAGAATTTGATCAATTTAATGTAAATACTTTTGTCTGTTAATATGTAAAGTAGTGTAGAACAAAACAATATGATCCAAGAATTTTTCTGAAAGTCTAATACTTATAGGTTACTGCATTTGTATGGGAAAATATGAACAAGTTTTTCGGATGGCTATACTGCACGACCTTGGGAGTCCAGTATATCCATCTGAAAAAGCGAGTTCATATTTTTTTCCATTCAAATGCAGCATTATTTATTTTTATTTTATGCTCATTTTTGTTTCATTATCAAAGACTTAATAATAAAATTCACAACCATATATATTTAATAATAAAATTTATTATTTTATTATTAACATAATAATGTTCACAATCGTAGATTCCTAAAATACACAATAATAGTATTCATGCGCATACAGCTCCTCCCACCGACCTTTTAGTTTCATAGCACACCATGTGCTCACATGCTTCAAGCGCGAGGAGTGCAATATGAAGGTATTCAATATTGGGGAATATTGAACAATTCTGACACTGTAATGTTAACAGAAAAAATGAGCATATAATAAATAGTCTTATCTTACATTCAATAACTGCTTGTATTCTACCTTTGTATAATCATTAAATTATTGTCCACTAGTGATGGACTGATGGATGGACAAAATCTTAACACACTCCATTTAAAAAAAATTAATTTATAAATTGAGAAAATCTACTTTGCCATTCCTTCATTTTGCTTTAAAATTTCATTTTGAGGTGATATCTGTGACCCATCATCACTTATGAACATTGACATCATTTTACAAATGTAATTTAAAATATTTTATGAATAAAGAAATATTTTGTAGCTTCATCAACCCATTCTGCCCATCAAATTTCATAAATCAATTCTTTTTTTACTTTGTACTCTATTACATCTTCTTAATTCTTGTTTAGTTCTAGAGAATTACCTTGGTTTCCAATTTTTATTCCTATTTACTAGTTTTGTCTAAAAACTGCTTCATGTTTCACATGATCTTATTCATAAGTGACATAATAGTTTTACCCCTTGCTTCCATAAATATTTTTTTTTTACAAAAGACACTAGATAATTTATCACAAATGGTATGTGTTATTTATCCATGAATCCTTTAAGTGGATAACATAATTGTACAAGACCATGTCATGGGTATTTAACTAGCTGTACAAATTCTGCATCTTTCAATAAAGAATTATTAAATTCTAAAAACCCTATATTGCTGGTAACTTTTAAAAAACATTCAAATCTAATTATCACCACTGAGTGATCTGTGCTGTAAACAGGTTTAAGCAAAGCTTATTTCACATTCATTAATAAATGTTTATCCATCAGCAAAAAATCAAACCTAGCTTGTGTTTTTAATTAATGCCTTTATTTTTCTCAAAGTATACCTTTAAGCATCCACCTTTAATTCATGTAAATATCAAATAAAATTCATGACACAGTAATTAGTATTTTAGTGTGGTTTGAAGTAAGCTTAAAATTAACAGCCTAAATTACACTTTCATGAAAATTAGCAATATTTCTCATAATCTCTTCATAAAATATGGCATATATTTGTGTGAGCCATGTCATTTTGCAATCCTGAATACAAATATCCAGAGTGAGTTGATTATCTTTATCATCAACATTAATGCCATGTATTTGAATTAAAAAAAAAATATAACAAACAGTAACACCCATTCACATCCTCATGAAGGCCTAATATATTTTTCAACCCCCCCTCACCCCAAATCTGATTCTAATAAGGAAAATTTAGAAAGTGTTTTTTTTTTGCTTCTAAAAATTAGGAACATCTCATCTCTTTTTTATTGTCCCCAAATCCCTAACAATTTATGATACAAATGTTGAAACCTTCGATTTTGTTACATCATGTATTGTCTTTAACATCAATGAATTTAAATGAAAAATACCAAATCTGTTATGTGCAGACATTCTGTTGCTCAAGATAAAACTATAAATCAATACTAAACAACTGTAAAATTTGAAAATTGCATACATATTTATATGCAAATCTGAAATCAGTAGTAGAGCCACAATGCTGCACTCTTGTGCAATGTAGTACTCCTATACAATATTGTAATCCTATACAAAGTTACATGCTCTTGAAGAGTGGGTAATTGAAGGGGTATTGAAAAAGCTGAACAGTGTCTTTTTCTGTGTGACTGTGGTGATGAAGAGAACTCTGAAGAAGCACATAATTAGTTACATGCCTAATTAGTTTGATAAGCGGACCTGGCATCACAACTGTACAAGCTCTACTGGGTGGTTTAAAAACTCAAGAGAAATAATCTGATATTGCTAGAAAAAAGAAAGAGTTACCCAAAACAACTAGGTATTACAGACTGATTCAATTTACTGAAATAAACTTTATAAGTGTTATATACTATACCTGAAAAGATGATTTTTCACCATTCCAATTGTGTATTGTTCTCAAAACTTCGATGGCCATCTCTTCTCTATTTTGCTGGATAGAAAGAATATATATTAATTGTCTTATCAATTTACTCATACCAAAGACTTACAAAAATGGTACTAACAGCTGCCTCACTTGATGCTCAGCATTAAGAGGTTAGGACTTGTCTTCCTGGTGTCAGGATAATGTGACTGGGTGGGTCATCATGCTACATGTCTGTGGCATGATGCCCCAGTGCTAGACATCACTATAAACTGCCACACGGTATACACTGTAGCGATATGACTGAAAAATTGTTAAAGCTACAATAAAAAAAATTAATCACATGACATAATCACATCAATTTACTGAAAGTCTTAACACTTTTTAATCATTCATCTCAATATCTCACATTACTGAAAGGGTATGGTAGTAGCTGCATAGAATCATCATGATGAAAATGGAGCACAATGACCCATATTTAAGATGACTCTGCAGTACCCTCTCACCAAGTTTCATGATTCCTTGTATAACAGTATTATGTAGGAAGTAAAACAGCCAATGTGATCAGCTAGCCAAAGATATCACTGATCAACATCACATTAATTCATACTCATGTGGCAACTGGCAGGGCATCTCAGTTCAAGGAGAAATTACATTGCTCATAATGTGATGACATATCAATACTATCTGGTTTTAATGGAACCCAGTGAAGTTGAGGACCTGTATTGCCAGCTATGTGGTCAAAATATTTGAGAATGTTCTCAATAATCAAGATAAAAAAGCAACAGTGTTGTTCTGGTGGTACCTGGACATTTCGACCCATGGACGTTTCGGCCCAGGACATTTTCCCCACATCAACGGACATTAAAATTCATACTTCATAATCCCCCCCATCTCTCTCTCTCTCTCTCTCTCTCTCTCTCTCTCTCTCTCTCTCTCTCTCTCTCTCTCTCTCTCTTCCATTCTTTTAGAAATTGATCAGTACACAATTGTAGTAAAGAAGTCTTTCTATCAACTGCTATCAATACATGGATTTGTGAGATCCGGTAATGGCTTGAAAGATACCGCTGTGTTTTTGCATCATATCGGGAAAGAAAAATAGACATTATAAAAATGTGCATGTACACTGAGGATGAAAGATTTTAAAAATTATTTTAATAACATATGTAAAATAATGACCAGTATTTTAGCACAAAAAAAAAAATTTGCAATGTATTTAGCCTAAATATACCCATCCAGATCCAATTGCAATTATGCAATAATCAGTAATTAAATTAATTTTGTGCCTTTAACATGCAATTTTATATCAACCATTTTTAGGTTTTTCAGTTAATCAAAGACCTATTGCCTGAAAAGAAAGTCAAGTACTTTGTTGTTGACTTCGAAAAGGGTCTATGGCAAGGCCTATGAGCAATTTTTGGAACCCCTCAAATACATGGCTGTGCATTTCATTTTGGACAGGCCCTATGGAGAAAGGTTCAGAAATTGGGATTACAGGTAAAGAACTTTTAGGCTGCTCCTTTGCGCTGCGATTTTATTATTCATTAGTCTATATCTGATTCCTTTATACTTTGGATAGCTCGTTAAAAACAATTATTGAAATGTTGAAAATCACTTATAAATCATAAATTTTTGGGAAGTTCAATATCTTGAGAAGTCAAAATCCCTTTAAGAAAATGTATAATTCTTTCAAGTTCTAACAGGGCAAAAATGTCGCCTCTGTTCATCCTAATTTTTAAAAATTTTCTTCACAAATAATTGTATTTTCTTTTTCAATTTTAGCGGGTCTATCAGGAACACGACAGTATGTATAAACTTTTGCGAAAGGTTTGCGCGCTACCCTTATTACCATCAGACGACATATCACCTTCATTTGCAGAGTTAAAAAAAGAGTTTATATGGAGGCAGTGAATGTGCTGTCATTCCTAAGATATGTGGAAGACAACTGAATTCATAATGACAAATGGACTGTTGACCCCTGGTCAGTTTATTCGAGAAGCATCTGAACCAATAATGATGTGGAAGGGTGGCAAAATTGTCTGAACAGGAGAGCAAAAAAGGGAAATTTGCCTTTCTATCTCCTCATAACTTTACTTCATAAGGGAGCCAGAGAAACTGGATCCATAATTTGTCTGTTGCAAGAGTGGAAAATAAGATGACATCAAAAGAAACAGACAACAAAAGTTGAGGGTCGCCTTATCAAGTTATGGGAGAAATATGGAAACCACCAAATCAGAGTAAACACCTAGCTTAAATGTTTTGCCAGATTGTATGGCCCATGTTGGAGCAAAAGTAAAGATGGACCAGTAAACATAAACTCCTTTATTGCAAACGACCATCACCAAAATTAATTTTTAAAAATTGAGAAAATCATAGATAGTTACTGTTTAAAATTATACTGTTGCACATCATCATTTGACACCGTGTCATGAAATGTAATTTTTATTATTGATGTGTGTTGATTTAAATATGCAAATACATGCTTAATATTTCGAAAATAAATATTTGAAAACAGTTTTTATATCTCTTATTGTTAATTACAATTTTCTTTCCTCTCTCCTCATTTATCTCGATGACTGAAAGTAGAGTCACTTGAGCATGTAAAAGATCGAGAGAATGAAACACTATTTTGTAAATTTTCAAAATAGAAACGAAATATATCCCAAACTGACCATTTGAAAAGAGGCAATTAATTGAAGTATGATCATTCTTTCTTGATACAAAATGGATATTTTTCCCCCAAAATAATACTTGAACCAATGTTTATAGAAATGACGTATTGTTGCGCAGAATTACCCGATTCGCAGAATTGGCTGACATGGTATTCTAGTCACGTTCAATTTGTAAATATTTTTTTCAATTTTATGATTTCCTCCAAATAATAAAGGGTCATACTTTTCACATACTTTTTTGCAAAGAAATACTTGATAATTTCCATCAATTGTGTCCGTGTTTAGCTGATGTGCAGGGAGCAAGTCTTTAATCATCCTAGTTTTAACAGGTTTCGGAAAAGGAATGAATTAAATTCCTCAATATATATGATTTTGATACTGACTTGAATAAATAACAAACCCCTCTGTTAATGCCATTCACCATTATTGATCAAATAACTTTCACCATTATCGATCCAAAAATTGACAAAACATGAGTTTCTAAATATTTACAATAACCAAAGTAAAATGAAGACAATGGTGTAATGCTGATGAATTTTCTATAAATGTCCAATATTTCCATTGATGCGGGGCGAAATGACCTGGGTCAAAACGTCCATGGGGTGAAACGTCCATAATCCATTTTGGCAATTTGAATATACTCTTCACTGGAAAGTCAAACAATGCTTATCACAAACGACCATCACAGATTATTTTTAATTTGGGCTTTAAATGGCCAATAAGAGTATCCCAGTAAATCCTAGCCTTGGGGTCTTGGTGAAGCTACTATGAATTGTTGAATTATAATCAGTGTTTCCCTTTACGCACAGTTGTTCGTCAGGGACGCACACTGGAGAAAATTGACGCACATAAATTTTTGCTGTGCGTTTTTTTGACGCAAAGGATTTGGAAAATATAATCACAATTTATTTAATATCCAATGCGTTGAATTAGACATGGAATTGTGTATACTTCGATTATTCATCATTATGGATGGCATCGTGAATACTTCTTCCGGTTTCCTGTTTTGTATGCTCTCTGTTGCACACTGTAACACTGAGCATACAGAGCAGAGAACCAGACTACCATTAGGCAATATTATGATCTCGCAAGCTCTCACGTGATTCTATCGAGTTCAGCAAGATGTCCAGATGTTTAACCTCAATTCTTGTTGCACTAAAATGTGATCTCGAGATGAAAACAGCGTGCACTAAGAATCATTAGTGAAGAAAGTGAAAGAAGCAGAACACGAAAGAGTAAATGTGGATCTGACTCTAATGAAAAATGAATAAAATATTCCTTTGACTAGAATATGGCACATCCAAGGCATTGGGGTTACCGGTGTGACTTCGTGATTGCAAAGACTACACAAGTGAATAATCTTTGCGTGACATTGTTTGAGAATTTTTAAAATCTGCCCTTGATCACCACAAAATATCTTTTGAACACATTATTACCTAAAACATTCTTTCAGAACAAAGAAATAAGTAATTGCAGAGACAAATTCATTATTTGGATTACAAATTCATGGGGTTGTTGCAGATGTTGCTAACTTTGCTGCAACGAAAAAAAGATTAAAAATTCAAGTGTAACTTGTCAAAGAGAAAATGAATCATTACCCTCTGAGTTTTGGATAAATGTGTTTTAGGACGATGTACAATGAAACCGATGATAGTACACATTTTATGACAGACAGTAAATTAACTGTCGTTTTGTTAATAAGATATATATGGAGTTTTGTAATGGCTTATATGTAATGTGTTGGTCTATAATATTGCTACAGAAATTATATATATATATAGAGAGAGAGAGAGAGAGAGAGAGAGAGAGAGAGAGAGAGAGAGAGAGAGAGAGAGAGAGAGAGAGAGAGAGAGAGAGAGAGAGAGAGAGAGAGAGAGAGAGAGAGAGAGAGAGAGAGAGAGAGAGAGAGAGAGAGAGAGAGAGAGAGAGAGAGAGAGAGAGAGAGAGAGAGAGAGAGAGAGAGAGAGAGAGAGAGAGAGAGAGAGAGAGAGATGAAAAAGTATGGATTAGATGAAAATTTGTTGGTACATTTTTGACCCCCAGATTTTTTATTTGACACCCAGTTTTGACACCAAGGGTTTTTTTTTGACCCTCAGTTTTACACTCCTGGGGGATACACTGATTATAATGGAGCAATTTTTCTCCAAAATGATAACATACAAAACTAATAATTACATCATTAAATATTCAGCAGCCAGTTTAAATGAGAACTGCCTTTAGAATTTATAAATCTCAATCCATCAGTAATAAAGTTATTAACTGATGATGCATGAATCCAGAAATACTGCTTACATTTCACAAGGTAAAATCAGAGGCTGTACAGACTGTTAATTCCTGCAACACTACAGTTGTTTCAAAATATTTTTTTATCAAGTTATCTAATTGAAAGAAGACCACAACAAAACAACATCCAGCAACAAAATACACTTTTAATCTTAAATTTTGCACCATGTCAAGTAAACAAGCACACCACTTCAGTAGCAGCTAAAACTACTGCTACTGCTATTATTATTATTATTATTATTATTATTATTATTATTATTATTATTATTATTATTATTAACAAAATCAATTGCTAGAAAGTTAGATTAAAAAGACATGCCTACTAAATTTTTTTTAAAACATTAGATTAGTTAGAAACCAATATGGTGTGCACAACAGAGTAAAGTCCATCTATTCAATACAACTGATTTACACAACTGCAACTTACTTGCATCTCATATTTATGTGAATTAATCTTAAAACCCAAGCAGAAAAATGCTCCCCAAGACGAATGCAAATATATGAAGCAGGAAAAGCTTTATTTTTTACGTGTTCAGCCAGGTTGAAGAATTGGTTCTCCAATGATTGGTGAATTCAAACTGCATGAATCTGACATAAGCAAGATATCTCAAGAATGCAACATAAATTGAATCCAAATTTACCTACCTGTAGTAAAAATTTTGGACTTTCAGGCATCAGGTAATACAAAGCTGCTGATGTCAGACTTGGTACAGTACATATTGCAATGAAAATCCTCCAACTATTGTACGTGAAATTTGGAGAAAAATAACCCAGTTCTGCCTGTGGAATCACTATCCATGCCAACCCTGAAGATAATATTCATTCAAAAATCGGCTATCTCAAAAAACATTTTCAAAGAATAGTAAAGGAGATATATATTTGGATAGTCAGAAAATGTGAGGCAAGTTAATATTTAAATTAAACAACTGGTTTAATAAATACAATACTTTTGGAAATTCCTATACCTAATGCTTCACATCAAGAAACAAAGCAAATAACTTTTTTTCAAATTGATTTAAATCATCCAGTCATGTGTTCTTCAAACATTCTAAACATAAATTGTTATAAAAAGTTAACGCTCCTAATCCAGAATAATTAAACCCATATCACTGATATTCTTCAATAAACAAGCAGATAAACAAGCAAACCCACATTGGTAAGGCCATCCATTCAAAATGATAAGTGTTAATATGATTTATAAGATGGTTACTCTGGCTAACAATGCTGGGTAACCAAGAGGCAATCTGGAAAAACAGTGATAACAAACAATTGCTAATGGATACCAGATGCAGGATCAATTACATAAACTAATGGACTTTGATCAGCTGAGCCATTAATATTTGAAATTGCTGGAACGGATAGCTGCAAAGTCTCTTGATTTGCAGTAAATCTTGAATCAAACTAGTTTTAAACAATATCGAACTTTAACCCTATTTTCTGTTCCCATTCTGTTTCCAATCAGAATCCAAGTTCACTCAATTTAAACTCATACTTTTATTATAAAATGTATATGAAACAAATTTTAGCACTAGATAAATCATTATCTTTTTTAAAAAATACTTGCACTTATAAAATAAACATCCAAATTTTACTTTCCTAAAATAAGCAACATCTTTACTTTACTAAAATATTATTAACTTCAGAAATTTCTTGTATAGTTATTAAATTTAAAAGAGCAAATATCTTTAAAACAAAATAATATAAAAACTTTTTTCAGCATGTATAGGGTAATTTTTAAAATTTTTAAAAATACTTGGTATTACATACTGATTTATTCTTACATAGTTGATCTAGTGGTCAATATGGATGTTCAATCTGTACTTCTGTATTACACACCCAGACAAAACTTGTTAGGTGTTTCCAGTAACATCTTCATGTTAATATTCTCCCATGCAGTGAAAATTCCAATTTTGTTTTGAATTCTATTCACACCACATAGATAAAAAATTTGGAAAGCATACAATCACATTGTATATAATAAATACACTGCATTCACGTTTTGTTCCAAGTGAACAGAAAGAACCTGTTTGATATGGAGTACAAAAGTTTTGACTGGATGTCCCTTATCACTTCAAAATATTACTTATTCTTTCCATTGACTTCAAACTAAAGATGTCTAAACCATGAAACTTTAGAGTGAAACCTGTCCTTGTGGACACCTCCATATCAAAAGAATCTCTTTTTTTTTACTGAAACACTGCATTTTAAAATGACACCAATTCATGCATACACAAAGGACAGAACCATAACTTCTTAATTGTTCTTTCACTGTTGTTTTATAAAAATGGTTATGCATGTAAATTCTTAAAAAAAACCTAATCTTCTACAAAAAAACTAAAACATATTAACTGAAAATCACATAAAAAATATGAAGGAGAATGCGATATATACAAGATTAAATTGATATAATAAGCATTTTAATATAACACATCTTAGTGATGATGCCAGGAATTAGCTGGAGAACAGCTGGTAAACAGAAGGGGAAGGGAGTCTGGATAATTACAGGTGATGAAGTCTTACATGAACATGTGCCATTCCTTTTCCCATCTATGTATCCTGTGTTCAACTGAAACTGCAGTCTTCAAATGAATTATCTTTTAGCCATACTAGCATTTTTCTGCTGGCAATTTTTGTAAATTTTATATTGCAGAGTTATTTACAACTTGCAGTTTGTTGAGGCATGAACAAGGCTTGTTTTTCTAATTTCAACATTAACATGAACTTCTGAAATATATACTCATATTTTTTCCAGGTCTTTGGGGGGGGAAATGGAGTACTAGCTAACTCTGAGAATAAGAAACTTCAGTTGTTTCCATTCAATCAGAGGCCCCAGACCCCCAGAGATGTGTCTGAAACATTAATAGTCTCCAAGTTATCAAAATCACAATCAGAATTCTGATCCAAGTTATAAGTCCTGGCAGAGGGAACTTTAATTTGTTTTCAACTTGCAACTTGTCTTGCGCACAGATGAATAAATTTCTGGTCATGTGCAGTCAGATACATGGAAAAACCTTGGTAATGAAGACTAAAGCAGTCGACTTTACAAAGAGCAAAATGTGGCTTTGTTTATATTACTTATGAATCATAGATCTTAATTTGCGGGACTTCAGGTTTCACTGCATGAAACAGCCAATTTCAAAATGTGTCAGATTATCAAGGTTTCATTGCATGTGTTCTACAGCACAACTAATTTCAAATCATGTGTCAGATGGTAAATTTTGCTTGATTAGCACAACACTGGCCTGGCAGCATCAGTACATGTTGATATGACTAAAGCCTGTTTTCAAAGAGTGCTGCCATCCATAGAGCTGCCCTCTGAAATTTCCTGAGGTTTTATAAGGGAACATTCTACACGTGCATGTTGGGCATCAACTTGGCATAACTGACCTCATTATCCACCTGCAGAACAAACATATTAAATACATTAATGGAGACTATAAATATGTCCACTTTGGAGCATGGCTGCTCTCAGAGGAGACTTTACCACACTTAAAATGACCTGACTGAGAAAAACCATCATAATTCATTTTATAGTGGTTATGGGGACAATTACTACTAAAGCAGCCTTCATTTCTGTGTCCTAAGTTTTAAGTCAACATGTCATATTTATTTGATCAGTGAAACTCAAGTAAAATATAAATCAGGTTAAATATAAATGGTGCTGGATGCTATACCAAAGTCCAGACATAAGATCTATTTGTGAAATACAGGCCCTGGGACATCCTCACCTGCTGCAATGATATTGCCTCCCATCCAAAAGGTGGCTAAGGCACTGATCATCCGGCCTCGTCCATCTTTTGGCTGGAACTCCGTAAAATATGAGAATATCACTGGCATACTTCCTCCAACACTGAAAAAACAACAAAAAAGAAAATACATAATTTTCAGTGCATGTTAAAAGTCATTTTTGTTATGTAATACTTACCTACTATTACTGCCTTAGAAGAAGGGTTCATAAGCCCCTCTGGTCCCTGTGGCCACCATATTATGTGCAAGATGAACAGAAAGTAGTTTTGTTTTAAAATGGGACTAACTGTTCTGATGGGATTAACTGTTTAGTATTGTAAGCCTTGTAGAATGGGGCATTTGTTTGCCAGTTTAACTTAGTCAGGAACCAGTGTTGCTGATTATTCAAGTTTTCTATGGCCACTGTGAGGATTAATATCCAGATAATGTCTCTACATCAAATAGAGCAACCCTATAAATGTTTTTGATTTGTTCTAAAAGTGCCAAAGTCCAGAGCAGGAGTTTATAATGGACGTCAAGCTGGGGGTGAATAAGCACTGTAAATGGAGGCAGAAACCAAGGCCTTTGGCAAAAAGAGGAGGGAACAGACTATTCTATTGTCTGACTGCTTCATGACCTTGTGACAATTTCCATATTAACACCCAAACAATCACTGAGTGCTGAATCATGGGAAGACCTAGTTTAGATTGTGTCTCTAAATTAGGGAGGATCAAAGACCCTAATGGCTTCAGACCTTCAGCCTTGTTTACCTTCTTATCTATGGTTCAAACATCCTCCTATTACCTGATCTGTATCATGTGATATTGATGGGAACCCCATCGAAGTAGATGGGCCAATTCAACCAGATCTTCTGAAAAATCATTTATATGTCAAAATTGATGTTCATTGTGGAGTAACACAAGTCTATCCTTTTATATTTCTCTCCTTGGAGAAGGAAATTAAATGACAATGGGTTAACTCTCCTGTTTGATCTGATGGGCAGAAGGGACAGGTCTTAACTCTCTTCCTCAAGGAGATTAAGAATGTTTTCTGAATGAGACAAGCAGCAGCCCCCTTCCTTTGATAATGAAATCAGAGGGAACAGGGTCTAAGGCCTGTCCACTTTGCCTTTCTCCATAGTAAGGTTATCTATGACATCATGGAAGGAAATGGAGAAATGGCCAACTCACCACCATATTATGAGACTCTCCAAGCTGCCAATGGTTGAATTGGAATGTAGTAAAGGATGGGTGTGGAACCTTATCTCTCACTTAAAATGGGTGACTGAAGCCTGAAACCTGTTACCCATAGGGACCAAAATAAAAACAATATGGAAAGGGAGCTTATCAATACAATCCCTTTGCTTAAATTGCTGAGCTATGTCCAAACCTTGTACACATTTGCCCACACCTTGCAACATAATGAAATGCTGAAAGGAAATACAAAAATAAAACAATTAACCAAAACAAGAAACAAGAGGGAAATACCTATCCTAATACCAATCATTAAGCCATGTATACAAAAAGGAAAAGCACAGCTTCACTAGAAAGGAACAACAAACAATACTCATATTCAATGAAAATAGACACAAAAAAAATATTAAATACCACACAGAAAAGTAAATGAAAGCAATTTTGCCAAAAGAAGCCAAAGACATGTTATAAGAAAAAGATGTCTAAGAAAAAGAAGGATGATATTCAGAATGATGGAAGCTGAGAAAGTATCAGACTGAGATCATCCTAAACCTAATTACTAACAAAATCACCTTGGATTAACTGGAAAAGATAAAGCAATGCAATAATACCATCTTTCATGTATTTTTCCATACCCTTTAATTTTTCATACACAATCAAGTTATCAAAATAATAATTTTTTAAATGTTATCATAATTTTTCATACATATAATTTGTATTAATTTATTTGAAAAATTCATTAAATTATCAGATCTTAAACTTCCACTAAGAAGATTTACAATTGCAAAAAAGATCAAAAATACTGTATTCCCATTGTGTTTTTACAAAAATTAATGATTAATTGTTGGTGAGAAAATGTGATGATTGATGCATAAGCATGGGTGTTCCAGCATAGGTCATGAAGGGGGTGGGGTACATGTGACCTCCCTCATCATACTGTAATTATATATATATATATATATATATATATATATATATATATATGATCATGCAAATTAAGTTGAAAATATGTCACAAGATTCTGTTCAAAACACACAGTAAATATTAGCTTTAGTTTCAGATTACCTACTATATTAACTCTCCTGACCGTGAACAAAAGAAGAAAGAACTTCGAAGACCATACATTTAAATATTATCATTAATTAGTTCTCCTTATTGAATCCATCATTGTAACAAAACACCAAGTGCATTTTAAAACAGGTTTGGAAGCCCTTTGATGTTTTATCCATCAAAAATTACATCTCATCATATGCTAAAGAGAGGACCACATACCACTGGTCAACTAGTCTTATTGTTTCATTAGTTATACAAACATAAAATATAAAAAACATCTTCCATCTTAAATTTGAAAGTCACAGACTCAGTTAAATTGATTCATATATATATATATATATATATATATATATATATATATATATATATATATATATATATATATATATATATGTACACACACACACACATTATCTTTAAAGTGTTTGTTCTGTTTTGACTTGGATATAATTAACATTTTATTGCAAATCTATTCTACAATATACTCCACTATTATCTTTATTGGTGAGTTCAAATAACAAATAATGTATAATAGGATCACTTGTCCTTATAACATCTGCTATATGGACAAAGGATTCAATAGCACACTGACTGACTTCATTTCCCTAAAGTGAGCCTCATTTCCCTACTGGCTGCCTTGCTGATTTTACATCTCCAGTTGATTCTTGTCCTCAATCCAGTTTAAACTGGAATAACCACAGTCCTAAGAATGTTTAATTACTGTGTAAATAACTACATAGCCATGTGGTTGTTGTGACAATGTATATCATAATTAAAGCAAAAATGAACTGTTTATTTAGTAGTGTTTATTCCTAATGGAATATAGTAGGATCAAGTAAATCAAAAGTCTTTTTTTCTCTTTGCAAAAGCAACAAATCACAACTACACTGAATAAATATGGTTTTGTACACTGAAATTTTTTTTGTTTTTTTGATATTTCATTCACTCACATTAACTTGAATGTTGATTTCAAATTCTTTTTTTTATTGCAATTTGATAATGAGATTATCATAGCAGTAAAAAAAACAACTTGTACTTAATTTCTTGATAATGTGGGGTATACAATTTACCAATAAATAATACCTTTAACTTGTTCAGACCATCTTATTCATCTTGCCTATATTACACAACATAACAGTTACATATGAGCTTGCAAACTTAGACATAATAGGTTGTTGAGTAGCATGTGTACCGTAGAACTTGTTTTGGTATGATCGCTTTTTTTCATACACTCTCAGTAACACCAAAAGATATTTATTTTAAAGATAATTTTTCATACACTGAAATTAATAATTATTTTTTCGTGTACTAAAAACTACATAAAATATGGTAGCATGTAAAGTATAACTACTATTTAAAAATAAACTCTACATGTTTCCAAGCTATGCCATTAGGTATGTAGCCTGATCCAGTGACCAATGTTACACAGTGCATATCATTGTCACTTTATGTCCAGTAAGTGCATATGTTGTTATACGGTGGGGACTTTCATTGTTTCCAAGATGTGATTCAGGGGTAAGACTCCAACCTAGGAATATGGTCCATTGTCTGTGTGGTATGCATATGGTAATTTATCTCCTCATGCACATTAAATGTACACATGGTTATAGGTGGTTATAGGGTGGTGATCTAAACAGTTTCCAAGTTATAACTCAGGGGAAAGTCCCCTATCACATAAGCAAGACCCTCCGATTTTATGTAGTTAAAGGGTTTGGGTCTGAAGAATTTCCTAGTGATGACCCAGGGATAAATCCCCTATACCTGAGGCATAACCCAGGAATAGCGTTGGATGCATATATGAATTTATATCAATTTGAATCATTAAATATATACATAGTTATGGTGTTGGGACATTAGCAGTTTCCATGTTAGGATCCACAGGCAATTCCCTACCCTGATACATGACCAAACACCTGTATTTGAGTTATGTCTGATTTCTTCTCATGTGCATTAAACCAATATAGTATCACAGGGTGGGGATCTAAACAGTTTAAACATTATGCCCCACTCCCCATGATTGTGTTGATTCAGGGTGGTGGTGGATTGATCAAAAAACCCATTACAACACTTACTATAAAGAATACAAAAATTAATTTAGAATTTTTGGGAAAACCATCCCCATTCCACATATCCTGCCTCCAAGTGTCATATCACATTTTTAAAACTTGTTCACATCTAAGACTACCCCCAATCATGTCCCAAAGTTTCAGGTCAATATCTTTATACGTGTAGGACACTACATTACTAATGATGGAGTGTCATACTGACTGTCAGGGAAACATGATCAGAGCCTTCTGCATAATGCCGTTCATCCGTCGAGTTGAAAAAGACCACTCTAGTCATCTGTGAGTTGGAGGGGCTGGTTCTATTTTGTGTGTGCGCAGGTTGCTGATAAGGCCAATCCTTGCACAGAAAGTCTGGTTGCAAAAGGGACACAGGATGAGTGGGACATCTCCAGGAGGGTTGCTGGCACATGCTTTTCTGATTTGCCTTTTCATCTTTGCAGCTGCTATCCTGCTAGATTCGCACAGCTTGGAGCCTTTGTGCAGATAGGAACGCCAAGTGACTCAATTGCTAGCTGTTTGCTCCCATGAGTCAGGGTTTATGTTGAACACTTTCAATGCAGCTTTCAAATTGTCTTTGAAGTATTTCTTCTGACCTCCGTGGGGTCACTGTCCTTGCTGGAGCTCACCATAGAAGAGTCTCTTAGGCAGCAGGTGGTCTGGCATGCATACAATTTGTCCCTCCCAGCAATTCTGGGACTGCATCAGGATTGTGTGAATGCTGGGGAGACTTGCATGGGTGAGTACCTCGGTTTCTGGGACTTTGTCCTGCCATTTGATGTTGATTATTTTCCTGAGGCTTGTGGTGTGAAAGTGGTTCAGCTTCCCGGCATGGTGTTGATACACCATCTAGAGTAGAGTAATGTGGGGAGTACAACTGCCCTGTATACCTTTAGTTTGATTGTGATGCTGATGCCTCTTCTATTCCATACAATATGCCAAAAGTTGCGCTGGATCTGGCATTGTGGAGGTTCATCTCATCGTCAATGGTGACACTCTGTGAAAGTATGCTTCCAAGGTAGGTGAAGTGGTTCACTATATTGAGTTTTTGGCTGTTGACGGTGATGTTAGGCTCTGTATAATATGGAATTATTCAATCACCTAACAAATGATCAACACCCAGCTTTTAAAACAGTACTAATTTACACAAATTATATTTGAAGAATGGCAGATAACATGTCAAATATAATTTTCAGAATAAATCTACAAAAAGTCATTTTCACTTCAATCTCACATTACATGTCTCAAATACTAGAATCTCACAACATGACTACAATTCAAAATAAATGTATAAAGTCAAACTATAAAGTGCTGCATGCAACAACTGTTTGCTTAACAACATTACTAAGCAAGACAGCTGAGTGATGCCAACTTATTGATGTTCAATATCCTGAATTCACTATTTTTCATTGGGTTGCCACAAACCATGAATTTAAAGACTTAGTGGAAACAATCAGATAACTTCCCATATTGACAAATCTAAGTACGGACAAATACATTCCCTAAACACAAATATTTATTCCCACAAAAGAAATGAACTCCAACTATAAAGTTTTACTACAATTTACTCTATATACACCTACACAAAACATTATTAGGAAAATGATTGGAAATACTGAATTGTCTCAGGTGTCTAAGTGTGATACCAACAAATTTAATGAAATAATATCACATACAACATGTTTTTGCTATGGGTTTAAGGGCACTGCTGAAACAGGCAAAAACAGAAAAGTTGTTTGTTCTATAACTCACAATATGGAGAATTTAATAAACACTCATGTCATTCACTTGCTTGCACTCATTAATTTTTTATCACTTGAGGAATTGCTATGTGCCATCTGAGGCAAACAGCTGATTCTGTGTATTCAGGAAATATACTAAAAATAGTACATGTACACAACCTTTGCCTGTTCTTGAAATACAGAAATGAGATCTCATTGTAGTCTATTTTTTCTGAATTTGCAAATTTTTAATTGTCTAAAAACAAAAAGCAATATTTTTTTAGTAAATCATGTTGCTTTGAGAGTATGTTAGCCTGCTACCTCGTGAATCCAGCTCTACTAACAGATGAAAATTTTGATTTTCTTGTCTATCTCATAAAGATGAAATGCATTAACTATTGCCCATTACCTTTACATGACATCACCAGGTGTTGCTATTTTTGCTGAGCAATATACTAACAAGGATGCTCACACAGTGGGGTGGTTGGGAGCATTTTACAGTAATATGATTAAGTATTCTCACAGAAACATAATTTACTTAAAAATGTGCTTTCTCCTTTGAATAAGTTCCCCAATCCCATTACGTTAGGAAAATAACAGGAGGAGGGGTTGTTGAGCATCTGATGTCTACCTCAGGTATCTTTGTAGAGGATGATGGTTGACTCCCCATGTGAACAATAACCTATTCTCCTAATTACATAAGCAACACAGCCTGGTTCACTTGACCTGTGACCATAACATATGGTTAAGATGATGTATTGAAACCATTTTACCTACAAAATTTAATGGGTGAAACCAGCAAAGTTAACATGCTGTGTTGATTCTACTTGAGAATGGTGGCCAACTGTTCTGCCACCACCAGACTAAACAGACATAAGGTTTTTCCTCCACAACTCTAAAGCTCTGAGATTAAAACTCAAGAAGGTCGACTCTGCATGCCAGCCAACAGCTTCTTTTATATCTCTGATTGAAATCTTATGTTTGAATGCAAGGCTCACAGATATGCCTCGAAGTTTCTGCACTGTGATCTTCATGAGGTGATCTGGATAGACATCAGAGCATTGCGGAGCATACAATCAGCCATGAAACAAGGGCTTGAGGGGTGATATCATGTGTCCTGGCTAACACCAGAGGCATTTCAAGTAGTACTTAAAAGTGAGAACAGGAAGAGATCAAGTGAGTGACAACTGTTTGGTTACCTACAGATGGTAATCTACTTTTGGCTACAAAGCTTGGTTGTGTCAAGAGAAACACTTAACCTTCCAATCTGAACTGAAGAAAAATCAGGTCAACAGAAAGGGCATGAACCTCTTACCCTGCATTCGGAAGCTAATGCTATCAGGTAGTGGAGGGTGGATAAGAGGCTCAAACTGATTCAAGTTGAGCCATGTTAAACAAGAGGATTGTTTTGATTTAGAAACAGAGGGTTGGATTGTGGTTGATTGAGACCAAAATGGGCTAGAAGATCTGATAGGTCAATATTATGCCAAAATTGTGTCTATCATGATGCTGTAATCTGTCTAATATGGAGCAGTAGCCTTTGATAGAGATGGAGCCACATGTTTCTCCTCCAAAAGCCAGAGAAAAAAAGTCTGCCAGTTATGGGATTTAAGCACTCAGAGAAATGACGTTACTGATGTACCAATCCCAGAAAACATGCCCCTTTCCATTGTAAGCCTTCAGAATGGAAGGCCTTACTCCTCTCTAGACTCTATCCACAACTGAAGGTTTAAATTGTATATCTTGCAAGGCTCTCCAGATAGGAGCCAAGCATAGAGAAGGTGGTCAAGGCAAGAAATGAACACCCGTGACCATGGCTGTTTAAGAAGATTTGGGTTGGCCTGAATCTACATGAGCAGATCTATTGCTAGATCAAGTAGATCAGTGACTCACAATTTGTCCCATCTAAGAGGGATTACCAGAATCATCTTGCAATTATGACTACATATCTTCTGGATTATATTTGGCATCAGGACTGCAGGAGGATAAACAAATGCCAATAACCCCCTAACAAGTGACTGCCATTGCATCCATGACCCAAGCTTCTGGGATTACAGAGATGAAGGTGGGTAACTTATGAATCCACTGTCACAAAAAGTTGATCATAAGATGCCCACAAAGTGTGCAAATCCAAGTGAAGGCCAAGTGATGGACAGACTATTCTGTGTAAAGGACTTGGCCTCTCCAGAATAGAGTATCAGCCAAGATACATATAGTATGCTGAGAATGTTTCTAATTTGTACTTTAATATGGAGATTGTTACACCAATGTAGAAACCTGCCAAATCGTATCATACATATAGGATGATTTTGTGCCACACTGTCTAAGGAGATAGGTGATCACCATAGAGTTGCACCTAATGGGGACCATTTTGTCTGAGTTGATCTTTTCAGAATTGAAAGGTGTTGATGACAACCTTCATTTCTAGGATGTTGATGTGTACAGGTCATTTCCCTTGCTTCTATGTTCTGTTGTTGGTAGTGAAGTCTTGCAACATGTGGGTAACCCTACCATGCACGTTTTCATTGGTACATGCCATTATTTCCATTTGGTGCTTCTCCAGCAGCATTCCCATGGTGAGCTAACCTGGGATGCAACAATGATGCAGGAATGATTTAATCTGGGTGTAATCATGACTGTTGATGACTTGGACTTGGATATTGTTATTCTTGCAATATTATTGTATGCAGTGCATCAAAAGAGGGTCTAGCAAAGAACAAGTCCACTGCCACATTGAATAAATCAAGGAGCTGCAAAAATTCTCTCACTGAAATCCATGTCTTGTTGGCCACGGACTTGATGTGTTTGACAGGTCTGATTACAGTAAAAGAAGGAAGTCACTAGCAGGTACTTACGGTTAAAAATTTCATACCCAGATGGACAAATTCTGGGATGGACTGAGGCCTGACTTTTTCAGTTCACTAGTAAGCTTAATTGATCTAAAGAGAGAAAGGAGATCATTCCTGCCATGGAGTAAGGTAGAATTTACATGTGTTTTGGTGGATGTCAGCCAGGTAGATGACATTGATTGGAACAAAGTGACATTGTAATCTTGGTATAACCCAAGGGTTGATGTTAAGGCCAAAGAGGATGACTCTAAACTGATTAACTGTGTCATGGCAATCAAAATGGAGAAATAGTGTTTATTGGGAATTTAAAATATGTGTCGGTCAGATTGAGACTGAGGGCATACTCATTCCTCTGAATGGACAGGCCGCTTGATCTCACGGTCTCCATCTTGAATTGTTGGGGCACAATTGGTTAAAGAACCATGGGGTGGGGTTGTTGATGAATCAAACATGAAGCCCTCTGAAATAATTTGTGTCACATGCACCATAGTCCTGTTTTTTCTGAGGGATTAGGCGATCAACATTTGGTTTATTGCTGCCTCTATGTGACTGCTTCTTATGGATCAATAGTGGTGTACATATGGCTGAGAACATACTCTGTCCAAGATTGCTTAACATCCCTTCACTCTGGCAGGTTCCAAATGTCTGTGTGGGTTGAATGGCAAGGTGGAGGAGCAGTTCATGAGCTTACTGCCTCTGAACTTCCTCTGTTCTTCCTCCAAAAGCAATGCTGACCCAAATAGGGTTGTCCAGGAAGGGGGGGTGTGAGAAGAGTGATGTGGATTGCAGAAATGGGACACATCATATCAATCCATCAAGTATTCACCATAGTATTGTAATCTTAGCCATCACCTGTTGGGTTTGCCAGCTGGTTTGCCTGGCAGGTAGCCAATTTGGAAGCTAGCAGTATAGAAGACAATCTAGCTATTAAAAGTACCATCCACTCCAATTGCCGGCCTCAATAAATCTCTATCATAGTAAGGGTATGTCATTGACGATACAGTTAAACGAACTGATCTGCCACTAGGATCCCCATGAATCATATTTGGCTGGACCTGCTCTCAAATTGAAATCAACCCCTACTTTCAAAAATATAACTCATTTCCTATTATTCAGATATCAAAATAAAGAAAATGGAGTTTTTTAAAAACCTTTCCTATGATAAATTACTTTTGTAATAACAAAGATTAATGATGATGAAAATACTGGAGTACATTTTCTTAAAAATTGGAACCCTGTACAAATATGGAAGCTCCAAAAGCAGAACCTTTCATGATGAATGTACAAAACTGATTATGCTTTTATTGTGTACCTTTAAAGAATCAACATTTATTTCAATTAATTAATGAAACTACTAAGGATAAAATAATTCATATTTCAGTTGAAAAAGTACATTGATTTTTACCAAACTGATTCTTATTTTTGCCAGTATGAATATTTTTTGATAACAGCCCATTTTTTTACATTATAGAATTCTGTTCAGTATATGATCCTTAGCAGTTCCCATTCACCCAAACAATTCACCAATTGCATAGCTCTTTTGTCATATTAATTTTTTTCCCCTAAAAATGCAAAGTTCATCATCAACAGGTCAACCTCAAGTTTTTATAGACAGTGTAAGAAGGTTATTAATGGGTAATAAGGAGTCCTATTTCTGGACATACAAAATGTATAACTTGTGTTTATGTTGGATTTACTCTATGTCAGTGTTATTAATTTCAATTAAACTTCATTCTGGTGAATTTTATATGCATACAATTAACAGCGATGTCACAATTCAGCAGTTGTGTATACTGATGTATTTCATCAATTTCACTATTTAAACTGGATGCTGACAATGTGAAATCTTCTGCAATTTCTGACATGAGAACTGGTGGTTAGATCAGCATGCTTTAAGATTATGGGTTTTACTCTGCATAATTAGCTTAATAATACACTTGCATTGAGAATTGGGTGGAGTGGGGTCATTCATATGTCTTCTAGTTTGTTAGATAATGTTATGATATGGAAAAGAAAATCACTTGTATGTATTACAATAGCACATATCAGATGTCAGAATGTTATGATATGAAAAAGAAAATCACTTGTAAGGTGTTACAACAGTGCATATCAGTTTATCAGAATGTGATGATATGAAAAAGAAAATCACTTGTAGGTGTTACAATAGTGCATATCAGTTTATCAGAATGTGATAATATGGAAATGGAAATCAGTTTCAGGTATTGCAATATTGCATGTCAGATTGTCAGAAAATGATTAGTTGCAGTATTTTTTAATATATACATATTTATATAAGTATTTTACAGATCTTTTCCACAGCGGATTTCCATATTACCCAATTCCACTGATGAATCTCATCAATAAAAACAGCCAAAACACTTGGGATGTACTAGATGCCAATGCACCCAATCCATTAACTGTTAGTGACCACATCAAGATTGATCGACGTCCAGCCCTATCTGCCATTGAGCCCCAGAAGTATCCACCTACCATCATTCCTTTAAAAACAACAAAAAAAACCCAGTTAAACAACAGTATAATATTTATCTTTATTCATGTACTAATTCTAGCAAAGTAGACCAAAATCTGTCAGGGTATTATTCATCAGCACATCATGGTCTATAATGTTTGATCATAAAAAAATACAGCATATTGCAAAAGTCCTGAGTAGTCAACAGTGGGCCCTCACTATAATTCTCTCATGGGAAGCCATAAAAGTGCAATGCATTAAAAGTGAGGCTGCCTTATACTGAGGCCTGTTCAATAGAAAACTACATGCATCATACCCACATTATACAAGGTCATGGTATAATGAGTACATGCAATAATACCCATATATGAGATCATTGTATAATGAGTACATGCATCATACTCAAATTATATGAGATCATTGTATAATGGGTACATGCATCATACTCAAATTATATGAGATCATGGTATAATAAGTACATGCATCATACTCAAATTATATTAGATTATGGAATGATGAGTACATGCAAGACTACCCTTATAGGAGATCATGGTGTATTGGGTACATGCATCATACTCAAATTATATGAAATCATTGTATAATGAGTACATGCAATAATTACCATATATGAGATCATAGTATACTGAGTATGTGCATTATGCCCATATTATAAGAAATCATGACACTATGATTCACTGTATATTGAGGGACATCTGTACTATGTATTGGCAAATTTTGGTCTACCCTGTTACCAGGAAGGTACTCACTTTATACATGCCAGTAAAATGGAAAATGTGGATCTTTGTGATCTTTAAATATGAATAGTAAGAATACAAATTTGCAAATTACGTAAGAACACTAATTTTCACAAAAGTTTTTGTATTCACACTCAGTTTTGTCAATGGAAAGATCATAATGTGTATAGTGTATGACTGCCCTCACAGATGGATCTAGAAGTTTCTGACCAAGGTTAGATGCAAGTAAATTGGATTTCACACAAGTAAACATTCAGACCTGTAATTTCTGTTGTAAGGAAATATAGTAATGTGATGTACTGTCATTAATTCCATCACTTTCAGCACCAATTCCATTATTTGCTATTTGATAATTCCATGTGTTGAAATAAACTAGATTTTCTTACATTCATGCACATCTAACTTTTGTTGATATAATGTATAGCTACTACACAAGATTCACTGTTTGGACCATAGGTAATTTGTTATAATGTTATGTTGTTCATAAACCAAACATCAACAAATTTATTGTTAGGACCATTAAATAATTTGCTATGTTATTGTGCCAACATCCAATATCAAAGTATTGTTTGCATGGTAAGTAGTTTGCTATAATGTGCTAATATACCCAAATCAATGATTACCTAAATTTTATTGACACTAAATTATTGTAATTTACAGTAATTAAGTCATCATTCCATGTTGATACCAATTTTTTGTAGCAGTAGTTTGTGAAAGATGAGGCTAAAGTGACCTATAATCCTTTAACTGGCTGCCATTAAAGGCAATTGGTCAAGTACTTTGGGTTGCTAGACTGCTCTGTCAGATATGATTTTTTTTTATACTCCAAAAACGCTTGTCATTATAATCACCTGAGCTTTATAGGAATCAAATCTTTGCTGGAAATTTAGTTGAAATCATATAAAAATTTTGATTTTTAAGCATCCAAAAGTTTGTATAGAAATTACCTGTGTAAATATGCTTCAGATAATCTGTGTATAAATTTCCTTTGTAACTATGCCTTGTTGTATCTACCAGTCATGAGCTGTGTATAAATTTCCTATGTAAGTATGGCATACCAGTCATGAAGTGTGTATAGATTTCCTATATAAGTATGCTATAATAGAGCATACAACTCATTAGGTATGTAGAAATTTCCTATGTAAGTATGCTTTATTAGTGCTCACCATTCATGAGACATGTAGAAATATCCTATTTAAGTATGCCCCAGTAGGGCATATCAGTCTTGAGGTGTGTAGAAATTTCCTATGTAAGTATGCTTTAATAGCCATGAGGTGTGTAGAAATTCCTATGTAAGTATGCTTTTATAGCCATGAGGTGTATAGAAATTCCTATGTAAGTATGCTTTAATAGTCATGAGGTGTGTAGAAATTTCTATGTAAGTATGCTTTAATAGCCATGAGGTGTGTAGAAATTCCTATGTAAGTATGCTTTAATAGCTATGAGGTGTGTAGAAATTCCTATGTAAGTATGCTTTAATAGTCATGAGGTGTGTAGAAATTTCCTATGTAAGTATGCTTTAATAGTCATGAGGTGTGTAGAAATTCCTATGTAAGTATGCTTTAATAGTCATGAGATGTGTAGAAATTTCCTATGTAAGTATGCTTTAACAGGGTATACCAATCATGAGCTTATGTTTCATTTTTTTTAATGTTCAACAATAGTGCAACAATTATAGGTTACAGTATCTGTATCGGAAAATATAAATGACATTTTTGGATAGATATATTGCAAGAACTTGGAAGTGCAGTATATCTGACTAAATGACTTCATATTTCACCATACAAATGAAGTAAGCTTTTATTATATGCTCATTTTCTTATTCAACCTAAGGCTTAATTGTATAAACAAAAATACACTACAAGAAACAAAGTAACTGAATGCATGCCATATTCCAAACTAAATACACAAGCACATATTCAACAGTACACAACAACAATATTAACATGCACAAACCTATACCCAGCTAAATTACAAATTAGTCAAACAAATGATGTCACTTTTGAAAGAAACTGTCATTTTGGTCAACTTAAAACTTAAAATTTTTGTCATAATGTAAATGAATTCGCATTGCAACAACTTTTCCATTTAGTATGGAATTAACAGATTTTTGTATTTTTGTTCATTCTACTAAATTTTTTGATTATGAATTGGATTTATCTGCATCAATTCTACTTAAACATATGATCTGTGCAGCAAAAGAGTAGTGTGTTGAGTGTGTTGATTCATCTGCACATGTGCTTCTGTTGTCATTAAATGTTTGGAATCATAATGTGGGGAAAATATTGACTCTTTCAGTTGTAATTATAAAAAACACTATGGAATATAATGTTCATTTCATTTTGAGTGCAGTAAGGAGGATGTTATTACACTTGGAATCTAGTAAAAAATTAAGGTACAATTTTGATATGTGGAAACATGCTTTGGAACTCTGATATAGCTCATGTAATTTGAATTTGCAGAACTAAGAAAGAACATTGTGTGGAAATTTAGGATGTAAAACTGTAATTATATTTTTTCCCATTCTTATTACCATCTAAAGAAGAAACATTTATGCACTGTCACTTGAATGTATTTGTAGAGACGACCTGTCTGGCATCTATTGTAGCCTTAATCCAAAATATTGTATCAAAAAGGTAACATGCAATACTGCAAAGCAGCTGGTATGTGACAATCTACAAAACAGCTCCCTTAGTTCATTCAGAAACAAATATAATCAACCAAAAGATAAAGTGTCTACTACATAAGTGTATTTGATTTGTTTACAAATACTTCCTAATGCACTATACTACTATTGGGGACGTGTCATGCACATGAGGGCAATATGAAGGTGTGCAATATCGTAAAATATTGCATGATTCTGGCAATGTAACGTTAATGGAGACTAAAATGAGCATAATAATAGATATAATTTTCTGAAAATATGAACAGGATTACCAATAAAAACAATTGCATTAAGCCATCCTTTATCTCCAGAAGAAAGATGAAGGTCACACTCTGCTGATGGCAGCATAAAGGATACAGATAGAATCTCAATGGCATCACTGGACACAGCCCAGCCACACAGCAGGAGAAGGGCAACATGGAACTTTCCATATCCTGTAGATTAATACAAAAAGACTGAAAATGCAAACACAAGCCGTAACATCTCTATGCTTCAGTTCATCTCATTCAATCAATATTCTTACAAGACATCCCACCCATTTCTAACAACATCTACATACCATCCCAAAGCTTGAAGTCTCTATTTTTCAAATGGCATATGAAGTGTTTGCATAAATATCATACTTTCTTATGTGCAAATATGCATAGTAGACCGATTCATGCAAATATGCAAACACTATGGAATATGCATACACTGATTCATGCCTGGATGCTCAAGGATATATAGTGCCTTGTACCATTTTTAGTATCAAACACACGAGGACCAAATGTCTCCAGACTAGAATATAACTATGATCTTTCCTGTAGATGGAAATCTGTCTTCCTATTTGTATCTATACATCTATCTATGGAAAACAATACCTGCCAGAAATTGCCAAACACAGGTTCTGTCTGCAAGAAAAATCACATGAACAAATATTTTATTATTGATTCTGGACTTCATGGACCATAGCTATGTATAATAATTATTTTTATTAAAGCCAATTATTCCAACCTTTCAAAAAATGATCATCCTTACCTGGGGCAGGAAGGGGGAAGAGGCATAGGGGTGTTATTAATGGAGAGTCTATGATATCGCTAGATTTGTGCACAATATACACCTCTTTGCCTGCTCCCAGCTATGCAAAGAAAGTGAGTTTACTTTGACTTTTTTATATTCTACACCAACCCAGCCCCTTTTCTTGACAACTGAATGCTCTTGTAATATAAGTATAATAACAATTTGTCTTTTGGCTGTTTTAAGACCAATGTGAAACAAGTTAAAAAGGGTTCCTGCAGTGTTTACCAAATTTAATTCTATGACTTTTCACAAACATTACCAAGACACTTTTATGAATTTCAAGAGTACATACTACATAAATTTATGACCTTTAACACTTATCTAACATATAAATTTAACACAAAAATATATTTTACTGCTGGCTTTGGGCAAACTTCATCCATTCGGATAGGTCATTATCTTTTTATTTCATATTTAATCTTGAAAAAGTAGGTAGAATGTAAGCCATTTTCCACAGAAACCTATTACTGAGGTTACCAGCTTTTGCCAAAAAGCAAAAATTGTGCTGAAACAAAGAAATTTTTATAATATATATTTCAGTCTTTTCCAATACTAGCCAAAATAGTTATACATATTACATTTTTAATTTAAAATTATTGTGAAAAATGGACATACCATCAACAAAAACTCAAATTAACCAGCAATCATCTAACCTGATCTAGGACCAGCTACAAAGATCATTATTTGGTATAACTAAATGTGTCTGTGATTCTGATTCCAACATAGCCACTGTGATTTCTCCAAAGAAAGAGATTAAGAAACGAAGGCTGGGGTTTAACACTGAAGGGAAGACTTTATACCTTTGGGTGAAAATTGCTGGATTTAATGGGAAGTTTTCAATCCTTTTAAACTTTGATTCAGATCTTAGTTACCAATAAGTGATATAGGTTTGGTAGCAGTAGTTATAGTTGCAACTGTTGTCATCATTATTAAATTGTCACCAGGGATGAAAGTTGCATTTATTTGTAAGTTGCTCTTATACTTACATAATCTACTCTCTGAATAAGAAATATAGTTTGATCAGTAAAGGGGGCACACTACAGATGTTATGAATTTCTGAGAAAGTGGTGGGTGTAAGGTGAAGTTGTTTACATTTGCAACATGCACAATGGAGAGAATGTTGGCATACCACTATGATGCTTTTGTGCACTGTGGCTAAAATTTCATTGGATATTATAATTGTGGAAACTGTAAATGATCTAAGCACACAGCTAAGTAAAATGACTACTCCCTTGTGCTAAACAAATCAGCCTGAATTAGTCTAAAGTACACTATTTTTAGCAGTTTTTAAAATAGGGAAATTAAGTTTTGTCAGACTAAACAAATACAGCTTCAGAAAGTGCAATGAATTAATTACCAAATATATAAAATGTGAAAAAATTATTGGCTCTTTTTTATTATAATTTACCTCTGAAGTCCAGAAAGTGAAAATGACCAAGCGAAGGTATACAGTTTTGGAGAGGTGCACATTTGAAGTAAGGCAAAGAAATATAACCCATACTACACACATCAATCCAACACCAAAATAAAGGGATTAAGGTTCTCAGAATAATGCCTAAGATATACCAAGTCCTTTTTAAATAGCATAACCAGTGAGGACACCCAGGGTAATTCTTTCTCTTTAAAATTTTAACCCATGCAAAATAGAAACCTGGTAAGTGCCACCAAATCTTTAGTGGGTGCTGCGATATTAATTTCTGGTTTATCTTTTGTCAATGAAAGTAATAAATGGAGCAATTTTATCTCTTTTTTAAATATATAAATAAACAAATTTCCTTCATTTATGTTTGAAATATTTCTGCAACACAAAACTGGTTTTTAGGTTCATTTTTTTCCAGATTGTGAAAGGTCCAGATTGTGAAGAGAATCAAGATATATTTTTCGGAACATTATGACAGAGTGCACTGAATTACCTGATGAAAATGGTATTTAAAGAAGAATCTCTAAAAGATTTTCACTTTGATGTAGCAATCAGTATAAATAAAGGATATAAGATATTGCAATTAAAAAAGAAATGATTTATTAACTTTGACAATAAGTGTAAGGGAAATAAAGAATACTACCTAAATATTTCAACCTTTTTTGATTTCATTGATCTTAATTAATTAGTTCTACTTTTATGATGATAATGCATGCTTTTTGATACATTTAATGACTCCAAAGCACTCATTCTGATGCAATAAAAAAATGAGAGATTACTGAATCAAGTATTGAAAATATAAAAGGTGACACCAATGCAAATCAAAGCAAAAATACTAAATTTCAAACCATGTACCAACTCTCCAATTCATCCCATTTCTATGGTGATACGACTGAAGTTAATTAATGGAGACCAATGACAGTTACAAAAACATAACTGGGTCCATCAAACACTTTTAATGAGTATCAATGCCCATTTTCAATGAATAAAACTAGAAGAGACTTTATGTAATAAATATTGTTCATGTAAGGTGTGTACAGATATGCATTAAGTATTTATGAATCCGCCATTTTCAACATTTTATGGCTACATAGCACACCTTACCAGCAAACCATATACATATAAATATTGATATTATTTATAAAAAGGATTCAGTCACCACTACATAATTGGTTCCTTGTTGAAAAATAGAGACAAAGATAATCTTGATACCTGTTATAATAGTTGCAAAGAATAATGATACTCAAAAATGTAGTCAAACATTGTTCACCTGCATCTTGGAAGATAAGAGTTCTGTCCAAATAAATAATCACAAGGATAAATGATTATATACAATACAATTTGGATGTCTAGAAGACATTTTATTGATCTGGATGAGTGATATTATAATATAATTACTGTACTGTATGGATAGAGAAATCCATTTGGCTGACTGCCAGAAAAAGCTCAAATTTGGTTGGGCAAGCTAAAGTTTGCATGCACTTGCCTGCAGATAAGTAAAAAAAAAATTCAGAGAGGGCTATAACATACAATAAATTTTAGTTAACATCACTGATCTGCGTAAAATGCATAAAACACTAACTGTGCAAGCAATATAACCGACAGTTTCTTTTATCTAATGTATTGTTGTTGTTAACATTTTGTAATGTCAAGGCCAGTCTCGCATTTTCTCTCACAGATGTGAGATGAATCTTTATTACTTCAGCAAGTTTTGACAAATAAAGAATAAATATTTATATTTTAATTTTTCAGTTCCAACTTGTGAGATTTCTTTCACAGGTTTGTTTGGAAATAAAAGGCAATGCTCCATAATGATTAACATGGCATATTTTATCCAAAGTGTGAATGAAGTTATGAAAAAGTAGCACCCTGAAGGGTATTTATGATTGGTTCTTTATGTGACTTTTATTATAATAGACTGATATATCCTTATTGCTTGGCAATTAATTAAATCCACAAAAATTAGTGTTTTCTAATCATTCTCAAAAGTCAAATATGTTTTTGCATGCTGCTCATTGCAAGGTGATCAGATGATAATTGTTAAATAAATCAATCAATCTCTCTCTCTCTCTCTAGGAAACGTGTTTCCAATGCTGCTGCTGCTGCTTCTCTCTCTCTCTCTCTCTCTCTCTCTCTCTCTCTCTCTCTCTCTCTCTCTCTCTCTCTCTCTCTCTCTCTCTCTCTCTCTCTCTCTCTCTCTCTCTCTCTCTCTCTCTCTCTCTCTCTCTCTCTCTCTCTCTCTCTCTCTCTCTCTCTCTCTCTCTCTCTCTCTCTCTCTCTCTCTCTCTCTCTCTCTCTCTCTCTCTCTCTCTCTCTCTCTCTCTCTCTCTCTCTCTCTCTCTCTCTCTCTCTCTCTCTCTCTCTCTCTCTCTCTCTCTCTCTCTCTCTCTCTCTCTCTCTCTCTCTCTCTCTCTCTCTCTCTCTCTCTCTCTCTCTCTCTCTCTCTCTCTCTCTCAAAAACTGAGCTATTTCCAAACCTTTATCTACCTATCCACCTACCTATGTACATGTCTACTGTTGTTCTTTTAACTACTGAACCTTTTGAAGTTTAAATGTCAATATATGACTGAATCTTCCTTATAGCTGAATGAACAAAACCAAGAAAACATACTGTGCCATTGTACAGCTATTTTTACAAAATGGGTTTTTCTTTATATGACCACTCATTTTCTAGCTTTGCTATGGCAATTTGTTGATAGAATCAAAAATTTATGGTTTAATTATTTGCCCATATACAAGCAGTAATGACATGCATTGGTTAAATAGCATAGTAGTTTTTATATCACAAACGTGAACAATGTCAGTAAACAACCTTGACCTTACAGCATTCATTCAAATTTCACAACACAGTATTATCTCATATGTTTATGATGTACTTGAATAAATATTAGGCTAAATCTTCTACAACACAATATTTTGACTTTGCTTTCAAAGAACTATATATTTTTTCTAATCTATTTACCCAATTATTACAAAAACAGACAATCTAATGAAGTAGTATTTTAAAAACACAGTGATGTTCATCATTACAGGTTAACTTAGTTTCAAACTGATTTTATAAAGAAAATAGAGTAATGCAGTTAAAATTTTCATTTATTATATTCTTTAAAAAAACACAATTTACATATGGACTTTTAAATTTTGAAACTACAGTTGGAATATATTCATCATCAAACTGTTGACTGCTGTACAGTAAGTCAAATTTAGGAAATTATGCATTAATATCTTGCTCGGGGAAAGGTTAATGGTCAGTTAAATATTACATACATCTGTGAACGTGAAAGAGTTTGTTTGACAGTGTAATTGGTATCAACACTGAATACATTTCACCTTGAGTTAATACACAGAACACAACTTACTGACTACAGCATGGGAGTATCTCAAAAGCTATAAACTACAGTCAGTCATTGTGTGTGCAACAAAAGTCACAGGGCGTTGTTGTTTTCACTTTTCTAACATAAGAAGGCAAAGTTTACATTTATCAGGCAATGTAATTTATCTGGTAGTACGACCCCTTACACACACACACATATTAACCTTATTTATCTGCATATGGTTTGAAGGTGGTGACAAGTGTAAAAAGAAAAAAGCAGTTAAATAAATATCTTATTGTATTATCCATTTTGGGATATTATGTTTCCGTCAAGATGAAAGTTTCCAGTCAAGTTGCCCTGGGCAAGCTGACATTGATAAAATTTGTAAATCCCTGAAGACTAGTCTTCATTATTACCATCTTAACATGAATTTCAGTACTGTATTATAATTCTAAAACAAGCAGCTTACCAACTTGTTTCAAGGCAGTCTCATACGGGACAGCAACCAAGTCTCTGTCTGCAAAAAGACAAAAAATTATTTATGTAATATATAATTTTATCTATATCACCATCATAAAGTACAATATCTATCTTCTTTGGAGGAATCTAACTGCCCCTGTAGAATATGAATTTTTGGGGAGTAGACAATATCAGCTACTGAAAGTACAATAAATAAATTATAAAATAAATATATAAATAAAGTTATTGGGTCAATTTATTTTCTAAATCAACCTTTCAAGTAAAGGAAGTAAAAATGACCAATTATTGACAGCAGTCTTTTGATAGGTACACATCTGAAGCAAGACCAAGTTGTATACCATGTAGCCCAAATCAATGTATTATTTAGGAGAAATTACACAATTTTGTAGGCAATCCAACTTGAACCATGTCTTCACCCAATAGTTTTCTGCAATGGATCAGGTTAGAAATAAAAAGTTGAAGAACAACTCATTAGCCTACTAGTCCTACAATGTAAGATATTGTTTGAGTTGACATCTTAACTGCCAAAATAAAAGACATTGTTTAGTGTGTTCCCAGATGACTGACAAAAATGGAACAACTGACCTTATTTCCAGGAACATCTCACACACCTGGCAGTCCAGCAACTTTTTCACAAATTTCAGTCTAATTGCTTTAGTAGGACAATACTTGCTTTGATATCTTTTTCCCAATGATTTCGAAACATTTTCAAGTTCTGTTGAACTACTTTTCAATTAGTTGGAGTTAATGCTGAAATTTGGTAAATGGTTTGATAAATATCTTTTACAAAATGAAGCTATGTAATCACTTTCTTCAACATTAGTATATTTTTATATTTTTTATAAAGAAAAATGTTTCAACTTAAACTGACTTCAGCATTCTTCAGTTCATATCACTTTTCAACCAACTGAAACATAGGTCAATAGAACTTGAAAATATCCATTTGCTTGTGTCAGAATTTGAATCCATTACTAAAATGTAAGATCAGTAAGTATAGCAAGAGTAAAACAGTTAGACTTTAATTTGTGGAAAAGTGTCAATATGGGATGCTAGGTGTATGAGATACAGCTTCTCTTTCTTTGCTAGTCAACCAGGGAAAACTCTACCATATTACTGAATGTTTTTTGGACACTTTGCATTTGGACAGTTTGTTTTTTTTTGTCAAATATAATATTTACATGCCTTGGAATTTTTTGGATGTTGCTCCTCTATAATTTTTTCTACAATTTATGTTTTCAGACACAATCTGAGGTCTTCTTCTTCATTTTAAAGCAAATTTTTTTGTGTGTGTGTGTGTGTGTTTGCCTTTAATTTAACTGATACAAAGTTCACTTCATTTGGTTGGCAGTTATTTAATGTGATCAGAAACTTCCACATGGATTGGTTGTCAGTGTAGACATTGTAACAAGCATAACCACATTACTCAGGTGTGACAGTTATGGCTTTGATTAGAAACCATGATCCCTGCTTTATATCATTACACAATATATCAAAGAGTAAAGATGGATTAGTAAATTCATTGGCATCTTGCAACAAAACAAATCCCTTATTTCCCAGGCATTATTTACCATGGGGTTAAATGTAGTCATTGTTCTACAGGTAATAAACCTCTTAATTGTGGGTTTAACATGTTCAGTACATCCTGTGCTCTTTTAATGAAATCCAGCTGGCTGCCATTTATTTCTGAAAACACCTGTCAAAGAAATCTCACAAATTATCATAGGAACAATTATCACCTAGACACCCTGAAATCTCCAACATGCACCAAACAATCTATTGGTCTATTGCTTCGAGTCGGCAGGCTCTACTCATTTTGAAGCTATCCCCTGCTAGGTGGGAAACAAAAAGAAGAGAGAACCACAACAAGTAGATCACCTTTATTTTAAAAAAAATACCAACATATTAATGACTAGTATATTGCAACTTGATTTTTATTTGCAAACTAGGTATGCTTACATGTACTGGTATTTCTATTCTCGATACTATAATGTTTTTGTCATAAATATCTTTAAAATTATAATTCCGATTTTTACAAAAATTTAATTTATATTATTATCTTAATTACATTCACACAAAGCTTGCATGCATTTGTAAGGTAGATTTTATTGATCACTAATTAGGCTAGTAAAAGATGGTTTAACTGGATTGCTGGATTATTAATATGTCTGTCATTTTGGAAAATAAACACAATCATGGCTCAAATACATCAAATACATGTATGGCTGCGTTTTCTGGTAGATGAACATGTATCAAATAGACAAAATAGGCAAGTAATGCCTGTTTTTCTTTCATTATTCTTTCCATGGTGTTAGACAAAATACTTATTTTACTTCACAGCAGCACATCATTATGTGCTATAATTGTGACTCTGTTATGGACAAAAGGGGGGGGGACAAAAATGTTTTCCCGTTTATTTTTGGACACCTAATTAAAGATTTTAATATGTAGTCAGACAACAAAAAAGTAATTATTTTTTGCCCTCCAAAAACATGCAGTAAATACAGCACATAATGCCACTTATTTACACAAGCCTTCCAATCAAACAACATAAATATTAAGGTAGCAGGGTTCATGCTACCAGGTGAAATGGGCAACCAAGTTGCCTAACAGATGTAAACTTCACCTTCTTCTGCCAGGAAAACAAAAACGACTTGCCCTGTGATTTTTAAAATAGGTACATTAACTAATCACATTTTTTTAGATGCTTCCTTGCCTTAACCAGGTTTATTCAACTATTGTGTTCTAGTGAAAGGTATTCTTCAAGCCATCAGTAGCTAGGCCTTGTTTTGATATGCATTACACTGACAAACAAACTCTTGTGTTTTGATAGATGATTGACAATTAACCTTTTCCCACTACCTGAACCTTTGATGATGTTGTTGTTGTTGTTGGGCTTAACGCCAATTTTCAGCACATGATAGGCTATTCATGGCGGCCAGTATTAATGGTGGAGGAAGAAGCCCGGAAATCACCGGAAAGAACCACCGACCCACGAGAAGCTACTGGCATGCTTTCTCACATATCCACATTCGCCGAATCCTAGACTCGAACCCACGCAGACAGAGGTGAGATGGCAGTGATTCGTAACGGACAGCGCTTTAGACCACTCGGCCACTCGGGGCCCCGCGAACCTTTGATGATAAAAACATACAAATTTTTTCAAACTTTAACAATAGTATATGAATAGCAATTTTTGCTTAAGAATAAAATAGGTGATATGGATATTTTAACTGTCTCCTGTACACTATTTTATCATAAAATTAGTTTGAAAGTGTAAGTGTAACAGTATTGTGGAAAAAAATGGCCAATATTGCTATGTCTGGGAAGCACCACTTTAATATATTGTCTGTTTTCGTAAATCATCGGGCAAATATATTCAGAAAAATACACATTTCATAGAAAGCAAAGGTATCATGTTATTTAAGATACAACTTTAAAATGCAATAATATTGGTTTGAAATGTATGATATAATGGTATGTTTTGAAATGCTTGAGAAGCATCGTAAGGTTAAAGTTGTTTTTTGACTTGACTTATATTTGTGAAAATACAGAAAAAAGCTGCAAAGCAGATAATAATTACTCAATGCCTAAAATTGATACAAATACGTAGACAAATAAATAAACCATCAATTTGCAATCCTATCATGGACTGCTGTAATGAAGCTATATAAAGTGAGTGATTACATTATGAAAACTCCTCCTTTTCATGGTTAGAAAGAAGGGTTTAGTTCATACACCAACTATAAATGAGCGATGTCTACAATTTTTGCAATTTAGTGTGTTATGTATGAATAGTTACTGTAACATTTTATCTGCAACAAAGAAATGAGGACATGGGTGCGGTTGCCCTTGTGTACATGGTACAGGGGTTGTGTAAAATGTGTTTATAAATTTTAGAAAGTGCCATTATTATGAACATTTAAAAAGGATATAAAAAAATACAAAAATATAAAAGAAATTAATAAAGGGTAGTTGATTAAGCATTTTTACTAAATTGCAGTTACAATAATGTAATCTAGTTACTCAGTTAAATTTTGTTACAATGCAGCTTCTATTATCCACTTTTAGAGTCATATGTACAAAATAACTAAGAAAATTTTCAACTAGAAAATAAATTATTGCTTAAATCCAATGTTAAATGTAAATATGACTATTGGAAAATAGAGAGCATAATTCAGATAAGAGAACACATGTGTCCACTTCTCCTTGTTGAGCTCTCACTTCTCCCTGTTCTGTCCAAAAGGAGAAGTCACTTCTCCCAAAATATTTAAGTTTAGCTTGACTTCTGGGGTAGACATCTAACACTTAAGGATTATTAGGTCTACTGGCTAACATTTCAATATGATCAATAACTTGTGGACATAAATTTCTTGATGACTGCTAAGGCGTAGAACATTCCAAAAGCTGCACTAAATAAACTTTAGTTAAACTGTCATAATTATATTTTAGCACAACAATTAATATATGTGCAAATGCACCTTCAGAAATTATGCATTGATGAATGTGATGATTACTGTACAATTCATGCATGTCATGTATGCATTCAGAACCAAATATCTAAGTAATGGGTGTAATTTGTTAGAATTTTATTGTACACAATTTTAAATGATAATTCATCACCTTATTTGGACCATCATATACATTATTCATATTCCTGAAATCAGGTTCAAAACATTCAAATGTCAGTATTTAATAGGTTTTGGGTAAACTAGTAAATTTTACAACATAAATTAATTTTCACTAAAAGTGTTGTGTATTTTTCATACCTTTGATGTTGAATAAAATTAAAGTAGCATAAATTGAAACAGAGCATAGTAGATTCATTTGTTTCTCAGTGTAGTCACATGCATAGGGGTTTGTTACAAATAAAATTGGCAGCCTAACCTGTAATAATATATTACAGGTTAGGCTACTTATTTTATTTGTACATGACTGGTCGCTGTTATGAGCCTATGATGGAATGTGTAGTATGTACATGATGACATAATAAAAATTGTATTGCTCTGAGAACAACGCCTGGTTTTATCTGCCTGTTAGAAGCTAAATGGTATGACCCTTGAAAGTGGACAATATATCAACAATTGTTTCCTTTCAGTACGGAGTACAACTACAGACTGTCAGAGAGAGAGAGAGAGAGAGAGAGAGAGAGAGAGAGAGAGAGAGAGAGAGAGAGAGAGAGAGACAGACAGACAGACAGAGACAGAGACAGAGAGGGGGGGGAGATAAACACCAAAGCCCATTTAACAACTCCAGTTTAAAAATAACTCTTACACCTGTGCAACAGACTCTCTCTATCTTCAGGACATGGATTCATGCTTTCATCTTCTACAGCTTCATCCATTCCTGACTGCTTATTTAATTCAATTATTGTACAGCATAAAAAGCTGCCATAACACTTTGATGATATTCCTCTGCAATCGGAAGCTTATATGGACTGGTACCTTGAAGTTGTTTGTACACAAGGACCATTTAAGCCCCAAACCAGGTCGTCGCCTAGCGTATAATATAGATAAGTGCAACGGATAGAGCATTCTAAGTCGTCGTCTTGTTGGAATCACGGTACTACCATGACATTAAATAAAAAAAATTCAATAACTTAAAATTTCTGAGTGTCCATGATCTGACCTATATTTATAAGTATAGATGAAACCTGGATGTTCACTTCAGTGTAGAGGACTGTTAAAGGACTGGAATTCAATCAATAAAACAATGTCTATTTTTTTAAAAACTTATAACTAGGATAAGCTCTCAAAAGATTATTTTTCCTTAAACATAACTTACACATTATTAACCAATCCTGGCCAGCCAAAGCCATATATGCTCTATTAAATGTTACCCATTTTCAGACTTGTTCCCATTTTTTCACACCATTAGTAACATGTGTCCTGTTTGGCCCACCACGTTAACAGGTACAATTGGGAAAGTCCTAAGATGTGCGGGGCCCAAGGCAACAAATGATGCCTTGTTCGCCTTGCCCTAGGGCCGGGTCTGGGCCTACTATCGTAGACGATCTATAGTCCGACTCTACATCGCCGTTTGTTTGTACTTCCTTACCTATTTCAATAACTACAACGTTTAATGTGATAAAAAAAAGTGCACATAATTAAATCAAGTGAATCATTGATTTATAATTTCTAACCTGACTGTGACCAGAATGGCACTCATACTGGCATTGCCTTGCACCTTTCTTTATTGGTGTGATCCCTCTCAGATTTTCATCATAGAGGTGACCTCCCTAGTGTCGAAATATGAAAGCTTATATATATATATATATATATATATATATATATATATATATATATATATATATATATATATATATATATATATATATATATACATATATAAATATGTATATAAATATGTCTATATATATGTATATATACGTGTGTATATATATGTATATATATATATATATATCTATATATATATATATATATATATATATATATATATATATATATATATATATATATATATATATATATATGTGTGTGTGTGTGTGTGTGTGTGTGTGTGTTTTGTAACCCCCAGTGTGAAGTGTGTGAATATGTATATAGAATTTTCAAATTTTATAAATTTAATTTTTTTAAAATTTGGATCAGGGTTTCGTACACCGTCCTACTCTAGTCTATATTAGCTCCTTCACCTTGTCTGGTAAAGGGCCTTATTTAGCTTAGTGATCTTTGTCAAGGATCAATGATGTTCTGTGTATGTTACTTGTTTTACACACGCATATACACATACATCTATACATCCTCTCATACATATCTATACATATACACACACACCCATACATATATATTTACTCCCATTAAGACTGGCTTTAATATCAAATTCATATTTCGAGTTGTTATTTAGATATTATACTAATTATACTATCTTCATGAGAGAGAGAGAGAGAGAGAGAGAGAGAGAGAGAGAGAGAGAGAGAGAGAGAGAGAGAGAGAGAGAGAGAGAGAGAGAGAGAGAGAGAGAGAGAGAGAGAGAGAGAGAGGTCCGACATTAGCATGTGGCGCTGGCATGTGTCTCTAAATTTGCTACACGCTTCCGTGACAGTTGCCATTATCTTCATTCACATGCTTTGGAGTCCTTATCTAAGTGTCAGTGGTGTGTGAAGTATAGAAGGAGAGAGTACAAGTTTGTGAGAAGCATAATCGATGAAAAGAAAAGTTTTTTTTTTTTGCAGCGTGCATGTGTGTATGTGCGTTTTATACCTCGTAGTTTTAGTGTGTTTATACCTCGTAGTTTTATGTGCGTTTATACCTAGTAGTTTTAGTAGTTTGTGATTGTACCCCGTTTTTGTGTTTTCGTAATATTCAAATTTGACCTTACCTTTGGAGATCCGATACGACACGTACTACCATAGCATAGACATCGTACCATCATCTGCTCCTTAATCAGTAAGGCCAAAACACTGTGCCACTGTTTTTGTTCTTTTTGTTTCTAATCATGTTATAAGGTATATTATTTCATACGAGGTATTTATTGTTTTTGCTAGTATGTTATTTGTTAATTTACGACTAAATTCGGCATATAATCCGAGCATGTTATACATTTTCAATTAAGGTTGAGTCCATTTTATTATAATTCACTTATATATGTCTTCATAATTCTATTTATAAAATGTATTAGTTCTGAATATATTTTCTTGTCAATGATATCATTTGTATATAGGAGTTGGTTTGATTCCACTCCTCCGTATTTTTCTCTAATTTTGTTTGTAATACTATTCCTTTCTTTCGAGTTTTTGTTACATTTTAAAATAACATGATTTTTTTGAATCTATATGGCTATTACAAAATCTGCAGGTTGGTATGGTTCTTGTTAGGTGCCTGTTGAAGGCCGTCTCTCCAGTCACCCATTTATCATCTAAATATAGGAACATCCTACTTTGTATGGCGGTTGATCCTATGCTCACCCATTTATTCCATATGCTTCCCCAATTTAAATTTGGTTTTTTAAAGCTCTATTTCGTGTTTCTCATTTAAAAAATATTCTATTAAATGTCATATATATTTTTGTCTTTGATTCAGGTTTCACTATTGTCCCTGTACATATATAGTAAGTCTCTTATTCGTAAGTCTCTTATTCTTCTACCGGAACTCGGTGGTTTTAATAATTTTGCAAGTATGTTATTTTTAAAAATAGAAGCATTAAAACAGCATAACTAGCAATAAAAGTAAATATAGATGGCTTCCCATGGAAATATGGGTGAGCTATTTATGTGTTTTCATTTCTCTTTTGGTCTAAATATGTATTTTTATTTAAATAGTGCATTTTTTCTATAAAAAATGTATTATCTTTCTCTCTATAACCTTCATCATTTTTACATTTAGATGTTCAGTGTTCATGATATAGTTGAGTTGACTATATATGTAAATTTTAGCAACCTGAATCTGCTCCATTAGATTGAGTTGTATTTTGACCAAATATCAATCTTTTCTTCTATCTTGATTAGTAGTTCACGATAGTTTAGGTGAGTTGAGTTCTCCCTATTTATTATTCCTAAAGCACTTGCTTGCTTTTTAATTAAATTAGGAGGGAGAACAGGGTGGTTACCCCTCCAGTTTCCGATCAGTAAGATTTCTGTCTTATCATGATTAATTGCTGATCCAGAGGCTTTTCCAAATTGTGTGAATTCATATTGTAGATGCTTAAAAGAGAATTCGTCTCTGGTAAAGTTTGTGCAGTCATCTGCGTGTAGCAAAGTTTTAAATTCTCCATTCAAATTAGGCATGTTAGTTCCATGAATGTTATCATTTTTATTAATGTTAGTATTTAAGAATTCTATTGCTATAATATATACCTGTAGAAACATTTTTAGGAGACAACCTTGTCTTACTGATCTTTGTATCATGAATTCCTCAGTTATTGCACCATTTATTGTTAAGTTAGATATTATATTTCTATACTTGGCTTTTATCCAATTAATTATATTTATTCCGAAACCACAAGATTCCAGTGCTTTAAAAATGAATTCATGCTCTAGTCGATCGAAAGCTTTCTCTTGATCGAACAAAAACATGACTCCTTTTTCACCCTTACTATTTAAAAAAATCAACTATTGATCCAATAGATAATGAATTTTTTAAAAATAGTTTTAACAATCAACTCGCAACTTTGGTTGACATCAATTATTGTATCTAGGCAAGATTTTGTCCCATTGGCAATAATTTTACTTAATATTTTATAATCAATACTTTAAAGTGCAATTGGTCGCCAATTCTTAATTTCATTCCTATTTCCCTTCCCTTTATATATTAGTGTAATTATCCCTTACCTCGTGGTTTTAGGCATTAAAAAGTATATTATTGTAAAATAATTCTAGTGCATCTATTAATTCATTTTGAAATTTAATATAAAAGTCAGATGTGATCCCATCTGACCCTGGCGATTTCCCTTTAATCAAGCTATTAATTGCTTTCTGATTTTCATTTTCAGTAATAAAATTGCCACATTGTTGGTTAGATATTTTTTATAAATAGTTTCCCCTATGTAGTTGTTTATACTGCTTATATCTATATTTTGAGCCTTATAAATTCCTGCATAGTACTCTTTAATGCCTTTCAAAATGTCATTTTTATCTTTATAAATTATAATAGTTATGCTATCTAGTTTCTTTTCCCTGCCTTTTTTATTTATATCCTTGTTTATATTCCTCTACCTTTTTATATAGTTCCCCGAATTTCCCCGCTCTTATTTTTATATCTTGAGTAGTATTTAGTTCTATTTGTTTTTCAAATGTTTGACAAGTTTCTTCTTCTGTTTTAGGGCCCTTTTTACTCTGAATTTTGCTATATTTCTCTTTTATCCATTTTTTCTGTATTTGTTTAGTTTTACTGTAATATTTTGAAATTTTTTTTATTTTCTTTTTAAAGTTTCTTAATTATCCATTATATCTTCATAATTTTCTGTATTAAATTCTTTTAACCTTTGATGAACGCTCACATACTCGTTGTCTAGTATGTGGGCACTGTTCATCTTTCATAGTCCTTGACCCCATTTAATTCTAATACTGAGCATTAATTCTAGTAATACCGGATTATGGTCAGATATTTTTTTTCAGTTAAAATCAGGGATTTTACTAATGCATCAGTATATCCTTCGGATATATAATGTATCTAATCGAATCCCCTTGTTTTGTGCATATTTCTATGTAAATTTCCTTTTATTTCCATTGCAGTATCTAAAAGCATCTATTAGTTTATTTGTTTTCAAAGAGCATTTATTAATTAATGTAATTTTTTATCATAATGTAGTAGTCCTTCACTTTTATCTAGATCTGATAATCCCCAATTAAAATCTCCTCCTATGATGTAGGCTTCTAGTGAATAACGTTTTAGATGTATATTCAAGTTAGTTAAAAAGTTAGTTTTCCTTGGACTAGTTCTCTCAAGTGGAACATATATATATATATATATATATATATATATATATATATATATATATATATATATATATATATATATATATATATATATATATATATATATATTAAGGATATTCCATTTATTTATGTTTATGTGTAGTAGTCGTCCTTGAAATTTATTAGGTGTTTTACACAATTCTAGGTTTAATCACTTAGGGGTGCATCGCACAATTGTAACCACCCCAGATTTACTCTCTATTGGGTGGTATCTTGTGAAAACTATGGCGTTTAAATCCTCTTCTAGTTTTTTTCACTACTTGCGCTGACATACCTTGTGTCTCTTGTAATAATATAATATCATAATTTTTTGCTTGTTCTGTAAGTTTGTTAATTTTTTTTAGCAATACCATTGATGTTCATAGTCAGGATTTGTAGGTTTAATCCTCCATCTTGGCTATATCAATGGTATGTATGGTTATGATATATGGAGGTTAAATGTTATATAAATAGTTATTTAATTAGTCAATTTAATAGAAATAGTATATCTTTTAGTTGATATTGAGTTTTTTAGTTCTGTATTCTTCTATGCTAATTGTGCGTCTTTTGTCGTCCCTTGTCAGGGATACGGTAAGTCTTACTGGTAATGTTTCTTTATTTGTTTTCATTAAAAATTTTTTCTGAGATCTATGTTTTCTAATGAAACTAATTAATTCTTCCTCAGATGGTGTATTCGGAGTGGAACCTGATATTTTTCTCTTATTATCTGATTTGGGTGTTGATGTCGCGATGTTGAGTTTTATTGGTGTTTTTACCAGTTTTCTCTTTATTTTGAATCAGAGATTCTCCGGTGTTTTTCAACATTAAAGTTTCTTCCACCATTCGTTCTCTTTGTTCATCAAATAAAGGGTTTGTAGGAGTTGGAGGAGCGATCTCATAAGCCAGAGTTATGTCTGTTTTTTGTGTAGACAACTCGCCGAAATCTAGCTTTATCAATACGAAGTACGGAGCTGTCTTTCTCTCCTCTAATTTGGTTTCTTTTTCCATTTGTTTATGTTGTTGTTTTTGTCTACGTTTTTCTCTTTTCTTTTATTTCTTTTTTTCCGTTGAACTCGTCTGATCTGCAGATTCCCATTTATCTGTTTCCTTGGCTGGTTTAGCCTCATTGATAACCATTTCTTTTGCAGTTTGTTCTACTTTGTCTGCCTGTGTGTCTATAGTGTTTTTATGTTCACTTGGTTCCTCTCCTGAGTCTAGATTAGGATCTGGAATGTTTAAGGCCTGTATGTTGGCTATATAATTTTTCTGAACAACCGTTTGCAGGGTGGAATCTTTTTGGTGTCTTCCTCCGAAACGCTTAAGTTCTATTTTGCATATATATATATATATATATATATATATATATATATATATATATATATATATATATATATATATATATATATATATATATATATATATATATATATATATATATATATCAAATAGTTTCTGGTGAGCTGTAAAAGTTCTACTGATTGTAGTTAAAATTAAGTTATAGCCCTACGTCATTGTCACGATCTACCTAGGTGAATGGATGTTTATCCAACTGACACTAATCCCGTGTTTAATCTGTGGAAAAACACCGCGAGCAAGAAGCCAAGCAAGTCGTAGTCGCCAAAAAGTTCTTTGTACAGAACAGGGCATGGTAAATTACACCTGGGTGCTAATCCTTTAATAGGACATCACTAGAGCCATTTGTAATAAAATGATCGGCAACTTATATTGACAGTTCCGCTCATTTACAACTTGGGAATGGTTAGTCCACCGAATCCAATCAGAATTAAGCTAGTGGGTGGGCATACCTCAAAGTTTCGAGGATATTAAACTGACTCCATCCCAAAATTATTTAGTAGACCGAGGCAGATTACTAGGTGATTGCACGATTAAAGGCTACTCCGAGATACGCACTCGTAAATTTGGCGTGAATCGCGGGGAAAAGATTGGAACAAAGAAAGCTTCAAAAGGTAGATATTCGATTGATTTTGGACTCGCACATTGCAACGCCGTAACTGTAAGTACTAATATTATGTTTACGCAATTACTAACAGTATTGTTAAAATGAAGAATTACTTTGTAGAGTTTCATTTGTGTACTTATTTGAGATTTGTATTGGAGTTAGGAAATGATTTATGTAAGCAAGATTATGAATGTATGTTTGAATATGTTCAGAGCATAGATAGTTGCATATTTATATGTTTGTATGATTTGTGATGCAAAATAGATTTGTAAGGTTATTATGTACTGATGTGAATCAATTATCGTTGCCTGTATACGAGTAATTGATATCGTGCTTTATGATGTGTTATTATGTTATGATTTTACATTGTGTTTACCATTCATGAATGTATGAGTATTTCGGTGGAAATGGATGCGTGACCCATGAAATCTGATAGCCTTATCTGATGATAAGTTATCTGGGATTAGTGTGAGTTTATGTACCCAGCAAAATAGTACACACTCCTTGTGTTTTATAGGAAGCTTTCCGGGTGGGATAACTTCAGTTAGAAGGAGAGTCCCGAGAGTCTGAGAGAGAAGACTGAAGTAAGACTGTCGGTACCGTCAGGGTCGACGGATTGGAGTCGACGAAAAGAGAAGTGGAGGTGGAGAGGAAATTCGAAAGAGCAAAGGAGGAGTAGAAGTGGAGAGGAAAGTTGAAGGAGTAAAGGAGGAGTGCAGGAAAAATTTAGAGAGACAGATGAGTAGAACCAAGGACAAGGCGAAATTCTCACACTGATTCAGATGATGAAATAGGCACAAAAGGGTCGAGCGATTGGGAAGCTTGCATGTTGAAATTTTATTATTAATTAAATTGTTTTATTTAATTCCACCCTTTTGTACTTTTGTATTTAACTGTTTAATTTCACCCTTTAGTACTTTTGGATTTAACTGTCGGCATTGCTGACTGGGGGCTCAGAACCATATTCACCTACTTAACTTCTGAACCATAATCGAGCCTGGGTGGGTGCCATACCTAAATAAATTTGGAAACACCCCCACCCCATTTTCATATAACCAAAACCGGACACGGGTATTAAAATAAAACCCCCTGTAACACTGGGGCATAACACTCAAGGGTATAACTACCCCCTCCGTAACAGTCATTCACAATCATTCTTGCACTCATGAAAACAAATACATGGTGATACATTGACATCGCCACTAAAATATATTGTCCTAATATTTTTCTTCAATCCTGTTGTTATAGTTGCAGATATGATATAACATGTATTATTATTCCTTTAAATACTTTTCAATTTCTAATATCCATAAGACAGAATTTTATTAATTGAAAAAAAAATTCTTCTAATTCTATCTTTGTCTCCAGAAGTCAGATTTGGAACTCTTTAACTGTTCTAGCATACTGTTTCTTTTGCTGATTTTTCTTTTCAACCAGTTTCCACTTTAGGTTTCTTTCTTTTATAACTTTCGAATGTAGCTGCATGTTGGTAGTAGGTAACGTTGATCGAAATCTTCGAAGCAACGGCATAAGTGCCGGTGATCCTGTATAATGAATTGATGTATTTCGATACTCCAATATCGATAAATATTTTCCATTTCTCTTTGCATTACAGAGAATTTCTTTGACAGTTTGAATGGTTCTGTGATGTGTCGAATTTTGAAAACTCTTATAAGCTTTGGTAAAGGAATTGTATCAAAGTCAACTTAATTAAAGTAGAAAGGGCTAGAGATAGTTAGATGATTATTTTCATTTCATCTCTGAACGTCAAAAGGGAATTCGTTCTAGCCGACGTAACATGACCGAGTCAGATGCTATGGTACAAGAGAATGACATAAGACCTTTCCCAAAATTGACCGGTTAAAGGGCAGCAGCTGGCTATAGATGATTGTTCAAAGTAATGATTAATTACGGCATGATTAGTTGTTTAGTTGTCTGGTCAATCCAAAAATTCTACGAAACAGGTTTAGGATACAGTCTATTCCGATTGGTTAATATGGATTTATGGGCGTTACTCTGTAAGAAATTAAAGGTTTTACTTTAAAAAAATTCAGCAGTCTTCAATCTTTCGCGAGGAAAGTTAGGTGGACTCCGAATTCGTAGCAAGTACGTTTTCGTTATTGAGTAAGGGGCCAGATAGTTGTCTCAGTTAGGAGACGGACTATACGTGAGATTCGTGGAAACGAATAAAGAAACGGCAAAAGGTACGCAATCTTAGTTTCCCGATTTTAATATGTTATTTCATTTGTTGATCTATTTCAAATGTATTCTTAATATGATGTATGTATGTATGATTTCATTTTGCAGGATTTTTGTGAAATGCTAGTCATGACATTTTATTCTTTGATTTTCTAATTATCAATTCATTTGGAGAATTGGCAAGATTGAATGTAATTAAAATTTCATTAGATTAGTTGAAAAGATTGCATGTAATTGAATCTTTAATACTTAAGAGTGACTAGAAATTTTCATGAATGATTTAAGGAATGATGGGAAATATTTCATAGTTTTATGGATTAACTCTGTCTAAAATGAGTATGACCTAACATTACATGTGTATCCATATACTAGTTTGTAATATTTAATTGATCACTTAAGTGTATATCTATATGCTAGTTTGTAATATTTAATTGGTCGAGTAAACTATTTTAGAATAGTTAGATCTGGAGGTCAAAGCCATATGTAACTAAACAGAGTAAGAAGTCAAAGGGGGTTTACATACGGGTTCATACGGCTGAGATGAATTTAATTGACATTCCCTAGCGTGACCCGAATTAAGGTCAGGACAAGCATTGACCATTTATGTAAACATAACAGTTAGAGAGCAAGGAGTTACTGTGGCAGAATTTATGCCTTTCGTTTTCTGAGCCGAATTAATGTAAAAATATAAATATACTTGGGAATGTGACCTATTGTCTATTGCGAGACATTTTATTTTTTGAAGGAAACAGCTTTCCTGGATTCACATGAGAAATCCCTGAACAATCACAGGACCAGAACAAGTTCTACGCAGAAATCTAAGTCCAGAGACGATTGTTAAGTCAGAGTTCGACGGATAAGAGTCCAAGACGAAGCAGCTAGACAAAGATCGGCAGAGCAGGGACGAACGGAAGTCTTGATGTCCGCATAAAATAGGTGATGAAGTCTCTCATCGTTGCACTCAAAGGTCACATCTCATTGGCAATGAAGATAGTAATTTAACGTTGAAAGTAATTTTACATTTAAAGAAATTTGTATTGTCTTTTTATTTGAGTACATGTTAGTGCCATTTTCCTTCTTTTGTAACGAAGTCATTGATTTCTTTCCATTTTAAATTCTGTTGATAAACTGATTAAATTTTATATTTGTTCATTGAAAGGGGGCTCGTTTTGTTATTTCTTCAATATACTTATTCAGTGATCTGCATTCTTCTTTCTATCTATCCACACTGGGTAAAGTACACCGCGGAGGTCATACCCTAGTAACGAACCGTAGTGAAAGAGGTTGGTGTGTTTTGCACGCCGCCAATTTGTCACAGGTTCTTTCTGCTAAAGCATTAGACTGTGGATATTTGGTACTTGACGTAGTGTGTTTCAATCCCGATGTTTTTGCAAACTGACCATATTCTTTTGAGGAGGTCTGTGGTCCATTATCATTCCTTGCTCCTCGTGGTATTCCATGTCTTGCAAAAACTCATTTTGTGTGTGTGATTAATGTGCTTGCTTGTGTATTTTCTAACTTGGCAACTTTAAAATACATGGAGCAATAGTCTACTATCAAAACATAGTTGTTATTATTCCACATAAACAAATCTGTTCCAACCATTTCCAGTTGTGCAGTAGGTTAACAATAACAATGGTTCTTTCTGATTTGACTTTCTGTATTCCTGGAAAAGTGCAGAAATTCGATACTGTATCAGCAATCTGTGCATTCATGCCAGGCCAATACATTATGTTTCTTGCTCTTTGCTTTATCTTCTCAATGCCCATATGACTATTGCAACTCTTTTAGCATTTTATTCTGAAGAGCATCTGATATTATAATCTTCTCTCCTTCTAGAACTAATTCGTCCATTTCTGAAAGTTCATCTCTACAGTTCTAGAAATTTCTGATTTCAAATGGTACGAGATGTTTATCTGTTGGCCATCCCTTTTGAATCGTTTTTCTTAATTTGGTGTTTTTATCATCACGTTTTGTTCCATTCTTTATTGCTTCTAACTATGTATCTGCAATCTGTATATTTGTCATAATCATGTGCACATAGCTCTCAATTTCACTATCCATATTCATCTCAGATAAATTCGTCTGTCTGTATGCTCTAGACAATGTATCTGCTACAATTAACTCTTTTCCTGGACAATACATTATGTCAAAACTGTACTTCTACAGTCTTAAAAGCATTCTCTAAAGTCTTGGAGGTGTGGCAGATAGAGCTTACTTGAGAATTGATTCGAGAGGTTTATGATCCGATTCAACTTGTACTTGACGACCATATGTATATTGATTAAATCTTTCAAGACCAAATAATACAGCAAGCAGTTCTTTTTAGATCTGTGTATATTTTCTTTCTGCATCTGTCAAAGACTTCGATGCAAATGCTATGGGTTTGCCTGACTGCTATAACACTGCTCCAGGTCTTGATTTTGATGCATCACAACTAACAATGACAGGCTTCTTAACATTGAAGTATTTCAACACAGGTTATTTATTAATACATGTTTGATCTCTTCAAATGCATGTTTCTTTGCAGTTTCCCAAATAAATTCAGTGTCACTTTTCAAAAGTGTTCTGATTAGCTCTGTCACTGTAGACATATTTGGGATAAATTTCGCTAGGTAGTTGACTGTACCAAGTAATCTTTTAATTCCTTTCTTGTCCGTCGGATGGGGCATTTTTGTTATTGCTATTACTTTTTCTGGGTCAGATTTAATACCTGATGATGTCAACATGTGTCCCACTTAGCACACTTCTGTTAGTCCAAATTGGCATTTTTCCAGATTCAGTGTCAGATTTAGTTCCTAGCATCTCTTTAAAACTTTCTTTTCAGTTTCCCATCATGATTTTCCTTTGAAGTTCCCCAAATAGCTATGTCATCTATATCAGTCTCCACCTCAGGCAGGTCCTCAAAACAAACACTGTGACAATGCGTTTCTGAAACATTCCTTGAGCCGATTTAATACCAAAAGGCATTCTTATGTAGCAATATCTACCAAATGGGGTGTTAAATGTTGTTAGTAATTGGCTTTCCTTATCCAGAGGTATTTGCCAGTAACCATGATTGGCATCTAGTTTGGAGAAAACCTTAGCTCCACCCATCCTTGTGGTTATATCTTCAAATGTAAGAGGCTGATAATACTCTTGCTTTTTAGCTTGATTAAAATTTATTGGATCTAGACAAAATCGTAGTTTTCTTAATGTCACGGTCTACCTAGGTGGACGGATATTTATCCAACTGACACTAATCCGGTGTTTGATCTGTGGACAAACGCCGCGAGCAAGAAGGCAGCGAGTAGTAGTCGCCAAAAAGTTCTTTGTGCAGAACAGGGCATTGTAAATTACACCTGGGTGCTAATCCTTTAATAGGACATCACTAGAGCCATTTGTAATAAAATGATCGGCAACTTATATTGACTGTTCCTCTGATTTACAACTTGGGAATGGTTAGTCCACCGAATCCAATCAGAATTAAGCTAGTGGGTGGGCATACCTCGAAGTTCGAGGATATTAAACTGACTCCATACCAGAATTATTTAGTAGACCGAGGCAGATTACTAGGTGATTGCACGATTAAAGGCTACTCCGAGATACGCACTCGTAAATTTGGCGTGAATCGCGGGGAAAAGATTGGAACAAAGAAAGCTTCAGAAGGAAGCTTTCCGGGTGGGATAACTTCAGGTAGAAGGAGAGTCCCGAGAGTCTGAGAGAAAAGACTTAAGTAAAACTGTCGGTACAGTCAGGGTCGACGGATTGGAGTCGACGGTTCGACGAGGAAGTCGACAAAAAGGGAAGTGGAGGGGAAATTCGAAGGAGCAAAGGAGGAGAAGTGGAGAGTAAAATTGAAGGAGTAAAGGAGGAGTGCAGGAGAAATTTAGAGATACAGATGAGTAAAACCAAGGACAGGGCGAAATTCTCACACTGATTCAGATGATGAAATAAGCACAAAAGGGTCGAGCGATTGGGAAGCTCGCATGTTGAAATTTTATTATTAATTAAATTGTTTTATTTAATTCCACCCCTTTGTACTTTTGTATTTAACTGTTTAATTTCACCCTTTAGTACTTTTGGATTTAACTGTCGGCATTGCTGACTGGGGGCTCAGAACCATATTCACCTACTTAACTTCTAAACCATAATCGAGCCTGGGTGAGGCCATACCTAAATAAATATTGGAAACACCCACCCCATTTTCATATAACCAAAACCATACACGGGTATAAAAATAGTTAATTAAACCCCATAACACTCTAGGGTATAACTAAAAAACCCACCGTAACACTTAACTTGGGATTTTCAACAACTATTAATGAACCGACTCATACTGTTGGTTCATCTACTTTCCATATTACATTTTTCCGTTGTATCTCTTCCAAAGTTAATTTAAGTGGTTCTCGTAAAGCTGTATGAACATTCCTTGGTGGAATGATGACAGGTTTCACACTTTTGTCAACTGCGATATGATAGTTTTGTTTCAAACATCCTAGACCTTTGAACGCACTGGTGAATTATTTCACGATATGATTGTTCTTATTCCTGTGAACATTGCAATCAACTTGTATTAATTACAAATCTTGAGACGCTTTGAACCCAAGAATAGGCGGTCGGTTTGTTTTTGTGATATAAAAATCAAGTTCTTGATTCGTGCAGTTTAATTTGCATTTGCCGATGACAATTAGTTTGTTACAAGAGTAGCTTGTGAAACAGGTCGTGGCCCCTTCCCATTGTCTCAATATATTTCTCGCTTTCGTCATCATGATGATAATGATGTTGATATAATTCTCTCTCTCTCTCTCTCTCTCTCTCTCTCTCTCTCTCTCTCTCTCTCTCTCTCTCTCTCTCTCTCTCTCTCTCTCTCTCTCTCTCTCTCTCTCTCTCTCTCTCTTCAGTGTATTTTAGAATGATTTATATTTTAATCATAATTGTATGTTTCCACTTTAATATATGACACCAAAAATTGACTCTTGTCAAAATGTGTATTTGAAAAAAAAAAAAAAGGCTTGGCGATACATTACCCTTCTCTTACGTATGATTGCATAGCATGTATGTATTAGGGTATAGCAGTGTGTCTATACATACTATCACCTGCGCCTTCTTGTGCATGATAGTATAGTATATTTGCGTGAGTGTGTCCATTTCATGACATTTCTGTTACATCGTACCCAATAGTTTTTGGCAAGTAGTGTGTGTGTGTGTGTGTGTGTGTGTGTGTGTGTGTGTGTGTGTGTGTAAACACTCCTCTTTTCGGTAGACACTAATGGTGTGTGCTCTGAATGTAATTAAAAACAAGTTGTAACTCTGTCTAAACATTTTAACATTAAAGTTCTCGTACACAACCGTGTGTGTTTGTGTGTGTGTGTGTGTGTAAACACTCCTCTTTTCGGTAGACACTAATGGTGTGTGCTCTGAATGTAATTAAAAACAAGTTGTAACTCTGTCTAAACATTTTAACATTAAAGTTCTCGTACACAACCATTTTAGATGTTACTATAGCGCGTGTATTAAAATACCTATTGTTTTCGTTCGATAAGAGGGGCGTGTGTGGGATTGGAATGAAAATGTGTCAGTGAGATAGTATCTAAATTGTTAGCATTACATTTCTTGTGAATCTCTGTATGTAAGTAATTATTGCCTGTATATGAGCACTTTTACCTACTTCTTTTGGTAGTATGCTGAAATGTATGTAAGTATAGTCAGTGCATAACCACTTGTATTCTTTTCGTTGGGTAGTATATTTACATAAGACCTTACAGGACCCTAAGCACTGAAAAATATGGTGCCTATTCACATGTCAAACTACAACCCCCATTAAAAACATTAAAAAAAAAAACAATAACAAAATAACTTCCCCCCAACCCTTACAATAGTAAGAGCTATAATGGTTAGAAAACAAACATGTTGCCTTCTTTCCAAATCAAAACTCTGGAACATGCAGATCGAAATGGTCATTAATAATTCATCCAGTTTTATCATCAACAATGAATCTGAATTTTATGTTGGGCTGGTGTTTTAAATGCGAACATAGTGTGCTTAATGGGTAATTAGGCATTGCATGCATGTAAGCATATCGCGTCTATAAAGACCCCTACCCTGATATTATCGTACAGCACGTTTCAGTTAGGGTATAACGAGTGTATAAACACTCCTGTCCTTTTCATTAGATAGCAGGGATTGTGTTTGATTATATTTTTTTTAAAAGCTGGTGCTGGATAGTATATACAGTGTCATAAAATATTATAAAACCAATTTTCAAATTAGTAGTCTTCTATCAGGGATTTCTCAGCCAAACCCCTTTTTGTACTTGGACGACAATATGATTTTACCCCTACAAAATTCTCCCGTTAGTCTAAGCAAAATACAAAAACAATTTCTGTATCGATTACCTAGCTCGATGACCTGTCACTGAATCATCATAGTCAACAAACAAAATAGAGTTGGCCAAGAAATAATCCCTATTACAAGACTACTGCGGTTTTAATTTCATATTTCCCACAAAATTTTACTATACCTAACACGCTGGGTTCTTCCAAATCAGGTCACAAGTCTGACTATTAAATGCTTATGCGCTATAAAAAAAAACCTCACTGGGATTTACGGGTAATAAAAAAAAAATCGATAATTATATATTGCACAACACAGTCTCTAAAGAAATCAGTACCAGTTACCTTAAACATAAAAATTAAAATACTACAATACTGGATAAAGAATTATAAGATCTAAATACGTGTATATGTTTAATGTTTATCTGTTAGATATCTTTATATATTTAAATTTTAGCTGTATATCTATAAGAGTCTAGTGGCCGAGTGGTTAAGGCGTACAGATAAACGTTCGATCGACAAGTGAAAACGACTTCATGGGTTAGTATAAAAAAGCGATTGATATATTGCCATCATAGGCGATAAATGCTTTATGGTGGTGGTTCTAATGGGGAACCTGCGATGCATGGAAAAAGGACGAGATATACATTAATGGGTAATTGCAAATTTTTAAAAGTAATTAATCCAGGTGCAACTCGCCCGGCCCTCCATAGCCTCAAAGGACGTTCATTTTAAAGCAACTGGGGTTCACTTGGGGTAGGAGGCATGCTTGATGACAAATTAACAAACCAAAACTACTCTTCGCACTTAGCGTTCCAGCAATTGCTATGGAAAAAATCTCTAAACTATCCAACAACTGCAAATGAAAAATATAAAAATTACCAAGATTTAAGAGATATCAAACGTCATTCAAACTGGTTGACGGTACTTCCTTTTAATTATTTTTATAGTATGGTGGCTTTGTGAGTATTGTAAAAATGTATTATTTTACACAGCCACTTGCTGAGATAGTTTTAGAGTCTCAGCATTTTTATTATAAAACTCTCATCGTCGTGACAAAACAAATACAAATTAATCTTACTATCGATGAGAGATCTAATTTCTATCATCTTGATTAAATTTTCATGTGAGACTATTGATTTATTGACATAAGACTTTTTCAGCTAGTTGCAGGATCAAGCATACATTGTTGACTAGCGGAAGTATAAACATTCAGCACGCAATATAATGTTGTCCATATTGAATTATTATTCGATGCGTTGTAATTGCCATTCATAAATATGTTCAACATTAGCATTTATTCGACCTCGTAGTTGAAATTTCCACATTGCAACGGCCGCTTGACACTGTAGTTTGATTCAAAAGTTGAGTGTATCTCCGTTTGTGATCTAACCCGCCAGATACAGAGCTGTTAAACGCAAACACATAATCTGGCTTATTTTCAGGATAATAACTTGATACATGTGCAAAAAAAACCCCCCGACGATTATTAACAGCATTAGCGAGATGTGGAATATGACTGTTATTGGTTTTAACTAGTTTTGTACCATCACCAATCGCAAGTGATTGGCCAACACTATCCACGTACATATTTACAAGATCGGATGCTGAAACAGATATATACGTATTATTTATCTTATTGTCAACCATATCAATTGCACCTTCAAATATGCCTCATGTTTGTTTTGTTTTCTTAAGATAAGCGGCATCCACAGCAATAATCGTACTTGCTGATGTTGAACTTATTTCAGCGTCCACGTTTTGTTTACTTATAAAATTAAATGAGGCGACTGGATTAAAAACATGGCCGCGTCTCACGAGATTTTGCTACTCGTGATGCAATATTCCCTGCTATCATATCGTCGACGTAATTTTTATTTGCTAAATCTGATGTTGCTGATGGAATTGTCGTAGATGTTATCTTTGTCGATCCCATGCCTAGATTTTCCACCATAGTGTTGCCGGATTTTATTGCAAAGTTGTCTTAGGCAAACTTTACGTTTGTTAAAAAAATCGTTATTGGTCAACGTTGTGTTATCGAGCTGAGTGTTAAATATGAATATCCCGATCATATCTATATTTCAAGCCATTGTCCCACCAGTAAGTGACAACTAGTTATTATCGACCGCGCTAAGCTGCGAATAAATTACTGCTTGCGTGTTATTTACGTCAGGAAGAGGGTATTCGGTTTAAAGAGTTATTAGTTTTCCATATTGATATTTCAATTTATTTTCCCACCGCTCACCTATAACTTGCTATTATCTCGTCTTAAGTTGTGCGATGCTTACTGCTTGTGTGTTACCTGTCATTGTACCTCCAGATATTTTGAGCTAGTTTGTTAAGTTTCTCAGGCAATATCAAGTACTTAAAAATTTAAACTGGGACAGTTATGTTATGTTGTTAGCTACATCGATCAAACAGAAGATATTTAATATGACAGAGTTAAATGATACTACTGAAATATCTCTAACATCACAAGCGAATATGTAATCCAATCAATCTTCCTAAAATATTCCCTTGCTAACCAGCGACAACTTTATCTTATTTCTGTTTTTGAATTACATGCTGTACTTTTCATTGTCAATCATAATCGTCTTATGCTTACCTCGAAAAAGAATTCTTTTCATCTTTAACATAGTATCATCTACTGTTATTTCTTTCATATATCACATTTCAAACAAAATTTACTGAGTGTCGTTTTCCGTATTTCACAGCTCTGTTCAGTATCATAACAACAAGCAAATCGTCTTTGACACGTAGCTCCTGTATCAGATCTAACATAATAACATATCACCATGAAGATAAGCTCGAAGTTGATTAAATTTTGTTTTAGGTATGAACTGCCATTATACACGTTGCATTTTTATTCTCGTATTTGGGCTCGATCTCTTCATTTATTTACATTACCGTAAAATCACAAGGAACCCTGATATAGGTATTTCACACAAACCATGTGTGCAAATTTAGTTTATATATATATATATATATATATATATATATATATATATATATATATATATATATTATTTTGCACACATGGTTTATGGCGTTCGGTGTTCAGATCCACTAGTGCAAACTCTGCGTGTTTGAGTCTCAAAATATGCTAAAAGTATATTATCCTGCATTCGGAGACAGATGCTATTATAGTTAGGGAACCCGGGGAACTTCCTCAAAATCCACATTTGACAAATTACACTATCCTCTCATACCACTCTTGTAGTAGATACAATTTTACACTTCCCGGTTGGAGGAGGGGAGAATGTACAAAATTTGTTGGACGTAGACAAGAATCCGCCGTCATCACCATTTATATATATTTATGTTCATCAATCGTCCAATTATATGTTTGTGCGGGCCTAGAGATAAATTAGTTAAGTTTGTAAAATTAAGATTGTATGTAACCTCTGGACCATCTAGGATGGAAGAAGGAGATAATGCAGCAGAAAACTACTGAATATAATAATAATAATAATAATAATAATAATAATAATAATAATAATAATAATAATAATAATAATAATACAAAAGACCGAGTCAGCGAACCATATAACTATGTCTAAAAATTAAACTTGAATTATTTTATTTTAAAGAAATTTTTATTATTTAATTATTTACGGAAATATTAATGATATTATTTCTGCTATTGAAAAATAAAAACATAACGGAATAAAGATGTCTCATAATGTTAATCATCAGAAAATTATGTGCGATTTTGAATCATTATAACAACGAAAATTTTTGAAAATACACGTTACCTTCCAATTATAGATTCATGAAAATAATTTATGAATCTATATTAGAATCCTTTTCAATGTTAGACGACACACAGATAAAACTATTTGTAACTCTTGCACGTTCAATCAAAAAAAAAATAACAACCGAATTGTCTCATGAAGACGAAAGAAAAAAGATTGTAAACAATCGTGTAATGCAATTGAGAAAGATTATATTATTTGATTCTGTCAAAAGTGATACAGGTGACAGTGAAGGTGTACCCTTGACTCTGGTGATGGCTAAATAAAAGCCCTTGGTAAAATTGACAGAGTCGAACTACATAAAGTAAAAAAAAAATATTTATTTATTTTGGTTTTGTTATTTTAGGTATCATTGGCTCACCTACAGTGTACATAGTTAGTTGACATATTCAAATGTTATCTGCTGATAATATTTTATTAAAAATTCAGATTTGTATATTTTGCTTGCGATAAATTGTACCGATTGTGGATTTATCAAAAAGTATTTGGCAGCTGCATTTATTGATGGAAAAGTTTTATCTTGGTTAGTTTCTCCAGTTACGGCTTTAATAACTATTTTTCCAAATATTTTAATTTTCCAGTATTTCCACGTGTAGAATTCTGACTTCGTGTAATAATTTGCAGGTTACATAAATAAATATTTTTGGAATTTCCATCAATTTGATCAATTACAGTTATATGTTTAATAACCCCATGAAAACATTCGTAGATGAATCCGCCTGATAGATATTTTTTTTTATTTCCAATGGTATTGAAATTAAATAACCAAATTTATTAAGCCTACCGACTGTTTTGCAATCGACAATTTCTGATCATACCATCACGAGATGCTTCATGATGTTTAATTTTAGGATGGGTTACAAATAAATTTTGCTCCATTTGTATAATAATGTTATTTGTCTCAATTAATATTTTGAAATCTAGCGAGATAATCTTCTGAGGATTGTATAGGAGACTCGACATTTTTTGTGTATCATAATATCTTTTTAGGTCTCTGACTCCAACACCACGCTGCAAACACGGTTTTGGTCCTGGACTCCCGTGTCTAACGCTTTGCATATGATTGCAGCAGAATTCATTTGCATATACTTTTTTACTAGGAGAAGGATTTCCAAATATATAAGCCAATTTTAACGTTTCTTTGTTGATCTTGACAGACTTCCAAAATAAATTTAGTGTTTCGATACTTGAGCTGGCTTTAACAAATGAGGATGTAAACAAACGTATCCGTAAAGCCAAGAAGGAGTTTCGCGACGATGTGCGGTTCATATGTTGTCAACATTCAGAGTTGGAAATATCAACACTACTATATTGAATGACAGACGATGAGAGAGATTATTAACCACCTTGATGTTCAAATACATTTTATTTTAATAAAATTTATTGTAAGGACAGACTATGATATATGGATTTTTCGTGACAAGCATGATCCTGTTCAAATCTAGTCAGGAAATAATATTGTCCTCCTAAATAAAAATTCCAAACCAGGATTACTGAATGGTATTGACAAACTGTATTATGATCGAGCGTATCTGTGACTGCGGTTGTCTATGCTATATATTCGCTGAATAATAAGCCTGACTTTAATGATCCCAAGCCGATGAGACTGTCAGAGTCAAGAAAAAAAGTGTAGCTGAACGGGTTACGGAACACTTTATAAACGCTATACGTGGTAACGGTTTAACAGATTTGCGACGTAAAAACATGAATACATGGACAGAAGCAGTTAAAGATGCTGGAGCATCTATTAAAGATGTTGCTGATCTGGGAAAGATATTAAAATTTCGAATAACAGGGAAGACGTTATCCGTTGAGATTTTGTATAAATCGACATATGAATCAAGAGGAGCTTGATAGATATTATTGATCATAACGCACTCGCATGGACTTTAGCATTATTAATATTTCCACGAGAGAGAACAATTAAATTTTATAATGGTCATAAGGCACCATCCACTGCTACCAAATTCTATTTTAATGACTATAATAGGCCCATCTGGATCTGATAAGACACAATTAATACTTAATCTGATAATGCGGTGGCTCAAGTGGAATAAATTATATTTAGTAGCACCATTTGTAAATGATCAACGATGTTATGAAGTACTTAAAGATTTTAATAAAAATGCGAAATTATTGGACGAAGATAAAAATGATATTATTGATTTTATCACCGATATTGATTAAGCTCCATCTGTAGATGACCTAGCTGGATTTATTAATAACCTCGTAGTTTCTGATGACCTAATGCTTGACAAACAATTGAATCCAGCTCGGATATTTTCTAGAGGCACACAGAATACTGACGTGATTTATGTTACTCAGTGATATACACAAATATCTAAAGTGAACAGAAATAACTGCAATATTTTAGTTGTTTTTAATGGAGTAGATAGTTATACCTTACAAAATATTTAATATCCCTGGTGTTCAGCGGATATGAACATGATTATGTTTAAAAACTTTTTTGAAAAGCACTAGTTGTTTCGTTCGGATTTACAACAATAAATCTACATGACCCAAGATCTAGATATCGTATAGATCTGGATAAGATTTTTGGTTAATTACTACAGCAGCAGAGAGGGTGAACGACCAATACTGAGTGACCCGGCGAGTAAACGAAACACATAATAATAATAATAATAATAATAATAATAATAATAATAATAATAATAATAATAATAATAATAAAAAAACAAACCAAAGAATCGGAGATAAAGTAACGAGATAAGCAAAACCAATTAGAAAAACTCTCGGTCAGTTAGATGCTTTGGTTTAGCGTTACCGATATTATTTTTCATCCTTCGTAGAAACATTATTTTTTCGTAGACAAATGTCATTCAAACAAGTGGTCTGTTGACTTCCTCTGCTGCTAGCGTCAAAGATAAAGTAACCCAATTAGAGAAATCTTATGGCCAGTTAGAGGCTTCAGTTTGCCGTTATTGACCATATTGTTTCATTTTCGTAAGAACCTTTATTTTTCATAAATAATGTCTCAAGCAAATGGTATGTACACACTATCTTCTGTTACCCCACCCACCACGCAACAATGAAAATAAATATAAAAGGCCATGTAAAGAGCGCATCTTCATGGTGTTGCGTGGATGCAGCGCATTTAGTATTTAGTTATCCATATAATAAAGAACGTAATGGGAACTCTGTGTAGTTAAGAATCATATGCAAGAAGTTACCACAGGAGTCTGCAGTTTTATCAATAAAACACGACAAAATTTCTGATAACATGAAATCGCATTAACGGTATCATAATTTTTACGGTTTAAGGTGATTTCATGTCAGAAATTTCGTCGTGCTTTATTGATAAAACTCCAGACTCCTGTGAAGTTACCAATAATAATTCCTTGGTCACTGTCCCGAACAAGCTTAAAAACATTTCTTAGACATTACATTTTCAGTGTTGATGTATTTTTAAGATTAAATTAAAGTATTTCTAAGCTTACAAAAGAATTTCAAATGTTAAACATAATTTGAAGGGCCTTAGGGTGTTGTCAAGAATCACGGGGACGTTTTGGGTGATTAGTCGATCCCGCAAATGCCCGGATGACGGCGCCAGGTCGAAATTGTGATGATGGCGGACATACGAGTGAAGTTTGTGTCGCAGAAAATTAGTAAAATTCGATGGAGACCTTGCTCAAGACAGGGCTTTGGTTCATCAGATGTGTTTGCTACAGGAAGCTGGGATGATGAGGTTTACGCAGGCTGTTGTGTATTTTAATTGTGAAAGACTATTCCCATGGCTGCCGCTCAAGTACTTGACGTGAGTTTGATGTTAAAAACCCCTCAATAATCTTAAGAAAAAGGTCATACAGAGTGACGAAAATACCTCAGATTACCCCCATGACCCTTTCTAACATTGTACGCTCTCTGTCATACTATATATAGAGAGAGGGTCCAATGTCAGATGGGGGTAATCTGAGGTGTTTATGTCACTGTACTTTTTCTTTATGACTATTTTGGTGGGTTTTTTTTTGTTTTTTTGTTTTTTTTTACATCAAGCTCGCGACGAGTACCTTTGGGCCGCCGTGTACATGATTGGCAGACGGCTATTCGCATGACGGTTGCGTACGTCTGCCGTGTACTTGACCCGAAGTTTATTTGTTTTTCAAATGTTTGTTGGTAAAACTGACAAACAGTGCCTGATTAAAGACAGCGCAAATGGACCTGTTGCACCTGCGCTACACATATGCCTTTGGGTGGGTGGGTAAACACTCGACCGGGGGGTGGGTGTATGCAGCGCGATGAAATCTTTTTTGAGGGTAGTGTTCTTGTTGAAATTGTTTCAGGGCTTTCTTCCACCTTATTTAGGCCTTGGGTACAATGTCAGTGGCCAAGTGGTCTAAAGCACTGTTCATTACGGATCACTGCCATCTCACCCCTGTCTGTGTGAGTTGAGTCCTGACTCTGCTAATGTGGGTAAGTGAGAAAGCCTGCCAGTAGCTTCTCGTGAGTAGGTGGTTTTTCCCTGGGTTTTCTAGGGTTCTTCCTCCGCCATGTATAGCCTATCTTGTACTGAAAAATGGCGTTAAACCCTATAACAACAACAAATTTGTACAGCTTCACCCCAAGTCTTCAAGGAAGCAAGTGAAAACGTTCCCCAAATCGAAACTTAACCAAGTGGAATGTACCCAAATTAAACACAGGCACATGATTCGCAGGGAAACTAATGTGTACTCACACCAATTAATTGGTGAATGTACACATTAGTTTATACCCCCAAATGAAGTGTCTGTAAAATTATAGAGATTGAGACATTTTGAACCCTAATTTTGCATGTAAGACATAGTACATTTTAGTGTTAGTGCTGTCTTACAACCCAAATAATTGCCTTAACATTGTCATTGACATCAGAACGAGTAGTAAAGTTTCATGAATATCTCGCACATTTGGCAGCTTATGTCAACACACGCTAATGCTTACTGTGCTGTCTTTATACTGGTGAAATCAAAAAATGAAACTAGCAAATGAATGCATTTTCATATTCTGTTGGCATACGTTTGAATTTGTTGCAATGTGATGGTAGTCGAGATATGCCAAAGTATGTTCAAGTAGGTAATGTTGAGGATATGTTTCATAAACAAAATTGCTTATAGTTCCAATAGGCATAATATATTTTGATTCATTTCATTAAAGAATAATATTTCTGCATAACCAGATTTCGGCATTCTTGGCTTTCACCGCTTTCCAGCCAACTGAAATGAAGGTCAATGAAACTTGAAAATGGGTCCATTTCTTTTGTGAGAATATGAATTTAGTAGAGAAAAGACAATAGGGTAAGTAAAGTCTGACAAAAACATAACTTTGTAGAAAGGCATTGTTATTGGTTGCCAGTTGCGTGTGATATTCCAGAAAATTTGACTTTTGTTAAACTGTTAATCAGCATAAAAATATGCTTCACAGCGCCATTATTAGTCAGGCAATAAGACCCATCACCCACTCAGAAGAAATATATCGGGGTGATAATGAATGCACACTTATTTGAATGAACAGGTATGAGAATCAAATGTACTGCACTTGTATAAAAGAACTGAAAATTTTCATTACATGTGAATTTTTATTCTTAACCCTTTCATCACTGAAGACCGGAAAAATGGTCATGGGGAAGTAAGTCCATAAACACTATGGACCGACTTTTCGGTCTGGGGCAGTGTTCTTCTTTAACGTTATAGTACCCGACTAAATAACTATTGGGGTACCTCTAATAACTTCCATCTTGTAATGTAGATGTTATATTTGGATGATCTTCTGAGTTTAGCATGTATACAACTAGAAATATCGAACAAAGTACGAACTTTTAATGTGTTTTTCGAATGCTGAAATTTTTATCCAAAATAGCGGTGTTCAAAGAAATTTCAGAGGAGTTTTCAGAGGATTTGAATAATTTCGACCTGGTAAATTTGGATTAAAATGAGAGAAGACATATGGAGAGACAATGGAATGCACTTGTGGGTGACAGTGATGATGATGAAGAGTACTATAAAGGTTTTGAACCAGAGGAATTGTACGTTCCACATGGTTTTGTTTAGATGAAGCTGGAAAACCAAAGAGATTTGTCTCCGTTTTCTGACAGTTGGGTACACCGGAGTGTTAGATGGCTCCAGGAAAGCTTCAGAATATTTTCAAATATTCTATTCAGATGAAGTTTTTGGAAAAATTGTCCATTTAACAAACTTCAATGCGACGATCAAACGTGGCAGAGCATTATAGGTGTGTGAACAGATCTCACCTTGGAGATCATTTTGGTTCATTTTATAGAACCTTATTTATTATGGACACCATGAAAGAAAGACTTGTGTTGCTACTGTGATTATTCACTAATACATCTAGGGTCAATTGAACAGGTTTTGAGAACTTTCTAAGTTTTCTAAGTGGTAATAAAATAATTACCTGTATTTTACCTGTTGTGTTACCTGTTTGCACCTGTATTTTAACAGTTGTAATAGACATGCACATTTTAATGAATTAGTCCTAAAATTTGATTTTTAACCTTGATTTTGACACATAATCCAGCCAGATATCTTTAACATTGGCAAAGTTATGTTGTTTCAAAGTCCACAAGTCATTTTGCTTTACAATTCCAAAGTTACTTAGTGTTGAGGACTCTGCCTACAAAGTTACTTAGTGATGAAAGGGTTAAATAAAGTTTATATTGTGACATTTTGATTGAATATGTTTGGGTATAATACCAATTGAACTGTTTTGATTGTGATGGTGTTTTATCCCTGTGTAAAATGCCATAGGCATGATAGGCCTAGCCTACTTTGTTTTTTGATAGATGCGGGAAATGGCAGCATCACATTTGCGATTTAGGTGCATTGATTCATTTTTTTTTATATTCTGTTCTTAAATATTAAATTTTGAATTTTTGTGTTGAACACATTGAGTAGCATGGATGTGGCTTGTATTTTAGATGTAATATATATATATATATATATATATATATATATATATATATATATATATATATATATATATATATTATATTTGATCAAGCTTAGGTGGCACTCTACAGTTTCGTATTTAGCATAGGATTAAAATTTTAAAGACAAAGAGTTTCCTCGGGTTTCCTGACTAGTTATACTGGTTATTTAAAAGAGACTTTGTATATCTTAGGTGTTGTTCAAAGAACCTTTAATTCCCTTTATTTTGATGTATGATTGATGGGTTTAATATGGGTTAGAGAGTATACAGCTTGGCCTAACTCCAGATATGCACCTTTCAAAAAATGGTTGCTCTACTTGCTCATTTTCACTTCTCAAACTTCAGAGGTAAATTGTAAAAAAAAGAGCCAGTAACTTTTTTTTACATTTTATGTATTTGGTAATTCAAACATTGCACTTTTAGAAGCTGGTATTATCTAGTTTGGCAAAATTTATTTTCCATATTTTAATAGCTGCCAAGAATAGTGTACTTTAGACAAATTTAGGTTGATTTTGGAGCACAAGGGAGCAGTTATTTTAGTTAGCAGAGTCCTAAGATTATTTAAAATTTCCAAAAGTACAATATCCAAAGAAATTTCATCCACATTACATGAAAGTAGTATATAGGTATGCCAACATTCTATCCACTGTGCATGTTTAAAATGCAAACAACTTCACCTTACATACATCACTCTCTCAAAAGTACATAATAACTGGTGAGCGCCACCATAAAGAGAATATAGGTATTATTATTGTATGATTTAATTTTGATTGTATGACTGAAATATTTAAGTCGCAAGCATCAAAACAGTCCTTTGTAATAATTGTCCTGTATTTCCCCCCTCAGAACAGCATTTATGAGAGTCAGAGTCTTAAACCGGTACAGCCCCCCCTCCTTATGATAAAAAGTGATCTATTTTAAAAATGCGCATTGCATTTTGTCAACATAGCAACCAGTGTTATGCTGATAGACAGGAACATGAAACTAGCCATATTTATTCCTGAGATGTCAACAATAAATTTTACAGTTATAAAAGGGGATAGATATAACAGGTGAGGTTCATAAAGGTACAAAGGTCAAAGGGCAAAATATTAACTAATTCTTCAATATGGAAGAAAGCACATTTGCTTTGTTATCATTTATTTTTTAATTTCATTGCAAATAAATGAAATAAAACATTTTCACTATGTATTTCTTTTACTTAATGCAACATTTTTCAATTTAAGTTGACCGTATTCCTATATTATAAGACTTCTTATTTCCACATAATGAAGGTCACTGCTCACCTAAACATGCCTCATAGCAAATTATGTATGCTAGAGCAAAAATAAGCATAATTAGCTTATTTTCATGAATAAAATCATTGTTAATGTACCATTTTACTCAGAACATCATACATAATAATATGAAAATAAGAAAAATAATTGCATAAATGATTATATTTTTTTTTAAGGTGGCGCTCTACAGTTTCGTATAGGATTAAAATTTTAAAGACAAAGAGTTTGCCCGGGTTTCCTGACTAGTTATACTGGTTATTTAAAAGAGACTTTGTATATCTTAGGTGTTGTTCAAAGAACCTTTAATTCCCTTTATTTTGATGTATGATTGATGGGTTTAATATGGGTTAGAGAGTATACAGCTTGGCCTAACTCCAGATGTGCACCTTTCAAAAAATGGTTGCTCTACTTGCTCATTTTCACTTCTTGAACTTCAGAGGTAAATTGTAAAAAAAAGAGCCGATAACTTTTTTTACATTTTATGTATTTGGTAATTCAAACATTGCACTTTTAGAAACTGGTATTGTCTTGTTTGGCAAAATTTATTTTCCATATTTTAATAGCTGCCAAGAATAGTGTACTTTAGACAAATTTAGGTTGATTTTTGGAGCACAAGGGAGCAGTCATTTTAGTTAGCAGTATCATAAGATCATTTAAAATTTCCAAAAGTACAATATCCATAGAAATTTCATCCACATTACATGAAAGTAGTATATAGGTATGCCAACATTCTCTCCACTGTGCATGTTTAAAATGCAAACAACTTCACCTTACATACATCACTCTCTCAAAAGTACATAATAACTGGTGAGCGCCACCTTACCAACTTCATACGACCATTCTGGTGGCCTAGTGGTTAGAGCATTTGCCTAAGATGCAAGAGATCATGGGATTGAACCCCAGCCAAGTCATATCAAAGACTTAAAAATGATACTACCAGCTACCTTGCTTAGCGCTCAGCATTAAAAGGTTAGTGTTAGGACTGTTTGGTCTGGTGTCAGGATAATGTGACTGCGTGGGACATCCATCGTGCTATATGTCTTCATATGTCTTCGGCATGATTTCTGGTGCTCGACATCAGGGGTCAAGCTAGACTTAAATTTTAGGGAGAAGTGACCTCTCCATTTGGTCAGAACAGGGAGAAGTGAGACCGAAAACATGATATAGATTATACATATACACACACACACACACACACACACACACAGATGCATTATCATATTTTAATTATGTGCTCTATTTCTTTGCATGCTTTTAAGTTTTAAGCAATGCCTTATTTTCAAGTTGAAAAATATTTGTTATTTGTGAGTATCAATATATTTTGTACGCATATAAAAAAAATTATATTCATACCCATTCTGTTCATACTTAGTATATGTGTTTTTGAATTGAAGTAAATGCAGTTTATTTTGGCTGTATGGCTTAAAAATCACATATAAAGCTATACATTGCAATTAATTTTCACTGATAGAAGTAACAAGATTACATCCTTGTAAATGCAAGTTGGTAAAAATGCTTAATAAACTACCATTTAATTATTTTATTTTTCTTAAGTTTTGTGTGCATTTGCAGTCAAAAAGATTTCTAGCATTCTTTGAAACAGCCCCTAATACATGTACATAGGAATAAATACACAGGTGACTTCAAACCACACTGTTCGTCCAGATTTTATTGTTCCCGATAAAATATTAATGTAACTATTCATAAACAACACACTGAAGCACTAAAGTCGATATATAACTAAACTGGACCCTATTTTTTTACCCATAACCAAAAATCCAAGAATATGTCTTGCACAGAGCAAGTGCATTTATTTTTAGACCAGGGAGGGGTCTCGAACTACACACTTTCTTGCTTCGTTACAAAAACCCATTAAAAGTTCTGCATAATTATGGTTTGTCTCTACCTACTGGAAATAATGACATGGATTGGTTAAATATTATTTGCTTCATTACTATATATATTTTTCGTATTTTCACAGTTTAATGAAGTGGTATATCAAATACGCAGCGATGTCCGCCATTAAAATTTCATTTACGGTTTCAAACTGATTTTATACAGAAAATATGCAAATACGGCTGTTAAAATCTCCATTTATTAAAAATAGGATATAAATAAGAAAACGCTCTTCACCAATCATATTTTTAAAAGCAATTTACTATTTGCATATTGATGTTTTAATTTCGAAACAGAATTTTGCATCTTTTCATCATAGCACAGTAGGGCTAACTTTATGAAATCAAGCAGGGATATCTTGCTCTGGAAAAGGGTTAATGGTCAGTCAGCTATTAAAACTTGCATGTGAATGTGCAAGAATTTCTTTGTCGACCTAAGCTGCTTGGTATCAACAACACGTAAATACATTTGTCATTGGGTTACAGCGCTGCCAGACCTTATTGCCTACAGAGAGTGGGCATCTCAAAAGTCGTAATCTAGTCATATTATGTCCGAAAAATCATAAGGCGAAGTCGTTTTCATTTTCATAACAGAAGGCGAAGTTTATGCTTCTCAGGCGACTTTTGCGCATACTTTGCCTGGTAGCGTGACACCTGGACATGATTATAAACTGTCACACTGCAGACATCATAGGAATATGACTGAAAGTGTTTTAAAGATACGTTGAAAATCTAACTCATCAACATCATATATAGTTTAGCTTGGAGACATAAGATGTATTGCATGTTATTTATGTTTTTGGAGCTTTGTGTTATTGCCTGAATAAAAAATTTGTGTGTTCAGATGTTCATTGACATTGGAATGAGCATCCAAATTTTCAAGAATCTCACACTGGACAGAACATATTGAAGGTTTTCCACAAATTAAAGTCATGTTGATTTAGGTGGACTTTACTTACTCTGATGTGTTTTTCAGATAAAATTCTCATCCAAGCTAGTGGATATGTTTTCAAGTTTCATTGACATACATTTCAGTTGGTTTGAATGTGATGGAAGCAGGGGAATGCTGAAATTGGTTAAAAGGATGATGAATATCTTGAATGAAATGAAGCTATCTAAACAGTTTCTTCACTAGTATTATATTTTTATTTGTTTCGTTAAAGAAACATTTTTCAGCCTGATCTGATATCGGCATTCCTGTCTACCATTGAATTTCAGTCAGCTGAACAAAACATGAAAATGCGTCCATTTGCTACTGTCAGATTTTGATTTCATTAGGATAAAGATAGCAAAGAAAGTATTAAATTGTATCAAGTATGAGTATCAATATGGTCTGCCAAATGTGTGAGATTCCTGGAATTGTTTTCTCCTTTTCCTGTCAGTTGACTTGGGAACATGTTACACAAGGTTGTTATTTAGGTGTAAGACGTATTACCAAACAAATATGTGATATCAGGGGTCAAGCTAAGTAGTAGGAGGGGGCGAACCCTACAAATTTTTGCGACAAAATCGATTAAAGCCTCAGAATGCCAAATGGAGCCTTCCTACGAAATCTCATATTTTAACCGAAAAAAAATAAAGACCCCATTTTACAAATGGAGCCTTAGCGATTTTGTCGTAAATACATTGTCATAACCACCCTCAAAATTGCTGCCATCTACGTCGCAAATATGTTGTCATCTCGCCCTCCCCCTGCTGCTGATTAATACAAATTATTTGTTAGTTTTTCACAAACAGACTAATCGATAATACTTCACCAAGTAAATCGATTAAATTATTTGACTGATCGGTGAGTGTAAAATTAATTCTAGTTAGCAAATCATTTTGACATTGCATATAGACTGGATTAGTCGGATTTTCAACAATTAAAAATCCTGGAGGAGCTGTTGGTGCAAATGAATAAAGAATGTAACCTTGTCGGGCTTGATTTGATTGTTCCATATTAATTTGATAACTTCCTTCGATTACATCACACGTTAAATTAAGTGCGATCACCGATGAAATATCCACATTGTTCGGTGCGATATGTCTACCGTCGCCGTCAAGAGAATTATTATGAGTGAGGATAATAGGATTTGGCTGGCTATCTTTCCATGATTGATGAATTTTATTAAATCCTTCGTCGATGGCAGTTCTGAGTTTTTTCTTTAACTCGGGAACGTTATATCCTGGTAATTTATAATTTGGATTTTCATTTATATTTTTTTTATAATCTTGGGCTGAACTAGTTTTTGAAATCGGGTTATTTTCATCAGTGAAGAGATTAGTAATCCTCGAATTAAATATTTCCATGTCATCGATGATTTTATTACCCGCAGCGACTACACTAGTAAACTCAGCTTGTGTAAGAAGGCCAGATCTTAACGAGGGTAATAACAACAAAAAATCATTATTCATTCTATCAAGGATGTGATCTTTAATATCTACAAATGTTGGACTTGTATCATGCATTTCCAAAATTTCGTCCTCTCGTATAATATAATCATTAAAAAGTGGAATTATCCATGCATCCTCACCATATTGATCCTTATATCGATATCTTTTTGTGAAGTTTATATCCTCGAATTTTTTATAAGTTTTTGATGGATTTTCAGGTCCTATTTCATCAGTGACGTAATCAGATTTTACAGGCTCGGGCGTGGAATTACCAGCATTTCTAGGTGGATCTTCGGGCCATCCTAATACTGTTCTTATTGAACTGTTATAAATATCTACAACATACCCAGGGGAGCCTATTTCAATTGTAGATGATAATGTTGGTTCATGAACTGTTATCGCAATTTTTGATTCCCTTCTAGTAATGGATTTTATTCTACGTTGTAATTCATTATTAATTTGCTCAATTTGATAGGACCCAGTTGGTATTGAAACAACGTTCCAATCTGGAGTGTCATCTTTTTTATTTCTATATGCAAATACCAGGAAATTATTAGGTCTCTGACCACCAAATGGAACCAATCTGATATTAGGCCAACTATGATACACTCGTAATTTTGCCAACGCGATTTCCTTTACTGAAACAGGTGAAGGAAAATTCACACTGAATTTAGGGTTTGTTGACGATATTGATATCATGCTTGTTTTCCGCGGAGTGGTATTTTCTGCTATCCGCTGAAGTAGTTGAATCTCTTGCGACATTATTATTATTTACAATGTCTAATTTTGCAATAGATGAAAAAAAAGCTAGCGTTTTTAATCGTAGTATCATAAATACGTATCATCGCGGAGAATTAGTCTTCGGTAATTATCATATCATCAATCGATGATGACATCAACGAGGATAATTGTGAGTAACCGTTAGATACTGCTTGATGTTTTACTATATAGTTGTTAAGTTTTTATTGAGAACAGGATGATATTTTTTTAGTAATAGCATTTGCAATTCCAGCAAATGTTGTCACCGCGGAAATAGCAATTGGGACAGCAATCGGAGCTACCATTGTTACTGAAGATAGTATAATACCAGCACCGGCCATTATACCAGATACCGAGTATACTGTAACATCAATTGCGGTAATTCTCCTGCGATACTTTTTAATTTTTATTTCATACTCATCAATGAGTGTTTTGAGTTTCGTTAAAAACTCTTTGACGGTATCATAGCGATATTGCGATGACGGAATCATATTTTAAAATCTCAAGTGGTTTCTAATTGTTAAAAATTCTAATTTAGATCAGCTACAAACTCCATGTACCATACAAATGATGTCTTATTTAAATTAAGATCAATGCTTGTTATTGTAAACTGTTTGTATTCACCCACGTCAATAGTCGTTGAAATCACGTTGTTGTATCCATATGAAGTCGATGATGATATATTAAACTGGTTCAGTGACACTATTGTTAATCGATAAATACCCTTGTTTGACACAGTGAGAGTTATTGTATTCTTTTTAGGTTCCCAATCTAATGATCCAGAGAGAACTGTGTATACCATATTTATGATATTCCTCTCATGAGGAATCTTTATTTTTTCAAGTAGCGGAAGATTGTCTGTTTTAAACTTTGTAATATCCTCGATAGATTTTTTAATATTACTAATGTTATCTCTAATAATATTAAATCCAGCATCATTAATATTTTTAATATTGGATTTAATTTCATCAAAATTGGATTTAATTTCAGCGAGAGATGGAGAGGTTACCGCTGGTGTTCCAAAAAATTTATTGATAATATTTCTACGAAGGGAAGTATACGTTGTTATATGTTTTTCAAGTTCTTCATCTAAATTTTTTAATGCATCTGTGATTGTAGAAACAAGTACACCTAGTTTGAGTTTTCCATCATTTGAATATAACACTATTGTATCTTCAACGACGTCGCGTCTTCGTATTAAGACATCATCCAATGAAACATTACTAGATTTCAATTTGCCCTGTCGATCTTGAAATACAACTATTTCCCCAGGATCTACACTTGACAAATTTAATGTCTCGGCGATTTCATCTTTGATTATTTTTTTACATTTTCGACAGCTAATTTACTATCGGTTTCTGTTTTTTTTTTACTCTGATAAAGGTCGTCCCCAAATATCAATCATTATACGAAAAAGTTAACGTTTTTCTAAATCATAACGCTATCGTTTTTGCCATTGCCCACTAGTATATTCATTAACAACAATTTGTGGTGGTTTCCTTGGAAATCTAGATATCTCTGCAAGGACGTTTAATACTTCACGACCGCATATCGGTGGATCATTTAACTGTTGTGTTGGTAGCGTGGAATAAAAAATTGGAGATGATTTTGTTATTGTGGATACATATCGCATGAATTCTTTTGGTGGAGCTAAACCATATGAATCAAAATATTCAATTCCACGTGGATCAATTGCATATGCGACCCAATGAGTTCCTTTTCCGCTGCTGTTATCAAGATTGATAATACCCGTTTCATTTTTCATTGGTTTCGACGGTAATTGATCTCTCATGAAAACTCCTAAAGTTTTTTATTGATAATAATTTTACAGCATCAATTAAATCAAAATTGGACATTGGTGAAAATCCTAGGGATTTTTCCACCAATAAGCCGTTCCTGGTATTCTTAGGCCCGTGCCCTTGTACCAATTGTATGGGGTTCCTGGTAGTCTTAGACCCTTTCCTTTTTTTTATAGCCTTTCCCAGTAGCTTTTTTTAGGGCCATTCCTGCAGCAGTACCAACGGCTCCTAACGCTGCCGCCTTCGCAACTGCTGGGGCAGCCGCTGCAATCAATGCTGGAATAGCAGCTAACAGCGGAAATATGCCACCTGATTTTATCATACTGGCGATTGCTGCTTTCGAAAAATCAATTTGAACTCCTCGTTTGTTCTTTAGCACATCATTGAAATGTTTTATTTGACGATCTGTCAATGATAATTTATGTGCACCACCGGACATTTGAGTGGGTTTCAGCGTTATTGTAGTTCCACATTCTTTAGCCGACTTTGATTTCAATTTCTTGACCTGACCATCAGTCAACTGGACATTAACAATACTATATGTCATTCTATTCTAAAACGTAATTTACACTTTTAATTGATCTTATTGTGAAAATCCTAACTACATGTTTTCTACTGGTGCATCAATAAGTCTCATTCGTCCGCCAATTCCTTCTAACAACATTGATTTATCACTGAGAATGACAGCAACTGCTCTATAATCTGTTATACCAGCAGGGCGTTGTACCCGAGCTTGGAAGTATATATCAACAACAGATTGTCTCATCATGTCAAGATGTTCCAATGAAAAGTAATAAATCGGATAGTGTTTTTCAAAATCAATTTGCGATATTTGCAAACCAGTATCAACATTTTGATCACGACCCATATACGACAATATTCTATGATATACACTTGCTACGTTGTTGTTTTCATAATTAAGCTGTACAATCTCTGCTGGCTCTTGTTGTCCGTTTATTCTCAACGAAACTTCACTTACTCCTAATTTATCAAATATATGACTAGATAATTGACGACCCACTCGATTTGCATTCTGTAACGCTATAAAGATATGACGTGGAGCTGAAACACCTTGTTTTGATGCTAAGTGCCATGTAAATGTGTTATCTACATTATCCTGCTTTGTATCAGTCGTTGTTGTTAGCCAACTTAGTAATGATTTTCCACCTGTGTCCATAAACGATAGTAATTGTTGCTCTATTGTAACTGCTGGTGTCAAGACGGGCATCCATAGAACCAATTTATTTAAATTGACTTTACCATCATCAACACCATTAGCACGCCAGATTGCATCATTGTCATTTTCCTTTCGCACTAACACGACTGTATGCTTTGCTCCATAGATGACTTTTCTGACATTTCTACAGAATCCGAATATGTGATGTAACGGAATTGCACATGAAAACCGTCGATTCTGTCCTTTTAATGCTCCTTTTCGTGTTGCAAATCCTAGATTGAAATTATCATTGACCTTTTTTAAAATGTCGAATTCATTGGCTGAACCTTCACGGTCTGGATTAGCATCGAGTTGTTGATCAGCTTCTGCAGTAGCTGCCGCAGTTAGTACTTTAATAAATTGATAATGGTCAGCATGATCAGAAGTATCCTTAGCAAACATCATAGACGGACCAGCCGACCTTGTATAATCATCAGAATATCTCGCAAGTCCGATTATTGTTGTTGCAATATCAACATTTTGATCTATTGATTCAATTTCTTTTCCATCAATGATATATCTTGCACTGTTAAATAGCGCCATAATGCCATTATTTACGAAACCAACTCAGATATTTGGGTTATCCCCATATGGTGTATCAGCTGCAACATTTGTTACAAGCTGTCCTTCTACTTCAATAAATGCCTCACACGGCAAAAAGTATCTACTTGTATCTTGAACTTGAAGTTCAACTCTCCCCCGTTGATTAGGCTCTCTTGCAGGATGGGCATAATACTGGTAGTTAATTTTAGAATCATCTTTATTTACCGGTGCTGCCATATCAAACGCTGGATCAGCAATTTTTTTTAATGCCATTTATACTAAAACGTTATCGTTTTTCTAAATGTAGTAATGGCTATCATTTTCTTTTTCGTCTGACATTTTTACGATTTTCTCCAAGACCACTTCCCGCTATCATACTTGCAATATTACTACTATCTGGTGAAGTCATTGCTAATGATGCTAGTTTTTGTTCCACTGCGTTATTTATCACTTTACTGACATTTGCAGGCATCATTGTTGTTGAAGGTAGCGGTGTTGAAACCATTTGTGGTGGTTTTCGTCCGAATCTAGATTTCACCAATGACGTTATTCTATTCTTTGCGGTAGAAAAGGCCGTTCCTGCAAGATCTCCAACAGCGTTAATTCCCTTATTACGAATAACATCAATGGCTTTCATCGATAATTGTTTAGCAATTGGTGCTACTTTTAGGGCTATTCTTGTGAATAAACCCGCTATGGTATTTCCAAGGCCGTCTCCATAGTATGCCTTATAAATGGGCAATCTTGAGTTTACCACATACACGTTTGTTGGTTTATTGTGATTATAGTGTACTATCATCTTATTTGAAATGACTTTGTAATTTCTAAATGTCGGCATTTCAGAAATTTCAATCGCTATAATAACCACTAAATTCCCCTGGAATTCCGTCCATTAACTCATCCAAGAGTTCTCGATACGTATGAATATCAATTATCCCACCTTGGAATAATCGTCTGCAAATATCAAATGCTTCATTAGTTATTTCGACTGAGTTATTCCCAGCTCGTTTACCTCCCATAAGAACCTCAAGTCGTGATATATCATTAATGATATTACTAGGACATATATGAGAATCATGATGAGAACTTCCATAACCCTCTCCTGAAGTACTTGCTAGTTCGGAAACGTTTTGAGTTTCTGGAGATTGTAGATCTCGACCTCGACCTTGTTGTTGTTGTTGTTCTTTTAGTTGTTGTTGTTCTATACCATACCTATTAACTCCCATTTGAAAAGTTCTGTAATTCAATGTATCCCTTTTTAATTTGCCGGAGATTTCTTTATTAATTTTAAATAACCAATCCACCCAGTCATCTCGTTTTATTGTTTTTTTTTATACTCGTCTTTTAAAAATTCCCCCCTGTTATAATAACTTTTTACAGCGAATTCACCAAATGACATATAGTCTTCAGGTTTCAGCAATTGAATTCGTCTGATTTCTGCTATAGCTTCATCGGTGAATTTCTTGTTAAAAGGAACACCTTTTTTTAGTGGAACCTTTTTCAATAGAATCACTAGCATCTTCAACGGGGTTATCATCAATATCAATATTACCCATTTGTTGTATTTCTCTCTGAGTTTGTAATTCACCTGAAAGCTGTTTTATTCCCTCCTGAGTTTTTTCAGTCTCTGTAGCAATCTTTCCCAATACATCAATAATAGGTACTGCTCCTTCTTTAGGGATGTCGCCATATATAGCACGTTCTGTTGCAAGTTTTACATCTTTAGTGGCTTTAGTTACAGGAGCAAAAAGCTGTTCACTCCCAATAGAAAAGTCAGTCTGCGCTTGCTGTGTAAGTTGTAGTTTATCTCGCACGTTATCTCGAATTGGTATAAACTTTTTCAGTAATGCTAACCTCTCGCGGGCTAGTCTGGTAGTTAATGCTTCTGATGTCATTATTGGAAATGCTAACGTTTTTTCAATTGTGGGTTTCAATGCTTGCATCAATCAAACGTCTTATAGATTTCACTTTCAAAGCAATCTCTGACCGAACTTGGTACTGTTCCCCGAGATTCTTCCTAATTGCTTCAACTATACTAAATAGCCGAATGAATAAATTAATATCATTGTTATACAAAGAAACATTAACCGCTTTTTGGATTCTTTTTATCAGTGAATACATTTTAGGTAGGACATATCTTCCATGTTTCAATTGTATATTTGTTCAAATTCATTCAAAAGTCTGTCTTCATTTAAAAATTCAGAAAGTACGATTCCTTGATTTCTTAAATTTGATATTTCTGTGATGATAGATGTAATATCTTGAAATTCCATTTATTGAATATTATTACTAATGTATTTTCTTATCTTTAAAATATTTTTATCGATTCCCCAACATACAAAAAAAAAACAAAAACATATACAATGCCTATCCCTTCCTCATTCGAGTTCCGAGGCAAGAAAGGCATACATTAAAGACTTATACAATACCCTAACCCTCCAATCGAGTTCAAGGGCGGGTTATATGGGTATTAGACGTGAAATCCAAGTGATTTCTTTACAAACATTGAACATATAACATGAAGCCTCATTTGGAAACCTCTTTCTCGCCAAACGACGTCAAAGAGGCCCAGAGGGGGGACAGCACATTCTTGGAACTCATTTAGTGCCTTCGCATTAAATAAGCCCAAGGGGCCACAAACATAGATCTCCCAATTGGAAGCTCTAACGTAACAAATGCTATATTAGGTCTTCCGGAAGATATGTTGTGGGGGGGGGACAGTACATTACATATAGGATGATTATATATACAATGAGATTATATAGGATGATTATATATACAATGTGATTATATAGGATGATATATATATACAATGCGATTATATAGGATGATATATATACAATGAGATGATAGGATGGTATATATACAATGATACAAACATGAAACGATGGGGCGGACTTACACCCAATCTACCAATCAAAAGCAACCCAAGAAATTAACCATGGTTGCAGTTGAAAAAATTCAACCACACCATGTCAATGGCGTGGGAGTTTTGATTGGCAAATTTGGGCTTCGCTTAAAGCCCCAAACTTGGGCTTCGCTTAAAGCCCCAAACTTTTACGGCTCATATTATATATAAGGTGATAATAAGACCAGTATCGATAAGCGAGTGTATTTATTTTCCTAGCATTTCATAGTGAAAATTGTGTAATAATTTCAATGGAAACTAAATATTTAAATAAAACATTAAAACAAGAAATACAACTGTTAAATAATAGCAATTTTTTATTAATTTCTATAATATTACGATTAAATAATCGTAATAATAATGGATTTACATGACGAGATAACTCTGTCATGGGATCCCTGTCAATTCAGGACCTGCTATTTCTTGAATCGAGAATGATATTTTTCTGTGTCATTGATAATTTTATTACATGTAGCTACCACACTAAAAAAACTAAATTACATGTAATGCGCTTTACTATTTTGACCTCACATACAATCTATTTTAATTTGTAATTACAAAGTAATTTCATTTTCATACAAAATCTAAACAGCGCTGTTAACGTACGTAATTGGATTTTTAAAAAATCTATTAATAGAACCTTGACCCATTGTCTTGTGTTACACACGCGCGTTTTGGTACAATAACCATATTTACTATTTGTTTATGTGGCTGTTCCGGCTGTTCCAGCTACTGTCATTTACTTTTTTAATACATGTATGCGTGGATATTGCGAATAAGTATTGAAAAAAAAATATATGTACATAATGATATTAACGTGAAACGTTTTTAGCGTTTTGCCCTATGGAAAATCGACTACTTTACCCCATGGTAATTGGTCTGAATTGTAAAATCATGCAAAAATGACTAAAATAGCATAACTCACTATTGAGAGTTATCTTGTAAATAGGAAAACTTTATTCTATGTCCATTTTTCTTTGAGATAGCTGTTTGATAAATCCCTTCAGCAACTTTTCGTACTGAAGGCATACATATTCCAAAATATTTTCCCGCAGCATTCATTGAATGAAAAACTCTTTCTTCATTCGTCGCTGTATCAAATGACTGTACTGGTCTCTTTCCAACTGACTTACAAGTCCCTGTCTTTCCTCTTTTTATATTCTCTCTTTGAGAAATGCATTGTAATTGGAAATCGTGTTGTTTAAAGGATTAAAGTCAATATGATCAATAACATTACCATCTTTAATCAATCCATAAAATGCTTCATATACAATTCTGTGAACGTAATAGTTCTTTCTTCCAGCAGTAAATTGCAAGTATCCTTGATTATTAACAAAACCAATTGGCTTTTTCAGTCTACAGTGTCTAAGATCACCATCAGCAGATATTTCATAATTAACGAGTATTGGATGTGGTCTGAATTCTTGCTCCATTTATATATAATAATACTATTTGTCTAATTCATTATTTGCTTTAATTATAAATCTATTAATGTAGTCTTGAGGGTTTTTTATGATTTTGTCTTTGACAGAGTCATGGTTAGGGTCAATGATAGCGTTTTTTATTCGTTTATCATAATAACGTTTTAATTCTCTAAACCGCTTACCCCCACAATTGATACATAATTGTGATTTTCCTCTCACACCCACCCCACAATTTATGCATGGTGCCGGGCCTGTTGAATTATTTCTGACACTCTGTAAGTGATATCCATAGAATTCACCTCTACACGATTTATTACATGGGGTTACTGATCCAATCATAAGCCATTTGCAGTGATTCATTATATATAAACAAAATTTTCTATTTAAATACTTGTCTTATTTATATGAATGAAGAATTCAAGAGATTATCGGCAATCAAGCCTTGGAAAAATATTAAATTCAATCTTGATAGAACTCTCGAAGATGTACCAAAAAAGAGAATAAATAATAGAAGTCTGATTAGAAAAATACGAGATTGTGTTAATGAGTTTAAACAGGACGGCGCATCATACACCTGGTCAACATTTAAAATTGATGGTGTTGTTGATGCTAGAATGAATGATGAAACAGCAGCTATGATACTATCACAACTTGGCAATAAAAGGTATTTTCTCAGAGTGAAATTCATTATCAATTTAGAATCGGGTGATTGGGTTATAAGAGACAAGTTTGAGCCAATTCTCAAAGATAGGACAACAGTCATTGTTAGCCGTGATTCCAGACCAGGGTTGTTAACTGGAATTGATAAACCATACTATGAAAAAGCATATCCAGAAACAGCAATTGTTTATGGGATGTATCCATTAAATAAGAAACCTGACATTGGAAAACTAGCACCAATGAAACAGTCAACGTCAGTGGAAAAACCACTCAATTGTGTGGCACAACGTGTCATAGAACACTTTACAAATGCACTCCGTGGGAATAAATTAACCGATCTAAGACGTAAAAAAATAGATCAATGGGAGCTAACAGTGAAAGAGAACGGAGCAACTATTTCCGATATAGCTAGATTGGAAAAGTCGTTGAGATTTCCGATAACCGTTTCAACGATAACTGGCGAAGTATTATACGAATCGAAATACAATAAAAACGGAGCTCCAATCAAAATTATTGATCATAACAAACACACATGGACATCCACGGTTACAATATTCCCGCGAGACAGAACAGTGAAGTATATCTCAGGAGAATTCACCAAGGATGGTATTCTCACTGAAGAAAGATTATTCGATGCTATTGCTAGTTTGTGTAAAAACGACCCTGTATCAGTATGGCTACTTCATAGTTTTGAAGATGAAGAATGTCAATTCAATCAGTTTGTGAAACCTAACGGTGAATTATATCGTACTGAAAGTCTACATAATAGGATGAAAAATCTAGCAATAAGTCTCAGTGAAAACGCTAGCGTTTTTAATGGAAAATCCGACGATTACGAACAGTTACTTACAAATTGTTTTACAATTCCATCGGTTGCAGCTCATTTTGCAAGAAAGAAAAATAATTGGAAACCAACACGAAAAGAGTTTTTACAGGATGTTCAATCCAGCTGTCTGGAATATTATCATGGCGGTCTATGGAACGTTAAGTACAATCGTGAAAGTATGATATCAGTTGATATCATTGCCTGTTATCCAGGAAGTTTTCTAGGATATGGATTCGCTGGTGAGTATTTTAAACGGTTTGGACATCCCACACATGAAATGACTCGCGTTGCTATTAATGGACCACTGCCTGATTTTGATTTGACCGGTTTTGCTCGCGTAGTATCATTTGAATTCGCTGAAGGACTTCATCCGTGTTGTTATGTTTGGATTGGTAGACACATGGCTGAAAAGATGTGGTTACCAATAGTGTTATTGCGATATATGATTGATTGTAAAATGTTAGTTTCGTTGATTGTCAGCGAAGCAATTATCTCATATCAAAAACAAACCAATGTCTGGTTACCAGAACCAGAATGTCTTGATAGTATAATCGATAAGTCTAGAAAACATATTGATGCTGACGAGGAGTACATCATTGAATGGTCAGAAAAGATATTTAATCAACGAAATAGTGAAGCAAAGGATCTCGGCCGAAGAATAATCGGTAAATTTACACAAGGTGGAAAAAAATTCAACTTTAAAAGACAATCCTCACGATTGATTATAGATGATGCCGAATACGACTTCGTTATTAAAGATGCAGTAGAGAAAAATAGGTACGCAAATTGTAAAACAGCCTTCTTGTCCAATAAAACAAAGTTAGTTAGAATTGTTACTTACAGTGATGGAGAAAGCTCTGCATATCTACATTTAAGGGCTTCTATGCTGGGTTATGCATCTATCAATTTATTTGCAATGATAAATAGATTTCCTAGTATAGCAGTTAGAGTTGCAATTGATTCAATGTATGTCAATAAAAAATATATCAAAGAGGTAACTAAATTTACTAATAGCGAAGAGACTTGGGGAACATGGCGAATTAAACGTGAAATACAACGCGATTATTCTAAATCAGCAGACCTTGAGATTAAAAGCAGTTACCTGAAGAACGATAATTCTATCAGTGAAAAATCCGAAGGATTTTCTATGTCTAAAGCACCACCGATATCAGATCCAATTTGTAGATATAAAACAGTTTATTTAAACAGTTGTGGTGGATCTGGAAAGACAACACGTGCGATAGAATTATATCGAGAGAGCACATCCATGATTGTACTCACACCAACCCATAGACTAGCGAGAGAGATAAAACAACGCCAAAAATCCAAAGGATTTTCCGTTGAAGCTTGCACGTATCATAGTTTTTTTCGATACAAGGGTGATGCTTGGACTCCTGAGCGAATGGGTGAGAAATTTATTCCAGCGGTTATTATTTGGGATGAAGCATGTACTGTTTCAGAAGATGTATTAAAAATGTTTCTTGATTGGTTATTGCAAAATAATACAAAAGTTATATTGTGCGGCGATCATGGTCAACCACCACCATTTGTTGGTAGAAGTCCACATAATTGGTTAAAAGGATTTGTTGATTATTACGAAGAAATTGATACTGACTATAGAGCACTCGATGAGCAATTACGTGAGTTTAAAAAACTAATTAGATTACAACCCGATAGAATTCAATGTGAAGTAGCGCGTGAAATAATTTCTGAAACGCCTATGAATGATTTTTGGGAAACATGGAGACCAAATGATTTTGTAGTAGCAAGTAGAAAGATAGTCAGAGACACACTTCAGAAAAAGTTGTTTGAGCTACACAAGAAAAAATTCCCAACATTTCCAGTACCGTTGTGTTATAGACCATTGGATACACGAAAGCAGAATATTGAAGTTGAAATTCCAGGCCAGACAGAGAAACAGATTCTAGTGTTAAATGATATTGTGCTAGTTGATATCAATACTGTAGAAGATGCATTATGCGCTGATAAATCACCATGGACGCTTGGTTATGTAACAACAATACACTCATCACAAGGATTGACCATCACGGATACAATTGTTTGGATAGTTGATAATCGCATTGAATGGTCAAATTTAGTCTATCTCGCAGTGTCCAGAGTACGACGAATAAATCAACTAAGAAGGATTGTTTTCGATGATGATTTTAATGCAAACGATGATAACACTGATATTAGCATCATTAATAAAAAACTCTCTGGTTACAAACAGCAGGACAAAAAAAACCCAATGAGAATTTGATATTGATGCTGAAGTAATAATCGCATTAAAAGAACAACAGAATAATCACTGCGCCAGTTGCAATTGTATAATGCACTGGCAGTATTCGGATAAAGATCCTCGACAATTCACCGTAGACAGAAAAAATAACAGTCTTGGTCATGTCAGAAACAATGTGATGTTGACCTGTCTTGAGTGTAATAGACGTAACGGAGCTAGTTAAGACAATGTGGCGGTAATTGAGTATCGTCCGGAATGATTTGTAGTTGTTCTCATGTAAAACCACGCTGAGGTGCAGTTGAATCCAATCTGTAGATTGGAGGTCTACCAGTTGATCGCGTTATGGTTGAAATTTTATGCGTAGTAACACTCCATATAGGATCACTAGCTCTTCTTTTACCACCTTCAAGTTCTCCTGGTTCGTATAAATATCTCACAGTAACATCACCGAAACGTGGCTGAGTGCTAACCCGCTGTGGTTGTTCGGGTATATATTTTTTTATTATTGCAATATTTGGTTTCATATTAATAATTCAAGTAATCTCGTTATTTAACGCTGCAACTACACTCGGTAACCTTTGGACCCATTCACGAGATCGTTTTTCTTGGATGAATTCTTTTGCATATTGATATCCAAATAACCGTTCTGCAAGAGTTCGATTAAATCGTTCTACAATTGCCTGATCACGATGTAACGCAGTATGTCCCCGTTGTATTGTAACATTATGAGTTTTCATTGTTGATAGAACAGCACCTTGAAACTCTTTGCCAGGATCAACTTGTAATAGATTTGGCCATCTTAGAGGACCTCGTCTATAAATCGTTTCAAATGCAGAAGCGACTTCAGAAGCTGACTTTGTTTTTAATGGTTCTGCTTGTTTAAATCGACTCGCAATATCAACTACAGTTAGCGCGTATTTGTAACCATGGTCATGTGGTAAAAACAATAAATCAGCCTGATGAACTTCATTGGGTACGGTAACATCAAAATGAGAATAATTAATTTGTTTAGGCGGTAGATAAATTTGCCATATAGCTTGTTTGGATAACCAATCTTTCGCAGTGGACTTTTTCACTTTTGCAACGTTAGCGAGTTTACTGATTGCTGCTTTACCCTTCCAGTATCCTTTAGGAGAATAATAAATAGATTCCATACTATAAAAACACTAATGTTTTTAATTACCAGCTCCTAACACCAATTTGCCTTTCATAGCTGATTTGACCAACCATGAAGCCAATTTTTCTTTGAAGGATTTATCGGGAATAGCATTTAACGCATGAATTAATTTTACATCCGCGAGATGTCTTTGTTGCAAATTATTACTTTTATATGCAACATCATGAGCATGACATGCCTTATCAATAGCATTTATCGGATACTCACCAGGACGGGGCTGATTTTGATCATCAAGTCTGATATCTAATCTCGTTCCGGGACCACAGTAACTTTATCCTGGAAGGTGTTTTTCTCCGTGGTATTTTGCCCATGGGGTTCCGGAGAGTTTTCCAAGTTTTGCGGCAATATCACCTCCGAGTTGTTTTTTTTTAAAAATCTAAATTTTTTTGTACCACATGTTACACACTTACCAGTAAGCGCTAGTCTATTGTTTTTAGTTGTAATGGTTGTCTGATCGGTTGTATCAGTACGCTGTTTACATTTAACACAATATAAATCCATAATTTATATATAGAGTTATGAATATAATTGATTTTTCAGCGACTAAAAGAAGAGAACCGGTGAAACACCACGCAGCGCTTCCGAATTCTGTCCGTGCCATTATAATCGGACCATCTGGATCTGGTAAAACACAATTGCTGCTTAATTTGATAATGCGATTTATGAAGTGGGATAAATTATATTTAATTGCCCCATCCGTAGATGATCAAAGGTGCTATAAAGTGCTAAAAGATTATAATGAAAATGCATCAGAAATTAAAGGTGAAAGTGTAATTGACTTTATTACTGATATTAATGATGCACCATCAGTAGAAGATCTTGATGGAGACATAAACAATCTTGTAGTGTACGATGATGTAATGTTAGATAAAAGAACCCTGCTAAAATATTTTCCCGAGGTAGGCATAAAAACACTGATGTGATATATGTCACTCAACGATACACTCAAATTCCAAAAGTGATTCGCGATAACTGTAATATTCTTGCTGTATTCAATGGCGTTGATACACATATGCTACGAAATATTTGGCAGACATGGTGTTCCGATATAGACTTCAATGGATTTAAAAATTACTTTAGTCATGCTCAGTCAGTCCCATATGGATTTATAACAATAAATTTACACGACCCTCGTTCACGATATCGTATTGGACTTGATCAAATATTTGGTTAAATAATTTGTATTAATCAGCAGCAGGGAGGGCGATATGACAACATATTTGCGACGTAGATGGCAGTAATTTTGAGGGTGGTTATGACAACATATTTACGACAAAATCGCTAAGGCTCCATTTGTAAAATGGGGTCTTTATTTTTTTTTGGTTAAAATATGAGATTTCGTAGGAAGGCTCCATTTGGCATTCTGAGGCTTTAATCGATTTTGGCGCAAAAATTTGTAGGGTTCGCCCCCTCCTACTACTAGCTAGACCTACATTTAAGGGAGAAGTGACTTCTGTTGGTCAGAACAGGGAGAAGTGGGAGCTAAACAGGGAGAAGTGGGAGTTAAACAGGGAGAAGTGAGACCGAATATATATATATATATATATATATATATATATATATATATATATATATATATATATATATATATATATATATATATATATATATATATATATATATATATATATATATATATATATATATATGTATACATACACACACACACACACACACACACACACACACAGATTATCATATTTTAATGATGTGCTCTATTTGTTGGCATGCTTTTAACAGTTTTAAGGAATGCCTTATTTTCAAGTTGAAAAATATTTGTTTTTTGTGAGTATCAATATATTTTGTATGCATATAAAATTATTTTCATACCCATTCTATTCATACTTAGTATATGTGTTTTTGAATTGAAGTAAAGTAGTTTATTTTGGCTGTATGACTTAAACATCACATATGAAGCTATACATTGCAATTAATTTTCACTGATAGAAGTAACAAGATTACATCCTTGTAAATGCAAATTGGTAAAAATGCTTAATAAACTACCATTTAATTATTTTATTTTTCATAAGTTTTGTGTGCAATTGCAGTCAAAAAGATTTCTAGCATTCTTTGAAACAGCCCCTAATACATGTACATAGGAATAAATACACAGGTGACTTCAAACCACACTGTTCGTCCAGATTTTATTGTTCCCGATAAAATATTAATGTAACTATTCATAAACAACACACTGAAGCAATAAAGTTGATATATAACTAGACTTGACCCTATTTTTTTACCCATAACCAAAAATCCAAGAATATGTCTTGCACAGAGTAGTGCATCTATTTTTAGACCAGGGGAGGGTTCTCGAACTACACACTTTCTTGCTTCGGTACAAAAACCCATTAAAAGTTCTGCATAATTATGGTTTGTCTATCTACTGGTAATAATGACATGGATTGGTTAAATATTATTTGCTTCAATACTATATATATTTTTCGTATTTTGACAGTTTAATGAAGTGGTATATCAATTACGCAGCGATGTCCGCCATTAAAATTTCATTTACGGTTTCAAACTGATTTTATACAGAAAATATGCAAATACGGCTGTTAAAATCTCCATTTATTAAAAATAGGATATAAATTAGAAATTGCTCTTTATCAATCGTATTTTTAAAAGCAATTTACTATTTGCATATTGATGTTTAAATTTTGAAACAGAATTTTGCATCTTTTCATCATAGCACAGTAGGGCCAACTTTATGAAATCAAGCAGGGATATCTTGCTCTGGAAAAGGGTTAATGGTCAGTCAGCTATTAAAACTTGCATGTGAATGTGCAAGAATTTCTTTGTCGACCTAAGCTGCTTGGTATCAACAACACGTAAATACATTTGTCATTGGGTTACAGCAGTGCCAGAACTTACTGACTACAGTGAGGGCCATCTCAAAGTCATAATCTAGTCATATTATGTCCGAAAAATCAGAGGGCAAAGTCCTTTTTGCTTTCATAACAGAAGGCGAAGTTTACGCTTCTCAGGTGACTTTTTCGTCATAATGCAAGGACTTAATTAAATATGTATGTAATATTATATTGGCCCTATTTATAATCTATGTAAACATGACAATAAAACAGTTTTTACATCTTTTTATTACATTTCAAAGCACAAGAATAATTATTAATAAATATAACAGTACCATTATAAACACATAAAGTTCATTGTCTTGCATATGAAAAGCAATAATGAATAAGGTTTTTTTTATAAGGGATAATAAAAATGCTGCTTAGTCTTTATGAACTGTCACTGACATTTCAATATCCGCCTCATTCTTTTTCCAGACCATTTCTTAAATGTTTTTAAGAAATCAATTTTCTTAACACTTGGCCCATTCATAGAAATTCTTAGAAGTTTTTAGAGTAGATATATCCATAGAATTTTGTAAGCTTATTTTGACAAATTATGGAGATGTAAAACCCCTCTCACGGTCTGCACTAGAAATAATGGGCAATAAGCAACCTGTTAGTTGCCTTAGATTCTTTTTCCAGACCATTTCTTAAATGCTTTTATGAAATCAATTTTCTTAACACTGGGCCCATTCATAGAAATTCTTAGAAGTTTTTAAAGTAGATATAGTCCAGGGATGGTCCTGGCTTTTAAAAAGTTCTCACCAAAAAAATCTGCAACCGCAATATTTTGGCGCCAATTTTCAAAAAGTGTCGCCAGAATAAATAGTGAATATTTTTCCATGTCTGTTAATGTAATAGGCTATGAAAATTGAAAAACATGGGATAGTTATTACTTTATTGACAACAATCAATACAGCTATAATATTATAAAATAAATCATTACATCTGAAAAAAAAACATTATTAAATGTAAAAATATCAACTTTGCTGACATCTACAGTGTCTAGCTCATTTTTTTAATTACCGTATTTGCCGCCCTATAAGTCGCTCCTGCGTATAAGTTGCGGGAGGAGGAAATCCAGAAAATTTTGGAAAATTCAACAGATAAGTTGCTCCTGATTATAAATCGCTCCTCCGCACTTACTGTAATCACGTCTTTGATACCGCCGACCATTGCATTCGACTTGGTAATTTCCAACTTCATGTAAGAATTATTATACAATTGTTTAAGAGTTATATAAAAGTAATACAATAGAAATAGAAAATAAAAGCAAATAAGATTTATTTACTAAGTAAATAATAGCGCGACTGTTATTTCTTTACGGTGTAGATAATTTGCCTCAGAAAAACCGTCAAAATCTTCGTCTTCCATATCACTGTTGAATATCTGAAATGCTTTACAGTGACATAATTCGTTTTTAAAATAACAAAATGATCCCAGGTCTGCATGCTGTATTTATTTGAGTACATCAAAAGAACCTGACAAAATAGCTGGGCGGCAAGTTCAAAGGACTTTGACTAACAGCTTGGGTTCGAAAATGTGCTGAAATTTACGACAACTGAATTTAGAGACAAAGATTCAAAGATGAACATGATGAATAATAAAGGAAATAAAATGGCAATCGTTATTTCAATATTTTTTTAATTTATTAATAACAAATTTTAACACATATATAACTAAATATTATTTGATTATTTAATTTGATAATCTTATAGTCTAATACTTACGTGTACCGTATGTGAGTTTCCAGCAATTGGCTTGCCGGTATATACCGGCAGATGCATTTCGCTAAAGCACAGCACCATTGCGCATCATTCACAGTTAAAAAAATTTATTTATCGTATAAGTTGCTCCTGCATATAAGTCGCACACATCATTTTTTAAGAAAAAAAACCCAAAAAAAGTAGTGACATATACCCCGGAAAATATGGTAACCCCCCCATTTTTATGGCTAGCTTCACAATGTTCATCTCACTGAATGCTGTAATTTTTCTTGACATGTAAACTTGGATTTCTATTCCCACCAGTGAAACTTGCAAGAGTCGACACCTGGCATAATTGTACCATATATATAGGCATTAGTGACCATTATATCAATTTGGAAAAAAAAATTGTTTTGACCCAAAAAATTGTTTTTGAGTCAACAATGTTATATGAATATTCTAGTTATGGTAACCCCCCAAAAAAGTACACCAGGACAAAAGCATGTCGACATGCACTTTGCGAAAAATGTAACAAAAAACATAATTTTTAAAATAGTTTTCTTTGTACTTAGATTATAGTTCTTCTATGTAAGACCAAATATTACAAATAATATGAAATAATAATTGTAATTTTAACATGTTCAAATGGTTCAACTAACAATTACTGAGTTAATTACTCTAAATGCTAATGTTGTATGCGATACCATTGTCTTTGGAAAATAATCAGCAGTCAGTTAAATTTAATTTTAATTATTTTATCTGAAAACATGAAAGTAAATTATTTTGATCTCGGGTTACAGATAATTAGAATTGGAATGAGAATAATGGTCTTGGCTTTGTTATTTTTGAGTACCACACACACTGTTTACTTAATTTATACCTGCACGGTATTGTCGCACACACATTTGTCGAGGTTGTTTAGCATTGCACTCATATGTCGGCACACTTTTGTCCATGCGATTTTGTTATGGAGCCACTAGTTAAACATAAGTAGTTGTTGTTATATGTTTTACATGGTGGCCAGTATTAATGGTGGAGGAAGGACCTTGGAAAACCCCAGGAAGAACCACTGACCCATGAAAAGCTACTGGCAGGCTTTCTCACTTTAACAATAAGGAATTACGATGGGCTATATAAAATGTTGAGAATATTTATCATATGTATGGTAGCTTGAGACAAAATTTGAAAAAACAAATGCACACCCTTTTAGGCATTATTAGTTATCACAGAAAAGGTTTTATTTGTCAATCAATTACTAGTGCTTCACTCACTGTAACAGGTGGTGTTTTTGAAATATGTCGCAGAGGCTCAAGTCTAATTTTAGCTGTTGTATAAAATATGAAATGGTTCTTTTCCCACCAATTATTCTGGTGTATATATAGCCTATCATGTGCTGAAAATGGCATGAAATGCACAACCAAATCAGAGAAGTACAAGTTTGGGGGCAGAATTTTGTACTTGGTGTCTTGTTGCCCATTAGCTTTTTAGCAATTGGTAACCCTTGACTAGAAAGTTTATATTTATCTGAGTTTACATTGTTTCAGAATATTTTTGGGACTTATTCCTTTTGCATTTACAAGCAATGCGAGTACAAAGCAGTAGTGTGGATAGTCGTTAAAAATTGGCTCTGTGAATAGACGCAATTTTCTTTTAAAGCTTTTTGTGATTTAATTCATTCCACAGTAGCCCCATGCATTTGTTGCCAGTTAAGTGAACTGACAATCTCCTGTCTGTATTATTGAAATTATTCTCCCAGCATAAACAAATTTTAGACTAGCACAGACACACATTCATAAATGAATTTGTCATAGTCAATCACTTCCTTGCTTTTCTTAAACTGGCATATACTAGTAGCAGTGTAGTAGATATCCATCTATCCATCATATCACAGTCCTGGAAACAAACCCCACATCTGCACATTCTTTAGCCAAGTATACACAGTTGCAAGTTAAACTCTTGTGAAGGAGAACCAAACAACTGTGGATAAATATGTTGAGATGCTCCTTGCAAGTATGAAAATAGGGGAGGATGATTGACCAAACAGGCCTGATCAATGGACAACAAGCCAGGACACTGATAATCCAGACTCTGTAGATATACAGTAAAACCTGCCATGAGTGACCTCTGCTATGAACGACCACCTATCATGAATGACCACAATCGTAATGCACAGATTTTGTTATATAAACGCTGATATGAGTGACCACCTGCTGAATGCAACCAGCGACCATGATTTATTGGCAAGATATGCATTTTGCCACTGTTTGAACTGCATTACAAAAAACAGATCAACATTGACCATGACTTAATCCTTTATAAACACGAGAGTTTAGGATACATGTAGTATGCAAACAATGTGCACATTAAAAAAACACTAAACAACCATATGACTATGATTAACACCACTAACCATCATTTAATCCTTTATATCAATGACTGCATAAATAGTAAAGATTGTTCAAATATAGTACCATATTTTTCCGCCCTATAAGTCACTCCTGCATATAAGTCGCAGGAGGAGGAAATCCATAAAATTTTGGAAAATTCAACAGATAAGTTGCTCCTGAGTATAAATCGCTCCTCCGCACTTACTGTAATCATGTCTTTGATACCGCTGGCCATTGCATGCGACTTGGCAATTTTCAACTTCGTGTAAGAAATATGCAATTGTTTAAGAGTTATATAAAAGTCAGTATTACATTAGACTTTGAAAGGTAATTGTTGTTGCTATGAGTTTAATGCCATTTTTTAGTAGCCAGTATAATTGATGGAGAAAGGTCAGTTTGGAAAACCCCATTAAGAACCAAAGACCAAAGCTACTGGCAAGCTTCTCATATGTTTGCCAGGACATTAACCAACACAGACAGGTGAGCTTTAACTGATCTGTGGTGGTGAGTACCTTAGACCACCTAGAGCCCCATGGAGTAAGCTAAACAGTAGTGACAGGTATGTATTACACAATTAAAATTTGTTTACCCAGTCCCCCCACTACATTTTCTACACACTGCACTTAAAACAATGGTCTTATCTTGAATTCCTGGAGATTATTTTTGGTCAGAACATGAGTCCTTTTGAGGGACTGTTGTTTTACATTTTATGGAAAGACAGGCACAAAGAGATGGAGGGTATGACATTATTCCTGATAAATAATTTTGATGATGGTGATGATAGCTATCATTTGTATTTCACAGAGTAATTCAGTCAGCATGTGGCATCTGCCAGGAGACTCCCAGGGTGACGAAGACATGGAAGATGATGTCTCGGATGAATTGGTCGAAAAGGAACCTCGTCTTCTGTGTGAGACCCTACATAGAGGAGATGTGCAGGACTTGCAGGTATAAAAACTGCATCATGCTTTAGGTTTTATTTGCCTTGATTATTTAAGAAGTATGACTAAATTATTTAAACTCACAACTTGATTCAGTTGTACAATAGTTTCATTTATTTACATTGGTATCATTTCAGAGTTTTGTGAAAAAAAAAGACCTATGTTTGGCTACTTAAATTTGTGGATTTACTTCTTTCAGATCTTGCATAATTATTAGTATCAGGATGCATTTTTTTTTATTTCATTACAAGCATAATTTAGTTGTAGTATTTTCAACTAGCAAATTGTCAGCCTACTTTTAGGATCTACTGGCATATTTTATATTCTTAAATTAAGATTTAGATATACACCACTCCTTCCTCGAAACTTATACCCTAATAACTTGCGAACCTGCTTATCAGGTGTGGATCCCATTTTTTAAACCAAAAAAGCCCAAAATTGATCACCAATTGTTGATCTAAAAGGAAATCACTATCAAAAATGGTAATGGAAACTTTGATTTATTGCTCATTTTATCATCAAAAATGATAGGTAGGACCTGGAAATTTTAATCAACATTATGAAATATCAACTTTTAATAAGAAGTCATATAATTTGCATACATGCCAAGTCTCCCGAATTGTTTGGGAGTCTTTTGATTTGTGACCCTATTGTTTAATGTACCGATTGGCCAACAGTATCTCCTGGAAATTAAAAAAAAAACTGTCAAGCATAGGTATTTCCATCGAAAACAACATTCAATACACTGTTCACAACTACTGCAATCCATCAATTTAGTTATTAGTCTGGTTTCCTTATTTCTCTTCATTCCGTTAACCTTCATAACGAAGAGTAACCTAATGGAGAGAGGTCAGGGATACAGACTATCAAGTTATTACAATCAGAAATTTTCTACCTTTTCCGTCAATTCAAGAATAAACCTCTAATATAATTCGTTCCCATTGAGAATTATATTCTAAACTACTTTTGCTCATATTGAACAATTTGGTAGTGGAAGGAGACACATTACAATCGGAATATCATCAGCCTTTGCTGTTGTACAGTAAGTAGTGCATTCCACTGCAAGCGAAGCACCAAACAATATAAAAATTGATGCATATTCGTACTGCTACTTTCGTGGCTATTATTCATTACTGGTTAAAGATCAATTCGCGCCGCATACCAATTGTCACCATAATAATAACAACAACAACTCTGTTAAAAATAATTACCTGACGCTTATTTTCGATCAGGCTTGTCAGCTATAATCGCTCTTTTTATATTTTAAACAGGAATCAAAATTTTCAATGCGGTGGTGAGTTAAACTTAATATGACGACAATTGGAATGTGGTGCTTGACGCGAGCTTGATGCTAAGAAAAAATTAATCTGAAGGAAAAAAGTCATACCTGGTGAAAAAATACATTAGATTACCTCCATATTTTGATATTGGACCCTCTCTCATAATACAGTATGAGCACCTGTGGGTGGGAATTGATCTCTAACCAGTTTAGTTATTGGTATGATCTGCACTTTCGCTCTTAAACTTTTAAAGAAAATAGTTTGCTAATCTCCTGGATTTGGACCCAATCTCCCTGATTTTGAACACAAATCTTCCTGATTTGTTTCCAAAAAACTTGTTCCCTTTTATTTTCAAATCACATTCTTGGTATACAGCAATTGATGATATTCAAAGGCATTTCAGTTGATGAAAATGTCACTTACACCTAGGGAAACATTACTGTAATAAAAAAAATACTAATTAAATTTTAAAAAAATTATCAATTGAAATTTGTGTTCTAGCTATATCTTTTTGTTTTTTGTAAGTGTAATCATCATAAATGTAATGTGTCCTCTTGTAATGAAACGTAAAATGTGTCAATGTACTGTAACGACTATATTTGTGAGTGTTTCTTTAAGAACCTAATTAAGTGCCCACCATTTTTATTGTACTTGCAGAAGCATTTGTTGTATTGTTGCAGTAAATAAAAATCTGGCCTCCTTTTATATTATCATGGTAATTATATCCTTTGAATCAAATAACGGAGATGGAATAAAATAAAGTTAAAAGGCATACGAATCCTACATGCTTAAGAACCAGCGGCGCCAGTCATATGTTGGGTATTTCAGTTGATCAGTTGAACACTATGATAAATTTTATTGTGTACATAATCTAATTAAGCTACATTAAATTAATCAACTCAACCATAATGATTAAAAGATAACAAGGCAACCAAACAAAATGAGAACTTTGTAAAATAAAGAGCTTTGTTTGATAGATATGGTCCATTCTGGGAAAAATGAGCTTCAGAGAATCTGTAAATTTGCTTACAGATATCCTCAAGGTTGATAAGTTTCAATATTACTTGCAATGAAATCATGGCATCAATACTTTACTAATTGGAAAATACAAAAGCTTAGTCTCGATGTAGACAATTGTCTCACAAAATAAAGGTTGCTTGTTTTTGATACAAAGGAATCTTGTTTGGTAGTTTGTCAACAGTTAGTCTTTGCTTCATAGCCTCCTACTTTTGCAAAATACTGCTATGCATCACTCTGGGAACATGTAATGCACAAATTTTTTTCACGAACCGTTTTGGTTGTTGAAACCAGTTGCAATCATGTTATTGATCTGTCAGATGTTGACATTTTGAAAAAAAATGTAATTTTTACAGAATAATGAACAACTTCATCAGAAAAAGTGCTTTACTGACAATTTTTCCTGACTCGATCATAAAACGAGGATTTAGATATTAAACAGCCTAGTCTTCCTCCAAAGCCCAGCAGTTTTTATGGATGTCTTAGTGAGTGTTTTGGAGGTCTTTTGGTAACTCACTCCCTTGCTTATAGTGCGGTCTGTAGGAGTGGTGTATTTGGCAAAAATATCACTAGCAGGAAGACCTTTTATTCTAATGGAAATTGCAGAATTTTTTTAAAAAAATGCTAGCTTGTTAGCATGAATTTAAATTCATGTGGCATTTACTTTTTTAATCACCTGAACCCACACACCAGAAGAATAAAAGAATAATTTTTATCTACAACAGAGGCTGGTCACTTGAATGGTTAAAACAGTACTACTGCTGGGAAATTCAGAAATCAAACAGTTATTACAGTCGGGATTGATTCCTCTGTTGTATTTTCAGATGAATGTTCAGCATCAAACAGAGCTGACATAACCATTGGCTTCAAACTAAGCACTTACTGAAGCACATCTACATATGACCTTTGTACTGTAACTGTTGCCCATAAAGATGCACCCCTGATGATCATATTAAGAGTGTAAAAATGTCTGAAAGATTGGATCTAACTATATGTGACTTTGTTAAAGCTGAACCTAGGGAATTATATTATTCCAGAATTATCCGTGTTGCACAAGACTTTATTGACATGAAGTTTATTTCAAGACAGATTTTTAATCTGTTTAGGAATGTGTTAGTGGCAGGGATTTCTTTTAGACCTCACAGTTTTCTTTTGGTTGTGAGATACTTTTTTTTCAACTAATATGATGGAAGAATTAGTTATTTTTATAAAGAAATCATTTTTTTTCCCAGGTATGTTTGGGTCAGAAAACTTTTAACAAATATTAAATGGTCACTCACTTAATGGTTTCATCTGAAAAATCAGCAAATCTGAGCTTTAGTACTGGCAGTACTTTGTGTATTTACATGGTATTTAATTACTACTTGTTGATCAAGCAGTAGTTTTAGTATACGGTCTTATTCCATTGGATTAACTCATTAACCCCATATACCAAGTTCATGTGTCATGAGGTTTTACCTAACCTCTGAGCTCTGCACTGTCAGCATCTTTTATGATGCACGAAAATGGGTACTAGTACAGAAAAGTAGATGGATGTAGCTCAACAAGGATTTATAATTATCATCATTTTAATTCTTTTGAAAAAAAAAGACTGCAGTGTAAGAAAAATGTAAGCGCTAATTTGTCCATCATAGATCCACACATACTTTCCTAATTTTGTATTTATAACAACTGTATATGACCCATTTTTAAGAAAACCTGGGTTAAATCTAAACCTTTCAGATTCGTTATATTCATAGTCAAGTTAGTTAGCGGACCAGCCTGTACAAACAGGCTTTTACAATTTGTTCTTGCAAGCAAATTCTTTGAGTAGATGTGTCTTTTTAAACTTCTAAATAAGTCTCATCAGGAAAAGGACAAATCAACACCACTGTACAAATTTGTAAAGAACAATTTGAAAGTGAAGGAATACAGCACTTGTGTTGAGCATTTTGTCGTTGTCATTGCAGAATTTGTAGACTTAATGATCATTCAGCTAAAGTTCAACATGTAGTCTATTGTAGACTGGTTGAAGTGACTGTTGAATATAAACAATTGTTTTTTATTTGTATTCTGGTTCAACTTCATATTGATTTTGCCAAGTATTTTGACCAACAGATCCAGCATAGTCATAAAAAATAATGTACATTTTTCATATAGTGTTGTAATTATGGCATGTCATTTATTAGTTATGATGTCATAGACTGAAAGAAGAAGGGTACTAATATTATTGTTAATAATATATAAATTACTCTTTTTATGCTCAGATTGCACCTGTGACACTTATATTTCTCTCTGTGTTGGCAAGGGCTGTTCCAGTAAAACATATATAATCCCCCCACCCTCAGAGGATGGCTCTTCAAAAAACTTCTGTAGGAGGTTTTGTTTCAAACTATTTTGATTCTGACATTGGAAGGTTGATTAGGAAAATCACTTCTGTTGTGGGTTGTGTTAACAAATGAGATATAGCTTGTTGGGTTGTCAGACCTCCCTCAATATATATTTAAAATTGCATCTAACTCCCTCCTTGCGGTTTAATGTGAATAAAACATTAGGTCAGAAAATGATGCCAGTACATGCAAGTGCACATGATTTGTACAAATTCACATACTTTTAAAGCAGTAACAAGCAATGCGCAAATTTTTGGATATAAAACGTGCATTTTGCGACGTAATTTGCACTGCCAGTCAGCGCTTGATGCAACAGTCAGATTCAGAAAGGCAAACGTTAAAATATCTGGATACTTTGGTTTGACTGGAATGCTGTTAAACTAAATTTGGTTGGTTCAGTGGGCCTTGAAACAAGCATTTATAGGATTTTTAACATTACTTTTATCTTCAAAGTTTTACAAATGCATTTTTCAAATAAGGGCCACAGAGATGCAAATTATTTAAAGTAAGAAAAGGAATGGCTTAGTGTCCTTTGTATAAGAAAGAGCAAGAAACATGTTTCAAAACAGGTGCCTTTGCAAGCTTCCCCCCATTAAATAGCCTCTCACTGATAAAAGCGACTTCAGCATATGTTCTGCATGATCAAAGCAGTAGCTGTTGTAAACGCTTATAAAATATTAGCATCAGAAGATAATGTTAGTTTCAGAATGGAAAAGATGTGTTCCCATAAAATGATGCCATCTGACTTGGGGTGTTGTATTTAGCAGCTCCAATTATGGCCTCATCATCAATAACGTAAGTTTGGTAATTGTTCCTAATTAATTGGACCTCAATGTATTGTTGAAATTAATAAGGCGGAAAATTTTCAAATCTTAGATGCCCATGTTCAGAGATTTTAATTCCCAACAAATGTATGGCATTCTTCTTTGATATCTATGTGTATTCGATTATTTGTTCATTCTTGTAAGAGAAAAATATAAAAGCTACTTTAGTCATCATAGAAAAAGTAGTCATATGGAAAAGATGTGTCAATATTGTAATTGTAATAAATTGATCTAATTCTTATAATTTGTGACTATTGGAGCGTTTAGCTAGCGAGAGAAAAAAGGGGGAAAATCCAATCAATAAACAAACATGCAAACTAATTTCTTTGAATAGATTTTGCCATTTTCTTTTGTGTGGTATATCGTTTTGTAGTTTGTTACTGTGGTCAAGTGAATAAAATATACCATGTCAGTTTTCATTTAATTCATTATCAGATTAATTAGGATCAATCACTAAACTTCATTTGTTAATGACGGGACCATAATTGGCACTTTTAAGGAAAATGCACACAATCAGATGGCTTATTGTAATAGAAACACACCTTTCAGAGGTAGAAATTGACTTCATATTCTGATGCTAATATTTTATGACTGTTTACAACAGTCACTGCTTTGATTCAACAACACATCTGCTGAAGTCAATTCTTTATTAGGGACTGGCGTAAACAAACCAAACCAAAACTTACTAGCCCATCAGACTATTAATGCTATGAAAGTTACTAGTCTGACAGGAAATTACTAGCCTCGGGCTAGCGGATTACCGATAATTTTGAGTCCTGTAATAATCTACAGAATATGTATACATTTTTCTAAGGGTAATATACATGAGATATTAAAACAAATATATTTAATTTTAGGCTTGACGTTGTAACACTGCTGCATATCATACACACTCGGTTACACAAGAGAGAGAGAGAGAGCAAAGAGAGAATAATGTTGAGCATTTTGTCAGTGTTGCTGCAGTATGAAGCCCTTACCTGTTAATTTTGTTTGTTTTTATTTTGCAAGTTTTCTTAGTGTTTGCGCATGTAAATTGAAAGGTTGTCATTACTAGTCAATATTGTCAATCATATGTGCCCCATTATTCCATACAAATAAGGAATTAATTTTGTGTTGTATTTGTGCCCCCCCTCTTTGCAAGGTACCAAAAAATGATAAACATACACATATTTGAAAATAAAGTGAAAGAAACTAACCTTGCATTGTTATCATTTATTCCTTTTTTCGTCATATGAAATTTATTAAAGCAAAAATATAACCACAATCTATGTGTATGTAGTGGATGCCGGTTTGCGTATACGTCCTTACTGTAGTGTGTATTGCTTATGTCAAATAACAAAATCACAAGAGATGAAGATATCACCCAATTGCTTAAAGGCACCTGTCATTCACGCATGATGTTACAAGGTGAAAACTGACCAAGATTGTATTGTATCCAGGTTAACTATCGATGGTATCTGATGGTATCTCAAAAATAAAAATCATTACCTTAACATACATCCACTGTGAGTGCAAATGATAATCTTTTCACTAGCATGGATTACAAAAGTGTTATTAAAGCACGTTATTGTTGTGTATACTATTTGCCCAATAAACATAAATTATGATCACATCTGGGAAACAAATAGAAGCCCCGGTGATGGATAAAGACAACTGGAGTGAGCAATAAACTCTTTCCTTGATCTTTCTGACAGGATATCAAATGCAAAGGTTATTTTATTACAAAACAAACAACCCTGAAAACTGACTTTGGTATCTTTTAGCTGTGCCGTTTTTTTCTTATGAAGTTGGTTGACATAAGGAAGTCAAGTTTGGTTCTTTTGGATTCTTTTAAGTGTGCCGATTTTCTTTGTTTAATGAAGTTGGCCAATATAGAGAAGCCAACATTGATTTCTTTTTACCTTTATTAATGGGAATTTTCAAAATAAATTGAAACAATGGAACAGTTTTGAAAGGGACAATCTAATGTGTTGTGCACGCATATCGATATAAGGCTGAACAGTAAATTAATTTTTAGTAGTCTCATCTAAATGTTTCCTAACCATGGTTTATAATTGTTTATTTTTTGACAACAAGAAGCATGTATTTCGTCTTGTGGAGATAAATGTATGTCATTTATTGCTGTGGTATCCTCTGTAGGTGGTAAATCATAGCTAAGAGGTAGTAGCTGCATTGTATATGTCTTTTTTGAGCAGTTATAAATTATTATTTCTTCCTTACACCTTTTTTGTTCTTTCTGTGCAAGTATAACTACTTTTAATTAAGTAATGCAAATCTGATGTAAACAAAAAAATATTGAAGTGTGACCGGTGACCTTTAAGGTAGAAAACATTTAGATCTTTTAAGTTTGTTTTTGCAGTCAAAATAGATGAATTTTGAGAGCATTCTTGAATGAGATCACTATATTTTGTGTCTGAGTTCATTGGGCAATTCCACATTGCTGGGTCCTGGTATGCAAAAGAATGTTATTCGTACGACTTCATTTTCATAGAGGGAATAAAGAGTATATGATTATCAGAGGAGTAGTCTAAGAATCTTGCTGGTTTCTACATATGGGTGAGGTCGGATAGATATGTATAGTACTGCAGAAAATGATAGAATAATGATGCTAATATATTCAAATTAGATTTAATACTTATACAGATCAATTCTTCATTCAAGTAAAATGGTTTGTCTAAAAATTTAAATTCGCTTAAATTCAGTTTCTTTTTATCCATGCACATGATCAAGACTCTGTAATACTAAAACTGTTGTTTCAAACACAATTACTAATGAACTACTGGATATATACACCAATTACAACAGCAATTTGAAGCTCACACTTGGCTGATTTTTTTGACAAAACCACTAAATCAACATCATGTCTTATCAAGTTTGCAGGTACACACGGTTTGTCAGATAAATAATTCTGATATTATCAAATTAAATAAGTACATCATTCATAAAGCCACAGATAAATATTTCCAGTCTTTCATACATTTTCCTTTTGAGGCACAAATATCCATTCTGCATAAATCAGCTTGATGGATGAGATTTCAAAGTTCACTAATGCATTACACTGATCTCTTTTTGTCCTTATGGTCTCCATGACCTGTTTAGCATATGAGTTGTTGTAGTTTGATTTTAATTCTTTGTAGTCTTTATTTATTGTCAAGTCTAGTGATTGAAGTTGATTCATACATGAGGTAAAGCAGTGATACCATTGTCTTAGTTAGCATCTTTGCACTTTGATGGACCCTGAACACGAAAAATATTGAAACTCCCTGCTAAATCCATTAAGCAAGGACCAGCAGGTCATGTTCACATTGGAATGATGACATTGTCCAAACCAATGGGGGATCAAAATTGAATTTTATCACTCTTTAGCAAACACTGTGTTAATGGCTTAATGCCTGACCATAGGAAAGTACTGATGGTGCAGTTTTATAGACAGTGTTTTAAGAAAGAGATCATATGTTCTTTAACAGCCAGTTAGCTGCATCACCTCCTTTTGATGTAGAGTGTAAGTTGCTGATCTTGATAAATTTGATTTGTGCTCATAGAAGTGGCAGTTTTAACCATTGAAGTGATCACTGTTTGTTTAGTTTTGTTCTTTTATATTTATTTTAATTCAGAAGTAAAATAAATTCAAACCTGCAGGTAAGTATTACATAATTAAAAATAGTTTTACCCCCACCCATCCATACATTGTAATACATTACTTGCTACTATTGCACTGCTGAATTTGCCAGTTAGGAAGGAGGCTGGTGACCTAAACAAATATAGTATTTGAAAGTGATTGCTGTGGGAGTAATCACTACTGTAGGCTGATAAAAGAATTTGCTTTCAAAAAATGCCTAACTACTTCTGCAGAGATTCTTCTCTCCCATCCTGCTCTTTTCTGTACAGTCATTCAAAATCATAATAAGGTATTTATAATTATTGTCTATGACAAAGAAATCAGGCATTCTTTTCAGTTCTAACCCTCGGATACTAGGTATTACATAAGTAAAAAAATTTGTTAACCTAACCCCAGCTCTTAAATTTTTAAGATGGAAAATGACATTATTGTCTAGAGCTAATGACTTTAAAGCAGAAAATTTGTTTAGTGTCAGAACAAATGCAATTCAAACTAATCAACATAAAATTATGATGAATTAGTGATTTGTTTCCTGTACTGAAAGTTGATATGAAACAAGATAATAGCAGTGGAAAAGGGAAAAAGCAATGCCTGATGGAAATAAATTGTTTTTAGAAACCAAGATGTGCAGAGATGTAACAGGACACTTTCTCAACCATCATTATGTTGACAGTTTTATATTTTTATGATATGCTCATGAAATAAGTAACAGAAAAGAGTGAAAGCAAGCTTTATAAAATTTAACAAATAATTTATTTCTCTAGAATACAAAGTGAAAATGAGAAAAAAGAAGTTAACAGTTTTATGAATCAAATCCAAAAAATATTCCAAAAATTAAAATCAGAAGTCTTAGTAATAAAAGTCCTTAATGAAACTGAGTTCTAGTTTTGATGAAATCCAAAATAGAAGGGGATGACATCTGTTGTGGTCAGCGAAGTGCTGCTTTCGTCAATGTCAACAGTCTCTTGTTGAATCACAGAAAATGTTATTCTAGTTTTGAATTCAGTATAAATTCCAATAAATGTCTTATCCAAGAATTTTTGTTAGAGCACTTTTGTATTTCCAGGAAAAATAATCACTTGAATTCACACATGACATGGTGTTAGGTGCAAAATAACCAAGGTTGAATTATATCAGGTTAACTATATGACAGTCTTGCAAAATAAAAATAATTATTTCAAAATACATTCACTTGAGTGAAAGTGACAATCTTTTTGCTAGCATGGGTTACAAAAAGTATTATTAAGCAAGTTATTGCTGTGTATAATATTTGCTTGAAGACATCAGTGCCTGTTTGTATTATAAATATAGATGCCAATTAATCAAATGGAAACTTTGGTGGTGAATGAACAAAATTGGCAGTGAGCAGTAAATCTACTGTTTGAACTTACTGACAGGACATCAAAGACAAAGGTTATTTTTATTACAAAGCAAGCATACTTATAAAGACTATTTTTTTTTTTCAAAAAGGATATCATTACAAATGTTATTTTAATAGTAAGCAAGCCAACTTCGGATGCCAACTGTGGATTCTTATAAGTGCTGATTTTATTTTTTCAAAGACAAAGTTGGCTGAGATAAAGAAGCTAACAAGCGTTCCTTTTCACCAGTATTCATGAGAATTTTGAAAACAAATTGAAACAATGGAACAATTTTTAAATCGACATGATATAGTGCTTCATGTGTAGACATCGATGACCCAGTATCGCCCTGAAGAGTTGGAGAAAATAAAGTCATTAGATGAATTAGTGAAGGCCAGAAAAGATGATTTTGCCAGCAATATGATCATTAACATGGATGAAATTCTAGTGTACTTTGATCTCATTCCTGGACATATGACAGATAAGATGGGGTTAAGTTTCCGATTCAGGAGATGTGTTGCCATCAATGAAAATTTTTCAAAGCATGAGAAGGCTAAAAAAAATTCTAATGAACCGCAAGAATGGATTATATGTGTGCAGAAGTGTATTGTTGACTAGATGCTGCTGCAGTGGATTAAAGAGTTTTATTTCGAGTGCACAGTTTTATAGATTTAAAATAACATTTCATTTGGTGTGCATTTTCCAACATAATTTTTAAATAATCTAGAAGTTGTCCTATAATTTACAATGGTGTGTCCCAGAACATGCAATGAACAACAAAATTTCTTTAAAAGTTAATTTATGGTGTCCCAGCAAATACAGTAAATATAGTTTATGTAGCATGCAAGAAAAAAAAGTAAAAAAATTACTAGAAATCTGAGAATATATGACTGATATATAAGTGGGCAAATGATGTGATGTGCACTTTATGCATTTTGGGAGTTGTAAAAGAAAGCAAGATTACAATAGAAGGTTAATAATGGTGATCTTGTGGGTTCATTGGTAAAAGAAAACCTTAATTTCAGGTCCTGGTGTGGACATTGATTTTTGTATACCATATGGCCTTAAAATATCATTATCACACATCTCTCTCCACACACATGGGATTTTTCAAACTGACCAAAGGGTTAGGAGGCATGACTCATACTAGGAGATTGCAAGTACGGTTCACATGCATGAAATCTGCACATTAACTAGTGACAAAATAATTCCCTTGTCCATTTTCTTAATGACAAAAAATTATTTGATAATGACGTTTTCATTGACAAAAATTCACATGTTAACATTTTTGTAGTGAAAAAAATTCACTTGAATGTCCTTTTTCAAGACAAAAAATTCTCAGCAGACCAACCATATATTTGAGTTATCTCCTGTATCTGACTTTGGGTTTGCTTGCTCATCATGTGGTCATATGAACCAAAACTACATTTAATAGCAGGCAGATAACCAAACAGTAGTGAAAATTGAATTTCCACTGTTTATAACATTATCAACAGGTCAGTGCAATTGGTTAAATTTTTTTTTTTAAAAGCTTGATAATAAAGTTTTCATGTCTAAGTTGCAGTGTTGTTTAAGTAAGCACTTAATTATGCCACATGTCAAGCAATCCATTGCCTAAAATGCAGATGTCATAATGATTAATGTTGCTGTATAGCCTACTAAAGATGGCTTCAAGGACTTTTTTTTTAGGCTTATGGCAAGGTGTATTTTCACAACTTTCATGTACTTATTGTGTAAAATTATTTATTTTTTATGGTTACTCCCACCAATGTGCTGCTCTAGAAAATCACTAATTTTGCATGAATCAATTTTAAGTTCCTTTGCATTTTAAATAAACACCTTTTTACGATGCAGTTTTTTTGGAGTGGATTTTTTTAATGAATATTGCACTTATGCTTAAGTTTTGCAACATACCCCTCTTTAACGATATACAAAGAATTTTTATGCCAGACCAATAGCAAGCTTTTTTGTTTAGCTACAAATCCAGCTGTGTCAGCTAAAAATAGGATGTAGTGTCAAAGACTAGAAGATCTTGTGCTGTGACCTGTGATTTGTTTTCTATAATATATTGCCCTTCTGAACTACTATGTAGATTTCCATGAAACTTTGCACAAACATTCATCCCAAGTCAAATTAGTTCTGAATGAAAATGGTTTCCTGTAGATGTCAAATATGGCCATAATGGTGGTCAATCTTGAAAATCTTGTGACTACTACTAAGCCAATGATATTGTTGGCTGAGGTATATGGTTATGTATGTGAATGGCCGTGTTTGATATCCAACATGACCATCTGGAAAGTCTTGCTGCTACTCCACCTGAACAGGTGTTGCATTAACACCAGGATTTTTGCTAAATGACTTCATTTGCAGTTCACCCTAATCATTTTATTTTCAAGAAAGCCAATAACATTCATACCCAAGTAGTTTTACACAAAAAAGAAAGAAATTGCCCTAAACATTTTGTCATGAAATGTTTAAAAAATTAAATGTGCCATTTATTTTTATAATATCACACTGAATTCTTATTTTTTCAGTTCCTTGGTATGGAGCACCTTATTACAGCTTCATCCTCAGGGACTGTCAGTGTCTTCAGGCACCATCCAAATTCACAGGTAAACAAATATCATAATTGCAGAATCTGACATGTATTGTGCCCTCAACCCATGGGCTTCCATAATATTGGTTCAGGGCTACCATTTGTTTGGCTAATAACTTAGCTACAAATTAGCACATGAGAACTATTAATAGTGACCAAGGAAAAAATAAAGCTCAGAGATTTTGTATTATTTGAGGAGTCTGGAAGTAAGGATGTTGTGTTAGTGAGACTGTTGCCACATTTTTCATGTTGTTATCTTGTGTCTAAGTTTAAAGAGGGGAAACCTATCCTGTCAAAATTCCATTATTGCTTCCTGTAAAACTAAATGGATAATTTGAGATGTATATCACTGGATCAGAACATATATGTCTTTGTCATATATTTTAAAATATGCTTGTCTGATTTTGTTTTAGTTTGGTATACTGTGCAACAGCTTTTCTTATTTCCATTAATTTGTTGACAATATTTGTCATTTCTTTTTCTGTAGTTTTATTATTAAAATCAGTAAGCAGTTGAACATATATTAAAAGGTGCAAAATGTTGAAAGAACTTAAATACAGCATTTTGTGTATAGCAGATACTCAGCATTGTGACATAATGGGTATATCATGACATCTATCAAGAGCTACCTTATCATCCCTATGCTCTATCACTGCAAGTAAAGAATTCCTGACTTTTTCCTACTCTGTTAAGCAGAATGTTCATATTTTGTACTAAAACCATAATAGAGAAAATATTGCAGCAAAGACAATATAAATATTAAGTGTGATGTAATTATCTAAGCAAGGTTATCCCCATATGGCATTTTATCACCAGATTTACAGTGTTGTGGCAATGGTATATCCTACAATGGAATGTTACCCACTCTGTGGAGTATGGGTCATTGTTCAAAATGTACAAAAAGATAGCATTCATTTGGATGTTTGAAGATAAATGTACAAAAAGATAGCATTCATTTGGATGTTTGAAGATAAATTTCTTTATGTTAACATTTTGTAGTAAATTTCAGTTTTACAATACAAGATTCTTTTAAGTGTATTCTTAATCTCAGAAATATTATTGTAAAAAATTTTCCATCAGATAATAGATTCAAATCATCTTTATGATGGCTTCAGCCCTTCATTTTTTTTTTAGGTCATTGGTGTGTCACAGGAATGGGACAAATTGCACACTTTTCCATCACAGAATAACTGTTCATGTACTAGTGTTGCATCACAGGATGAGACAATTGTCAGCTGTGGTGAAGATGGAAAAATGAATGTTCTCATTGTTGGTCGCAGACCTCCATTGAGAAGAATAGGTATGATAATGAGAAGTTCACATTAAGGCAAGCAAGAGAAAGCATAAGGTTATATTTTCTTCAAATAATGAGAAGAAAGTTAATTTTATTTATCATTTATATAGAAGTAAATGGGGGAGGTATTATTTAGATAGCAAACATATAATAAGGGGAAAGGTATAATTTAGATGGCAGTAAAACAGAAGGAATAGGAGAGGATGTGTCATTAGAAGTAGACTTAATTTAGCAGTCTTTTGCTCCAGTATGTAGGAGTTTTTCAATCCATGCATAAGAGGTTCAATAGCATTTTATAAATGAGTTTCAAAGTTTTGAGTGTTTAAATTTATGGATCATATATCCAGGATTTTTTTTTCATATTTGGATGTTGAGAGAGTTTTGAAGTTTTTCATATTGTGAGGATTAGTTTTTCTGGAGATGGAAAGACTCAAAATCAGGGTTGGCATTGGTCTATATGGAATTTGACAATATGAATTATGGAAGTACTTATTGATGCAATTTACTTTGCATATATCCTTTATACATATGTATCTGTACAATGTTATTATTAAAGTCAACATGTACATTTATAAAGAATGTCAGTAGTGTAAATTTACTTTTGTGATGTGTAAAGTTTTGCCTCTTTTTCACAGATAATGCAGACAGTTGCACAATAAATGATGTAATATTCTTAAAGCAGTCAGAAGTAGTAACAGTCAACTCAACAGGACAGTTAAAAGTATTTGACTTAAGACAGCCATCTGATCAACCAACATCCTTATTCCTTGTGTGAGTACTTTTTTTTTTGTTCCAATGGAGGACCATGTGAGTTTATGGTATGGCCAAGCAATTGCCACATGTCATTTGTATTAAGGCATAATTGCTGTTCAAATATTATTGATACATTACCTGAGTTGCTTATGTTTCAGTGATGGAAGGTTATTTTGTCTGTGATAAAAAATTATATCCATCCATTAGAGGGAAAATTCCAAAAAAGTCTGGAACCAGAAAGAACAAAGACTCAGTCTGATCCCCATGTCACAGGCTCATGCACAGTAGCAGTCCTTCTTTTTTGATTTGTTTAAATTATTTCTGCTTTCAGACAAATTGCATTTCTTTGTCACAAGATGCTATCGGGTATTCAGATTTTTTTCCTTTAATTTTATTGATGTTCCTCTTAGTCCCTTGTATATTTAGTGGTTGTGTTAACTGTTGCAAGTTTTGGGAAATTATTGTTTTGCTGCCTCCCCCTTTTTTCCCCCAGAATTCATTGCACTCATTTATTTCGGCAATGTGGCAGGTTATGATAACTGTTGGCATTGAAATCAAATGCCATTGTATTGTTGGTATAATTATTGTAGATCCTTCCAGCATTTTAGGGTATATATCATCTTTCCCATCATGTGTGAAATTTGTATTTGTCATTATTCATATACCATAATTGCATGTTTCTCTTGTTCTCTAAAACTACTTGGACAATTTGGATACATGGTTGGAGTGTTAATCAGGACATGCTGTACCAAAATTATGTTTAGAGTGGCTTTCATGGCAAGTTTGATTACAACAGATCTCTGACATAGGTGTCTCTCAAATAAAGCATTTTATTTCATGTTATGCTGAGTTTTGATATGTTCCAGGTGATTTATTGGCATGTTCAAAAACTGGAAATCTCTGGTTTGATTGGTAGACAATAGAAACATGACCTTAAAGATCTCAAAGCTACTCAAGGCAATCATACTTGGTAAGAATCTTTGTGAGAATATGCTTTATCAAAATTATAGTTGGAGTATAGCCCATAGGAATCTTGTGACTTCTTGAACAACCAGATGGGAGAAATAAATTCAGTCAAACTTGATATGTGTTTCTTAGGACAGGCTCTATAAAATTTTTTTTATGGAGTTGTTCGTCAGGCATTTGTTGGGCTTTCACACAGTATCCTATAGGAAATGCTGTTTTCAGGTTCTTCTGCAGAAGAACTGAGACAGTTTTCATTCGGACTTGGAAATGTTTGTTAGGCATGCTCTCTCAAAGGTTTGATTTGAGTGGCTCTTCTGGCAGTGGTTACATAGCAACTATTTGGAAAACTCCTATGTTCATCTTCTAGATAATAGCTGTGCCACTTGTTATTAAACATTGGTAACAATGGTTACTAATAAATGCTATCAAAATTTGTTTGGGGTGGTTCCTCTAGCAATTGTGTATCATCTTTGCAGTCATATGGAAAAATTGTTTTCAACTTGTCTGGAATGGCTGTGCTCATTTGTGTAAACTTGGTAGGAATGTTCAAAATAGACATGCTGTATACAAATTCAGTTGAGGTGATGTCTTTTGCATTTGTGCGGTTTCTTCAGCAACCATATAGAAACCGGTTTTCAACTTTTTCTCCAGAACAACTGAGTAAATGTTTTATATAATTTTGTTTTGAGTTGTTTGTCCTGCAGTGGTTTGGCTTCCTTAGTCACTGGCTGTAACATCTGTTTATGACTTCACCTTGTTAAGGGACTTTTTGGGTTCTATTTTTTATAAAGAGCTTGCAATTTAGCAATTGTTTCTTACCTTGAGGTTAATGCATTTATCATGGTTCCATTCAGTTTAGAAATCTTAATGAGTCCACTTTGCATGAAAATATTTTGGTGGCTATCCCTGTATTAGCCCTTTACCTCATAGTGTATGGCATTGTAGTAGTTTATACATATGTACCAAAGTCACTATAAATAGAACACCTGTTAGATTTGGTTATTGTATCCAGAACTTGATTACCTTTAGAAATGGCAGCTATAGTTGGTCACTGGGCTTCACTGGCTTGATGATGAATGAGCTCTCTTAAAGCACATAAAATATTCTTCCTTAAAGCACATAAAATATTCTTCCATGCAAAATAATTATACAATTATAACAATCAGATTTTACTCTTTAATCTTTCTATACATCATAGATGTTGCACATAACATATACTAAGCTACTATAACAGTTAACAGGTTGGTTTATGTTGTTCAAGTCAAATAATTAAATGGTATTGTTGACCCAATGACCAAAATTAAATCATTGTAGTGCAGTTCTGGATATAACACAGGACTGATGTGGATCCCAGGGCCAAAATTGTACCATTATAATACACTTCTGGATATAACACAAAAACTGCTGTGGACCACACAACCAAAAATACACCATTGTAATGCAGTTATGGATATACTACATGACTGATGTGGCGTGACCAAACTTATATGTCTGTTTAAAGCTCTAAAAATTAAATATAAAGGAACTGAACATGAATGTTTGTGAAGAGAAACCCTTCCAGATAAACAACAGATACAAAGTAAATACATCAAAATTTTATAAAATATACATAAAGGTAAAAAAAATATAAAATCCTTATGGTAGAACTTACCACAAAATGTCTGATATTTTCACTGGTGCTATATCAGTGTAAAGTTTATAAAGTTCTCATAAAATTCCTGTCTCACAGTTGACGAATGAGAATTTTCCATAGAGGTTAATCTTTTTTATACAAGAGCTCATTCTGCTATTTAAGGTTTGATTCTCTGATTTAGATTCAAGACAAAAATGTGTTTCACGGTTACTGGTCACTTTTATAAAACATGTGTCAATATTAAATGCAAAAGTATCGTGAAGTGAAACTATGTAATTATTTAATATGAAGTAATGTTTTTTCTATACATTTGACTGGTGCTTTATCTTCATCATTTGGAGAACTTTACACAACTTGTGTGTGCTAGTTGTTAAAACTAGCTAAGACAATGTTAACCGTATAGGCCTATTTGATAACGGTCCATTGACTTATTAATTTCCCTAATTTACCCATGATGCAGTGCTCTTCCAGTGAGCAAATCTATATGCTATGGTGGAGGCCAACAAAGATGTCAACAAAGCAAGTGATCTGGAATACCTTAGTGTAAAGTGCCTCAAGACATAATTATGGGATGGAGGTGCCTACGTGTCAGAAAATAAAGCCGACTACTGAAAAGGGTGAAAGGAGTGGTAGATTTAGGTATTAGGACGTTGAGAGACATACAAGACAGTAAAAATGAGAAGGTTCGAACCATTGAAAAATTCAAGACAAGGTTTGGGGAGATATTACCTGATCTAAACCAACTTTGTGATAATTGGACGTTTAATGTCAAAATGTTAGTGAAAATGTTAGTGAAAATGATTTATATTATTATCTGGTGCTGAACACAAGGTGTACATTTAACTTAGAAAATGTGAAGGCCAAAAGACAGCTGAAGGTTCGTGTCTTTTATGAAGACCACCATATACATAGTATTAAATTCCATCCTGTTAGAAGACTGCTCCCATGAATTTGATAGATGTAAAGTTATTCCTTCCGTCCCAACTCTGACAAAGAAACAAGAAACCTGACTATGATATTTGGATTTGTTTATCTAGAGAAAACTGGGAACGTTCATTTAGCTGGTTGTGCATGCAGTGTTGGTAAGAGAATTTACTTCTTTTAAATCAAAAATAATAATATCTAAAAGAAGAAAACAAACTTTTTCTTTATTGTGGATACTCTCTGCAGCATCAATTAAAGTTAAAGCTGCTTTTCTATTGACCTTAATTTACTCCATCAGATTGTAAGTCTTAATGTGTCTGCACTGTTGCAGTTTTTTTATATGTACAACCATATTTTGTGGCTTCCAGTCCATTGTCAAGTAATAGGCATTGAACAACTGAAATATCAAAAAGTTCAAATTCAGATGATGTTTTATAATGAATATCTTTTTTGTGATCTATATCCAGTGAAAAAGCATAGATTTTATCGGTTAGAAATAGTGGTTTCATATTTTTCTAAGTGAACTTGGGTAATATGAGTGCATACTTGGAGTGGAACAATATGACAGATTGATGCACCAATATTTTTCTAAATAATACTGAATCACCTATTATCAGCATTTATTAAACTAATTTTAAAAAAAAAAAATCAGGAGAGTCAAGCAATGATGTAGCAGCACTACTGTCTACTGTATAACTTGGCTGACGCATCTTCCAAAAAGAAAGATGGTTTTTATGCCCCAGCTTCTGATGCTTGTAAGTGGAACAAGCCAAGAGCAAGGAAGCTGAGCCCAAAAAAGTCCTAAGAGCTTACTTTTAAGAAATTTAAGTTTTCAACAGAATGTTCATTAGAAAGACAGTCACAGGCAAAGTCCAGCATTAATATCAGTCTTGCCATACCAGAGGATGTGATGGAATTTAGTAACAAACTCAAAGTGGTTAACCCATATGCAGCCTTTTCACAAAGAACATGTGACTGTTAAAGCACACTACCCAGAACATGAAACTCCCAAAGTTCACAACATTGATGGTATGTATTATGACAAGGCCAACTTGCAGGATGATGAATGCATAAAATATTTTAAGGACTACTTGCATATCTTCATTGTGAAAAGGAAGAATGTGAGAGAATTCAAGACATTACTGAAGTATAGGCAAACAACAAAAACTTCTTGCCAACATGTATTGGCAGAATAAAAAGCTCAAAATTTGGACTTGTTTGTAATTGTACTGTAAGGGAAGTCATGGGCTATATTCAATTTGACAATGACAGTGTAAGTTGGGGTAGAACACATGAGCCAGCCCCAAAACATCTATACCAGATTAAATCAAAGGTAATCTGCTCTGACATTATTGTAAGAGATAGTGGATTATGGGTGATCTGTGAACATTGTGTGTGTGTGTGTGTGAGATTTTGTGATATTTTAACTCCAGTTTTCTGTTAAAAGGAAACAATCTTGTTGGATCATGTCATGTGCATTCACTACTAAAAGGATAGAAGCTGATTTTGTTAACTTGTTTTTATTTAATTTTTTGATTCCTAAAAGGCATTCATATCTCTCTCTCTCTCTCTCTCTCTCTCTCTCTCTCTCTCTCTCTCTCTCTCTCTCTCTCTCCTCTCTCTCTCTCTCTCTCTCTCTCTCTCTCTCTCTCTCTCTCTCTCTCTCTCTCTCTCTCTCTCTCTCCACAAACACTACATATCAATGAGAACTGACAACATTTGAACTTGATCATGCATTTTACATATGTTGCTTTGACATGTATAGGACCACTGATTGTACACTTCCTTCTTATCTGTAGAATATGTAATTTATTTGCATTCTTTAAAGGCAGATTGTGCATGGGCCACTATGATTTACATATTCCAAGACTTTATTTGAAATAGACATCATGATAAATAGCATGCAAGTACAGAATTTAAGCATAATATATGCATGTTGGTAAACAAAATCAAAATGGTTACTATGGTGTTATTTTCGTTCAAATTTCTTAGACCCAGTATCAAATTGTGACCTCTTGCTCACAAAGCCAGTATATTGATTTGTAGTTAATCAATCATTTAAGTCTATCATAAAGCTCATTATAATGAACTAGTGGTTGTTGGAGAATTGCAAGAGAATTTTCAAGATTTTGCTAGCTGGCTGTGCTCGAGTGATAGGCATAACATGCTGCAGAATGCGAAAGTTCTTGGCCCTCTAAATAGTCCTTTCTACATCTATTCTTAAAACTGATATTCTTTTTTCTTCAACCTGACGTCTATTAAATCTTTGAAACTTCAATGATCAACTTGATTTGTCATTGATTAGTTAGGTCAGAAATAAGGAAACCTTTATCAGCTGTAATTGCATCTCCTAGTACACTTAGCGTTAGGGCGGGTAAATCCTAAAACTTTTTTAGGAGGGTTGTTTCATGAAAAAAAGTTTCCTATGAAAATGAAAATGCAAGGTCAAAAATGCCAAACCAAAGCTTCTAACTGACTAAGGTTTTTCTAATTGTGTTAGTTCATTTATTGTTATTTATCTTTTGACATTTGTATTTCAAATTTTTATGTATGTTTGTTAGCCTACCTAGATTCTCAATTTTTGTAGTCGCCCTCCATGCTGCATCAGTGTGGCATAATTAAATCATTGATTTTGCAGTTACAAATGCTACCAAAGGTCTTTTTCCCAAGTTAGAGCCAACTGCTAAAGTGACTGGAAAAATAGAACTAAAAAGACCAAAAGATTCTACAAAAACTTCCAGGTCATAAAGTTGCTGTTCAACCAATGCAAGAAATATATGTAGGCATTGACCAAGCTTGTGCTGAAATATGTGATATAACGGATCGTTTACCAGAGCCAGAATCAGAACTAGAAACAAGAGTAAAAACTAGAACAAGCATGAGAGAGAACTGATCTGATAGATAAATTTACTGAAGAAATTATTATCCACATCAAAAAACTTGATAGCAAGAGAGACTTCTCTTTGTTTGCTGCTCGACTTTAATTTCTAAAAACAGATATTTGAAACCTGAGTAGACTGATTATGTAGATTGTGATGCCTGGTACACTATAGAGCTAATCAGGTTCAGAATGATAATCCATGATATGTTGCATTTATTAATGGAATAGATAATTATTTTCTCCTGCTTTCAGCAGCAACAAAAACAGCAACCACAATGATAAAAACAACTGCAAAATCCACAAAACCCAATTTTAGAAATAATTGAAAAAGAATAATGATTAGAACAACAACAACCACCATTCCAAACAAGTGAGGAAGAAGAATGTCAAGACACCGGTGCCACTGGAAGTGGTATTGCTGCTACTGTTAAAGGTTCCAGGGATATTGGTTTTGTTACTCCATGCCCAAAATATGCCCTTGCCAATGTTGAACATCTAGAAATTCTTATTGGCGGAAAACGAGTTGGTAATAATTCCCCAGTAATCATCAATGAAGCAGCTGCTATTTGTCAAGAGATTATTTACAGGTAGTATCATGGACATATTTATTGGTCCCTCATCATTGAAATCACTGATGATTATTACTGCAGTGATTGAGGGTATGCAGTTAGATCAGTAACAAGAAAAAAAGGCGATCATACATAATGCTCAACATGGACCAATCATGGTCAGGGTGATAAATTTGCGATTACCTATGTATAAAGTGATTTATGGAGATGGAATTGCTGATGATCAGGGTCTATTCAAAATCATAGCCCCAAATTCAATATTGATTTAAAACAACTGAATTGAAAGCTACTGATGTTCATGATAAAAGTATTGGTGCTGTTGGTACTGTTGCTAGCAAAGCATTCTCAGCAATCAAGGATAGACTAGCATGATTAATACACAGACCACAAGCTGTCCAACCACAATGACAAAAACAACCATAACAACCACAAAACCCAGTTTTAAAAATAATTGAAAAAGAATGATTAGAACAACAACAACAACCATTCCAAACAACAAGTGAGGAAGAATGGCAGGACAATGGAGCCACTGGAAGTGGTATTGCTGCTACTGTTACAGGTTCCAGGGATATTGGTCTTGTTACTTCATGCCCAAAAAATGCCCTTGCCAATGTTGAACATCTAGAAATTCTGATTGGCAGAAAATAACTTGATAATAATTCCCCAGTAATCATCAATGAAGCAGCTGCTATTTGTCAGAGATTATTTAAAGGTGGTATCATGGATATTTAATGTTTATCAGTCCTTCATTGATGAAATCACCAATGATTATCACAGTGATTGAGAGTATACAATTAGATCTGTGACAATAAAATAAGATGATTTTACATAATGCTCAACATGGACCAATTATGGTCAGGGTGATAAATTCGCAATTACCTACGTAAAAAGTGATCTATAGATGGACTCACTGATTTTCATGGTCTATTCAGAATCATAACCCCAAATGCAATACAGATTGCATACAAGCCAACCATTACGCTTTTGTTGCAATCATTAGGCTTTTGTTCACTAAATTACGTCTTACATGTGAATGTACTTGGATTAAGCTTTTTTAGTGTATCCCCCTCCCCAAAAAATTAATAATGTTTTCTCATTTTTATTAACATACAACTAATCGCACAAAACTATAACAAAAATACACTTGTCTGTAGACTAGCAGTGACTTTACTTAGTGTTAAGTTCTATTTATAGCAGCTGCCTTATTTCCAAGAAGACTTGTTTCTTCTATTTATAGCAGCTGTCTGGTTTAGGACATAACAGACTGGTTTTCTAATTTTTAATCTTGGCTCACATATTCTTTTTTAAAAATAATGTAAGGTAAAGAACCATTCTGTAGGAATTTGGCGGTAAAAGTCCTATTTATTCTAGGCGATGCATATATTACAGCAAAAATGTTTCTCTTGATTTTACAAATGGATTAGAAAGAAAAAAATGGAAAAAAGGACTCAAAGATGAATACATGAATAACATAATTCAGTGCCATTCTAGGGTAGCTTCATGCACATTGCAGGCTGTGTGGAAAGGATTTTTATATTGGTCATAGTGTAAAATAAGATACTTTGAATAAACTCATTTTGCTAACTTCATTACTAAGATAACTTCTTTTTTACAGCAGAACTAAGTTGTGGAAATGAATTTTATAAATTCAGGGCATTATTTACCAAGCTTTTAATAGAATACTGACTACAATTAGTGGTATTATATAGATTAAAGCCTTTGTTTAAACGGATGCTTCCTGACGCCAAAATTGCGGAAAATATGCATGTGTTTTGTACATTGAATTTTGTTATATGTGCATTATGCTTTTTCTGCTCAGATTACTCCTTTTGTCCACTTGGATTACGCTTTTTCCTTGCCAGGGGTTGGCATGTATGTGATTGTAAAGCAACTGGAATGAAAGCTACTGACGTTCATGATAAAAGTATTGGTGCTGTTGGTACTGTTGCTAGCAAAGCATTCTCAGCAATCAAGGATAGACTAGCATGATTAATACACAGACCACTAGCTGTCCAACCACAGCCAGTAAAATAACCCAGCACTGAAGTTATGCCTACAAATGTTAGTAAAATAATAAACTGCAAATGAAAAACTAGCAGAGTTGGCTGGTGTATCCTTGTTAGAAAAAGAAAAATTTATAGTTGGAAGTAGTCTTTGTGTTAGATGCAAAACAAATATAATAAAATGTTTAAACATGTATCTGTCCATATTTTTACTCCATTACTGTTTGTTTTGCAGCACTGGAGATCAGACTGCCTTGCTTTGTATAGATAAGCATCCAACTCAGCATCATGTGGTGGCAGCTGGAGGTCAGGATGGGGTGCTTAGTGTATGGGATTTGCGACAAGAAAAGTATCCTGTTACACTCCTTGAAGCTCATTCAGCACCCAGTAAGAAATTTGATTTAATTTGCTTCTTTAGCTCACCGGAGTGAGTTTATGGTATATCATGTGTAGTTTTTGGTTGCAGTTATTTACAACTTCTTAAAAAGTGATTAACCAATTTTACAGTCAACATTCTGGTATGTTCATTGGTCAAAGAATATTTAGGTTGTCATCCTTTTAAAAAATAAGAAAAATCTTGGACATGTATTCTATATTAAACAAAATATACATGTATTAAATAGAACATACATTGTTGGAAATAGTGGGTGGAGACCATTTCATAAAATAGAGCAGGAGACATCAGAGGCAGAGGTGGTGATAATAACTTTATTAATATATGCATGGTTTGAGTCACAAGTAATAAAAATAATATAGGAATACATCTGAAATACGCAGAACTGTTGTGTGTGTGTGTGTGTGTGTGTGTATATATATATACACACACATACGCACCCCTCCCTCGATAACTTGTGCACAACGGAGTCCAAAAACATCAACAGCATTATAAGCGAGGGTGCGAGTTGTCGAGGTACCTATTACAAACAACAAAACTAACAAAGGAATGGACGTAGAAGCAAGTTAGGTTAGATACTCAATTCATAATCTTGCTAAGATTAACAGAATAAATATCTTTTCATAGCAGTGTACTTTGTTTACTTTTTTCCTCACAGAGTAACAATTTCAGGATAAATCAGAGTATATTCAGGAGATCATCAAAACATTATTCCACATGGTTTCCATTAACTAAATATGTGTAAGACTTCGCACATTGTGTACTACGTCACAAATGTTTTGTTGAATTTGATAAATTCTAGTTTAATTGTTTGATTTAATATAGACATTTCTATACAAAAGATCGACACTCATTTAGAAAAAAACAATGTCAGTCGATCAATGAGTAGATTTAATTGGGTAGAGGTAAAATGAAATTTTTCTTTTAAAGGGTTAACCATTACCAACATGAATTTAATAGGTCTACACATTTAAAATAACATTAATTAAAACATGATAATACTTGCAGTTTGCGACACGTTTGACAAATATCACTTCACAATTTGAAAACATCTGTTCATTTTTTGTGTGTTGCCTTTTGATTTCTCTGCTGCCTCTGTGATGCATGATGATTATCACTGAGCTGATATGCATAATTACATGCGGCTTCCTGATTCGCTGGGTGTATTTCTCCAGACAATGAATTTTGTTTAATTCTATGGCAGCACTGGAATCTCCAAAGCTATCCATGGCTTGCACTAGAACGAGATTCTCCATATTTTTTGCCATTTTGTTTCTATTTGGGCATTGAGAATTTTTCCAGAAATGAGATCACCTTGTTCACATTGTTGTGTGAACCATGCGTACACAGCATCAGCTAATTCAGTATCGTTTGCAGTCTGTGCTTGTGTTTGTTTGATCCCATTATCTGAATAACATCATGTAAATATTCCTGAAGTTATTACTTATCTTTAAACCAACATCTAAATATCGACTCAGCAATTGTTTAATTCATTGCAAACGTTGGATCTCGCTTTGCCATTATGAACCCTATCTATGTTGCACAGCTTTTCAGTCACTTACTTCCTTTGCTCTCCATGGTCACATTTACAAATGATTAAGATACATTACTGATATTATATACTTTAGTGATGTTAAGTACATATAAATGTGAAGCCATTTTCAATTGGTCAAATAAAATAAATTTTGAGAACGGTAATGACCACAAGAACTTGTGCTGCTTTTGGCAATCCATTTAATGTTTTATTTTAAATTGTACTTTCCTTGCTTGATTTGATACAAGAGACATATTTAAAATGTTAAAACAACACTTTTAATTGATTTTTTTTTAACGCAACAAACATTTCCCCATGTTGTTGATCAAAACAAAGCCGGCGTGTAATTAGGATCTCACAGAAGTAATCACGGGTTTCGATGTGATGGTCAATTGTCTCTTTTCATGTTTTCATAGAAGAGAATATGTTGCAATTATAGTGTTTACATTGAAACAAAATTAAAGGATTAGAATATGAATTTCACATATCAAGACATTTAATTGGTGTTTATTTCAATCTCTGTTGTCACCTGTTAGCATTTGCCAGAATTTTCTGTTGATGACTGTTACACCAGACTGTTTATTTACAGTGTATTTACAACTATTTCTCTCTCACTCCCCCCAACATATGTGATATCTTATTAGACCTTGCAAATTTCACAATATGGATTCTATCTTTACAGGCAATAATCACCATTTCCAATGATAAAACGAGCTACTGTATTTTATGAATTTTTTTCTTTTCCTTTAACTTTTCGTACACAATCCATTTATCAAAATATAAATTATTTAAATGTATCATAATTTTTTTTACATATCACTTTGTATTATTTGAAAATTTGTTAAATTCTAAGACAATTTCCACTAAGAAAATTTTTGTTTGCAAAAAGGATAAAAAAAAATATACAGCATTTCCATTTTGTTTTTACAAAAATTCATGATTAATAATTATATTCTTGTATGTGAAAATTTGCTTAAAATACTGTATGTATCAAGGTTCAATTTACCAATTCTGATCATGATATTATTCATGTTCAGCACATTTTAAAATAAATTTTTTTTGAAAAAAATCTAGAGCCAGTTATCTGGCAGGAGTTATTGAGGGTGTGTGTTTGTGTACATATATATGTGTGTGTGTGTGTATATATATATATATATATATATATATATATATATATATATATATATATATATATATATATATATATATATATAATCAAACAATCCAAAATGGCCAGGTGGTCTAAAGGTTCTGTTATGGATCACTGCCATCTCACCTTTGTCTGTGTGGGTTCAAGTCTAAGATTCCCTCTACTGCACTGGGAAAGTGGCCTTATAAGGTGGGTGGCTTTTCCAGAGGGAGACTCAATTTTTTTGTGAGAGGTACATGTAATGTACGTTGTAAGAAAGCTTCATTTTTTTAAAGCATATAATATCTTTGTTTAAAAGCAACATTAATTATTGAACGGTTCTTCTTGTTTTAATAGTTGACTTATTTCAACAGAATATGTGTTAATAGTTCTTATCCTTGACATAAGCGTGATATGCGACCAAGTGTTGTTGTCAAGCACACTGCAAAACCATTCAAAAATGTCATTTAAATTTTGGTACATATGCAATTCTCTTTCCATTTGCTCCATTTTCCCACTGCAGCTGAATAAATTCCTTATTGATTGCGATGTTGTTTTTTCGAGTCTTTTCAACATTAAATTGTTAATTCGAGATTTTTCCACCTAAAATTTTTTGTCGTTGACTAAAATAACTGGCTTTTTTTTAAATAATCTCCATTTGGTAATGATTTATTCCTATGTTGCTATCTGTATGCAATTTAAATATGCAGATGAAACATTTGTTGAGTAGATGAAATGCCTTAATAAAGAAAGCAACAAGTGTGTTGTCACATGATTTTTTGGTCTTTGTCAGGTACCCTGATTTGTTCTATTTTTTGCCAATGCTGACCCTTTAATCTTGACAATTACATCTGGTTATAATCATCAATGTTGCAATTACAAGACTGATATAACAATTTTTTTCTGCATTTAACAAGATGCCATGTGTTTTTTAAAGGCAGCGATTGTCACGTGATTCATTACTCGCATTATTGACATTAAGTGAGAGAATATACATACGCTTATTTGACCTGAAGAATAGGACCTCGAAACCGTTAGGATTTGTAAACTTGATAATTATTGCCAGTAGTAATATTCATTAATCATGAAAGTGAACAAGCTCAACATCTAACAAAGGAAAGCCATAAAGGCTATAAAACCATTTTTCCGCCAACTTCTGTATTATGAGTCTTCTTGTGTGGAGTAAATGATATAATATTAACCTTAGTGGCACATGTACTTTAGTCAACACTTCTTTCAAGAACGAAACCTGACATCAGGAAACAAATCGGATTACATAACACGTGCTATGAATAAAAGTGGTTCTGTATACATATTACAAAATAAATTGTGGCCGATTGTGAGGGGTAAATTTTATATTTTTGCACAAATATGATGGCTGCTTGTCGCATTAGTCGGGTGGCCTTTCATGTGGGTTAATTTTGAACACAAAGTCATCGGTGCCTTCTGATTCTCGCCGTAAGGTTCGGAACATTTAATAGAGCATATATTATAAGTGGAAAAAATAGAGACATTGTTTTATTGATGGAATTCCATTCCTTTAACAGTCTTGAATTAGGATCACACATTAATAAAATTAGTACCTGTCTCTGGTGCAGAATTGAAAGCACATGTTTCAAACATACGCAGTTCCAGAAAATGCAGTGGTTCATACCCTTTTCTCTATACAGAAGCTGACATCCAGGTTTCACCTATACTGATAAATATAGGTTTGATCATGGGCACTCATAAATTTTAAGTTATTAAATTTTTAATATGGTGTTTGCATAAGTTTACTATAGGAACTGAATTAGTACCATGACTCCTTCAGGTTCACGTTTAATACAATTTCCCATTGAGTGAGTACCTGGGTAATCATTCTTTAGGATTGAGGGTACCCAGTAGAAGTTTCCTAAATTTTTGACAGATTTAGTCATTTTCCACATCCTACGTCAAAATGGATATGGGAATTTACAGATTTTAACAATCTGTGTATATGTTGTATGCATTACTTGTTTTCATTAGAGATGTCAATTAAATTTAAGAAGAGCATATGCTTTAAAATAATGGAGGACAGCCAGGAGATGTGCCTGGTTTGCATGAAATGTTCTTCCTCACACCCATGTGTGTTCCATGGCCAGAAGACATCCTGAAAAGGCAGTTGAAGTGCCATAGAAAAAGGGCATGCTTTGAAACTTATGAACATAAAATACTAAGCATTGATCCAGAATCATTAACCAGTTTGTTTTATATACTGCCACCACCTCTCGTAGAGATGATTTAAACAGTACAGACAATCACTTAAGATTAGTTGAAGCCATGCCAAGTGATTTCACTATACTGGAATTGCATATGGGATACATACTACAACAAACTCGGTCAAGAGTTGATGAGCAAGTTGAAAGAGATTAGTACCATTTATAACAAACTGGCAGTCCACTGAACTAGTACCTTTTCCTGCCTGTACATGGAGTTTAAAATGTTGGATTGAGGTTGGTTTGGCGCATATGAATCGGTAATCTCAGACTGACAGACAATACATCACTTAATAGTTCAACAATGGCAGTGTCCTACGTCCAGCAGGCCAACTGGGTAGGCCAACCAAACAGCTGGACTGATTGTATCCATAATACCAGTTGGTGGCAAACCAGCATCACATTTATATCCCCCTTTATTTACTGCATGTTTTTGGACACCGTTTTCTTTTTTTGTCAAATATAATATTCAAATGCCATGTAATTTTTCGGACATTGCTTCTGTATAATTTTTTCTATAATTTTTGTTTTTCAGACACAATCTAAGAAGGTCTTCTCCTTTGTTTTAAAGTAAAATTCCAATTGTTTTTGCCGTTAATTCAACTGATATAAAGTTCTCTTCATTTGGTCGGCAGTTATTTAATGTGATCAGGAACTTCCACATGTATTGGTTGTCAGTGTAAACATTATTAACAAAACCACCTAATACAGTTGTGACAGTTATGGCTTTGATTAGAAACCATGATCCCTGCTTAATATCATCAAACAATGCATCAGAGGGTCAGTATGGATTAGTAATTTATTGGCATTAAGCAACAAAACAAATGCATTATGTACCATGGGGTTAAATATAGTTATTGTTCTACAGGTAATAAAACTCTTTATAGACAATAAATATTGATTGTGGGTTTAACATGTTTGGTACATCCTGTGCTCCAGATAGCTGCCCTTTATTTCCAAAAACACTTGTAAAAGAAATCTCACAAATTATGGTAGGACCTATTATCACCTAGATACCCTAAAATCTCCTACATACATCAAAACAATCTTTGAGTGGTCGATTGTTTAGAGTTGGCAGGCTCTACTCATTTTGAAGCTACCCTCTGCTTGTTGAGAAACAAAAAGAGAACCACAACAAATAGATCACGTTTATTTAGAAAAAATACCAACATATTAATGATTACTATATTGCAACTTACTGTTTTTATTTGTACACATCCTAGGCGTGCTTACAACACTTAACCTATATAGCCTCGTATCCTTGGTGTTCTATTATTAGCACTCGTAAATGTGCGTACCGGTATTTCTACTCTTGATACTAAAATGTTTATGTCAAATATCTTCAGAATTAAAATTCCAATTTTTTAAAAATTTAGTTTATATTATTATCTTAATTACACAGACAAAGCTTTCATGCATTTGTAAGGTAGATTTTATTGATTGCTGATTAGGCTAGTAGAGGGTTAAACTGGATTGCTTGATTACTAATATTGCGGTCATTTTGGAAAAAAAACACAATCATGGCTCAAATACATGTATGGCTACATTCTCTGGTAGATGGACATGTATTAGATAAACAAAATAGGCAAGTAATGCCTGTTTTTCATTCATTATCCTTTCTGTGGTGTTAGACAAAATACTTGTTTTACTTTATGGCATCATGTGAGCTATAATTGTGACTTCGTTACAGACATGGTGGGGGGGGGGACAAAAATTTGTATTCCCATTTGTTTTCGGACATCTACTTAAAGAATTTAATATGTATTCGAACAGCAAAAAGTGATTATTTTTTGCCATCTGAAAACATGCCATAGATAGGTATTAGACTCAACTCAACTGACAGTACTGTACTGGTATTCACCAGCAGGACCACTGACAAAATGGCCTCTCCATCTGTCAATCTTCTACTGAGTGAGCAACCAGTGAGTCTGACCAACCAGTACTAGACTTGCTGTCATTGAGGTGGAACAACAAATCGATAAGCTTCATCTCTCTGTCCTCAATCTTGGAGGGTCATGGGTAGTTTGGAGGGAACATGAGCACATTCCTTCTCTTTTGGGAGTTCTAATACTGAAACTGATCAAGAAAATGAGGGGCATAGCTTGCAAATAGTTGATTGCCACTCACCTATGGGACAAATTGTTGTGAACCCCATGATGTTGAATTAGTCAAACTTACCAGTATTCCATCCATGTCCAGGGAAGCACCTTCACACCCAGCTCTTGTCAATGATTATCTGTGTACAATTGTAGAGACTCCCAAAACAGCTAAACAGCCCTGTACCTGGATATGAGGGAAAGTCGTTTTTAACAACTGGTGCCAGGTTCATAATGTCACACCACTCTCATCCTCCATTCTCCAACTAGCTAACTTCATTCTTTTCCTCTTTGACACTAACTTGTTTTTATGAAGAGAGACATTTGCATGATTTTGGGCACATTCAGATATTATGGATCAGACAACATTGGATGCAACAAAGACTTTTTTGACTTTTCCAGTTTTAACATGTTTCCAAAGTAGAACCTCTTCTTGATTTTTACATAGCTCAAGCCTGTCTTCCACTTCAAAGTAGGTGAATCATACAAGACTTGCTTCCTAATAGCACTGGCTTCCGTTTGCAGGTTGATTGAGCTGCATGCTGTCATTAGTTCTGTTCCAGCAGTTCAATTGTACTAATGATGCAACCTAGTTTTGTTTCTATAAAATAGGCAGACAACAAATAACAAGATGATGTTTACTATAAATCAATCCTAACAAGTAAAAATGAAGGATATGGTACACACCTTCAGATGCTGCTTATACTGTCAGCGGCACTTACAAATGGTTAAGGCAGGATAGCAGTTTGCAACTCCACAAGCATTGGCTTTTTGTGGGCTGTACTGTGAATTCTTAAAGACTTTAGAATATTTCACAAAACGAGCAATTTCCATGAGCCAAGACTTCAGAATTATTTAATTTTAGGCATTTGGCTGGAATGCCCAGTCTTTTTTCTCAGTTTCTATTTACATGACCTGGCTTCTCAAAGGAGAGCTGAATCTTATTTGATCACTGATTGTTGCCCAGACATTTACCTTGCCCTTTTTATGGTAACACAGTGTATTCTCTGTTGTAACTGTGGAACTTTTGATGGATTTGCCCCGAAAGCTTTTGAATGCAAGGGAATGGCCAGGTGTGGGATTCCACAATAATCAACCTCATATGTGTATAAACACATTTTTTGTTTTGTGAACCTATTGTTGAAAGTTTAACCACTCAGTAGAGCAATCATTTTGCTCCTCCTGTATGGTGGTAGAGGTTGGGTGATCAAAAAATTTCTTCTTCCTCTTACTTTTTCTTCTAAACAGTAATGAGAATGGGTTATGTATTTGATGGAGAAAAAGATTTTTTTATATAAATCTTGTTTCTCCAGAAATATTTATCTGATCACATTACCATCAATCCCTCCCACCTTTGGTTGTATTATGCTAGCTTTATTTTAAAGGTAGTACACAAGCTTAAGTTGGTTATATCTGGAATATGGGTAGCTATCAGTTAGGAATGTGGGTGGGTGGTGATTTATTGATAAGAGTTACATCCCTTCATCTGTATCAGGGGTCTCAAACTCAAACCATCCTGAGGGCCACACGAGGGCATTTTCATGAGGGCCACACAAGGGCATTTTCAATTGCCCAATCGCTGCACCACCTTTGTTATCTCATGACACCTTGTGATGCCAATCATTTTGCAGGTCACAGGATATGGCTTTACAGGCCACATTTGTAACACGGGCCACACATTTGAGATTCCTGATCTATATGATGTACCATACATAAGGTATGTTTTTGGACACAGTTTGTTTTCAGACACCATTTTTGGGGGTCAAATATAACATTTAAATGCCTCATAAATTTTAGACATTGCTCAGCTATAATTTTTTTCTACAACTTATGTTTTTAGACACATTCTAAGATACGAGTCATTCTAAAGTAAATTTACAGTGTGTTTGCTGTTATTTAACTGATAAAAAGTTCACTTTATTTGGTCGCCTTTTAATGTGATCATGAACTTCCATGAACTAATACAATTTACAATTCTTGTATGTATGTATGTATGTATGTATGTATGTATGTATGTATGTATGTATATATGCATGCATGCATGCATGCATGCAGATAGACAGATTAATAGATAGGTAAACATTTTTATGTTAAGCCATACATAATAATTATCAATGATATATTAACAATATCAATGAATGAAAAGAAATATTTAATTCTGTAATATATTTAAATATATTATTCAGTTTAATGTAGCTAGTTTAAAGTAGCCTCTTTTAGGTATTTGGGCGAAAAGCCCTCAAATTCTGTATCACTATTATTTAATTGTTCATCATTTCTGATCAGGACTTTTTCACAACCACTCAGATTGACACTCATGCATCACACCTGAAAAGATTTCATTATCATTGTGAGCTTTTCCGTCAATGTGTCCATGGCATTTACAGCCCAGTCCAATACTTGTCTGTTTGCTGGCTGTCTTGATCCATTTGTTGCATCCTGATGTATTCCGTCATTGGGATCATGCAAGAAAACAAACCTCTTAACCCTGAGCCATTATGTACCATAGTTTCAACAGAGTTATTGTTCTACAGAAACTTAATTGTAGATGATAAATATTGATTGTGGATGCTACATGTTCAGTACATTGTGTGCTCTTTTAATAAAATCCATATGACTGACTTTTTTTCTGAGCACACCTGTCAATAAAATCCCACAAAATTATATTATCAACAATTATCACCTAGACGCCTTGAAATCTCTGACATGCATCAAAACAATCTTATGATCAGTTGAATGATCTGCAGGCTCTGCTCATTTTGAAGCTACCCACGTCTAGGTAGGAAAAAAGAAGAGAACCATAACATAAGGATCACCTTTATTGTGGAAAAGTCCCAACATATTAATCAAATAATGCTGATTTCTATATTGCAACTTGCTTGGTATTTTTACCTTTCCTAGCCTAGAGGTGCATGCAACATTTCCCCTATTGATCCTCTAACCCTTGGTGGTCTAAGATTAGCCATCATTCATCTACTCTTGATACTGAAATGTTTCTGTCATAAATATCGTCAGAATTATAATTCCAAAATCTTTTTATTTAGTTTGTATTAATATCTTAATTACACAGAAATTAAGCTTGCATGTGTTTGTAAGGTAGATTTTAAAGGTCACTGGCCACCTATATTATACATAAGTGATATTATAATCATAAACAAAACACATTTGTTGTGTATGCACACCATAAAATTATTTAATTAGACTTAAAAATCCACTTTTGAATGAAAAAATTATTCTGCAATCACTATAAACAATTGGTAGTTTCCACATGCCAAAAAAATGGATGAGATGTACATTTATCCCTTCTATTCAACCTAGCCATTCAAGTATTTAATTTCCCCATGTTAATGTCTATGTGATGTATCTTATCAGGTACTTTTGTACAGCAAATATGGTGCACTGTGTTGCATATGAATGTAACCAAATGAGTGATGATTGGGAAAAAGTTATTTTTCTGAAAAAAGGGGAGTCAGCTTGTAGGATTGAATATGTTGAAAGATGGAAAAGTTGTATCATTTATGCTGGATTATAGACAATTTGGCCCAAGACCATTCAGTCTGACTCAAAAGACAACTTGACAATAGTTTGAAGAAGTTTTTGTTCAAACATTAAGTAGATACTTTGTAAGATAAGTTTTAGGAAAAAACGAGCTAATGGTAACTTCATTATGGATGTGGCAGGGGGCACAAATTTATCTTGCCCTATTTGTTTTCGGACACTTAATTAAAAAATTTTGATATGTCTCTGATAAAAAAAAGTAATTATTTGTTGCTGTCTGGAAACATGCTGTAAATATGGTAAATGGATGAAAATCTGATTTTAGTCTTTCAGGGTGAGCTGGATTCACAAGTTGAAGAGTGTAATTCATGTTAATGTGTTCGGATAAGTATTTTTGGAGAAAAATAATTTACTAAAAGATTATGGTTCAGGAAAGACATCTTCTGTTTTACAACAGTAACTGAGCATTGTTAGCGGCAGAATTTGCTGTTCCATGTGACTAATGGTTATTCCCTTGTTTGGAAAATAAATGAATATTCATTGACTTAAACTGTTTGTTTCTTTTACTTCTTAGTATTCAAATTAGTAAGTAAATATTTTGAGAAATAAAAGGTTTTTGGTTAGGGCATGGTTGTAGTTAATCATTGAATCAATTAAACTCCATTTTAAATTTAATCCTTACTTGATGAATCTTTTTTATATAGAAAATGATGAAAAATGATTATTTATCCCTATAATTTCCATATCATGTTGCCATACATTTTGTAATGTGGCATTTGAATGTAGCACCTGTTTGACTATAAGGTGCCTAATCTGGCCATGTCTGGTTTCTTGAACTTAAGGAAACTAAACAGATGTGTAAAATATGGATCAGCCAGTCAGTTGGAAAGAAATCAAAATAAGATGATAAAATCTTAAAGAAAAAGAATACTATGATTTTGGTAATTTTGTTGTTTTTAACAGTGTGGGAAGTCAAATTCCATCCCAATCACCCTGACCATTTGTTCACATGTTCAGAGGATGGATCAGTTTGGCACTGGAATGCCTCTACAGTTGGTGCTGCTTCTGCTGGTGCAGGGCTTCTTGCTGGTACAGGTATGTTGAAAAATTGTTGTCTTCAGGAATTTCTATAGCAGATACTAACAACTAAATCAGCCTTACAATTTGTGAAGGTAATGACTAGTATTATGTTTTGAGTATGGGATTATGAAAATCTTGCAAGTTTTGACCAAGATAAATTACCATTATTGGCCTTATTATACCCATCACCATATGAACATTTTGGTTCATAATGGCTGCAGAATTTATAAAAATCCTTAGTAAGCATGCCAGTTAAAGAAAAGGATTTATTCCTGTACATTTTTCTTTATTTTTGTACAATTCTGTACATCCCAGGGATTTTGAGGACAGTACACACCATGTATTGTGCCTTTTTCATCCAAAGTACAACCTAGAATAAGAACTTTACAAGGGGATAAAGTTGAATGAAATAACAGCCCTACTAGGGCATAGTTCCAATGGGTAAATTGCAAGAAAACTGTGTTACCCAGATGTAGAATCACTCATTCCTTGCAACATAAACATCTAGACAAGCAATTTTATGGCTTGCCAGCACATGATAAATAGGCTACAATACATGTCATCCTTCATCCTAATCATTTTTAGCTCATCTAGCTGTAAGGACAAGTGATATTACAGCATGGTCCTGACCATTATCCATTAGCATGTTCCTTTTGTCTAATATTCATTGACTATCATCCATCAGCATGGTCCTCTTGTCTAATATTCATCCATCAACAAAAGCTTTTTTCTGCCTCTGAAAATCTGCTCAACCAGTTTCAAACTTGGCTCCAGGTATCATGCTATACTCTCAAATATTGTCACTGTTAGTAAACATACCAGAAACCTTTAAATGACTTCCAAACTATTCCGTAGAATTTTACAAAACTTGCCTGAAATCTTTATGGTTTGTAAAAATGGAGTTGATCCACCATCTCATATGGATGCCAGTTCTAAAAGAGAAGACAATCCTCTAAAAGACTTCTCCAAAACCAGAGAGAAACTTTGTACATGGTGTGGTTTGGCTCAGAAGAAATGCATGTTGACCAATCTTTGTCCTTGCACTGTTCTTAGAAGAGTTATTGCAGACTTGTCTTAACAGTGAGGTGGTGTGTGGGAGAAGCTGGGGTTTATTTAAATAAGTAAAATGCCTATCATTCCTCTTGTTTAATTTGAAATCAGATGGTTCCTTATCATATGAAGAAAATTGCATCTTTTTTTTCAGTAGACTATAGAAGTGATTTTGAAATATATTTGGGTCCAATATGATCAATTAGTGTATGACATAATAACATGACATTACACATATCAGTTACAAAAATCATGCATTATTAATATCATGTGACATTATTAATATCATTGGACAAAGGAGTAAATGCTTACATATTTATTGTACAGGGGCTGGTTCAGGAGGTGGAATAGCTTTTGCAGCCAGTATGCCTGGAGGTTCAGGCCCAAATCCATCTCACAGTTGCCCATGGTTAACACTTGATGTCAGTCGCCACAAAATGGACATCACATCCCTTCTTCCCACCCAAAAAAACCTGCCAGTGAATTCCATTGATATAGAGAGACAGATTCTTCTTTGTGGAACTGATGAGGAAGCAATTTATGCCATGGAATTACCAGCAATAAGATAGCAGTGTTGTAAATACACTGTACTGTGTTCTACATGTTAATTCATTCACTGCCATTCAGTTAGATTTATGTGTACATAAATTGTAAACTTGATGAAAAGTAAATCAGTTTTAAGGACATTAGAAGAAGTGACTTAATCTGGAGACCAATATTAAGTAGTTGACTGATTACAACACAAGTGTAGATTTTTTTTATCAGCTGCCAAGAACTTGACACATAATTGGATCAAAAACTCCATATTTTCTTGAAAATGATCAAGAATCTTACATCATGTTCTGGAAACAATAAAGTTACTTTTGACAAACTTGGACATTTTTAGATCATCTCCCTTAAGTAGTTTACAAATACCTTTTTTTCCCCAGCATAATAATCTTTAAGGGCAAAGTGGAATACCTACATTATATTTGATGACCCATTTTTATTGTGTTTTTGTCTTTATTCGTCTAGGTTTTATGCATTGTTCATATCTAGCGCTTCAGTGGTCACCGCGGTTAGAGCATCCAACTCAGATGTGGAAGGTCATGGGTTTGAACCCCAGCTAAGTCATAATCAGATTTACTAATATGGTACTAGCAGTTGCCTAGCTTGGTGTTCAGCATTAAGAGGTTAGTGTTAGGACTAAGTCAGATATGCAGGGATTTGAAGGTATTTCAACTTCTTAAAATCATAACGTTTTCAATGCTTATCCACATACTATTTATATTTGTAGCACAATTTTTCACATCTTTCTACCTCTCATGCTATGACATCAAAACTCTTAAAATTATACAAGAAGCAGCAGAGGAGATGAATAGACCATTTGCTGGAGACCTTATTTATGAAATCTTAAGATTATTTCAAAATTAGAAACATAATTTTCATTTTCAACAGTGACTAGAGGCAATTAAAAATATCTACCCATCCGTGATTCTGTCAAGCACCAACTACAAGCGCATCAGGAGTCTCAGGTGGAATTTACAGAAGGTGGAGAGTAATTATTTAAACCAATTGTCAAACCAGCAAAGAAATTTGTTAAAGCAGCTGAAGCAAAACAGAAAGCTCTTGAAACATTGCCTGTCAATATTGCTGGTCGTATTCAACAACCCTGCAATCTCCTCAACCAGCACCTGAAGAACAGCCACAACCTCTGCCAAGAATTAGAACTAGCACATACATGCCATCCATTATGCTTTTGGCATAATCATTACACATTTCTAAAATACACCTTACGCATAAATGTATTTAGATTATGCTTTTTAGGTATTTACCCCTCCCTAAAAAATTAATAATTTGTTTTCTCATTTTTATTAACATCCAACTAATCGCAAAGATCATATTCTAGAAAAGACTACTTCTGTGTAACTACGACATAAAACATAAAAGTACACTCGTCTGTAGACTAGTGGTAACTTATCTAACAGTGTTCTGTTCTATTTATGGCAGCTGCCCTATTTCCAAGAAAAATGCTCGTTTGTACTTTCAAACTTTTGACCTCAGTTTCAATTTATAGCAGCTGTCTGGCTTAGGACATAACAGACTGGTTTTCTAACTTTTAATCTTTGCTCACATATTCTTTGTTTAAAATCATATGAGGTACTGAACCATTCTGTTATTAAGTATTTGGCGGTAAAAATGTCAGATTTATTCTAGTTGATGGCATATGTTACAGCAAAAATATTCCTCAAATGATTTCACAGATGGATTAGAAGAAAAAAACAAAGCAAATGACTCGTAGATGAATACATGAATTACACAATACAGTGTTCCATTTTAGGATGGCTTCATGTCCATTGCATGCTGTGTGGAAAGGATTTTAATATTGGTCATAGTGTAAAACAAAGATTCCTTGAATCAGCTCATTTTGCTTACTCAAATGCAAGGTATCTTCTTTTTTACAGCAGAACTGAATTGGGGAAACAAATTTTATAAATGCATGAGCGTTATTTACAGAGTTTATAACAGAACACTGACTACCCCTAGTAGTAGAATACAACTTTGGTCCTTTGTCAAATAGATGCTACCTGATGTCAAAATTGCAGAAAATATGCATGTGCAAAAACTAAATCCTCTAATATTGTTAAATGTTTAGAGGAAAGTACATCACTTAAAATTGCAGAACCATGAAAATTGGGCCCTTTATTATTGCAACAGACAGGAACAGTGATTAAGATGACAAAAAGTTATACCCAGTCAGTGTAAGAGACTTTGACAATAAAATGGGCAAGGTTATATTGCACTTCTTTGATTACCAAAATTAACAGCAGATTCCACTGGATAAAACATTTTCTAATTGATAATGTTTTGAATAAATGTAAGTTGGCAGAACTGTCTGAGGCTTTCAATTGAATTCTATATTTTGAAAAATGTCTCCATCATTGTACATATCAGGTTGTTTGCAGCTTTTTAAAGTTAAAAATATGAAACTTAAAGCAGTAATTTATATTAAAAACCAGAGTGGTAAATAAATCATTTTGTACATATGCACATTGAATTTTATTTTGTTATATGTGGATTACTCTTTTTCTGCTTAGATTACTCTTTTTGTATAAATTCACTCCTGAAGGTATAGCTGCTATAAGAGACCCAGACCAAATAGCTGATATTGCCCCATATGGATATCGTATTTAAAACCCGAATATGTTAGTTGGAACTATTAGATCTGCCAATTGGATTAGTGATGTATATCTCATTGCTACTGGTACTCCATAAATCAAATCTGATAGATATTAATCAGTTTAATATTTTTTAATCAGAGCATAGGTGAATATATTGCACAAATGAAGCAGAAAACGGAAAATACGAAGCAATTGAGTTGAATAGGCTAAACAGTTAAAGAAAGTTAGGGATAGAAATTCAAATTTTAAAGAGGATGAATGAATAAAGAAACAAAAAGAAGAATATTTGTAATCTGAAAAAAAATTAGACAAGGAAAGGAATTATGTTTACCAAGTAAGAAAGAAACAGAAGAAACAACTATAAGTGGTCTTTTCACTCAAGGAAGTAGTCTTACTACTCCATGTCCTAATAACGTCCTTGCTGATGTCAATTGACTAGAAATCCTCATTGGATGAAAACAAGCCGGTAATTCTTCAGAAATCATTAATGAAGCAGCTGATATCTTCAAAGATTTTTTACAGGCGGTATCATGGATATTAAAGTTTATCGGTCCCTCATTAATGATTATTTCAGGGATTAAGGGTATAGAATTAAATCAGTGACAATAAAATAAGATGATCATACATAATGCTCAATGTCAGCCAACCATGGTTAGAGTTATAAATTCACGATTATCAACATATAAAGTGATGTACAGTGATGGGACTCAATGATGTTGTTCAGAGTCTATTTAGAAGGATAGCCCCAAAAGTAATACCAATTGTAAAGCAACTGGGATTGAAAGCTATTGATATTGTTTGTGAAAAAGGTATTTGTGCTGTTGATGTTGCCAGCAAAGCATTCTCAACAATCAAGGATAGACTAGCATGATTAATACAACGAAAACCTCAGCCAGTAAAATTACCCAGCACTAAAGTGATGCTTGAAAATGTTAGTAAAATAATAAATCAAGTTGCGAATCAAAAACTAGCTGATTTGGCTGCAGTACCCATGTCAGAAAAAGAAAAAGATATATAAATGTTAGTCTAATATCGGGAAGTAGTCTTCATGTTAGACAATAACAGATGTAAAAAAATGGTCAAACACACATCTGATCCCACATTTGATATGGATGCACCAGTTCTCAAAGATGAGTCCATGCGTGATTATCAATATTATTATGTTGTACAAGAACCAAACCAGCATGGGCTAAGTGAGCTGAAAATTCAGGATACATGCAGATATTTTTTACCTACTGAGGCTTTCATTGAAGTAGAAGGGAGACTTTTTAAAGCAGATGCTACATGAATATTTTGGGTCAAGATGGTAAATCAACACTGTCATAGTTGACAACAACAACAGACAGTATGTTGTTGGCTTATTCACATGGCAGATAGCATCAAAGAAGTGTGTTTCTTCACCATGGTTTTTATTCATTGCATTTGAGGAAAATGCATGAAAAAACACACGAACACGAAATCTAATGGTATTCGACACACTTGGAGTTAGTAAAGTTTCTTAAGGATACATGGACATTAAGAACCATCCAAAGAAGTATTATTGAGTTTTTATTGCAATCATGTTGCATGTGTATATCATTGGTTGATGACATTTATGGGGTGTGATCAGAATGTTGATTCTGGTTTGCAGATATCTGAGATTTTATGTGGTATCCAATCTATTACTTTTGTTGAAACATTTTAGATTTATTCAGACAATCTGTCATTGATATACACTTCCAAGCTCGTGTAACATGATCACCACCGAGAATACATGATCCATCAGTTATTTCTGGTGGTTATAGAGCAGTTGCTGTTAAACTTGGTGACAAAACAATGCTACTTGAAGGTGTTGATGGATGAATGAGTTATTGATGCCCCAGTCAAAAATAAGTAATTGGATCACTAGCAATCTGTAATGAAATCTCTTATGATATTTTAATGTCATATGTTCAAAAATCTACAATCAGTATCAAAAGTGAACTGTGGAATAAAAATATTACTAAAAGGAGACCAGATTGCAGGTGGTCCAAATCAGAATGTCAACACGAGCTAAATGTTGGTGCCATTAAAGACATTACTAAGACAGGTAGTATATTTCCACTTCTTGCGGCTATACCATCATTGATAGCCACTGCAGCCCCAGCTGTTGCAAAATCAGCTGCACTTGGTGCTGTTGGAACTGCTGCTGGAATGTCATTAAAAAAAAGCAAGAAGTCAAGAAATAAAAACTTTTTTAAAAAATGTGAAAGGATCTAAGACTGCCAGGAACTCCTCATTCTTGCTATCGAAAAGGTTTAAGAATTCATGGGACACTTTGTTGAATCATCCTATGTCCAATTTTGATTTACTTGATGCTGCTAAAAAAAACTAAACATCAAAACTTCAGAGGTGTATTTATGCGTGATCAATTACCACACAAACCAAACAATGTTGAGACTGGTATCATTAATCTAGATAAAAACTGGTCCAGGTACTCACTGGATTGCGTATGTGATTGATCCAAATGGAATTGTTTATTTTGATTTGTATGTGCTGGCACCACCAAAAGAATTTTCAGAATATGTGATCAGAGTGCAAAGCACTTTGATGCGAAATACTCCAATCTGATATTCAATATTACTAACACAAGCAATAACTGATCTGCTAATATCTGGCTGTGAAACTCACACTGTACTTGATGCTGTATCATCATCAACAAAAGCACCACATAAAGTTGTGCACGAGTAAACCACCTTGTCCAACATTTTAAACTGGCAATAGTAATTATAATGGTAGATATTTACAGGAGATCTTCTCACAGTAAAACTCGGCAAGGTGACTTATCTAAACATGCAACCCTTGACCAGCTCAGAAATGAAAATGATGATTTCTTAAACATTGCAAGCATCGATCAAAATGAGGTAGTTATTTTTCAGAACAAACAAGGACAATTAAAAACAAGTAACATACAACTGTCAGATGTACTTGTATGAATGCCCACTGCTGTATTGTTTTGTTTGCTGATCAAGATAAAATACAATACTTCTGGAAATTCAGTCAACAATTATGCTGGGAAAATCGGCGATATTTTTACTTGTAATATTATCATGAAATAAAACAAAATTACCGACCCAGTCATACCCACAGCAGACCTGCCAACTATTACGATTTTGCCGTGTCTTACGAAAATTACCATTGAAGTAGGAAATGGCGACATTAAAGCAAAAACTACGATCATTGCCAAAAAAATCTGGGAAATTTTTTTATCCATGTTTGATTTGGATCTGTGTGTTATATTAGAATTAGTGAAATTCGTCAGGGAACCGGACTAACTTTACCTCAGATGCTTTAAATTGCCACAATTTGTTCATGTGAAGCACCTGCATGATCCAATTGTTGATAATATAATTTGTTTAAATTTGGCGTCCAGCAGGCGATGCATGTTTATGATGAAATGGAAAATAAGCCTCTTAAAAAGTGTTAATAACCAACATCGAAGAATAAAAACGAAAATTCAAATTCTTGTGAATAAAACATGGAAAGGACACAATTACGTTTTTTGGACATCATTTGCCAATTTAAGTATGACTCTTGGCTGGATATAATGATTGTGTCGTGCAATGGAAAAAAGATAAGAATCCATTGATCTGCGTAGGGGTTGGAACTTGAGTTTGTGCAACTGTACTAGTGGTAAATAATGTCTACATGTACTTTACAATCTCTTAGTTGAACAGGATGTTTTCGCTGCATGTATACAGTTATGATATTTGTTTTTTTACACCTTACTGAAAACAGGTCAAACGTACGGAAAAAGATCAACTGCCTTACTGAGAAGGACTCGTCAGGTTTGTTAGTCTGCCACAGATGCAGCAACAAAAATATGTCGGTGATCAAAAACCTAAATTTTATGTCAGTTAACAGTGGTGTGTGTGCATTCCTCAATATGAATAATAATGGAATTAATAATCTCGGAACACCAGAATTGGATTTTGATGCTGCAACAAGAAAATATGTTGATAATGACATTGTTAACGACAGTCAATGATGGAATGGCCCCATGCTGTTCTGATTATAATACTCACCCTCAAACGCATTAAAAATTTTGTTGAAACATAAACAGAACCATTAATGAATTGTTTGGAAATTCTGAAGTTATTGACATTAAACTTGTTGACATTAAAAAGTTTACAAAGTGTAGTACATACAGTAGCGTCTGAATCAGCATTATGGACGCCACTGAATAAATCCACCAAACATTGTACTGAAGATACCGGTATGTACAGGTTCTCAGTAATTGGCACTATGACATTTACAATATCGACCACAATTTCACAGCATTATACGCCTAACTGGATCAATGTTAGTAGTACTGGAGCAAAACAATGAAGAAACATTTGTGGTAGAAACCGAAGAAAAAATTCAGGCTTGTACTATTGGTTTTGAAATAGTCGCTAAACTAACACCTACTAGATATATAATGAACCACAAATCAGTTCAATGTTATAGATACAATCAAGTATGTACATGGCAAACGAAACTAAAAGACATTGTTGACGATCATAAAGTAAAAGCAAAAAAATATTGCAGACATGTGGTTGTCATTGATATAATTGTTTATTCAAGGTCTGCCAATGTCACGTCCACCAGCGTATTGTTATCAAGAATAACAATAATTGCATTATAGCAATTGTCCTTTAGACTTCAACTACTATTGCATGTATTCTCAATATTATTGCAAAGAAGATAGCTATATGTAAAAATACAAAATTACTTCAGTATACAATAAAACTACATACGGCGATGTTAGCATATTCGAAACTATCATCATATCTCTGGTATCTCGGTGATAGTAAAATATCTAATGAGGAGTTTAAAACGATAATAAAATCTTAAAATGAATTATTTGACGAAAAATATCAAGTGGAAGAGCAAATTCCTGATTTAAAATAATAATGTCAACGTTGAACAGATTATTACAAAAGATCAATATTAAATCTGTGCTGACAAAAACCACAGTTAAATCGGCAATCTTGTCTAGTCCAGGATTAAATGTTTTTCCAACTGCAATACCAGCCAGCAAAATTGTACTGGCACAATTACAACTTTATTATAGTTAGCTAAATATCGAGTCAATATCATTCAGTGAGTTACAAGTAAATAATTCACTTGTTTTCGCAAATAGAAATAAACCTAATGAAACTCCCGCTTCGCAAAATGTTGGTATTCCAACTGGCAGGTATCAGAACAAGTCAGTGATAGTTCCAACGCAGAATTAAATCTATTACAGGAAAAGAATCTAAAATAGCTATCATTGTTTATGAACCAACTTTATCATCTGTGATTGTAGTAAATTCAGCCGACTATGCCGTAGATATTTATCAATGTTCGTCATATTTGTGCTTGGTTGGCCTGATATTCTGACAGTTTATAATGGAATTCCAAAACCAAGTACTCGGGCCTTTGAAACTGATGAAAAAGTCTCGGTAAAATTTAGTTATAAAATATGATTGTATTCTGATGAATATTTAAATCGTATCACTGTTAAATATGATGATAAAGTGGAACTTGAGATAATTGAGTATACTCGGGGATCATCCTGGGCTTTGTCAATATCGCAAATTGCGATTTTATTTTCTTATTGGGTGGCGCTCTACAGTTTCGTATTTAGCATAGGGTTAAACTTTTAAGAAAAAGTGTTTCACCGTGTTTCCTCAATAGTTATACTGGCTATTTAAAAGAGACTTTGTATATCTTAGGTATTGTTCAAAGAACCTTTAATTCCCTTTATTTTGATGTATGATTGATGGGTGTAATATGGGTTAGAGAGCATACAGCTTGGCCTTACTCCAGATGTTCATCTTTCAAAAAAGTGCTAGCTCTACTTGCTCATTTTCACTTTTCGAACTTCAGAGGTAAATTGTAAAAAGAGCCGATAACTTTTTTCACATTTTATGTATTTGGTAATTCATTCATTGCACATTTAGAAGCTGGTATTGTCTAGTTTGGCAAAATTCATTTTCCATATTTTAATAGCTGCCAAGAATAGTGTACTTTACACAAATTCAGGTTGATTTTTGGAGCACAGGGGAGCAGTCATTTTAGTTAGCAGAGTCCTAAGATCATTTAAAATTTCCAACAGTACAATATCCAAAGAAATTTCATCCACATTACATGAAAGTAGTATATAGGTATGCCAACATTCTCTCCACTATGCATGTTTAAAATGCAAACAACTTCACCTTACATACATCACTCTCTCAAAAGTACATAATAACTAGTGAGCGCCACCATAAGAATATATAGGTATTATTATTGTATGATTTAATTTTGATTATATGGCTGAAATATTTTAAGTCACAAGCATCAAAACAGTCCTTTGTAATAATTGTCATGTATTTCCCGCCTCAGAACAGCATTTTTTAGAGTCAGTCTCAAACAGGTACAGCCCCCCCCTCCTTATGATAAAAAGAGAACTATTATAAAAATGCACATAGCATTTTGTCAACATAGCAACCAGTGTTATGCTGATAGACAGGAACATGAAACTAGCCATATTTATTCCTGAGATGTCAACACTAAATTTTACAGTTAGAAAAGGGATATAACAAGTGTGGTTCATAAAGGTCAAAGGGTAAAATATTAACTAATTCTTTGATATGGAAGAAAGCAAATTTGCTTTGTTATCATTTATTTTTTAATTTTATTGCAAATAAATGAAAAGAAACATTTTCACTATGTATTTCTTTTACTTAACGCAACAGTTTTCAAATTAAGTTGACTTTATTCCTATATTCTAAGACTTCTAATTTCCCCATAATGAAGGTCACTACCCACCCAAACATGCCTCATAACAAATTATGTATGCTAGAGCAAAATATGCATAATTAGCTTATTTTCATGAATAAAATCAAATAAAACACACACACACACACACACACACACACACACACACACATTTCCACCAAAGAAACTCAGCCAGTAAACACTGGGCATCCTCTACCGTATATGCCTGGGGCCCCGAGTGGCCGAGTGGTCTAAAGCGTTGTCCGTTACGGATCACTGCCATCTCACCTCTGTCTGCGTGGGTTCGAGTCTAGGATTCGGCGATTGTGGATATGTGAGAAAGCTTGCAAGTAGCTTCTCGTGGGTCGGTGGTTCTTTCCGGTGATTTCCCGGTTTCTTCCTCCACCATTAATACTGGCCGCCATGAATAGCCTATGGTGTGCTGAAAATGGCGTTAAGCCCAACAACAACAACAACAACAATGTTAATGTACCACTTTACTCAGAACATCATACATAATATGAAAATAAGGAAAATTAATTTCATAAATGTTTATATTCATTTTTAAGGTTACGCTCTACAGTTTCATATTTAGTATAGGGTTAAATTTTTAAAGAAAAAGTGTTTCCCCGGGTTTCCTCACTAGTTATACTGGCTATTTAAAAGAGACTTTGTATATCTTAGGTATTGTTCAAAGAACCTTTAATTCCCTTTATTTTGATGAATGATTGATGGGTGTAATATGGGTTAGAGAGTATACAGCTTGGCCTTACTCCAGATGTTCATCTTTCAAAAAAAGTGCTAGCTCTACTTACTCATTTTTAATTCTCGAACTTCAGAGGTAAATTGTAAAAAAAAGAGCCGATAACTTTTTTCACATTTTATATATTTGGTAACTCATTCATTGCCCTTTTAGAAGCTGGTATTGTCTTGTTTGGCAAAATTCATTTCCCATATTTTAATAGCTGCCAAGAATAGTGTACTTTAGATAAATTCAGGTTGATTTTTGGAGCACAAGAGAGCAGTCATTTTAGTTAGCAGAGTCCTAAGATCATTTAAAATTTCCAACAATACAATATCCAAAGAAATTTCAGTCATATTACATGAAAGTAGTATATAGGTATGCTTATAGGTAAGCATGTTTAAAATGCAAACAACTTCACCTTACATACATCACTCTCTCAAAAGTACATAATAACTGGTGAGCGCCACCATAAGAGTATTTAGGTATTATTATTGTATGATTTAATTTTGATTGTATGGCTGAAATATTTAAGTCGCAAGCATCAAAACAGTCCTTTGTAATAATTGTCATGTATCTCCCGCCTCAGAACACCATTTTTTAGAGTCAGAGTCTCAAACAGGTACAGCCCCCTCCTTCTTATGATAAAAAGTGAACTATTTTGGTGGCGCTCACCAGTTATTATGTACTTTTGAGAGAGTGATGTATGTAAGGTGAAGTTGTTTGCATTTTAAACATGCATAGTGGAGAGAATGTTGACATACCTATATACTACTTTCATGTAATGTGGATGAAATTTCTTTGAATATTGTACTTTTGGAAATTTAAAATGAGCTTAGGACACTGCGAACTAAAATGACTGCTCCCTTGTGCTCCAAAAATCAACCTGAATTTGTCTAAAGTACACTATTCTTGGCAGCTATTAAAATATGGAAAATGAATTTTGCCAAACTAGATAATACCAGCTTCTAAAAGTGCAATGACTGAATTACCAAATACATAAAATGTAAAAAAAAGTTATCGGCTCTTTTTTTTTTCAATTTACCTCTGAAGTTCGAGAAGTGAAAATGAGCAAGTAGAGCTAGCACTTTTTTGAAAGATGAACATCTGCAGTAAGGTCAAGCTGTATACTCTCTAACCCATATTACACCCAACAATCATACATCAAAATAAAGGGAATTAAAGGTTCTTTGAACAATACCTAAGATTTACAAAGTCTCTTTTAAAACACCAGTATAACTAGTGAGGAAACCCGGGGAAACTCTTTTTCTTTAAAATTTTAACCCTATGCTAAATACGAAACTGTAGAGCGCCACCTTTAAAAATGCACATAGCATTTTGTTAACATAGCAACCAGTGTTATGCTGATAGTCAGGAACATGAAACTAGCCATATTTATTCCTAAGATGTCAACAATAAATTTTACAGTTAGAAAAGGGATATAACAAGTGTGGTTCATAAAGGTCAAAGGGTAAAATATTAAGTAATTTTTTGATATGGAAGAAAGCAAATTTGCTTTGTAATTAGTTATTTTTTAAATTCATTGCAAATAAATGAAAAGAAACATTTTCACTATGTATTTCTTTTACTTAATACAACAGTTTTCAATTTAAGTTGACTTTATTCCTATATTCTTAGACTTCTAATTTCCCCATAATGAAGGTCAATACTCACCCAAACATGCCTCATGGCAAATTATGTATGCTAGAGCAAAATAAGCATAATTAGTTTATTTTCATGAATAAAATCAATGTTATTGTACCATTTTACTCAGAACATCATACATAATAATATGAAAATAAGAAAAATAATTTCATAAATGTTTATATTCGTTTTCAAGAGTATATAGGTATTATTATTGTATGATTTAATTTTGATTGTATGGCTGAATTATTTAAGTCGCAAGCATCAAAACAATCTTTTGTAATAATTGTCATGTATTTCCCGCCTCAGAACAGCATTTTTTAGAGTAAGAGTCTCAAACAGGTACAGCCCCTCCTCCTTATGATAAAAAGAGAACTATTATAAAAATGCACATAGCATTTTGTCAACATAGCAACCAGTGTTATGCTGATAGACAGGAACATGAAACTAGCCATATTTATTCCTGAGATGTCAACACTAAATTTTACAGTTAGAAAAGGGATATAACAAGTGTGGTTCATAAAGGTCAAAGGGTAAAATATTAACTAATTCTTTGATATGGAAGAAAGCAAATTTGCTTTGTTATCATTTATTTTTTAATTTTATTGCAAATAAATGAAAAGAAACATTTTCACTATGTATTTCTTTTACTTAATGCAACACTTTTCAAATTAAGTTGACTTTATGCCTATATTCTAAGACTTCTAATTTCCCCATAATGAAGGTCACTACTCATCCAAGCATGCCTCATGGCAAATTATGTATGCTAGAGCAAAATAAGCATAATTAGCTTATTTTCATGAATAAAATCAATGTTAATGTACCATTTTACTCAGAACATCATACATAATAATATGAAAATAAGAAGAATAATTTCATAAATATTTATATTCGTTTTTAAGGTGGCGCTCTACAGTTTCGTACTTAGTATAGGGTTAAAAATTTTAAAGAAAAAGTGTATCCCCGGGTTTCCTCACTAGTTATACTGGCTATTTAAAAGAGACTTTGTATATCTTAGGTATTGTTCAAAGAACCTTTAATTCCCATTATTTTGTTGTATGATTGATGGGTGTAATATGGGTTAGAGAGTATACAGCTTGGCCTTACTCCAGATTTGCATCTTTCAAAAAATGCTAGCTCTACTTGCTCATTTTCACTTCTCGAACTTCAGAGGTAAATTGTAAAAAAGAGCCGATAACTTTTTTCACATTTTATGTATTTGGTAATTCATTCATTGCACTTTTAGAAACTGGTATTGTCTTGTTTGGCAAAATTCATTTTCCATATTTTAATAGCTGCCAAGAATAGTGTACTTTACACAAATTCAGGTTGATTTTTGGAGCACAAGGGAGCAGTCATTTTAGTTAGCAGAGTCCTAAGATCATTTAAAATTTCCAAAAGTACAATATCCAAAGAAATTTCAGTCACATTACATGAAAGTAGTATATAGGTATGCCAACATTCTCTCCGCTATGCATGTTTAAAATGCAAACAACTTCACCTTACATACATCACTCTCTCAAAAGTACATAATAACTGGTGAGCACGACCTTGACGACAAAAAAATAGCAGTTGTCGATATTTTTGGCGACAGCCTTTTTGGCAGTTTAACTTATACATACATTCATGGATTTGGAGAGGTAAATTTAATGGGACAATGAAAGGACTTATACACAGACCTATATTCCCCACATAAACAAAACCCGTGTTCGTATTGACAAACTCGTCTGTACAGTGCAATGTTACATCATAATCTGCTAATGTTGACATCTGGACCATGTACTTTATGCTATGATACCTACAATTGACCGACATATGATATGACGCGAATGGAAAAAGCTACAAGTAATTGAACGACTAATTCTTCCCTGTTTTTTTTTTTATAAATAAACCAATAAATAGTTTTGCCGACACTCGAGAGAAAATTGATTACCTTTGAATTACCGATTGCTGTGTATAAATACCAAGCAAATGGTAAAAAAAATCTATCAGAATTATATACTGTCAGCAGTGCAACATTATCATGGATAAACGCAAGTTAGATGTTGCATGTTCATTATCTCAGCCTAAGAGTAAATTAACAAAATTAACAGCATTTGGATTTAATGCAAATTCATTGAACACAGTCGCTGATCTTGATGTTATTCCTGATAATCCTGCTCATTGATCTTTTACTTTTGCCGTAAATCCTATTACGTCTGTAGAGACAAACTATGCAAAATGAAATATCAACACAAACAAGTTTTGCATAATTGAATAATTTATTTTTCAAAAAGACTGAATCCGAAAATTCCTGCCATCGGAATGTTTTTATATTTAATCATCGTTTTCACTGGTACAATAGACGTGTAATTTTGACAAACGACATGCTGTTTCTGCTTATGGAGTGCGTTATGTGCCTCCCCCTCCTAACGTGCCACCATTTCATATTTTATACAACAACTAAAGGTTAGACTTGAGCCTCAGCGACATACTTCCAGGACACAGCCTGTTACAGTGAGTGAAGCACTAGTAATTGATTGACAAATAAACATCGCATGTTTCTGTTACAACTAATAATGTCTGAAAGGGGTGTGCATTTGTTTGTTCAAATTTTGACTCGAGCTACCATACATATGACAAATATTGTCCACATTTTATATCCCACCATAATTCCTTCTTCTTAACTGATGGCTCCATAACAAAAGCGCACGGACAAAAGCATGCAGACATATGAGTGCAATGCTAAACAACCTCAACAAATGTGCGCGACAAAATCGTGCAGGTATAAATTATGTTAAAGTAAACAATGTGTGTGGTATTCAAAAATCCAAAGCCAAGACAATTATTCTCATTACAATTCTAATTAACTCGCGATAAAAAAAAATGCTTTTATGTTTTCATATGAAAGAATTATAATTAACTTTAACAGACTGCCGATTATTTGTCAACGATGTCAGCAAAGTTGATATATTTACATTTGATAATGCTTTTTTTCAGATGTAAAATGGTCATCATCATGTGATGATTTATTTTATAATATAGCTGTACTTCTTGTTGTCAGTAAAGTAATAACTATCCAGTGGTTTTTAAGTTTTACATTAACAGACTTGGAAAAATATTACAATATTTATTCTGGTGACAGTTCTAGAAAATTGGCGACAAAATATTGCTGTTGGCGATCATTTTGGTGGCATCTTTTTAAAAGCTAGAACAATCCCTGAATCTGCATACAACATTAACATTTAGAGTGATAAACTCAGTATATGTTAGTTGAACCATTTGAACATGTTAAAATTACAATTATTTCTTATTTGTAATATTTGGTCTTCAGATAAGAATTAAGTATTCAGAAAACTATTTTAAAAACGATGATTTTTTTTGTTATTTACATCTTTTGCAGAGTGCATGTCGGCGCGCTTTTGTCCCGGCGCGCTTTTGTCGTGTCACCGTAACTAGTTGATGCATATAACAATATTGACTCGGTCAATGACGATTTTTTTCCGAATTGATATGATGGTCACTAATGCCTATATTTATGAAAGGTGTTGACTTTTGTAAGTTTAATTGGTGGGATACATGATGCAAGTTTGCGTGTCAAGAAAAACTCTACAGCATTCAGTGAGATGTACTTTGTGAAGCTAGCCATAAAATTGTGGGAGGGGAATTTAATTTAAAAAATGAGCTAGACGTTAGTAGATGTCAGCAAAGTTGAGATATTTACATTTGATAATGCTTTATTTCAGATGTAAAATAGTCATCATCATGTAATGATTTATTTTATAATATAGCTGTACTGCTTGTCTATAAAGTAATAACTATCCCGTGTTTTTCAATTTTCATAGCCTATTAAATTAACAGACTTGGATAAAAATATTCACTAGTTATTCTGGCGACACTTTTTGAAAATTGGCGATAGAATATTGCAATTTGCGATTTTTGTGGCGACAATCCCTGAATCTGCACCCAAATTTGCTCCACCTGTTAAGGAAGATTTTGCTAAATCGGTTTTGGGATCAAATAAAGACTAAACATGCAAAATTTCTTATAATCGAAAAGATTTATTGTTAAATATAGCATAACTGCAAATCATTGAAACAATAGGACAAAAATGAATAAAATTGCACAATATTTTAATAGCTAATTCACTTGTTAAACACTATAATAAAGTGTTGGGAACTTGGTTGTTCCTTAATTAATGCAAAATAACAAAAGAACAATTTTTCAGGAAATTTTATAATTTCCAGATTCAAAAATACTGAGATGAAGAAATCAGTTAATGATCTTATTGATGAATATTTTCCGAAGGTTCTTGAATCTTGGGGAAAAGTATGCTCGTCGCCAGTTTTTTTCAATCACAACGACAATCTCCTTAGCAGAGGTTGCTATATTTTACTAGTAAATATAAGATCAACAATCACAGTCAACCTTGCACATGTTGTAATTGATGGAAGTTATCAAGTAGATCTTTAAAAAAATCCACTCAGGACCAGCAAAGATACATTTTATATACATTTACACCGCAAATGGTTATTTATACATGGTTATTCAATTGCATCAGAACCAATTAATCCTGTTTTTCTATGTGTACATAATCATTATTATCAAGGGTACATTTCAAGGATATCAACCAGACACGTGATTGATCAAAGGAGGGAAATTTTAAATATGAATTTAAGATTTAAGATCTACACCAGGAAAAAATGTCAAAAAATTATCCAAATAAGATTCTGATTGAGTATTATTATCAGAATAAAAGGAATAATCTGATTCTAAATAAATCTGATTATGAATAATAAAAATATATATTTTTTTACTGATTTTTCATAATGTGATATGGTAAATTGTACTAGAAAAATCATAATTATCAGTTATATTTCATAATCTGTTGCTTAAAATCGTAATTATCAGACTGAGTTCATAATCTGATGTGATAAATGTACTCAAAATCGTAACAATCCTACCAAAACTGAAAATATTATCTCAATTGAAAATATCTTCTGAAATAATTATAATAAAAAATAAATATGATCATTGCCAAACAAATTTGTCAAAATGAGTATTTCCTGAATCAGATTATCAAACAACTTCATCACATTAATTTGTATATTACCTGAATTTATTAAGATTATAAAACAATTGCATCAGGTTAATGATATTATGCCCGATTTTAATCAGATTAATCAAATTCATCAAAGTGATTGATATTTTACCTGAATTTATTCTGATTCTGAAGTTATTAATATGATTCTGAATTATTATTATAAAATAAATATTAAGATTATCAAATTGTTCAGATTAATGGGTATATTTTGCCTGAATTTATTAAAATCGTTAGTTAAATTCTTCATATTGCTTGGTATATAATCCAACTTTAATTTGATTCTAAATAAACATAACCGGAATAAAAAAAATTGAAATATTTCATAAAGATACAAGATTTTGCGAATGGGTTTGAAAAATTACCAAGTGTGATAGCTGCGTTAAATAATGAAATTATTCGTGCATCTTCGATAAACCCCGCTATTGAAATTACAAAAAAAATATACTCCGTAGCGTTGACTACGAACAACGACATGACTTATCAAAACAACCCGTGTTAGGTAATATGACTGTAAGGTATTTATATGAACCTGGTGAACATTAAAGGGGTTAAAAGAGCAACTTAATCTATATGGAGGGTCACCACACATAAAATTTCTAGCGTTGTCAGATCTATGGGTAGACCTGCCATATAGATAAGATTCACCACATTCATTTTTGTAGACTATCGCTTCGACGTTGATTGCATTTAAGACATGTCAATATGACATTATCACGTGTATGACCAAGATCAATATTAATTCTGTCTATGGTAAATTGTTTTGGATTGTTACAAAAATACTTCTACAGTATGTGACAGTTACAAATTACATAACGATTATTCTGTTGTTTTAGCATCATAATCAATTCAAAATTGATATCAAAATCATGATTATTTTCTTTCTCGCATATATTTATAAGTGGACAATTTTTTCTTATTACGCCAACAACAATTTCAATGGTGTCGCAAGCAGTTTGATTATTATTTTCTCTGGAGCCTATGACATCTCTGCAGTTGAGATATTTTCTTCTGACTCTAGATACCGAGAAATACACTCGATTCTGTCATCGACAATCCAGATATTTGTATTAGTAATAGTCCTTGTAACGAGTGAATCGTTATGGCATATCCCAATTTCAACTGTGAGTTATTCATACTCGACGCGATCTCAACAACTTAAAAATCAACCAAAATAATATTCTATTCAAGATTTTGTTTCTGGACACTTATAGTGTCTCGTCCTGGAATCTCAACTTCACTATTTTGTTGTCGAGTATCTACTGGGCAATAACAAAATGGTACAAGTAACGATGTAAACTTTTCTTTATGTGACATAAAACATTTATCTTGCAACTTTTCACGAGCTATCTACTCGCAACTATTGAATCATTTGGTCCCCCTAAATTTCAAAAATGATTCACAGGAGTATCCAGAATTATTTCACGCATTATCTCACATTGTATACTGTCTGGCTGTAGTCTGATTAATCTTTTTAAATTCTTTTAGAGATTCATCAATTTCTCCTTGATCATTGGTTATCTCATAATAATCCACAAATACTTTTAACCACTCGTGAGGAGACAGCGCAACGAAAGATGGTGGTTAATCATGATCGCCGCACATATTTATCGCAGTATTTTTCGTTAATAACCAATTAAGAAATGCTTTTTGTGCTCGAGCGACACTACTAATACCATCGTAGATGATGACTTTTAGAATTGATTTCTCACCCATTCACTCGGGTGTCCACATATCTCCACACCATGTGAAGAAAGTATGGTATGTACATAATTTTAATTGTTTTATTTGTCTTGCTATTCTGTGTTTAGGTCTCAACACAATCATGTCCGACGTACCGTGCTTAAATAATTTAATCACGCGTTGTTTTACCAGAATCTCCAGATACATTGAGATAAATGTTGTTTTTTTTGTCTGGACACATGATCGAATACAGATGGCTATGTTGATGCTGGTATTTGATTGTCATTACAGTAACATATTTCTTTGTCATTACAATAACATTTTTTATTGATATCAACAGCTGCTGTTTCAGAATAGTCAAGTATGCTTTCTTGTTTTATTCTCCGTGATCCCCATTCGCCGTTACCGGTAAAGGTTTTACCAAATCCACGTACTCTTGCTTATAGAAAATGAATCCGTAGCAAATCTGACAGCATAACAAGCAAAAGTTTTTATCATCGATAATAAATTTATATAAATATAAGCAAGCGTAGATCTTAAATGAGTAAATTGCCGTGACTCACCATCGCTCTAATTATTGTACCTAACCTAATTCCGTCTGACGAATAAGGATTACTTTTATAATTCCTTTGTTCGTTTTATTGGCAGTTATAAAATCCTTCTCAGTATCACCCATGATTAATTGTGTGCAATGTCGTTTATGATCATACGAACCACCTTAAGTAAATTTCACAATTATTTTTCTACAAAGATCTTTTGCATCTTTATTTTCATAATCAATTTTATCCCAATCTTCATCTGGATTTGTCGGTGAATGCTACTTTTGTTGTGATAACCAGACTTGTTTCTGTAGATAATATAATAGCTTCACTTACACTCAACAGCGTTATGATTCCAGTATTAAACATGCATCGTAATAACACTATTGGAACCAAACATTTTTCTGAGAAATGTCTACCAAACCACATGTAAACGATCGCATGAAGATTATTACAAAACTTAAATGATTTTTCACAAGCGAATCCAGTTAAATCAAAGTCAGGTAATGATTCATGCATCGCAACTCTTGTCATATCATGTATCGGAGTCCGAATCTTTTGAAATATTCAGAACATTCTCAGTCTCCAAAACACTTCTGGGATAACACGCAACCATATCGACAGATATAATTTTACGATGATCGTATTTGGTATTCCCAAATCAGCCATGTCCATATTGGCCACCATTTTTATTTTTTTAGCAAAGTGAGCCGTAACCGATGGAACTGTAAAACAATTACTTAGCAGTTGTTCAATTTCAACATCATCAGCATTATATTTCAGTGGAAGATTCTTCATTTCTTCATGGACAGATTCTCTACGGTAAATCTCCATTAGGTTTTACAAACTGATCGTAATTCATGGAAACTGAACTCTGAAATAATAACTAAACAGATGCATGATTATTCTTACTGATATTGTTGATAGTATCGTTATAAAATTTAACTGTCCTATCTAGTGGAAATATTGTTACAGCATCAGTCCATGCATGTGCGTTATGATCTATGATTATTATAGGGATTCCATTTGTTATGTAGTTCGGCTTGTATAAAATGTCTCCGTTTAATGTTTTTACTGTAATTGGAAATTTAATTTCGCTTCTAGCTTAGCAGCGTCACAGATAGATGCTCCAATATCTTTGACTGTTTTTGCCCACGCATTTTGTTATGTATTAGAGCAGTTAAACCGTTTGAAGTACTGCTTTTGAGAAATCTTTCTATAACAGTCTCATACTGAGATCACTAAACTCATCACTTATTATATTTAAATGTTTAATACTATTAATTATATTATTGTTTATATCCTCGTTATAATTCTGTATTAAATCCGTGATTAAATATTTAATGTGTACTTGAGATTTATTGAATTCATTTTCAAGAGGAACATGTATATTATTAAAAAGTTCATAAAACCTTTATTACCTACCACATAAAAGTCAGATAAATCAAGAATATATTCACCGGCAATATTAGCTTTAATTTTGATGATCTAATTGATATGTAAATCTGTAATCAGGTAAGTACGTATATGTTCTTTCTGTATTGAGAAACTCTTGCAAGCGTTGTTATGGTATACCTTCATGAGCCGGCACAGCCTCAGGCCAGCCTAAAATCGTTCTGTTTAAACTCTGATATATGTTAACCGCGTAATCCGGGGATAATATCTCCACCACCAATGACAGCGTTGGCTCATGGAAGGTAATGGTTATCTTGGATTCTTTCCCTGTGAAAGAATTAATTCTGCGTTGTAATTCATCATTGATTTGTTCGCGCTGATAGCTACCAGTTGGTATGCTGACAACTTGCCTGTCTGGAGTTCCATTATCACGGTTTTTATTCACAAACACCAATTATTCGGTTGTAGTGCACAAAACGATGTTGACCTAATGTTGAGCCAACTATAATAAACCCGTAGTTACGCATATGCTATCTCGAAAGCTGAAATTGCGGTCGGAAAATTAATACTGAATTAAGGATTAGTTGAATTCGTCGATATCATTGTGGTTTTTACTGTAGCAGTATTAGCGACGATCTATCGGACAATGACATTATTATACTGTGATTGTTTTAAATCACCGAAGGTGACGCATTCACTGACGACATTGTCGTTGAATTCTTCATTGTATATATTTATTGTGATACTGAATTCTTCGTTGGTGATTATTTCATCATGTAGGCGACAAAGAAATGAACGATGACAATTTATAGTATACGGTCGTTATTGTGTGTAATTTCATCGTGTACAAGTTCAATTATTCATTCATTCACGTATTTATCTTTTTCGCGATCATATTAAATGTTTCAGCGATAGACGTTGACGCTAGCGATGATAAAACTAGGCCGATTTCAGCAACTAGCGTATTTGTTATTGTTATTGTTCTGCTGTTTAACGCCATTTTCAACACACACTAGGCTATACATGGCGGCCAGTATTAATGGTGGAGGAAGTAATCGGGAAATCCGCGGAAAGAACCGCCGACCCACGAGACATTACTGGCAAGCTTTCTCACAAATCCACATTCGCCAAATCTTAGACTTGAACTCACGCAGATAGAGGTGAGATGGCAGTGATACGTAACGGACAGCCCTTTAGACCACTCTGCCACTCGGGGCCTCTAAGTAGCGTATAAACCGAATAAACGACATCAAGTACAGTTACACGTCTACGATATTATTTATTTTTGCTGTATAATTATCGATGATGGTTTTTAATTCATTCTTCCAAATTGTTACTTCATCGTATATGTATCGTTGAACGTCTATCATTATACTTGTTGTCATCGTCTAAAGGACAACGAGAGGTGTTTTAGCTACGAATTTTATACACCACCAGTGAGACGCTGTGGTTATATTTTATCAATTGGCTCCAGCATAAATTCTTCTTTGGCATCTATATAATAAAATAGACACAGTTTCCGAAAAATCATCTGTTGAATGACGCCATAGAAATGTATTAGAAGTCCTGAATTTTGCAGAGCTAAACACGGATAACCTTTAGATACAACTGACCCCCGCGGTATGTTTGATAGTTATTTTACGATGTCCATGTTGATGATTCTGATGATACTGTGTACATGATATTGCTATCTTGTCTGTGAGGAATCTTGATCAGATTGTTTTTTTTTAACGATATTATGAATTACACTGATAATATTAATAAGTCTCGTATTTATATCAGTAAGCTTTATGTTGACGGTTAGTTTCAAAAAAAAATCTTCAGCGGTTTTATAATTTTTTTGAAGATATTTACGAATATTATTAAACGCACCTACATGAACGTCATAATCGGCTCCTATCTGATATCTTTAATTTGCCATCGATCGTGGTATCGCTACAATCTACATATTTCTTTGTTGTGGCATCTTCGTCTGCTGTTGTTTCCCTTAAAACAACAATTTTATTTCCATTCATGTTATGTTCACCTGTCATTGTAACACCGGCAGATTTTAGGCGATCAGCGACACTTTCATTAATTTCATTTCGGATAGTTGTAATTAATACATTTTAGTCTCTGATTCTTCCACCGTCTGTAAATACTGGAATATTGTTTGTGGTACCACCAGAAACTACGAATTATATCGATCCGCTTCATGTTACTCTTCTTTAAAACACCGAATTTATCCTGAAAAATAACTTCATCACGGTCATTTCCAGATAAATTCATTAGATCATTAGATCAGCAAGATCATCTTTGGTGGCGTATTTTGATAAATCGATATCTTTGCTCTTACTAGTACGAGGTCGAGCACTAGTAGAAGATTTTCCTTAAGTATCAACCATTATATTTACAAACGTGTATTCGTGTACAACTTTATGAGGTGGTTTTGTTGATCTTGATACAGATCCGCTATTGTTTGTTTTGGTAGCGTTGAATACCAGATTGGAATATTTCGTACTGTATCATCGTATTTTAAAAAATTATTTTGGTGGTGACAGTCCGTACGAATCAAAATAAACAATTCCACGTGGATCAATTGGATATGCAACCCATTAAGTGCCATGACTATGGCTTTTATTGAGATTAATAATACCTGTTTATGACATTAAAATTTTTGGTAATTGATCACTCATAATAACACTTCTAAAATTCTTTATATTTAATCGCTCAGCATCATCGAATAAATCAAAATTCTATAGTGGAACTATCACCGGCAAAATTAGCGAGTCCCTGAAATTCTTAATCCTTTTACCCAAACGTTGTTTGGTCGAGATCCTGGAAGTCTCAGACCCAATCCTGTTCGGGATTAACCTCGTCGTTTCGGATTTAGGGGTTAGGGTTAGTAGTTAATTTTTATTTTAATCCTTGTCTGGTTGCTTTCTTCAGAGCCATTTTTGCCGCCGTTCTAACTGCACCTAACTCAGCAGCTTTTGCAACAGCTGAGGCGGCTGCGATTAATAATGCTGGGATAACTGAGATGAGCGGAAGTATTCCTCAGGTTTTAATAGCATCTTTGATCGCACCCACAGGGAGATTTAATCGTATTCCTTTATTGACGTGTTTAGCTTCTTTAAACCTCTTAAACTGACGTTCGGTCAACGATAATTTATGTACACAGCTCATTTGTTTTTGTTTTAATCATATTTTTTGTTCTTTGTCGTTGTGCTAATGGTGATTGTAACCGTTTAATCTGACCCGGGGTCAGACTGGCACTAACATGATGATATAACATTTATGATATATTTGTGAACTCTGAATGTTCTGATTTAAATCAGCGCTTGCATGTTCTGAAAACATTTAAATATTTTCGATGGCAGCATCAACGACTCTTCAGCGACCACCAGCACCTTCAAGGAGCATTGTTTTATTGAATAATGTAACTGTGATTGCTTTGTAATTAGAAATATCTCTAACACGAGCGCGAAAGTGTATGTCAACGACAGACTATCTAAACAAATTCAAATGTTCCAGTGGAAAATAATAAATCGGTTATAAATAAGTGACATCAAACTGATATTTGTAAACCAGTATCAATATTTTGACCGCGTCCTATACATGACCACATTCGATAATACGAAAGTGCTACATGATTTAACACAAAATTTAACAAAATATGTTCAGATTGTTCTTGATGTCCATTTATCCTCAATAACACTTCTGCGGGCGCGGAGGTAATGGGTTCGATTTCCAGTTGAGTCACACCAAAGACTTACAAAAATGATACTAACAGCTGCCTCGCTTAACGCTTTGCATTAAGAGGTTAGTGTTAGGACTGGTTGGCCTAGTGTCTGGATAATGTGACTGGGTGGGACATCATGCTACATGTCTACAGCATGATGCCCCAGTGCTAGACATCACTATAAACTGCCACACTGCAGATATCGTAGCGATATGACTGAAAAATTGTTAAAGATACGTTAAAAGTCATAATCACATCACATAACATCACATCGCTGACACCGAATTTGTCAAATATTATCGCGAAACGCGTCTTGCTATTTAATCGTGCAGTATCTTGAAGCGCAATGAATATATGTCGCGGTGCAGAAAGACCTTATTGTGATCCTATTTTCTACTTGAATACTCCATTAATTGTGCTTTGAACAGTATTTGTAGTTGTTGTTGACTATGAAAGCGTCTACTGACCGTCGCTGATCATGAAAGCGAGTAACCAATCTTCTTCTGATATCGCTAGAGTCATTACTGACATCCATAATGAAAGTTTTGTCAGTATTATTTTATAGGCATTACCGGCGGGTCGCCATATTGCATCATCGTCGGTTGCTTTTCGCACGAGTATAATTGTGTGCTTGGCTCTGAATATGACCTTTCGTACGTGTTTACATATTCAAAAAATCTTCGGCAACCTCACGTAACATTGCTCGATGTGAACTAAATTCTAAGTTGTAATCTTGATCGACATTAATAATCATACTTTGCACATCCACGTTGGCATTTATATCAAAGATTTTTGGTCGTCCTACTTATTGCTGATTATATTCAGCGTTGTCAGAAGTATCCTTGGACTACATCATTGTTGGACCAGCTGTTCTTGTATAGTCATTGTTATATCTTGCAAGACCAATTATCGTCGTGGCAACGTCAACATCTTTTTGAATTAATTCAACATTTCTTCCACCGATCATGTACGTAGTGCTGTCGAACAACGGCATAATACCGTTGTTGACAAAACCAATACTTACATCGGCAGCGTATTCAGTATTATCCGTTTTTAAAATTTCACCTTCGATCTCGATAAATGCCTCAGCGGGCAAGAAATATCTACTTGTATCTTGAACTTGTAATTCGTTTCAAAAGCGTTGATTTGGTTGTCGGTCGTCGTTATTGTAATATTGACAATCACGCACAGACTCATCTTTGAGAACCGGTGTATCTATGTCAAATGCTGAATCAGGTACACGTTTGAACATGTTATGTTTTTGGTCATCGTTTAATACGGAGACCACTTTCTGCTCTCAGACTTGCTGATACATTTTTTTCTTCATTTTTATCAGCTAACTCTGCTAGTTTTTGATTTGCGGCTTGAATTAATATTTGACTAACACTTGCAGGCATCACTTCGGTGCTGGCCAGTTTTATTGGTGGCTGAGATTTTCGTCGTATTAATCGTGTTAGTCTATTCTTGATTGCAGAGAACGCTTTACTAGCAACGTCACCAACACTACTAATACCTTATTCACGAACAACGTGAACAACAGCTTTCATGCCTAATCGCTTTGCAATCGGTGTTGCTTTTGGAGCGACTCTCGAAAATAAACCCTTAACAACGTCACCGAGTCAATCTCCATTAAATTACTTGTATACAGGTAATCTTGAATGTATCACCCTGACCATGGTTAGTCCACGTCGAGCAGCGTGTATGATCATCTATTATAATAATTATATATAACTGTTTAATCAGTGACTTAAGTCAGGCCACCTTTCAATCACAATGATTATCATCGATATTTTTTTAATGAGAGATCGATACACGTCTACTTCCACCAGTAAATAATCCTTGACAAATGGATGAGATTTCGTTGATAATTTCAGGAGAATTATTACCACAAAATTTTATAATTACATGTGTCAGCGAAGTAACAGCGTGAACTAACCCCCGTAGCGATGTTTCTAAGAAATCACGATTCGGTTAGAGGTTTCAGTTTGACGTTATTTTAACATTTTTAGAAAAAGTTCGTGTGAATCTTTATTTTTTAGACACACTGGCTCGAAACCAGTTTGTTAGATCCACCCTCTCTGCAGCTTCATAATTTTCTCTGCAAACAAAATCGCATCTCCATTTCCATCAAATGCGGGAGGTTGTGGGTTCGAAACCCAGCCGATTCATACCAAAGACTTAAAAAATGACACTAGCAGCTGCATCGCTTGGCGCAGAGCATTAAGAGGCTAGTGTTAGGACCGGTAGGCCTGGTGTCAGGATCGTCTGCCGCATGATGACCCAGTGCTAGACATGACAATAAACTGTCAACTGTAGATATCGTAGCGATATGCCTGAAAAATTGTTAAAGCTACATTAAAATCTAAATCACACACACACACACACACACACACACACACACACACACACACACACACACACATTTCCACCAAAGAAACTCAGCCAGTAAACACTGGGCATCCTCTACCGTATATGCCTGGGGCCCCGAGTGGCCGAGTGGTCTAAAGCGCTGTCCGTTACGGATCACTGCCATCTCACCTCTGTCTGCGTGGGTTCGAGTCTAGGATTTGGCGAATGTGGATATGTGAGAAAGATTGCCAGTTGCTTCTCGTGGGTCGGTGGTTCTTTCGGGTGATTTCCCGGTTTCTTCCTCCACCATTAATACCGGCCGCCATGAATCGTGTGCTGAAAAATGGCATTAAGACCAACAACAACAACAACAACCGTATATGGCAACTTTAATTACCATGAGTCAATTAAAAGAAGGAATGAAACAAAATATGCCATGCAGTATATGTGCCCTCAAAGAACTAATTTAGAGTAAATATTTTATTTAGTAAACAGTGTTACATATCCTAAAAGTTAAATCTAAGAAAATAATGTGTGATTTAAACTTGCCACATGCACGGTAACTTGTGACTGCAGGTTTGAACTATCAAAAAGAAGTCGTAAGCATTGTAAGTGTCAACAAAATATGCCATCATTCAGTTGCCAATCAATCGCTGGTGTCTATATACACACACTGTGCACATGGTTTCTTTGAAGTATGTCTGAAGGGCAGTCCTTTTCACAAGATAAATACAATGATAAATATTAACTGTTAGTTAATCACCCTTGCCTTACGCTAGTATACTAAAGTCTAACCGTTTGCTATTATGCAGTTTAGCCACAGCTGACCAGAAATGAAAATGAGGGCTTTTCCTGGGGGAAAATAAGGTGTGTCACGGAAAATTGGCACATCCCATGAGCACTAAAATATTGGGGCAAGAGGGTGGAGGCAATTGTCGCCTCTCCCAAATTTACCTTTAAACATGTTTTGCCTACATCCACGGCTGATCACTACGTTTCCCCCCAACCCCCCAACCCCCCCAACCCCAAGTTTCTGCGGGCGCCTTTGGCGCCTCTTTTGAGAATTTCACCCTTATTGGACCTGGAAGATAGGTCAATATTTATTGAAACTGAAGTTTTAAAAATGCTGCATAAAAATCTCCGTGTTTTATGTCCCAATCTCACTGTATTATTCGTTATTCTGCCTATTTGGCCTTTGAAAGGTTGACAGGTATGCCGGACTTTAATTTCCAAAAGCTAAAATTTTCCCCTTTTTAATATTGTAACGCAACGTTGCAATATCTACAAATCGAATATAAATTTAATAAAAATGAATGACACTTGAACAATGTTACTATAACTGAAATGAATATGATTTGTATTCTATGTATGAAGTAAAATTCGACTTAAAAGAAACATTGTCGCTGTTCACAACCTTGTCAAAATATAATAGAGGCTTAAAAATTCTCATTCATGGCAATAAAATGTATTGACCTATAATGGGTTGTTCCACTTCCTGATCCTACCTATACAAATTAGCAAAATGGGTTCACCCACTGCAACCTTTAATACATCTCACAAGCTATTTTTAGCCAGTTCATGTAAAACTTTGATTTTATATTTATAAACATCACCTATTTTCCTTTAATTGCACTAGGGATAATATTTTATCTGTTCCAATTTTTACGATTACCGTTTATATATACTATATGTAACGGGCATAGACTGAATTTAAAAAAAATACTGAGAATTGTGTATTTTCGAACGACAACCTTGTCACTGGGTTTTTGAGTACAAAATCGCATTTTTAGCAACGCTTCCATTTGATTAAAATCATATTTCAATTTTACGTAAGACAGTGGTAATCTGATATGGATTCCACTGTCTTATGGCATGTATGTAAATATCTTGAAAATACATGTTTTTACGAGTCTATGCTCTTAAAATAAGTAACAGAAAAGAGTGATGACAACAAGCTTAGTAGAATTTAACAAATAATTTATTTCCCTAAAATACAAAGTGAAAAGAGAAAAAAATGAACTTTTGGTTATGCGAATTAAATCCAAACATAATCCAAGAATTAAAGACACAATACCTGGTAATACAAATCCGGATTTAATCTCAGTTTAAGTCCCAAAGAGATCCGAAATTAAAGCGATTATGTGTCTGTTATAGTCTGCGTTTTACTGATGTGTCAACAGTCTCTTGTTGAATCATATCAATATTATTCCAGGTATGAATTCAGTATAAATTCCATTGAATGTCTTTATCCAAGAATTTCGTCAGAACACTTTTGTATTTCCAGAAAACATAATGACCTGAAATCAATAATTTGAAGAAAATAAAATTCAGCCCAAACGGGTCACAACATAATACATCTTTATCAACACATACATTATATGACTAATTAGGATAGATACCTAGATGAGGGTCAAATGTGCAATTTTCTGGAAAAAGAGAAGTTTGTTACCAATTGGCACATGATAAATAACACGTAGTCCAGGCATGACCTTGACCTAACTTATTGATTCTTACTCTGATAAGAATAATAAAATAAATAAAAAAGATGTTGATCAAAACTGTCACTGATTTTGGAATAAGCAAGCAACTAGATAAAATGCTTTATTTATCCATAGAGGATAATGAAGCTATTATTATAACTGAATTCAATTCTGGACAGGGTCAAGTTCAGTAAACAAAGTTACATTGTAATAGCATGTAGTGCAATAAATTTGTATTTTTTGGTTGTTTTTTTTAAATAAAAAAGCAACAAACAAACAATTAAAGAAAGGATACAATACAATTTTCCTCATAAAGAAAAGGAATGAGTTATACGATAAAGCTTTATTTTTACTATAAATCAAAATGCATGTGGTAAAAACATAAGATGAAATCTTATGAATGACACAAAGTATGCATGAAACAATATTATTTATATACACGTAAAAGTGCATATGTTATTAAATTGTCTTTTCCTTTGATATGCCTGATGTTAGTATTATATTCCTGTAACAAAAATCCCCATCTTAATAATATCTGATATTATTAAGATAATATCATATATTATCTTAATAGTGAAACTTGGTTTTCTTGCTCAAAAAATTGTTCAGGGTTCAGCAATTATAGAAAAAAAGCGAAACAGAATTTATAATAGTATCCAGCCATACCCCAGAATCGCATCAGTTGCTATTTATTGACAGGCACAGAGAAGTAAGAGATAACCTTGACCTTATCATCAATAGGTTTAACTTGTCCATGTCCCACGATATGTCCTAGAATTATTAAACAAGCATGACAAAACTCACTTTTGGATAAATTGATTGTCAAACTTGCATCAGTGAGTCAAAGAATTTCCGAATTGTCGCTAAATGTTGTTTCCAGGTGTCGTTGTAGATGATGACATCGATGAAAGCATCAAAATTATTTACACCAGAGGTAATCATATGTATTAAACGTTGAAAGGTATTTAGTTACCCTACATCCCAAACGGCATCACTTTATATCGATAAAGTCCATTACGAGTCACAAATGCCGAAATGTTCTTTGCACTTACAGTCAGTGGAATTTGGCAAAATCCTTTCAGAAGATCAAATTTGGTGACATACTTTGCATTTCCAGTTCTATCAATGCAGTCATCAATTCTTGGTAATCTAAATGAATCTGTTTTGGTAAACTTGTTCAGAACAAATATACATGTTGAACTCCAGACACTTTTACTCGGTTTTATGAAATCATTCTCCAGCAAATTCTGAATTTCTTTTTTTTTCAAACATTTCTGTTTGAGAGGTTTTATCCTGTACGGGTGTTGTTTTACAGGTTTTGAATTTACAATTTCAACATCATGGTATATTTTGTTTGTTCTTGTAGGAACATCTGGAAATAAGTGATCATATTCAAGTAATAACTGTTCAATCACCCATGAGTGATATAGAACCCCTCGATATGAATGGTTCATAAGTCTCCATCATAAAATCAGACGTTTTTTTTTTTAAATCCAACAAATGTATTTTTTTCAATACTTGACCATGACCTTGATCTGTTAGAAATAAGAGTATTTGGATTCTTGATTCTGATGTCTATTTTTCAATTTGTAGTAATTAGAAATAACGTGTCCTTTCTTCTTGCAATCTTGATTTCTTAACGTTGTGCCATATTGAACCGTAGAAGGGCTCGTATACTTTTTATATATACTTTTCTATAAGATGACTGCTGAGTGGAAGACTTACAAAAGAAACTTTATGAACTAAGTTATACTCCTCAGCATTATGAGCAACATTTTCCAAGGTCTGGACATTAAGCTCATCAAGATGAGTCTTAATGTCACTATGGACGCAATTCCTGAACTCTTTAAGTAATATAAGTTTTCTTGATCAACGTTCTTGGCTAAGCACCACCTATAAAATAATTTGCTTTTTATCTCTTGCAAATTCCACACGAGTTTTGCAGCTTTTTTTAAATAGATCCTGCATTTTTGCTGATGAGCCTCAGGGACTAACTCATAACCCTATAAGATGCACTCCTGAACCAGATCATAGTCAGCATTTTGCTGTACTGATAGGGAAGCATAGATGTCTTGGGCTTTGCAAAAAAGCGAACTCTTTAATAATAGAGTCCAATGCTTCCTTGGCCATTTTATATTTTCAACAATTTGTTTAAAATGAGGAAAATATTTGTCTACTTCTTTTCTTTAAAAAGGTGCACTAACCTAATATTCTTAGTAACATCAAAAGTTGAATTTGTATGTAAAGTGGGGATGTGCTTTTCACGTGGCATCACCAAGCTCTAATTCTCCTAATCTTTCTTCCTTTTTTCGTTTTGGAATTGCATCAGTCTCTCTTCTCCTCTTTCTCCTACATTTGTTATTCTTCTGCATTTGTTTCTCATTCTCCTCTTTATCCAGATGCAACTTCATTTGTACTTTCTTTCTGCAACTGCATTTATTTCTTTTTCCAACAGCATTCTCTTCTCTCATTCCTCTTTATCTAAGTGCATTTGCTTCTCCTCTTTCGGAAGTTCAAGTTACCTTAACTCTAATTTCATCTTGTATTTTTTTTATCAGAGTCTGATAGAGACTTACTGATTGAAACCAAATAACTTTTTATCCAAAAGTCTTTTACATCAAATATTGGACCAAAATATTTATTATTTCTTGCTTCATTAAAGAAGCTTTTGCCTCAAAAAGATCATAATTTCTGACAAGGTAAAGCAATTTGTTTTTTTTTTCTTCAAGAAGTCTGTTTCTGGGTAGAATTTGAATAAAAGATCTCCACTTTTGGTAACATGGTAAAAAGCTTGCTGATTTGACTAAAAATTTCAAGAATGTGTAATAATATTTAGGATTTTAAAAATTCCAAAACTTGGGGAATTTAAACTTCAAAAACATAGTTTTCTTAAATATTTTAGCTGAAATTCATATTTTGAACAAGCCCCCAATTTTTTGTTAGGAGTCTATGCTCTTTAAAAAAAGTAACAGAAAATAGTGAATACAACAAGCTTTGTAAAATTTAACATAAATTATTTACCTAGAATACACAGTGAAAAATGAGAAAAAAGAACTTAGTTTTGTGAATTATATCCAAACATTCTCCAAGAATTAAAGATACAAGTCCTAGTAATAAAAATCCTGAATAAAACTCAGTTCATGTCCCAAAGAGATTTGAAATTGAAGGTGATGTTTGTTATAGTCTGTGTCGTACTGATGTGTCAACAGTCTAATGAATGTCTCTATCCAATAATTTGTTTTCAGAACACTTTTGTATTTCCAGAAAAAAATAATCACTTGAAATCAATAATTTGAAGAAATCAAAATTCAGCCCAAACTAGTCACAACATAATACAACTTAACATATTAAGTGTTTTAAGTCCAACTGACAAACCTTTATCAAAACATCAATTATGCAACTAATTAAGACACAAAACAGATACCTAAACGGGGGGTCAAAAGTTCATTCTTCTGGGGAAAAAATATAAGTTTGTTACCAAGTGGCACATGATATCACATAGTCCAGGTATGACCTTGACTCAATGATTCTTACTCTGAAAAAAGATATAATAAATGTTGTTTACCAAAACTGTCACTGATTTTGGAACAAGGTCAGCAACTAGATATAATGTTTCATTTATCCATAGAGGATAATGAAGCCATTTTTAGAACTGAACTTAATTCTGGACAAAATTAAGTCCAGTAAACAATGTTACATTGCAATAGCATGTAATAGAATATTTGAATTTTAAACAATTAAATTAAATATACATGACAATTTACTCATTTCATTAACACTATGGGCACCTCACTTTGAATACAGGACAGGCCTGAACTAAAATTAGAGGCGCCCTGGGTGTTAGGCTATCAGATTTTGTTTAGCACTGCTTTTTTATAATGGTATCAGGTTTATTCTAAATGAAAATGGTGCCAATCTTACATCCAGCATGACTGCCACAATGGTTAATTTAAATAATTTCTTGCACAAGAATAGCCAAATAGCCAAGATTGTTTCAGCACCCATGGACTCTTATTCTAAATATAAACTCCTATAGTTGCTATTACATTGAAATGTACTAAACCAAAAGGTTTCTACGATTGATGTACAAATTGAAAATTATAGTTTTAACCTACCACAAGACCTGACAAATTTGGCTGCAAAGGTAAATCAAATGACAAAGACAAAAAATATTTTAAAAATATTCTTTACTTGTCACACAATATACATGTAAGCATACAAACTAAAGACAAACCACTGTATGGTTTATGCTCATTGAATAATTCTCTAAAAAGAACAACATATTTTTGGTATTTTGCAGTTAACACTGCTTTAGTACATTTATTTTCTCACACTTTTTTCATGTGCAGCATGATTCAGTAGTATCTTGTTTGGATTCCTAGGTTTAACTTGCCTTTTCCTTTTCTTTGTAATCACTGGTATGAGAATATGGGTACATTTCAAAATTCTTAAGAAAATAGTTTGATTAAAACAATACCCAGCCATCAACAGATCTAAAAACATTTCTTACTTATTGTCAAGGCAAAACTGGCTTATTCTGAGAGCTAACCACTTACTGAAACAGGGTTGCAAAGGGTCCAACTTGTTATATTTGGCCTGGCATGGCCTTAAACCAAGGAAATGAATAAAAATACAATTAGTGTATTTGATGATAATGGACTATAAATGTACAAAAAATGCAATCAAATTACTGGGGAACCCACAAGATTCATTATAACCAGAATGTGAATAAAGAAAAGGAAATGGCTCCTGAATTTTTGTCTTTGATGTAACTTGTTCTGTGACACTATTTGAAACATCACCCTGGCTGACATATAAACAAATATAATTATGTAAATTTTAGAAACCTATAGCATATCATAATGTTCTTTCATGGGAATAATTTAATTTTCTTGTGCCTGGGGATATCTTATTTGTGAATGTAGGTATAAATTGGCATGTATCAAAATTATTTCTGAACATTTTACTGATGTTTTATTTAATCCACACACACACACACACACACACACACACACACACACACACACACAGCTGTACATGCATTCATCACATTTTCATTAAATCTTTTTGTACTGCAGTTTATTGATCCATTGATTTAATTTTCAATCATACTCACAATATCATGGTTCAGTACTTAACACATTCATTTTAATTTTTGATTATACTTGCTATACAATAATTTGGTACATAATATACCTGTATTAATTTAATTTTGCATCATTCTCACTATACAAAAGTTGGATAAAGAATTCATTCATTTAATGTTTGACCATTTTTACAACTCTGTTCAGTACATAACCCATTCATCAAATAATTGATTTATAATGTGATGGTACATAATGAGCTTCACTAAAACAAGAGCGTGGATATGAAAAGGGCATGGGTCCTGAATTTGTCTTCACTTGTTCCCTGACACTATTCATCACCCTGGCTGACATAAAGACAAATATAATTATGTAAATTTTAGAAACCAACAGCATATTATGATGTTACTTCATAGAAATATTGAGTCCCATGTATCACATATAGAAATATATAAAATTATGCACTAAATTCATTTAAAACATTATGATTCCAGCAGGTAATCTTTGGAAGCAAAACCAAAGTTTGGAAAGTGGCAATCATGGTACTAACAACTAATAATACTGATTATTATCACTAATCTCATGAACTGGAAAATTCATGCAAGATCTCAACAATATAAAGCTGCACACTAAATTTCCCACATCTCATCAGCGATAAGATGAACACTAAATTCCACTGAAATCCAGTAATCCTAAGTAATATTACAATGCCAGAGTAGGCTGAAAAATTAGGGACCTTAGTTGTTGAAAATAATCACTTAAATTGCTGGAAATAGACCATATTAAGGGGAAGACTGCTTGTAAAATTTAAATCCACTGATTGTTGTTCAAGTTGAGACTTCAAAAGGAGGGTTAGGAGAATTGGCAATCAAGGGCCATAACTCCTTGAAATGATGATGTGCAATGCTGGAATTTGACTGTGTTCATGTTTTCATCCAAGTATAATGCTACATATAAAATTTGGTTCAAATCCAATTCTCAGCAATGTTGTCTTTTTGATATTACAGTTAGCCAGGCATTAAGGGGGATGGATGGATTGACAGAATAGGATCTGGTTACAGTTCATGAGAAAATGAAACTCTATCCCTGTATTATAAAATTAATGGGAAACTATTTAAAGTGTGTGTGTGATTTGGATCTTTAACTTAGCTTTAACAATTTTCCAGTCATATTACTATATTATCTGCAGTGTAGCAGTGTATAGTGATGTCTAGCACTTGTATATCATGCCTTTAGACTTCAAGTCACCAATCATATTATCCTGACACCAGTCCTATCACTAACAATTTAAAGCTGAGCATCAAGCAAGGCAGCTACAAGTACCATTTTTATAAATCTTTGGTATGACTCAACTGGGATTTGAACCCATGACCTCCTGCTTCTCAGTCAAGCACTCTAATCATGAAGGCCAAACAATCACTGTTGTATAAATACAGGGCTGCATACAATATCTCATTTTAATCATTCAGTCATTTTAAGGTTCTGCACAGAAATGGAGAATAGGTCTAAGAATAAAACCTGAAAATTTGAAATAAAGCATTGACCACAGAAGGTGTATCAGATGTTGAAGCATTTATCAATGGTTGTACTAAATCTGATCCTGTACTTTTTTTTTCTTCAAAAATGGCCTCCCCTCTGAACAAAGTTTTAGCAGATATTACTAAGAATAATAAACCTATCTCGAAGTTGTTTACAAAATTAATGGGCTGGTCCCCTAATCTTACTATAGGAGAAATAATGTAATTATTTTGCCCAACGCCCCAGAAAAAAATGTATATTGTAAACTAATGTACTGGCAAATGGTGTGTGCATGTGTGTGTGTGATTTTGATTTTTAATGTAGCTTTAACAATTTTTCAGTTATATCACTACAATGTCTGCAGTTTGACAGTTTAGTACCATTTTAAAAAGCTTTTGTTATGACTTGATTGGGGCTTGAACCTGCGACCTCCCGCATCCATAACAAACACTCTAACCACTAGGCCACCAGAGCAGTCCTGGTAAATGGTAATCTTACATGGCCCTTTAAAACATATAGTTGCATCATACCTAAATTTAGGTACCATAATCCTTCATGATGTATAGTTGCATCATACCTAAATTTAGATACCATAATCCTTCATGATGTATAGTTGCATCATACCTAAATTTAGGTACCATAATCCTTCATGATGTATAGTTGGATCATATATAAATTTAGGTACCATAATCCTTCATGGTGTATAGTTGGATCATACCTAAATTTAGGTACCATAATCCTTCATGATGTATAGTTGCATTATACCTAAATTTAGATACCATAATCCTTCATGATGTATAGTTGCATCATACCTAAATTTAGGTACCATAATCCTTCATGATGTATAGTTGGATCATACCTAACTTTAGGTAAAATAGCATTTCATAATACATAGTTGGGTCAAGCAAAAATTTAGGAACCATAGCCCTTCATAATATATAATGGGGTTAGACATAAATTTAGGTACCATCAACTCTTCACTATGATATCCTAAAAAAATTTGTAATAATTTTAACATAAGCAAAATATTTTAACATGGGACTAAATAATGGTATTGAAAATTTTTACCAACCTGAGCAAATCTAATTAACAAGAGGCCCAACTTGACCTGATGTCACTCAAATGTCTTGCGTAATTTAACAGTTCACCTTTTTACGCAGAAGGCTTATGTAGTATTGCAAGAACAGTACCCATAATATACAATGCTATGGAAACTATCTCCCAAGATTTGTATTATGGCAATTTTACTTACTTTTTATGTAGCCAGAAAAGAACTCTTTAAAAGATAAAGGCATAATTAATATATATGAGTCATGCATATGATACTCCCCCAAAATAATCAAACCCATTTACCAACCTTTAATCAAATGTAAACAAGGGTTTTAAGAGCAGTAACAGTCTCAGGCAATCTGATTCAAAGCCACCTCATTAATATATACAGATCTAATTTATTACAGAGTCTCTCAAAGACAAAAGTTTTACCAAATTTGAGCAACTGCTACTGAAATTTAGTAACATATTCAGCCTGCCAGATAAAGATCCATTCAACTTATTCAAAATTAAAAACTAAACCAACAGCTTGATGTTACAGAACTGTTGAACACGTCTGATCTAATCAAAATCTAGTATAAAATAAAGGCATCCAAAGAAAAAAAGCTCAACCAATCAAAGGTAAAATCATTTTATTAGCACATGTTTGGCTCTTACTGAACTTGTCTAAGATCTTAATATAAGCCCCCAGTTGGATACAATTTAAGGCCTCCACAGTAGTAGTAAGCAAAGTGTTGAAGGACAGACTATGCACAATAGGACCACACCATAAGCCTACATGACCCTATGGCCAGGTGAGTCCAGTATATAATTTCAAATTTCTTAAGTGTTCTATCAAATTTCTATTTGTGAGCAATAATAATATATCTATTTAATATGCAGAAAAAATACAACTGAATAAATATCAACAAAAATGGTGGTACTAATTAAAACTTCCTGAATAAGATTATACATGTAAAACACACCACTATGTCCATATGAAAATGACAAAAAATACCAGCAAAATACCTGTACATTCTATATATAAGGAATAAATGTTATAATTTGGAATGGGCAAACTGCCTCTGCAAAACAATGTTCAACATGAAAATATTAACTCTGAAAATGTGCATGATCTGATTAATAGCTGCTTAGTTTATAAAAATCTTAGCAGACCATTTATAATTTGTGGAAAAATACTGTCATTTCTATGAAAATGTTTTCCACCCTTATCAACTTGTTCTTCTTGGTTCTGTTATAAATATCCTTGTACTGTTGTTCAACACCTTCCAAAATGATTTCAAACTCACAATTTCTTGTAATTTCCTAAAAATGATTTTATCAAAATTTTTAATATATATTTTTAACATTATATCTAGTCTTCATCCAAATTTTCATTTCTGTTCCTGCACACATCTCAATACAATGTCAATTATTGTTTTCTTCTGTAAAACTCCGGTGATTTGAAAGGAAAACAAGTCTTTATAAATCAAAACCCAGATAAACACTATGACTTTCTAATACTTGACAAATAAACTGATCAACAACAAATTTTACTAGTCATTGGTATAGCATTTTTTTTAAAAATCTTATCAAAGAATTAAAAAAAATATGTATCAGAGTGTAGTTATGGCACTGTCAATGTTACTCTGTAAAAACTAGGTGTCCAAACAATCTTTTTCCCTCCATGGTTAGAAAAAACATAAGAATAGTGACTAATAAAACATATAATTATCCTACAGGTTGGGAGATAATGTGTCCAAAAAGTCTTCCCAACATAGTTAGACAAACCAAACACTAATTTGGCAAATATCTTACAGGTTGGGGGAATGTAAACTAGGTGTCCAAACACTTCCCAGGATAGATAAAGCAAATACTAATTTGGCAAATATCCTACAGGCCTGGGGATGTAAACCTGGTGTCCAAATATTTTTCCCCACATGGTCTGACATACCTAGCAGTAGTGACACATATCCTACTTGCCTGGGATTTAAAATAAGTGTTCCAAAAACCATCTTTCCCACATAATTTTGGACAAATGCAGCACTAATAGGGCTGCCAGTCTAGGGATGTAACCTATACCAGATGTACCCTTCTATATCTTGTATGGGGCAACTAATGGCAGAAAATTTTCTGCAGTGGAATGCAGCCTGCAATATTTCAGCTCAGATGTACTTTTTAAAAAGCACAATTTATAGCAAGAATTTGATTTTGTATTTTTTTTAAAAATGTGAATTTGACATTGCATTTTAAAAAACACAGTGAACATGACCTTGTATTTGAAAAACCCCACTGAATTTGACTTTGTCTTTTAACAAGCCAAGTTTATATTGAGTCTGATTTTTTATTTCAAGGATTTTACTTATTTCTGTGATTTTTTGGATAACTAAACTCATTAGGTATTATGGAGATTATGCTTGTGTGCCATTAAACTCAATATAACCACCCCACCCCCACAGATTCATCAACAGATCATGTGATATTTATTTCATTCTCTGGAATTTCCAATATAAAATGATTGGCAAGATGGCAGGTTGAATAGTGCAAATATCATGCTGCATTCTAATCCAGATCATATAAGGTTTCACAACCATATAAATAATGCTGTTCAGACTCTGACAAGAGTTACAAATCTTTGATTGAAGACATTTACAACATACTTTAACATTAGGAAAAAAAAATCAAAAAGCACATTTAACTAGAAATGTTGCGAAAATCAAGGTAACAGTTCTTGAATACTTTTAAGATGGACAAAGTATCTCAACATTATAACACAGTCATTAATTTGTGAAAGGTAGTATTGAATGTCTTATAAAATTTTGCAAAATAAATAATTATATATTTATGGTGATGCATGCTGAAGGAAAGAAAACATGAATAAAAGAAGTTCCATGCTATTTCCTTTAGGCAGCCACTGATAGGCATGGAAAAAAATTTCAGCTGACTGAATCAGACTGCTCAAATGGCTATGAATTTAAAAATCATCTGATTTAATGGAAAAATTAAATCATCCAATTAATTGGATAAATACAAAATCCAATTTAAAGGAAAAATAAATCATCCAATTTAGTGGAGAAAGGAGTGTGAAGAAAAGGCACACAAACAGCTGCTTAAAGTACAAGCTTTGCATTTGTCATCCCAGTATAAGAATATGTGTGTCCAGACATACTCTAATAAGAAAATAATATTTATGTACAAATATATTTTAAATTAAAATGTCAAGGTCAGCATATGACACCACATTGTCATGAGTAAGTTTAACCAAACTCTAGCAAAAATGTTGACAATGATGCATGGCATGTCAAACTATTATGGCAGTAAATGTTAAAATAATTATGAATTACTACTGTATGGTGCGTTTTAATTCTATGCTCTGTAAAAATAAAATGGAGTATTCACAATCGTGAATGATAAAAGCATCTTAATTTCAATAGTTAAGAAGTAATTTCCATTGTTTACAATCAAAACCATACTGGGAACAGAACTTTATGAAATAAACAAAACATTTATTAAGAGGGGTTACATCTTGGTTTTAATAAAACAAGATCAACCAACCTAAATACCATTTGCAACATGTTTTATAAAAAGCCTTTTCCATAATGTCAGTATACATAACACGCTATATAAAGCTGACAATGGATAGTTTGTGTCATCCATTACACAGTTAAGGAAGCAAAGAATGGAGGTAAGTAATGTGTCTCACTGATGACTGCAATCAAAGTCCTATAATGATGGATCTCATCAGTCTTAAAGTACTATTAAGTGCATGATAATAAATAATACATACATAATTATAATCCATATGCAACATGCATGAGATAGGAATCTGCATTCTTTCTTTTCTTATTCAAAATTCATACTTTTTTGTTGTGTTCCAAAATAAATAATGTATTTTAACATTCTACAAATAGGATGTGATTAAAAGCTATCAATTATTCTACATGCTGAATGAGAGAGAGAGAGAGATGAATGTATGAAACACTAAGTTTATTAATACTGAGAGAGAGAGAGAGAGAGAGAGAGAGAGAGAGAGAGAGAGAGAGAGAGAGAGAGAGATGAATGTAAGAAACAGTTTATTAGTTTCTTCCTTTTTAATATAGTACCATGCGATCCCTCATAATTATTCCACCCAAAAATATGAATCTTTGTAGGCAAATGGCCTATTAATCAAATCAGCTTTATTTGTAGATGTCTTTAAGTTCTCTCTGCTTAGATTTACAGCAGAAAGTATTGAGTGAAGCTGGAACTGCTTCCTTTGAAGCAACACACCTAAGTCATCTTCACTTACCAAGGTTCTGATAACCCTATCTACATCTTGGCATATTGAGCAAATATTTCTGAGCAATAGGTCTGAGAATTTCATTGGATGCTGCAGCAAGCTACTGCATCCAATCAAAACTATATTACTTTGATGTCAACTGTTTCCCTCAACTGTTTCCAGTTTGCTTGTTCATAGTTCCACCTTTGCAGGGGTGATGTATGAACTGTGGGTGGGTGGCTTTGAGTTGTACTTTTATGGAAAAGCAGTTGCTCTCTTGGTATCAATATCATTGATTTGCAATCATTTGCTTATACTATTTTGGGTGTACAAAGTGACAGGTCTGTAGCTGAGATTTGTCCTATAATATGGTCGATACTGGTGTTAAAGACATGTTATTTAAGATGTCCATGTTGTATGCTTAGGCCCATTCTTCAATATTCATGCCTCTGTAGTCGGTTATTATGCTTCTCCTTATTTCTTTGTGGGATTTTAAGTTCCCGCATATTATTACTCTTCAAAAAGATCCTTTGCTTATTTTAGTTATGTCTTCCATTGAAAAAAATTGTATAATTTCCTTCATAGGGGCAAAATTTCAAAAGGGCCCTGACTTTCCTTAAAAGGACACCAAAGCAAAAGTCTTTATTTGTGGCAATGGAATGCATGCAGACTAGGCACCAACAACAACAAAATAATTATTAAACTGCAAAAGAATCTATGAAACTGCTGGCCATAATATGTCTTCATGAAATACACCTGAATAGCATTACAAACATCCATAATATTATATGATAGGATAGAAATTACCTAAACATTGCTCCTTCATCAATAAGAGTCCAGTGAATTGGAAATTGAAGCTATTAAAATCCATGCACAGAATCAAAATGTATTCATTGTCACCATGAATGGACTGATAAACAAGCAATTTTTCAGGGTCGGTTCATGTTTGGATAAATAACTTTCACTCACATACGCCTGTAATTGCTTTCCTCTGGTACATAATCATGCTTTGCTGTTAAACTTACAAAGTATTCTTTTTGGTCAGTTACCACTACCATTTTCAGCACATGTACAATGCACTATGCTATTAGTTAGTTGACGTTATATACTAAGGGGGGGAAATGCATGAAATCCAATAGATGTCGCTAGAACAAAGCACCAATATAGCTGTTCAATCTACCAAGATGTAGATAGGTTATTGGAACCTTGGCTAGTGAAGATGCACCTAGGTAAAATATAGAAAATCTCAAACTAGTGACTATCAGGTTGCCCTATGTCAAAGACTTTTAACACCTTTGAAGTTGTTGGTAATGTAAACACTGTACTCACCATGTACTTGTTATCAGACAGTTTCATCCTCACTTTTTTCTTCTCCAAAATTATAACTATGTTATGTGAAAACTTCAAACTGGTCACAAAGGCCATTCTAATTTCCTACCAGCCAGTTTCCTATAAAAATGTAATGAAATCAGCAGTCACCTGTTTTCTGTGATCAGCAGCCATGTGTTTTTAACTAAGTAGTGATTTACACTGCCTTTTCGCAGTCAGTAGTCAAGCATTCTTAACCAAACAGTAGTTTCACCCTGCCTTCCATTACTGGAACATGTCAACAGTGACTACTCCATGTATGCAAATTAAAATTTTGTTTTCATACTTAATTATACAAACTGGCCAAACAAAAATACAGTCCTTTGTTTCTCATTCATCGATAAAGTTTGAATGCGAATTAAAAGAACTGCTAAAGATGCATCACAACTCTTTCTAATATGACAATAATAGGAGAGACAGTGATAATGTAATGTACATGTAAATGGGGGATTATATTGAGGATAAAGTAATTTTGTGCAGAACTTTTTATTTTATTATTTTTGCTTTTGTTGCCAAATAGCACACCAAATATAAGTTTTAAATATGATTTCTGTTCTAAAAGGTCAAAATGATCAAAATTGGACCCCAACTGATATCTCCAGCAACGTTTGGCTATACTGAATGTGTTGTATCCATGTTTAGAGTGCAAGAATGGAAAATGACATCAGAATACTGATTGCATCACCAACATGTTAATAAAGATCATGTACAATATATCACAAATGTATCATGCATCATAAAAAGAAACAAACCACTATTTTTCTGTGTACTGATGAGATACAATCTACTCTGTAAAACTAAAAAGTAATTAGCTGCTAAAAGACCAATCATTTAATTTTCTGGAGGTGGAGGGGAAACTGAAATTTTTGTGAACAAAAATTTCCAGACCCATTTAGCTTGAAAAATTATTCTTGCTCAGATCTGCAGAAAAAAAGAAATTATGTCTATAATATTACTTGAAAATGAAAATAACCTTGTGAAAAAAATATCCTAGTTCACAAAAAAATCCAATAGCACCCTGCCACCCCCAATGGTTAGTCCTTAATACATTTTAAGAAAAACATCTTTTTACATTATGTCAAAGACACTAATGTATGGCACAACCCTGTTTCATGACACAACATGTAAATATATATCTTATAAAATTATTGCTGGATGACATATACAAGTATGTACACCAATATATATTAAAATATTTTGTAATTTGGATTTTGAGCACAAGATATAAAAACAAAAAAATCATAAGTAGTCAATCAAGTACAATGTAATATTCATCCACAAAATGACAAATGAAAATGGCCAGTGTATACAGACACATTTAAATATATTAGTAAATTATATCTATGTAACTTGTACACCATATAGATTGAATGTATGTAAAAAGATTGATGTGACAGAGATATCATATCACAGAAAAAAGATTAATGCACAATGAAATTCTTCAAAAATAAGATCTCTGTTTTGATGCTAAATACTTTTGCCAAGATACTCAAAAAACGCACATAGAATAATTTCCAAGTAACTGAGAGTAAGGAAACTAATTTTATCACAAAATTTTCGTATTTTTTAACATTCTTAAGTCACATTATACATACAATCTGTTAGTCACACTGTGAAACATTACCACACAACATTATGTAGAAATATTAACCACTAACTAAATGAAAATGAACATCTTAGCCAAAAAGGTTAGTTGGCTGGCTGTTTTGGGATTTAACACCATTTTTCAGCACATGATTGGCTAAACATAGCTTCTAGTATAACAGGTGGAGAAAGAACCCAGGAAAACCCCAGTAAGAACCACCCACCTATGGAAAGCTATTGGCAAACCTTCTCAAATACAAATATTGGTTACACCCAAGACTGGAATCCTTGAAGAGGTGAGCTGGCAGTAATTGATAAAGGTGAGCATTTTAGACCATTGAGCCATCTAGGGCCCTGAACAACCAAGGTGACCTGTATGAGGAATGAAATAATGCTCAGCTTAATTCATAAATGTCACAGCTAGGGACAGGTAGGGATATTTTGCAGGGTACCAGGTTGGGGTACCTAGCTAGGAACAATCTGGCCAGGTCGGTTTTTACTGGGTTGGGTTTCTCCATTCTCATTTTGTCTGGTTTACCTACCCCCTCTTTATTTTTTTAGATTTTATTAATGCTTGAGGGAGGGGGGAAAACTCATCAAATTCATATTTATCTTAATCACAGCTGGCATTTCCACGTAGTACAAAACCTATCTTGGTACCCATCCATCCCAAATCATAGCTAATGAATAGTAATGAAAGATATGACATTTAATGTGTGGAGAGAATCATCTTGCATTGATTATCAAATTAAAAAACTTGTACCATGTCCATTCTTGATATAAACATATCTGACTCTTGAAGTATGAACTCTGACCAATAATTACCATTACTTGGAATCAGATGTTAAGGCATAAAATCAAAGTATGAAAGCACTCAGTATATGAAAAAGATAACCTTGGCAAAATAAATAATGCAATATAATAATGCTGAAAGACCTTGTAAATATTTCACATACAATGTTAATGTAATATGATAAAGATATATAGCTGCACTTGTTTCTCAAAGACTGGCATATGTTGTTTATTGTGTCTACCAATAAAGAATGCCCAACAGCAAAACAAGAAAAGCACAGATATAATAATTATGTTATATTAAACTTCTAATTTTATATATCTTTAGTTAACGATGAAAACTTAAAAATTTAACTCTTTTTAAATTTATATTTTTACATAATTAATGGTCGAAACAATCCAAGATCACTAAGAAATGAACAGGATGATTAGTGTGTTCCTATTATTCACATGTACAAATTGTTACACACAAGAATAGGAAAAAGTACTAACTGCTCATATCATGCTGAATGAAAATTTAAAATTTATCAAATTTGCGCAGGTTGATGATCATGGACTTTTTATAAATCAAATATGCAAATAAAATGGTGTGACTTTTTTTAACCCCCTCCTAGTACAATACTGCACTAATAAGAATATCAAAAGCCTTCCTAATGTCAACAAGACTCACACTAATTTCCCTGTAAGTCTATCATGGAGACAAAGGCAGTGACACAAAGGCTGGTTTCAGTAAATTGTGTTGTGCTTTGGTAAAAATATAATACAATTATAATGAACATTGTTTTAAATTTTTTGTGCAAAGACATACAGATATAGATCAGAGTTATTTACCTCCTTCTTGCCATTTGATTTATGAATGAAAGTTTTTCACTATTCTCAATGTTTGTGGGAAAACTGAGCAGGATATGATAAATTATATATGCAGACAGATAATAATTTAGTAGCAGCATATTCTAATACAGACCTGATTATTTTTCTGTATTAATAACTTAAATAATTATAAAACCTGGTTCATATTGCTGGAATTTAAAATTTTTTTTAAGCAGGAAATTTCTGAGCAGTAATTTCTTAGCTCATTATGATTACATTGCATACCTGATTCCTTTATTTCTGAAACAACACTGACAAGAACTCATTAAAAGCATTTGCAATGTCCTCATTTTTATCAATGAGTTCACCGTCATAAATTTTTTTGTTGACATTTTCATGATTTGTTAATACTTTTGCCTAAACCTAGCTAGGAAAAATTTTCGAAACAGAATTACTCTTTTCTAATCATTAAGTTTTAATTATTTATGTGACTCTCTATATACAGTGTTATTCTTGAATCAAGAAGTACACTGGAGATACAAGAAGATCTGGAGTTATCCAGTCAAGTTGTTTTTTACTTTGTGCTTTCAGTACCCCATGTTGATCAATGAAATGCATGAAAAATTAAGTCAATATATCATGAAACATGTTTAACATTACACAGAAGATTACCTAGTCAATAAGACCTGTATGACTGATGTCTATCAGTAGCTTTCCCAAAACAATAACTTTAAGCCACATCTCTGTAGTTTACCACACTGACAGCTGGTCTTAAATAAACCATTTAAAAAGGTAACACTTTGTAAAATCAATACCCTGGAAAGACGACTATCTTTATAAAAGATTCTGAAGAAATTAGCAAGAAGTTTATAGCAACAAACAGTTCAGCTAGATCCTTCGATATTCTCAAAATGCTAATATGATCAATGCTTATGATATTGTGAAAATTTGATTTCTCAGCTTTCAAGACAGATTTTGTTACAGGAAAAACAGCAAAGTAATCACACAAACTTAACATAGGAATGAGGAATGAGATAATGCTGAGACATTTTCTTGCATATTCATAAAAATGTGATCTATTCTAGTTTCGAGTGATTAATTTCTCAAATTGGTTTATCTACTAATTGGGTATAAGCAAAAGTTTATACAAATGTCAAACAATTTTCATGTATCTCAATGTTTAAATCATCTTAAAGTCCATATATATATACATATATATATATATATATATATATATATATATATATATATATATATATATATATATATATATATCTGCTGATAGGATCTATCAACCAAAGCAACCAGAAAAGGCTTTGCATTTGACTGGTTGACCTGAACCCATACTAATTCCATTTCATCTCATTCAAGGAAGATGTAGCTAATAATATTGGTACTTGAGATAGTCTGGGATAATTCAATTCCATATATTAGGACAGTATTTCTTACATATGAAAAAAAACAGAGTCATTGCATATTTTGTGATGTAATCAATACACATTCTATGAGTCATATGTCTATTCACAATATTTTGTTATAATGGACTTCTTGCTATACTGAATATTTTATTCATTCATAAATTATATGAATGTTCATACTGAGAAGAACCAGTGCTCTAATAGTTTTAATAAACTAATTTGGCTTTCTGTAGTAAAAAGGCACATTCAGAGTTGTATATAGAAGTAGCTATTATTTACCATATTTGACATAAAAAAAATTTCTTCTGTACTTAATACAAACAAAAAGTAAAAAAAAATGTCATTGATTTTGGCAGCAAATACTCAATATCACAATCACTCTTGGTTGCTACTGATTACCAATATTCTAGGTCTGAATCACCTTCTTCTGGACTGATTGCTGAATCACTTTCATTGGAATCTATGCTGTAGTCTTCTCCACTAAACATGTTCTCTGGAGGAGTAACTTTAAATGTAGAAAATAAATTGGCCATTCGATGCAGAAGGAGCTCCACCTCAAAATTAAGAAGTGAGTCTTGAGGTAGTGATAATTGTGAGATCAACACTTGGAGCATAGTCTTATTCAGAATGAGGTTGATATATTCCTCATAGCTATCTTGTGGTTTATACTCATCATTATTCAACTTCTCATGTAATGCTTTGATAGGAAGCAATTTGTGAATGCATTTTCTTTGCTTGATAAAACAATGATTAAACAAAGTCCTAGCTGTAAGTTGGCACAGGGATGATGTCTGACCAAACATCATGTGAATCAACTGGCTACTGACAGTCCGTAGATGTGAGAACTCTGGAAAGTCTGTGTCAATGTACTCCATTAATTCTTCTGCAATATCCTTTTTTGAAAAGAAGCCTGAAATAAAGAGAAAAATACAATGAACCTTCCATAATGGTTACTTCACTTAAGCAACAACCTCTTATTTACAGCCACAGATTGATTTTCAATGCTTTTCATTTGATCTACATTTCTACCTATCCTCAAAAGACACTCCTTATCCAGTCAAAATTTACAAATATGGAAATTTATCATTATTAAAATCAATGTATGGGTAATAACTGAAAAAGCAATATCTCCCAGAAATCTGAGACTTACAGCTTTAATGTCTATGTGCTGAGCAAATAACCTACTTAATCCAGGATGAGATAGTCTATGTTGATATATCCTACAATCCAGTCTTCAGAGGTAGAAAGAGGCATAGTCTGTGTTGATATATCATCCTGTCTGGTCTTGGGAAGTCGAAAGAGATATGATCTCCCTTGATGCACTGTTTCATTAAGGTGACGCTCTACAGTTTCGTATTTAGCATAGGGTTAGAATTTTAAAGAAAAAGAGTTTCCCTGGGTTTCCTCACTAGTTATACTGGCTATTTAAAAGAGACTTTGTATATCTTAGGTATTGTTCAAAGAACCTTTAAATCCCTTTATTTTGATGTATGATTGATGGGTGAAATATGGGTTAGAGAGTATACAGCTTGGACTTACTCTAGATGTGCACCTTTCAAAAAAGTGCCAGCTCTACTTGTTCATTTTCACTTCCTAAACTTCAGAGGTAAATTGTAAAAAAAAAAGAGAAAAAGAGCCAATAACTTTTTTTACATTTTAGGTATTTGGTAGTTCATTCATTGCACTTTTAGAAGCTGGTATTGTCCAGTTTGGCAAAATTCATTTTCCCTATTTTAATAGCTGCCAATGATAGTGTACTTTAGATATATTCAGGTTGATTTTTGGAGCACAAGGGAGCAGTCATTTTAGTTAACAGTGTACTAAGATCATTTAAAATTTCCCAAAATACAATATCCAAAGAAATTTCAGCCACATTACATGAAAGTAGTATATAGGTATGCCAACATTCTCTCCACTGTGCATATTTAAAATGTAAACAACTTCACCTTACATACATCACTCTCTCAGAAGTACATATTAACTGGTGAGTGCCACCTAAAGTATCACTTCAAACCCTGAGGTGGATCTTGTTAGTGGCCTTCAGATGAGACAACAAGATGTTTAGCAATGAAAGTCTGGTTACCCATGGAAGGAAGCCTGGGGAGGCAGGATATGTTCATTTGTGCAACACTGAAGGAAAATGTGCTATTTGCTTTCAGAGTGGAGGGACTGTTTGATAGGATCCAGCCATGCAGGTTTAGTAGCTCTGGGCAAGGATGAAATAACTGACATCATGGTTATTTGAGTAGATGAGGGTAAATCTGAATTTTCAGAGGAGTTTCAGATGCAAAATTGAGGAGGTCACTGATCCACAACAAGCAGTAAATGGGGATGAGGGATGACAGGCTGATTCTCTTGCTTTCTGTATCATTCTGGAATCTGATGTGTTGGAGGTAGGCATACATGTCCAGGTCATTTCAATCTAGCAATTGAGCATAAACTATCTAAGCTTTTGAATCTGGGATTGGAGAGACAAAGGTTGGCATTTTGGTATTCCATCTTATTGCAAACAGGTCCACCAAAGGCCAGTCCTATCACATAAATATCTGAGCGAAAACTGAGGGATGGGATGGAGAGACCATTCCATCTGTATTTGTTGACTGTTCTGAGTCAAAGAACTGGCCAATGTGTTTAGGTGTCCCAGGATATGGCAAACATGCATGTTGTTGAGAATACCACCTTAGAAAGTCCCACAGCATGACACAAAGTTATGGGGACTTGGTTCTTCCTTCTATTTGACCGGGCTTCTTGTCAACAAGGAAATATTTGACTTTCACCACTACAGAGTTTTTGGACAGAATAAGAATTCCCTTTTTCTAAACATTCCTGCCATCAAAGAAAGGTTTTTACAATGGCCTTCATCTCCAGAATATTGATATGCAAATGATGTTCCTGTGGAGACCATGCATTGCGGATTTCCCAAAAGGATGGTAGTAGGTGGCTCCTGAGCCATAATTGCCTTGGTGGAGACTGTAATGTAATTTTGTACTTGCAGAGTTATACCTGCCATGTGTCAAGTTGGATGCCCCATTTCTGCAGATGGTGCCTCAATTGTGTGCGGATAGGGAGAGGTTGGTCCACTAAGTAAACTTTCAGCCTCCACTGGGACAGAAGAATCATTTGCAATGGGCACATAAAAAGGTGACCTATGACAATGAGGTTTGCTGCCATGGTGAGCAAGCCTAGTAAATGAAGGAATTCCTGTGCAGATACAATTTTCCTCAAATGGAAAGGAGACAACATGTTTTGGATTTTCAATGCTCAATCCTAATGGAGACAAACAATAATGACTGTGTGCTGAACTTCATACCTAGGTAAACAAATTCTTGAGATGGTACTAGGTCAGATTTTTCCTTGCTGACAAAAATCCAAGGCAGTTAAGCAGTGTAACAATGGTTAATATGTCATACACAGACCACCACCAAAATCACTGAAGTTGGCACTGGGATCCTTGGAGTAGAAACTCACTGATATGTACCCATTTGTTATGGAATTACACATATATTAGGAGCTTTTATAGGCACAAAAGAATGTCAAATTACTTAGGCTCCCCATGCAAGTAACTAAATGTGTGTAAATGACAAAGTCTTAGCAAATTGTAAAGGCAGAAATTTGTCAGGACAGGAAGAGAAAAAGTTGGAAATATAGATTGAGTATACTTTCCTTGGATTTGAAAAAAACTCCTCCAACTTGTAATGGTACATATTCCATGTAGATTCTGGCTTTTGCAAGGCCTTTCGAGACAATAGAGTGCTTCTTGGCATGAGAGAAAGTAATAACTGAGAGGTTCTTAGACTTTGCCACCATTTCTTATAACTAAAGAGAGATCACTCTGCCCAACTGCCATATACGTAAGCTGCCAACTTTTAACTCCCTTTAGCTACAAGTTGTATCTGGGAGGGCTAGATTTGTGATGTAGTGGTAGTTCTCCTAAAGTATTATGATTGGGTTATGTATTTAAAGAAGAAAGACATGTCATATGGATATATTCATACACTTTCTCTCACCATCTATCTATACCATATCACACATACCTTGCAACAACTAGTCATGGGATATACAGACATAACAGTACATGCTTCCATACACGTTGCCACAATTATAGAGTGGTTACATAATAACAGTGATACTATAAAGAAGTAACAAAACTGACACAAATAAACTTTTAAGGATAATTTTTTAAGCAAATAATTAAACAAATTTTCTGCAAAACAGAGTGCCTTACATTTATGTTTTATGGCCTTGCACAGAAACATTAGCACTGATTCAATGCCACTGAAGCCAGATGACATTATGACCAATTAGACTCAAATTCCTCTTTGAAAATAAAGATATAAAAATACATACATACATATACATTCTATACTGCATTCACAAGAAATCTGCACACTGCAAATTTACATCTGTGCACTTTGCTTAGCGCTGCACAAGTGATACTGTAAATTTAAATCTGCATGCATGTGTAAAATGATGCTTGTGAATGAGATACAAGTCAATTGATTCCTAATGAGATACTATGTAAAGAACATCTTGCAAAGAGAGATAACTACCTGCATCCACCAGGTGAGAATACTGTTTTGGAGCTGAGACTAGCATACTGTGAAGGTTTTGCCAGTTGAGGGTCCTTTGCACTGGGATAGATAGGAAAGTCACAAAGAGTGGAGATAACTTCCTGAAAAAGACATACAAAAAAGACCAATTCTAAGAAAATTTTCAGTATTTTAGACAACAAAAAATGAAGTTCAATAAGGTATGATGCTGCTTGCCTGCCACATTCTGGTCTCAAAATGTAATTGTAATAAGGCTGGCAATGTGAGCTTCGAGTCAATCAAGTAAGAATAATTTTCAGCTTTTTGAGTGAAATGGGTGGTATATGACACATTGTTTAATTGTCCTTCTGCATAGATACATCTGATATACTAGTGTCACACACATATTTTATACGAATGTGAAAGGTATTATGCAGACTGCTTATCAATGTGGTCTGATACAATCAGGTAGTTTAATTCAGATTTGTATGAGGTTTTAACAAGGATATTAGTAACATAGTCACACTTAATGAAGTTCAGTATCAGTTGCAGATTTTCCACTTGGTTGCTACAGAAGCCACACTGTTACTGGGGGAGTTCAGGTGAAACAATTCATCAGTATATCTATATTTTCTGCAACTATATACTGCATCAATATCAAAATTCATATTGCATTTTGAGTATGGTATTATATCTGTGTTTGTTCTTGAAGGTGATGAAACATAATGCAGATAATTAATGTAGGAAAGTAAGGAAACTGGAAAGCATTATCTTTTTCCAATAAAAGTATTAAGGATTTATTACACTATATTTTATTTGTGTGTTCTTACATAATTTCTTGGTTCCCATACTTATCAAGAGAAATTACCAGTCTCAGTTATAAAACATCATTCAGTCTTATAGTTGTATATCAAGATGTTTCTGCTCAATATGATATGCAAGGCCAGAGAGGATAGTGAATAATTTAAAATTAATTACTTCTTGAAATTAAAAATTAGTAAAACATCAAAATGACTGCATGATAACATTGTTTAATGTGATTTTTGTGAAAAAAAGTTGTTTGCTAAAGGCCATAGCATGAGTTCTGTTTGACACCATCTCCTTGGAATTCATCATAGAGACATGGATAACACTTGTAGTAAATGCCATGAAGTGCAATATTTTGGTCCACAAAGGCCAATTTATCTAAATCAAGAGGAGTGGAAATCAACCAGAGAATCACTGCATCTATAGCACAGGATGACAGGCCAAGCAACACAGTAAAAAGCATGGTATTTTGCAGTATGATAAAAGTTTTTGAGCCTGATCATGACCAGAATAACAACTACAACATTGATTGAAAAACATTTTGCACAAGGGGTTATGAAATTAAAATGTCAGCTGTGGAACACATAGCATGCTGCATTCACAAGTGTTATTTGGACAACCATCCAGAATTTTGCTTATACCAGTATGTGTGTGACAACTAATTGGATAAAACCCAACTGGCAGCCAAAAATAGTTGTTGTAATGACAAGGGAAATGCCAGTGAAACACACAGGTGAAAAAATCAGTCTCTGCTTGGAGAATGCTGCTAATGAATGGCAGATAACTGCTGCAATGCTAAATGATAATGTCTCCAACATCAACATGAATCTTTTGGATGATTGGCCAGATCAATGTTGCTGAAATTGATAGCTGGTGCTGGTCTTAAAGTAAGGCTATTGAAAAGATACTTTGGCACCATCAGTTGACTGGCCACTTACTTTAAACATTACATTTTCAGTACAGGATTTGTGTCATAAATAAGCAGCATAAATAAATGGAGACAAAGATGAAAAAATCAGCAGTAATTATAGATTATTGTATAAGATGTAACTTATCACTGCACATGATGCAATGACTTGTTACACTGTGCTGGGCTATTAAGGTAGTACTGTGTGATCTGTCACAGTTATGCATCAACTCTAGAAATAAATGATGAAAACTGGTATCTAGCCTAAGCTTTCATAAACTCTAGGAATGACAACTGTTCTCTTGCCAAAGATGTTGTATGTATTCTGAAATCATTTAAGCTGGTACAAGGCATGCCATCTGGGAAGACATATCCTTCACTTTCATTTATCTGTAACTGAATATCATTTTAAGAAAAATTCCAGGTTTCAAATCAAATATGTTGCTGTTAAATTATTTTCATCATTTCAAATGTTCCAACAGATCATTCACACCATGGAAGCATGTTTTCTTATCTTACCATGAAAGTATTGTAACCCTTTTGGTTAGGAAAATTAGGGTATTTTTAGATTTTCTTGTCCCTGAAGCTACAAGTGCATTGACTGACTCTAGTCATATGGATAGAAACAATATCCCGAAAATGATAAAAATTCAGGCAGATTTATTCAATACAGGTTATAATTATTTTGTCAGGATGATTATCAGCACAAGGAGAAATATTCTACTTGCAATTTACATGTTCAATCTAAAAAATACAGAAATGATTCCTAATTTTCTTCATTATTTGAAACTTGGTTTGATAAATTCCTATTTCATACATTGATTTAGCCTCTTTGTAACCAGTCAGTAATGTAGAGAAATTTTATACTCTTTAATAATTTGTTTCATTTTACATATGTTAAAATGTCTAAAGTAGATTAATTCTTGGCTCCAGAAAGAAAAGATTCCAAAATTTATAACCTATCAAATGCTATACAACAAAATTTTGTAAATGAAATTTCTTTTCAAATTTTTAGATCTCTCTCTCTCTCTCTCTCTCTCTCTCTCTCTCTCTCTCTCTCTCTCTCTCTCTCTCTCTCTCTCTCTCCAACAATCTTGTTTGACTGGTGCAATCTGAAAAGTCCCAATTTTAATGCCAACTTTGTTTGGTCCAAACCAAAAAGTCCCAATTCCAATACCAACAATCTTGTCAGACTGGTGCAATCTGAAAAGTCCCAATTCTAATGCCAATTTTGTTTGACTGGTCTAATCTGAAAAGTCCCTATTGTAATGCCAACAATCTTGTTTGATTGATCCAATCTAAAAAGTCCCAATTCTAATGCCAACAATCTTGTCTGACTGGTCCAATCTAAAATGTCCCAATTCTAACGCTAACTTTGTTTAACTGGTCCAATCTAAAAAGTTCCAATTCTTTATCCTAACTTTGACTGAGTCCCAATTCTAATGCCAGCTTTGTTTATAAATAAGGCTGGAACATGGAGGTACCCAGATAAACAGTGCACAGACTGGTTAGCATCCCAATCAACTGGCAAGTCAGAAAAGAACTGTTTTATGAACAAGCCTGGAATATGCTCATTACATTCTGGTCCAAACTGGATAAATTCATTATCAGTAAATATAATAAATAATGATAAATTTAATGAGATGTATAGCTGTTATCTCGGACTGTTCAAGTAATTTTAATGAACAATTCTGGTTAGTTGCACAAAGATGTGGATGGATAGTTAGGAATTTGATGTACAAGGGATCTCACAATAGCTGTGAACAACAACAATCATATGACAAATATGAGCTGATCAAAGGAATGGTAAGCAAGTTACAGCAGAATAGTAATTTGGCTAAACATTAACAACTAGGTGTACAGCAATTTAATTATCTGTCTGTACCCTATAGCAAATAACATACCCAGTGGAAAAGGACCTGGATAAAAAATGTACAAGTCCTTTCCACCCATTGTATCCATCAGTTAGCTTGTAATTTTAGGAATAAGTTATTAGGGCTGTTCCATTAAAACTATACATGGGACAGGGGGAAGGCAGTTTTGAAATTGGGTAGCCACCCATAGATGGGATTTAGGCTTTTCAGGACCCACCAATAGAATTGATTTAACATAATCACCCATTGATAGTTTTGTATTGGGATATATTAAGAAAATATTTTACTCAGTGAAAGCAAGGTCTAAATAATATTTTATCCAAGATATAGCATAATAAATGCAATTATGTCAGTATTTTACACTAATGTTTTTAAATAGGAAACCTGCAGGACTTCCTGCTTTTGAAAAATGGTGGTTCTTTTGACTGATGTAATCTCCTTTTTGTTTATGGATCTATTTAGTGAAAAACAATGTATAATTTATAAATATAATAAAACTTTGTATACAAGGTTATTTTTTTTCAGTTTACATTAAATTCATCAATTTATATACTTTGTTTTGTAATGCTGACAAATCTTGAGCATGAAATTTATCATCCTCATTGTCATAAGCAGCATCAACATCACTGTCAGACACACCATCAGTTCCCATTGCAACATTCTTTTTCATCTATTCATTCCCATATCTCTCTGACAAGGCCCATTATAGCAAGACTGATGGTTTTAATGTCTACCTTGGGTACATTTTTTATACCAAAAAAAATGAATTTAAACCTAAGAAATACAAAATTATTGAATTAACAGAATTAAATAAACTTGAACGGGTCTAACTTCAAATTGGTTTAAGAGCTTACATTATTATAAATGGATTGGATCTTAATTTAATGTTTTGTTTAATAGTTTCAATTCAAAAGTATACAATGAAACTTTATATTTGAAAGAACATATACAATTTCTGCCTCATTGTTAAATGTGTCAGTGAAGCAATCACTAATAACTGAGAAAACAAAATGACTGGAGTAAATTATATGGTCTTGTTCTGACCCTACAATTATGGGTAATAGCCTTGATAAATTTCTGACAATATTTGTCCATCAGGTAGGTACTACCTATTTCCAAACCTTGTCCAACTCACATAATTTCACAATGTATATGGATGTCCATGAAAAATGAGAATTTCTAACAATGACAAATAGTTTTTTAAAGGCTGCTTTATTCAGCAACATAACATAATCCTCACTTTCAGAACAGCCAGGGGATGCCATTTCTACTCATGGGTTCTGATTGTACCAATCATAAAGTTGCTGCAGCCAACTATAAATGTTCCCGATAAAATTATACACAAAACAAACTGAAAATGTCATCTTATCCTTCTTCTTGATGTAGGTTAGCCAAAGAACTTAACGCTTCCATTTATCTTGTAATTTTCCTTATCTTTTGGTTTTATCATACACACATATTTAGAGTTTCTTGTCTTAGGCTGGGGGTGTGTGTGGACAGCAGCAATTGACACGATAAAAAATGTCCACATTTTTTAAACACGAGAAACAACAAACAGTCAATATCCTAAATGCAAGATGCTCTTATATGATTAACAAAAGTGCCCAATTGACAATATGTGGCATGCGCCCAAATAATAATTTGGATTAAATGGTGTGGGCATAATCTTTTTTTTTAAACTTCATTATTTTACTTTTGATTTTTGTCATGTTTGACATGTTTATAATTTAAAGAAAGATTTATACAATCCTATAACTATTACATTGGATAGATATATTTTAAATATCCACAGCCTAATATTGCAGACACCACAGACCACCAAGCTTTATGAGATTTTGTGTTCCCTTTGAATATCAGGTGGTCTCAGGCCAGTTGACCTGCATTAGGCTTTGTTAAGTACATCATTTCTGTCTGAGAGTCAAAAACTGGCCCACCTGAGTGATGACTGGTGCTTATATAAGTTGTTAGGGCTAGGTAAAGAGTAGTTAATGTACCAAGGTGAATATTGCAAAACCGTGACATGCATGCAGGATTGCTACAATATCTACATTCTACTTTACTCTTGTCTTTTTCTGTAAGAATTAGCACATTTGAAATGCTAGTAGCATGGGCAGTCACTCCCTTGCCTTACATGCTGTTCTACAACCACTCTACCCCTGTTTGTAGATGTAAAATGTGATATACAAGGTCACCATATACTGATCTATTCTATATAATTAATCATGGTTCTGTACACATTATTTATAGCTGGGAAGTGGTTGAAACAATACTTCAAAACAGCATTCAATTTAACATCTTTATTTCAAAATATATTACCAAAATGATTTCTTACATCATTGTCAAAATGTTGTGTTCTTGTGTTCCAATCATTAACAAAATTAAAAACAAATTGTACAAATTTTACTTTTAGAATTCATGTTTGTCAAGAATATGAATGACCACTTGCAATTTGAAACCCAGTAAAGTTAACCAACAAACTATGAAAAAGACATGTTCATGACAGTTCCATCTGAAACAAAGCATACACAGTGTTGACCCTAACCCATGTATGTAACTCCACATTGGCCATCTTACAGATCACAAACACATGTACCTAGATCACAGCAACAGGCTTATGTCGGCAAATATGATTTCGAAAAATGAATGTTCTGGATAAATGACATGTTGTTACTTCAGTCACATGTTAATATGTACAACAATCACAAATGCTAAATTTTAAATTTCATAAACACAATAAATGGCATCTATAAATGGCATAATTTCATATCAGAACATGTACTTGGGTAATTTAAACTACTGAAACAAAGATAACAGAAATAACAATATAACCAGGAATCCTTTTTTTTTCTTGCAACATTTTTTTTATCTTGACAATTTATAGGATTCATCATTCCTAATTTTCTTTTTAAAGCTGGTAAATTTTTCATGAAATCCACTTCATACATCATAATGCCTTGGACTCACAGAGGTAGATACCTGTACAATAAGAAAAGAACTGATAAGCACTATTAAAAATTTGAACTATGTGAGATAACCTCTAACACACATACTTGAATCATGAACATATTGTTTAGTACTGGTTACTAGTGTTGTAACTATTTTTCATGTTGTGATACTAAAATGTGACCTCACATTTCAGCAGAATTGATCAAGATATTGAAATATATGACAAATAACACTCTCTTCATTGTAATTTATCTACATGTAATATAACCTGTCAATGTACAAGGTGAATGGCTTTTAAAACTAACTGCTGTTGAAGGAAACTCTGTCAACACCTCTGTATTATAAACATGAACCCCCTCACCAACTGGATCATACCATACAGTCTTTTGTTGAAATATATACACATACCAACTTTCATTTTAAAACTTTTAACAGGAAATCATTCAAAAGAAACTTTTTGATATTTTGTACAATTTAGTAATGTTACCTAAAGAAATCAACTACTGTTTGACTTTGTACCTGTTAGCTACTTTCTGGATTACTCCATTCTGCATCAAGTACTATTTGGTGGTCTATTTTTAAGAACAACACTTGCATCATTGATAATGTAAAGTTAATTTTTTTGCATCTTTTTTTTCAAAATAAAGTTGTTTTTTTTTGTAGTAAAGTCACAAATTGGTCCACCACAATGTTGCTTGATATAACAATACTGACACTTTCTTGTATTTCTGTCTGAAAAAAAACCCAATAAAAAAATGGCATCTAGGCTATGATAGAAGCAGCAGCTATATTTTGAAACTTTTCTAGTATTTCTGTCGAAAAAAAACCAAAATGGCATGTAAGCTATGACAGAAGCAGCAGATATATTTTGAAACTTTAGAATAAAGTCTTTCAATGGGAAGCACACTCTAATAATCAATAAAAATTTCTAGGAATCTAAGATAAAACCCATTTGTTCTATTTCACTATTGAGTTCTGAAACTATGTGGTTATTTAGTGATTTAGCACCATGGCATAGTAAAAATGTGCCTTGCCCATGTTGGCATTGATTGTGATGGAGGTTAAGTACTTATGTGTGTATGTGTGTGTGTGTGTGTGTGTGTGTGTGTGTGTGTGCATGTGCACTAGAGATATAACAACTTGGTTTGAGGACATGTCCAGTGATTAAATAAATACTGCAACGGATTACCCCTTATCAAACTTCTATGGTAAAAAAATGGTGCAAAACTCCCATTCAGTTTTTGACAGTAACATTTTGTACTATCTAAAAATAAAAAAAAACTGTATACAATTTTTGTCAATAACAATAATAAAAATTTCATGCAGCCATTCAATTCCTAACATTAATATAAAAAAAACCAAATGACTAAAACTATTTTGTCTCAACATCACTGCTAGCCTTAGAGGAGTTATTATTCCAGGTGAGGATAAAGGACTGGACTGTCCATTTAGTACATTTAAAAACTGCCATTTTTTACCCTCTTCCCAGTTACAGGGTGGACTTTTTTTCTAACCCCTCCTGGTGTGAATGTATACATTTGCTTAGTTCTCCCCTTCAATCACTGTCAATTTGTCTGCAGTTCAAATACAAAGGGAGATTCTTTAGTAACATGGTCTCCATATTAGCATGATCAAGTCCCTGTTTTCAAGCAACTGTGTTTGATAATCTCACTAATTCAGCACATTTTGGAGTTACCTTTTAATTTGTCCATTATTTCTAAAAATATTAAAACTACATTGCAAATACTGCATGGAGATGACACAGTTCTGACTGCCATGCATGATCCATCCTGTTAACCTGAAAAGGGCACACAGCTAATCTAGCAGCTTACAATTAACTTATCAGTTTCATATGTACTATTAAAGAGAAAATAACAGTGAAGACACTTCTCTTCCTTTTTGCACAACTTGTATGGCCATAATCAGACCCACTTAATATGCAACTGAAATGATTGTCCTCTCCAATTGAAAATAATGTACTGCACTTATTTATAACTTGTCTTCTTGATGCTTTTCATTTTTAAAATTGGTAAGGGGCTACAAACAAATTGGAAAGTGTGCAAATACTATAAGTTGTTTCTTGTGGCTATGGCAAATAGGTTTTATTGTAATGTTAATATAGTGTTTGTTATTAGCTGTGTATGTACTACTTGGTCTTATCCCCACCCACACATATTCAAATTTTATCCACACTTCTGATGTGTACATACAAAATGTACCAAACTAAACAAAGCTAAGTTAATCCAAAGCCAACATACGATTCACACTGAAGCTATCACACACTATAAAATTAACACTAGTGCATTCATTATGAAAATTATTCATGGGAATCTAAATTTGGCATGGAGTGTAACACAGCAACTATGGTATGTGCTATGTATATTTTGGAGATGATATACAAAGCAAAAAATGGTGTACTGTCCAAATATGTATCAACTTGACATGCACATAGCAAAATCTAAACATAAAGTCAACAATGTGTAATTCAATTTGTAACTGTGATATCATTGTGTTTTCATTTTTTGGAGAAAATGATATGACTGGATACTAAGCAGAAAGTTGTATTAATTATCTACTTGTATACAAGCCACAATTGATCACATTGTTAATATTTGCATGGTATAACCACAACCAATGAAAATAAGAACTATTACCTATTAAAAGTCTGAATTTGATGAAAAACTCCCAACACATTTTGACTTTGATAACCAATAGTTAAATTTTAAATAGGTATGGACAGTATCATGTATATGCAGAAATAACTGGAAGATTGGATGAATAATGATCTATTACTAACCAGCTCATTGGTTTCAACATAATTTGCTCATTTCTGTTCTATAATTTTAACTTCCTTTCCATATATTGCCACTTATTACAATAATTCTGACGTTTCTTTTCAAGTGTCACAGTAATTAAACAGAATGCAACTGAATCCATGAAATTCATTGAAATTGTCACATAAGATCCTTCATACAAACATACAACAGTAATGCCAATGGTAATATCCTATGCAATTCTTCCATTGCAACTTTAAATTGCCATCAGTCATATTTTTCCTCCAATAACCATTAAATAGTCAAATTTTGTCAAGCTGTATTCCAAACAAAATATCAAAATTATCTATTGGAACTGGACTTAAGATTGAGTACATGTTGGAGAAAAAGTATCCAAGGAAGACTCCATTACACACAAGCATTCCTTTCTACCCCTTCAATCAATTAACTAATGCAAAATCTACCCCATGCCAAATCTGTATGTCTCAGTCATCTTGAGATAACTGAATGAAGATAAGTACATGCAACAATGCCAGTGGCTTTTGATCGACAGAAATGAGTCTAAGACAACATTGTTCATAATGACTGAATAAACAGAATTTCGCTAGTCTCTTAACACTTTTTGATCAGCTTTCTGAAGAAAAAAATAACAGAACTTACCTCTAAGGCTGTGAATTATTTCTCAAGGCTTTGCTTTCTCAACCAAATAGTGACCTTTTCTCCTGTAAAAATATGTTTCACCGCCATAACTTTCAACATACGGCTATGTTTGGCTCTTATCGCAGCATGCATCAAATCCGAACGATGCAAACCAGGTCTCAGGAGACTAAAACTAATGTGACAGAATTTACACTTAAATTTTATAAGGAGATTTATTTTTAAAAATCTGCTAGTTTTCCTATGATTGAGAAAATAAAGGCTTGTTTAAAGAAAAAAAAAAGTTTGTGATTAATAAAACTACAAATACATATCACGTGGTAGGCTTTCTCGACTTATTTATTGCTGACCAATGAAAAAATTTTATAGTATGTTGTTCATTTGAAGTAGGCTTTCTTTTGACTGGAACAAATACGGCATGTATAACATAAAATACAAATTTAATAACTGGGTATCTAAAGTGGAAGTTTTTTGTATTATGTTTAGGTCACTCTTATAATCAGACCTACAGAACCAGTTATACCAACCACCAAAAGAAGCGATTTTATTGAATAAACAACCAGGAACAGAAGCAATTTTAAATCATGACCACCCTGAGATAGATGTTTTTAAAAGTGCCATCCCCGGGTCTCATGTATGTTTTAACGGAACAGCCCTTAGTATTAAAGTGTTAGATGTTTATGCTTACAGTACCAATTTTTAGTAACTCTCAATTTAAAAGAACAGGCACCCTTGGATAGTTCAATAAAATACCGTGTAATGCATTTTCTCAGCCAGGCTATTAATAAAATGTGTCCCCTTTCCCAGTCTATCCATCATAAATTAAAATGCATTAACATGTGTCCCCTTCCCATATCTATCCATCATAAATTAAAACACATTAACATGTGTTCCCTTCCCCAGTCTATCCATCATAAATTCAAACACATACATGCATGATTGGAAATTCTGCACTTTCCAAAGTTAGGGAAGAAAGATAAAAGTTGTTACATTATTGTTTGTCCAAAAATATTTGTTTTTTTATTTTGTCAAACTGGGGACATCAACCTAAATGAAACTGGACCACTAAATGAACTTATATGATCACTATCTGTTGGTATCTTGCTTTTGTAACCTTGCAAATAATCTGCTTATTTCTTTTCTCCATAATTTTCATCCATTTTCCCAAATGTTTGACTTACATTATGGGTAGATCCCTATCTTTCTTGGTAAAGGGTTTCTCATGGTTGAGGAAACATTCTCATTTCATAAGTGATGAAATATTTAACTTAAGTTCTTTCATAGAGGTGAAATTTAAAATCTGAGAAGAAGGAAAAATGGATTCCACTGTTTGCTTTTCTCTTTCATGGCAGTCACAGTACATGCATATTTGTCTTATGGAAGAAAGGCTAATGCAATGTTCTGATTTTATGAAAGAACATTTGATGTCACTGAGTAATTATTTTGGGAAAGGGAAAAATATGAATATTGTATACTGACTAGAAGCCAATGTTATGATCCCAAAAAAACTCCTTTTGTTAGAATCCTGCTTCAATACATATAAAAAATTTTATTTACCTAAGGATATATTTTAAGTTACACACTGCAACCAAAATAATTGTTTGCATATATCAATTAGTTTCATTAAAAAACTTGTATTCTTTTATGGAAAATATTATAAACTAGACCTATCAGTGAATTCCCAAATTAAAATAAATTAAACAATATCTTCAAAATAGTAACTGCAAGACAACTATGCTTATGGAGATTTCAATGAAAACTGTTGCTGATTATGAATAATAATTATGCAGATAAGCCCCAGCCTGTGTGTATAGTGGTATATTAAATATCATATTTTAAAAATGAAGGCCTCTGACTAACTGAAAATAACTACCAAAAAATTTTTTCAGAAGCCTTTACATGGGTTAACTGTATACAGCAGTGGGCTTGAACCTTAAACCATTTTCATTTTACTGCTATTGCCACAAATGTACTATAGGTGTGGGGCCCATGAGTTACCAAGTGGTCCAAAGTGCTTAACATACCGGATCAGCGCCATCTCACCTCTATCTGTATGGGTTCGAGTCTTAGGATCAGCTAAAGTGGGTACATGGGAAAGCTTGCCTGTAGCTTCTTGCGGATTGATGGTTCTTCCCAGGGTTTTCCAGGATTCCTCCTTCAACAGTTATACTGACTGCCATTTATAACCTATCTTGTGCTGAAAAATTGTGGTAAACCCTACAACAGCAACAACAATACTGGGTGTCAACAGCACAATGTCATATGACTGGATGTAAACAAGGCCATTTCATAGGACTGGATGTAAATAGGGTAATTTCAGAGGACAGGATTTTTATAGTAGTCACATACAAAGGCATTTTAAAAAAGGGGTATGCAGCATAAAATATTCAAAGTTTTAATTTTCTTTTTGGACAGACAGTTCATTGGGTTAAAGTATAATTTAATATTCTTACCAAGAAAGAGAACAATTTTAGGCAACTAATTGAGGCAGAAACTGCAGTGGGTTAATAGTTAGTATTTGGGATTTCATTTTGTTGCTATGTCATAAAACACCAACCAAACCAAAACTAATTTCATCTATCCTTGCTTTTAATGAGGGTCAGGTCAGAACACCTTATATGTCCCTCTCCTTTTTATGCCTTTTATTGAATACCAAATGAGAGTTTACCTGTTTCTGACAATTAATTAGAGAAATCACTACAGTTTATTATTGTTAAAATAAATCTATAAAAACATCATTTGTAAATTATTGGCTGATACATTGTAAGAAATCAGTTCAAAATTAATAGCTTCTCCATCAGTGTGTCTGAAACAATGAAAATCCTTGAGGGTTCTGAAAATAAAATTATCTACCTTTTCTTTCTTCTGGTTTCCCACACAGTTCCCCGGAGTGCTGGATTGGCCCCGTTTTTTAACAATTTACTGGATGCCTCCACATCACCTCTGACTATACAGTGAAAAAAGGCAGTCTGACCTATGCTATTCTGTATGTTTATCTAATGAAAAAAAAAAGAATTTTCAAAATTAGCTTTTTTATTATTTATGTGAAACAAGAGATAAGTGGACCCGTGATTACTCACTTAGGAAGCAAATTAAGGAGAGGGACATAAGTGAGTAATTAACAAAGTACAAATATCCAAATGCAAGAGATTTTGAACAGTAATATGGGTTAGCACAATGCTTTCTGTCATATTTTTTAATCCAATTTTTTTTGAGGTTTACTTTTAGAGGAACTGATCCTGAGGCTTTTAGGTTTGAGTAACAGTGGCCATATTGGATGGTGGATTACTGTTCTCAACAATCATTTAACTAATTTCAACTAAACTTGGCACAGAGTATTCAAAAAGACTTTGGGTTTGTGCAGATGATGGCATTTTTGTTGCAAAAACAACCTTTCATCATCATATTGACATATTTTTTAGTCAGCCATTCTTGCATTTGCTTATTAGGCAGATGAGTGATAAAGGTCCTGCTTGGGCCTCTTCAGTGCTCAAAAAAATTATTTTAGACAAAGGTAACAGGCTGGTGATTTAAATAAACTCACAAGCCCAGACTGAAATTCCACAAGCTAGGACTCCAATTTCCACATACCCAAAATTTACCATTTTTAATATTGTCACACAGCATTGCCTCTGTTCACAAATGTGTCAAAATTGCAATACCTAATGACTTAAACATTCTAATTCAAGGCAGTAATATGTAATAACTTTTGTTTTTGTATGTGCATCTAACATCTCTTTGGTTTAGCTGTAATGGATTGTTTTACTTCCTAATTCTACCTATGCAGATTAGCAAAATGGGCTCACCCACTGCAGCCTTCAAACACATCTCACTAGCTACTGTCAGCCAATTAAGCAATATGTGAAATGGTGGTTTATACCTGACCTCTTTGCCTTTAATTGCTACCATTGAAACTGCCCAAAGGACAGTTTTATGTCTGCTTCAATCATTACTGTACCATTTAAACATGCTACATGTAACAGGTATATACTGAAAGTGGTTTGGGGTTGGAGTTTTTTTGTTTGTGAAAATTACTAAAAATTGTGTTTTCTTGAAAGATGACCATGTCAGGGAATTTGGGTATTTGGGAGTACAAAATCATAATTTTGGCATGACACGACATGCTTCAAACTGATTAAAATCTAATCTCATTTTCATGTAGGACAGTGGTGATCTGAATTTAGATTGCACTGTGTTATGGCATGTTTGTCAAGAAATTGAAAATACACACACACACACACACACACACACACACACACACACACACACACACACACACACACATTTCTTCAGCACAATCAAAGTTTTCTCAGGCAAATTAATATTTTTTTAGCAAGCCCAATGGTCATCTCACAGACTCAATCTAAAATTAGAGGGGACCTGGACATCAGGCTATTGGATTTTTTTTAGCACTGCTCATGTCCAAAAGTTTTAGCTCATGAAATATTAGAAATATTATTTTAATTCATTGTCCTCAGATTATGAGCAGGCTAGTAAAATGTATTCACATCATTAGTTAAAATGTGTAGTGTTAACAACATTCTAAGTATGCTGTAGATTAGCATATATTGATATGATGTAATAAATAGACAACTGCTATATGAGGCTATCTTTCTAGAGAGACAAAGATTTTTAGGGCAGGAGGAGTGATGTTTCAAGACATATCTACAAAAATTACTTGTTATAAATAATGAATTAGGAGAAATATGTATTTGAGTCTATAACTACAAGTATTGTCATACAATCCTCAAATGAAGGACTATTATCCCCCATTCCAGCTCATTTAGACAAATAATCATTGAAATAAATCTTTTTGATTCACTCACCTTAAGGACATTGATATTGCAGTAGGGTCATGATTTCCAAAACTTTTTCATTGATTATAATGCTTGTACTTTTTGCTTTAAGGTGATTAAAAAAGTATGTTAATTTCACATATATATTAAAAGTTCTGGAACCACACAGTTTTAGCTTACCAGGTTGTAAGTCCTTTCAGATTTCCGTCATTTGAGGGTCTTTATGTCAGAATGTCAAATTGGATCAAATTACATTAGTGGTTAAAATGTTGTCAACTTTTAGTTAGGGTGGCCATAACCAAAGGTTGATCACCATTATTTCTTCAGACTGGCATCATCTGAATAAACTTTAAAAACTCCAAAACCATGTTCTGTGCCAAGTATAGATGAAATTGGTCTGGTTGTTTTTTTATTTCAAATTGAAAATAGCAATTCTTGATGGATGCAAGATGAAGACTGGATGCAATGCAATAGATGAAGATCCATACCATAAGCTCAGTTCTCCTTACACACAGGTAAGCTAACAGTTCTTGACAGTCTTGTTATATGAAAAAGCAAAAGGTCTAATTTCTAAATTCAAAATTAGGATCATAAAATATTACAATAGCTTTTTAAATAAATTTTAGTTACCATGAATAGTTATATTACTGACTGCAGGCATGTTTGACCAATGATGGGTCATCCAAACATTTCCAATGATATGCACTCCCAACCTAAGAACTTAAAAGTATTTCAAGAAATCTTGGAAAATATCTGTCTTTGAAAATAAATACACAGTTAACTTCTAAGTCAGGTAACATATATTCATGACATCATTTTAGTTCAGTTAAATTTGGGCACTACAGCTTAAATTGATTTAAGGGAGGTGCAATGTGTAATACAGACCTTCAAGCCCTGGCAAGACCTTCTCCATTTGTCATTAAAAATATCAGACATACTGTCAAATCTTAATGGCTTATACATCTGGTAATGATTTATTTATTGCTGTACTTTTATATATATATATATATATATATATATATATATATATATATATATATATATATATATATATATATATATATATGCAACTGCAATAAAAATGAATGATTGAATGTATTTTACAGGTACATGGAGCAAATAAACATTAATATCATGTATTTATCTATTTATTTATGACAGGACTTGAGAGGTAAGAAAAAGCAAGTAAAATTAGCTGTGCATAAAGTTGCTAGTCATTTTGAGCTTTCTTGTATTAGTGTAACCCCAATACCTGAAGATCTTTCAGTTTAAGGATATAATTAAGGAAATCCCTCTTGACACAAATTGTGGCACTGGTATCCTCCAGTGTGTCTGTACTGGATGGTGACAGATCTTCTAGGTAGTCATACATCTCTGATGCAGCCAAATCACATAGCGATATTAGAGGTGTGTTCCCTCGATTGTCAGTGGCATTTATGTTGGCTCCATTTTCACACAGAAGTTTGAACATTCGAACATCATGGCTATAAATAGCTGTCCTATGAAGAGGTGTCATCCTATTCTCATCCAGTATATTGGCATCACCACCATTTCCTACAGGAAAAAAACCAACAAGACACTGACTGACACATCAGCACATATAGAAATATAGGACTTTTTGCCAAGGATAAGTGGGTAATATTGGCAGGATTCTAACAAGTGCTGTTTCAATTTATCGAGTTACTTGAGCACTTGAGCATCATTCATTGAAGCAGTTTGATTGATTAATCATGTATGACTTTTCATGACAGTTTCTTTACAGTACTAATACATTTATTAAAGTATTGTTCCTACTGAGTTGGAATAACTCCAATATATATAAATTTAATAATACAATCATAAAAATTACAGTATAGACCAGGCTGAATTACTGACAATATCAAGAATATTTTGTTAGAGTCATTTTTTTAGATCTATTTTTGAAATATAATTTTGTCATTATATAAGCAACCCACTTTAAAAATGGTAAGCAAAAGTGAAAGTGAACTTTCTGGTTTTCCTGGAAAGAAGAAACAATCAAAAGTGTGGCCTACTTCCAGAAAAAGGAGGATGGTCCAGCAAATAAGATGACATAATCCTGACAAAAGTAATTTTTAAGTTGTGCAAAAAGCTATACATGTTCAATGGTTAAAATAAGACAAGTGAACATGATATCAAACAAAACCATTTTTTTTCTGATTGTGTGCCTATAATACGGGGTCAGGTGTGGATCCCAATTTTAAACTAGAAAATACCAAAAACCTGATCCCTATTTGTTGAACTTGAAAAAAATCACGATCAAGATTGGTAATGAAAACTTTTGATATATTGCTCATTTTATTGTTGAAAACAGTTGATAGGACCTGGAAATTTAATCAACATTGTGAAATATCGACTTTTAATAAGAAGTCATATAACTTGTTACACTTTCTTTTCAAACAACATTCTTAGTAACAATATTCAAAGATATTTTGATCAATTAAAATGTCCTTTGATATTAGTCTATCGGAAGCATTTGTTGCATTGTTGCACTAAATAAAATGTGGGCCTCCTTTTCTATTATCATGGTAATTACATCATTTAAATCAAAATAAAGTAGGAGGAAGAAAATAAAGTCAACTGGCTTACAAATCCTACATACTTAAGAACCAGCAGCTCCAATCATATGTCGGGTAACTCATTTCAGTTGATCAATCAAACACTGATAATTTTATTGTGCAATATCTAATTAAATTACCTTAAATTAATCTACCCAATCATAAATGTGATTAAAGATACCAAGGCAACCAAGTAAAATGAGTATTTCATACAATATGAATAAAGAGCTTTGTTTCACAAATACGGATCATTGTGGGAAAAACCAGTTTTAGAGAATTCTTGAATTCACACGTAGAGATATCCTCAAGCATGATAATAAGTTTCACTATTACTTTTTCAATGAAATAAAGGCATCAATATTTTACTAATTGAAACGTAAAAAAATGGAGTTTTGATGTAGACGATTGTCTCACAAAATAAATGTTATGTGTTTTTGATAAAAAAGAATCTTGTTTGGTAGTGTATCAACAGGTAGTCTGATTCCCTGCTTCATAAACTCTTAGTTTCAAGAAATACTATATACATCACTCTGGAAACCAAGCTAATCAGGGCTGTTTCTGTAAAACATTCCCCCCCCTGGGGACGGCACTTCATAAAAACTTCTGTAGGAGGTTGTGTTTCAAACTATTTTGGTTCTGACAGTGGAAGGTTTATTAAGAAAATTACTTATGTTGTGGGTTGTGTTAACAAAATGATAAATGGCTGGTGGGGTTGTCAGATGTTGAGGGAGAGTCAGATGTTGGATGCACAGAATGTCAGTTATATTTATTAAAGATACTCATGTCGGAACAAGCAGACTATGGGAATGTTTTTAAACCCTAATATTTCATTATGGAAGAGAAAAAAACCTAGCATAAGAGGCAGCAATGCACTGATTCGTGGAAGTGAATCTTTGGCAGAGTTCATGTTAGTGAAAACTATTCTTTTTGGACAGAGATATCTAATGGCATGGGGATGTTGAGATTTCTGTGAGATGTTGAAAATTGCACAACCATAAAGAACAGTAACTTGTTCAGGCTAGTTATGCATATGTACTTCAGACAGCAGACAGTGAAATGGAGTTCTCAGCACAGAATAATATTCGTACACAGAGGAGGAAGATCATATTCAGAAACAATCAACATATTAATGCTCATAGTGAACATGAGAGAACCCCCATACAACATAATTAAGTGTGTGTAAATCTATAGTTGCCAGAACCACTATGGCAACAAAAGAATAATGAGACTCACTTTCACATCATGGAGATGTATTATTAAATGAAGTACATGCTTTCTATATGCAAAAATTAAATGACATTAAGCATAAGAAACTGACTGAACTGTGTAAACTCGAAGCAAGATGGATAAAATTTGTCCTGTTTGTGTTCGGTTATTCCTATGTTTATTTTGAGGATGATGATATTTTCTGCAGACCTTTTGGCACTTAGTTCCAAGCCATCATTTGGTATTTGTATTACAGATTGGATTACTATGATCTAGTACACAACATTTTGAAGCAGTGATATTAACTAATGATGAAATTGATGACAAAATACTTTATGTCAATCTGATATATGGATTCTTTACTATACTAATAATCTGTTTCATCCTGATTCTTTTTTTATCATCTCCTTTAGTTTTACTGGTACCAATACTTTTAATAAAATTGTAACTTGTATTTTCTTATAATCCAAATATTTGTGATCATGTATTAAAGGTGTGATAAAAGTAAAATGTGCATAGTTTTGTTATAAAATCCAAAACTAATTAGCAAGAGACTAAAATATAAGTTCAGCTTCATATGTGCAAAAATTGTTGCCATATTAGAGTGTTGTTAGAAACAACAGAATAATTGCACAAGATGTATTTTGCTTAGTTGTAGATCCAGCACTCATATTGTAACCACATATTCCATTTCAATAATACTATCATTATTTCTGCATATTCTTTATCAGTTTTTATCAAGTGGTATAAATTTCCTGATCTGATGTTGTTCATTTCTTTGGCAATTTTTACATGTCAATAATTCTCAGTATCATTACAAAAAACAATATAATCTGCATCAAATTGAGTTGTTTGGGAAGAAATATATTTTTTTAACCCAAAAATTACTGAATCTATGAGTTCTGGCATTAAAAGCTCACATTAAATTAATTAAATTAAATAAATTTCACCTTTGGTCTATTCAAATCTTGAATGTGATATAAGAACATGGCTCCAAAATAAACATCAATTTTAGAGCCTATTCATTGATTATGAATCTAGTATATAATACGACCCAACTTAGTTGTTAGAAAAATTTTAAGGAAATCATGTATGGATTATAATATAAAACGATTGTGGCATAGCTCCAAGACTTTTTAAATTTAATACATTAATACATTTCTTACAGTTTTGTGCCAAAATGTGACTATAATGCATTTCCTATACAATCATTGCTCAAACAATATACAACATATGTTCTATAAGCTGCATTCACAACTAAGCAATAAACAATGCTTCGGTTGATAAAAGATTCTCACCTAAATTTATAAATCAATTAATTTAAGTATGTTGCTCATCATCAAAGTCTTTTGCTGAGCTAAACTTGTCCAAATTATGGGTCAACGATTTATAAAACATCAAACAAACAAAAGCCGACAACACGTGCAAATGGCTTGCCAGTGTTGTTTTATGCAGTCAGTTGACCAGTGAATAATGTCGTCCATTCCCTACAAATATTACTATCTTGTTTATTGCTGTAGTCAGAAAGCAGCTGAAAATTAGTTTTTCAAGCAATACTAAAGTATTACAAATCATGGATGAGAAAATTTAGCAGTGTGAAATTTATACTGACACCGCTTTTTAACCTTCAGACGTATTGTTTTATCATTTGTTACATACTACTTGCTGTTTATTTTTCCCACTGAATTCTTTTGCATACTGATCTGTGACAAAATTACTGATTATTCTAAATATGTGTGCAAATATTTTTTATGGAAATGCTTGTATTTTGTGGATTCAATGTATATGAGGGGATTCATGGGTGAGTACACGGTGTTGATACTCTATTCATGCTTTAGATTAGCTATGTATGTACAAACTATACACGTGTATACATCAATGTGAGATTCTATGCATAAAATAATATATTATACATGCAATCTGTTATCACTGCAGGTTTTTTTTCTCATTTAATATACATTGTTTTAAAACAGTTACTGTGCCAATGAAGCACACATTTGTGCACCTGCTTTTATCCCTCCCCCCTCTCCCGGGAACCCTGCAAATTTGTTGGTAACATACATGTTTGCTTATAACACGGTTCAGTTCATAATAACAAGGTCAGGTTATATGGCTCCCAACTACCACGTTATATGTAACAGTATTAGATAAAATGAGTAAATGTAAAACTTAATGCTGATACCTACTGTAAAAACTTAATAACTTGCTGATACCTGATATAAAAATGTAATGATGACACCTAATGTAAAAATGTAATGATGATATTTAATGTAAAAACATAACGATACCTAATGTAAAAATGTAATGTTGATACCTAATGTAAAAACATAATGATACCTAATGTAAAAATGTAATGTTGATACCTAATGTAAAAATATGATACCTAATGTAAAAATGTAATGTTGATACCTAATGTAAAACATAATGATACCTAATGTAAAAATGTAATGTTAATACCTATGTAAAAATGTAATGTTGATACCTAATGTAAAACATAATGATACCTAATGTAAAAATGTAATGTTGATACCTAATGTAAAAACATAATGATGATACCTAATGTAAAAACTTAGTAATGAAACCTAATGTAAAAACAATGATACATAATGAAAAATTTAGTAATGATACCTAATGTAAAAATTTAGTAATTATAACTAATGTAAAAACATAATGATGATACCTAATGTAACAACTTAGTGATGATACCTAATATAATAAAGACTATGTCCTCTACATGTTCTATGACCTCCTCTAGTGATGCCAAATATTGTTTGTTGAGGCCAATTACTATATCTGCATTTGGATCCCAGGTGCACCTGTAAAAATGAAATTTACTTCATAATTTGTGCTAGTTGTAGTTAATAAATACAGGTGACACTCAATTTATGCCACAAATTTGTTCTAGAGGTTATGGAGTAAATTGGCTAATTTTTCCCAAAAGATACTTAAAAATCTTGGGCAAATTATACCTTAAAGTTTTCAAGTAATGATTATTTATGCATACTTTTCAAACAAATTAATACATATAAAAAAAATCATTTCTGCACATGAGGTGCAGCACATGGTGCCAGCAATGGCATAAAAATGAGCAGAGGCACAAACTGAATGTTAATCTTTATTATTCATGGCATTCAAATGAAAGCATGTAAATCGAAATGACCTGTAGCGAGCATTACCTTGTACCTTAAGTCATAATTTTGCATCATCTTGTACCTTAAGTCATAATTTTTATATGCATAACATTTTAACAAATTTAAAAAGACAACCACAACAGCACCAATTTTCATTTACTTTACCAGCATACACACACACACACACACACACACACATATATATATATATATATATATATATATATATATATATATATATATATATATATATATATATATATATAATGAATAAGTGTAACTCAATGTTTAGTCACAAAATATTCAGAACTTATTTATTCTGGATTTGAAACATTTAACTTTTATATCTAGGAATTTCTTAGAGACCAGCACATTTTGTATATATATATATATATATATATATATATATATATATATATATATATATATATATATATATATATATATACACACACACACACACACAAACTAAAATGCCCCAAAACTGAAATGGAATACCCTCTAGAGAGATTTCTTTTAAATCCTAAAATTTCCATTCTATAATATTTCAATGTTTTTCCAGTAAACAGAAATACCTCAACTCCAAATATTGAACAAATTTTGATCCCCAATTTCAATTCTACCTTATAAATCCCCATAAAATAAAAACTCAATTAAAAACTTGGAAATATATTTTACCTACAAAATTCCTGACATATGCTGGAACAGATCAATTACAGTTAGCGAGTACTGTAGTAGGCTGATCTATGAGACAAAGACCCAGAAATTGTTCCAAGAGAATGCAAGGTTAAAACAATGCTTCGCACCATACAAAGAGTCAGCTTTTAAAGTAGTTTTTTAATAACTAAATGAATGTAGGTATCATTTAAGACATATAATGTTTATCTGCTAATTATCTAATTGTAATTAATGCTCTTAAATGTAAGAATTATCAATAGAACATTATTATCTTGTTTTTATTTAAATATTAGGGCTTTATTAACCAAGCATGTGGCCTTAACGTTGATCCTTTGCCAATGCAAACTGATATAGCAGTATTCTTAAAGTTCATTTAATTTAATGACATACCATTAAGTTTTAGATCTTACACAAAGAATAAAAACTTCATGATTGCTAAGGATGGGTGTTATTTGACTATAGAACCAAAAAAATGAGTCATTGACAAAGCAACATTAGTGAATGAAAGATGTATCAAAAACAGATACTCCATGCTTTCATCAAGCCAGGCTCTTAAACTGGAAACATAAACAATTATATGGAAGATTTAAAAATTGTAGAATATCATTCATAAATCTAATGGATTTATAGTAAAGTTAAAAAAAGTATTTCACTGCTAGGTTGTTTGTTTATAAGTGGAACAACTGTATTTATTATGTGATTGGATGTGGGTTCAGCTAATTCTTCATTAAATATATGTATCGGAGTAAAAATAGACAGCTTTCTTAATTTTGTGCATTTTATCAAAAATAACCAATGATGTTCTCATAATTACATTCCAGCCATTTCTCTCACATCATAATTAGAGAAAGACTCCTCACATCTGCAAAAACCTCAGGATACTGCATAGGCTTAGACTATAGTTTTGGCTTGAATGATCACAGACAGTGTACCTAGATAAGTTTGGAAATATCAATAAAAGTCTTTGTAGTTTTAAAATGTTTGATCAAAATGCCTTCTATCAATTACGTCATTCATTACATCATTTTACTAATCTCTTGTATGGCTACTAGCATATATTAAAAAACTGCTTTCTAAATTTGGTGTACTCTTACAGATGATGCTATCATAATTACACACACACTCTCTCTCAACACATTAACAATTAGACAAAAACTTGTTTCCACTATCTATAAGAAATCACTGAAAACTCAAACTTCTCAAAACCAAAATATTCTCTTGGGTCCAATGCGGTTTTGGATCTGAAAGGTTTCAATACGTATGTAGGTGTATTTATATATATAGCTTCGTCATAATTTATAAACCAGTGTGCACATCTAGTGACCATCCCATGTCATATCCCAAGGTATGAAGTCTCCATTTTGAATGGTCTAGGAAGAGTTCCATTACGACTCAATGCACATACCAACACATGATCACATAATCCCTGCCTTTCCTCCAAAAGCTCAGGAACAAGGTTACATTTATATTTTCAGTAAGGCTGTATCACTGATAGTATTTAAACATTAATGAAAATATTTATATCTTATCTTTATTTCCAAAATATATGAAACATCTTAGTGTATATAGATCTTTTATTTGAAAAAAAAAACTAATTTTATTATCAATTTATTAATCAAATACATTAATCCCTTTCCCTCTCTCTATGTTTTTCGACATCAGACTTCACTAACCTTCTAAATTTGCCATAATTCCAATTTCTGCCCATAATGAATATGGCTTAATAACAAGAGATGACTGTAGTTTTCAATGTGAGACACTATTTTGATTTCAAAGACTGTACAAGGCTTTACTTACCAAGCTTGATTATTATATTCAGTTCCCACTCTGGTGAGTTCATTATAGAAGTCTACCAATAATTCTAATGCTGTCTTTCCTGGGCCCATGTACTCTGATCCAAAATAAGTCTGTAATATTATAACAGTATATAGATTTATAAAACAGAATATCATCTTTTCTGCAATTAGTTATCTCCCCTGGTCCAAGCTCAATTCTAGAAGATGGATCAAAGTTATAAATTGCAAATTTAATCTCACTATCCTTCTAGAACATGTCCAAAAGTAAGAAGTCTCTATCTGATTCTAGTACATGTCCAAAAATTAAAGTCTTTGTCTTATGTATTAATGTATTGGCTGAGTTGCTCAATTAAGTCTTTATATTACATATGAAATTTCTTTCTTTCCTTGTAAGAAGTTGACCAAATGGAATCATAGAGTATGGCATCTTACACTGAGACAATGTTATAAAGAAGGACATGATACAGTAATCCCAATTCGCTCATTGTAACAATGTCAGGAGGCGGCATGAAGCATATCACCTTAGAACAAAGTAGTATACTACCTTATAGAGTGGGGGCCCCGAGTGGCCGAGTGGTCTAAAGCGCTGTCCGTTACGGATCACTGCCATCTCACCTCTGTCTGCGTGGGTTCGAGTCTAAGATTCGGCGAATGTGGATATGTGAGAAAGCTTGCCAGTAGCTTCTCGTGGGTCGGTGGTTCTTTCCGGTGATTTCCCGGTTTCTTCCTCCACCATTAATACTGTCCGCCATGAATAGCCTACCGTGTGCTGAAAAATGGCGTTAAGCGCAACAACTACAACTACAACCTTATAGAGTAATTGCCTTACTGTGGTGTATGTTATAAAATTAACTTCACTATTACATACTGAAATGTAATTCATAGCCATACATGCCTTTTAACAGGGATGGTGTTATAATGAAGGGGCTTACACTGAGGCAGTGTTTTACCTTTGAATAGGCAAGAAGCATATAGTTCTTGCTTGTTCCTTCAAAAACTGCTGAGATCAGTCAAAATGTAAATTTAGTTTAGTCAGAAATATTTAAAAATCGGAAATGAGTGTGGATAAAGCAGAATATAGTTCCTCTTTCTAATGAAGGCATTTTCAAAGAAGACTGTACCAATGTAGCATATCTTAACCAATATTTCTCCTCCTACAAATAGCATAACCTTTTTTAAAATCTTTTCTTCCTGATAAAGATATGTCCTAATAAGAGTACTTACTGCATACCTATCCTTAGTGGCTGAACAACATTTATAACAAAACAATTTTCCCATAACCCTTTCCCTAATTGAGTGTATGACTTTTTAGCCCTTCGATACAGATATAGCAAAGTTATCCAATGCAGTGTGCTACACATAGGCCTGTTAAGCAGTGAAGTGTATGTTATGTTTAACAGCAATTTTAACCATTATATGTTTTTGGCACACATATGTTATGTGTAGAAAGATTTAAGAGTAAAATACGGTCGTTATAGCTGTATAATTATTTTTCACAGAAGAATTTTGTATGTACTTTAAAATCTTGAGAGAATTCATTCACCATCAAGTCAGTGAAGCTGCATGACCAACCATTGCTGCCATTTCTCATACTGGAAATTTACAAGTTCTTTGTCTGCCTCTACATCACTAAATCAGCTGAATTTGATAATTTTTAAAAATTAATGGCTTCCTACATCAGTATCAAGAGCATTTACCTAAGTTATTAAAACTTTCAGAGTTGTGATTCTATTCGTGAAAACACGAACTGAACGAAATCTGTGACTGCCATTTTGGAGAGCGAAGAACATGACACAGTTATGACCTACTTACTTTAAATAACAAATTTCGACCAGAACATAACAGTGAACACATGATCTGACATAATGGTCATTCACACCAATGAATGTAGAATATAAATATGGGGTTTTCTCTGAAGGTGGCACTATGAAAATCTGCTCCTAATAGCTGTTGTTATAGAGGCATCAAATGGCACTTATATGTGAATCGGGTAAAGGCATAAAAAATCCGTTTATTTGTGCATTGAGTAGAGGCATCAAAAGGCGCTTGTATGAGGTAAAGGGTTAAACAAGTTCTTATTCTTCATGTTGTAACTATGAGTGTAACTATGAGTTTTATGCAAAACAAAAACAATTCATAACTCTGAAATCTGTAATTTTTCTTTGAGGGCTGGCTAAAAAAAACAGTACCATGTATATATCCAATGATTAGTCCATGCTTGATGATAATCCTTTACTTGATGATATATCCTTGATTAAAAAATGAACACATAATTGATGATAGGCCCATGCTTGATGTAAGGTCCATGCCTAATGATTCAGCTCATAATTGATGATAAGCCCATGCTTGATGTGAAATCCATGCCTAATGATTCAGCCCATAATTGATTATAAACCCATGCTTGATGTGAGGTCCATGCCTAATGATTCAGCCCATAATTGATGATAAGCCCATGCTTGATGTGAAATCCATGCCTAATAATTCAGCCCATAATTGATGATAAGCCCATGCTTGATGTGAAATCCATGCCTAATGATTCAGCCCATAATTGATTATAAACCCATGCTTGATGTGAGGTCCATGCCTAATGATTAAGCCCATAATTGATGATAAGCCCATGCTTGATGTGAAATCCATGCCTAATGATTCAGCCCAAAATTGATGATAAGCCCATGCTTGATGTGAGGTCCATGTCTAATGATTAAGCCCATAATTGATGATAAGGCCATGCTTGATGTGAGGTCAATGCCTAATGATTAAGCCCATAATTGATTATAAACCCATGCTTGATGTGAGGTCCATGCCTAATCATTAAGTCCATAATTGATGATAAACCCATGCTTGATGTGAGGTCTATGCCTAATGATTAAGTCCATGAATGATAATAAACCCATGCTTGATGTGAGGTCCAAGCCTAATGATTAAGCCCATAATTGATGATAAACCCATGCTTGATGTGATGTCCATGCCTAATGATCAAGTCCATGAATGATGATAAACCCATGCTTGATGTGAGGTCCATGCCTAATGATTAAGCTGATAATTGATGATAAACCCATGCTTGATGTGAGGTCCATGTCTAATGATTAAGCCCATAATTGATGATAAATCCATGCTTGATGTGAGGTCCATGCCTAATAATTAAGCCCATAATTGATGATAAACCCATGCTTGATGTGAGGTCTATGCCTAATGATTAAGTCCATGAATGATGATAAACCCATGCTTGATGTGAGGTCCATGCCTAATGATTAAGCTGATAATTGATGATAAACCCATGCTTGATGTGAGGTCCATGACTAGTGATTAAGCCCATAATTGATTATAAACCCATGCTTGATGTGAGGTCCATGCCTAATCATTAAGTCCATAATTGATGATAAACCCATGCTTGATGTGAGGTCTATGCCTAATGATTAAGTCCATGAATGATGATAAACCCATGCTTGATGTGAGGTCCATGCCTAGTGGTTAAGCCCATAATTGATGATAAACCCATGCTTGATGTGAGGTCCATGCCTAATGATTAAGCCCATAATTGATGATAAATCCATGCTTGATGTGAGGTCCATGCCTAATGATCAAGTCCATGAATGATGATAAACCCATGCTTGATGTGAGGTCCATGCCTAATGATTAAGCTGATAATTGATGATAAACCCATGCTTGATGTGAGGTCCATGTCTAATGATTAAGCCCATAATTGATGATAAATCCATGCTTGATGTGAGGTCCATGCCTAATAATTAAGCCCATAATTGATGATAAACCCATGCTTGATGTGAGGTCCATGCCTAATGATTAAGCCCATAATTGATGATAAATCCATGCTTGATGTGAGGTCCATGCCTAATGATTAAGCCCATAATTGATGATAAACCCATGCTTGATGTGAGGTCCATGCCTAATGATTAAGCCCATAATTGATGATAAATCCATGCTTGATGTGAGGTCCATGTCTAATGATTAAGCCCATAATTGATGATAAATCCATGCTTGATGTGAGGTCCATGCCTAATGATTAAGCCCATAATTGATGATAAACCCATGCTTGATGTGAGGTCCATGTCTAATGATTAAGCCCATAATTGATGATAAACCCATGCTTGATGTGAGGTCCATGCCTAATGATTAAGCCCATAATTGATGATAAACCCATGCTTGATGTGAGGTCCATGCCTAATGATAAAGCCCATAATTGATGATAAACCCATGCTTGATGTGAGGTCCATGCCTAATTATTAAGCCCATAATTGATGATAAACCCATGCTTGATGTCCATGCCTAATGATTAAGCCCATAATTGATGATAAATCCATGCTTGATGTGAGGTCCATGCCTAATGATTAAGCCCATGAATGATGATAAACCCATGCTTGATGTGAGGTCCATGCCTAATGATAAAGCCCATAATTGATGATAAACCCATCGTTGATGTGAGGTCCATGCCTAATGATTAAGTCCATGAATGATGATAAACCCATGCTTGATGTGAGGTCCATATCTAATGATTAAGTCCATGAATGATGATAAACCCATTCTGGAAATGTCATTGCTTAATGATGGGTCCATGATTGATGATATATCCACCCTTGATGATAACCCCTTACTTGATAACAAATCCATTCTTGATAAGCCCATACTTCATGATTAAGCTTGCGTTTGATGATAAGTTCACCCTTGATGATAATCCCATGCTTAACAACAATTCTATGCATAAAGACAAGCCCATGCTTGATGATTAAGTTCTTGCTTGATGATAAACCCAAACACTGGATGGTAAGCCCATGCTTGATGACAAGCCCATAGTTGATGGTAAGTCCATGCTTGGTGATAAGTCCATGCTTGATGACAAGCCCATAGTTGATGGTAAGTCCATGCTTGTGATAAGCCCATGCTTAATGACAAGCCCATACTTAATGACAAGTCCATTAAAGTGATTTTGTAATAAAACTTCTGTTCTCAACTGGTCAAATTGTTTCCAGAAGAATGGACACATTAAATTCCAAATCACCCAAGACAGATCTTCATAAAAATGGTGCTAAAATAAATTAGGCTTACTGTGGGAACCCTGTAATTGATGCTGGCCCCTCCTTCAATGAGTAATTTGGCCAGGTACAAATTTCTTGGCCTAACTCTCTGATCTTCAGCATCTATTCCACACAGACAGATGTATAATGGGGTCCTCTGGTAGCAACCTGAAAAATAAATGCAAAAAAAGAATCTTAAATAACTATTCTTTAAATATGAAGTATATGGAACTATTGAAACTATATATGCCACAAGCTGCCATTAACAATTGGTATGTTGTATTATTCAGTTTTATTGAAAGTTTAAAACCTTAATTATAAAAAAAACACAATCTGAATATTGAATTTATCAGACATTAAAGCCAGCAAACCTCAGTGTGATATGACCAAGTGATGCATCACAATGTCAAAAGAAGGAATAATATATGCTGTTTATCACAAGATATTATAGTACCAGTAAGAAGGAATGTTATGTAGTGTTTATCACAAGATATTATAGTACCAGTAAGAAGGAATGTTATGTGGTGTTTATCACATGATATTATAGTACCAGTAAGAAAGAATATTATGTGGTGTTTATCACAAGATATTATAGTACTAGTAAAAAAGAATGTTATGTAGTGTTTATCACAAGACAAAATAATACTAGTAAGAAAGACTGTTATGTAGTGTTTATCACAAGACATTATAGTACCGGTAAGAAGGAATGTTATGTAGTGTTTATCACAAGACATAAAACTAGTAAGAAGGAATGTTATGTGGTGTTTATCACGAAATAGTACTTGTAAGAAGGAATGTCATGTGGTGTGTACCAGAAGACATTAAAGTACTGATAAGATTTATTTATTTCTCAAAATGTAATGGTTGTATGACAGAGATGGACCAGGTAGCTGTCTCTATGCAAGCATGATCATGTGGATACATAGCATAATTTGGAACATCCTTGTCTCTTTCCAATAAAAGGTGAAAACTTGAAAATGATTCAACTGAAGTGATACTTCCTGATATCGTAACATCTTTTGCACAAAAATATCCAGGTAAATGTGGAAAGAACAGATCAAGACAAAAGAACAGACACTGAAAATAACATATGTTGATGCTACAACCAAAAAAAAAGAAATACCTTTCTTAGTCTGAATTTTTTTAAATGTCATTCCTGATACATTTGAATGCAAAATGGAGAAAACCATTCAGTTTTAATAGTCCCAAACTATTACTCAAGTGGCTATTAGTGATAACATGTCACAAAGTGGCTTTTATTTAAAACATGCAAACAAGTCTTTGTGACGTCAATGCAATTATTATGACCTAAAAGCAATCACTGGTTTGAGGGCACATCAAAATAGCCACTAATTAATATGTCTTTTACTAGCTTGCAAATAAAAGTCAAAAGCATTCACTGTACAAGTTGTTGTTGTTGTTGTTTGGGGCTTAAGGCCATTTTTCAGCACACCATAGGCTGTACAAGATGCATTAGTCCATAAAATCAATAAAAAGGGGCTGAATAATTTATATGAATTTCTTACTGGTGATTGCTGTATAATGCAATTGTGGTGGTGCATTTCATTAACTTAGTTACATATTTTGTTTTGTCACTACATTTTAATTTTAGGCTAATAATACCAGTTACAGTATGGTTTAATGTCATTTAACACACAGTATAGTTTCATGTCATTTAACACACAGTATAGTTCCATGTCATTTAACACACAGTATGGTTTCATGTCATTTAACACACAGTATGGTTTCATGTCATTTAACACACAGTATAGTTTCATATCTTTTAACACACAGTATGGTTTCATGTCATTTAACACACAGTATGGTTTCATGTCATTTAACACAGTATGGTTTCATGTCATTTAACACACAAAATGGTTTCATGTCATTTAATTCTATCACATGAATACAAAAATTGATGGGGAATTCCTTCTGTACCACAACCCCCCAACACTCATCAGTGTGTTCCCATTTGCCTTCAACCCTACATGAGCCCTCACCTCTGCTGATCTCTAGATTATGAAAACACCTTAAATCTGTGCAATTTTCTATTTACTCCTAAAACTTCTCTCTTTATTTAGTGTAGGATAAACTTATGTATATGCCAGAGGTCAAGTTAGACTTAAATTTTAGGGACAAGTGACTTCTCCTTTTGGTCAGAACAGGGAGAAATGGGAGCTTAACAAGGAGAAGCGGGAAGTTAAACAGGGAGAAGTGAGACCAAAACAATAAACACTATATATATATATATATATATATATATATATATATATATATATATATATATATGAGAGAGAGAGAGAGATTGAGCATTATCTTAGTTTAATGATGTGCTCTATTTCTCAGTATGCTTTTAAGTTATAAGCAATGACTTATGTTATATGTGAGTATCAACATATTTTGTATGCATAGATTTTTTTAATATTCATACCCATTCTATTCATACTTATAGTATATGTGTGTTTGAATTGAAGTAAATGCAGTATGTTTTGGAAGTACAACTTAAAAAGCACACCAGAAGCTATACATTGCAATTAATTTTCACTGATAGCAGTAACAATATTGGAGTCATGTAACTGCAAGTTGATAAAAATGCTTAATAAACTACCACCTAATTATTTTATTTCCTATAAGTTTTGTGTAAAATTGAAGTCAAAAAGATTTCTAGCATTCTTTAAAACAGCCCCTAATACATGTACATAGGAATAAATGCAGAAGTGATTTCAAACCATACTGTTCATCCTGATTTCATTGTTCCTGATAAAACATTACTGTAACTATTCATAGACAACACATTTGAAGCACTAAAGTCGATATATAACTAAACTGGACCCTTTTTTGCCCCAACCAAAAGTCCAACAAGAATTCTTATTGCACAATGAGAGTGCATCGAGTTGTAGAAGGAGGACTTTTCTGATAACTACTCAATTTCTTTGTTACAAAAATACATTAATGACTGCATATTTATGGTTGTATTATTTGTCTAAATACTGGAAATAATGACATGCACTGGTTAATAATTATTTGCTTCATTACTATATATATTTTTCATATTTTCACAGTTTAATGAAGTGGTATATCATATGTGCAACGATGTCCACCATTACAAGTTCATTTATAGTTTCAAACTGATTTTATACAGAAAATATGCAAATAAGGCTGTTAAAATCTATATTTATTAAAAACAAGAAATAAATTAGAAACACTCTTAACCTATCATATTTTCAAAAGCAAATCACTATTTGTAAATTGATGTTTAAATTTCAAAACAGAACTTGGTATATTTTCATCATAGCACAGATGGCCCAACTTCATGAAATCAAGCACTGATATCTTGCTCTGGAAAAGGGTTAATGGTCAGTTAGCTATTAAAAATTAAAACTTGCATGTGAATGTGCAAGAATTTCCTTGTCGCCATAATCTGACTGGTATCAAACCACGTAAATACATTTAGCCTTGGGTTACAACAGTGCCAGAACTTACTGGCTACAGCAATGGAGAATTTCAAAGATGTAATCTACAGTCATTTTACATCCAAAAAATCAGAGGGTGAAGTCATTTTCGCCTCCATAACAGAAGAAGGCAAAGTTTATGCTTCTCAGGTGACTTTTTCGCCTACTTCACCTAGTACTGTGACCCTTGATATGCTTTGGTCTGTTTCTATTTATCACTAAAACTGCCCTATTTCACAAAATTGAACCATTTATTCAAACCCCCCAAAACCCTATTGCTAAATGTGCCCCTTTTTCTATAGACTCTGTAAGAAATTCTGAGCTGGAACAATGCTGATAACAGAATTTCTGTTACCCATTAACACATATTTAATTTGCATTATCTGTACACCAGGACTTTTATGTGTTTCTAGAAGAAGTAGTACATTGTTTACATTTTTTACTTGTCTTTCATTGATAAGATAAGGATAAATATATAGTTTAATGTCAAAGAAAGTAGACAATATTTTAATTAAAATGTCCACCTTGTGAAACAGAACTGGTAAGAAAATCTTTTGTCCAAAGATCAAGCATACAATTTATCCACATTCATGTACTTGTAGTACATTCTATTTCTGGGTTATTATTGACCTCTCTACCACATGCAGTACAATCTAGTCATGGGTTATTGACTTCTGTAATTACATGAAGTCAGTCCTGTTCTGGCTTATTGACCAAGCTTGATTATAAAAACCTATTTACCAAGCTTGATGATATATATCTATTTACCAAGCTTGATGATAGAGGCCAATATACCAAGCTTGATGATACAGGCCTATTTACCAAGCTTGATGATATAGGCTTATTTACCAAGCCTGATGATATAGGCTTATTTAGCAAGTTTGATGATACAGGCCTATTTACTAAGCCTGATGATAGAAGCCTATTTACCAAGGTTGATGATAGAGGTCAATTTACCAAGCTAAATGATACAGGCCTATTTACCAAACTTGATGATATATGTCTATTTACCAAGCTTGATGATATAGGCCTATTTACCAAGCTTGATGATACAGGCCTATTTACCAATCTTGATGATACAGGCCTATTTACCAAGGTTGATGATATAGGCCTATTTACCAATCTTGATGATATAGGCCAATTTAGCAAGCTTCATGATACAGGCCTCTTTACCAAGCTTGATGATATAGGCCAATTTACCAAGCTTGATGATACAGGCCTATTTACCAAGGTTGATGATACAGGCCTATTTACCAAGCTTGATGATATAGGCCTCTTTACCAAGCTTGATGATACAAGCCTATTTACCAAGCTTGATGATATAGGTCTATTTACCAACCTTGTTGATATAAGCCTATTTAGCAAGCTTGATGATATAAGCCTATTTAGCAAGCTTGATTATATAGGTCGATTTACCAAGCTTGATGATATAGGCCTATTTACCAAGCTTGATGATATAGGCCTATTTAGCAAGCTTGATGATATAGGCTTATTTACCAAGCTTGATGATATAGGCCTATTTAGCAAGCTTGATGATAAAAGCCTATTTACCAAGCTTGATGATAAAGGCCTTTTAACAAGTTTGAAGGCCTATATACTAAGCCTGATGATATAGGCCTATTTACCAAGCTTGATGATATCGGGCTATTTACCATGCTTGATAATAAAGGCCTATTTACCAAGCTTAATGATACAGGGCTATTTACCAAGCTTGATGATACAGGGCTATTTACCAAGCTTGATGATACAGGGCTATTTTCTAAGCTTGATGATACAGGCCTATTTACCAAGCTTGATGATATCGGGCTATTTACCAAGCTTGATGATATCGGGCTATTTACCAAGCTTGATGATACAGGCCTATTTACCAAACTTGATGATACAGGGCTATTTATCAAGCTTGATGATACAGGCCTATTTACCAAGTTTGATGATACAGGGCTATTTATCAAGCTTGATGATACAGGCCTATTTACCAAGCTTGATGATACAGGCCTATTTACCAAGCTTGATGATAAAGGCTTTTTTACCAAGCTTGATCAAAATATTATTAAAATTAATCTCTCAAGTGGTAAGCTTAAGCTGCATATATATTAATGATATAAACATATTTACCAAATCTGATGGGGCCCTGAGCGGTTGAGTGATCTAAAGCACTCTCCGTTACAGATTACTGCTGTCTCTTTTCTGTCTGTGTGGGTTCAAGTCTCGGATTTGGCCAGTGTGGGTATGTGAGAAAGCTTGCCAGTAGCTTCTTATGGGTCGGTGGTACTTTCCGGGGTTTTCCCGGGTTCTTCCTCCATCTTTGATACTGGCCACCATGTATAGCCATGTATGTGCTGAAAAATGGCATCAAGCCATACAACAACAACAAAGTCTGATATAAAAAAAAAGTGTGAAATAGGTTATTAAAATATTGGTGGGATCAACCAATCAGATGCAAACTCACCTAATGAATATGCATGTATCTTAATAATAACTACTCATCCAGGATCTTAGTGATTTAAGCCATTTTACCAAGACTGATTCAAACTGATATCATCAAAATGATCTCTATAGCGGTAACAAGCTCACCCAATCACTACAAATCACTTGATTAATAAATATGGTTTCAAACTCATATCGTACAACAAGGTGAGTCAAAATTCAAAACAGATTATCTTTAATAGATTGGTTATCTTTTTGTTACTATCTATAAATCTATGCAAAGTTCCAACAGTACTGAAAAATTCAAGGTACAAGTTTTAAATTTGGATTTTTTTAGTTTGTACTGAATTTTTTTAATTTGACCTATACAATGCTATTTTACTGCTTTTTCCTGAAAAAATTATATGGTAAAATATTCTGGGCACAGGACAGTTCCCATTGGAGAAGGCAAGCCAACTGTCCAATGCCTGGGAAAAGATCAAATGCAGATCAGGCAATCTCAAGTTTACAAAGTATTTGCCAACACAGGCAGGCAGTCCAAAAATACCAACAGAGATTCAGAGTGAGGACATGAGAGAGAGGGGATCACAATCATTCTATATATATATATATATATATATATATATATATATATATATATATATATATATATATATATATATATATATATATATAAAAGTTCCTTCTTTTAGTATATATATGTACTATCGTACATTATACTATTTCATTACTACTGCCAGTTTCATCTATCATTCATTCATTTCACAAGACATAATTGTTACATATATGTGATTAAATTGCTTGTGTGTAAGGTTTAAAATTCGTTATATTTCATTTTTGTTTCATTGTATTTAATTGCAATGAATATTTTTCTTGGATTCGGGATTCTATTTTTAGTAGTGAGATATATTTTTATCACAAAGTTTGTTTATTCAAGACGACTGGTAATTCTGTCAACAGGAAGTTAAAATGATTGGTCAGTAGCAGGGGCATACTTTCTGTACATGATCACTATTGGTAAATAACCCTTTATATAATATTTTTTTTTTAAGTGGAGTGACATTGGCCTATGTGTGAAAATAAGAATAGTAAGAGACCACATAACCAATCTCAAGAGTTTTGAAGTCATGTTCGAGGTCAAATACACATTAAATACATATTCTTAATATTTTTTTAGGCAAAACCATTCAAAACCTTAAAGAAACAAGGTGTATTATTCTTAATTTGTTGCCAGAATATTTTGTTCTTTATCTGATTTTTGGATTTGATAATTTTTTTCAAGTGAGAAATTAATGTTATTAATACATTTGACCACATCTGACATCATCGCATTCCATATTTGTATGTTGTCGGGACTCGAACCTGGATTCTTATAGGACTATTTAGTAATAGGACTTGTGTTTTCATTCTTAGGATCACATTTTGGATTATATTCAGAGATTGTAAGTCCTATTTACCAATTTTTACATTGTTGTCTAGGGAAATAAATTGTTTTGTTACAATACCCAAAGCTTGTTGGCTTTCACTCTTTCTTATTACTGAGTATGAGGCCTTGTCACGTAACATAAGTTTATCATTTCCATCTTGTAGTTAGCATCAAGATCTCACATTTTCTCATGCAAACTGTAGTGATGAGTATTTACTAATTTAAGAATGTTTTGACAAACAGAGAATATTTATATTTTAAATGTAATATTTGTACTGTACATGATCAGCCAATTACATTTATGAATCACAATGTGGCCTATGGCAGTTTTTGAGCTCCAAAATCAGTTAAGCTTGCAGACTCAAAACAACTGGCTCACTAAAGATTACTTGAAAGCATGCTACTAGCTTCAAATTAACTAGGTCATAATGTTTATACTAAAACTTGTGAGATTTTTGACAGGTGTGTTTGAAAATAAAAGGTGCTCATCTCTAATGATTAGCCACCTGGATTTTGTTAAAAGAGCAAATGATGTTCCAAATATTCAGTATCTGAAAGAAATGTTTATCCTTTATTGTATACAAGATAATTACAGGAGACTAATACAAACTTACTTCTTAGCAAATAACTAAATGAAGCAAAATAAATGTTCTCAAGAGTTGGCTTCTTAAAGATTTTTGGATGGATGTAATTGATTTATAAAGGTGACTTTTGAAAGTGGAAGCAGCTTTGAGTTCAAACAACACCTTCCAAAAAAAAGCATAGTGAATTTAATGGTATTGGAATGTATCTGTTATGGACTCAGTTTTGCAATGTTTTCTTACTGGATGGATACTTAAATCTGCAAGAGAACTTTAGTGAAAAAGTGGATTAAGAAAAATGTTATGATATATTAAAACATTTGAATTTACTTAACACAGTTGTGTTCATAATTGTTTAATTTTTCAGTACAAAGTCTTTTATCTAAATATTTCTTATTAAAGATCTAGCACTTTCCAAAATTAGTATCAACCAATCCATTTATCTATCTATAGACATGTATACCACATGTCTGTATTTACTCTTCTATCTTCATTCTAAACCTTTCTTTGCCTACATATCTACATGTACTATTTACGTATATCATTATTATTACTTTAATTATATGATTTTAAAGTGCAAGCAAAGATAAAGTAAAAAAAAATATTTCTTCATTTTTAAAATAAATATAATGCAATTTCCTCAAAACATCTCATATTTTATTTTACCTTAATTTTTACTTTACATATGATAATATGTAGTTATATTTTGGGGAAAGCTCAAGACTCTCAATATTTAAAGTTTTAATTTCCTGTCAGCTTGACCTGGACAAACTCTGATTTTATAAAAATTTATAAAGCACTTCATGATATCATGTAACAACATATAACACCATCATTAGTGCCTGAAACGGGTATAATTCCAACTGTCAAATAAAACATCATGGGGTCAAAGGAAATGCAGCAGTCCTAAAACAGATTTCTGTAGTTTGCCAATCAGAACTTGAGAATTTAACATGTGAGGTACCAAATATAAAAGAGAGAGAGAGAGAAGAAAACCCAAACCTTCATCAAGATATGATGGATTAGAATTTTCCCTGATCAGCTTTTCAGCAGCAACAAAGTTGCCTATCTCTAATGCTCTGGTGAGAGGTGTGTCATTGAAGCCAAACTCAACATGGAATACGCCTACAGCCATTTTTCTGGTTTTTCCAGACCTATGTTCTGAAAAGATAACCAAAATATTCAGTGATTTCTGTTGAACATGTTTATAAAACAAACATCATTATATCTCACTTAAAATATAATGCTATCAATAAATATGAATAGTTATGATGCATTTAAAATTAAAATGTATCTAGTTTGCAGCAACAACACAAATTCATCATAAAAGCTGTATCAATCTTACCTGCACCCCACTTTCCCTTTCTCATAAACCTGACTTGTCTTTACCATGTAATAAACCTTAACACTGAAGTCAGTCTAGGGTGTGTACTAAAGGATGGACATGCACATAAACACTAAAGCTGGGTCAGAAAATAATGCTAATCAGAGATCACTAAATTTACCAATTGATCTAGAAAACCACAAACCTCACAATTCTGTTGAACAAATAAAAATTTCTACCAACAGTAAACAATTGGACTTGTGTCAGATGTATCTAATACAAAATGTTTCACTAATGGGTAAATTATATTTATTCTATTAAATGAGTATCTGTCAACTTTGTCCATCTCATGAACTTAACAATGAATGCCCAGAGCAATAATGGCCAATGTTCTTCCACACATCAAGTAAATAAGAGTACTAGCTATCAAAATAGCATACATACCAAACTAGACTGATGCCAGGCCCCAGAAGAGTAATTTTAATATCAACGACATACAATGGAATAAGGAATCTGGAAAATGTTTTTACATGTTTCACCAATTGGAAAAGTTGATACTCAATGAATAATTCAGAAACATATAGAATAACATGTTTTACAGTCATATTATTGCTGATAGACTTTCAATGTATTGTAATGGAATGATTCTGTCAAAATATCAGATATCTGATGATGACAAAAAAGGTGTAATTTAAAGAATAAAGTGAGAAAGTATCAGACATACCAGGAAAATGAATATGATTGGTTGAAATACAGCCAGTATTGAGTATGATATGAAATTTAATACAGTATTCAGAGAAATATGAATTCAAAGTGAGAAGATCAGTGATCTTTACATCAGTAAAACTGTTATTATGGTGATCTTGTGGATCAGTGGGAAAAATCCCAATTTCATCTGTGCATTGTGATTGCTGTACAGAATTTCTGCCAAGATAGGATCAACAATGAGACAAAAATAACTACAAAGTGCAGAGACTAAGAGGAAAGATAACAAGATTAATGCAGCTAGAAACTGAAAAACAAAAATCTGTAAAAAATAAAAATAAATCAAATGCATTAAAATTGTAAACAAGCACTTTACATTTTGTTTTGCCAACCCTTCATCAAGTAACATGTGTGTGTTTAGATGCATATTCCAAACTGACCTCTCAATAGTATGTTTACATCGTGATAACTGTATATCTGTGCAATGTATCTGATATCTTCTCTGCATGAAATCATAAGACCCTGACTTTCCCATCCCCAACCCTTTTTTCTTACTGTGGTTAGCATTCTATAATTTTTTGAATTTGCAACAAAAATCTTCTAATCATTACAACATGCATTTATGTAAAGAAATCAAACTGCATATACCGGTATATCATATAAACTCTGTATGTACCTGCAAACATCTGTTTTCAAACCATAAATTCTCAGAGTTGAGTGGAAGAGGAAGTTAAGGGCACTTCTTACAGTAAGTACTTCCTTGTTTTGAAGGGGAATGACTTGTGAGTTCATAATTATTAAGATTTTTTTAAAAAAAATTTACATTGTTATTATCTTTTCAAAATGTAATCAAGTAGAACTGATTAGAAAAATATGAGAGAAGTTACAAAATTAAATAAATAAATCAGTCTATATAAAATAAGCACCTGACTGTATACTTTTAACATATTATCCTAAAGTAATAACATGTTAGTAATATGCATAAGAGATAGATTTGAACAAGAAGACAACTGTAGGAAAATTTCATATCCTTCCACCGTTACAGTACTGAAAAAAGACCTTACATGATTGATTTTGATCATTTATAAGCAAAGACACAAAAAATAATACTGTATGATTTGATCATTTATAAGCAAAGACACTGAAGATAAAATAATTGCCAAACTGGGTAGGAATGCTGTGTTGGTTTTAAAAATTATTTGTCAATCGTAAAGTTGCAAATCTTACCAAGTTGTTCTCTTTCTGTGGTTGAGTTGGAGTAGAAGAGGAAATGCATGATAATTAAACAAGGGTAGCTATGCAAGGTACATTATCCCTCCCCCCCAATGTTGTTGGGTAGGAGTGAAGGAGGAAATGCATGAAGATTAAACAAGTGTTCCAATGAAAGGCACACTATCCTCCCATGTTTAGTAGTCTTATATGTAGGTCATAGTAGACTGTGAATTTTGTCAAGGGACATAGTCTTATTGGACAGACCATGCCTGTCTCATCTGACCTTTAGATCTCATGGATGGACCATGCCTGTCTCATCTGACCTTTAGATCTCATGGACGGACCATGCCTGTCTCATCTGACCTTTAGATCTCAATAACTGTTGGTTTGTTATTGCTCAAAATTCAAGCCATCTTACTCAAGAGAAAATGTTATTCTGCATTTGACTTTAGGCCACAATGATTAAAGTCTGGACTGTATTTGACTTTAGGCCACAATGATTAAAGTCTGGACTGCATTTGACTTTAAGCCACAATGATTAAAGTCTGGACTGCATTTGACTTTAGGCCACAATGATCAAAGTCTGGACTGCATTTGACTTTAAGCCACAATGATTAAAGTCTGGACTGCATTTGACTTTAGGCCACAATGGTTAAAGTCTGGACTGCATTTGACTTTAGGCCACAATGATTAAAGTCTGGACTGCATTTGACTTTAGGCCACAATGATTAAAGTCTGGACTGCAATCGACTTTAGGCCACAATGATTAAAGTCTGGACTACTAAACCCATAAACCCTTACATTAAATATATGTCCTCCACAGACTCTGGTCAACATACATAGTCTAAATCACTATTATGCAAAAAAATTATATTTTCTTCTTTCCAATAAACTGACATTGGCCTTACTCCAAGTACAAACCATCCACAAAGTTTTTTCCAACAATGTTTTGTAGAAATAAAGTCATTGTGCAAAAACCATTTTATTTTTTTCTGTTACTGCAACTTTAACTTGTGAACTTTGGACCCTGAATTCAATTTGTGCCAACAGCAAACCATCAACAAAGTCAGGTATGGTGGAAAATTCAAATTATTCTGCAGAAACAAATTGGTAAAAGAGACAGACAGGCTGACCAATACATCCTGATACACTCTGCCTTATGACTGGCTAGAAAAAGCTAGAAGTCTGCAGCAAAGCAGTGTTGACCAAAGGCTTTTGACAGTAACCTCTTTATATATATATATATATATATATATATATATATATATATATATATATATATATATATATATATATATATATATATATATATATATATAAGTTTTCTCACCAACCCAGAGGCTTTAAAATGAGCACACAGTTCCAAATTCCAAAACAATTATGCAGGCCTACTGCTCATATCCAGTTTTCTTCTGAAACTATGTGCCAGGAATTGTATAACTTTATAAATGCATCCATATATGAACATATTCAAAACACATACAGATGGGAAAAATAATATATTCAACAAAATTTCTTTAGAAAAGCATGGGGTAACTTAAAGAAGAATCTACTACTACTACAGCTACACTGGCCAAGGTTCTGATATGTTAAATAATCTATCTACATCTTACCAGGTTAGGTGGATATTATGTGAGCTTTGTCTTAGTCACATCTGTTGGATTTCACAACTTAATATGCAATGCCAAGTAACCAACTGCATGTGACAGCATGTGACAGAAGTGTATTTTGCATTGGGCAAGAATGGTATGAAAGTATGACTATGTACTTGGGAGAAGCCATAACAATATGTTTGTGGGAAAGGATGTATTTGTGGAAATATGGGTTAGGGTTAATTGAAAATGCTTATTTAAGAGTCCATTCCAGGTGTGTACTCCCCTTGTCTTGATCATGTAAAAATAGTGTTCAAATTTTAACAACTTGATTTTGATTGGAAGCGGCAAATGAAATTTACAGAACAGAAGCACTGAAATATCTGACTGATCTGCCAAGGTATAGATAGGTTAGAATATTGGAACCCTGACATTATTTCCATTACAACAGTGTACACATAAAGTGTTTTGGTAAAAACTCCACTGTATAATCATCATCCATGCAGTAGTGACAACAAGATCTTTATGATAGTCATCAAGGCAGTCATGGACACCTTTCAGGACTATTACAATGATCTTAGTAAGGGTGGGGTTGGTAACAACTAGATTTTTAAGTCAGTAATCAAGGCATGACTGACATCATTTTCATTTAGGACTAAATAAGAAAAGTCTACTGAGAAAACCCATGTTAATACAGCCATCCACTTGGAGAATAGAGATAACAATATTTTCAAGATATGGCTTTCAATTATGAGGAGTAGCAAGATTTTCAAGATGACTCCTGTGGAGTTTAAAGACCAACTAGACATCATAAGAAATCTTTGGAGTAAACCCACATCACTAAGACTTTATATATAACAGGAGCTGTAATAAGTTTTTTAAGTTGGTTGCCATGACAGTCATATTGGATGCCAGATCAGGACAATTTTTATCTAAGACAGCTAGACAACATAAGAAGTCTTTCAGAGAAAAACTCATGCTGATATAACCATCCATTCAAAAGTGATACAATTTTCATGAGGACTGCCATGGTGACTATACTGAATGCTAGATCAGCACCATTTTCAATTAGGAACAACCAACTAGACCTCACAGAAAGTATTCGAATGAAAACTTCATGACCATCAGTGCAGGAGGGGCAGTGAAAACAAGATTTTCATGATGGCCACTGGTGGTTATATTGGAGGTCATACTGACAAAATTTCATTTAGGACCAACAAGATATCATAAGAAAAGGTTATTTTTAAAAAAGATCATGTTAATATGACAATCCATGTGAAAGGAGTACTGACATGATGGACTGTTTAACATAGCCAGAGTGATCAATCCATGAAAAAGGAGTACTGACATGATGGACTGTTTAACATAGCTAGAGTGACCAATCCATGTAAAAGGAGTACTGACATGATGGACTGTGTAACATAGCCAGAGTGATCAATCCATACAAAAGGAGTACTGACATGATATACTGTTTAACATAGCCAGAGTGATCAATCCATGTAAAAGGAGTACTGACATGATGGACTGTTTAACATAGCCAGAGTGATGGCCATAATGGATAACTCAGCAGTGCCATTTCTATTTAAAACCAAATCAACTATGTGACAATAGTGTATTTAAAGTTTCTAAGCTGTTTAGGAAGAGTAATGATGACAAAAAGATGCAGATGATATATGATAGACAACAGACTATCCTATTGGCTCTTCTGGTCTATAAATAGTAGAGCGAATAAACTGTAATGATTTATTCTAAATGTCCCAGATATAATATGGTTGTAAATTCATCTGTGGTAATCATGAATTTTGAAGAAAACAGCTTAGTAACTTAAATTAAATTTTACTTGCAATAATGACTAAAAAATTATACACATAATGTATATATAACAATTACAAATACTACCTCTTAATTTATTATGTAATACATTCCAATGGCAGCTTATTGTTGGATATATTTTAAATATTAATGAAATAAACAACAATTTATCTGAATGTGTTCAAAACAGGTAAAAATTGAAAGATAAAAATTGCTCCTTTTCTTTACTCTGCCAGACTGAAAAAAGAATAAATTAATAAGACACAACCAACTTAAGGTTTACTGACCAATGTCACAATTGCTCAGTTCAGGTTATCAGGAAATGTATAAACTTGGGCATTATTACCACGTTTGATGTGTAAACAATGCCACAGGCCAGTGTTAATCCTTTATGCAAGTTGCCACCCACCCAGACCATAGAATAGCCACTAGTCATTTGTAGCATTCACATTCAGGTGTTAAACATTGGTTTAGAGATCAAAAGGAAGCCTGCAGGTGAACAGGGCATGTTCTCACCCACCAGAGAAAGACCAGTGAGAAGACATTGCCCGCTAAGTTTGATTGGGGCAGACCCAAGCGACATCCAATTGGAATTAAGACAGAGGGTGGGATTAAACCTTAGATCAGAATTCGAGCTCAAACTCGCTGTAAGATTATTATCAGTAGACACCTAGGAAGATTCATAAATAGTATGTTTGTTAGTCTGAAGAGAAGCCACTTGTAATTTGGCAGGAATCTTAAAACCAGAATTATAAGAAAAGGAAATGTTTTGACAAGGTCAGTAAGTTATTTTCTCAATTTTCGCAAAACATTATGGTGTCATAACTGTAATTATTGGTAGTATGTATACTTAATTACTGGGATTGTTTTAGTATGTAAAATTACCTTGTAGTGTTTTATTTATATGTGTATTTGAGTCATGGATTTGAGTTTACATAGAGAATTATGTAGATTTTTAGCTTGACAGAATTAATATTGTAATTAGCTGGTAAGTTAGATCGTAGTAACCAGTACATTTAGTAATGTGTTATGTTAGAGTTTATGCATGTGTGGATTGGAGTTTGGAGAAATAATTGAAATATGTAAGATTAGTTACAATAGATGTATGAATATATCAGAGCATGGATATTTTAATATTTGTATATTTTGTATGAGTTGTAATGTAAGAGATGCATCTGATTATGTGATATTGTCAGTAATGCGATTATTAGTATGCACTGATGTGAATAAATTTATTATGTATACGAGTAATTGATATCGTGCTTTTCTTATGTTGTGTTATTATGTTGTGTTTTATCATACAAAAATGTGTGTATTTTGGTGTGAATGAAAATGTGACCGATGATATTTAAAAGCAACTATCAGATGATAGGATATGTGTAGTGTGAGATGTGAGCACTGAGGAAAATATTGTACCATCCTTGTGTTTTCACAGAAAGCTTTCGGGGGACAGAACTTATTGTGCAGAGTCTCTAAGAAAGAGATGGAAGTAAGACTGACAGTCCAGTTAGAGTCAACAATGTGGAGTCGACATAGAAAAGAGGAAATAGTGGAAAAAGAAAAGGAACTTAGAGGGAGTCAGGGAGGATGAGAAGGAATTAGAAGATAGAGAGGAATACACAGATGAGAAGAACACAAGGACAGGTAGAACTCTCTCAGATTATGATGCTATAGGCTAGTAAAGGATTGAGCGGAAGAAGTGTATTTGGGAAATTTGAATTATCAACAATTTAACTGTTATTAAATTGTTATTACTGAACTTCACCCTCTTTTGTATCTTTGATCATTTAACTGTCAACATAGCTGAATGGAGGCTGTACATCTAACTTTTAATAAATCAACTTCCAACCAAAATTGAGCCTAGGTGGAACTTCTACAATAATTTAAATAAATATTGGAGGTACCCCACCCCCAATCCCTCACAACCAAACTATATTTATCTTGTTCTGAGTATACCATGCTGATTTTGATTCATGATTTCTCCAAAAAAAGAAAAGCAACTTATGGATGAAATGCATGTTATATTTCTTGCCATATTTTTTTTAAAATTAATAAGAATGACTTTAATCACAACTACAAGTACTGCTGGTACAATAAAACAAAAATATTTGATTGTAATAGTGCCTGAGGAATTAAACTCCAAGCCCCAACCCCACCCCAATATCACCTGCTTGTAGCTAATTAGATATGTACCAAAATTATAACACATAAGACTTGCCATTTGACTGAACAATTTCCACCTAAGGATACAAAGTCTTTGATTCAGTGTTTAACCCAATCTTCAGTTCTTAGTTCTTTCTTTGGGGAAATCATGCTCATTGAGCCACTTCGACAGTGGTTAGAGCATCTGCCTCAAATGTGGGAGGTCATGGGTTTGATCCCCGTTGAGTCATACCAAATACTTACAAAAATGATACTAACAGCAGCCTCGCTTGATACTCAGCTTTAAAAGGTTAGTGTTATGACTGGTCGGCCTGGTGTCAGGAAAATGTGACTGGGTGGGACATCATGCTACATGTCTGCAGCATGATGCCCCAGTGCTAGACATCACAATAAACTCAACACTGCAGACATCATAGCAATATGACTGAAAAATTGTTAAAGCTATGTTAAAAATCATAATCACATCACAACACCAAGTCAACAGGAAAAAGCCAGACAATGGGTAATTTTATTTTGTCTATAAGGTGGTGTGTCAATTTCTCTCAAAAATTGCTTAGCGTAAAGTGTAATAACTGTAACTTGTTAGTTGGTAGAAGAAATGACTCAAAGACATGTACATCAAACACATGCTACATCCCTTAACAAGCATGTGCTATGTCAATGCAAAGACACACCCTAGCTCATCAAAGGTTGCACAATGGGTGTCAGGCAAACCAGGTACAAAAACTGATGGCTAAGTAAGCAATTAATATCCTGTATTATTTCAATAAAATACCCCAAAAGATGTATTAACTGGTATCATTTGGGTAAGAGTATTTTAAATCAGGTGACAGGATGTTTATTTAATGGAATAATTATATAAGTATAGCAATAAACATGAAAGTGTAGCTTCACAAGAGCACATATTGGCAGTGGATTCTAATGCATCAAGAACCGAAATGATAGCATAGCTGGGTAGTTATGGTTAAAGGACCTTGTGGTACACTGACAAACAAACAGAAATCATTCAATTATCAGTTTTGGAGGGATGATTTTAAACATGTTAAAAAAGTCTATAAACTTTCCATTAACAAGAATGACAGAGTTACACCACATTAGGGCTATCTAAATATATGACAAACCTTGAAGAATAATTGTGATCACAGAAATCTTGGGGGATGACTGCTGTTAAATATGCTGGGCAACAAAATGTTTAAAACTGGCTGCTTATGGACATCCATGGATTTTCAAACTAATGCGGATTGTATGACTAATAACATTGTATGCCTCTGTACAAAAAAAACCTACTGCCTGAGAAACTAAAACAAATTTAAATCACAGTATCATACTTTTGTTTGAGTGTACTCACCAAAATGAATTTTCTTAATCCAAGTTTCCTCTGACTCTTCCCACCCATGTTTGATATTTTGACATTTAATCTATGTCCAACTATCAAACATTTGTGGGCAGGGTCTGAATAAATTCAGATTAGAAATTTTGTACAAAGCTCCATGGGTAACATTAATACCCAATAAACAGACCTGATGTGTAAAGGATGGACTAAAAGACAAACAAGGGGAAAACACTCAAATTCGAAATAGATACCAAATCCACCCAAATCAACAACAAATCCACAATATCTGCAATATATAATTTATACATACATTTAAAAAAATAATGACGTCATTTTAAATATATATTACTTGACCCACTTTTCTTCTACGAAATTAGAAATACTTATGAACTGGTTTCTCTTCTTTCATATTTTATATGAATTGTATACCTGAGATATATAGAACTAAGTTTTATCGAACTGGTGTCGATCCGAGCGGATCTGGCGTCGATCTAAAAATGTTGGGTAACATCGCAATACTATATGCTTCTTTCTTAAAATTGCAACTTTTTTTTTAGAATACATTGACTCTGTGTCTAATAACAATCAAACCCATTACACTCACAGACCGACGTCTTTATCCTGTCCTTTATTATAAGATAATAATACGCCACTTAACACTTAAATAGCGTAAAATGTATATAGTGAATTTTTTTTAATTTTTTTTTTTTTAGAATTTTCTAATTTGATGAAATGGTACAGATCGATTTCGAAGTACGGATCAATTGAGGAGTGCCTACCTCTGAAGAGCAATAATTGTCAATCTGGACGTCAAACAGCTTTATTCAAAAACTGTTAATCTAATTATATAGATTTATATTATGAGTCGTAACAAAGGAGATTTGAATACTTAACATGAAATAAAATGTAGAAAAAAAATAAATAAATAATAGAACGACAGCTTTAAAATTTACCTGTATAGTAAATGACACAACAATAGGTGATCAACCTACGCAGCTTTGTTATATCAACTTCCGGTCGCATGAATTGAAGTTATCTCCCTTAAGACCATTTTATTTCGACAATCGGGAAAGCGCATGGTCATATGTCTAGTTAATAAATAACTTCTGATATTGCTGTAATAATAAACAACAATTTAATGGGTTTTAGTTATTCACCTATTATGATATAAAAAACTACGACAGTGTTAGGGGTCGTCCATTAATTATGTCAACAAAATGGGTGGGAGGAGGTTTGAAGAAGTTTGACAATTGTTGACATGGGGGAGGTGTGAGTTAAAGCTAAAATGACATCAACAATGTTTTTCTTTTTACAATAAATTTAATTAATAAAAAAAATAGGAAATTAGTGCGTTGATACGGCACACACTCGTCGTCTGTCAACAGCCCACCAGTTTAATCCTAAACCAGTTGAGCTCTTGCCAAGAAAGTCATAGTCTTGCATCATCATATTTAGTCCGAGTTTCCTCTGACCCTTGACACTCCATTTTTGATATTGGGTTTTTTATGTTGGGGTCAAGGGTCAGAGTCTATTCCTTATCAAAAGCTTGGAATTTGGTGTCGGCATAGGGTACTCGCCAACTATCAGGCCTAGCAAACTTAAATGACCTTACATTGACCCATAATTGCATGAAATCGATAGGGAAATCATTTATCTTCTCAGAAATTACAAGCATAACACGATTTTGTCTTTAATCCGTTGTCAGACAAGAAGTAACTACAGCGTTGATGAATTTTGACCTCGTTCGCACCATTTTAATTGCTAGTCACATGACTAACCAAATCTCGCAGCCGATATGCATAAACGTCATAGGTCAAATAGTCACGTGATAACAACAAAAAGCGCGTTTTCCATACCCCTTGTGGAAGACGGCAAATGTGTCACCTTCATTGATAACTGATTTTATTACATCATACTGTAGTTCTTTAATATTAAAATAGTATCCCTTTTCTTAAAGTATCTCATTGGCAAGAGCTTCCGTGTATTCGTCTTTACCTGCCATGTTGCAATATAGGTTTATGCACAAAACCTTCCATTCTAGTATTGCAGAAAGAAGACATAAACTCGAAAATATTGAATGAGTCACGCAATGTATACAATAACAAGAAAAAACACGTATTATTCAACATATTAATTGGGATAACAGCAGCCCGAAACGTGTCGCTGTCGCATCTTCCTGGAAAGAGGCTGACTGATCACGCAGAAACTACATGTCAACGCACTTTGTTGTTATCACGTGACTATTTGAACTATGACGTTTATGCATATCGGCTGCGAGATTTAGTTAGTCATGTGACTAGCAATTAAAATGGTGCGAACGAGGTCAAAATTCACCACCGCAGTAGTTACATCTCGTCTGACAACGGATTAAAGACAAAATCGGTGTTATGCTTGTAATTTCTGAGAAGATAAATGATTTCCCTATCGCTTTAATGTAATTATGGGTCAATGCAAGGTCATTTAAGTTTTCTAGGCCTTATAGTTGGCGAGTACCCTATGCGGACACCAAATGGTGTCGGCAAATTCCAAGTTTTTGATAGGGAATAGACTCTGACCCTACACCCCAACATAAAAAAACCCAGATATCAAAAATGGGGTGTCAAGGGTCAGAGGAAACTCGGACTACATCATATTTTGTTTTTATTCAATGCTGATCGTAGACCGTAGACAGATTAATCACTTATGGTATTAACTTGAAGATGATGTTGACTTGTCGGGTGTATCGGTTCCACAAAAAAATAATGAATCAGCCACTATTCCCATTACATCAATTGAGGAACATTTGGCTTTTCCAAGGGAAGATGATAGAAGCTAGAATATAAAGTTTCGATTATTTTCATGAATTCAAAGTGTTATAGTCAATCTGAAATCTGTTAAACAAGTAAAAAAAAATGTATCAAAATTTATTTGAAGACCTTTTAATTTCTACAATTTTATTTTTAGCATAAAAGCCAGCCGTAAAAAATAGTTTGTGGTGGGTGGGGTTTAAAATTGTTTGACATAATTTTACTAGCGGTGAGGAGGGGTGTGTCACTGAAAGTTTGACAGTTGTTGACCGGGGAAGGGGGCGGTAAAAATTGCCTAAAAATTGTTGACATAATTAATGGACATCCCTTAACGACTGTGATTATATCTCCAGTTCAGATCCCCTCAGCTATTTCTGTGAGACAAAATAATCCATTCCGATACATTCGCAATTTTGCATCTTCCAGGTCAATCCTTCGGATCATGTTGTAAAACAACAACCGTTGATTTTACTGGTGGCGCTACCCCTATTTCTGAACAAGAGACGGAGAAGAACTCGTTGATCTAAACTACCGTGTAATACGTATCGCGTTGTTTTAATGCAACAAAAACAAAAATATCGGGTGATGCGTCTTACTTTGTTCGACAAGACTAGCCTCGATATCATAGTGCTGTTCCTTATTCAGACCAGTTGGGTAATTCCGACCGTGGATGTACCTCCCGCTGTTTACAACAAAATATGCAAATTACTTGCTGTGTTCTTTGTTTATATTTGTGCACGTGCGTATGCAAATTAGTAAAGATGTTTCCAGGACAAAATGAAGTAATAGCCTCAGTACTGTCGCTTTCTTGCGAGTTTAGAAGCGGCATTCATACATATTTTTTTTTTTAATTCAGGACCCTAGTCAGGCATCAATCACCCAATATTTGTATTACTTTCAATAACATAACAATTATGCTATCGTAGCTTTAAAATAACGATTTGTCTCTCTTTAAAAAGGCAAAGTTCCACCAGTTTTATGACAAATAACAATAGAATGTAATATTCTTTATAGTGGTCGGATTTACCCCAGGTTATTTTTCATAAGAGGCCAATTCCGACCAAGACCATTAGCTTAAAGAAAATGTACAATTATGATTAGTTTGTATTGAACTTTGAAGAAAGAAAAAAAAGGAATAAATACATAATTACAACAAATAAATAAAAAATAAAGGTATGAATTTAAATAATGAAATGTTAATTCTCTCCACAATTATCTCTAGCAGTAGAGAGGCTGAACAGACAAGGTTGTGCCAGGCGAACCTTTTGTCCCAACTATGAGAAACAAACTGCTATTCTTTATTGTTTGTTCTCATCAACAGACACAAACGATGAGCACAATCTTGAGTTCACAGCCTCTCTGTTGCTCATCTCTTTGTTAAATAACTTAGATGAGAGGCTAAACAGCCAATTTTCTAGAGAGTTTATTTTTGAAAATTACGGGTTACTACAAAGGCTGAAAAAAAATGTTTTTGCTTTAACAATGAAAACTTCTCTAATTGACCATTTTTTTTGCTCAATTAATTCACAATCTGGTCACTACGCCTCTCTGCTGCTATAAATTAACCAAATATTTTATCTAAACTTACACGATACCTTGATCTTGGATCGTGTAAGTTTATCGTTATAAATCCAAATGGAACATCTTGTGCTTTAGAAAAGAAATTTTTTAATTTAATCATATCCATGTCCCCTGAACACCAAGTATAATAAATATTTTGCAAAGTATAATTATCTACGTCATTAAACACAATCAAAATATTACAATTATCTCTGATCACCTTAGGTATCTGCGTGTATCTTTGAGTAACATAAATCATTTCAGTATTTTTATGTCTTCCTCGAGAAAATATTCTAGCTGGATTGGATTGTTTGTCCAGCATCACATCATCGTACACTACGAGGTTATTAATGAATCCATCTAAGTTATCTACGGATGGAGCTTCAACAATATCGATAATAAAATCAATGATATCATTTTTTCCAGTAATTTCGGATTTTGATTAAAATCTTTAAGTACTTCGTAACATCGTTGATCATCTACAGACGGCGCTACTAAATACAACTTATTCCACTCGAGCAATCGCATTATCAGATTAAGCAATAATTGCGTCTTCCCACTTCCGGATGGACTTATTATGATCATTCTGATAGAATTTGGTAACGCGGGATTGTGCCTTACTGGCTCTTGTTTTCGGGTCGCAGAAAAGTCAATTATATCCATATAATAATAATATGAGTTTATATTGCGTTCGATGTAAAGCAACAACACCCAAAATTGGATTGACAACGATAACAACAGACAATAAGAGACGCGCACTCACAGGCATGTGTACAAAGTGTGGTACAAGCAAATATAAATTTATTTCCGCGTCGCGTGGTGGTGATATAACCGCTTCGTTAGGGAAATTGCCAGGAACTCCATGGGCAAAATATTGTGGTACTGGAACTCGTCTCGATATCAGACTCGACAACCAAGATCAACCAAAACCTGGAGAGTATCCAGTAAATAAGATCGATCAAGCGTGTCACATTCATGGTGTTTCTTATCAAAGTCCAGATTTGCAACAACGGCATCTTGCAGATATAAAGTTGATTCACGCTTTAAATTCTATACCTAATAAATCTCTCAGAGAATCTCTCCATAGCTTTCTAATAAAATCTGCTATGAAAGGTAAAAAAATGATAAGGGCTGGTAATTAATCAACTGGTTATTATAATGAAATCTGTTTATTATTCCCCGCCAACACATATACAGATACGCTTTAACCATCGTTGACGCTGCAAGCAGATATAAAGAAGCGGAACCGATATCAACAAAGACAGCATCTGAAGTTGCTTCTGCGTTCGAACGAATTTATCAGCGAGTACCCTTACGATGGCCAAAACTACTACAGGTTGATCCTGGCAAAGAATTTATTGGTGCAGTGTCATCGTTGATGAACAAACACAACGTTAAAATCAGACAAGGACACACGGAAATTCATCGTGATCAGGCAATCGTTGGACAATTTAATCGAACACTTGCTGAGCGGTTATTCGGGTATCAATATGCAAAGGACATATCCACAGATACAAGATCTCGTGAATGGGTTGCGTGGTTACCGATTGTGATAGCTGCGCTGATATTCTTCTAATTCGAGATACTGTGAGATAAACTAAATTTGACCACTCAATACGATCATCGACGATCTAAACTTTAGTGTCAGTGATAGTCAATACCTGCGATGAATGAATCGTAATAGCGTATCCTAACGTCCATGGCGATTTATCCATGTTTAACGCGCTCTCGACAACATCAACAGCGACAAGGACAATATCATTTAACACAAGATTTTGTATTCCTCCACCAGTAATCTCAACATCAACATTTTGTTGTCTAGTATCAGCTGGTCGATAACACAACGGTACAGGTAACGTTGGGCATTTTTCCGTTTGTAACGTATATAATTTCTTTTGCAATTCATCACAAACTATTTTTCTACTGGCAACTATCAAATCGGCAGGTTTCCATAGTGTCCAAAAATCATTCATGGATGTTTCTGGAATTATCTCACACATTACTTCACACTGTATTTTTTCTGGTTGTAGTTTTATTAATCTTTTAAATTCTTTCAGCGACTCATCAACAGCTCTATGAGCATCAAATATTTCTTCGTAATAATCTACAAATGTTTTCAGCCACTCATGTGGAGACTGTATAACAAAGGGTGGCGGTTGACCATGATCGCCTCACATAATTACAGCAGTATTCTTTAGCAACAGCAAATCAAGAAATATTTATAATACCTCCAGAGACACCGTGCATATCTCGTCCCATATGATAATTTTAGGTATATATTTTTCACCCATTCGTGATGGGGTCCATGTATCGCCGCACCATCTAAAGAAACTATGATATGCATACGACTCTATACCTCGTTGCTTTATTTCCCTGGCGAGTTTGTGCGTTGGTGTCAAAACAATCATATCTAAACTCATGAATAAATTAATTGCGCGTGTTGTTTTACCTGAACCTCCACACCCATTTAGGTAAATGGTCTTATGTCTAGATACAAGATCATGCACGGATGGTACAAATGATTTTGATACTTGATTATTTCTGTAACATGTTTCCCCAATTTCAACATCTTCAGATTCACAATAACTAAGTATATTTTCTTGTTTTATCCTCCACGTTCCCCATTCACCATTACCGAGATTTAATGAATCTTTATATTTTTTGTGTACATAAAATGAATCTGTCGCGAAACTAACAGCGTAACGAGGAAATCTGTTTATCATCGATAATAGATTTATCGACATATAATCTAGCATCGAAGATCTTAGATGAGTAAACTGCGGTGCCTCGACATCAGTATAGCTCACGATGGTACTTAGTTCTGTTTCGTCTGATAAATAAGCATTACATCGGCTTATAAATGTGTTTTTCTCCATTGTATCACCGATTATGAAATCGAGTTCAGCATAGTCCATAATCAATCTTGTACAAGTTCGTTTATGATCATGTGATGCTCTTTATGTAAACTTTCCGATTATTTTTCTGCCGAGATCTTTTGCATCGTGTTTAGCATCAAATACATCAGGTTCTGGCAAACAAACTTGCTTTTGCAGGCGATATGATATAATAGCTTCAGCTACTTTCAACGATATTAAAACTTCAAGCATATTCCTTAGCAGAACTATTGGAGCCCAACATAACCTGAAAAATGTTTTCCAAATCACGCATAAACAATCGGATGGAGACCTTCTCTAGACTTGAATAATTCTACATGAGCAAATCCTGTTAGGTCAAAATCTGGTAAGGGTCCATTTATCGCAACCCTGGTCATGTCATGTGTAGGATGTCCTATTCTCTTAAAGTATTTAGAACACTCTCCATATCCAAGAAAACTTCCAGGATAACACGCTACCATATCAACTGAGATAACGTTGTTGTAATTATATTTAGTATTTCACAATCCACCGTGCCCGTATTCGATATAACTTCTCACGACACCTTCAAGAAATTCTAATCGTGTCGGTTTCCACGAGTTTTTGTACTGAGCGAAATGAGCAGCAACCGATGGTACGGTAAAAGAATTACTTAGTAGTTGTCTAGCTTTGACATCGTCAGAAGTATATTTCATTGCAAGTTTTCCATTTCTTTATAAAGAGATTCTGTACGATAAATATCACCGTTAGACCGTACAAACTGATCATAATGATCACATTCAGAACTCTGAAACAACCACACAGAAACAGGGTTACGTTGGCTAATATCAATGATGGCATCGAATACATCATCGTGGTAAAATTTGATCATTCTTTCTCTTGGAAATACAGTTACAGCATTTGTCCATGCATGTGTGTTATGTTCAATAATATTTATGGAATCTTCTCTGGATTTATATTTTGTTTTGAACAAAATCTCTCCGGTTAATGTCTTCACTGTTATTGGAAATCTTAATAACTTTTCTAGCTCAGCAACGTCGCTGAGAAACGCTCCAGTGTCTTTAACTTTTTCAGCCCACATATTTATTTATTTACGCCTTAAATTTGTTAAACCGTTTCCGCGTATCCCGTTTGTGAAGTGTTCTATAACTCGCTCAGCCAAACAGTTTATTCTCGACAATTTCATTTTCTTGAGATCCCCAACATCAGGTTTATCATTTAACGGATAAAACGCGTACACAACAGCAGTTACTGGATAAGATCGCTTATAATACGACTTGTCTGCTCCAGTCAGCTTTCCTGGTTTGGAATTTTTACTAAGGATAATATTATTCCCTGACTTCAGGATGGATTCGCGCTTGTCTCGGATGATCCAAAAATGATCCACTGTATTTACAATAAATTTTACTAAAATAATATATTTCCGAACATCGAGGCAGTCAATGATTTATCTTCCTCGTTTGTCATTCATCACATAGTTAGCATTTCCAATCCTGAATGTGGACCACACATGAACTGCACCATTGTCGCGGGACTCATTTTTGATTTCACGGATGCCTTTAGTTATATCTGCATTCGTTAAAGTTAGATCTTGCATCGAGAAACTAAATCTGTGTAGTCTGTCAAGATCAAATCTAGCGGCGGCAGGCTCAATTGCGAATGATTCTTGCATATTATAATTAAGGCAAATATGTATCTAAATTAAAGTATGAATCAGTTGTATATGATTCAAGCAAATCACAATTGCCGCTGGCTTAAGATTAGTTTTACATCTTCGTGTAACAAAAATTGCATAAACGAGTTCTGTAGTTATCACATGCAATGGGTTAATAATGGGAGTCTAGGACCTAAACCGTGTATACGGTGTGGTGTTGGTGTGCGAGGAAAGACGCACAAGTCCGCGCAATGTCGTCATAATAGACACAGAGAATTGTAAAGATATTACGATAAAACTATAACTCTGAATCTTTTATGAAGCGCGAAGAAGCTTATTTAACTAGATTTTTAAAACAATGATTTAAACAATTAGTATATAATATATAAATGGAGCAAAATGAGTTTTTGTCACATTCAATAATAACCTATTACGAAGTGAATCGTAATGGCATCATTAGGAATTGCAGATTGAAAATAACTGTAGGTATTGTTACCAATACTGGTGGGGCCCCGAGTATCCGAGTGGTCTGAAGCGCTGTCCGTTACAGACCACTGCCATCTCACCTCTGTCTGCGTGGGTTCGAGTCTAGGATTCGGCGAATGTGGATATGTGAGAAAGCTTGCCAGTAGCTTCTCATGGGTCGGTGGTTCTTTCCGGTGATTTCCCGGTTTCTTCCTCCACCATTAATACTGTCCGCCATGAATAGCCTATCGTGTACTGAAAAATGGCGTTAAGCCCAACAACAACAACAACAACAACAACGACAACCAATGCCGGTTATCTTGCGTTTAATACCAAAGGAAATAAAAATCATCTATCGCATAGATTTGTGGTCGAGTGCTTTTTGGGACCGATCAAAGACGGGTATGTGGTTGACCACATAAACAGCAATATAATTGACAACTCACTTGGAAATTTACGTATTATCACGCAAAGTGAAAACTGCAGATCTGGAAAAAACTGGCGGCGCACGATTTGCACAAGCTATTAAATCCGTGAAAAAAGAATCCGGTGAAGAAATTATGGTCAAGTCAGTTTATTATTTAGTAAACACTTTAACATTGCACCACCCTCAGTTGAATCCGTTGCCGAAGGAGTTACAAAGTCTGCTTTTTCTTTTACATTTGAGCGGAATATTATGTTTCAGTACTTAGGCGATCAAGAGAGACCAAGGTAAGCATAAAACTTTTCAGTATTGTGCTTGGTTCAATAATTAACAAACCCTCAGATTAAACAAAGAAGGACGGATCTTGACAAATCATTATGAAATGTATAAATCCGTCCTCATGTTAACAAAGTCTCAGATTAACAAAAACAACCAAGCGCAACAAAATAACCTTTTACAAACCTGATAACACCGCTAGTGGTCTTATTTAATGATAATAGGCAACTTCCCTCATGTGGCAATCAGAGTTACTGACAAAAATGCAGTATTCATCATTTACATAAACTCCATGTATTTTATTCTGTATTGTATTTGTCGTTTACTTAAACTCCGCGGACAGGTTTTACAAAGTGCATTACAGGCAATTCATATTTTATCGTCTAGTGATAGTGTTCTTCTAAACAGATCCTGAACAACATCGCCTAGTTCATCTCCGTAGATTGCTCGATATACAGGTAATCGAGAGTTTATTACCCTGACCATGTTAGGTCCACGTTGAGAACTATGCACAATCATTTTATTATTAACTGATTTTATCACTAATTGTATTTTATCACTAATTGTATTTAATCACCGTGGCAGTCATCGGCGATTTCATTAACGAGGGATCAATTCACATCAATGTCCATAATGCCGCCACTAAATAATCGTTTGCAAATATCAGCTGCTTCATTAATGATTTCTGATGAATTATTTCCAGCTCGTTTTCCTCCTATGAGAATTTCTAGTCGATCAACATCACCAAGGACATTAATAGGACAAGTAATAAGACCACTCCCTAGGCCACTTCTAGTTGCACCAGAAACTTGAAAGACTTCTTCCTCCTCACTTGGTTTTGGCGTTACTTTTTTTCTTGGTTTTGATGGTGTTTTTGGTGATACTGGATAATCACGAAGTGATTGCTTAAATGCTTTCGGTGCTTTTTGTCGTTGTTCTCGTAATTTTTCTCGTCGGTGTTCTCGTTGTCGTTGTATCTCTTGTTGTTGTATCTCTTGTTGTCGTTGTAGCTCTTGTTGTATCTCTTGTTGTCGTTGTAGCTCTTGTTGTTGTAGTAGTCGTGGTAGTGGTCTCTCTGGTGATGGTAATTTAAGTTCTGGTGATGATGGTTCAAACTGTGATGATTGTTTACCTTGTTCAACCTCTTTTATATATTTATTTACATCTTCACCAAATCTGTTATAATCTCTATATTCTTCATTAGATCTGATTTCTGGAATACCAGTAGCGATGCGATATATATCCTTGATCCAATTGGAAGAGCTTAGAGATTTAGCATGTTCTGTATTTACATATTTTTTTCTTTCATAATATCCAAACGCGGCAATATCAAATAACTGGGTTGGGTCCCTGATAGCAGCAATACCTTCAGGCGTAAATTTATCTATTATCTTAGTTCTGGTTCTTGATGGTTGTGGTGGTTGAACGGACGTTGGTTGTGGTGCTTGTGGTAGTGGTTGAGCTGCTTGAATACGAGCAATATCGGCAGACAATGTTGCAAGAGCTTGTTGTGTTGCTTCGGTTGCTGTAACAATTTTCTTAGTTGGTTCGACAATCGGTTTAAATAATTGTTTTGTATGATCCTCTACTTCAGCTAGATATTTCTGACGTGATTGTAGTTGTTCCTTAACAGAATCACGAACAGGTAGATATTTTTTAATTGCCTCTAGTCGCTCTTGAGCTAATTTAGCTGAGTGTGGTTCTCCAATACTCATTATTGATAATATTTATACTGGCTGTTTAATTTATAGCAGCAGAGATTGTGAATAAATCGAGCAAAAAATGGTCAATTAGAGAAGTTTTCAATGTTAAAGCAAAAACATTTTTTTTTCAGCCTTTGTAGGAACCCGTAATTTTCAAAAATAAGGTCTCTTGAAAATTGGCTGTTCAGCCTCTCATCTAAGTTATTTGACAAAGAGATGATCAGCAGGGAGGCTGTGAAATCAAGATTGTGCTCATCGTTTGTGTCTGTTGATGAGAACAAACAATAAAGAATAGCAGTTTGTTTATCATAGTTGAGACAAAAGGTTCGCCTGGCACAACCTTGTCTGTTCAGCCTCTCTACTGATTCTCTACAACAACATCCACAATATCGCTTTCTATGTGCTAACTCTGTCTGAAAACAAAATAAAAACAATTAAAAGCTCTGAAATATGTCAAAATTAGCAAAATCTTTGTATTTTACGGATGAAACATATATATGTATGGTCCATATATGGGAATCGGACTTACACATATCAGAGGTCAGAATAAGTCACAACACGGTCTGGTTTACCCCTGCATATATATTCATTAAAAATCATTTTTTTTTACGTATGAGAACTCAAATTATATATTTTTAAATACTCAAACGGGTTGCAAGAAACCCAGCAGTACTTAGTGACATCGTTGATTATCTTCGGATGGTGCTATTAAATATCATTTATCGCACTTGAGCCATCGCATTATCAGATTAAGTAATAATTGTGTTTTACCAGTCCCAGATGGGCCAAATATAATTGATCTGATATAATTTGGTAGCGCTAGGTGATGATGTTTTACTGGCTCCTGCTTTTGTGTCGCTGAAAAGTTAAGTATATCCTTATAATACATAATATGGATTTATATTTTTTCACCAACCCACACTAATGGATCAAAAACAATAATAACAAAAAATAAAAAGAGTTCACTTGCAGGTAAGTGTGTTAAATGTGGTACAAAAATACAAACTTATCTCACTGACACAGTCAGTCAAATAAACGAGGACAGGTGGAGATATTACTACTTCACTGGGGAAATTACAGGGCGAAAAACATCTATATGGATATAATTAGTGTGGTTCTGGAACCCGACTTGATATTCGACTTGACGAACGAGATCAACGAAAAGTATATAAGAAATGCGATTGATCAGGCATGTCACGTTCATGATGTCGCGTATAAAAGTAAAGATATAGAACGACATATTGCAGATGTGGAGTAGATTCACGCATTAAATTCCATAAAAAAAATCTTTCAGAGAGAAACGTGCTAGCTTCCTAGTAAAAAAATCTGCTATAAAGGGTAAACTAGTAATAGGGGCTGGTAATTAATCAATTGATTATTATCATAATAGTGGAATATGATTTATTATAGCCCAAGAGGATAGCAGCAATTATTAAATATGCCGAAAGCTGAAAATTTGTTAGCAAGACAGGCAATATGGCAAATTTATCTACCGCGACCTAAAAAATTAGAACTTACATTTTGATGTCAGCACTCCTAATGAAATTGTATCAAACAGATATTTTATTTTTACCACATGACACCATTAAGATTGGTAGACGTCAGTCACGCATATACAAATACGCGTTAACTGTCGTTGACGTTCTAAGTAGATATATTGAAGTTAAAACAACAACTGAAGTTGCATCTGCGCTAGAACAATGGCCATAACTATTACAGGCTGATCCAGGCAACGAATTTCGTTGATGAAAAAACATGATGTTAAAATCAGACGAGGACACACTGAAATTCATCGTAATCAGGTAATAGTTGAACGATTTAATCGAGCACTTGCTGAGCGGTTACTTGGATATCAATATGCGAGGGAAATATCTATTGACTTTAAGTCCGGTGAAAGATCTCGTGAACGGGTTGCAAAGTTACCAAGTGTGATAGCTGTGTTAAATAACGAAATTACTCGTGCAACTTCTATGAAGCCTGCTAATGCGATCATAAGAATATACCACCTGACACTGTCAGGCAACGACGTGAATCTTCCTCTTAAGCAGTACTAGGTAATGTGACCATAATATATTTATATGAACCTAGTGAACTTGAAAGTGGTATAAAAAGAGCAACCGATCCTATCTTGAGTGTGACTACACATAAAATTTCCAGAGAGCAAGGTCCACGTGTAGATCTGCAATTTACAGACTAGATTAAATTGCTCCTCAACATGGATTTGTACGCGAACAATTGCAAATAATTCCTAAAGACAAACCATTACCACCGCTTTCACTTTTCTAGACTGGCATACCTACGTCGATTACATTCAAGACATGTTTACACTTAAGACAGGTCAGCATCACATTTTCGCGTGGGTGACCAATGCTATTATTAACCCTATCTATGGTGAATTGTTTTGCCACAACATTACTGTGTTACAGCTCACACAATGATTATTCTGTTGTTGTTTCAATATTGTAATAAACGAAGCATCGAGATCAAAGTCGCGTTTATTATTTTTTTGTTACATTGTTTATAACAGGATTTTTTTTCTTGCTAATGTCAAGGACTACATCATCGCCATTGCTAGCAATGGCTTCCTGAATCTGATTATTGTCTACAACATCCCTCTGCAGCTGAGATATTCTTCTGCCTCGAGACACTGCGAGATAAACTAAATTTGACTATTTGATCTGATCATCGATAATCCAGATATTTGTATCAGAAATAATTAATCCCTGTGACAAGTGAATTGTTATGGCATATCCTAGCATCCATGGAGTTTTATCCTTGACTCTTTAATGCGTTAATGCGCTCTCAACAGCATTGACAAAAACTAAAACGATATCATTTAACACAATATCTTGTATCCCACCATCTGGAATCTCAACTTCAATATTCTGTCGTCGAGTATATGCTTGGCAATAACACAATGGTACAAGTAGATTTGATTTTTTTCTTTACGTAACAGAAGTAATTGTTGCTTAACTTTCAGCTATCTAATCATCAGGTCTCCATAAATTCCAAACAGCATTCATATGAGTTTTTAGAATTACTTTACGCATTATCTAAAACTGTATTTTATATAGCTGATCATGTAGTCTGATTATCGTTTTAAACTTTATCAGTGATTCATTAATAGCTCCATGATCATTAGCTATCTCGTAATAATACACGAATATTTTTAACCACTCATGTGGAGACTGTCTAACAAAGGGTGGTGGTTGAACATGATCACCACTTATTATTTACAGCAGTATTGTTTGACAAAAAACAAACAAGAAATCTTTCAATACCTTTAGTGACACCGTGCCTATCTCGTCCCAGATAATAATTTTAGGAATGTATTTCTCGCCAATTTGCTCACGAGTCCGTGTGTCTCTGCATTATCGGAAGAAACTATGGTAAGTCTGAGATTAATTCAACGTTCTTTTGTTTCTCTGACGATTTTTGTGTCGGTGTCTAAACAATAACATCTGAACAGTTGTTCAGGAATAATTTAATTGCACGAGTTGTTTTAACTGAACCACCACGTCTATTAAGACAAACAGTCTTAAGTCTTGCCACAGGATCATAAATCGATGGTGCAGATGACAATTCTGATATTTGATTTTTTTTTTTGTAATATACTTCTTTGATTTCAACGTCGGCAGATTCAGAATAACAAATTATGTTTTCTCGTTTTAGTCTCCATTCGCGCAATGATGCATAATTGTCACTATCTAATTGTTTTATCAAATCCGCATATTTTGTATTTATATAAAATGAATCTGTCGCGACTCTGACTGCAATCAGAGGAAATCCATTTATCATTGATAATAGGTTTATTGAAACGTACGCGAGCATCGATGATCTTAAATTAAATTAGTAAACTGCGTTGAGTCGCCATCAATATAACTCACAATTGTACTTATTTTAGTTCCGTCTGATAAATAGGCATTGCTTCCACATATAAATGTTTTTCTCCGTTGTATCTATAATTATAAAATCGAGTTTAGCATCGTCTTTAATTAATCCTGTACAGTGTCGTTTACGATCGCATGAACTAGCTTCAGTAAATTTACCGATTGTTTTTTGCAGAGATCATTTGAAAGTTTCTCGTCGTTTTCTTTCCTGCATTTACATATAGTATTAGCAATTTTATCAATATAATCTTCGATAAGATCAGGAAATTTTCTCATATAAGATTCTGGTAACCAAACTTGTTCTGCGACGATATGATATAATTGCTTCACTCACTTTTTAAATATATTAAAATTTCAGCATCAAGCATGTACTGTAATAGTAGTATTAGACCCCAACATTTTTCTGAAAAATGTCTTCCTAACGACGCATAAACAATCGGATGACGATTTTCCGTAACCTCGAATAACTCTATACAGGCGAATCCGGTTAAGTAAACATCTGGAAAGGGTCCGTATATCGCAACTCTGGTCATCTCGTGTTTTTGGACGTCCAAATCTCTTAAAGTATTCAGAATAGCAACTGATGGAACGGTAAAACAATTATTCAGTAATTGTTTTACCTTGACATCATCAAGGTTATATTTTAATGCAAGATTTTATTATTTCTTCTTGACTTCTGTACGATAAATATCACTATTACGTCATACAAACTGGTCGTAATTTACAACGTCGGAACTTTGAAACAGCCAAACTGATACAGGATCACTTTTACTGATATAATTATTTATTATTATACAGACTTACTGTAATAATAATAATAATAATAATAATAATAATAATAATAATAATAATAATAATAATAATAATAATAATAATAATAATAATAATAATAATAAACAGTAATGTCATCCGCGGTCATCATTATAGTTTGGTCCCTTCATTGCCTTTTTTTCCTTTCACAGGGTAACTATATTGATGCCTTTCTTATGGCGGTTAAGGGACCCACCATGACATTTTTCCTGAACGTCACTCTGGGGTACCTTACAAATTAGGTTGAGAGCTCGCATACGTTACTGTTCATTTTAGGGGCTTTCTTATAGGCACCCTTCCCCCAACGAAACCCTCAGCGAAACAAAATTTTAGAGATTCAGAGGACTGTGAAGGATTTTTTATTTCATATACACACTCCCCCCCAATCAAACCCTTTTAAGAGTGCAAAAGGCACTCACCATGTTGTTAGATGTGATGAGAAGGTGTATATAAAATCCATTTTAGGCTGAGCTCTCACTTTTATATGCAAAATCGGCAGAATGCCCACCGTCGACAATATGCGTCAGTCATGGGAATCGCACAAGTTTCCAGACACATATAAAAAATACTATATAAAATAATCGAACATTACATTTTCTGCATAAGTATTCGTTTGCAAGGTTAAAATACATGTATACAACTGCGTTTGTAATATTATATTAGAGGTAAGAGCTAAAATAATATTGCACTTTTGAAAGCGGGCGTGTGATTAATGTTTTTCTGAAGTTATCAGAGTCAGAGGTGTAAACATATCCTTCTGTTACAAATTACTGCTCTACTAATACCTAATTGCTCACAGAAAAATAATTAAATTACTGAATATAACTGTTGTGATCAAAGATAAAATGTTCTCAATAGTCATATAAGTCTACGCAATACCAAGGAAGACAACTGCATAATTTCTCTACAGAGGACACAGTTTTCTCGTTTCATGTGTGTATACAAAAAACCAGAATCAGTAAATAAGTATTTCCATCATTTGCCTCAATTTGATGGGGGATAGCAATATAATATTATATTATTATGGAATATAGCGCGATTTCCCATCAATGATGTGGATTTATTTAATAATGATAAAATATTAAATCAAAGTTAAATCAGGACAATTTTGAATTAATTTTTTTTTGTATTTTGTTTTTCGTGTGTGGATCTTACGGTGACACTCTATAAGCGTACATACAAATTTATATTCAATGATTGATATCTTAGATCCAGAAGGTATCCAATGTGGTCAGTATGTTTGAAATGCATCCTTGATAGTAAGGGATTATGACTTCTAAGATACACTGGATTCATTGGCTCAGATACAATTAAATACCCATGGAGTACTTGAGGGCTAATTGAGTATAATATATATCCTTGTTGGGCCTGGTTGGATTTTTGAAGATCTATTTAATAGCTTCTATCAATTACGTAACGTAACAGATTAATAGCGATTGTTGATGTTATATTTACAATTCCTGGTGAAATATGGCGACCTCCACCGTATGGATTGCTTTGTGTTTCAAAATAATTGCTGATGAGGCTAATGTTTTCCACTATTCAAGCACCTTTGGAAATATGGTAATATAATGTCAGAGAATCTTTTAGAGTAGGATCAAATCCTGGAAGTATGAACGATTTTAAGTCTGATATTTTGTAATGATTTAAAAAGTATTTATTTCATTTCCCGATATGCATATGAATTACATACGTCGCTGTTCTTTTTAATACTGACAATAGCAATGATTATATCAAAAATAATTCTGTTAAGTATTCTTTTTCATTAATTAATTATCTGTTGTTTTACATCAAGATTGTAATATTGCACAAACAAAGAAAATAGATTTTTTAAATTATTAACTGACCTTAAAAATCGTCGTTGAGTTTTTTTTTTTAAATAACGATCTTACTATTCCTTCATTGAAATATGTTCTTCATCATCCTTTTGAATTTCAACATTAAAAATTGATCTTGCAAATTTTGGTATACTTTCACCATAATAAGTAAAATAATCTTCATCATGGTCAAGAGCTTCGGCCAAACAGAAAATAAATCTAGGGATTTTCTCTTTGATACTTTGGAATTTATTTTAGATGATTTTTATTTCTTTCTAAACTCTTCAATCTTTGGTTTTGGTGGTTTTTCATAAATATGCACAGTATCAGCCGATCCCAATACTTAAGTGATTGAAAGCTTATAAATATCTACAACGTGATCTGTTGAATTGATTTCAATCGTTGGTTCGTGAATAGTAATTGCTATTTTGGATTTATTTCCTGTAATAGATTTAATTCTGTGTGGGAACTCATCATTAATCTGTTCCATTTCATAACTGTCCTTAGTAATACCAACAACTTGCCAATTAGGAATTCCGTCGGGTTTATTCTTATTTTCAAGCACAAGTGAATTATTTGGTTGTAATCCACCAAACGATTTTGATCTAATATTTGACCAGCCATAATAAAATTGTAATTGTGCTAGCGCTATTTATTTCGCTGGAATTGCAATTAGTAAGTTAATGTTAAATTCATAACTGGTTGAAATTGTTGATATCATCATGGGTTTTGTCGTCGCAGTATTAGTGACGATCTGTTGTAATAATTCGTTCGAAGTTGACATTATTACTGTATTATTTTAAATTGGGAATTGTTGATCTTCCAGAAAAGTTTTCGGTTGAATGACGCCATAGATGTGTGGTAAATATTCTAAATGTTTTACATCTAAGCTTTTATTATCATCGGATATTTTGCCATTACTGAGATACGACGAGAGATGCGATGATAGTTTAGAATATACAGATATTGCCGTGTGCATTTTTATTGCATACTAGTTTAATTTTATATTTGTGCATGTAGCTATCTTCTTAGCGATAATACTGAGAATACCTGCGATAATTGTTACAACTGGAGGCGCTGTCATTGTAATTGTTGATAATAATACTCCCGTTTCAGCAATAGTAGCAGAAACTCAATAAACAATTATATCAATGACAACCACACGTCTGCGATATTTTTTATATCTTTTACTGTATAATCGTCAACAATATTTTTCAGTTTGCTCTGACACTCACATACTTGATTGTATCTGTAACGTTGAACGTCGATTGAGGTTTGATTCACTATACTTTTATTCACTAATTGAGGAGTTTCAGCGACAAATTCCAGAAACTACCAGTAAGACGATGTGATTATTATTTTTTTAAATCAAATTTGTTCCAGTATGAATGCTTCTTCGTTATATTTATTCAGCATAATAAACACATTCCAGCAAAAATTATCGGTTGAATGACGCTTTAGATATGTGGTAAATATACGAGATTTTTCACCGCTAAATATGAACAACCTATATACACCAGTGATTTCCGTGGTATGTTTGATAGCGTTAATTTGATGTGTCCATGTTGCTGATTCTAATGCTACTGTGCAAACTATATTGAAAATTTGTTTGTGAGGAATTTTAATCAGATTCGTTTGATTAGCAATATCGGAAATTCGATTTATAATATCATTGAGTTTTGTGTTAATGTCAGCGAGTTTAATATCTACCAAATAAAGGAACGGTTGCACGTGATTATCATAATCAGTTCTGAATGTGGTCATTCCGTCATTGATTGTTATTAATGATGTCACCGTAGGAATGTTATTATCGTCGAGGTAATTTTTCAAAATCTAATTATGGCGTTCTGAGATTATTACTACCATTTTTATTTATGTGGAGAAATATACGCATTATACCACCGTTATCCACCACAAACTTAGATTCTTGATCATCGGCGTATTGTCTATGTTACAGCATCTGTATCTACGGCTGGGTTTCCAAAATCTGTAATTTTATTTCGATTCATGATAATGTTACCAGCGAATGAAGCACCAGTCCTCTTGATATAATAATTAACGGAATCTTGTATATTACCTTGATCAGTATATGTAACGATATTATCAACCGCGGTTGTAATTCGTATGATCACGACCCATTAATGTCATCAAACGATGACATGCACGTGCTTCATGATTTTGATCGAAATTTAAGAAATATCGTCGGCTGGTGCTTGATGCGTATTTATTCTCAATGAAACCTCGGAAACACCGAGTTTGTCTAATATCATTATACTACTTATGCTACGTATTTGTGAGTCTTCTCGCGCATAATCTTGCTGACACACCCTACTGTGATATATGCCATGTGAATAAACCATCAAAATTACTTTGAACATTATCTGTGCTCATCGTCAACAATGAAAACATCGATTTACCATCTTGCCTCATAAAATTCAGTAAACATTCTCCTTCGGGTATTGTTAGAGTAGGATTACTTTGCCAGCATCACCGACAGGGCACCAGGTTGTGTGATCGTCAGCAGCCCTTCTTATAAATAATAATGTATGCTTAGCCGTCGACGTCTTTATGAATCGATTCAATGGATGTTCCATCAATCATGCATGCAGCGCTTTTGAACAATGCCATGATGCCATTATTAACAAAACCAACTCTAACAACAGTTCCGTAATTAGTATTATGTTTTTTAAAATTTCACCTTCTACTTCAATAAATACTTCAACGGGTAAAACATATCTACTTGTATACTGAACTTGCAACTCAATTCGTCCACGCTGATTTGGCTTTCATGCGTCATAAAAATAATACCGACAATCGCGCACAGACTCATCCTTGAGTACTCGTGCATCCATATCGGATGCGGTATCAGATATATGTTTGAACATCTATATTATATTTGGTATTGTTTTACACGAAGACCACTTCCAGCTATTAGACTAGCAGTTATATTTTTTCTTTTTCTGACATGAGTACACCAGCCAACTCTACTAATGATTGATTCGCATCTTTGTTTTTACTGGCTGAGGTTTTCATCGCTAGACTATTCTTGATTGCCGAGAATGCTTTACTAGCAACATTACCAACAGCACCAATATTTGTTTTACGAACAACATTAAGAGCTTTCTATCCTAGTTGCTATGCAATCGGTATTGCTTTTGGGGATAACCTTCTAAATAGATTCTGAACAACATCATCGGGTCAATCTCCGTAGACCGTTTTGTATACTGGTAATCGTGAATTTATTACCCTGACCATAGTCGGTATATGGGGAGTTATATATATGATCATTTTATTATAGTCATTGCATCTAACTGCTTCCTTTAATTATTGTGGTAATCATCGGCGATTTCATTAACAAGGGACCGATACACATCAATATCCATAATACCGCCTGTAAATAATTTTGGCAAATATCAGCTGCATCATTATTGATTTATGGGGAATTATTACCAGCTTGTTTTCCTCCAATGAGGATTTCTAGCCTTTGAACATCGGCAAGGACGTTATTAGGACATGAAGAAATAAAACTACTTCCTTGAGTAGTAAGATCACTTCTAGTGGCTCCGCGGGGAGAACTTGTATATCCCTCACTTGTTGTTTTGACTGGTTGCTGTTTTTGTAATTGTTGTGGTAGTGGTAGTAATCGTGGTTGTGATGGTTATTGTAGTGATGATTGTTGTTGTTGTTGTTGTGCATAGTTATCAATCTCATTTCTATAATCAATATATCTTGGATCGTCATTTCGGGCCTGTTCAACTTTAAAATGTAAGCATAATATACGTTAAACCAATTTTCACTGTCTATAGAACTACCATGATACTCGGACTTTATAAATTGTTTTTTATTATCAAAAGTTCTCACGGCATCCGCAGCTAATTTTTTTTAACAAAAACAAATGTTTTGATGTCAGTAATAGCATCTTCAGTAAATTTATTAATCAATGCAGTTTTAATTCTTTCTTGGTTTCATTCTCGTTCTGGTTCTGGTATAAGATCTTTTATATTACCTAACCTAATTCACCACGAGCTTGGTCAATACCTTCAAGTTATTCTTGCATTCGCTGAGCAGCAGCTATTTCAGCCGTACGTTTTCGTAGAATCTTTTTTCTTTTCTTAGTTCTTTCTGCTATTTTTCCAGTTTTTTCAGTGGTTTTCCCTAACGTTGAAACTAGACCTTTAGTGGTGTTTGTAACAGGTGTAAATAACTGTTCTGCACCTTTTGCAAATTCAAACTGAGACTCACCTCCTCTGCTGCTATTATTAAATCATTGTTATATCAACTAATGGAATTTCATATAGCAACAACTACATGCGTGTCAAGAAATTCCATTATATGATATAACAATGATATAACAATAGCATCAGAGGAGGTGAGCAACCAAAATTGAGTGACCGAAGAGCAAACAAAACACGCCATAAAATAATAACAAGCGTCAAAATTAAGTAACAAAATGAGCTAACCCAATCAGAGAAATCTCAGTTAGTTAGTCGGTTCGACGTTATTGACCTTGAGATTTCATTTTCGTAAAAAGCTTTGTTTTTCATTTATAAGGTCTCCCGCAAAATGGTTTGTTAATCTCTTATGCTGCTAACCCAATAGACTCTTTACCGTATCGTATTTCGGCACACAGTAATGAGCTTTAAATATGAAGTTGTAGTTTACATGTGGACGACCTGAGTGGTCAGAACATAATCAGATCACCCTAATCGTGACCAAACATGTCAACAGTCTAGTCCTACATAATACATATCACATGGTGTTTTCGTGATGGTGCTGCCAAAACGTAAATAATGTAATGTCTTACACTCTAGGACTAATCAACTTGGTCAATGTTCTTTCCAATTCTTTGGATATAAATTGTATTTCTTGACAACAAACGGTGCCTGGGCAGATATATTTTTTCATATTTTTCGAAATCTCCCAGCAAAGATAAAAATATAACAGTGATTTGATTAGAACTGGAAAAGTTAGTTTCATTGTCTCATAAAAATGTTGAGATCCACTCATAATAATCTTTCCATGAAAATAAATTTGTTGCCTCTTATCCAAAAATGTATGGTTTCTTATGTGTACAATGTTCTCCAGTTTTCTACATACTGAACACTGCACATAAAGCTGACAAAATGAGAATAAAACCCAAAGAAAGAAATTCAAAGAAATAGTATCCTGAAAAAAGTTGTTCTCTCATCAGATGACTTGTCCATTTTAATGTAAAGAGTCCAAGAAGGCCATTATCTTTTGACAAGTTGTAAGCAAACGTTGGCTTCTTCCTTCTCTCCATCTTTTAATTGCATTCTTTGTCATTTTGGTACACCCATGCATTTTTTATCGTTTTGGTACACCAATGCGTTCTTTGTCAAGTTGGTACACTCATGCATTCTTTGTTATTTTGTTACACCCATGCATTTTTTGTCATTGTGGTACATCCATGCATTCTTTGCTATTTTGGTACACCCATACATTCTTTGTAATTTTGGTACACCCATTTATTCTTTGTTGTTTTGGTACACCAATGCATTCTTTGTCATTTTAATACACCCATGCATACTTTGTCATTTTAGCACACCCGTGCATTCTTTGTCATTTTGGTACACCTATGCATTCTTTGTCAATTTGGTACACACATCCATTCTTTGTCGTTTTGGTACACCAATACATTCTTTGTCGTTATGGTACACCAATGCATTCTTTGTCATTTTCGTATACCCATGTATTTTTTCTCATTTTGGTACACCCATGTATTCTTTGTCGTTTTAGTACACCAATGCATGCTTTGTCATTTTGGTACACTTGTGCATTCTTTGTTATTTTGGTACACCCATGCATTCTTTGTCAATTTGGTCCACACATGCATTTTTTGTCATTTTGTTACACCAATGCATTCTTTGTCATTTTGTTATACCCATGCATTCTTTGTCATTTTGGTATACCCATGCATTCTTTGTCATTTTGGTACACCAATGCATTCTTTGTCCTTTTGGTATACCCATGCATTCTTTGTCGTTTTAATACTTTTGGGGGATGGAGATAGGAATAAACAACTAAGTATGGGGCCTTGGCGATAGAACCCCATGGGATGAAGTCCGCGAAAGCTACTGAATATTAGCCGTTTCCAGTGCTTAATTTAAACGATCAAACAATTAGGAAAAGTAAATATGAAAATGTTCTGGTTGTTTTGAGTTCCTATGTGGGGTGGGGAGGGAATTAGTTCTTTCCCACCCAAATCTTCCCCATGTAACCATCATGCTTATTTGTGACAGTCTTTGTGTACATTAAAGTTTGCAAGTGTAAATATAGAATTCTTGTAAAATCTTTACAAAATTGATCCACTTTTTTAAAATCCCGTAGCATATTACTATTCAGTGTTTTTTTTATATCTGTCAACAATTTGTTTAGAGAAATTGTGAATATTAAATCTATAACTATGATATTTATCTAAACTAATCAAGAAATTACATTAATATTGAATTATTCACTTCCTAAAATATATTTTTTTAAAACAAATAAACAATATTTGTGTAACAAGGCATAACATGATCTATATAATGGTATCAAGCAAAATTGCAAACACACACACACATACACATACACACACATGTTCCAACGAACATCCATAATTATTTTAATGTCATTTTCCTTAAATTCCAAATATATTTTATACTTTTAAATTTATTGACAAAATTGTGTGTTCACTTAATTTTCCAGCAATCTTTTCACCCATCATATCTTCATGTTTTGAAGAAAAAAAATCTACTCATATTTAGTCATCCTTCAATATGAGAAACTACTAGAATGTCACAGTTAATTCTCTTGTCTTTATTGCTTTACACAAAATCAAAATAAAGTACAATTAAGTTTTGTTTCTCCTTTTGCACTTTGACTGGAAGTGCTGAAAACAATGTATGAATATGGTCAGAACAAACGTTTCTATAACAATAACCTTAACATCTACTTAAAGGTCACCGGCCACAAACCAACATTTTTCTGTTTACATTAGATTTTAATTACATAAGTAAACGTTGTTATACTCGCACAAAAAGAACAAAAATATCGAGTGTAAAGAAGAAATAATAATTTAATTACTCGAAAAGATGTATACAACGCAGTTACTACCCCTTAGCTACGATTTACCACCTATAGAGGACGCCAGCAGGAAATGACGTACATTTATCCCCCACAAGAGGAAGTACATGCTTCTTGTTGTCGAAAAATTTTTTGTTTTATCAACCATGGATAGGGAACATTTAGGTGAAACTACTGAAAACAAATTTCCTATTTAGCCTTATATCGATATGCGTGCGTGACGCACTAGATTGTGTCGCTTTCAAAACTGTTCCATTGATTCAATTTATTTGAAAAATTTCCGTTAATACAATTAAAAAAAGAATTAATGTTGGTTTCTCTATGTCGGCCGACTTTATAAAAAAAAGAAAGAACATCGGCACACCTTAAAGAATCCAAAAGAACCAGACTCGACTTCCTTATGTCGGCCGAAATCACACTTAAAAGATACAAAACGTCAGTTTCCAGGGATGGTTAGCTTTGCAATAAAATAACTTTTGTATTTGATAACCTGTCGGAAAGTTTATGAAAAGATTTTATTGCTCGCTCCAAGTTGTGTTTATTCTATTTGTTTCCCAGATGTGATCATAATTTATGTTTCGAAGACAAATAGTATAAACAACAATAACATGCTTTAATAACACTTTTGTAATACATGCTAGTGAACAGATCACCATTTGCATTCCCAGTGGATGTGTTTTAAAATAATGATTTTTATTTGCGAGATACTGTCGTATAGTTAGCCTGGATACAATACAATCTTAATCAGTTTGAACATTTTAACATCGAGAGAGAATGGCAGGTACCTTCAAGCAATCGGGTGATATTTTCATCTCTTTTGCGATTTTATTATTTGACATACACATTTCATTAAGGACTCATACGCAAACCGGCATCAACAGCAGGGAGGGAGAACCCTACAAATTTTTGCTCGAGTCATTGACTAAAAATAAAGGTTCCTACAGAGGCTGAAAAAAAGGTCAATAACACTAAACCAAAGTCTCTAACTAATTATATTTCCATACGGTTAGGTTAGCTCATTTTTGTTATAATATTATTCAAATTATTTTGTCCTGACTTTGTAAGGCGATTTTGTTTACTTGTGAAGCGACTCAATTTTTGTCCTTCACCCTCCCTGCAGCTCTTGACAGTCAAGTGGAGCTAACCAAAGATTTTATCCAGACCATTCTACGATCATATGTATAAATTAATATATAGAGTTTCGTTTCTTAAGTCAATAATATTGCCATCCTGATTTGTAAGTTTGAAATTCATTCTCAACAATAATGGATTATGTACACGCAGGTAGACTTGATTTATTAGCTCAGTCACAATAAGACACCCTGGGGGTGTTTGAATACTGGACGAGTATAGTATATATCCCTGCTGGGCCTGATTAGACTTAGAGAGGTCGACGTGGTAGCTGCTATTAATTATATCGCATACTAGATTTAGTGCGATGGTGGATGTTATATTAACAATATTAGGCGAGATGTGACGACCTGTTCCATATAGGTCATTATTATATTTGAGAACAGTTGGAAGCGGGATTAATTTTTTCCATGAATTACATGTCCCTTTGAAGTACTCATCGATAAGATCATTAATTGATTTTTTTAAGCTCAGATGAGTCGAATCCGGGAATAATGAATGTTGGTAGCTGTTATGCATTTATTTTAAAATGCTTCATAAATAATCTCGGTACTTTATAATTAATGAAAAAGTTCATAATAGTTTTATTAATAAGATCAAGGTCTGCTGCAACGGCATTTAGATGATGTATCGTTTCGATTATTTGCATTTTCATGTCCTCAGAGTAATGCTGACATATACCAAAAAATAAGTGTCTTAAATTATTATAAGTATTAGAAAATTCAGTCTTTACATCATTCGAATATGTCTTAAAGAAATCTTCATTAATGGGAATATCAAAACCCTTAAAACTTGCACGACTTTCTATATCAGGTATTGTAATATATTTTATTCTGAAATAATTATGACTTCGATCGATTTTTTGTTTTTCTGGTTGTTTTAAAAATATTTGGTTATCTGTTTTAAATTCCTCGATTTTGGGTTCTCTTGAACTTTGATAAACAGGTGCAACTTCAGGTCATCCTAGTACTGATCTAATCGAACTTTGATAAATATCCACAGAATAGTCAGAAGAATGTATTTCAATCACCGACGATAATGTTGGTTCATAAACAGTAATTGCTATTTTCGAATTTTTTTCCGGTTATAGACTTAATTATGCGCTGGAATTCCTCATTAATTTGCTCTATCTGATAACTGCCAGTTGGCATACTAACTACTTGCCAATCGGGAGTCCCATCAGACTTATTTTTATTTGCGAATACTAATGAATTATTTGGTTGTTGTCCACCAAATGGTTTTGATCTAATATTAGGCCAGCTATAATAAACACGTAAGTGAGCTAATGCTATCTCTTTTACTGGAATTGCAGTTGGAAAGTTAACGCTAAATTCAGGATTGGTTAAACTTATCGATATCATAGTAGTTTTTGAAGGAATTATGTTAGTGACGATCTGCTGTAACAACTCTCTCGACTCAATATCCAAACGATGTTCAGGCGCTCACATTATTGTTATTATTATTGTTTAATTCTCCATTTGTTTTATTGTGGTTATTGTCACCAGAATCGTTAGTGATTCTAAATGCTTCATCATAGGTTTTGATTATCATTGCAAACTCCTCATCATATATTTTACCATCGCTGAGATACATGGAAATATATCCAGATAGTTTAGAGTAGGTTGTTATTGCTGTATTTTTTTTAAAGAATAATACTAAGAATACCTGCTATAGTCGTTGAAATTGAAAAATAATTGTTATAATTGCTGGAGCTGTCATTGTTAATGTCGATAATATTAATCCGGATCCAGCAACAATAGCAGAAACTGAGTACACAACTATATCAATGACAACAATACGTCTACGATATTTTTTTACTTTTACTGTGTAATGGTCGATGATATTTTTTAGTTTGGACAGACATTCACATGCTTGATTATATCTGTGACTTTGAACGTCGATAGATGACGTAGTCATTTGGTCCATTATACTATGACATTAAGTAATTAATTGAGTTACAAATTCCAAACACCACCAGTAAGCTTGAGGTAAATTTTTACTCGATGATTCCAGCGTAAACGTTCCTTCAGAATCTTTATCTAACAAAACAGATACAGTTTTAGAAAAATCACCAGTTGATGGAGATATAGTGGATATTTTTAAATTTACACTACTAAGTACGGACATCCTATATATACCAGTGATCTCGTTGTGTTTGTTGGTTTTATTTTCTGGTGTCCACGATCCAATCCCAGATGAAACTGTATACACAATATTTCTTATCTGATTGTGATGATTTTTAATAAGGTTTGGTTTTTTAATGACATCCGGAATTCCACTGATAATATCCTTGAGTTTTGTGTTAATATCAGTAAGTTTTATATCAACATTTGGTGGACTTCCAAAATATTCGTTATTAATTCTGTTTATGTTTCTACGAAAACTAAAAAACGTATTCACGTGACCGGTAAATTCAGCTTCGATTTTGGCTATTCAATTAATTATTGGTTTATCATCGACGTATTTTTTGTAGCAGCATCAAAATCAGATTCTGGTGCTAATATATTTCTAATACCATGATTATTCATATTAAGAAATGCACGCATTATACCACCGTTGGTTAATACGTACTTAGATTCCTGATCGAAAACATATCTTTTTGTTGTAGCATCACTATCTGTAGATGGATATCCAAGATCTGTAATTCTGGTTTTGTTCATAATAACGTCTCCACTAAATACACCGCCAGTCGTCCTGACATAATCGTTAACTGACTTACTGGAATCTTGTATTTTACCCTGATCAGTAAAAGTAACGATATTATCAACAACTGCAGTAGGAATTCGTATAAGTACGTCTGGCAGCTGTATATTACTCGCTTTTAATCGTCCTTGTTTGTCCTGAAAAATAACCACTTCATTTTGATCCACACTTGCAATATTAAATAAATCATCAATCTCATTTCTGAGTTGATCGAGGTTTACATATTTAGATAAATCACCTTGCTGCTGAGCTTTACCACGAGCAGATCTTCCGTAAATATCTACCATTATATTTTACTGATGTCTGTTTAAATATGACAGCATGGTATATTCATGCACGACTTTATTAGGTGGCTTTCCTTGCGGTGCTAGGGATATAGCATTAAGTACATTAAGTACTTCTCGACCACATATTGGTGGATCAGTTAATGTTAGTGTTGGTAATGTAGAATACCAGATTGGAGCAGAATTATTACTGACATAATGAAGAAATTCTTTTGGTGGCGCTAATCCATATGAATCAAAATAAATAATTCCACATGGATCAATCGCATACGCTACCCAGTGAGTACCTGGTCCAGAGTTTTTATCGAGATTAATAATACATGTTTCATTATTGTTCTGCTGTTTTGGTAATTGATCGCGCATAAAAACTTCTTTGAACTTTTTATATTTAGTTTTTTAGCAGCATCGAGTAAATCAAAATTAGACATAGGCGAGATCAGTAAACTATTCCGGGAAGTCTTAGACCTTTTCTGTACCATGAGGGTGGGGTCCCTGGTAATCTAAGACCTTTTCATTTTTTAGATGTTCGTTTTATTCCCTGTCCATTTGCTTTCTTTAATGCCATTCCAGCAGCAGTTCCAGCAGCACCTAACGCAGCTGCTTTCGCAACCTCTGAGGCTGCTGAGGCTATTAATGCTGATATAGCTGCGTGAAGGGGAAATATACCACCCGTTTCAAAAGCATCTTTGATAGCGCCTGCAGAAAGACTAAGTTTGACGCCTTTATTTGATTTTTTTGCTTCATTAAAGTTTTTGAATTGACGGTCGGTCAACGATAATTTATTTGAACCGCTCATCTGTTCCTTTTTCAACGATATTTTTATTCCACAGTTATTGTTTGATGCTGATTGCAGTCTTTTGACCTGACCAGGAGTCGGGGCAACAATAACGTGATTACATGACATTTATATTACTCATGAATGATCTAATTACGTGTTACATATTTTCTACTGGAGCATCAATGACTCTCATTCGTCCACCAGCACCTTCAAGGAGCATTGATTTATCGCTAAGTATAAAATCAATTGCTCTATAATTATCAATAGCTCCTCTTGTTACACTAGCTCGAAAATGTATATCGACTACCGATTGTCTGGTCAAATCTAAATGTTCGAGCGAAAAGTAGTAAATTGGATAAAAAGGTTGTAAAATCTAGTTGTGATATTTGTAATACAGTATCAACATTTTGATCACTTCCCATAAACATCATTAATCGATGATGTACACGTGCTACATGATTTTGATCGAAATTCAGTAATATATCCTCTGATGGTTTTTGATGTCTATTTATCCTTAATGAAACTTCAGAAACACCAAGACTGTCAAATATCATGTGACTACGCATTTGGTCATTTACTCGCGGAGCATCTTTCAATGCAATAAATATATGTCTGAGCGCAGAAACCCCCTGCTGAGAGGCTATTTACCATGTAAATAAACCGTTAATATTACTCTGGATAGCATTTGTGGTCATTGTCAGCCATGATAGTATTGATTTACCCCCTTGACTCATGAAAGATAGTAATCGTTGCTCTTCAGATATTGAGGGACCTAATAATGACATCCATAGTCCAGGTTTTGTAAGACTTACTATACCAGCATCACCGGCGGTTCTCCATATTGCATCATTGACTGTAGCCTTTCGTACTAGTACAACTGTATGTTTGGCTCTGAAAATGACTTTTCTGACATATCTACAGAATCCAAATATATGTGATAGTGGAATTGCACATCAAAACACTCTTCTATTTCCTTTTAACATCGCTCGACGTGATCCAAATCCTAAGCTGAAATCTGGATCTACATTAATAATCATATTTTGTACATCCGCATTAGTATTTCTCGCAAAATTTCTTGGTCGTCCTATTTCATATTGTTGGTGCTCTTGAGAATTAGAAGTATCTATTACAAACATAAATGATGGACCAGCTGATCTTGAATAATCGTCATTGTATCTTGCAAGACCAAGTATTGTTGTATCAACGTCAACATCTTTCTGAATTGATTCAATATTTTTTCCGTCAATCATATGCGAAGCGCTATCAAACAACGCCATTATACCATTATTAACAAAACCAACACTCAAATTAGCGTCGTATTCAGTATTATTTGCTTTTAATATCTCACCTTCGACTTCAATAAATGCTTCGCAGGGTATGAAATATCTACTTGTATCATGAACCTGAAGTTCAATCCTTCCACGCTGATTTGGAATTCGTGTGTCGTAAGAATAATACTGATAATCGCGCACAGACTCATCTTTAAGAACTGGTGCGTCCATGTCAAATGCAAGAATCACTGATACGTTTAAACATATTTATTATAATTATTATCGTCTAAAATGAAGACCACTTCGGGAAGTAAGACCACTTCCTGCTAATGAGACTCGCGGTTATATTTTTCTCTTTTTCTGATAAATGTATATCGACCAACTCTGCTGGTTTTTGATTAGCAACTTTATTTATTTTTTTTACTAATATTTGCGGGCATTAATTCAGTGCTATGTAAATTTACAGGCTGAGGTCAGACCGCTTGAGGCCTACGTATTAATTGTGCTAGTCTATCTTTAATCGCCGAGAATGCTTTTCTAGCAACATTACCAACAGTACCTATACCTTTTTAACGAACAACATCAATAGCTTTCATTCCTAGCTGCTTTGCAATTGGGATTGCTTTTGAGGCTATTCTTCTAAATAAACCCTGTCCAATATCACCTAACCCATCTCAGTAGGTTGCCCTGTAAATCGGTATTCGAGAGTAAATTGCCCTGACCATGGTAGGTCCACGTTGAGTACTATGTACTATCATTTTATTTTATAGTCATTATATTTAATTACATACTTACTTCAGTGACCTAGTCGCTATAAATATCATCGGCAATTTCATTAATGAGAGTCTGATATTCATTAATATCCATTATACCGCCTGCAAATAATCTTTCACAAATATCTGCTGCTTCATTAATCATTTTTGGGGAATTATTACCAGCTCGTTTTCCTTCAATCAGAATTTCTAGTCGTTCAACGTCGGAGAGGACACTATTTGGGCATGGAGTAATAAGACCACTTCCCTGTGTGGTAAGACCACTTCCAGTAGAGGGACCTTGTTCATTTTTCTTTGCAGCTTTTGTAGCTTTATCTTTTTCTGTCATCCTCTTTATCATTTTAGTTTTTTTTCGGAATGTAACCTCTCTCTCTCTTTCTCTCGCTCTCTCTCCCTCTCTCTCTCACTCTCTCTCTCTCTCTCTCTCTCTCTCTCTCTCTCTCTCTCTCTCTCTCTCTCTCTCTCTCTCTCTCTCTCTCTCTCTCTCTCTCTCTCTCTCTCTCTCTCCGCCTCTTCGACAAATTCTGCTAATCCCCTTGGTCTTCTTTTCGGTTTCTCCGATGGTAGTTTTCGTGGAATTGATAGTGGTTGTTGTATTTTCTTCTCTCTATCTATCTCTGCAATCTCTCTCTGCATAGCTACTTCTTCTGCTCCTCGTCTTTTTGCTTCTTCCTCTGGTGATGATGATAATGGTGGTGGTAGTTCCAATATTGTTTGATGGTTTAGCTGTGATTCTGGTGTTGTTTCAGGAACTGGCTGTGTACTTTTTGTAAATTTTCGTTTTGGTCTTGCTGCTTCTCCTTCTATTGCTTTTTTTCCTCTCTTCTTGTTTTGTCTTCTTTCTTCTTTTTGTCTTTTTTCTTCTTTTTTGTCTTCTTTCTTCTTGTTTTTCTCTTGCTTTTTCTTCTATTGCTTTTTTCCTCTCCATTTTTTTGTCTTCTTTCTTCTTGTTTTTCTCTTGCTTCCTCTCTTCTTAATTGGGTTAATTCATTAATTAAATTATCATATTTATTATATAATGGATCATCAGATTTAATTTTTTTCAGTATCCATGCGTATACGATATAATGCTCTTTGCCATTGTTCACGGGTTTTAATATCATTAACATATTCAGGTTTCATTAATTTATCTCGCCAAGAAAAGCCGTCCACAGCAAATTCAGCAAGTTGTTTTTAGTTTTTAATACTAATTACTTTAACAGTTTCTTCATCAAATTTATTTATTAATTCAGCAGTACTAATAAATTTAATACTCCCTTGTTTAGGGGTTGGACTTTTAGCGCCTTCAAGTATTTGTTGTATTGGTTTAGCGGCAGCTATTTCGGCAGGAAGTTCTCTAAGAATATTTTTTGTTTCTTTAGTTCTTTCTGCTATTTTATCTAATGCAAGTTGAATATCCTTAGTTGTCTCAGTTATAAGTTTAAATAATTGTCTAGTATCTTCATCAAACTCAACTTGAGTTTCCTGTCTTTGTTGTATTTGATCCTTAACTAAATCACGAACTGGTAGATATTTTTTAATTGCTTCTAATCGTTCTTTAGCTAATTTAGTTGAATGGTGCTCTTCAATATTCATTATTTGTAATATTTATAGCAGATATTTAATTAAAATACTAGTAAACAAAGCGCGATAACTACTGCTCTGAATCTATATTGAGCAATAGATAATTATTTTCCTTTGTACATGAATATAATATATTTTCGATATCTGATACGGACAAAATACATCATTTTCAGATAATTATTACCTAATTATCTGTTATTCACAAACAATTAGGTGTTAGTAAACAGCAAAACTGCAACACGGAGAGAGACTGGTATATATATTTGTCTCTATAGCCTAAAATTCCGATAAGTAAGGCTTTACTTACTTTACGCGTTGGTATTTAGGCCAAAAGTTATTTATATCTTTGTAAACATCCTCTAACGGACGACAACTCCAATGCAGAAAATACTCAGTGTGATATAAGTATAACATATTTTTGTATTATGTTTGAGAATTAAATCAAATTCATGCTACAATTTTATAATAATTATAATTTGTATTCAGTATCTACTGCTTGTACATAATTTCTCTGTGTATTAACACATTTTACTTTCGAAACTGGCTGGATACAGGGGAATAGTGTCTATACTTGGCTACTTTGGTATGTTTAAGTTACGTATATATTAACTATTTGAACAGAAGAATGTAAGACAGGACCATAGTGTAGTGGGTAATCAAAAGGCTGTGGTACTTAAGTGAAACACTGCGTCGGTTCAAATCCACGTGACAGCCCAGGATGGCGGCGATTGGCGATTTAATGCTAATTTTTCTTTTTAAATGGGGACGAAGTCCAGAAAGATTAAATACACTCACCTGCCATACACCAAGTGGCGTGGTACATTTTTGTATCACTCACAGGGTTTATGTTAGGGTGAGTGTATTTAATCTGCTGGATGTAGGTATTCTCCGTTAGGATAAGTTTATGTTTGCGCCGTCCACAAAAATAAAAAATCATGCAAATCTGTATATATACTCATGTTCATACAATCGTTATCATATTCATCTGTATATTCAGGCTCATACAATCCTTATATGTAACCTCTGATCCTGAAAAGATATTATTGAACATCTTAAAGGATCACATGGGGTTTGTGCTGTCTACAAAAATTAAAATCATATTCATTTGTATATATAATCATAAGCATCTGCATACAATCATAAGAATCTGTATATAATCATAAGCATCTGTATATAATCATATATCATCCTCAAAACAGTCCCCACTGACCTTCTGAGCCTGCTAGAGTGTTGTTTGACAATCCAAGGGTTCAAACAGGGTCATGAGGACTACAATTTTACAACTCGAATATTATTTTTTATTATATAATTATAATGATGGAGGAATTATCAGTAATTGAACCATCTGCTACTAGATTTGATCATGACAGACTACCAGAATACAAATTTAGTTTTCGATGAAAAACCTAGCTTTAACAAATGCAGATATAACCAAACGTATCCGTGAGGCTCAGATGGAATTTCGTGAAGACGGTGCTTTTTATGTGTGGTCAACTTTTAGAGTTGAAAATATCATTAAATGATGAACGACAGACGGGGGAAAAGTAATTATTAACCACCTTGATAATCAAAAGTATCTTATTTTAATAAAATTTATTATGGAAACAGACGATAATATTTGGATATTTCGTGATAAAAGGGACCCCGTTTATATACAGTCTGGAAATAATAAAACGATATTATTAAGTAACAAATCCAAACCTGGAATACTGACTGGTATTGATAGACCGTATTTTGAGTGAGGGTGTCCAGTTACTGCTGTGGTATATGGATTGGTTTTACTAGATAATAAACCTAATATTGCGGATCTCGAATCTATGATATTGCCAGAGTCAAGAATAAACTGTGTTGCGGGGCGCATTACTAAACATTTTACAAATGCGATGCGTGGCAATGGCTTAACAGATTTAAGACGTAAAAAAAATATGTGAATGGACAGAGACCGTTAAAGATTCTGGTGCATCTATTAAGGATGTTGCTAAGCTAGAAAAGTCATTAAGATTTCCAATAACTGTAAAATTGTTAACAGGAGAGATATTGTACAAACCAAAATATATAAAAAATGGAAACCCTATAACAATTATTGATCATAATGCATTGCATGAAATGATGCTGTAACAATATTACCACGAGACAGAATGATTAATTTTATTGCATGAAATGATGCTGTAACAATATTACCACGAGACAGAATGATTAATTTTATAATGGTCATGTATTTGATTTTATTAAAAATATTAGTAAATGTGACCCTGTATCTGTTTGGTTATTTCAAAGTTCGGAACACGATTACGATCAGTTTGTACGGCCTAATGGTAATATTTATCGTATAGAATATCTTTATAAAGAAGTGAGAAATCTCTCACTAAAATATACTTTTGACGATGACAAAATCAGACAACTACTGAATAATTGTTTTACCGTACCATCAGTCACGCCCATTTCGCTCAGGAAAAAAATTCATGGAAACCGACAAGATCAGAATTTATTGAGGATATACAAAAAAGTTGCATAGAATATAGACACGGTGGATTATGGAATACTAAATACATTTATAATGATGTTATATCAGTCGATATGGCTGCATGTTATCCTGGAATTTTCTTGGATATGGTGAAGTGTTCTAAATATTTTAACAGATTCGGACACCCTAAATATGACATGGCCAGTGTTTCAATAAATGGACCCTTACCAGATTTTGACTTAACTGGATTTGCAGATATAGAATCATTTGAGTTCGCAAAAGATCTCCATCTGATTACTTATAATTGGTTTGGTAAACACTTTTCATAAACATGTTGGGCACCAATAGTGTTATTAAGATCTATGCTTGATGCTGGAGTATTAGTATCGTTAAAGATAAATGAAGCGATTATATCCTATAGTCCACAAAAGGAAGAGTTTGGTTACCAGAACCGGACCGATTTAATATAGAAGATGCCAGGAAAGAATTTCCTGATCTTGCCGAAGATGACATTATAAAGATTACTAATGATATACGTAAATGCAGAGACGAGCACGATGAGAAGCGTGCAAAAGATCTCGGTAGAAAGATAATCGGTAAGTTCACTCAGGGTAGTTCATACAGTCATAAACGACACTGTATAAGATTGATTATGGACGATACTGAGTTAGATTTTATAATCGCTGATACAATCGAGAAAAACACATGTATAAGCCGAAATAATGCTTATTTATCGGATGGGACCAAACTAGGTACTATTGTGAGCTATATTGATGGCGACTCACAGCAGTTTACTCATTTAAGATCTTCAACGTTAGCCTATGTTTCTATAAATCTACTGTCGATGATAAATAGATTTCCTCGTCAAGCTGTTAGAGTCGCTACGGATTCATTTTATATAAACAAAAAAATAAGGATTTATTAAATCCACTACTCGGTTATGGTGAGTGGGGAACATGGAGGATAAAGCAAGAAAATATACTCAGTTATTCTGAATTTGCTGAAGTTGAAATTAAGAAAATATATTACAGAAATAATAATAAAATACTAGAATCATCTGTGTACGATCTTGTGGCCTAGACATAAGACTGTTTATCTTAATGGGTGTGGAGGGTCAGGTAAAACAACTCGTGTGATTAAATTATTTATGAACAACAATTCAGATATGATCGTTTTGACACCTACACATAAACGCGCAAGAGAGATAAAAGAACGAGAGGTCAAACATGCACGTATCATAGTTTCTTTAGATGGTGTGGAGATACATGGACTCCTGAGCGAATGGGTGAAAAATACATACCTAAGTATATTATATGGGACGAGATAGACACGGTGTCGTTAGAAACACTAAAAACATTCCTTGAATGGTTATTAATAAAATAAACACTGCTGTGATTATGTGTGGTGATCATGGTCAACCACCGCCTTTTGATGGATAGTCTCCACATGAATGGCTAAAGAATAATGTAGATTATTATGAAGAAATACATGATGATCATAGAGCTATTGATGAACCGCTGAAAGAATTTTAAAGATCAATCAGACTACAACCAGATAAAATACAATGTGAGATAATGCGTAAGATAATTCCAGAAACTACCATGAATGATTTTTTTACTTTATGGATACCTACTGATTTGATAGTCTCAAGTAGAAAGATAGCTCGTGATGAATTGCAGAAGAAATTATTTTTGTTACATAAAGAAAAAATGTTCACATCTACCTGTACCATTATGTTATCGCCCAGCAGATACACGACGACAGAATATTGAAGTTAAAATTCCTGGTGGCGGATTACAATATCTGGTAATGAATGACATTATTTTGGTAACTATTAATACATTTGAAGGGGAACTGAATATGGATAAATCACGGTGGACCTTAGGATACGCTATAACGATTAACTCGTCGCAGGGATTAACTATCTCTGATACAAATATCTGGATTGTAGATGACCGGATTGAGTGGTCAATCTTAGTCTATCTTGCAGTATCTCGCGTCAGATGAATAACTCAACTACATAGGGTTATTATAGATTACGTAATAACTGAAGAAATTACTAATGACGATGTAAGAAAGAAAAAATAGTGTCTTATAAACAATATGACAAAAAAAACATGACTTTGATATTGATACTGAATTTATTATAAAACTAAAACAACTACAGAATAATCACTGTGCAAGTTGTGACTCAAGAATCTTATGGCAATATTCGAATAATAATTTGAGACAATTTACCAAAGACAGAATTAATAGTGATCTTGGTCACACACGTGAAAATGTGATGCTGACCTGTCTTGTATGTAATCGACGCAGAGGTGCTAATTTACATAAGTGAAGGTGGCGGTAATTGTGTATCTGTAGGAATTACTTGCAATTGTTCACGCACAAATCCACGTTGATGGGCAGTATAATCTAGTATGTATATAGCAGGTCTTCCTGTGGATCTAACCACGCTAGAAATTGTATATTGGGTCACACTCCAATTAGAGTCAGTAGCTTGTCTTTTGCCACCCTCCAACTCCCCTGGTTCGTATAAATATCTCACAATTACATTACCTAATACTGGTTGTTGACCTCGTTGTCCGTATTCATCGCTACATGGTATATATATATATATATATATATATATATATATATATATATATATATATATATATATATATATATATATATATATATATATATATATTGCATTAGAAGGTTTCATGGAAGTTGCACGAGTAATTTCATTATTTAATGCAGATATCACACTTGGTAACCTTGCAACCCATTCACGAGATCGCTCACCGGACTTAAAGTCAGCAGATATTTCCTTCGCGTATTGATATCCAAATAACCGCTCAGCAAATGTTCGATTAAATCGTTCAACGATTGCTTGACCAGGGTGAATTTCAGTATGCCCTCGTCTAATTGTAACGTTATGTTTTTTCATCAAAGTTAATACTACACTAAAAATTCTTTGCCAGAATCTACTTGTAATAGCTGTGGCCATCGTAGACCGCCACGTTGATAAATTCGCTCAAACGCAGAAACAACTTCAGATGCTGTCTTTGTTGATAATGGTTTTTCCTTATTTATATCTACTTGCAATATCAAGAACAGCCAATGCGTATTTGTACGTGCGTGACTTTCGAGCACGTGTTTTAATAGTATCGTGTGGTAAAAAGAAAATATCGCTTGATGAACTTCGTTAAGAACACTGACATCAAAATGTGCATATTGAATTTTTTTTGGTGGTGGTAAATTAATTTGCCATATTGCCTGTCGTGCTAACCAATTTGCACCAACAGAACGCGAAACTTTTGCTGCTTCAGCAAGTTTAGTGATCGCTGCTTTACCTCTCCAATACCCTCTTGGGATATAATAAATATATTCAATTATAATAATTATACAATTAATTACCAGCCCCTAGCATTATCTTACCTTTCATAGCGGATTTTATTAGAAAACTGGCGAGTTTCTCTCTAACAGATTTATTGGGTATAGAATTTAATGCATGAATCAATTTTACATCTGCAAGATGCCGCTGCTACAAATCTTTACTTTTATAAGCAACGTCGTGAATATGACATGCTTGATCAATTTTATTTACTGGATACTCTCCTGGTCTTGGTTGATCTTGATCATCAAGTCGGATATCAAGTCTAGTTCCAGGACCACAGTAATTATATCCAGGAAGGTGTTTCTCACCAACATACCTAGCCCATGGTAATCCAGGTAATTTTCCTAAAGAAGCAGCAATATCTCCTCCTATCTTTGTTTTCCCTGAGATAAATTTATATTTTTTGTGTACAACAGTTTACACATTTACCTGTTAATGCATGTCGTTTATTTTTCGTTATTATTTTTGTAAATCCAGTGGTGGGTGTTGATGATCTACAGTGAGCACAATATAGACTCATGTTATTAATAATATGGATACAATAATTGATTTTTCGGCGACACGAAAACAGGAACCAGTGAAGCATCATCCAGCACTACCAAATTCGATAAGAGTGATTATAATAGGTCCATCTGGATCAGGTAAAACACATTTATTATTAAATTTAATAATGAGGTGGTTGAGATGGAACAAACGTTACGAAGTACTTAAGGATTTTAACGAAAAAGCAAAATCAGTTAATAAAGACGGTTACGATATTATTGACTTTATCACAGACATAGATGAAGCCCCATCTGTAGATGACTTGGATGGATTAATTAATAATCTCGTAGTATATGATGATGTGATGTTGGACAAACAATCTAATCCAGCTAGAATATTTTCTCGAGGTAGACACAACAATACAGACATGATTTATGTTACACGACGATACATACAAATACCTATGGTGATCAGAGACAATTGTAATATTTTGGTTGTGTTTAATGGAGTAGATAATTATACACTACAGAATATTTATTATACTTGGTGTTCGGAGGACATGGATATGATTAAATTTTTAAAAAAAAGTTTCTAAAGCACAATCTGTTCCATTTGGATTTATAGCGATAAATCTACATGATCCAAGATAAAGATATCGTGTTGGTCTAGATAAAATCTTTGGTTAGATCCCCTTGACTGTCAAGAGCTGCAGGGTGGGTGAAGGAAAACAATTGAGTCACTTTACAAGTAAACAAACTCGCCTTACAAAGTCATGACAAAATAACTTCAATAATAGTATAACAAAGATGAGCTAACCTAACCGTATGGAAATATAATTAGTTAAAGACTTTGGTTTAGTGTTTTTGACCTTTATTTGAGCCTCTGTAAGAACCTTTATTTTTCGTTAATGACTCGTGCAAAAATTTGTAGGGTATATTTATTTCTTTAATAAATTTCGTATGATAAATGATGAGAAAAGAAAGAACAAAATGATAACAATGCAAGGTTAGTTTCTTTCTTTTAATTTTCAAATAAGTGTATATTTATCATTTTTGTAATTTTTAAAATGGAGGGCACAAATACAACAAAACATTCTTTTCTTATTTGTATGGAATAATGGAGCAAATATGATTGACGATAATGTCTAGTAATGACAAGCTTTTAATTTGCGCACACGCTAAAACAACTTGAAAAATAAAAACAATAATATTAACTGTTAAGCGCTTCATGTTGCAGCAACATGGACACAAATGCTCAACATCTCTCTCTCTCTCTCTCTCTCTCTCTCTCTCTCTCTCTCTCTCTCTCTCTCTCTCTCTCTCTCTCTCTCTCGTGTATTTGAGTGTGCATTATATGCAGCAGTGTTACAACGTGCAGCCTAAAATTAAATATATTTGTTTTAATATCTCATGTACACTACCCTTAGAAAAACGTATACCTATTCTGTAGAATATTATCTGTTAAGTTTTATTGTTTAATAATAAATATCATAAGCTGCCTTACCCTTAATCTTGTATGGCATCGTAGGTTTTTTTTATTATTGACATGTACCCAATAATGTCCGTTTCGGACCAAAGTAGTTTTAGTAATCTTGTACGGTTTGTCACACCATCTATTAGTTCAACAAGAAATATTTAATTCAAAAAATGGCATTTGCTAACTAATTACCTAAATAGTAAATTTACTAAAATTATATATATATATATATATATATATATATATATATATATATATATATATATATATATATATATATATATATATATATATATATATATATATATATATATATGTATGTATATATATATATATGTATATGTGTATATATATGTATATATATGTATATGTGTATATATATGTATATATATATATATATATATATATATATATATATATATATATATATATATATATATATATATATATATATATATATAGGTGTGTTGTGTTGAAGAGTAGTAAAAGCAAAGCAGCATGCACCTTTAATATTGTAAAAAAAAATAAAGCTAAAATTTTTCGTCCTTTTGGACATTTTTTAAGTACTAAAGTGGGTCAAAAAAAGAGGACAACGAATATTTACTGCTGATAATACATACGTACAGATAAAACATGTATTTACTGTTAGTATCGAGAGAAGGAATACGACGGGGCAAAGATGGGCACAAATACAAAATGTTACACTATAACAATAAATGCATAGCAATTTGAAATGCTACTTTGTGTGTTTATCTCCAATAAGTAAATAATATATATTTAAGTCAAATAAAATTACAACCTTACAAGGACAAAGATATAATAAACTTAGAATAAAGGAAACAGATGCATGCTATCGTAAAACTTTATTAACAATTAACAGTGGCAGGACAAGGGCATTTTCAAAATGTTGATTGTGCAGCATATAATTTAATTGATCTCCAATTAAGATTTTTCTCCCGCTTTATTTCTACTGCATAATAAATTACCTTTAATAGAAACGCACAAAGAATGTTAAATATGAAATGGTCGTTAAAACATTAATCCTATTACTAAATATATAAATCGTGGACCGAAAGGCTGACAGAACATGTAATGGGCCGAGATCGTTATGTGGACCTAGTACGTTATGTGTTGAGTTGGTTAGGTCGAGTTTGTTATGTGTAGAGTTCGTTAATTAATAGATCGACTCTGCTATGGCCCTATTAGTCTTGTAATCCTTTATGGAAGTGTTACTGTTCTTGTCTCATGACGACCTAAAAGCTTCCGGCAGATGTCTCTAAAGTTGTATCGTAATAAACTATATGCTTTATATTTTTATTTATTTCGTATTGTAAATATGTAATAAACACACTAAATACTTACAATAAATAAAATATTTTAATTTAATAAAATATTTACACTCCATTTTGAGTTACTCAATTTTAATTATAGCTATTTTAACCCGCTGCAAATTTTGAACTTAAATGGAGGACATGCCGTACGAATTTTATGTGACTCAGAATCTTACTGCTTCTTCTTGGAGAGTTATTTGTGGAGAAACTAATTGGTGGTAAAATGGAAGTAAGTAATATCAGTAATATATGAGTAATATATATGAATAGAAAGTCTTTTATTTTGTTTTGTGGGTTTTTTTTAAAGCCCATTAGACCTAAACATTATTGTATTGTATATTCCAATGTAGACCGGCTACAATTTGACACTTGGGTTTAGTAATATTTGAATACTTTGGTCAGATGATATGGAGCGAATTACAAATAAATAGGTGACCTAAAAATATGTCATATTAGGAGAAGAGAAGATAAATAATAACAGGAAAGATTGATTTTGACCGAGGCTTGATATAACCTTGAGGTTTTGAAACCTGGCCAGATGAATTAGTCCACTAGTGTTCACCGCCAATAACGAATCAGATATCGGCATATTACGTAATCGGCCTATCGTTGGGTCAGTTATTCACATGATAGTACTTCGTATAAATGCTCTTTATCAACATACAATTCACGTATTTATATATTTTTTTTAAAAAAAATAGTATTCGCACACTTTCCCGTTTGTTTATACCAAACCCACCAGTTTAAAAAAAAAAACAAACATAAAAAAACAAGCAACAAATGGCATCAAGGATATAGCAAAAGCACATAACTTAGTCATTCCCTTTCTTGGTTTAAAATTTCTAAACTGATTGTTAACAGGCGGTCCCAAACACCGTTAACTTGGCATTTCGAATCAATCGGGAGCTACTTTTGTAATATGACCTCAATATTTGTATGTGGGTCTATGTTTTGAAGCAACAAATGTGATGCAATTCACCATCATTGATAATTGCAACAATTCCATAAAGTTTGGAGTTACACCTTTCAGAGCACATGCATACAAGAGTTTCTCTTTTTTAATTGTTCATCTTGTTTTAGAAATATTAAAATTATTAAAACTAGACCTTGCAAATATTGGATACAGAGAACACATTTTTTACATGAATGGACTGGTCTAGACACCAGAAAAGGACATTTAGCCATCTGTATGCTTATTTACATTAAGAGTTTCCATTTAATTTGACATGCAAACAAGTTGAGTGGTGACAATAAGTTTAGAAATGATAAATTAAGTAATGAAATGACTAAGTTTTTTATATCCTTGATGCTTTTCAATTTTAAAATTGGTAGTGGGTACAAACGAATGGGAGAGTATGTAAATACAAAAAACTTGATAAGTTTCTTTATGTCTAAGGCATCTGTTTATGATTTTAAGTATCCAGTTAAATTTAATATTCTTGCTTTAAAATTGATACAGATTGCTGGATGACTAATTCTTGCCAAAGTTTAAAGCAAAAGAGTATTTTTTTTTGCCATATTTATTAGTTCTGATTTATGAAACATTTACTAGGTGATAATCCATTCTGAACTGGTAAGTGTGAATAATTTTGTTTTATATTTTTTTTAAAATACTGCATTTACCAGAATTTCAATCAATAATTTATACAAGTTATTCTGATGTATAGTGTGAAGAAAAAATGGATTTATGACACCAAAATGATGCAGGTTAAGGATGTATCAATCAATTTATTACATGTAAATGGAGACAAAAGGCTTGCAGTCTATTTGATCAGAGGCTGAATTTGAAGTGCATTTTAAAATAGTTTTGCCTATACAGTAGATTTATACAAATAGTCATCATTGGGCACAAGATATTGCAACTGTCATTATGAAGGAAATTTGGGCACCATAAATTATTGTCATATACTTGTATTATAGTCTCAGTGTTGTCATAAGATTAAGGAATCACAAACAATTTAATAATATGCTGCTTTAGAGTCCGAAATCTGGAATACTCAATGTGGTGGTCACTACCCATTTTTGCATTGAAAAGATTATTTAATGGAAAGAGGGCACATTATAATATCTCTTCTTTTTTTAAATTTGTATTTTAAATGCCTATTTACAAATTGGAGGTCATTCTTTCTCTCACAATTAATAATTTAATTAGTAAATAACTTGTTTATATTAAATATTTATTAATCAATAACAACAAGTGTTATGAAGCTGTTCATGAACAAAGGTGAGGATGACATAAAGAACTACAAACCTTGGGGAGAACTTGACATTGATAGTATGGTCTGACCATGACAATAATGATTTTTTAATTCTGTTTGTTTGGACTGATTCTGTAATGGATTAACTTTGGAGTGTTCTGAGTACATTATCGACTGAGATATCCAGTCACTGGCCAGAATGAAACATTCACTTCTTGACATACAAGTGACATTGAAATTTTATGCATATAATGGATATCATGAAGAATTAAGCAACGGTTATCTGTGTTGTATTATATAGCGTACATGAAGCTATGTCAAGCTTTCCCATGTATCTGTTGTCTGAACCATGACTCAAACCCATATTGACAGAGGTGATACCTGCATGAAATTGAAAGGAATATGATTTATATTCTTAGAAATTGTGAGTGTAACATTTGGCATATCTTTAATTGGCAGACACAGTTGATGAAACTACAGCTTTGGTAAATATTTACCCAGAACATGCCATTTGGATTGCTGGTCACATGACAATTGCTTGCTAAGCTAAATTTGATTGGCACACATTGTGCAAGCATTATGTCATACTTTGAAGTTGCATCAAGGAAGTTTTACAAATGCAAGTTTAGAAAATACACATTACCAATAAACCACAAGTGGCTGATTACCAGCATGGTTCTTCTTTGGATGACAATTTTGTTCAGCAAATACAGTAGAACTTTGATTATCTGTCAGTGGACTGAGACCATGATGGATATGAGAATAGATGGATAAAAGAATATGTACATTAAAAGTATTATACAGTAGAGTGGGTCATCAAAAACTCATAATGTCTACATATGTACATTTACCTGTTTTTGATATTTTGACATACAGTGTCCTGATGGTTAACAAAGACTGACAGTTAATTGGGTGCCAGATAAACAGATTTCAACTGTATTAACTTATAATAGTTATGATGACAATTTTTAATGTTATGAACTTTATCAGGTTAATGGAGTTGGGAAATATGTTAACAAAGATACCAGTGGCTGATTTTGAGTGCGAAAATAGTGTTAAATATGAGTTTGATGTTCATGTTGGATGGATAAAAGTAGATGGCATGCTGGTCAATTACCCTTTCAGCAAATGTAGACAAGGCAAAATACCACACCAAATTAAAAAACAATTTAAAAATAAAATGCAATTATCATTTCTTTTCTCAAACAATAAAGCCCTGTCAAATCATGTTTTACAAACCTATATTTCCCTATTGGGGTTAAGATAAATAAATAAGAATGACAAAAAGTTTAAATTAAGAAGTAAAAATATTTTTTTGATCAAAACAACACTGGTGGTACATCGTCAGCAACTGAATATGCTGATGGAATTAAATGAAGCAGCCTTTAATGTCCTATAATTTTGAATACAGATTGCTGACAACTGTATGAGAATGACATAGAAATAGATGCTAAGTATATTTTGTAATCTGCATACTGGAAATCAGTAAATCACATAAAAGAAAACTTCTTACCACTGACAGACCTTCTAAAGATCAAAAGATCTTCAAGTTAATATGTATATCAGTAATGTATCATATGCTTTGTATCATGAATCATATGGACACGTGGCACAGTTGTATCATTTAACCTTGAACAGGTTACTTTAATGTGTGATTTAAGTATTTTAATGGTTATTTAAAAACCATCTTCATGTGAAATTTCACTGTTTCTTCAGGTCTTGTCTGACTCTCTGTAATATTAAGGTTACACTTGGTGTGTCATGCAGTGAAATATGTTGCATTCAGTTCTGATTGGTGATTATTGTTCAAGTCACAAATCATAACTAACTGCAACTTAGTCAATGCATGATGCACCAGATGCATTACATCCAAATTTGATCCAACTTGATACAATGCAACAGAGAAAACTAGCTTTTAAAATACTTAAATTGATAAATCATTCATGGGGATCAAGACAGTAATGTCTTCTATTACAGTACATCATCAGCAACTGAATATGCTGATGGGATTAAAAGATTGGCATAGAATCAACCGGAGGGGGGAAATTAAAAACTGCATGAATTATATTCATTTTGTTAATTTGTAGAAGGGGAATGGATGTTGTCAGTAATTTTCATTTTCACTCACATTAACAATGCATCAGCATGAAATAAAATGGGAAAGATTTGGTTGTTTGTCATATCTGCTTACACACTCATACTTATTCTAGATAGGATTGTCCTTGCATGAGGAATTGACACTATTCATTTTGTTTTGAAGATAACACCATAATGCCTTCCAAAATTGAAACTAGTATTAGAATTATTTTAAAGTATTCATATAGTGCAAAATGAAGGGCCTCATGACCAGGATTAGTTCTGCAATTGATGAAAAATGGCCTAATTAAACGTTGAATTAAAATCACTGATACATAACAGGTAATCTGTAAGTATTTATGTAAAACATCTTGTCATAGATGAGAGTGGCATATCAAGAAGATGATAAGTCTATATTGTTTCACCCTATTTATTATATATCCCATTTTTTATGCATTGTATATAATTTTTAACTATAAATGGAATTCAAAATGAATTTCTTATGAAAGTTTGCATTAAAAAATGGCAATGAGAGGATATCAGAGAAGACAGTTAAGTAGTTCAAATCTAGGTGTATGATAAAAAATATGGATTGAACAGTTGTATAAAAAGGCCAGATCAGTATATTAGATTAAATAAATATGTAATAAAATCCTATATTACATGTATTTGTACATGTATTACTACAACATACAGTCTGCATACTGAAGTTTCAGTCCTAGAACATTACATGAGGATCACAGCATAAACTAAACTAGAAAAAAAGACCCAAAAATTGAGCATTTTATTTGAACATTCAAGTTGTGTGTTTATGTGATTTAGATTTTTAACGTAGCTTTAACAATTTTTCAGTCAGATGAGATCACTACAATGTCTACAGTATGGCAGTTTATTGTAATGTCTAGCACTGTGGCCTTAGTCACATTATCCTGACACCAGGCCGACCAGTCCTAGCACTAACCTTTTAATGCTGATCGCCAAGTGAGGCAGCTGATGGTGTCATTTTTTAAAGTCTTTGGTATGACTCAGCCGGGGTTCAAACCCACAGCCTCCCACATCTGAGGTCGATGCTCTAACCACTAGGCCACTCCAGAAGTTCATTCAAGTTTATATTTGAATATGTCACTACAGATTTTAAAGAATAATCCACAGATAAGACAAAAGCAACAACTTGCAAGTTTTTCAGTGTATGATTTTAAGGAGTTGTCCCCAGTGTGTGATTTCAATAACAAATTGAACTAAACCTACACATAGATGATGCTGTGATGTTGGATCCTTTGCTGTATAGTAATTGGCTGAATTAGTTAATCTGTTAATTTAATTTGTGTTATCGTGCCAATGGATAATAAAATTTTCAACAGTTGTCATAAACAATCCAGCTTAGCTGCTGGGTAAACACTTATTCAGTTTCTCACAGAATTGATGGCTGCTAGTGCAGTGACAGCTAACTCTCTCATATTTGAATAGAGTTGTTGTAGCGTTTAATGCCATTCAGCACAAGATAGGCTATACCACCAACCCATAAGCTACTTATTTGAATAGAGGAGGGCATGTTATAATTATAACAACTGGAGATTGCAACAAAATTAAAAAATAAAAGCAAAATTTAATTTTGCTTGACAATGTTACTTATATTGGTTTTTACTTTTCACAATGTTGCCAGCAGCAAGCATTATCTATGATTTCTGTTGATTAATACTTTGTCATGTATTGTGTTATTGTGAAAATATTTCTGTTAAAGATGGACTTACAAAATGTATGATTTCTGATTATGAAGAATATGCACTTTTGCTATGTTCTGTTTGGGCATTAAAAGTATGGATTATTACAGTCTGTGTAAAATTCCAAAATAATATTTACATTATTAATGGAGCAAGAAGAATTTGTAAAGCATCCCATCATAAACAAATTATGAGGCAACTTGTGATGGTATCATCAGAAATTGTAAACTAAAAATTCCAGTCAGTTCGATTGATAATGCTGGTTATCTTAGATTTACTGTTTGGATAAAATATATCTTTGTCATAAATTTATCTGTGAATGTTTTCATGGACTGAACCAGAAAGGTTTTGTGATTGATCATATTAATGGATAAAAACTTAATAATTCTTTCAATAATTTGCATGCTTTTACACAGATTCAGAATTGTAAATTTGGTGGTACTGGCAGCAATAAAAATAAAAACAATTCAAGACTGGTTTTATATGTGATTGTGGAGACAGGGAAATAAACAGAATTTCCATTGATGTATGCAGCTGGCAAATATTTTGACGTTTTCCCACCTTCTGTACAAGGTGTTGCAGGGAAAATATACAGATCAGTATTTTGAAAGAAATACAAACAAGGAATAATGTTACAGTATTATACACCACAAGAACTGACTTTTTAATAGGTAAGGGAGATAAGTATGCAGGGACTAAACAAAACAGCAACTCGACTTAGCTTTGAGATAATTCCTATGCCATGCTTGTTGCAAAGCTCAGTCAGTCAGTGGATGAAAGCGTGAATATATCGTTTTGATTTTCAGTATGTCTTTGTGTGTGTGTGTGTGTGTGTGTGTGTGTGTGTGTGTGTGTGTGTGTGTGTGTGTGTGTGTGTGTGTGTGTGTGTGTGTGTGTGATTCCCATATTCCCAGGAAAGTAAATGTGAGTTTGAGATGAAGTATTTGTAAGAGTCTGATTTTTTTGTATGTTTACGGTATTCACATGTTCCCAGTAAGGAAAATTTGAGTTCCATTGCAGAACAACTTTGGTGTGTGTGTGTGTGTGTGGGGTTTCGTTCATTTGACCGACTACAGAGTGCGCTGTTTTTTAAATCTGGCTGACATAATTATCATCACTTACACATGTACAGGTATATAGTTACTGGGGCCTAAAGCCCCATACACACGGGTATAATACCACCGCAGTGATTCAGTAGACGGGCTGAACTTAAATATGACGGCGGTATATGTCTGCAGCGTGGAAGGGAATTTCCCGCTGGGCTTTCCTAATATGTGTAATTTTATATACGAGTTCCAAACATGTATTAAAAAACAAAACATGGATTATAGCTAAATTGGGAAGATCACATAGACAAATTGAATGTCTGTTTGAATCTCCACAGACGTCAAACAATTATTTTTTGTCTTTCTATATAAGTAGGAGGACAGCAGGGACTAGTTGAAGATAGTGTAAATATAGTCTGAAATTGAACGTGGTATTATGTTGCCGATCTCTGCTAATTGCCTGACTAGACCTAATAATTCCTCGTAGATCGGATCACTCAGATCTCCCTCTGGACTTGCTAGAATGTCGTTTGGCAACCTAGGAGTTCACTGGGGGATGTGCCCGCGCTTAAATCAGCACTGATCAATATTTGAAACAAAAATGCATGTTTGACGTAAAATAATATATGAGCAATATCAGCTTACGTTAGCAGATGTCTGTATATAAATAAAGTATATACTCCATGGAAATACTACCAAGGAGCTTCACCCAGGTCTAGCTATCTCCTTTTTCTGCTCATTTGACAAAAATTTTATCCCCATATATATATATATATATATATATATATATATATATATATATATATATATATATATATATATATATATATATATATAACAAGTTAATTAGAAAAACTATTTCTTTTAGGAGTCTCACGATGACGCTGAAGTTTTACGAATGCACATAGACACGTATCGTGAAAAATTCTCTCAAATCAAGCAAGAATCCGCGCTGGTCTGTAAGTTTGAAATATATCCATGACAACAGCGCATTATGGCATTGTAGGTAAACTGGATTAATAGGTTCAAGCACAATAAAAAAAAAACAGCGTGGTCGAGGGGGGGGGGAGATTGAGGCGTAAATGTTTATAAAATGTATCCCTGCTGAGCCTAACATAAAATACTGACTGTGATCGTTGATGTAATATTGACAACACCTGATGAAATATGACGACTTCCCTTATGGATCAGTATTTGTTTTTGAGGATGTTTGCCGGTGGGGATATTTTTCTCTATGATTCTAGTATCACTGGAAAATATTCATCGACGATATCATTGACTGCTTTTGTCAACTCGTCTTTAAATCCGTGTAATACAATTCTCGGTAAATCTTTTGTAATCGCTTAGTGTCTTTAAAAAATAGCTGATTGAGTGTTATCATTTTAGGGTGTGTAGAAAATCAAGAATTTATTATTATTGGCAATCACTGTTTCGATGATTTTATTGATCAACTTGAGGTTTGATGCAACTTTGTTTAGATGTATGGTTTAAATGATCTGTTGCTTTATATCATCATTGTAATATTGTGCGACGCTGGAAAATAAATTTTGTAATTTGCTGCTTACTTGTTGGTGTTCAGACAATGTCGTCGGAAAATATTTTCAAATCTTCATCGTTGAGGATCTATTTTTCAACATCAAATATAATTATGGGGAAGTATAATTTAGTAAGCTTTGTAACATCAGACGCAGTGAAAGTAAGTACTTTATCAACCATTATAGCATTATCCCTCCCCACACCCAACCTGCATGGATATTCTTTTCGATAATTGGTAAGTTTTAAAAATATTCGTTCATCAGAAACATTATCACCGCGTTGAGGCTGCAGCCATCCTAACACAGTTTGAATGGACGACTGATATATATATATATATATATATATATATATATATATATATATATATATATATATATATATATATATATATATATATATATATATATATATATATATATTGACTTTGTAGTCAGGCGTCGATATTTCTATCGCGGCTGATAATTTTGGCTAATGAACCGTAATAACGATTTTGGATTCTTTTTTCTGTGATAGATTTGATTCTGCGCTGAATCTAATCGTTGATTTGTTCGATCTGATAACTGCACGTAGGTATACTCAACATTCCAGTCTGGTGTTGTGCTAGTGCTATTTCATTGTCTGGTATTGACGTTGGAAAGATAACATCAAATTCGGGATTGGTTGAGTTTGCTGATATCGTGGTTTTTGGAGGAGTTTTTATTAGCGACGATCTGTTGTAATAATTCTTGCGACATTATTATTTTTTAAATCGGAGGTCTGATATCGTTTTTCGTAGAACCTGCCCTGTCTCCTGACACAGTCAGGGCTTAATGGTTAACTTAATCGTTTTTGTGAATTTCTGATCTTATGTTATATCCATCGTTGAGATCTAATGATATCAACGAACATAATTTCGTGTATGCTAGCGTAGCCGTATACGACTTTATTGTATGTTTGTGTAATTTATCAAATGCACACAGGAATTTTTTGCAATGATATTAAGAATAGCAGCACCACCGGTTACAATTTAAACACCAATTTCTATACTTTACTATCACGTATTTGGCTGATAATGCGCCCATGACCGTTACTGTTCCAGCGATGACCGCAAACGCAGAATATACAATTATTTTTTTGTTGTGTTATTGTATACTTGTCGATGATATTCTTTCAGTTGGGTATACCATGAACACGCTTATCTGAAACGTTGAACGTATATTGGGGAGTTCGTTAAATAAATTGCTAAATTTTAAGTAGGTGGTAGTTTAGCGACTAATTCAAGGCACCAATTGTACAACATGACGAAGAAAATTCTGGTTTTACCACAAGTATTCCATTGTCGTTTTGATCCAATATCACTAACATAGATCTAGAGGATCCACTAACTGGATAATGCCGTGAAATTGTAGTAGATATTGTAAATGTCGTATTGCCGAGTATTGAAAATCTGTATATGCCGGTAATATCAGCGCGATGTTTTATAAATCTATTTTGAGTGGTGACCATAGTGCTGATATAGATGCTACTGTATATACTTCACACTTTACTGTCTTTAAAAAAAAATTACGTCAGAGAGTTTAATGTCGATGACTGCTGGACTTTCAAAAAATTAAGTCGTTACTATATTTGTGTCTCTACGAAAATTTACCAACGCGGCTACATAAGTAGCATATTCTTATCTAAATGTGGTCATTCCATCATTGATTGTCATTAACGAGGTCATCGTTGAGATGTTGCTATTGTCGACGTATTTCTTAGTTGAAGCGTTATCGTTTGATTCGATGAAAGCTTTCCAGTAGCTTCTCGTGGGTCGATGGTTTTTTCCGGTGATTTCCCGATTTCTTCCTCCACCATAAATACTGGCCGCCATGAAAAATGTGTGCTGAAAAATGGCATTAAGCCCAACAACAACAACAACAAAACGTTTGATTCTGGTCCTGCAAGACCAGTATTATTATTATTATTATTATTATTATTATTATTATTATTATTATTATTATTATTATTATTATTATTATTATTAATTTTATTATTAGCCATGTTGAGAGAACCAGCCATTATATTCTGGCGGATAGTAAACGATCATTGATCTCAGTTCTGATCGTGTTATTTTTACTGTCTATGTATCTTGTTGCCACATTATCGTCTGATTTTGGTTCTTTCATTGGCCATGTTGAGATCGCTATTCATAATATCTCCAGTTCTTCTGACGCGTCCAGTAAACTCTCCCTTGAGTGTTAAAATTGATTCATCTGAGATTATAATTTTACCGTTTTCAGCAAACATTACTAACTTATCTTCGGTCGTTCCTGGAACCCGCATAATAATATCTGTCAACACGATGTTGCTCGTCTTTAACCGTCCTTGTTTATCCTGAAAAACAACAACTTCACTTTGGTCCACATGATACCAGTTTCCTTGATATTTGGTTCTGATGGCAATTGATAACGCATAAAAACATCTCTGAAATTTGTATGTTTAATTTTTATCAGCGTCAAGTAAATCAAAACTGGACATAGGAAGCATCAACCAAGTTTCTCGTAAAGTCTTAGACCTTGACCTTACCAGTCTTAGACATTTCCCTTTTTTTGGAAGTCTTGATTTCGTGACCTGTTTCTTTCTTTACTGCTATCCCAGAAGCAGTTCCAACAGCACGAAGTGCAGCTGTTTTTTTAACAGCTGGGGCTGCAAAGGCTATCAAAGCAGCAAGAAGTGGAAATATACTACCTATCTAACGCCGGTCTTTGATCGTTTGGCTTCATTGAAGTGCCTGTATTGACGTACTGTCAGTGATAGTTTATTTGGACCACCTGCGATCTGTTCTGAATTCAGTAATATTTTTATTCCACAATTCCTTTTTGATACTGATTGTAGCTTTTTAATTTGACCAGGAGTCAGACTGATACTAACATGCTATAACATTATAATATCATGAGCGATTTAATTACATGTTTTCCAATGGGGCATCAAAGACTCATTCGACCACCAAAACCTTCAAGCAACATCGTTTTATCTAAGAGTATAACAGCAATTGCTCTATAACTACCAGGAATAGCTGGTGGACCAGGTATAGTAGCAGGTACTCGTGCTATACAAGCTCGGAAAGGTATGTCAGCGACTGATTGTCTGAGCAAATTCAAGTGTTCCAGTGAGAAATATTAAATTGGATATAATGTGCAATCACGCTGAGATATCTGCAAACCAGAATCCACGTACTGGTCACGCCCTGTAAATGTCATCAACGATGACAAGCACGCGCAACATAATTGTGTTAAAAATTCAATAAGATATATTAAGGTTTTCGATGTCAATTTATCCTCAAAGAAACTTCACTGACCCCAAGCGTGTCAAACACCATTGGATTTCGTTCCTGAGAATCTACTCTGGCATTTTCCTGAAACGCGATAAATATATGTCGTGGTGCTGACACTCGCTGAATTGATGCTATCTGCCATGTGAATAACCCAGCAACATTGAATACTATCTGTGGTCATTGTCAACGGTGACAATGTTGATTTACCACCTTGATTCATAAAAAAAGCATTGTTCTTTGGCCATTGATGGAGTTATTACTGACAATCACAATGAAAGTTTTGTTAGTATTACTTTACCTGCATCAACGGCAACATCATGCCATATTGCGTCATTATCGGTGGCTTTTCTGCAAGTACCACGGTGTGTTTGGCACCAAATATAACTTTCAGACATTACTACATAATTCAAAAAATACATAATAGTGTAATCACACATGAAAATTCTTTTCATTGCCGTTCAGCATTGATCGACGTGATGCGAATCCCAAGTTGAAGTTTTCATTCACTGATGCAATTTTAGTTCCAGCTGCATTCAGTGTTACGTTTCTGATATCTGGATGATCAGTTGCATGCTTTGCAAATATCATTGATGAATCAGCTGATCTCGAATAGTTATAGCTTTATCTTGCAAGACCATGTATCGTCGTGGCAACATCGACGTTTTCCAGGCATGATTCAATATTTAGTCAGTGGATGCTATAGATGTTTGCCGATGACGTCTGTGACAAATTGGCGACGTTCAAAACCCCCAACCTCTTTCACTACGGTTCGTTGCTTGGGAATGACCTCCGCGGTGTAATTTACCCAGTGTGTATAGATAGATAGAAGAATGCAGATCACTGAACAAGTATATTGAAGAAATAACACAACGAGCCCCCTTTCAATGAACAAATATAAAATTTAATCAGTTTATCAACAGAATTTAAAATGAAAAGAAATCAATGAGTTGGTTACAAAGAAGGAAAATGGTACAAACATGTACTAAAAAAAGACAATACAAATTTCTTTAAATGTAAAATTACTTTCAAAGTTTATATACTATCTTCATTGCCAATGAGATGTGACCTTTGAGTGCAACGATGAGAGACTTCATCACCTCTTTTATGCGGACATCAAGACTTCCGTTCGTCCCTGCTCTGCCGATCTTTTGTCTAGCTGTTTGGTCTTGGACTCTTGTCCGTCGAACTCTGATTTAACAATCGTCTCTGGACTTAGATTTCGGCTTAGAATTTGCTCTGGTCCTATGATTGGTTCAGGGATTTCTCATGTGAATCCAGGAAAGCTGTTTCCTTCAATAAATAAAATGTCTCGCAATAGACAATAGGTCACATTCCCAAGTATATCTGTATTTTTACATTAATTCGGCTCAGAAAACAAAAGGCATAAATTCTGCCGCAGTAACTCATTGCTCCCAAACTCTTATGTTTACATAGATGGTCAAGGCTTGTCCTGACCTTAATTCGGATCAGCTAGGGGTGGTCAATTAAATTCAACTCAGCCGTATGAACCCGTATGTAACCCCCCCCTTGACTTCTTACTCTACCAATCTAGCAGTGTTAAGTTACCTATGGCTTAGACCCTCAGATCTAACTATTCTACAATAGTTTACTTGACCAATTAAATATTACAAACTAGCATATAGATATACACTTAAGTGAGCAATTAAATATTACAGACTAGTATAAAGATATACACTTAATATTAGGTCATACTCATTTTTAACAGAGTTAATCCATAAAACTATGAAACATTACCCATCATTCCTTAAGCTTAATTCATTTAAATTCCTAATCACTCCTATGTATTAAAGATTCAATTACATGCAATCTTGTCAACTAATCTAATGAAATTTTAATTACGTTCAATCTTGCCAATTCTCCAAATGAATTGATAATTAGAAAATCACGGAATAAAATGTCGTGACTAGCATATCACTAAAATCCTGCAAAATTAAATCATACATACATGCATCATATCAAGAATACATTTGCAAATAGATCAACAAATGAAATAACATATTAAAATCGGGAACTAAGATTGCGTACCTTTTGCCGTTTTCTTTATTCGTTTCCACGAACCTCACGTATAGTCCGTCTCCTAACTGAGCCAACTATCTGGCCCCTTACTCTATAACGAAAATGTACTTGTTACGAATTCAAATGTAGTTTGTCTACTTCGCTGAGACAAAACTCCCGCTTTACTGCCAAATCACGAGATAACGTCTTACACGTGTCTCCCGGAGTCTACCACTCTTTTCCAAAAAAGATTAAAAACTGCTGAATTTTCCTAAAGTAAAACCTTTAATTTCTTACAGAGTTACGCCCATAAATCCATATTAACCAATCGGAATAGACTGTTTCCTAAACCTGTTCCGTAGAATTTTTGGATTGACCAGAAAACTAAACAACTAATCATGCCGTAATTAACATTCCTTTGACAATCATCTATGGCCAGCTCCCGCCCTTTAACCGGTCGATTTTGGGAAAGAGTCTTATGTCATTCTCTTGTACCATAGCATCTGACTCGGTCATGTTACGTCAGGTGGAACGAATTCCCCTTTGACGTTCAGAGATGAAATGAAAATAATCATCTATCTCTAGCCCTTTCTACTTTAATTAAGTTGACTTTGATACACTTCCTTTAACCAAAGCTTCTAAGAGTTTTCAAAATTCGACACATCACAACGTCACAAGCAGACTATATCATGTCCATTTTACCTTGACGATGGGCAACCTGACAGTTTCTCCTATATGCGATCACCAAAATTTTCCATTTTCTAAAGCGAAGTCAACGTATAAATCACAAATATAGATACTAACAGAAAGCTTGAATTGCGTTATGTTTATGTATGTAATTTTCGTAAAAGTATCTTGAGATTCAACAAATTTATTTCAACATCCAAACACCATACAAAGTTAACGGTAAATCTGCCAGCTGACCTCAAATATGGCGGCTTATTTAAAAACTTTTTTTTTGTAATTCTTGTACTCGAGATCGTGGACCTTGTTTGGCATTACTTTATCGCGATCTATGCTCAGGGAAATTCGGGGGAAAATAGTTGCTATGTAAATTATTTTACCAATATACATGATAGTTGGGTTTTCAATAACACTTTTAGCACTTTGTTAGCAACATCATGTTAAGGAAGTGGACATTAAATTCCTTTTCCAAGGACACCCCACAATGTCCAAATACACAGAAATGGAGTTAACATCTTTTTTTTTAAACTGACGTACTTCTAAACACCTTTTTGATGCTGTTGAATGCTTTCATATTATGTGTATATTACTTTTTTAAAGACGAATGAGCGGGTAGGTCAGTTTAAACATAGTCGTTAGGAGCGAGGTAGTGATTCTTTGTGTCAACTAAACGATTTACAATGTCTGCAGTATATGTTTCAGATTGAGACTCCCACACACTGAAATATTACACATGAAGTTTAAAGGAGCTGACGAAATTCCATGTATTTGTATTCCATTCACAATGAAGTCATTATTATGTGGCACTTCTAGGTTAATAGTATAAGTACCAAGGTTTTGTTCATATTTGACTTTGTAAAGTAGGAAGAAACAATCCCTTATTATATCACCCATTCTCAAAATTGTCCTAATGTCAAGTTTATTGTCTTTTGCAATAACAAAATGATAACAATAGTTTTATTGAATCTGACAGAAACATCTTTCTAGTAAAGTGTATTTTTGTTGTTTTATATTATTATGTGACGTAAATGTTTCGTAGAACAGCAGTTTTAATTGACTGTTATACACATTCTAAATTTTGAATCATCTCATCTCCCTATTTTCATACCACTATATCCTGTTCATGCTGGGAAGAGAAGTCACTATCATGCAAAATTATGAGTACAGCATGAACCAATTTTTATTTCATGCTTTTTTTTCTTCAGATTTGTACTTGAAAACTCTAAATTTATCCTTTAGATCTGTTCCATTTTCATATCTTCACTGTCTTAAGTTTTTTAGGGTGAAACGTGTTTCCTATTTTACCATGTTGTTAGATATTTAAGATTTTTCTCTCAAAATTTTATGTTGATAGCTTGAGAAGGTTTTGGTAATTTATGACATTCAAACTTTGCAGGTCTGTGAGGCGTAACGATTTTAATGGTTCTTAATTGGTTTCAAACTGAAGAGTCCATCAAGCAATGCATTAATTATGTGTGATAACAGAGAATGTGTACTTGAGTGGTATTTTTAAAGCATGGGGGATAACAAACATTCTGAATATTGTGTTTGAGTTCGATGAATATTGTTATCTTGATGAAGTTAGTGTAGATGTAATGCATATTCTAATGAGAGATGAAGAAAAACGGGATCTTTTATCAAACCTGGACAAGTGTGTTGATCATATTCACAAGGTGTGCTCTGAGAGGGGGAAAAAAATCATTGTTCATTGCCTTTCTGGGGTCAATTGGTCAGCAAGTGTTTGTTTTGCTTACATGATGAAATATCATAATATGTATGTACAACATGTTCCTGAGAGGCGACCTGTGATTTTTCCAAATTTTGGTTATTTTTGGCGAGATCTGGTGACATATGAAGAAAAATTGAGGGGATCTAACTCTGTAGAGCTTATGCCTTTAATCTCGGGACTTGCACCCAGTATTTTTATTGAAGAATTTGAGTACAAGATCAAACTGGCTTGGATACCAGGCTTGTTTGTTTTGTGGACTTGTGCAATGCTTGTTACTTTCTTTTGCAAATATTATTTATAATCTTTCGCATAGGAGAAATGTAGAACTTGGGAGCTACAGAGAGAAATTGATACATATAGCTAAAGAGAATTCGATACACATATTGTCTAGGAAATGGTGTTTACCTATTACTGAAATGTTGCATGTTTTTCTGTTGTGCATTTGGTCTCGCCATGGTCATCATGATCTTAACGTGTCATTTTTTTTCTGATCATTTGATTATCCATACTTATAGGAAATTTCAGAATATACATTAACGAATGCGGTTTTATATTTATTACCCGTTATAATTTCCAATTTACATAGTGAATGCAATTCAAAATGAATTGTAATTTTAAAAACACTATCAATCATTGAACATTAACTGGATATTTGACAAAGTGTGTATAACACACCTTTGATAGTATAAGTAGTATAAGAAAAGGCCGATTTCAGCCCAACGACCCCTCTCCCCACACCCTCCAGACCTCCAAACAAATACAAAATGACCACTTCTCTGTCCTAAACTCTCACCCCCAATGATATACACATACAATTGTAAAGCAGATCCTAGTTCATGACATGTATACCTTACTTGGTAACCTCAGTTATCTAATCAATATCATCTATAGAACCAGCCAAGCTAGAACATGTATACCTTACTTGATAACATCTGCTACCTAATCAATATAATCGTATAGAGCAGAGTCAAGTTTTAAAAACACAACCCATACACAAAATCCAGAGTTAAATATTCTTTAACTACACAAAAACTGGTCAAGTGGCAGATGTATTTTTTAAGGAAAAGGAGGATGTGAGCCCAGATATATTTTTTTCACACCCTCCAATCCTTAAATTAAATATAAATTACCTCTATGAGAGACCTTAAAAACCCAACCCGTACACAAAATCTAAAGTCTATAATTATACAAAATACCTAGGTAATTTAATCAATAATCACGCTAAGATCCAAGCTATAGAACACCTGTTGCAAAATACCTAGGTAACGTAATCAATAATTGCGCGAAGAACTAAGTTATGAAACAGATGTTAACAATTCTGTGGAGACCGAGCCAAGTAAAATGTTTTAGTAATGTTGTATACGTTATACGGAGATCACGTGATTAGAAGGAATGTTTTCGACTAAGGAAATACTGTAATGCTCATACATGTTTGGAAGTTTCTAGAACATGAAATACTCTAATACGCATTCGTAAATGCCTGTATCAAAGGCAGGTACACATCTAATCACGCAGTTTGAGGGAGCGCTTCATCAGATAACAGCTATACTGAGATCATGTTAACACCCAGACAGAAATTAAACTACGCATTTGTGAAAAGGTAAGTACATTATTATTAAGTTTAGATAAAATTTTATATTATATCATACTTCTTTTGATACTATTTGTCTTTTTTGCTAACCCTCATTGGTAAAATATCTGTTAACATACTATCAATAATACGGAACTCGCGTATTAAATCGTCCAGATTATATTTTATACCACGCAAGTAAGATCGTATCTGATCGAGTAATTTTTTATAGGTGATACTAGCCGCTTGGCAATTATTTTTTTTAGTTGCGAGTCTAGGTTCAACTTTTTTACACGCTGTTGAAAGAGAGACACCAATGCCAGAGATGATTAACAAAAAAAGATTTAATGATACCCCACTTGAAATTATACCAGAACTGGTCATTAACAAGGGTAGATATGATATTACTCGAAGGATCTTGTTGTAGTATTTGTAACAGTTTTTCACGCACCAAAGTTTTTTATGATAATATTTGTAATATTGTATGAGTGCGTCTACATCCTGTCCTGGAATATCCTTTGAAATAAGATGAAAATCAACTATACTTTTTTTCATTATAATATTAGTTCACATAGTCTCATGTTAGGTTAAGTAGTAGGTAATCACGGTGTTTCAGCTATAAATTCTAAACACCACCGATAAGAGGCATTTGTTAAATTTTTATCAGCTGGTTCAAGTATAAACTCTTCTTCAGCATTTTTGTTTAATACTATTAATACAATTCCAGAGAAAATATCAGTTGAGTGACGCCATAGATATCTGGTGTATATACTAAACTTTCCACCGCTAAAGACTCACAATCTATACAGTGCCGCAATAAAATTTTATATAATCTAATAAATAAAATGTCTGTTAAAAATTATCTCGAGTTAACAGAAACTCATGACATCGACAACGATGTGGCAGAATTTGAGTATGTTGAGTATCACGATGAGAATTCTAACGAACCAAATAAAGCTGGTATTAGAACCTTTAACACCAGAGACGAAGACGTATTTCTACTGCCACATAAGGCTATGTTGAAAGTTCGTGGTCAGATTATGACAGTAGCCAATCCACCTGCTGAAATTGCAGTTGGAGCAGAAGTAGCTCTTATAAATATCGGCTGGTGTTTATTCAAAAGTGTTAGATATCAACTGGCCAATCAAACTATAGAAGATATTTCAGGTCATCTACAAGATGCAAGTACAATTTTAAATATTTCGTTTTCAGATGATTACTCGAGATCAACTGCAACCAACATGATGTGGTTTAAAGATACTGGACGGGGTATAGCTGAATCAACTGAATTTTTAAAGAGAGGTGTTATGGTGCACGGATGCTGCTGGAGATCTTGTAATTGTGAGAAATTTTCTCATTGCTAATGCAGACGCATTGAGACTCTCACTTATTGCAGCTTTTACTAATCTTAATATAACGCCACCAGGAGCAGCTGTAGACGCCGTTGCAATGTTAGATTTTATTCTTAACATACTTGACGTGAGAAATCCACGTTATAATGAAGGCTTTGCTAGGCGAAGAGAACTTGCAGCAGGATCACGTCAAATTACAATGATGCTTCCACTAAGTATGATTTTCGGCTTTTGTCGCGATCATGAGAAAGTATTTCGCGGAGTAAAACATACTCTTATTTTAGATCGAGCAGAACAAAACGATTGCTTATTTAGATCTGGAGGGGCTGATGTACAGTTTATTATAAACAAACTTACTCTGTGGATGCCACGTATAAAACCGTCGATCACAAAAATGTCAGAACTAAATAACACGCTTGATAAGCATACAAACAGAATTTATTTTAAGCAGCATAAGGTATACCAGACAGCGGTTCCAAATACTACTGACTACACGTGGAGGGTCACAACAACATCAAGCGAACAACTGCCGAGACAAATATTTGTCGTATTTCAACAGCACGCCCGACGAGGCAACCAACAACAAAATAATGCAATATTTGACCACGCTGATGTCAGACGAATGTACGCTAGATTAAATTCAAAGCAATATCCAGAACGAGCTATAGAATGTAGTTTTGCTGATGACGCTAATAAAAATATTACTCGACCGTACATGTACCTGCTTGACGCAATTAAAAAATATCAAGATGTTGAAGATGGATCTCAGATATCAACAGAGGAATTTCATACACTTTATCCTATATTTCATTTTGATGTTAGTAAACATAGCGAGCGAGCTGTAGACAGCTCAGCGGATATTGAAATTACCTGGAGATTTGGAGCGGTTCCAATAGCGCCGTTGTACGTATACGCATTAGTGATTAGGGATAGATTTATCACGATAGATTCTGTTGGAGGTAAAATGACAGTTCAAGTTTCATCTACAGTTGTTACATAAAATGGCAAAATATATTGTAAAAGAAGTATATTTGACTGATGGTCAAGTTAAAAAAATAGTAGCTGCTCTTGCAATGCGAAGACAGGTATCATTAAAAATCAACCCTAATATTTCTGATGGTGTTTTAACAAAATTAATGCTGACAAAAAAATCAAGTAAACAAGTATAATCGTAAAAAAGCTTTTGTTTTAAATTTGAGTGCTGCACAAATAACAGCGCTGGCAAACGACATTGTTATCAAAGGTGGTATTCTTGGTCCAGCATTATCAGTATTAGCTGCAAAAATTTTACGTCTTAGGTACATTAGGACTAGCAGCAGCGATGGGAGCAATATCCGGCGCAACGAAAAAAGCTGTTGAGGGTAATGGTATCATTCGCGGAAGTGGAATAAAAAAATTGTAAATTTTATTTAATTGATATATTATAATGCCGCAACGAAAAACAAAATCGTCAGAAAAAAAAACAACAACAACAAAAAAAGAAAACAACAAAACGCAAACAAGCAAAACAAGGAGGAATTATTCCTTTCGCTCCACTTTTGGCGGGACTAGCGGGGAGTCTGCTGCCAAATCTTTTAGGAATCGGACGCGGTCTAACATTACCGGGAACACGACCACCCCGTTGAGTAATTTTGATATAATTAATAAGTTAAAAGCAGTTCCTGGATTTCACGGAGTTTATTCTATAGACGAACTCGCAGTAATAAAATCGCCGTCAGCTGTAAGTTCGTGTGTGATAAATTTGCAAGACTTCAATGACGGATCCGGTACGCGTTGGGTAGCAGTTTTTAATAATAATTATTTTGACTCGTTTGGACTTCCTCCAAGCGATGTAATAAAAAGATATATAAACAAAAAATTTAAAAAGATAAATTATTCATCAAATCAACTCCAACCTGTTGGAACTTCTGCTTGCGGATATTATTGTATAATGTTTATCCGACAGATGAGCAGAAATCTCAATTTTTTAAAATCTATTTTACAGTTCGACAAGCAACTTTCTCACGCTAATGATGAGATTGCAATTAATTTTATCTAAACTTACAAGTATAATAATGTCAACATATTGTCTCAAGTGTAGAACTAAAACAGAAAATATTAATGAAACAACAGTAAAAACAAAAAAAAAACAGGATGATGTTAAAAAGTATTTGTGCAATCTGTGGAAAAAGAAAAAATATTTTTTTAAAAGAAAAAGTCACTGGGAGCTGGTTATCTTAATGTTATCAGGGAGGTTATTTTAGTAGACGACTAAAATATAGAATGATATGCAACTGTGATTCTGACAGATTTGTGTCTTGAGCAAAATAAAATTGTCGCATACTGTCAATGTTGTAACAGAGAAATAATAGGTACAGGTATAAATATACACAAAATTATTGGTAAATTACCAAATCCAAAAGGCGGTTGGACTTTACCAGGTCATCGGTATACAGGACCTTACAATCCGCTAGATCAACAACTAGATGAAAACGATAATCCATTGCCAGGACAAGAACCTTATAATCAAGTGGATGCAATAGCGATGCGTCATGATATATGTTATCTTGATCATGAAAACTCGAAAGCAGATTGTGATAAAGTAATGTTAGACGAATTACGTGATATGGAGCCAACAAACACGCTGTCCCTCTGGAATATCGTCGCAGAACAACGTGTAAATAAAATCTTTTATAAACATCTCCATTCTCTCGACATTATCTCCCTTTACACTCATCTTATAACCCGCTGACGTTGCTTTGCCAACAGATATTCCAGTTTTGATGTTAATGACCGAACCTAATTTATTTCCAGCGTATAAGTTGTACTTTGGGTGAACGTGATATACCTCTTGTTCACATGCGCTTGTCAGATTTCGTGTCATTATACTATAGTGATTTTTATATCTCTAATTGTTTCTTCAACCTGGCGCGTGCGCTGTGTGTGGTAAATTATCGATCGAACAATCAATTAGACATTAGATTATAGTATAGCAATGTCGAAATTGCGTGATATAGCCAAAAAGAGCCTTATGGGAGTACCTGAAAAAAATAGCGACTGCCTTTACAGGATTTGACAACAGTTATCGGTTCGGTAATCAAATCGTACTGATAAATTTTACTGCAACAAATCTCTTTCATCTACTACAGACAACTGTAAAACGTGAGCTCGAAAACACAAAAGTATCAGATTATTAGTGCAATATCATACTATATTTTCGAAGCTACTTGTGACGGAAGAATCGACTAACAAGGAAATTGCAGACCATTTACATCAACGCGAAATCCAGACGTGTTTTACTTGGGACTGATCTTTTGTTACTAGTTGATGAAATATACCAAGAAATCTGAAAAAATAGAAGAATTTACTGAATTAGGTTCAGGTTGGAAGTTTGAAATGATCAAAGAAATATTGTTTCATACGATGAAATATGACGCATTACGAGGTAGTTCGTACATCGACCTGCCGCTAAAAATAAAAAATAAAAGATCCTGTATAAACATAAAAAAACGTAGATAACAAATGTTTCCAATGGGCTGTTCTTTCTGCACTATTTCCAGCAGAAAAACACGCTGATCGCGTTGAGAAGTATATCAGTCACGTGTCAAGATTTTCCAGTGGCATAAAATCAAATGCCAAAATTTGAAAAGCAAAATAATATTTCGATTAACGTTTTCGGATTAGATGAAAAAGAAAACGTCTATCCGAGATATATTTCAGAAAAAGCTTCACAATCGACTATCAATTTACTGTTTTATAAAAATCATTACGTGTGGATCAAAAACTTTAACGGACTAGTTGGTGGACAGTACAATAAACGAAAAAAGAAAACGTTCTTTTGTTATCGCTGCTTACACGGTTGTAATGACCATGAAAAATTACAAAGCATTTGCAGTACTGTAGTGACGTACAAAGAATAACAATGCCGTCCAAAGAAAATAGCGTGTTACAGTTTGTCCATCATAATCACAAACTAAAACTTCCTTTCGTCAAATACGCTGATTTTGAGTGTTTACTTCAACCTGTACTTGGCGTAGAAAATAATCCTAATCAATCTAGTACAAGAAAAGTTCAAAATCATGTTCCGTGTGGAGTAGCGTATAAGGTAGTTTGTTGTACTGATTCTAGATTATCTAAACCAATCCAATACTATCGTGGTAAAAATCCAGCTATCTGGCTTCTCAAGCAGTTGATTAACGAAGTTGATAATATTACTAATCGTTTGAAAAGAGTAACGCCAATGATTAAATTAACACCTCAACAAGAATCCGATCACGAGCAAGCAGAAATTTGTTATATTTGTGAAAAAGCTTTTGACGATAACAAAAAAGTACATGACCATTGTCATTTGACCGGACAGTACCGTGGAGCGGCTCATGATCAGTATAATTTAAAATTTCATGCTCCAAATTTTATTCCAGTTATTCTTCGCAATTTTCGAGGATATGATAGTCACATTATAGTGGAAGCTTTTGGTGATCCTGACATAAAAGCTCGTCTAAAACTCGATAACGTCATCAAATGCATTCCAAATAATTTTGAAAAGTATATGTCAGTTACGCTAGGCAAATTGCGTTTCATTGCCAGCCTGCAGTTTATGGCAGCCTCGTTAGATGAGCTAGTAAAAGGTTGTAGTAAATTTCATAACCTAAGAGACTGTTTTGGAGATAAATTTAATCTACTGGCTAAGACTGGAGTAAATTTGATGAAACATCTTTACCTGACAAAGATAAATTTTACTCACAACTTAAAAATGAAAATATAACCGATGACGAGTACAAGTATGCACAAGATATCTGGAAAGAGTTTGATTTTGAGACTTTTGGTGATTATCATGATTTATACCTGAAAACTGACGTGTTATTATTAGCAGATGTTTTTGAAAGTTTTCGAGAAGTAAGTTATAATAATTACGGATTAGATCTTTGTTGGTATTATTCTGCCCCTGGGTTGTCATGGGATGCTCTGCTAAAGTTTAGTAAGGTAAGGCTGGAATTACTGACTGACGTCGATATGTTCAATTTTATTGAAAAAGGTATCAGAGGTGGTATTAGCGTGATAACAAAAAATATGCTGAAGCAAACAACAAATATTTGAAAAAGTATAACCCTGAGCTTCCCTCGAAGTATATAGTTTATCTGGATTGCAATAATCTTTACGGTGGTTCAATGATAGAACCAAGGCCTCTTGGTGGATTTCACTGGATCGCGTCTGATCGATTTCTATCTGAAACAGAAAAAAGATACCCGAAGATGTTTCATATTTCGTTGAAGTTGATCTTGATTATCCAACTTGGCTACACAAATTGCATAACGATTACCCTTTCCGCGCGGAATCGATGGTCATAGATTATAGATTGTTATCAAAAGAACAACAAGCGTTAGCATCACCAAGACAACATTCCATGGTCAAAAAACTAGTACCAAATTTGCTTCATAAACGGAATTATGTTTTGCATTACAAAGTTTTAAAACAAGCAGTCGATGCTGGTCTTGTGTTGAGAAAAGTTCATCGTGTACTAAAATTTAATTAGTCGCCGTGGATGAGAGGTTATATTAACTCGAACACTTCAAGAAGAGCTATAGCAAAAACTGATTTTGAGAAAAACTTCTTTAAACTGATGAACAATTCCGTTTTTGGTAAGACGATGGAGAATATTAGGAAACGCGTAAATATCGAACTAGTTAATGATATCCATCATAGAAACAAACTTGTGTCAGACGATGATTTTGTGAGCATGAAAATTTTAAATGAAAATCTTGTTGCGATACAAAGAAGAAAAATAAATCTAAAACTAAACAAGCCGATCTACGTTGGAGCTTCAGTGTTAGATTTATTAAAGTGGCTGATGTACGATTTTCATTTTAATTTTGTTAAAATTCAATGGCCGGCCAGTAGATTATTGTTTACTGATACTGATTCACTCATGTATGAAATCGAATGTGAGAACATCTATCAGGACATGTATAATAATCGACATCTGTTTGATCTTTCCGATTACCCACGCGACAGTAAATTTCATGACGACACAAATAAAAAGGTGATTGGCAAGTTCAAAGATTAAATGAACTCGAGCGCTATCAAATATTTTATTGGAATACGTAGCAAAATGTATGCCGTATTGTTAGACAATAATAAAATAACGAAAAAAGCAAAAGGTCTGCCTCGTGATTTTGTTAAAAAGTTTATGAAATTTGATGACTATAAGTATGCGCTTGATGGCGGTGTTAGTTTATGAGAGCTATGGCAATTCGGGCTAATCATCATAAGATAGAAACAGATGTCATTATCAAACGCGGATTGAGTAATTTTGATGATAGGCGTTATTGCGAAAATGGAGTAGATACACTTGCACTGGGGTATTGTCATGATGATAAACCTATACTTGACATTATCTTTTCCAACTGAAATTTTATCTAATCTTAAGAAATAATGTTTGAAAATTTGACAGTGACAAATAGCTACAGTAGCAAGATTAATTATCTAAAGATGGATGGCAAACAATTGACAGTTGAAATCAATAATGAAACATCAGGTATATGTTTTAGTGGAACACGTGATAAGCTAAAACTTTCGCTCATCAGATCTGATGACAGCGAGTATTTTAATTATCTCGAACAATTGTATCAAAGGTTACTAGCGGAATTTAAAAACTTTCATATACCAAACTTACAATTGATCTCGATCGGTCAAAGGTATATTTTATCGACAACAAATATCCTCTAAACAAGCCACAAATAAAAGATTTGTTGGAATCTCGTCGTTGTGTGAGTGCTAAAGTAAAGTTTAGTCTCTATCATCGAGATAATGAAGTATTTTTAATGTCAACAGTTAAAACATTAATCATTGGTGATGAAATATAAATAATGTACTTACCTTTTCGCCTTGTAAATGTCCACTCAGTATAGCTGTTATCTGATGAAGCGCTCCCTCAAACTGCGTGATTAGACGTGTACCTGCCGTTGATACAGGCGTTTATGCATGCGTATTAGAGTATTTCATGTTCCAGAAACTTCAAATCACGCATGAGCATTACAGTATTTCCTTAGTCGAAAACATTCCTTCTAATCATGTGATCTCCGTATGACGTATATAACATTACTAAAACATTTTACTTGGCTCGGTCTTCATAGACTTATTAACATCTGTTACATAACTTAGTTCTTCGCGCAATTATTGATTACGTTACCTAGATATTTTGAAACAGGTGTTCTATAGCTTGGATCTTAGCGTGATTATTGATTAAATTACCTAGGTATTTTGTATAGTTATAGACTTTGGATTTTGTGTAGGGGTTGGGTTTTTAAGGTCTCTCATAAAGGTAATTTGTATTTGTTTGAAGGTCTGGAGGGTGTGAAAAAAAAAGATATTTGGGCTCACATCCTCCTTTTCCTTTAAAAAAATATATCTGCCACTTAACCAGTTTTTTTTGTGTAGTTAAAGAATATTTGACTTTGGATTTTGTGTAGGGGTTGGGTTTTTAAAACTTGACTATGCTCTATACAATGATATTGATTAGGTAGCCGATGTTATCAAGTAAGGTATACATGTTCTAGCTTGGCTGGTTCTATAGATGATATTGATTAGATAACTGATGTTACCAAGTAAGGTATACATGTTATGAGCTAGGATCTGTTTTACAATTGTATGTGTATATCATTGGGAAGTGAGAGTTTAGGACAAAGAGAAGTGGTCATTTTGTATTTGTTTGGAGGTCTGGAGGGTGTGGGGAGAGGGGTCGTTGGGCTGAAATCAGTCTTTTCTTATACTACTGTATATACAGAAACAAATAAAATCATCAAGAAATTAATAAATACATAATGTAAATATTGAGCCGTTTTTCTTGAAGGTCTTAAACAGGAAATATATTAGCATAGATAAATATTTTTGAAATTTATTTACCATATCTCATGGTCGGTATCAAGCTTTTACGGCAGAGCAACAAATACTAGTTATTTAGTGCAGAGGCACTGGGAGTAAAGTACGGTAGCCGACCCGCACTGACCCGATGGTAGGATTTGAACTCGATCGCATGTCCGGCACGCTACCAATGAGCCACCGCGGCTGCATTTCTTACAATGTCATTGCTACGTTATTAATTAAGTAATATTATTTGATTCTATCTAGTTAAGGTTGGATTAAGTAATTACCCTTTTTAGATGACAATATTTTCGTATCAAACCTTTTCAGACTACTGTCATCATATTTTGGCGCTGGTTATCTGATTAAATTCTAGACTACGCAGCTCAAAGGAACTGTGGAGAACTCACACATAGTGTACGGAAGAAACATTTGAATTATGGGGTCGAAAGCTAACAGTGACCTTAAGAAAAGAGTTGTTGCACAGTTACTTTAGTTATGGGTTTCTTAGCTTAACCATACTTTAGCTTGTTTTATCGATACAGAGAAAAACTCTTATAGTAGGTATCAAACTATCAAGGTAATAGTGGCGCAAAGAAGAGTTTTGCACAAGAATTTGAATTGTAGAGCACAATTCTAGGCAGATCGTTTTGATATCGAAAACTCTTCATTGAGATCAAGACGCCAAAGTTCAGAGCCACATAGCCTCCGAGAAAAATGGTCTCGGAATAACTTAAGGTTTAAAATACCTAATCAATATTTTTGTTTCGCTAAAAGGTCAGTTATCAAGGTCATCTTCTAGCAAGCAAGAAATCTAATTCCTGTAAAATATATTGATTTGCAAACGAATTAATTTCAAAAAGCATAGTGAACAGTTTTGTTGTTTGTGCATGAAAGTAAGCTATAAGCATTACAAGGACTCAAAGGTCAACGTCAGCATACGACACAAGAAGACAATGTTTTTGCTACGGTAGTTTGTATTATGTACAACATGTTTATCAAAAGAAGAAAGACAAGAGAAAACAAATATTGTGACTGACTTGTCCATGAGGTAAGAAGGAACTTATTACTTTTGAGGGTTAAAAGATCAAGGTTTTGATATTTTACTACATGAAATGCATTATTGCTCCGTATATCTTTGTTTTCCTTTTATTGGCTATAAATATGTTTTTCCTTTATGCTTGGGGACCTTTCACTTTAGTAGTGAAATAACAAATAGGTCTGTACCTGGCGGGTATTACATCTGTCGTAATGAAGCGTCTACATAGGCTTTGTTTTGGCAGCACTTTGACCAGTAGCTTCTTTAAGCCCTTAATGGTCGCCTTTATTTGGTCATGTAGATCGTGGAGCCAGTGTTTAGAATCTATCAGAAGCAAGACTGTTGACAACATGGTTTGTGTGCTTGGGGGAGGGGAGAAGGAAGGACGCCATGTTTAGTCATAGATTATATCGTAAAGCATGATGGCAGGCATAAAATCGACGTCTTTGTTTCTACCGTTTTCGCGCGTGAACAAGACCAAGTTTTCGTTTGACGAATTTTCGGTCCAACCAAGCACTTGTTTTACATTTAACGCTTAGACCCATATTTGTCGTATACAGCTGTTTTTATAAGCTTTTACAGAACGTCAATATTGATGATGCTGCAGTACCTTAGTTGAACGAAATTGTAACTGTGGTAATGAATCCCATAGAAAAATCGATCATGCTGCAGATGTTGACACTATTGCTTCCAAATCGTGTCTTGGTAGTTTGCACTCAACGGCACGTCGTTTCCATCCATACCTCTATCATCATTTATTACTGTTTAATTATTTTGGATTATTTTTAGGGGTTTATCCAGTTAAAACCATGTAGTTCGTGGCGTTTAAATGAAATATTTGTCAGAATTTTTGGAGGCATATTTGCTTAGATATGTGCACATATATATTATCAATTCATATAACCTCAAAGCCAGACAGCACGGGTTCGTTTAGAGCAATATTACTATCACGTGCTGGATGCATGTATTTAAGATGTGTAACATTCTACAGCCTCAAATGGTAAGTTGTATATTTATTATTTTTTTTTTTAGCTATTTTTTTTTTTAGCTAGGTGATGGGACGGGTCGAAAGTGATATTTAGCTATCATTGCGGTTGGTTTGGAATGTGTGCGTTATATATATATATATATATATATATATATATATATATATATATATATATATATATATATATATATATATATATATATATATATATATATTAGATTTAAACATCACAAGCGTCACTCAACCATTTTTCTGTCTCAAACAGTCCACACAAAAGCTTAAATTTATTACTCTGGCTGTAGTTCATGGCACTCAAGCGTACAAATGGAATACATGGATGAAGAAACACGTTCACTTGGGTATGAAAGTCACCAACAAACCGTTAAATCTACGTTTAAACTTAAATCTACACTTAAACTTAAATCTACAATTCAGTGCAATCAGATTGTTTAAAAAACTTCTGATTAATAAAATTGTTAACAATTAAGTGTTGTAAATATTGACTTTAATTATGGCAAGGTCCCGTGTTCACAAATTTTTTCAAATAATGTGTACACTGTAACTCAATTTAGACAGTTTATTAATGAGAAAATGAACTTGTATGTTAAAGCTTCAAATAGTTGTTGTTGGGCTAAATGCCATTTTTCAGCACACGATAGGCTATTCATGGCGGCCAGTATTAATGGTGGAGGAAGAAACCGGGAAATCACCGGAAAGAACCACCGACCCACGAGAAGCTACGGGCAAACTTTCTCACATATCCACATTCGCCGAATCCTAGATTCGAACTCACGCAGACAGAGGTGAGATGGCAGTGGTCCGTAACGGACAGCGCTTTAGACTAAACAATTTAAAGCACTATTTGAGTTTCAGTGATACTCACGCCATTAATCTAATTTTTTGGTACTTCTTTGTCTAGCCTGCGACGTATCTCGCAGTTGGCAAACTACAATAGTCGCAATATGCGGCCTATCAAATTTCAACTTTTGGTTAAACTTTTATTTTAACCCACCTGCCTATAAGGTTAAGTGAACATATGGAATAGCTCTACCTCCTGAGTCGTCCATGAAATATTGGTTATTAACGTTAGGGGGGTGGTGGTGTCATATTTCAGATCGGATTTTGATCAAAGTTGGACATGGGCTTGTGGTGGGACTAAAGTTTTAAGTCACGGTCGAGGATATAAGCTACCACGTTTAAAGCTATTCACTATTAAAATGACGATCCATAACCATTTACGTGTGTCCTTTTTCTACCTGGAAAACAATAAAACGAATCATTAAAAATGTTGACACGACAAGTCTGGTCCATCTATGATTACCCTGAATCTCACCAATCCTTTCTGGCTGGTTAAAATCCCTAAAACATGCCATTTTGAACCCCATAAAAAGTCTATACTGAAGTATATAGCAGCTATTTCGTATTGAAGTGGGTTACAGTTACGTCCTATATATGAATTTAATGACACGCTAAGAAAATTCTGGCAAACGCATAAAAATAGCTAACAGAAAATGAACAGCCGCTCGTGTATTGTTGGACAAAATTTAATCTAAATCTGGCCATCACAAATCTGTTTCTATACTAGAATCGACTTCTTGTACAAACATGAAATAATTCTTCAGACTGTAAATGACGAGGGTGAACCAGTGGGATAAAGTATGCCTGTTTCTTCAGAATGTATAATATGAAACTGATTAGTGCTATCTTTATAACCATAATCCTATACAAGTTTGATAATAACCGAAATCCACAGAGGCGATCTTGCATCTGGTTAGTTAAACGTGTAACCACTCTGAAGCAAGTCCTGATCCGATTTTGAGCAAACTTGGTTTAGAGCTTTTATGACAAGATCTCATGATTTTGACAGTGAGCGAAATTCACGTAATTCACCGATAGATCTAGCATCAAGTTGGCTAGCTTCTTGCCACTCTTGAAGCCAAAGTTCTGATCCAGTTCGATCTAACTTGGAATATGGACTTGCATCACCAAGATTATGGACCAGTTGATAACGAGTCATTTGCACGCATATAAATGCGGTGGTCTCGTATTTTTTCAGCAGAGATGGTTACCTGGTCAAAGCCATATGATTCGATTTTCAAAAAACCTGGAATATTTACATGCATTATTATTTTCAGAGTTTCATAATGAACGAGATGCACAAACATTATTAATGAGATGATATTGCGACTGATTGACTGGTCTTTTTTCATTACTCTAGAGACTGCTTTCTGTCCGTCGGATAAAAGTTGATATATACAGATAAATCATCAAGCTATGATGGTGTCAGGTTTGAGTGATATCCACGCATATTAGTGATATGATGTTCTGTTATATTTGCTTGTCAACACTTGCCTATTCGATTTTTATCAAACTTAGTAAATATGCTTTCGTCTTCAAGAACAGTCTTTGAATTATATTATCAGCGAAATCAATGCATATGGATGAGAGGGTCTTGCATTTGATTGGCAGAGCTTCTTACCACTTGAGAGACTATTTCTGGAACGTAATTTTTTAAATATGTTAATAATATTATGATGTTGTATGAGTTTTTCTTATGAACAAGACGTGCTTAATTTTGAGGCAAATTAGGATTGGATTGGGCGGGTTATGATGACTCCGTGGGCAGTATATACATATATGAGGGAGATCAGAATATATTATGGACGTGATCTTACATCTAACTGGCAGAGATTTTCAGTACTCGAACAGTTAAATTCTTAAAAGATTTTGATCAAACTTTTTAAATGGTCTTGTATCATCATAATATTGGATGAGAATGACTGAGCTTGTTACAACCATTTTAGGAAACGAATATATCACGCAGAGGATAGGGTGACGATACTACATTATTCTATATTGATAATTTTGATGTTACATCATCCCTTTCATTCCGCCAATCAAACACCGGTGTCTGACTCGTTAGAACTCAGTTTTTATCCTTTTGACCTTGGTCTTTGATAGCGATGAAAATACACCAATCCTGCTATTTTTGTTTCAAAACTGAATATTTATAACCAGGAGCATATTGGAATGTCTTCCGAAGGTTTTACAAGATTGTATGATAACATAGACACTCTTACCCCCCCCCGTAAAAAAATAAAAAGACCAGAGTTAACGACTTTTACCCTAAACGGAACCAGGCGCAAGCCAGTTGTAGTGCGCATGACGAAATTATCAATATGAATGTTACAATATTGATTTGATTAAAAACGTGTTTTAAAAACTACTTTTAGTTAACAATATATTTTCTTTGCTTTAATATGCTTCATTTGCCTGTTATATACCCATATGTGTTCAAGAAACAGATCGTAGGTTGTGTACTATATTGTTACACAAGAATCATATTGGCCACTCCCTTCCACCCACCTTTTCTGAGAAAAGGGGGAAACATCTGCTTTATACAGCAGAGGGGTGGGGGTTTCCCTCGCTTAACAGAAGAGGCGGTGGTTGCTCAGCTTAGATATGTTGTCTTTTTTAAGTGTGCCGTAATTGTTTGTTACCGATTTTCTCGGATTAGTAAATTTATATGATCCTAGCGCGAATTTCAGTAATGGCCGTTGTTGGTGTTACTAGGTAGTTTGTGTTATAAATTATATTTCTGATTTATTAGGTAGTTGTGTTAGAAATAGAATTTCTGGATTAGTTATCATACTGAAGAAAAGTCAGTTAATTCCACATTAATCAGTTTAACTATTTGACTCTTTTTAACAAATGGGACATTTTAAGTCCGATCACCTGACTTGACGTGTGTGTGTGTGTGTGTGTGTGTGAAGTTGGAGTTCGGCTGCGGGTGGAGGGAGTGTAGTTGCAAAAGACATTAAAATCGCACGCGACAGGGATATTATGAAAATCAACTCATGGTTTTTCTACATGAACAAATACAGTTTGTCCGGCCGGCTGGTATAATTACAGTTTTCTGGTTGTTTTGAACCCTTATATCCTCATTCGAAAATTTGCAAAATTAAAAACAAAATATTTGCGCGCGCTCTTACAGCAATACACAAGCGTACATTCTTTCCCAGCTCGGATCATTGTTGTGCAATAAATATTTATTGCTCTTCAGCTTTGCAAGTGGACCGACATTGTAACCTAGACAATAATCTAACCGGACGGCTGTTAGGGATAAGATGAAGAATGCATGTAGGTGCAATGTATCTATACCAACGCAAATGTGCCTTGTCCGAAGAAAAGGTTCCCATTTCTTGTAGTTGGATCTTCGTTTTCGCGACAGCGGGATGGACAAACAAGATTTTGTAATATTATGTACTAGATCGAAAGTTTATGGAAAGTGTGTGTGTGTGTGTGTGTGTGTGTGTGTGTGTGTGTGTGTGTGTGTGGTCAGTTTTTAAGTTCTTAAGATAGATCTGTATAGAAACTCTTATGCACACTTGAGCACGAATAATTGCTTGTTTAATATTTAAATTTATCAGCGAAAGTATATGTTGCAGCGGAACGTCTTGCACCGAAAAAAGAATTCTTGAACCCACTATAAGTTTTATTTCACTGTGCCCACGTTTCGTAAAAACTGTGCAAGAATGTAATCCACAGAAGCCTCCGAAATCCTCAAATGTGCAGGGAAAATGGATATGTTTGGCGAATGTGTTGAAGAGCTGTGATAATTTCATCACTGTGTTCAGCGACACCCCTACAAACATGAATATAATATGTAGTGCAAGTTATGCTAAATACAGTAGTAATTTTCAGTCGGGAAAGCTGCTGCTGAACATTTTCTCTGTATGTGTCTTTACGTACATGCTTGTACATACTATCTATGTAACCTTTTACTCTTTTGCCCTAGCGTTGTGTGGAGTAGATTAATATTTCATCACGACGTCTCTATGGTACGTTTTGATTCTAATCTAACATTACCGGAGAATGTATTGGGGATGAGGTCGAAAGTGCAATACGGTTTATGATCATGCTGAAGAAAATAATTCAGACACATTTCCAATATCATTAACACAGTACAGTGATCTCATATTTTATGCATGCTCATGCTCTCAATGTTCCTCAGCCAGACTTGTTGATCACGCAATCGACTGAGCTACGAGATTCACCATGTTGAATTTTCGTACGACCGTATAACACTATAAGAACGAAAATATCAATTTTTCGTATAAATCTTTGTCGAGTTATAGTTAAAATTATAAGATTATGTTAGATTGTTTTAGGAGCAAGTTGTACTTTGATGGTCTCCAGAAAAGAAATATTGCTTTAAAGTTTTTCGAACTTTAAGGCAATATATATTTTTTTTCGAACAAAGATTTTAAGATTTTAGAAAGTTTCTTTTAAAATTATTTCAGTAAGTTGAAACTATATCATTAATTTCCGAAAACATGCCATTTTATAGGTGAAGAGGCATAAAAAGCGTCCTTGTCGTTGTAGTTTACCTCTCTCACAACAAGAAAAAAATAAATAAGCATGAATGGCAACTTATAGCTTATTCACTGAGTGTATGTAAGTGTGCAAGTAATTATTATATACATGTCAACAACATAAATGTACTGTTTCAACTAGAATCAAATAGACTAGTGCTGGTCGTTAAAAATTTGCCAACCTGTTAAGCAACAAAACAAATACAAAGTTTATTACCGTCTGTTCTGCCGAGTCGGGAACAATTTGCATTCCTTCACTGAAAACCTACCTATTTATGTAGATGTGAAATGAGGAATGTCTGCTGTACAGAGATGCCTTTTTTATACTTTAAAACTATTCATCAGGTATTCATAACCACTCAAAAATTTGGTCTAATGCGTGTTTACGTCAGATATTTGAGATCGTTGTATTTTGTACTTAATTTTAATAGATATGCCTTGCTAACATTAGTATATTAGATTCCTATATATAATTCTGACTCATAGCTGATGTACAGTAAAATTTGGCACTGGAGCCTGTGTTTTAACGTGTTTCTTATCTTTTACACTGTAGAAACGGTTAGTAATGGAAAACAACCGACGGCCGCACCCAGTAAATGAAATTTCCACATTTTGCAGATTAGAAGTTATCTTTTATAGTACCGTATTTGATATAATTATTTCTTGCATTAAAGAAAGACACCCATTAATTGTAACTGTCACTTGTACTCTGCGATTCGGAAACACTTCAGGTGTATTTGTGATATTTAATAATGATTTAAAGTAGATTTTAAAATCGAACCTTACACGACAGATGAGTTTATTGCAAAATATATTGTCTCGTATTAAGAAATGAATTAAAAGAAATACCGTAATCGCTGCAAAAAGCATCTACAGAAGAAAACTTAAATAACAACAATAAAATGCATACTCCTACACAGCTACACATACATCCTAGGGGTTTGTACGTGACATTTGTTAAATCCGTCAAGCTGAATTTTCATGAATGATTCAGTCGAATCTGACACATTGATTTCCGCAGCTTATCAAACAACTTTAACTGCAAAAGAAGTTTATAGCAGTTTAGGAAGGATGAACTTGGAAGAAACTCTCTTCCCCACTGACACAAAAAATGAATTAAGGGGTCCCTCACAATAAAATGTTATTTGATGGAAATTTTGGTGCCTCCAGTGGCCCCTTTTCCCAGGTAGTTGCAGCGTTGCTTGGGTACGCCACTGGATGAACCTTATTGCCCCCGTAACATAAGTCCCACCAGGATAGTACGACTCCCATGCCACTCAGTGCATTGTGTAAGCATGTACGATACTGTAGACGTATTCGTCTACCACCTTTGCAGTCTTTCGACACAAAGACTTGAGTAAACAAATTAATATTGTAGACATGTTTGTCCTGCCAGCCTTGTTAGCAGACATGCCGCACCTTTTATACTCCAGACATACATAATTGTGTTGCAGTTTATATATATATATATATATATATATATATATATATATATATAGAGAGAGAGAGAGAGAGAGAGAGAGAGAGAGAGAGAGAGAGAGAGAGAGAGAGAGAGCAAATAGTAAGTATATATACCTGACAGCAGTGTCAATACTGCTGAAAATTGAGAGTTGCATGTAAATATGTTCAAGTGAATTGTGTGTGTGTGTGTATATATATATATATATATATATATATATATATGTATGTATATATATATATATATATATATATATATATATATATATATATATATATATATATATATATATATATATATATATATATATATATATATATATATATATACATATACACACACACAATTCACTATATATATATATATATATGTGTGTGTATGTGTGTGTATTTGTATGTGTATGTTTGTATGCGTGTGTGTCACTTAAAAGCGTTTATTTTTATTGTAGATTGGATATCGACATGTTGTTATTTAATTTTCCTAATTTATCCGTACATCCGGCAGGTTTAGGTTTCGAAGTTTTCACTGTGAGCTATTTGAATAAAAATTTATGGTTTTTTTTAATCTCACTGACATACGTATTCACATAGAAACATTTATCGTGAAAATAAATAAGCGCAAAATAAATATTGAATAATTACTCAGAAGATAATATCAGCTTCTCATGCTTTTGAAGGAGGTCATTTCAGGATGTAATGCGTACATTGTTTTAGGAATGTCTATTGGAATGTTTTTTTTTAGAAGCGAGATTATGTGGGTTGCAGCTTACTGTATCCTTATCCTGGGGGTGTATGACTTCAGTCCTACTCCATGCGTCGTGAAAAAAAAACATACTCGCTTTGATGATGATACCAAAATGCTTTTCTAACAGAGGTCAGTTTTTATGCTTGTAATACACACTACTTCTTCGGACAAACGACTGTGGCTTTTACTCGAAATTTACTCGTAAGAAGTTCCAGTTCTACCTAAGCAAACCGCTCCGGTGGCCTAGTGGTTAGAGCGTCCGCCTCAGATGCGGGAGGTCGTGGGTTCGATCCCCGGTCGAGTCACACCAAAGATTTACAAAAATGGTACTAACAGCTGCCTCGCTTGACGCTCAGCATTCAGAGGTTAGTGTTAGGACTGGTTGGCCTGGTGTCAGGATAATGTGACTGGGTGGGACATCATGCTACATGTCTGCGGCATGATGCCCCAATGCTAGATATCACTATAAACTACCACACTGCAGACATCGTAGCGATATGACTGAAAAATTGTTAAAGCTACGTTTAAAAATTATAAACACCACACCAACACCGCAAACCTATTGAAACTTTTAGCAATAGTTCACAGAAGCAAAGGGGACAAAGCTGGTATGTTCTCGAAGTTATTTTTTAAAATATATTTACAGATACTGGATATCAAACTTTAAAGTTAATTCTCCGTCACAATCTGGAAAGTTTTTACAAACATAAGGCCAAATAAGATATGCCGATTTCAGTGTGGTTTTGAACAATTGCATGGTTTTAAATATAACTAAAAGATGTAGATTTTTCAATTATCTGCTGTCACGATGGTACCAGGTAAAGCATGACATGCCGTTACATATTTTCCTCCATTTTATCGGATCCATTAAAAAAAAATAAAAACAACAGAAAACCAAAACAAAGAAAACTGTGGCACAGAGAAGACAGCTTAATCAATGAATAATGACATAAACATTTACTACTACATTAGAAGATAAGCATAATGCCATATTGCTTAAATTATCGCTATAACTGCCATGTTCAATTAGGACTAAATATATACAGGTGTAACGCCCAAAGTAGAAAATAATATAAGATCACCGATCATGAAATACATGATTTTTCATTACGGAACAACTGTGCTGTATAGTATAATGACCTCTTATGAGAGACCACATGCCTTGAAAAACCATGTTTCAGGTACCATTTTAATTTGCAATAAACGGTCTAGCAGAGGCACCATTAAAAAAGTGCATACACTTACCATATGCTCAAGACCCTTCCATCATTTTATTACCATGTAATGATAATTCAATAGTTTCTAATCGAGTTAATACCATCTAGTACGTGCTGGTGGATGAAATATTTAGTAGACATTCAGGAGAGGGACGCAATGAACTATAAACTTAAAGTTGATTTAAAATTTGGTCTTTCTTTTTAGAAGCATTAGCTTTATTAAATGCTGAAATTTGTCTATTATATACGTATTATTTTTTTTAAAAAAAAGGCTGCTTAAGTATTTGCAATCAAAATTTATTTCCTGACAAGATACTTTGCCTTGTTTCATTTTATTGTAATAATTATTTATTTGCTTTTGCTTTCATTGAATTTGTTATCAGTTGCTTTTGTTTTGATTGTTTAGAAATTGTTTTTGGTTTTGTTGCAGATCAGCATTTGTTAAATTTAACTGTGACAAGTTCAGGTTATGTGTAATGTTACCTCCATTGGAAATTTAGAACGTATATGTGGATATGTGAGAAAGCTTGCCAGTAGCTTCTCGTGGGTCGATGGTTCTTTCGGGTGATTTCCCGGTTTCTTCCTCCACCATTATTACTGGCCATCATGAATAGCCTATCGTATGCTGAAAAATGGCGTTAAGCCTAACAACAACAACAAGAACAAGAACGTATATAAATATTCTTCAACTAGAAAAGCCCCAAGAGGTCTAAAACAATATGTTGACCAAACGTTTGACGCTAGAGCAGATATGGCAGTATTTTGCGGCAATTGAGGTGTCAGATAATCTGAAACCTAGTGATCATTGAAAAATAAATCAGGCAAGCAAAACGATATTGTTCTTATGCTTTGTGTGGATTGGTTCTAGGAATGTCATCAGATTAGTACTTTCATTACATTATTTTGAATAAACGTTTTCGCTACTTCATTGGGCTGTTTCTTCCTTTGGCTAAAATGTCGCCTAAAGAGCACCTTGATCATTCTTCTCGTCGATTATACTTCTTTCTGTCCAATCATTCAAACAGAACAATAGTACAAACAACAAAATAAACGATTTCTGCAGATAAAAACATAATTTCTCCTTGAGTACGTACCGTGTGACGTATTGGCCAGCTATTAATATCAATCATTGCTGCTTGAAGCTAGTCGCTCCATCGTAACAAACATTTGCAGTAGTCAGCTGTAGGAAAGTGGTGAAATATTATTTACCACGGCAGTTAGAGATATTTATAAGAACTGTATTGGTTGTATATAGATGTAAATGGTAACTCGTACCAATAAGCCTTCCTCCATTTGCCGTAAAGGATTCAGTTGTTTCTTGGATTTATTGGAGTTGGATCCGCAAGGTAGGGATAAGAAAAAAATAGAGTTTAGTTAATTGATACAGGAAGTTTGTCTATGATAGTTATCTCTGCGCATTCTCTTTCGCTGATAGTTCATACCGTTAACACGCTATGTTGGTTGTTCGCAACCATGTCATTTGGAGCGGGGTGGGAGTAATTTATAGCTTGGTATATATCCTTAACATTCGTTAGTCTTTCAAACTTGTTGGGACCAACATTCCAAAATAATTTACCTTGAGACAGTAAATAATGTGATGTTTTTTTGTCAGGACTATAATAATTACTTTTGTTATATTGTATGCACAATAATATGATATTCAGCTAATTTTCTGGTGATAGGCGTTCAGATTGGTCCGTAATTGGCAGTCGAATTGGTTCGTACATTGTGTGTAAGAGGCTTGCATTTTTATATCGTTGGTTATTGCAGATAGCATCTACCTAGGAACTGCATAGTATTTATTTATTAAATTTCCTCCTGAGATTATATTTGACTATTAACATACATTGCGCTTGACATATGTTAAGCTTTGATAGCAAAATAATACAGGTATTCTAAAAAATTTAATTTTAAATTTATATCATTTTCTCAATAAGAATGAAAACTGGTTCACAAACTTACCAGCGCAGTCACAAACCCTTCATCTACACTCATGCAATTATCTACATGCAGAGAGAGAGAGAGAGAGAGAGAGAGAGAGAGAGAGAGAGAGAGAGAGAGAGAGAGAGTACTACTTGGTAATGGGACTGTATCCTACCAAGTCAACACCGTATGTTCAATGTGAACTTCATAACGTACTAGTTGCTCTCAGAGAGAACATATTGGGCCAGACATTTCATGCGTAGAACAGAGTATTTTCAGATAAGCGAAACATTATGCAAGTCGAAAGCCACATGCAGACTCGAAGACTTGTTTATCTACTTTATTTACCACCGGCTGATGTGGAGGGCACTCGTTATCAATGAAACAAAACTAAAAAGCAATATATCTTCAACAGTCCCCCCCCCTCTCTCTCTCTCTCTCTCTCTCTCTCTCTCTCTCTCTCTCTCTCTCTCTCTCTCTCTCTCAGTTGTAGATTGTATTAGCGGTAATGGAAAATCTCAGACCTACATTATTCGTTTGAAAAGGGACATTAGTTGGGAGGAATCAAGGCAATGTTTTAACTACAAATGGCTTCGTGTAAGTCATTTGACGCATCAAGGCAAAAAAAGGTCAAAATTCAAACCTAGGAGTCCCATGGAAGACGATGATCAGTATAACGTTGTTATTTTAAAATAAAAAGAAAACAATTATATTGTTTAAATACACAACAAAAATAATAATTATATAATGTGCCAGAAGCATCTGAAATTCTATATTTGGTAAAAGAAATCTTGTTGATTTTATATCATCAGAAATAATTTGAGCATATACGACAACGCGTTTATTATTTGCTATGTCAGTACTTTCATCTGCCATTGCTGTCACAAATGAATTATGCAGGTCACGTATAAGATTATCTTCAACAACGTTTTGATAAGCTCTCCAGTACCTCTGAACAAGGTAGCCAAGTCAAACTGAACGGCGGAATTCTTCAAAATGCCAAGGACTGTTAAGTCGTGTATTAAATGTTTGTTTTTTTTTAAAAAGGATTTTTTTACGCACAGCCAATGTACACACTTAAGTAGCATTTTCACTGCTATATCTTGTTTGTAAAATTGCATTAAAATTTGCCTGGCATTGTGAACCTTCCAGGGGTCTCAGAAACACTTAATGACGCGTATTTGGACGCCATTTTTTATTTATTTATTTATCCGGGACTGAGAACCTTACTTAGGCGGGAGTCCTTCGTACACATGTAATAAATAGGTCTGAGGCAAAATTCAGCCACCTGCTTAGTAAGAAAATGTTTGGATAGCAGTGCTAATACTGGTGAGTATACACTTTCGTTTATCCCCTGAATCGAGTGCCTGGGAATTAATAGTATTGTTTAGCTGAAAGACCCCCTGATGTACATGTTGTCCTTGCCTTGATATCAGTACATCAAAAGAACATGATACAATAGCTGGGCGGCAAGTTCAAAGGCTTTGACTGGCGCCTGGGTGGGAACATATACTGATTGTTACTGCGATTGAATTCGGAGGCAGAAAGATCCCGAGATGTACTTGTGGTCATTTATAAGAGTATATGAACTAAACAATTTTAGGTTTCATTATTATGTTCATTTCCTAGTGTAGCGGAATAATGACCTCTGAATCAAGATAGGTTGAGACTTGGACAAAATGCCATTCACAAATTTGGATAGTATTTGGAGTTCAATCAACAGTTTTTTTTTTCTTCTGGCAACCCAGCATACCTTCCCAATGCACTGTTATGAAAGTTATTGTTTTTTTTTTTGCACATATTTTAGCCTCTATACATATATGACAGAACATATAGGCGTCTTTACTGTCACATTGTTTACACGACTTAACTTTTTTTGAAAACGTAGCCAGCTGTACGTTTTCAATAATGTTGCACAAAATTACGTTTTATCTTAATGTACTTGCTACCTCTCAATATTAATACTATTCTCGACGGTCGCTTATACAAATTCGGTCCGAATTATAATTTCGTTGGTTTCGGATTATTTTAATTTTTTGTTGTTTTTATATTTTGGACTCCATTTTCATTCAAATGCTGATAGTATCTTGGAACAACGCAAGGCATATAATTGAGGGAATGTAAATTGTTGCTTTGAGAGAGACAAGAATACGCATAGATTATTTTCTGGTGAGAACCACTTTAAAATCATGTTTATTTTTTGCCTCTTGCTTGATTGTAGTGATTTATGATTACTACAAATAATGTGACTTTTTCAAGTCACATAAGGTCAACTCCATGCTTCACACTCAGTTGTAACTATATGTATTGTGATAAATCAGCGTAACAAACTGATGTACAACTGATTTTTCTGTTTGAGCGAGTTGTAATCAAACCATTTAAGTAGTTAGACAAAACATTTTTTGTGTTAATCAGCAAAACATAATTGGTTGCGTCAATTTACGTACCAGCGACGATTTTGACCAAACCTTTGTTTTGTGTTAATCAGCGAAAGAAAACAATAGGGTGCGTCAATTTACGTACTGCCGTCAAATTTTGTGCGTCAAATTGGAGAAAGCTATGTATTTGACGGATGACAAATGGGTAGATAAAACACTGATTACTTAATTGCATCTACTTAGATGCAAATATTTGACACCTGTGACGAGTCCTTTTTATGGTTTTGGTGTGGGACTCTTGTATTTCACATTGAACAAAATATAGCTTCATATCTTTTCATTATTTCATTCATATTCTTAGACAGTAAGGACGAAAATATGCTGTGGACTTACAAGTATTGTACATTGCAATACCAAAAATACTAAGTTATGAAAACAAAGTCATGCCTGCGTGAAGTGTACTCGATAAATGACTTTAATAATGATGGAAAGTTCAGTTACCCTCCCGCATACATGTATATAAATTATGGACTATCGAGAGTTAGTTAACACTTTAAAACTTTCGTGTAATAAAAAAGACTTCCTTGAGCTGATGAACTTGCTCTAAAGTTTCTCCATGTTCAGAATGCGATTTTCGTCACTCACACCAAGTCTTTATATGACTGGAATTGTATTACCCTTAGCTTTACCTTAGTATGGGGCACATTAGCTAGCGTACCCAACTCATTATCAATGGTTTTCAGGTTCGAAACTTTTCAAAGTCATTGTAACAGTATAACAAATAAATAATAGTTTTATATTTTTGTAAAAGTAGATTGATACAATGTTAAAATTTGTAAAAGGTTTTTTTTTGTTTTTGCTGTGTGCTGACATTTGATGAGAAAGCTACACGAGTCAATCAGTCATTGTCATTTTATGTCATAGTATTAGTTATTGCCATTACATGTATTAGTAGTAGAGTCATTGTATTGTTGTCTTAGTAGTAGTCATTTTCATTTTATGTCATAGTAGTAGTCATTGACATTTTATGTCATTGCCATTTCATGTCTTAGTAGTCAATAAGTCATTGTAATTTTGTCTTAATAGTAGTCATTGTCATTTTATGTCTTAGTAGTACAGTCAATGCCATTGTGTCTCTGTAGTAGTCATTGTCATTGTATGTTTAGTACAGTCACTGTCATTGTATTTCTCTATGTAGTACAGTCACTGTCATTGTACGTCTTAGTAGTATGTCATTGTATTTCTAGGTAGTACAGTCAATGTCCTTGTATGTCTTAGTAGTACAGTCATTGTCATTTATGTCTTGTCTGTACAGTCATTGTCATTGTATTTCTTAGTAGTAGTCATTGTCATTTTATATCTTAATAGTGCTTCTCATGCCACTTAAGATTCTTCATTTTCCTTCTCCTGATTCACTGTTTTGTCAATAGTTTTATAAATGTCGGCCTATAATACCGTCGGATGGCTATAAATGTATTGTTTGTTTGTTTGTTGTTTGTTGTTGGGCTTAACGCCATTTTTCAGCACACGATAGGCTATTCATGGCGGCCAGTATTAATGGTGGAGGAAGAAACCGGGAAATCACCGGAAAGAACCACCGACCCACGAGAAGCTACTGGCAGGCTTTCTCACATATCTACAATAGCCGAATCCTAGACTCGAACACACGCAGACAGAGGTGAGATGGCAGTGATCCGTAACGGACAGCGCTTTAGACCACTCGGCCACTCGGGGCCCCTATAAATGTATTGCATTTTGCAGCAACATGTTATGTGTTTTTTACAAGCTACATTGGGTGTCGCGGGTATTATCAGAAAGCGACAAAAGGTATTGAAATCTAACCTATGGTGGCAATGAAACTTGAATCAGCTTTAATGAAGAACCTAAGCTGACATCGTTATTTATTTATTTTGTTGAAAAGTCATGTTCAGAGAGGTAAACAATTTACAGCATACATGGCACAGGTATAATAATCACTAAAATAGGAATCACTATTCCAGCCAGACATTATCATTTCTGATATTTGTGAAAGGGGCCTTTATAGACAATTCTTAGAATATATTCATGTATTCATGTGACCCATGGTCAACGAATCCAAAACGAGGCTAAGCTAGGCACCAGCTTATAGATTTGTTAGAGTCAGGAACCAAATTATGGCAGATAAAGGTTTTGTTAAAATTAAAGATAAAATTATTTAAGTAAACATATAAGCAGAATATCACATTCATAACATGACAATTTTTAAAAATTGTTTAGACATGATTCTTACGTATTATTGTTACTTTATCTAATATCTGCATATACATTTTGGGTGGTAAAATTCATCCATCTACCAACTCCATTAAAATATTAAATATAATCCGTGAAGAAGTTCAGATAAATATGGGACCAATTTGTGGGGGGGGCAGGGTGCTTATATATATATATATATATATATATATATATATATATATATATATATATATATATATATATATATATATATGAACGGCGTTCAAACAGCTTTGAACAAATAATCCTGGTGTTTTATGGGTAAATATATAACTGCTAGTCTGTTATTGAAACATGGAATGTGTTTGTATGAATAAAATCGTATATCCATATTGTCAATTGACCAATGATTCAGAAAAGAAAAATGTCATTTAAAGGGAAAATCCCAGTCCCTCTCAGCCCCAGGCACCTAAAGTAGCAAGCACCATAAAAGCAACTAGGCTGTACACTTCTGATACAAAATAAAATGAAAGCATACCGATATGTACCCAAAAAAGCAAACCATAAAGTCTCTACTGGTTTTGGGGACGTTTTTGGTTAAAAGGGTAGTTTGTGTCACTATGCACATTTTGTAAATGTTTTATTCTGACAGGGTGTTTTACCCACAGTGATGATTAATCATAGATGTACATTTAAACCTTACCTAATCAGAAACAAATTTCATGCTTTAAATAGTCTCTTATCTCTATCATTAACTTGTGTTATGTGTGCTGTTCAAAAAAAGAACACTAAAGATCGGACGTAAATCAACTTAGGTTTTAGAGAATGGACATATCAAGTAAGTTTTCGTCATAATATATGCAGCGGTAATTCTATAAAATATTTTTACGCAAAAGGAAGGAATCTATAAAATACATTACATCAGGGGTGCACACACTTTTTCAGCATGCGAACTACTTATAAAATGACCAAGCCAAAATCATCTACCTACCACAAAAATGCATAACATGTATCGGCTGACTTTTATTTTTTATTTTTTTAATAATGCTACGCGATCTACTCACACTACCTTTGCGATCGACCGGTCAATCGCGATCGACGTATTATGCACCCCTGCATTACATCTAATACAGCCGCGATCAATATAACATATTCTCTAGCAAAAGGAATCTACGTAATATATTATAAGTAGTAAGGTCGCATCTGCCTAGGTTAGCCTCGTTTTCGCGAGACATTAATATTCATGAGGATCTCATTAAGAATAGTCTATAACCTGTACAATTTATATGCATTCCCACCGGCTAACAAACGTATCGCGTTAAACAGCGCTCAGAAATACAGATAAACAGCGCTCAGAAATACAGACATGTACAGAACACTTCAGAGTGAAATCTTCGAGTCAGCAAAGTGCGTAAAATAATATGAGTGTAGGCATTGTTTACGGCATATCAGCAAAGTAGTGGCTATATAGTGCTATTGACAGTATATGGGGGAAAAAATGATCCAGAAATGTACTATCTATAAATGTCGATAACATATTTGCTTTCTCACCATTGACTCGTCAAATAATTATTTCGTGAAATCCTAAACTATATAAAATACATGAAGGTTGTTCAGAATTAACTCGGCATCATGTCCGCTGGGGGTCTGAGTGGCCTAGTGGTTTGAAGCACTCGCCATTACCGATCACTGCAATCTCACCTCTAGGACACACGGTACTAATTGTATTGAAAAATGGGAACCAGCCTAGAAATGGGTCAACTTTAAGTAGAGTATATACGGATTTGGCTGACCAGGATTAGTTAATACTGTAAGTTACGTTGTAGGAAAAAGAATCTTTTAAGACTTTATCCTAGTTGAACGTGAATAAAAATAGAGATATTGTTTTATTGATGGAATTTCAGTTCTTTAATAGTCTTGAGTTTGGAAAACTCATTACTAAAATTAGCACCTGACTCTTTGGTGCGGAATTGAAAGCACATGTTTAAAACATATGCAGCTCCAGAAAATGCCGCGGCTCATATACTTTCCTCTGCACATAAACTGACTTCCAGGTTTCATTTATACTGATAAATATAAGTTTAGTCATGAGCACTCCAAAATTTTAAGTTAGTGAATTTTTAATATCATTGTGTTTGCATAGGTTTACTATAGGAACTGAATTAGTACCGTGATTACTCAAATCTGCGTGTGTTCGAATCTCGGGATCGACCAATATGGGATTGTGAGAAAGCTTGCCAGTAGCTTCTCGTGGGTCGGTGGTTCTTTCTGGGGTTTTCCCGGATTTTTAGCCTATCATGTGCTGAAAAATGGTGTTAAACCCAACAGCAGCAACAAAAACCAGTTAAATGCAGATTATGTTTTACTTTCACACAGCGCATTGCACATAATATAATTCATGTAGAAAGAGCTATTAGAAGACTAAAAATACTTAAACTTTTGAGTTCTAGTCCCTGTTTAATCTCTTAAACATTTTAATAACAGTTTATTGTGTGTGATGCACTTTGTAAGATTAGATCATCAGAAAATGTTTTTAAAATGCAATTCGTGTTTGTTTTGATTTATTATTATTATTATTATTATTATTATTATTATTATTATTATTATTATTATTATTATTATTATTAAGTAATAGTATTCAATGAATTGAGACATGTAGGGTTGTTAATTTCATCCGTGAACTGTTTACAACATCAGTGTCATGGACAGCTATTTTTAAGCTGTAGTTTTTTGCCATTGGTTTGAGGCCTGGCGATAGTTTACATTTTTTCAGTGTTACAGCCTTCTACACACTTGTAAACAAAGGCTGTTATTGTTTATCAACTGGGTGTCAAGATGTAAAATTAATGTTTTTGATGCTTAACATAACATCAGATGGCCCCGTTCTAGTTTATCAATTAAACCTCGCATCATCTTCTAATACAATTCACGAATGCGCATATCCGATACACTTGTAAACAAAGGCTGTTATTGTTTATCAACTGGGTGTCAAGATGTAAAATTAATGTTTTTGATGCTTAACATAACATCAGATGGCCCCGTTCTAGTTTATCAATTAAACCTCGCATCATCTTCTAATACAATTCACGAATGCGCATATCCGATTTTTCACAAATGACTGTCAGATGAACATCTACAAACTTGTGGTCATCTTCATTATGCCATATAAAAAGTTTACACTTTCTCAAATCTTGGCAACACATAATTAATTAAACTTGTAAATCAAATCATATGCCTTTTTAATCTTTAAATACATTTCTGTTTTAACTCCTTACATACATCATATATATATATATATATATATATATATATATATATATATATATATATATATATATATATATATATATATATATATATATATTAGCCACTAGCAAAGATTTGCTCAAGCACTATTCATTTATAATTAGGAAACGGACTTTTTATTACTAGCAAAATATTTCCATTTAAAATCCCATAAGTAATTTAACATAACTATTTCTTCTCCACTGATATATACAGTCCACATTCACTTACAGCATATACATTTAAATTTAAACTTGTTTTGATTTAATCTCACTGTCCTGCCTCTGTTTTGTAAATTTGTTACTAATAAATTTTGAATGTAAATGATTCCTTGTGAAGTCGGTATAGTCAGTACTTTGTGTGCATTGCAAATTGTAATTCTCAATTTTCGATAGTATCTCTAAAAATAACTTTTACTATGATAGTTTCATTTATTAATATGGCTATCGGCATCCCGGCGTACATACTTCTGAAAAATGCTCGACATTTCCTAGAAGAGGAATAGCTTTCATCATGGACCTTTACAGTTCAATTGTAAAAGTTTTGTTCATAGTTGTTCCTTTAATTAGGAATAATGTTTTAACTGGTGAATTGTCTAAAGCGGGTTTAATCTCAGTCTTTCTCAGATAAAATAGTGTTTCGGGCAACATGTACTACTTTTATAATTTTTATTTGGGTTGTCACCATCTTTGGGTTTTCTGAAATTTAGTATTTGCAAGAGGCTTTGGTACCTCGTGTCTCTTCGTACCTCTGTTCCATTTAGCTGTCTCATCAGCAGTACAACTTACTGTAAGATTATTTCTCACAGCATGTTCAATTTTACACAACAAAGCAGACATGTCTGCACGAGTATCCTTTTCCTGACCATTCTCAGCAACCCCCTTCCATGGTACAAATAATGCAAGCTTCGTTCACTTCATATACTGACTGTGACTTCCCCTTTCATGATAATTTTATTCTATAATTTCGATGCATTGTGCAAAAATTGTATCGACACTTCCACTCTGTAAGTAGTTCTAACTTTGTAATCGTTTAAAGTTCTTAAATGTCTTTTCCATCTAATGCTTTCGATGGGATTAAATAGTTGTAAATGTTGCCATACATGACATTTGGCCATTGTCTCATGTCGTCAGTCCATTCATTTCTATTGCAAAATACATGAGGCATGAAACATTTTGTTTCAGATATTTCACTTTTCAGTGAAAGTTTTCGTTTGTTTCAGTGCTTCGCAGTAATGAAATGGCAAAAAAAAAAATGTAACAATGGTGCTCCGAACAGATACGATCGATTCAAAGGGTGATAATTGAAGAAAAAGAAAATATGTCTAAAGGGTTCGCTCGTTTTGCTGTGTGCTGTTATGGCTCTTCGTACGTCACCATCAATATGTGTTCTATATGTCTTTGTGAAATACCTACCTAGATTGTAATCGATATGCGAGATGCGAAAAAGATTACGATTTTGTAGTGTTTTTTTTATTTTCAGCCACAGGCATCATACACAGGTCGCATTCCCAGTCCACGAACTGTTTATGGTGTTGCCAATACTTGTACTGAATGAATTCTGTTGTTGTTATTATGGTTTTGCCAATACTTGAACAGAATTCTGTTGTTATAAGTTTAACGCCATTTTTGTTTGTCAGCACACGATACATTGCAGCCAGAATAGCTAGCGGAGTAATGATAATCTGAGTTTCCTCTGACCCTTCTCACCCTCTTTTTGATATTTGGATTATTATGTTGGGTTACACCCCAACATAATTGTCCAAATATCAAAAATGGGGGACGGGGGTGGGAATGGTCAGAGTAACTCGGATTAGTGAAGGAAGAATCCAGAAAAACTCCAGTACAAACGACACACCTAGTTGAGGCTGCGATGATCCTGTACTTTACAACTACTGCCACAGACAGAACGATGAATAGTTAACATCTGCTACCTAAGCATAGTTGTTTTTCGTAAAGTTTGGCTAATGATATAATTACTAAACTTTTATCGGGTAGATTACATTGGAATGTTTACGCTAACCATACCTTGTACATCATATACAGATAACACGAGATTCTCATGGTAATTGGTTTTCAAAATAAGGCTTGCTAATGCCATATTTGGATAGTTTACGATACGTTATTCAATAAATATCATATTACTACGATCTGTTTACGTTACCAAATGTTGTTTAGACATTCGCACCCCACCCCACCCCCAATATAGACCAACTACAGGAGAATTCTGTAACACATAACTTAGGAGGATATGATAATTTTGCAAGGTGTAGCAATTTTACATTTTTACGTAGTATGTATGTCTTTCATCACTGTAGTGAGTTGTATTAAAATCGAAAACAAAAGCGGTGAATGATATCCATGCGCGAAAAATAGTGCACGTTCAACGTAACAAAAAATCTATGATTCAGCTGTCAGACAAATTTCGTAATAGATTTCGTGAACGAAATTTTCGTGTATTTCAGTTCATACTTTGTATCAGCATTAAATACACATTATGTGACCGTAGGAGTCTCCTAGTGGCTATAGTGCAGTAGGTGATGGGCCTGCCTGAGATTCAGAAGACTCGCGGTGCGAATGCCGTTGTCTATATTTTATTTTTTGTTTAGCGTACATTGATAGTGTCATGTAATGCTTTTTTTTTTTACATATTTAGAAGGCTTTTTGCTCATGAAATTAATTATTCATAAGAAAATTGAAAGAAACATTTAGACACCGCCTGGTCTTTTTGTTGGTAGATAGTTTGATCAATATAAAAATACTGTATACGATTTAAGAAATGGTGTATATACGCTGAGACCTACAAAGGACTGGCCAACTGTTGAGAGCTTTTACTTCTCTACATGTAAAATAACCAAATTGAAACGCAATTTTAATCGCTTTCGTCCGTTCTGAGATTTATATTGTTATTGTATGATGGCTATTGTACGAAATGTTTCCATGAAAAGACGGCTTATGTTAACTCAGATATAAAGTGGGAATTAGTTTGAAGATTTAGTAAGTGTCTTTCCCATGAACATACCGAGACAGCCGTCTCGCGCTGGCCTGTGTATTCAACCAGCCAATTTTTGATTACATCATGCTACATTTTGAATGGTTTTTGGTCCATAATATTTATTTTAGAACAGAAAATTTACTGTTAATTTATTTTCTAAATATAATATTGATTTGTTTCCATGATTGTGATGTGATTATGATTTTTAACGTAGCTTTTTATTCAGTTATACTGCTACGATGTCTGAGTGTGGCAGTTTATAGTAATGTCTAGCACTTGGGCACCATGCCGCAGACATATAGCATTATATCCCACACAGTCATATTATCCTGACACCAGGCCGACCAGTACTTACACTAATCTATTAATGCTGAGCGTCAAGCGAGGCAGCTGTTAGTACCATTTTTGTAAGTCTTTGGTATGACTCGATCGGGGATCGAACCCACGACCTCCCGCATCCGAGGCGAACGCTCAAACCACTAGGCCACCGAAGCTGTTATGATGATCCCTATTCATGATTAAATTTGCAGATTCCATTTACACACATGGAAGTCATTAAAGTGACACTAGAGTTTCGAAATAATAATGATCAAATAAAGATGACCTTTTAACATATACGAGTATAAAATTTCTTTAAAATTGGTTGTACAATTCTCCAGATAATTCAGTTTTAAAAATTTCAGGGGAGACAGGGACTTGATATGTTAATGCTTCTCAACAAGACAACGCATAGACATTCGAGTCTGTCCAATTAAAATTGAGAATTCCTGACATATAGAGGTCTGACGGACACCCATACGAGGTTATGTCCTGTAGACAATTGGAGAAACCGGACAGATTACATCAATCCCATTTATGGAAGTAAAATGTGTTATTCAACACGTATCGATTCCCATCATAACCCTTCAAAACACGAAATGCAATGCTTTATATGATACGTTACGAAAACCAAATGGACCTGAAATCCTAATCTCAAGATTCAATGCATTATTATAATCAAAGTTTGAAAGCTATACAGTAAGCTTGGGTGATTTTCGCTACTCGATAATTGCAAGGTCATATGTACATCCTACGATTCCTAGGATGTGCGCTGACTGCGAAATATTAGATAAAATTGTCGATTTTATTATCTCGAACTTCAGAAACTTTCCCAAACTTTTGTGTATCCTTCTTTTAAAACCTTTCTTTCTCGTGCTTACAAAAGTTTCTTTTGTGTGATATAAATTTACCACTAAATTGTTGGGAACTGCCTTTCGTCCAAATAATATCATGACGTTTGTCGACTAAATAGGCGGAAGTTTCAATAAAACGGACCACATGATTGGTTGGCGGAGACGACTTTCATTATGTTCTGTAATTCGTATCCCTGTCCAGAATATAAAATTCGAAATAGAAAAGGATATTTTAATGAAACGAGGGGAAATATAAATCAGTGGCACTTGGCCATGTACGGGTATAACTTTTGGACCCGTGAAAATATTGTATGTAATTTGTATCTTGACATCTCATTTTCTCGAGGATACGGAGGCAAAGTTAAGGTCACAGCAAGGCATAAGGCAAGTTAATGACACATTTTGTTATTATAGACTGTCACTTTTTAACCCATACATATATTTTAGGAATATGTGCATAGATCCACACTTTATCACACAGTAGAGTCAAATCCGCAGTTCAGAGGTAAATGTTATTAGGGATACGTGACCGGGGGGTGGTATAATGTACCAGTTGCAGGACTCTTTTTTTTTTCACACGTGTGATACTGACTTAAGTGTCACTTTCCAAGGGCGTATTCGTAAGTGTAAAACTATTTTGTATTGACAATTATCTGACAGCCATATATTCATTACATGATTATAGTATTCCTACCCCTTTCTCGATTTTGAAGCAAAAGTTATAAATGATTTTTTAAAAAAATTAACAAAACTTTAACATTTCATTGATCAATTTATAATTTCTAACCTGGTTGTCGCCAGGAGTTCCAAACACTCAACTTGACGTTTTTGGTGTTTCGATCCACACAGGTGTTTCTTTAGTAACACGGTCGCCATATTTGCAGGCGATTCTATATTTTCAACCAACAGATATGATTAAGTTCACCATCTTTTATAATCTCATTAAATTCCATAAATTTTGAGTTCCATTTCTTTGAATATATACATTCAAGATTTTCTCTTTTTAATTTTTTTAATGCGTTTTAGAACTAGAAATTGAAAATATTGGACGTAGAAGACACAGGTTTTACTGAAATAAACTCTTTTGAAAACTTGAACTAGACATTGAGCAGTCAGTCTGCGTATTTGCATTCAGGGCCTCCGTTTGGCTTAAAATGGCACGAAGCTGAAGTGCTAGAGACCACCTGGTGTCAAATCAATCAAGGTAGAAATTATAAATTGATGAATTGGGTGGCAATTTTTTGGATGTTTTTATATCTTTGATTCTTTTCGTTTTTAAAATAGTTTAGGAGGTACAAACAAATGGGAGGGTATGCGAATACTATAGGTTGGCAATGCATCAATATGCGCTTTTGCGACGTTAGCATTGCTAAAACATCGGATTTTCACGTGTTGATTGGATATAAGTTTTCTGTTATGTTTCAGATCTTTCTGTGGGAATTTGATGAAAGAATAGTGAAAATGCACATTTTTCAGTGTGCATACGTTTCCAAAAGCACTCGTAACAGACTGAGCTTTGCAGCTAAAATCCTTTCCTTATGCTTCGGAACCCATATTTACACAGCAAACTGTAGATTATCATAATACTTTTATGTGTCTATGTTTAGATTGCTGACGATAAAAATATTTTTATTTCCATTTTCAGGACCGCCTATTGTAGAGATACAGAGATGGACTTAAACATGTTTTCACAAATAGCGCACATTACCGAGCATCTTTTCTTGAGCAGCGCAGGGGCTGTGAAATCAGATAGAATTAGGAACTTGGGCATAACCAATGTAATAAATTGTACATTAGAGATCCCCAATCTACAGCTTTCGGGAGTAGAATGTATTCAGATTCACGTAGAGGATGCACCTCATGCTCGATTAGGAATTTATTTTGACAGATGTGCAGATAAAATTCATCAAGTGAGCCAGAAAGGTGGAAGGACATTGGTTCACTGTATGGCCGGTGTCAGTCGATCGGCTAGTTTATGTATAGCGTACATGATGAAATATCAGAGACTGACTCTTAAACAAGCTTATGAACACGTCAAAAAGAGAAGACCAGTCATACGACCAAACACAGGATTCTGGAGGCAGCTGATAGAATTCGAAAGAAGGCTTTTCGGCAGGACCACCGTTAAGATGATCTCTTCTAGTATTGGGCCTATACCTGATGTATACAAAGAAGAGACAAGGAACATGGTCTGGTTTCCTAATCAGTTTAGCTCATCCGCTTCATCGTCATTGTCGTCTGCGTCGCCGTCACTGACATCAGTTTATCGTCCTCGCTACGGCTACTAGCATGAAAGCTTTCTCCTTTCCCCAGTTTTATTTGTATTTATTTTCAGTATTTTACACATTTAAAATTCATACAACTTTTGCCTACAGACACAGAAAGGTTGTCGTTAAAAATACTGATTAAGTGTAAGTTCAGTCACTATTATCGTAGTATTCGGACAAGTTTAGATCTTACCACCCTGTGAGAAAATTAGACATTCAGATTATAAATAGAAATTTAGAGACATTTTTCTTATAATGCTTGATAATAAAAACAAAGCAAGTCAATAGTGACGTGTTAAGAAAGATGGACAGACATAAAAGTAGACCAAGGTAGATGAATAGATCAGTGATGCAAGAATAAAATTTAGATCTCACTACTCCAACCTTGTAAAAGCCTTATTCTTGGGCTCTGTACCAATAAAAGACTAATTTTTGCATTTCAGATGAGAATTTTTTTTTCCTACAGTGTTAGATTAGCTGAGCACTCAGAACAATATATGTGCCTTATTAAGGATATATTACATATGAACTCATGGGGGAAGGGGTCCAGTTATAAATGTAATGAATTCAAAAAACAAATTTGAAAGTGTACTGGCATTGATAGATTGAAACATGTATATTTTTAGGAAATTCATTGCCTTCTTATCTCAACTGGTTGTTACACTTTTGCAATGCACAGTTATCAAGATGTTACACAATTTTTCATCGTTTAAGGCTTTTATTTATTTTACTGGTGATCTCCTGAAGTTTTGATAAATTGTAATGATGATTATTATGCTTTTTCACACTCACACAAAATTGATTTTGTCATGGGTCATGCATGCAAAATGAAAATTGGATGGACAGACTTTTAATTTTGCTTCAAATTTGTGCATGGTTGCTGTGTATTTTAATATGTTCACACCATATATGCAATGTTAACTATCAGTCATAATTAATTTTATATCAGGTATATCATTATAATATTGTGTTATATGGTTATTACTGTTTGTGTCCCTTAGGTGTCATAATACCCATGATATAATGATACATATATTGTAGAGGCATATAATCACCAGAGACCAGTCTACCAACGGTGATTTTACCATGCAGTTGTGACATAATCTCGTTATCCTTAAATCTTATCTAAACTTTTATTTCGCCAGTAATCTCTAAAGTTTACACATTTTAGACAGCTAAGTATTCATCTGTATAAACATCAGCAAAACGATTTCCTCAGTTTTGATTTTGTTCCAAATGTGATATTTGGCCTGCTTACCTTGAAAAAATGAATTTCAAAGTATCCTGAAAGCTGGTCTAATATAAAAAGGATTAACTTATATGGTTGTAATTTGCGCATATTCATTGAATGAAAATGTATCAAAGGATAAAGTTTCGTTACTGTGGTAGTCATTTGTTGCAAATATCTCATCAGTAAAAATTATTTAATGATAATGAAAAACCTGAAACGTTTGGAGTCATTTGTGTTTTCTTTAGTTTCATAGATCTTTGGCAGTTTTGTCACTTACACTTTCAAGCCCAATAAAATTCATCATGCATCAGAAAAAAATATTTTTTGTCTTTCGACTGTGACCATTATTCACAGTGATGATTAAATATCATATTTGGAAGAAAATGTGCACCCCTTCTAAGTGACAAAGCACTGAAGCACAAAAGTAAGTTATCAAAAAGAATTTGCATTGCATCATTTATTGTCTTGCCTATTACACAAGATTAAGTTTAGTTTACCTTGACAAAAACTGACGATGGTTTCTAGCATGAGTCATGATTCATGCATGAGACTTATTTTCTTGATGAATCCTCTGTGGCATATGAATGTGTCATTATTATATACTCAATATTATTATGCTTTATGTAATAAGAACCTGGCAGATGTGTTTGTTCATGAACTCTATTAGTTGTATACAGAAAAAAAAGCTGCAAGGGCTGACAGTGTAGAACTCCATAGTGGTTCCAAGAAGTAAAGATCATGGCTATCTGAGTAGGTTAATACTGTTATTATCATTATTATTGCACAGCAATTCTTTGTGTCCATTTGGGATGACATGCCATTTTCTTGCCAAAATGCAAACTTTGTATGAAATTTTACCCAAGAAATGGATGTTTCAGCACACATGAACAGTGTTTGAAGCCACTGATAAAACTTAATTTTGCACCTTGATCAACGGTGTGGATAGTGTGTAGTGTGTGTGTGTATATATATATATATATATATATATATATATATATATATATATATATATATATATATATATATATATATATATATATAAACACACACACGCAGAGTAGAACCTGTCTTTACAGACCATCTCATCTGCCAAACAATAATGGTCTCGGAACAGGTGGTCTTGCAAGACGAGTGGTCTCTCATAGCAGTGGTATTTCACGACAGGTTTTACAATGTGTATATCTCTGCGTGGGTTTAAGTCTCGGATTCGTCCAGTGTGGGTATGGGAGAAAGCTTGCTTGTAGCTTCTCGTGGGTCGGTAGTTTTTTTTTCCTGGGTTTTTCCTCCACCATTTATACTGGCTGCCTATCCTGTGCTGAAAAATTGCGTTAAACCCAATAACAACAATACTTTGCGTCATATTTCTGTCGCATTCACTTTTATGTTTTCTGAAGGATACACAAGGTTCAATCCATAGATGTTAAAAACATTAAAATTAAAATAAAAACTAAAAAACGCGTTTTTCCTAAAAAAATTAATTTAAAAAATCTTTAAAAAATCTTGAAATACTTTTTATGCAACACAAAAATCAATTACAATCAGCGTCGTTATCACTGACTGATCTGACCACTCCATGGTTTCCTCCATCTAACTGATATTGTCCAGCTTTGCCTTTAGGCGAAGTTTTGCATGGATAAACATTACATCTTGCACTGCATACGGTTTCACTTTTTCCTACGAATAAACTCAAATGTTGACTAGATTCTCTCGCAGGCAATGGTGGACGTCACCTGTTTTAAGACCATAACCGCAACTTGTTGCAGCTCCAGAATGTGAGCTCCAAATGACATTCACCACCTGTATGCTAGCATTCACCACCTGTATGCTAGCAATTATTTAGCAGCTGCAACCGCCATATATTCTTTCTATTATCGCGTGAAAGCCTTCGACGACTTTTTCGTTTTGATGTTGGGGAAAATGAGAATACTCGGGATAGAACACAAAGCCGGCTGCGTGTAGATCTATATTTAGCATTTTCCATCTGTCCATAACGAACTGGCGAATATATATTTTTCGTGCTGGTGGTAAATCAGCAGCTTTCACTGACTGTGTCGCTTTGGAACATTTTCTAATATACTTTCTTGTACAAGGTATACTTCCGTCAGGCAGTCGCATTAGTTCAACAATCAGTTCACATAATTTAGTTATTGTTTCCACCAAAATCGTAATTGTGACTGCCTCTCCTTTCTTTTTATAAACTGCATCATTTAGCCACTTTTTGTACTCACGACTTATCAGTTTTCTGCAGAGCATTATTAAATGTACGCTGACGTTGCAGCATAATAAAGAGAGTAGCAACTCTTGTTTCGCTGGATTTTAGAAGCTCTAGCTCAGAATGATTGCGAAAACATGCTTGGAAATACTGGCGTGTCGTAATAAATTTGTTAATATCTTTAGAATCGGTAATTACACTATCTATACATGGCTACCCAATGTCTTCAAGTAAAAGATCTAGACAGTGAGTCGTGCATGACAATAAAACATTAGGATATTGCTGATGTAACATCCTACGACCTGCAACATTATTTGATTCACTGTCCGTAATAACTTGTACAACACTTTCAATGCGATGCGATTCAATGCACTTTATATCTCGCCAGCAATAAACGATCCGACTTTGATTACGCCGGAAGTATCCACATCAATGGGAAGAATACAGGTGTCACCAGTAGCTGCAAGAAAGTTAACAACAGGCTTTTTTCTTCACATTTGTCCAACCATCAGGCATAAGCGTAACTCCGTATTTAACAGCTTCGTCCTTAAAAGTAGCTATAAATTGTTCCACTTGATGTACTTCCCCATTCAGTTAAACTTTTTATTTTGTTTGGTTGCTTTAGAGTGAGGACAACATTTTGCCACATCAGTTATTTCATCCTTTGTCTGCATCCTTTTTCGTAGCACTCGCGAAGAGAGCGTAACGACATCTGCTTCTCAATTGCCTCACTACTAAAGGCTTTTGTGGCTTTTTGTTTTTTCGCTTTCGCTTCTAGTCTCACTGACTGCTGCTTCTGTAAGACCTGCTGCACTTCACATGGAACTTTTGAACATTAGCTGATGCCAAATTTTGGATCTCCAAGTAGGTGACCTCTTATACTTACAACACCACCGTGAAATGATTTACAGTAAATGCAACTAACTTTGCTCAAAGTGACGCAATCTTTTTCATCTAGTACTAAAACATGTTTCCCTTACTCCCTTTTTTCTTTCGACATTTGAACTGCTATACAAAGAAATATTTATTTTAAATTGTTAATTTACTATAGACAATCTAAATCGCTACTTTTCCGCTTTTTGAGTATGTAAGGTTTCAGCATGAGCCAGTATCATTTTGTAGCCCAGACAGATCGGCCTTAAGCCCGAGCTGTCGCAGAAGGAAAATCGATTTTTCAAGAATCACTACGATTATCATGAGGAATATTGACCGAAAAGTTTATAAAAGATGGTTCCGTAGGCAACTAGCCCTATCAACAGACAGTAAATTACTGGTTGTACATCACTGTAACTGAATATGGTTGTTTTTACCCCCGCGCAGATTGACCTCCACCGTGACTTGGGACTGCGGCAAACCTATTTTGTGCTTCAAACTTGGCGTTGAAGTTGGCCATCCCTCTACTACGATTTCACCGTACTGCTATAATCTGTGCCAGTATAATATTTGTTGCCAAACTTCAAAGGGATACTTGCGACACTCACACCACTACTACTTACATAACTTTCGATGGACCGATTGACCGTAGGAAAATGCAAAATTTTGATTTTCTTCCAAAAAATTAACTACTGAACGAACAGCAATATTATCAAGCTTGAGAAAATAAAAAAAAAATTCAGAACAGGATTTGGTCAAATTGGTATAAATTAATAAATAAATTAAAAAGAACGACAATTTTTGGATAAATAAAAAAACAACGTAAAAGTCGTTCCAAAAAATAATAAACGAAAAAAAAAACGAGGGGTTTATTTTAGAAAAAAAAAACAACGTGAAAAGCATTTTTAACAACTATTGTTCAAACGTATGTATATCTGCTTGTGCTCAAACATTATGACTACTGTTACATTATAAGCCATATACCGAATGATATCATCTGATTTTTACTGAATCTTTATAAACATTTCCAACACTTTGTCAATGAAGACTGAAATAGCTGAATTTTATCCTTAACATATACAAGAGAGATCCATTTCTGGTAGTTGAAAATATGGAGTTGACTTTTAATGTTATTGTTCATGGTGCCATACAATTTGCAGATGTTAGAGAATTTCTCAAAATTAATCCTAGGAAATATTGAGAAAAACTACAAGCATTTTGTATTGGAAACCTTCATTCATAAAAATGCCTAAGTTTAGAAGGCTGATATTTATCATCAAATTAAATGAACTAAATAAGGATAAACACAAGAGTCGTGAATCTTTCCATATGTTCATTGAATTCAAATAGCTACATTTGTGATTGCTTTAATGCTAGTGATGATGTAATAAAACAAATGTGGTTTCCCATCTGTGAAGGCATCTGTCTGCTTTTACTGGTACACTGACATAATTGAATGTTATACAAATGATTTTACAGTGGAACAGAATACCAGTCAACTACCCACATAGAAGATACTTAATTTCTTAGAAACACCCGATGAGACCATCTTTATATATTTTAGGGTTTTCAACATAATTTACACGGTTTATGTACCAGATCGTGTCATAAGAAGCTTTGGTGTTTGTAGTGGTACAGAGTGTTTCTAGAGTTGTATATAATTGTGAGAAACGTTAAGTACCAGATGTAACTCTTTGCCAGCTTTGAAGCATGACAAGTGGGCCTTGGTAAATTAACTGTGTCAAGATATGTAAAATTGTACAGCATCTGTATACTTTGCTGTTTTTACTTTGTTTTGAACTATTCTGTAAGTTCAAATAGTTTCATTGAATGGTTATTGATCATAATTATAAAACAAATGTGAGAAATAACATTCATTTTGAAACAAAATAAATTTATTTCTCAAAGTTTCACAATAGGTTCTAGTCTGCAGATGTATTTTGCTGAGCTGTATTGTTCCTAAACATGACTCATAGTCTTGATGTAATGTCTGCTGATTAGCACCGTACATCCAAAATGAACTTTGATGACCGAAGTGAACACAACATTATCATGTCCACCATTGTTTTTTATTTTGTATTTATTGCAAAATTGCAGGAATTAAACATAGATGAACATTCACTTCTTGCTCAGTTGTATTTCTGGTACAATCAGAATTACTTTTCATACTTGTTTAATTTTTTGTAGAAAAACATCTTCCAGACTCCTGTTCAAAATCTTGTAAGTGATACTACCATCTAAGGCATCTAATTGTAACTCTTTTATGAATATAAATTCTGACTAAATTGAGAACATTAATAGCTGTTTCACTAAGATTCAGAACTCACTTTTTTGGACACAGACAACCAATGGCTTGCAATGCAGGGAAAGGCTTGCAATGCAGGGAAATATACCCATGATTTCATTTGCACTTTATTGGAATTTTCATGACCTTTTTGGTCTTAATATCTTTGATGGTAATAGGTCTTTTGCTTCTTAAGGAGCCTCATATTGCAATTAGAAACTTTTTGTATTGTTTGAAACATCTTATGCTTTATGCTTTTCTGACATATTAGTTTTATCAGTTCTGTGATAAGTTGTTTATTAATTCTCACATTAAATGTAATAATATTGTTGTTGTTATTGTTATATGTATTATTATTATTGTTATTGTTATTGAAATGATTCTCATACAGATTATATAAGGAGATTGTTCCTTTGTCATTAAGTACTAGGTTTATCCTACATTTACAAAAAAGTAATTTTGTTTTGGTTTTCCTCATACACCTATTACAATGAATCTTCTAAAAAGTCATTTTCATGAATGAACTAATGCTTTTCTAGCATGATGGGTTGACTTTTCAATAATTACTTTTACAATTCAATGAATTGCACAGGTTTTGTTATGTATATCAATGTGGCATGAGAAAAACATTATCCTAAAATGTGGAATACTCTAGTTTGTCAACACTGATTATTCAGACTTCATTATTCAGGAGTAAGTTAGTTGTAAAGTGAATTTACATATTTTCTTCAGTTACTGTGTAAGATTTTATTATTTAAGAATAATTGTCTTTTGTTGATACTGATAATACACTTGTTTTAATGCACCTACATTAACATGAACACTACTGTCTTGTGACAGACCTTGTCACATCTTTAGCAAGATAAATATTTAATAAGATGTGACTAATGTTTTATTGTGCTGTAAATTATGTAAAGAGATTTTGTTCTTAAAAAGTTGTTTTCATAATAATATTTAACTTGTGTAAATAGAAAATTATTTATCTTGTAAACATTTTTTAATTTTTCCAAAGATGGTTTGTCATACACTTGTCCCTGTCTTTCAGATATTTTTTATCATACATGAGGAGTTATATTTCACACCTTAAAAGATTTTGATGATGCCAAATTCTGCTGTATCTAGCAAAGAATAGAAATATATACAAATTTGTTTCTCAAATGGGAATATTTAAAGTTCTTTTCTATAGTGGGGCGATACTATCTAATCTTATATCAAATGTGTCAAACTTAAACTCTAAGGAGTCAAAAACTACATAAAAAACTCACACCTTTTAAAATTGGTTTGGGTTTATTCTACCAGAAATCAAGACAAGTAGCTAAAAAAAGAGGAAGATTTTAATTTAAGTCTTTTAGGGTTGTATACAGTCTAGTGGGTATGAGTATTGATTCCTTTCCTAATAAACCATAGAAACAAGAAGCTTTTCCCCATAAGCTAACAAACCTATCTATTACAAGTTTGTCTTGTCAAGCATACTCTAATGCCTGTGTCTCATGAAAACTGTTAATACTGTATGTGGTATATAATAGGTATAAGGGTTTAACAGCACATCTGCTCAATGCTGACAATATGGTGCAGATCAAAGGTAAGGTTTTAAAGATTATGTATTTTCCAAAACCATTGTGATACAGTATTATTTCACCCTAGGAATAATGAATTATATCATTCAACCCCACCTGAAACCCCTTTTTTATTAAGACCACCCTCCCCTTTTTTATTTAGATCACCCTCTACCATTGTGGAGGAAAACTTAGAAAATTCTGTTTCATTGACTTAAAAGAGTTCTTTTCTAATTAGGATACATGGATGGGGTTGAGTGTTCAGAAACTTGTATTTTTATGTGGCTTAGGTAGGTATTTTAAGATACTAATTAGGTTATCATACTTAAGAGATTGCATCAAGTTAAACATTTTTCTTAGAGGGAACATAATGTTTAAGATTTTTTTTGAATTTTATAAATTGTAGACACCATTACTAATCAGGATCTTAGATATATAACTCTATTTAGCAGATAAGTATAAATTTAATTTGTTGTTTAGACATTTCCTTTCATATTGTCAACTCTTGGATTGTAAAAAGATGTGCATGAAAATCACTTTGTTGGCTTTTAAGTACTCACAGATAGAGTTCTATATGACACTCAATGTTATTTTGTTTTTTCACTCACCTGTCTGCAAGCAGATTTTTTGTTGTTGTTGTTGTTGTTGACCTTAATGCCATTTTTCAGCACATGATAGGCTATTCATGGTGGCCAGTATTAATGGTGGAGGAAGAAACCGGGAAATCACTGGAAAGAACCACCGACCCATGAGAAGCTACTGGCAAGCTTTCTGACATATCCACATTCGCGGAATCCTAGACTCGAACCCACGAAGACAGAGGTGAGATGGCAGTGATCTGTAACGGACAGCTCTTTAAACCACTAGGCCAGCAGACATCTATAATCTGTTGACGATCCATTGGCAGTTTATATTTTAAACTATTCAAGTATTGCTGGGCCACTTTTATTGAGACTTGGCTGAGAGCATTCTAGCTGGAATGCATTTCAGATTTACACAAATGTGGATAATACACCATCAGATATGTCCACAATGTTTTGAAAACTACTGAACATAATTTGAATGAATTTGACGGTACCCATACATAAAATGCCTTTTAATTATGTACAAATGATGCCAATCCGCTTTTAAATATGTCTGACATTAACAAATATAAAAAAAAACTTGAAATGACCTAAAAAAAATCACTGAACAGAATTTGTTCAAATTTTTGCAGGAAACATCCTTGAATGAAAACCTAAAAATTACTTCTCAAAAACCACTAATAGGAATTTAGTCCAACTTTGATAGAATGCATCCTGGTATGGAAGCATTTCAAGTTCGTGTAAATAATTTTGGGTCACCATCAAATATGGAATCCTTTGTAAAAAATATATAAAACTTTAAATAACTTCTTTGGAAACAATGCTGAATGGAATCTGACAAAGCATCCTGGCAGAGACAAATTTCAATTTTATTCAAATCATATTACTGTAATTTGTTTTCAGATATGGTTGCAGTTATTAAATATAGCTAAAATATATCTCTCAAAAGCCACTGAACAAAATTTGACCATTTCTGACAGTGTATCCTGGATTAAAAGTGTTTGAAATTAATCTAGATTTGGCTGAATTGGTATGAAATATGGTCACCATCCCTAAACATTGAAAAACCTTAAAACAAATTTTCAGAACCTGTTAAAAAGAATTTACCTACTTCATACTGTTCTAGCTTAGATGCCTTTAAATTTGTATAAAAAAGATGCCTATCTGTCATCATATATGGATGTTACTAAAATAGAAAAACTTGAAAATGTCATCTTCTCAAGTGCAAACATTTATTGTATTTTAACTAATTAACAATACCATTCATATTTTAAACAGTATGTTAAGACCAAGCATAAGAAACACTAATCTTTATCATTTTTAATGCATATGTCCTGTGACTAATTTTGTATTCTTCTGAATTTTGAATAGTATATAATTGGATGGATTGTTGACAAGCATCAGTCCTCATTACCCATGATTCGTTTGTATACAGTCAAAAGGGAAGTTTTTTATATAGTGATGCCTGTTTTTATACATAATATTACACATGAAAGTATAACAATTAGCCAATGTAGCAATATATAATGAATCATTTTTTGGTTTAAGCAAAATATCCCAGACACAGTCATACTCCTGTTACAATGGCAGATTGCTGAATGACTTTTCTATGCCTTGTGAACACTATGGTTTATTTGTAAATATACCTGTAACAAACTCCCATTATGTGAAGTCACCTTCCTTCTTATTTATATGGTAAAAATGACAAATAGCAATTAAATCATGTCTTTTGTCAGTGTATTCATTTGAATAAAACAAATGAAGTTTACATTGTTCCTTTTAACAAATCAGGGGTTTCTTTTTGTTGCAATTCAGAAACAATGTCAATTTGCCCTTTCTATTCAAAATTATGGCTGGTTCAGGCAGTAGTTGTTTGAGGTATCACAACACGACTTGATCAATGACAAATCTACCACTGGCGTGAAGATGATATCCTGATCAATGAAAGTACAGTACAGTTAATCATCCTACTGATATCCTGATCAATTAAAGTACAGTTAAGTCATCCTACTGATATCCTGATCAATTAAAGTACAGTTAAGTCATCCTACTGATATCCTGATTATTTAAAGTACAGTTAAGTCATCCTACTGATATCCTGATCAATTAATATACAGTACAGTTAAGTCATCCTACTGATATCCTGATTATTTAAAGTACAGTTAAGTCATTCTACTGATATCCTGATTATTTAAAGTACAGTTAAGTCATCCTACTGATATCCTGATCAATTAAAGTATAGTACAGTTAAGTCATCCTACTGATATCCTGATCAATTAAAATACAGTACAGTTAAGTCATCCTACTAATATCCTGATCATTTAAAGTACAGTTAAGTCATCCTATTTCATTGATAAATAAATATCAGTGTATGTATGGTAATGCCATACCAATAGTCTTTCCAAGAATCACTTGTTTTAAGAATTAAATGCAAAATTATTGGACTTGATTACTTTTATTTAAGTTAATCACACTAAATTTTGGGTGTGAAAAGTTGGTATTCGAATTTTGTAAGATCCTACTTTTTGACATGTTTTAGCTTTGTTTCTTGTGTTATTTATTAACCTATACCATTAGCAAGTATTGTTTGAACATTTTTTTTGTAATTATTTAATTAAAATTGATATGTTTTTAACAGATGGCTTTTTTCTTCCAAAGAATATGTGATTGTCATGCTTGTTGATATACATGAAGTATTCTTTACAATACAAATAATCTATTACATGTAAATACACTTTTATTTTAAATTTATCAAACAAGAGAGGGATTTCATTCATATATATATATATATATATATATATATATATATATATATATATATATATATATATATATACACAAAACACACACACACACATGCATTTTTCATCACACAATCAAGCACCAGGTACTGAGACTCAACAATGGTGTTTTTGGCTCTATTTGTGCCTTTTGTCCAGCATGGCACATCTGTCTTTAGACAAACATTTGCAAAAGTTTGTTTTCACTACTCATCCTAAACTACACTATGAGAACAATCTGATTAAAATCATATCTTTGCTGTCATATGTGAAGATCTGACAGCGACTACTTTCAGTCATGTTTTAATTGCCATAATTACCTTAATTGCTCGTCTTATCAGCCAATCTGATGAAGTCTTATATCTTAGCTTTTGGGAGACTGAGTGTTTAGTTGAAGAGCATCAATATGTGCAGAACGATTTGAATCATTTTCAGAATTCCAAGGTCTAGTTATACCTCAATGAAAATGGTACCCATCAGTGATTCAGTATGGCTGCCATGACATATATCACGAAAATCTTGTTATGTCAAACGGATTGTCTTGATGCATGGGGTTTTCACCTACAGACTTATGATATCCAGTTGTTTGTAAAAGGAAATGGTGATCTAACAGTCATTGTGACTGCAGCACTTGCCATCTTGAAATTTTTTGTTACCGTTACTCCTGGTCATGTCAACATTGGGTGTTCACAGAAACACTTTTTAATCTTGTCTAGTTGATCATATATGAAAAGGAGTCCAGTTGGCATCCAGTATGGCCTCCAATGTGCCCATTTAAAATTCTTGCTGTCATTACTACTCCTAAACTGCTGGATGTATCACAATGGGGTTTTCACTAAAAGACCTTTGATGTCTTGTTAGTTTTTTAATGAAAAGGGTGGTGATCTGACATTTTTTTATGGCAGCCATGCTGATTGTCATTAAATTATTGAAATCACTGCTATTTCTAAATAGACAGTCAAATGAACATGAGTTGTCACTAAAAGACTATAAAGTCTGATGATTGATGAAGATGATACGAGTCAGATGTTCAGTATGATCACTACCGAGGTTGCCTTTAAAATCTGATTATTGCGACTTCCTTCTATTGCCATTGACATGAGGCTTTCTCTTTGAGACTTCCTTTAATTTTCTAGTTGGTCCTAAATGAAAATTCTGCTCCTTAGACATAAAATATGACTGCCAATATGTCCATCGTTTAAGTTGTGCTATCGCTTCACCTGCTTAATAGATGGTCATATCCACATGAGATTTGCAATTTAGGACATCTTATAATCCAAAACAGAGTCTTCATACAAATGGCCTCAAACTGGTAGCCAATAATGACCATCATGACATCAATGGACAGATGGTCATATTGACATCGGGTTTTCACTAAACGTCTTGTTGATTCTAAATAAAATTTTTGTCATAATACATCCTGAAAGAATGTATATATTGATTGGGAGTCTTCCCTAAAATAATTCATATGATATCTTTTTGGTAAATTAAAATGGTTCTAATCTGTTACCCAGTATGGTAGCCAGAGCATTTATCTTGAAAGTGCTGTTATAGATTCTACTCCGCAATGGATGGTCATTTTGAATTCGAGTTTTGACTGAAGGATTCTATATACTGTGTTACGCATATTTACGTTGTATTATTAACTGGCTTTTGTACATAATTATATATATATATATATATATATATATATATATATATATATATATATATATATATATATATATATATATATATATATAATTTGTATTGTATGATCGACCTTTGTCCTTAATTGAGGATAGGATAGGAGTTTGGGCCTAATTGCCTATTATCATGTAGGATAAACATATATATACTAGATTTGAGTTCTGGATAGTCTTTATTCTGAGCTTCGATTTTTCTAGTGACAAATTTAGTTTATAGTTTGATGAAAATTCCATTGTAACTGACCTATGTCCAAGGCATTTTGTTGCGTCATAAATCAGATGACAGTTTCTTGATAAGTTTGAATCAAAAGGGTCAAAAGTTCATTTTTAGATCATGTCTAAGTAGTAAGCAAGGCCGCGTTTTTTAATTTTAAGTAAAGAAAACAGCAAACATCAGGTTCGACAAGGGATTTTCAAGGGTAAAACAAATTTACTGAAGGCCATGTCAGCATGTTTACTTAAAAGTGATGATTGTCTAGAAATAGAATTCACAATGGTAGACAATATTAGCTATGTAATATATTGCTTACAAAATGACACTGAACAATCAATTATATATATATATATATATATATATATATATATATATATATATATATATATATATATATATATATATATATATACGATCTGAGAATTATATATATATATATATATATATATATATATATATATACGATCTGACAATTATATATATATATATATATATATATATATATATATATATATATATATACGATCTGACACCCAATATGGTATCCACAGTGGCCATCTTAAAAATCTTGTTATTGCAATATCTTGTTGGTTGTTCATGATTGCCAATGCCAATGTGGCCTATGCAATGGCCATCTTTAGAATCTTGTCATCACAACTTTTCCTAGAAGGCAGATGATGTCGATATTTTGTTTGCACCGAAAGACTTATTATGTCAAGTTCGTCCTAGATGGAAATGGTGCCAATCTTACATCCGTAAAAGCTAATGATTGATATGGAAAATGGGGCCAATATTACATCCATAACAGCTAATTTGTTATGATATGGAAAATGGTGCCAATATTGCAACCATAACAGCTAATTTGTTATTGATAAGGAAAATGGTGCCAATCTTACTTCCATAACAGCTAATTTGTTATTGATAAGGAAAATCAGAGATGGTTTCAACACTCGATAGTTAAAAGTTAGAAATGGTCTTATCTTGAATTCCTCGAAATTCTTTGCGGGCAGTAGAGCGTCAATCCTTTCCAGGAACGCTATTATTTAAAGTTTTTTCAATTTTTCTCTCTGTATTTTTAATTAGTTTCAACTAGCGAAGAGTCTTACCGACTGTTTATGCAATTTTAGTGCTCGTGTCTGATTTTGGAGAGGTTTTTATCAAGTATCATTGGTGCATCGTATCATAAAAAAATAACAGTAGACTTTTCATGCAAGGGACCACATATAAGTTACATGTTTTTCACCTGCAGTTCGTATTAGAGGTTGAAGAATGTCAAGATGAAGAGTTTTTTTTAATGGCATCTTAAGCTGCAACGTTTACAAACATTTCTACACGGTTTGCAATAACCGAAACGATGCAGTATAATCGAACCAATCGAAACTTATCACATTGACAGCCGATATTTATTTGTGTGCAAGTCATTGACAGTATGCATATCGTGCCTTGCTCAGCTTATAATTGTTTTATTTGCTGTATGTTTTTGTTGCATCTTTTTATGAAAGAATTCAGTTTGTAAGGATATCTTTGTTGACTATATCTGTAAAGTTTAGTTGAATATCTTTATGTTTGTTATGATATATGAATATACATATGAATATATCCATAATACGAAAAAAAAAATCAAAAATGCAACGGAGAATGCTGTCTAGACATGCGCATTGTCATGTAAATATTGAAGCCTTAATGACATCTAGGTAGCCAGAAGATAGCATGTGAGTAATGATATATAATAGAAAGATACATGGTAGTAGACTCGTCCTCCCATTCGAAGAAAAATACTCCAGTTGTTTTGTGCGTATATAAAAAATGATCTATTCTCAGTGAATCAATCGATCACTCAATAATCAGATGAAAAATGAAGTAGCACAAAAAATTTTTTGTTTTGACCACTCGTTTAAGAATTCTACCATTTGTCTTTCAGTCTGCTTTCATATCCATCTACCTGTTTGTCTGTGTTCTTCCGTTCATCTGTCAGCATTATAGCTGTTTAGTAAACATACACACACTAAACCCAGCAACGCAAAGCTTTAAAATTTTATCTTGCTGTTTTCACAATTTTTCTTAAAATTGGCACAAGAATACGGACGCGGAATGTGCATAGAAGCAATTAAATCAGACCATCGTCCAACAACATAACTAAACAGGATCAATGGGGAACTCGTGTGATTTATTTCTTCTTGTATATAGATATTAGCTGTAATTTTTACTAATTTCAAACCTGAAATAATATTTCTGTGATTCAACAAGTGACTGTTGACACATCAGTACTTCGCAGACCATGACAGACACGTGATCATCTTCAGTTTTGGATCTCTTCTGGACTTGAATTGAGTTTTATTCAGGAACTTCCTTTACTAGGTTTTGATTCGCAATACCGTAGGTTCTCTTTGTCTCATATTGCACTTTGTATTCTAGGGAAATAAACTAGTTGTTAAATTTGACAGAAGTTTTTGCTTCAGTGGGAAAATATTTTGATGTGAAACCTCCGGTACGTTCAGAGATCTTTTGTGGTGGATCTTGTTTGATTCCAAAATGATGGCACATTCTTACACATATCTGATGGTGCATTGTTGAATAATATGAATAAGTACCAGAATTCGACAACGGGGAATCGGATTCGAAATAACATGTAAACAAACATTCTTGTTCAGATACGAGTAAAACAGTTGTATTATGGGTTGTTTGTACAGTATATAACTGCTTAATCAATATAACTACGTGCAACTTAGAATGGCGGCTTTATGCATTGTTAGCATATTGTTTTGAGCTGGCTACTCAGCTTCTGGGGCATTTGCCACTTTGTTTGAATATTTACATTCGTACAGAACAGTTAGTGTTTACTTGTAATGGTATATGTTTATCTTTTCTCCCAACGATGATCAGTCTGCGCCATGATTAACAATTTATTAAATATGTCGTAACGTACACAATTGAATATTCCAGAAAAAGACGTTTATTTAACTTTTCTTATATCTTTTGGATGCCTGAGTGTTTCGGTAAATACATTACATACAAAGCTAATAAATCTCAGATTTGATGAAAAAGTTTATAATTTAAAGATTGAGTAATCATTTCCCTTAGAACTGATCGACTGACTTATTCTTTGACTGATTAATTAATTATTGGACTGACTGATTAATTGATTGTGTTTTATTTTATTTCGGATGAAAATGATTGTGCGCAATTCTCAATAGGCTTAAAGATCCAAACCCCATTTTGAAAACGCAGCATTAGAAATGAACGATACGCATGTTTCGAGGTTCTATCACGTTCCCGGAAATAATAGTTGAAATATGATAGTTTTGCGGTTCACAAATCAATATTTCTGTCAATCAGAATTATGCACTAAGTCATGAAAGATATATACATCAATCGACTGTTGTACTTGATTACCAGTCTAATGCAATTGGAATGCCGCTGTGCCATTTTGGCTGATACACAGTCTAAATTGGCAAGCGAATTTATAGGCTGCTAACTAGAAAAATGTTTTCTTGTTATCAGAGTACATGCCATGCATCTTGTGTGGAAGGGACCGTATTAATGGGCGCTGTGCATCATACGAAAAAAAAGTACGGGTATTCGGTGCTTTTGCTAAGATGTAGGAAGCTGTGGTTTCATCTTATCTGTGGTCTAACAAACACGGTAAATGGGACGCAGTTTTCAGTGAATTCCACCAATTCAATCGGAACCGTAAATAACTAGATAATTCATAAATGCACATATTGTCTACACTGTGGAAACTTGTTTCTGTATTATAAGGTCAGGCAAAGTTTTATCAGCTATCTACTTCAGACGTCACATGTTCCTAATAGTGATAACAAATAACTTTTAGACTAGAATGTTATGTTACAAAATTGGATATTTACTGGCGCAGTAGATAGAGCTCGGGGGATATTGTCTTAGAAAAATCGATATTTACTGGCGAATATGTGCTATCGTGCTATCTGAACTCTAAAAAAAAATATGTAAATTAAACCCGATTAATTTAAGCGAACGATCGTGCGAGCATGCATACCTAATGTACAAGCACTAGCTAAACTATATCCAACTATCGTGACATTTGGATGCCAGTACACTGTAACCGTGGCGGCTGGGTCTAGCTGTATCGAACGGTATTAAAAATTTAAAGGTCTGAGCTTCGATTTTTTGCAGAAGTTAAAAAAAAATAATCTACATAAATGAAGACGACCTCGATGTCTATAGACCTTTGAAAGCAAAAGGCTCCTCTATATTTACAACCTGGTCTACGTCCGCCATTGTATTTTTATTATGGAGACCGATTCTAACTCGACGAAGATTGAATGAAAAAGGGGACACAAAAACACTTCTAGATTATGTGTTTGCCCAGAACATGAATACTAAACAGCGAAAGTTTAGTCATGGCACTTCGTTCGCAAAGTTTGTGTCCTTGTTTCTAGAAAGTCAACATGCAAAAAAATGTTTCCATAATTCAACCTGAACAAAATGAAACAAGAAAATTAATTTACAAGAGACTTTGAGTTTTTAACTTACAGAGAAAAACCTAAAGTCGGCAAAATAGATCCTGAAGTAAAAAGATACCGAAATACCATAGTAAGCGGAAAATCCCTAGTTGATATGCTTTAGTTTACCTCTTTGATACACTATCACATAATGTACGTATATTATGTACACCGTATCTTTGATTTGCAATAAGATATGTACCTTTTTATTGAAGGAGACGACGAATTAGACGCATTTTCTACATTGTTTCTATAGTTTAAAAATAAAAAATCTTCAGTGAAATCGTCTCACAAAAACCTTTGTATGTATCTTTGCATTACCTTTTTTTAAGTTCCCCGTGCAACTCAAAAACTACATTCACAAAGACAGTATTACAATGCTTTCATCCTCACTGTTGTAAACATTTAAGATCCTCAAACACCAACGATAACTTCCCGATGACAAGCCTTTTAATGTATATGGTTACCCTTTCATTGTTAATTTTGTTTTGCATTTTTTTTTTATTTCTTTTAACTCGTGTCCCTTATTATGTAGCACGTCCTTTTTGAAACGAAGTCATGCGGATACTAGTATGTAAAGACACAAGTACTACTTCACATTGGGGCGGGTCTTTAAAGTAGCAACTCGCTTGTTTCTTCATCGATTTATAACACTTAAAATCTCGTAGAAGCATCCATGTTGCTATCACGAGGTTCTATCGTTTTAATCTTACATTTACACCTCTGTTTCATGTTTTAAGTATGGTTATTATGTTCATAATTAAAAGATGCGACGTTAGTACTGCATCTATTTTATTTGAAGTGAACAAGTGCTGGCTAATTAATATAGGATCAAGTTGATTGGTAACCCTAGACGTCTTCAAGCAAGCAATTCTTATTTAAACAATATAATTTTCAGTTTTTCTTGTGCGCTTTCTATTTACCATAGTTTTGAGAAAATGGTAGCTGAAAATATTCATAATAGCCCCTGACATTCATCCTAAGTCGGGTCTTGATTCAGTACGTAGTTCCTGGTACAATACATCTAGGTCGTACGTTTCTTCTCGCAATATGACTTTTAACATGACCTTTTTACGCACAATAATGTTAAAATAATTTTGTCAAAATTAGTTATATACCGAATTGTAGAAATTTGATAGTTTAGCCTTTACTAAAACTTTGCTTAATTCCTCCATTTCTTCTGCTGATCCTTACCTCCAATTTCACCACAAACCAGTCGGGAAAGTTTGTGTAGGCGACACTTGCTGTGGCGTGATAATATACATGAAAGAAACACTTCATTTCCAAAGGCGACAGGATCGTGAACTAAATGCTTTAAGAGTGCTTGTGGATCAAACTTGCATTTAGAGACACATTCTGGTTGGCTTGTTCTACAGACCTCCCAGTACAAACAATGTGTAGACTTCAATTATATAAGACTCTGTACACATTACTGTGGGTTCGTGGATTAGGTATATAATTGTAACATTACTGATGGTTCGTGGATTAGGTATATAATTCTAACATTACTGGTGGCTCGTGGATTAGGTATATAATTCTAACATTACTGATGGTTTGTGGATTAGGTATATAATTGTGACATTACTGATGGTTCGTGAATTAGGTATATAATTGTAACAAGCGACTTTAACTTCATCATGCTAAATCATTTCACTGAAATCTATTGAACCTTAATAGATCTGTTGCGTGTAATGAATAATGAAAATTCAGTTCTCTGCGGGGCTGGATATCGTTTCTTACATCAAGATATTAGATAGCATTGCTATATTTATGGAATATTTAACTACATAAAAATAAAACGTAATTGGTTTTCAAGGCATGTAGGGCCAAGACGACTGTAATCTCCTGAGACATTAAACATCCACTATCGAATGGGATTATTTGAAATGTGAAATTATTGAAAAATATGCGACTTGTATGAATGACTACATAGCATTGATAGCTGGTCAAGTATTCCCACTCGAACTGCTAAAGCTACTCTGTCAGAATCTACATGGATCAAGGCAATGAATGGTCAACATGCAAACGTAAGATAGCCTATCGAAAAGCAAAATTATTGAACCTATCATTTCACTGGACAAAATTTCGTTCCCTGCGGAACAAAACAATGTTATGATTCGAGATGCCAAACAGCTAAGTACCGACAAATTAACACAAAAGCTGAAATCATGCTGTACATTACCAATGACAGGTGGACAGTCAATATAGGTTTTCATCAGCCTTCACCATTCACATTCCATTCCACGCCTTTCACCTTACGGTTCGATAATCACTGATGAAGTTGACCAAGCTGAATTATGTAATGATTTTGTTTTTGTAGAGCAAACTGTGTTGGATGAAAAAAAGGTTAATTCTCTAAACATACATTTACACACGGATGTAAGCTTTAGTTCGATAGAACTAAGTTCATAAGAATTACAAAATGCTCTCAATTGGCCATCCTCATAGGAACAAAGGCTTATCGTCCCGATGATCTAAATAACCGTGTTCTACGTGGGCAGTGTAATGAACTGTCACATCCTCTTTGTTCATGTTTTAATCAGTCTCTTAAAGAATACATTTTTCAAGACTCTTGTTAAGAAGCAAAATTTGTCCAGTTTTATAAAAGGGCGAACCTTCGATTGTATTTAATTACAACCAATATCGCTTCTCATTACTGTCGGTAAAGGAATTGAAACACTGTTTATTAAACACATTTAATTACTTCCGTGAAATTAACATTTTTACACTTTTCCATTTTGGTTTTATTTCAGGTGATTCTACATTTAATTGATTAACATACATGTATGATACGTTCTGCAAAGCAATAGATTCCGGTAAGGAGATGACAGTTGTGTAATTTGACTAGAGTAAAGCTTTTGGTTGAGCATGGCATAAAGAACTTGTTCACAACTGAAAGCTATTGTTATCGCAGGAAGCCTTATAAAATGGTTGTATAACTATGTCAGAAGCAGAAGACAAGGAATGATAATTCTCGGCGTGTATTCTGGGTGGAGGTGTATTGGAGCTGGTGTGCACCAAGGATCCGTTTAAGGTCCCTTACTTTTCTTGATATACATACATGATATTAGATATGATATTCACTCCAGCATCAGTTTTTTTTGCAAATGATACAAGTCGTATTCACCTCGTAGATAATCCCATTTTTTTGGTAACCGCTGATAACTCCAACTCTGCCTTGGAAAAATGTCTAAGTGGGCAAGTAAATAGCTTGTATCTTGAACTGAATAAATAACAATTTATAGGAAAATTAATAACTCGTTTCATCCACCACTATATATGCTCAACCACAGAATTAAGGAAGTTGACTTGCACAAAACTTCGCGCTTTTCTCTCATTTGACTAGTCATGCCAAAACACATAGAGTATATTTATAAAAAGGCATAGTAAAGAATTTATGCAGACTCGAATTCCATCATGGCACGAAATATTTAAAAACTGTATTTACGTCTTTAACAGGAACATTTATGGAATATGGTAATGGGGTTTGGTACTGCAGAAAAACAAATACAAAATGAGGCGGCCAGAATTTCTATTTTTGCAACAAAATTGATATTTATTGAAGCGCTACACCGATAAATAGGATGATAATGTATTGAATACTGCGACAAAAAGCAAAAACTTACGATTTTGTATAAATGACAACTTGCTTAAGCCCTACTTACTCATATCATTAATTCTACAAGCAGTTAGTAAGATTACTCGTTGTGACATCCGTAGTATAAACAATTTTCAATTAGTACAGGTTAAAACGTCTTTACTGCAAGTCGATTTTTACTTCCGCCATTCTAGATTGGAGTATCTTATTTAAGATACGTCAGACTGATTCAGCTTGAAAGCACATTCGATACCCAATCACCTTTTTTGGAGTAGAAGGAAATCTCGAATTATTCATGGCCGGCTTAGTTCTTATCACCTCTTTATTGATGTGGGTCTGTAGAAAGTACACAACGCTTATGATTTTAGTACGCCTATTACCCAAAACTAATGCATCAAACTGTTTCAGTCCCTCACACTGTTTAAATGTAACTTCTTGGATATAACACTTGCGTATGAAATAAACATTGCATTTTCGATTCTAATCATAAACTTATTGAAAAGTCGAAAATATTTATTTAGGTGCACATATTACTATTATGCGTGCACATCCACTGGTCATAAACAGTTGCAAACTGCAATTTTCCTTTATTTTTCGATTCGCTAACGCCTCCGCAAACTACTCGCTCTACAAAGAATCACTGTTCACTTTTAATCTCAATATGTGTGCTTCATTTTTATTTATTTATTTATTTATTTATTTATTTACTTACTTATTTTTGTCCCTCACAAGTCTTTTCTCCATATTGTCTCATTATTCTACACAATGTTTGAAACATTTTAATTGACAATATATCCTTTCATATTTCATTATCTCGTATTTCACCTACGCCCTCGTTGTTCATTTTCCTGCTTCATATATCTTGATTAAATGATAGTGTTTAACCAAGAGTCTTCACTTTGACTTATATTAAATAAAAAAAATCCTTCATATTGTCCGCCATATATTCATATATATTTACAAATTTTTGTGTCTAAATGGAGAGCATAAGCTTTCATTTTAATGCTTTACTTTCCATATTGTACCTCTATTGTAGTCACCATCTACACATATGAAATGAAAGATGTTTACACTAAAAAGAAACTAGGTTTTCTGAGTTGCGTTTTAATGACAAATTACCATATATTTTCAAAAAATTCTATGAATTAGTGAACCTGCAAAAGTTTTGCCAGTGCTTCATCAGGAATGTTTTTTACAAAATCTTTTTTCATGAAAAAAATATTTAAAGATTTCAGAATTTTTAAAACTTTCATACAACTAACTGAGGGAAAATTTCCCCATAAATATCTGCCACTGTATAAAAAAGAATCTTGCCAAATTATGCGTAAAAAAGCCCAAATAATAACATCAACGAAACTTCAGGATACTCATTTCTCTAAATATTGTTCCGTATCAATTCACTGTTAACATCAATACTTTTACAAATTAATTTGGGGCCCCGAGTGGCCAAGTGGTCTAAAGCGCTGTTCGTTACAGATCACTGCCATCTCACCTCTGTCTGCGTGGGTTCGAGTCTAGGATTCGGCAAATGTGGATATGTGAGAAAGCTTGCCAGTAGCTTCTCGTGGGTCGGTGGTTCTTTCCGGTGATTTCCCGGTTTCTTCCTCCACCATTAATACTGGCCGCCATGAATAGCCTATCGTGTGCTGAAAAATGGCGTTAAACCCAACAACAACCATAAATTAATTTTACTTACTGTAGATGTATTGGGATATGATTTCCACAGTACGATATCGCTGTTCGATATCAGTACCGTACTGGCTGAATGTCACGTTAAAGAAATACAGCCACACCCATTAAAATCGTGATGAAAAAGACTATACTACCTAAAAATAAATGTAAGCGCGACGGCTAGAAAAGTGTTTACAATGTACTCACAGAATAGAAGGGATCTGATGAACTCCATAGTGGATCGTTTCTTGTATAGGGACTCATTGTTGCCGCTTGACAAAATAGTTTCAAATTAAAAAATAAGTTGATACATCAGTCATCGTTGCCGCTTAAACAGAAAAGAAATATTGGAAGTCAAAGGAATTTCAGTGAATGTGATCTTATGTACGACTTAGGCACAAATCGTCGCGTGATAACATAGAGGGAAAAAAATTAAAAAAAGCGCCAGAGAATTATAATTCATAGAACACCAATTCCAATCACAGAGAGCAGATAAAATAATCTGTATAAAACCGCAGAGTTCCCCTGTGGATAGTAATTGGTATATTAATACCATGAGGCAGATAACCATTAAACAATTTGCTGTAGTTTATGCTACGGGTCAGCAGTAAAGACTCAGACACACGCAGTCTAGTTAAATATATACTGAGATATTTCAGGGGAAGACTTCATTGCTCGGTGCACCAATATAAATAAACAAGGAGCATAAAACTATAAATCCCTTTAATACCCTTTCAACTGGAAAATAAAGAGGATGAATACTTGAAGTATAAACAGAATCACAATGAAGAGTCTTGTAAATTCATGCAAGAAAACAGCAACGTGCACACCTTGGTCCGGTAGCAACAATTAAAATATGAATGAATTCTTCAATGAGATTGAATCATATCTGGCGAAGATCGTCATTCGAAAACTTCTGCTGTTCGTTTCTTTTGAAAATTTAATTAGACTTGAGCAGACTAAACACACACACACACACACACACACACACACACACACACACACACAACAAACGAACAAGCATTTGAGATAATAAAAAATATTGGACCTAAGAAATTAACTATTCAGTAAACTGAACGAGTTTATAATTTTACAACAGAACAATGTTTCAAAATCATTTAAACAAAAAAGCGAAATGGATAAAATTACTAAGCAAAATAAATATACCTTTTATTGGCATCCATATTTTATTTTCTCTTGATTTGTTGGTGGATACCTTGTTAAATTTTAATTTATGACCAGCACGATGCAGTCAGCTATCACCTGTACTCCTGTAATCAAGCTAAATACAATGTATATCATCTTCGCTAGCCAAGGTCCCGCTGTGTTAATCATATTTACACCTTGGCGTATCGAGTTTCCGGTATATGCCACCGTATCCAATCAAAATTAAGATGTTAAACCTTAAATACAGTTCCTACATGATCTATACAAAAAAAGCACCGAACTTAAATAGACTGATAAATAAGCATTTTTCCAGTTCAGGCCTGTATTTGCAAAAATACCTTTCACTCAAATACACCCGAGTCACGTTCTTTCAAGCTAGGTAGCCGGAGGTATAAACGTGGGGCTATTTTCAACGCGCGTGAGCAATCGCCGCCGGCCACTGTCCAGCGATTGTATAAGTCGCCAGAAACTCAGCTCTTGGGACCAATCTTGTAACTTTCACCCATGTGTTATACGTTATACATTGGTCAGGGATCAAATGAAAGCCCGCAGGGTTAATGAGACATGTTCTACCCGCCACTTAGAAAGACCACCAGAGCACTGACAGCTCAGTTGATTGGGCCAGTCCACAATATCCAATCGGAATTCAGCCAGAGGGTGAGCCCTAAATCTTATATTCGAGAGATTAGCTGACCTCGGTCCAAAAGAGAGAGAGAGAGAGAGAGAGAGAGAGAGAGAGAGAGAGAGAGAGAGAGAGAGAGATTATGTCGGTACAAGTCAGAGTCGGCAAATTAGAGTCGACGTATAGACGAGGGAAGTAGAGGAGGAGAAATAAGCTGGAAGGGGCGGAAAAAAGAGTAGGAGAAGGAATCCAGAGAGAATTAGGAGAGATGAAGAGGAATCAGGAGATTAGTAAAAACCAAGGAGAGGGCGAAACTCTCACACTAGAAATCATATGATGAGATAGGCTCAAAGGGTCAGGAGAAAAAGGCGTATTCGAGAAATTCGAGTGATTGACTATTATTGGTTAATTAAATTGTTGTTATTGAATTTCACCCATTGTGTCTTTCATTATTTAATCGTCGGCATTGCTGACTAGGGGCTCAAAGCTATATACTAACTATTCACTAACCAAACTTCTGAACCATAATCGAACTTGGGTGGGTCTTCGGCCATAATCTAAATATTGGAAGTACCCCACCTTAATTCCTTACAACCTAAAACCATACAGGGGAATAACAAAATCAGTAACAACCTGTAATGGCCTCTCTCTGATACATTGTCATACTTTCGATGTTGAACTTCCAAAATATCTTTTTTAGGTCATTTGCACCCACCAGTGTCGGCCGATGTGCAATGTATCATGCTACTGGTTAGTTGACATTACATACTAAGGGAGGCAACTAAAAAAATCGAATAGATGTCGCTGGGACAAAGTACCATATATATGTTCGATCCACCAAGGTGTAGATAGGCTTATCGTATGATATCGGAACCTTGGCTAGCGAAAATGCGGTGGATATCAATACACAAATTATTAACACTTTCCTTACTATTTTTTTTTTTGCGCTTTCTTGTTCTCCAAATAAATAGTTGCCTCAAATTGAAACATGAGAATAAACCATATTGTGTAACTTGCATGCAGCAAAGCTTCATGGAGCAACGTTAAATTCATGCCTGTTAGATAATATCCATGGTGTAGTTTCATACATTAGGATATCTAAAAAGCTAAGATTGTCATGTAACTAATACTCCGCTGGGTATTATTGATATTTGTCGTATTCCTTTGTCTTTTTATAATTCATTGATTATGATACCTAATGCAAGAATCGTTATGCAGATTTCCGTGTTCAGTTTAGTTTTAGATATCTTTGTTTCCGTTGGGTTTTTTTTCCCGACGTTACCTTTATCAATATTTGCACGTAATGCGTGTCTTTTTATTATCTATTTAAGATTGCAATGTTCCCATCTCTGTCGTAAACGTTTGTTCATAAAGACTGAAATATGTTTTCATCTACTTCATCTCTTTGTCTAATTAATCAATGCTATCATAAATCACACCAACATTATTACCACATTTTGATCCACATACTCACCCCTGTTTCTGTCTTTCATTGTTCAACCATAGCATGTACTCTGTTGTACTATTCAGTAAATATGAGATCTTTCATTGTGGTTTTATTTTGTCACTCAAATCGGTAAAATATAAATCTAATTTAATTTCATTGCTCGTATCGAGCTTTTATTACAAATGTTTGTTTGTTTGTTGGGGCTGGGGGAAGGGCAGGGTTTACAGCTTTTTGATCATCTCTGTGATGCTTTTCTGTAACTGTTTGTAACAGACATTACCGTTGTATGAAACAAAATCCCCGCAACACGCACCCAACCCCAACCGAAGAAAAAACAAAAAAATGAGAACAATCTCATAGAGATTCGAGCAAACACGAATACTATCACGTGGGTAATTTTTCTATTTTTAATCTGTTTGAGGATTTGAAGACAATACACAGCATTAGATATAGTAAATCTATATATAATTTTCTCTAGTAACGGAATCCTAAAACTTTAACAATGGAATCGGTTATGTACGCTTTAATTTCCGCTTGGAGTGATTTTAATTTGTAATTTGTGTTTTAAACCTCTACCATCTGTATTTTTAACGTTCTTACCATTAGCCGTTATTCACTTTGAGATTTTGTTTTCTTTTCATGTTTATTTCAGTTTTGTAAAAATCATAAGTGACTAAGACAGCATTTGTTTAATTATTGTTATTTATTTAGTAAAATATATTGTTTGAAGTTTACCGGAGATATTTTGAAATCCCCCTCTCCCAATCGTTCTCATCTTATGAAATGGATATATTTCCAATTTTGTGAGTCATTTAGGATGTTAAATTAAACGTCTTTCTGGGGTCGTATGTTATAATATATCCTTTCATTTGTAGAGGAATCTAAACAACCAAGAGTTGTTTCGAATATATGAGTTCAATGTGTATCCTCATTCAGACGGTGGTTTAGTACCACCTTTTTTTGCAACGATAAATATTTTTGGTCTGTGTAAGTTTATCAAACATATCTTTTCTTCAATTTCTTCCTTCTTTCATTTTATTTGTCTTTCTGCATTGTATATTTTCCTACTGTATTTGTTACAATTTCAATATACACGTTGTTGAGTAGCATAAACTCCTCCTGGTTGATTTGATTGCCACAGATTGCTTTGCTTTCTATGCTGTCCATACCGTTTGACGTGCTGATTGCATGCATTATTATCAGTTGAACGTTTTTGTTTTTGACTCACCAGAAGAGTAGATGTTATTATTTTATAAAGAGATTTTATAGATCAACTTCTCCATGAAAGCTTTTATTACAAATCCTATTCATATTGCACCAAACCCACTAAAAGCATATGAGTAACTGACATTATATATATATATATATATATATATATATATATATATATATATATATATATATATATATATATATATATCTAGAGAGAGAGAGAGAGAGAGAGAGAGAGAGAGAGAGAGAGAGAGAGAGAGAGATAGATAGATAGATAGATAGATAGATAGATAGATAGATAGATAGATAGATAAGGATGGGTGTGATAGCCTGAGAAATAAATAAATACAATATAGCCACAAACATATCATAGTGAAAGACAGACAGACAGAGACTGGTAGATACGTATCATGTAATAAAAACCCACACATATCAACAGTAGATACAATATAAATCGAACCAAAAATAGAATACAGAAAACTCTCCATTATCCTTAATTATTGGAAGACATGAATTTTATCCTAATTACTGATCATCTTTAACATATTCGTTAATGATATGTGGACAAAAATAGCATGAATGCACGACTCTTGTCTCTGGACGTTTAAAATATCTGGATGGTTTGCGAATAGGTTATCGACATTTACAGCAAGGTAACACCGAGATCGTCATTCTGAATAAATGGTCTAGTGGTTGCATCATATTTACAGAATGTCCATGGATGCATGCTGATTCCAGATTTACAATTTCAGGAACCACCAATGAAATCCCATGTCTGCATGCAGGAAGCATGTATCATATCCTGAACTGCATTTTGGTCAGTATTTAATTTTCATTAATCTTGACAGATTCAGTTTCTTGTATGTCTTATTCATAGAAGCTGAACGGCGAGACTGTGTGGTTTATGTTCCACATTTGTTTTCAGCTAATTTGCGTTTTTTAAAGTCAAAAATGGATGATACCAAAACATGCGACATTTTATTTCCTTACGGTTGGTTTGTATCGTACAATTACAGTTAGGTAACTGAAGGCTTAGCATTATCAACTTTTTTCTGAAATTTCTTTCCTTAAGAAATTATCTTAGTTTATATATGAAATATTAAAATCAGGAATCATTTCCTTGAGTACAGTGTGGCAGTTCATGCTTCTTTATCACTTCTTATCACTGAATAAACAGATCAATGCACGGCCCTTCGTACTATTTTCTGAAATGACTGAATGTTACTTGTTAACTATTAACTAGGTAATGACACATAATCTCACTTGCAAAGTTATGATTCAGAGAATTTGCAAATGAGTTACTGCGTTTATCATCTTATGATATATGTGCCATCTGAATTCTTGGTCCATCTTCTGCAGAGCGGGAACTCTCTTCCGCAGATTTATCGATGCATCATCGCATAGTGCAGTAATTTGCTGTTTGCAAGAACATGTTATGGATTTTAAGCCGAACTAAGTTAACATCGTTTCACGAAAAGATCTTGTGAATCTTTAAAGTTTAAACTGAGTGAGACAAATACAGGAGAAATTAGTTACACCCAGTAAACCAAAGATAAGTGAAATATGCGTTCTTTGAGTTTCTGAAGTGATTCATGTTTGTGCTGCACTAAAGCCTATGGAAGTTTTGTTGCTTCGTTCTGGTTTTGGTCTTAACGGCATGCTTAACACATTATTGGCTATACCATACCAAGGAAAATGTGCTGTGAAATGTATTAAAAGCAGTAGGCTTTTAAATGGCAAGTGTAATATGTTTTGATAAGTGTAAATGATTACAAATTGAAAGTTTTTTTTAAAATCTTAAATCAGGGTACCTGTAGTAAAGCTGCTCCACCAAACTGTTGCAATGCTTCTCCAAACTATGTAGTTGTCATGTGTGGGTGGGTGGCAACTACTTTGGGGAATTAGCTGGTAGAGCAAACAAAACAAATGTCTAGGCTACATATTTCTTTAATGGCTACTTTTCACTGTCTCCAAATCTCCACCTCTTGTTCAAATTCAAGACTCAATATATATCTAGTCCTAGCGGACTTCACAAGAGACTACTGATATCATATTTCTATAACTGGCTTGATTGTTTTTGGTGCACAAAATCTGTGTTTCCTACAATAAACTAACATTTGATGTCTCACTAATGTGTTGTCAAGGAGTTGATTTGAAAACGTATAAATGATTATAATATATTTGATCGGATTCACACTTACTTTCAACCTCCTCTTCAAAATATAAATTTTAAATAAATGACGTTTTTATATATATATATATATATATATATATATATATATATATATATATATATATATATATATATATATATATTTGGCAAATATTGTCAGCATTCAAATATAATATATATATATATATATATATATATATATATATATATATATATATATATATATATATATATATATATATATATATATATATATATATATATATATATATATATATATCTTTCAAAACAGTATACAAATTATTCTTGCTGGCAAGATAAACTTTATTTGCTATCTTGTTTCTAATATCATCAACATTTTCAAAGTCTAAAACTAATTAATAACTCTTGTAAATAATCATGTAATTAATATGCCCAAACACAATGTCTGTTGTTCTTACTAGGTAAAGCATTGTAGCTAGAGACCCAGTTAAACCAAATTAATGTCCTTAAAGCCTTGGGGTGAGCTTGCTGTAAAGATTCTACTTGTATTGTTTTTAAACTGCGGAAGCAGAACATTTATTGAAAAGAGGATTCTATCCAGTAATGCTATGTACAAGACCAGAAAATTGGAAAACAATTGAATTATATCAAATGTCCTTCCTACATACCTAACAGCAGTGTTTATACGTAGGATCCCTACTACATATCTAACAGCTGTGTTTATACGTAGGATCCCTACTACATACCAAACAGCTGTGTTTATACGTAGGATCCCTACTACATACCTAACAGCTGTGTTTATACGTAGGATCCCTACTGCATACATAACAGCCGTGTTTAAACGTAGGATCCCTACTACATACCTAACAGCCGTGTTTATATGTAGGATCCCTACTACATACCTAACAGCTGTGTTTATACGTAGGATCCCTACTACATACATAACAGCCGTGTTTAAACGTAGGATCCCTACTACATACCTAACAGCCGTGTTTATATGTAGGATCCCTACTACATACCTAACAGCTGTGTTTATACGTAGGATCCCTGCTACATACCTAACAGCTGTGTTTATACGTAGGATAATACAAGTCATGAACATCACAAACTATACTGATAGGGTGTCTTGATCATTATATCTCACGTTTGATACACTGATATACCACCATTTTCATAATGTGATGCAGCTTATATGTCCGTCACCGGTATCATTATTATCCTTTCCAACGCCGTCATGTTTGTCATCGTCATTATCATTGATCGTATTTTAATTATATTTGAATGACTAGAAGGTCATTTATATACCACCACAATAATTGTTATCATCTTTTTTCTGTACTATAGTGAATACCGCCATTTTTATAATGCTATGAAATGGTCGCCATTGCTACTGTACTTCTTTGATGTTGTGTGTATAATTTCTGCCCTTATAGATTTTCATGTAAACCTGTATCAGATTATTATCCGATCTAAAAAGGAGCATTAAATTTCTCTGAAGCATTTCTTCCGTTTACTTTTCTACGACTTCAGCATCTGAATCGATTTTTGAATGATGATATACTGTTAAAATTCAAAATGCTTCTAGATTCGCCATTGCCATTCTTGCCATCGTGGCATGGCTGGTCCTTTGTCCATTTGTTAGCTGGTCCTTTGTCCATTTGTTAGACCAGTTCTTTAGAAAAATGAAATCAGTCATATCGATTGACACGTAAAGAAATATACAGTCATGTATGCATGCATGCATGTATGCATGCATGCATGCATGCATGCATGCATGCATGCATGCATGTATGTATGTATGTATGTATGTATGTATGTATGTATGTATGTATGTATGTATGTATGTATGTATGTATGTATGTATGTTGTATGTATGTATGTATGTATGTATGTATGTATGTATGTATGTATGTATGTATGTATGTATGTATGTATGTATGTATGTATGTATGTATGTATGTATGTATGTATGTATGTATGTATGTATGTAAAGCATAGTAGGTTTGCATGTATGCAGCCAGATCAATGGGTAGATAGGTTTGTCTATAGATATCCCCGTCCTTTTCTCCCCTTTTCTAGCATTATATTGTGAAATTGTGAAATTTGCTGCAAGCATTGTCCCTTTGTATTTTGCAGGACTATTTAGATTCCAAGGAAGATTTAGAGGATGTGTGTAAAGATGACGTGTAAGTACAAAGTCATCACTGTACTGTAAATTTAAATTCGGAATTTATATGTAAAGAGTTTTTATAATCAGTTATCACTGTACTGTATTTTAAACTTGGAATACTTTTGTAAAGATAATGTGTTATTACAAAGTCATCACTGTACTGTATATTTAAATTCGGAATTTGTATGTAAAGAGTTTGTATAATCAGTCATCACTGTACTGTATTTTAAACTCGGAATACTTTTGTAAAGATAATGTGTTAGTACAAAGTCATCCCTGTACTGTATATTTAAATTCGGAATTTGTATATAAAGAGTTTTTATACTCAGTCATCACTGTACTGTATTTTAAACTCGGAATACTTTTGTAAAGATAATGTGTTACTACAAAGTCATCACTGTACTGTATATTTAAATTCGGAATTTGTATATAAAGAGTTTTTATACTCAGTCATCACTGTACTGTATTTCAAACTCGGAATACTTTTGTAAAGATGAAGTGTTAGCACAAAATCATCAATGTACCGTATTTTAAACATGGAATACTCTTCTAAAGAATTACAGTCTTAATCGCTTGCATTTATATGCAATGATACGCTAAGTCCAAATCTGCAGAAAATGTGACTCGTAGTAAACGTTACCATATAAGCTGTGGACAAATTCTTTCTTTCACAGCATTCAACCCTTTATTGATAATCTCAAAATGGAGTACAATTTTATCAAAATATTACATATTTACTGGTGAATGTTTCTGTAGGGAAAAATAGTATTTTCTCCAGAATTAGCAATGTCGGCTCTGTCTGGTCTGTCTATGTAACTTTTTATATTAACATCTATATGCCTTGATTTCTTTCAGAGGAATCAAGGTGTCTATGTATTGACATAAGACTAAGTTACTAGGTAGCCATGAAAATGTGAATGCCATTATCTGCAACAATGGTTCCATCGCTTTTGGCTATTTAGTCTTAGTCGAGAGATGTGAAAGTTGGTACGTGCAGACAAGCGTTTTTGCTGTTGAGTTTTTTTGTTTCCTTTATTAGCATATCATGGTTGATATTATATTTTATTGGAAGAACCCGGGAAGAACCACCGACAAACAAGAAGCTGCTGGCAAGCTTTCTCACATGGCCACGTTGGTCGAGCCGAGACTCGAATTCACACTCACATGAACAGATATTAGACGCCGAAGTGTAACCGTCTTAGACTACATGGTCACTCGGATCAAAGAGTGTGCAGTTGTAAAAGAGATGGAAGCTGCAATAGAAATGCAGTAGATGACAAAATTAAAAACAGTTGTCTACCTTGTATGATATTGTTCTCTATCACACACACATGTATGTATGTATGTATGTATGTATGTATGTATGTATGTATGTATGTGTGTATATATATATATATATATATATATACATATATATATATATATATATATATATATATATATATATATATATATATTTGTGTGAGTGGTAAAAAGAGCACAATGTTCACGCCTGATTTTGCATCACCTAACATCGCTTTCTATTTTCGTCTCCGTGTATTACACGTCTTTCCCTCTCACGTGATCTTCCTATTCTTCCTAATGTGAACGTTTCATCTCTTTTTGGGACTTCCATCTTCGTACTGTTCCTGTCTGTTCCAGGGACCTGTTTCCTTGAATAACAAGATTGCCACTAAATCTATATATGTAACATCTTCTATACGTATATAAAATCTCTCATTTTCTTTACTCAAAAACATAAACTAGCTATCCAAGCACTGTATAAATTTTGACATAATGTGACCTTAACTTTTTACGGTCCTTACAAATTTAGACCGTATTTCGAGTAAGGTACACTCGTTATCTCTAGTTACAAATGACCCCTGTAATATATCATCCAGTTCTGATCTAATTCGATAAATCATCACTCTCGCTATTCAGCGACTGACCATAAATTAACTCGTGATCGGTACATCTAACATTCCCGTATCTCTCCGCATACGCTACCACATGATTTATCCAACTTTCAACCTAGCCAGTTCCACTCAATAAGATACATGTTCGATTACTAATGCATCAGATTTACTAACTTCTAGCTCATATCAATCCATAACCATCAATATTCCTTAAGAATTTTTTAAAAAAAATCATATATAAATATGCAATTATCGTTAACTCACTATCAGTATCGTCCTAACAGACCAAGGAAATGAATTCATATAACCCTATGAAATTCTGCAGATATGAAAATTTGTTTCGCATGCAATCCGTCAATTTTGTTAATGAGCTAGTAACTGTCAAAATTAAAGAAGTAAATTGCATATTATTTCCATGAAATCGAATAAACGATACATATTATGAATCCTAGTCATATAAAACACATTTGCATAAACAAGACAAATTAAAATAGAAAATTACATGGAAAATTAAAATTGCGTATCCTAATGCTGTTTTATTTCAGAAATATTGCGTCCAAGCACTAAAGTCGGTCTTTACTTACAAGACAGCCATCTGGTCCCTTTTTCTTTTTCAACAAATAAAGCACTACTCTTTCGTCCCTCCAATCTTGTCCCTCTCGCAGGAAATATTGACTAAAGAAATTCGACCAAAGTCGTCACTTTAAAATTCACATCACTTCAAAAATATACGCCTTAATTTAAACTGACCAATCATAATCAGCGGTTCCTCAATTTCTCCAAGATAATTATTTCTTTCGTCATATTTTGACAGCTTAGAATCAGAGAAATACGATGCATATCAACTTTCCTTTGAAAATGACTATTTTGGGTTCACCTCAAAGTGGTTATGGTAGATAACTTAATATTTACTTTCTCAGGATAGCGTTGCGATGCCCGGGTCAAGTCTAAATGAGCCGTAGATGCTAGCCTTTCAAGTTTACACTGACATGAAAAGGCCGAAGTGGCCCTTCACAAAGATCTTGCTGGCTTAACTGTAATAAAATTTTAATGTGCAATTAATTTTATTTTAAGGTTCCATACTGATTCAAAATGGGACACATTAACAAACACATTGTCTAAAATAAAAAAATTAAATAAATAAATTAATAGTGAATGTTAAATAGTTAGCATAACATAGTCGTGTGTGTAATTCCGTGCTTATACAACTTGATTAAAGCTTTTCAAAGGACCGTTTTCCCTAGTGCTGGGCGATAACACCTTTGGGTGGCTTACGCCCGAGCCGAATGTCACCCTTTGGGTGGCATTGCACCCCAAGGAGGTGTTTAGCCCTGGTGCTGGGCTTTTGGCTATGTTGCTTGGGTTTTCGGAACCATGAGACATTTGACCTGTGCTTGTGGTTATCCGGTCAGATAGAATGCCGCCCAAACCAGCCTCAGGCAGCAAAGCACGCTAAGAAGGCCGCCCTCAAAGACGAGGGCTGTGAAGAAGCATTATTTGGGTTAAATTGAGTTCAAATTTGGTATTGGACGGCCCTTTGTCAATGCTGTGTTAGCCACCTATGAAATTGGTCCCGCATTAGATTTGGTTGTGAATTTTGAATAAATATTAATTGGAATTTCGTGTACTGGGCGTACTGTATAACAAAAGTGCTAGCAAATCTTAGAAGAGGTAGGCCCCTTTAAATTATTTAAGGTAATTATTTTGTGTTTTGGTTGTTTTGTGCTTTTTAACATGGATCTAATAGATCGTGTTAGTCTTGTTGCCCGGATCCTCCTGTATCAAACTTAGACCCTAGAGTTAAATAGTTGGGGGTGGGGGGGGAGGCCTTTATGTAAAAAATGGCATTGTTTTTCCTGAAGGGTCTTGTGGGGTACCAGGAAGAGCCGCCTGAACTACCCCTTGAATTAAAGGGGGGGCTTTTTCCTCGAAAAGGGATGCATTGTCCGGCAGAGCCTTGTGGAGCAGTAGGCAGAACTTTCCTGACTGCCCCTTGATTTGATTGATTAGCAATATGTTGTTAGATAAATCTTTTCAAAATGGCAATTGAAGATATTACTTCTTTTTTGTGGCGATTGATGTTTATAGCGTTAATGTAGATCTCTGCTACTTTCTCTTGCCTCCGTCTATACTGTTACCAAGTTAGATTTAAGTATTTCAAATTCACATCCCGTTTTCTATTGTATTGGTTGTTTCTATAACATTGTCAAACATGTGAGAGTCACAGTCGAGTCACATTGTCCTGAGTTGTGAATTTGCCTATCTTGTGAGAGTTCTTTGATTTTGTGTACTTGGCGTACTTAGCTTGTTCGACATTTCCATCTAATTGGGTTGGCTTAAGGAGCCTATCTTCGTTTTGGGAATCTTATTTTGGGCATTAGTATGGTGAGTTGGAAATTTAAACCAATCATTTCTTTTCAGGTCTAGCAAGTTGTAGCTCTGACGAGGGCTTTCGTGGTCAGAATGAAAGCCTAATGTGGTAAACACGTGGGTGGAGGGGGTCGATGGGGTATATGTGTGTGCTATATATTTGTAAGCTATAGGTATTGCTGTTGTTTCTGTTGAGTTTCACCATACATCCTCGTACTCATTCACGGATTCATCCTTTCTCTCTTGCGTGTTATGTGTTGGGGGATTGTGGTAGGATGACTGGGGGGTTCTGTTTTATTGATTTGTTTGTGGCAAAATTCTTTTCATTTGTACTTTGCTTTCGTGTTTTGAGAAAGTCTTTGTCTTGGTGGTCGTTTTCTTTTCTGCTTTTGAAGCCTGTTGGCGTGTCCTGGTTTTCTTTATTGCAGCTATATTCTTTGTTTTCCTATTCCGTTGATAGTGAATCTTCTTTATGATTTTCCTTTATTGAATAGTTGTTGTTGTTGCTGTTGTTATTGTAGGGTTTAACGCCATTGAATCTTCTTTATTATTTTCTTTTATTGATTAGTGGCTTCGTTCTTCTACCTTTCACTGTGACCTTGTCCAGCTCTTCGCTATTTCAGCTATATTATTTCCTTTCCTTTGCTGACTCGGGTGAATCGCTCATCTTGGTGTTACCCTGTGAAGTGTACGCAAGCTTTTCCCCGGAGGCGTATATTAGTCATGCATGCACCTCCTGGACCAGATGGTTAGTCTCAGTTATTTTGTTTGTTTGGTAGGTGTTTAGGTTCCATATATGGTTTGGGTAGTAAGTGTCTTAATTAGTTGCAAATTTCTTGGTATGGTTTTAATTTATACGTAAGTGTCCCCTCTTACCAAGTGTGGATGGTCATGATAGTATCCCAGAAGGTGTCCTTCCTGAATAATCAGGTCCCGTGTCGATGGCTAAAGGATACCCTTCTAGGGTAGTGATTGCTAGCTATGGTTCAAACTTATTGTAGGGACCCCTCTTAGCAAGGGTAGAAGACCACATTAGTATCCCAAATAGATATCTCTCCTGAATGATCAGGTCCCATATTGACTCTTAAAGACATCCATCTAGGATATTGATATCTACGATATTGGGTTGTCCATCTACGTTTTTGGTTTGGGGGCGTGTGCAAGGTCGCATTTCTACTCTGATATTAATAAATTTTAGTTTTCTGTCTCTGTCCTTGAGTGTTGGATGTGTTCTATTGGCGTTTTTATAGTGGAGTTGTAGGAGTGGGTTATCCAAAATGCTCAGGTTTATATTAAGGTGATTTTACTTATATCTTTAAGGTAGTTCAGCATGTTGATGTGGGTGAGGAGTAGATTTTTGTTACTTACCTGGTTGAGGAACAGTGGGAAGATTGTAGGTGCCCCTATCCTCTTTTGGTACCGTTGGAAACTTGGATTATATTCAATAACAAAAGGAATAATATCTTCATTTCTATCTTTGATTTTATATTGTAATGATTCAAGTTGCGTAAGAGAAGATACTTTTTGGAAAGCAGTGGTAATGATGTCAATAGAGTAATTTCTATTTTAAAAATGTTGACCTAACTTTGTCAAGGACGATTTACAAACAGTATCATTCGAAATAATTCTTCTGTATCGTTTTGCTTGACTGTATGGTATTCCGTTTGTACAGAATTTAGGATGACATGAAGAATATTCAATATATTCATGAATATTCGTGTTTTTAACATGAACCATTGTGGCGATGTCATTATTTTCATTTTTCACGACTTATGCGTCCAAACATGATACTTTAGTTTTAGAAACATTTAATGTAAATTTTATTGTATTTTATTGTAGGATGTGATTTGTTTAAACAGTCCATAAAATCATAAAGATGAATAATTCCAAATCATAAAAATGTCGTCTAAAAATCTTAACCATACATCAGGTTTTAAGAGTCTTTTTATTTAGAAAGTCATTTTTTAATTTCCTTATAAATAAAGATGTATAAGAAGGTGTCATACTCATTGCTATTCCCAATTTTGGAGATAGTTGGTATAATCAAAATGAAAAAAAAGTTATATTTAAGCACAATTTGTAACAAGTTACAAACATGTTCTTTAGATAGTTTACATGTATATTCGTTTTGTTCATGATAATATATACAGGCTTCGATACTATCATTGTGTGGTATATTCGTGTATATGAATATGTGAAATCACATCAAATGTAACCAGGAATAAATTTTCAGTTAGTTTTGGTATAGATTTGGTAATGAAATCAAAAGTATTTTTAACATATGAAGGTAATGATTTCATCAGCGTTTGTAAATTATGATCAATATATTGCGATATGTTATTTGTAATTGAGCTACGTGTAGAAATAATGGGTCTACCTGGATATCCAAAAGGTAGTAACTAATCAGCCGTTTTATTTATTTTAAGTGAAATATAACACTGAGGTGTGCGTATTTTATTTGGGAAAATATCTAGTATATAGAATAATTCTCTATAGAGATTTCATCAATAGGTTTGCTTATTTCTTCTTTAATTTCTTCAGAAGGTTCATAGGAAAGTTTGACATAATAGATCTCATTATTTAATTGTCTTTCTACTTTTTTTAGTATAATCCTCCTTATTCAATATTACTATGGTGCTAGACTTATCAGCATATTTAATAATAATACTTTCGTCTTCTTCTAAACTTTATGTTTATCTGCATATTATATAATTATGATTATTATATTATTCTTTTTGTGTAACATATCCATAGAATGTTTGGGATTTTTAAATGCCAAAACGACTAGCTATGTGTCATAGGGTTGAACATGATAAAAATAGCCTGATCAAGGAGCATGAATATGTGACAAAACATACATCAAGGAAAGTAGGGAGAAAAGTTCAGCATGGGGCATTATTAATTACACAGGGATTTTAAACTGTAAGGGTTATCCTTCATAATCCAAATGGGCTTATAGTCAAGTTATAAAAGTATCTCGTTCCAGATATGCTTCTGGAGATGTTGACTGTATTTCTATCTGGAACAACGATATTTATTCATATTGGCAGATGTCAATTTCGAAAGGAACGTGCGTTATTCTTTTTTAATTAAAGGTCAAAATAACAACATTAAAAACAACAAATAGCTTTCTAAATTTGCGCTTACAAAGAGAAATTTGCTTACATATATGATCGTTGAGTTTTTGGACATTTACAACCATCATGCACATGCTTCGTTGTTTTGCATATTATTACTTGTTATCAATAGACAATCTTGTTTGAAATAAGCTTATTCGAGGTGTTGTAAAATACTTTTAAGTTAATGCAAAGCACGTCCAAGGAGATGTCTCATGTTATACAATCGATATCATACAATATATAAGCTTGTGTTGAAAAGACTTTGTATTTCCCAAAATGAATGAAAAAGTAAACAAACAAAAAACATTTTATGATCTAGATATTGCTATTAAATAAATACATGTAAGTAATACGTAGTTAAACAACACACACCAATATTTTACATACATTTCTTTGAAAATAACACCTAATTACATATATATGAGTCTTAAACTTTGGTAAAATAACAGGATTTTCAGTAGACTTCTGTGGAAATTGTTTTGTCCACGGTCATGTTATTGTATCGCCATCCTTCATCGTAGTTTCAGTATTTAAATATCGTCATACTTCTTGATATTTCTCAATGGAGCTTTCAAAGAAAAGTTGTTTCACTAACATTATTGTTATGTTATGTACTATGGTCTGTAATCTTTTAAGATAGAACAGTGCGACCGCGATAAATTCCCTATAATAGTATTCGGCTCTTTGTACGGTTTACGCTGATCAACCAACATTTGATTAGTTTTAAATGTTTTTTTTTTGTTGCTATTTGTGATCTAAAATCAAAATAAACATGTTAAGAGCAGATCTATACTGATTTTTATCTCATTATTTAACTAACGTTTGGAGATTTCTCATATCATTCCATCATGTCCATAACACATTCTTTGTGTTAACTGTGTTATACCAAGGAAATTATGATCTGGATATGTTGGGACCATGTGGCTACCCAAAGGCAAGGGATGTGTGCACGTTCCTCATGTTTTCTCCAGATTAGGACCTAAATAAGTGAAATTTTAAAATTTTATAACTAGATATAAAGAAAGGTGATAACAAGCTTAGAGTGATTGCTCTGAATTGGACCAAGTTTAATCTTCGTTACTTCTGGCTCACAACGTGAGATTTTAAATTTACTTTTATTTATGCACAAGACTGGAAAAAGATCAAGAGGAATTAATGCACAGGCCGCACTAATTTATTCATGTGCACATTGTTCCATAATATCTATGGTTTGTTTCAAGAAGCATTGATTGTATTTGCATGTTTGCTTTCATCTTTCTTTTTCATTTTTTTTCCAGAAGTTATTGAGTATAAGTGATAAACAAATGTACGAGTACTTCCAATGGCAAGGCATCTATAATGAAACCTCTAAAAAAAAAAGCCTCTATGACGACACTGACAACAGCCAATCAACGAAAGTCTGCCTTTGGTTTCACACTTTTTCCCGACCACCGGGAGCGGTAATTTCACATCAGGAATATTTTATCCACGACAGATAATGGAAGAGCAGACAACACCAAGTACTCATTAGCAAATTCTGTACACACACTCACGCACACTGAATACTGTATGTATGTATGTATGTATGTATGTATGTATGTATGTATGTATGTATGTATGTATGTATGTATGTATGTATGTATGTATGTATGTATGTATGTATGTATGTATGTATGTATGTATGTATGTATGTATGTATGTATGCATGCATGCATGCATGCATGCATGCATGCATGCATGCATGCATGCATGCATGCATGCATGTATGTATGTATGTATGTATGTATGTATGTATGTATGTATGTATGTATGTATGTATGTATGTGTGTATGTATGTATGTATGTATGTATGTATGTATGTATGTATGTATGTATGTATGTATGTACGTACACATAGAGAGAGAGAGAGAGAGAGAGAAAGAGAGAGAGAGAGAGAGAGAGAGAGAGAGAGAGAGAGAGAGAGAGAGAGAGAGAGAGAGAGAGAGAGAGAGAGAGAGAGAGAGAGTACTATTTTTGTCATGGAGATACGTTTTTCGACACTGTATTTTCGTTATGAAAAGTTTGGTACTATTCGGGCTTTATGAGCCCCTATATCGCAATTGATTCTGAAGATAATATCATACTATTTATTTCACTATGTATTTGCATCGATCGTGTTGGATTACACATGACACGTACTTTGTAGAGATATTAGTTTAGTGCTTTATCATCGGAGTTTATTTCTGAGTCAATTAGCACAGTTTATTTTGTAATACCAATGAACAAAGATTGGTATTAAATAACAAGTTTAGGATACAATTTATCTTAGCTTTTTTCCTATGCCTTCTGTTCCATTATTAACCAGTCAAATAGAACGTTAATGTCAATATTGTGGGATAAATAATTAGATTATAGGACAATAATTAGCGGTGGTGTACCAGACATCAATAACCATTCTTGAGACGGGATAGGTTGTCAGTGTCTGCTTGCTTATGAAGGCTTTTGATGCTTTTATGAACATAAACAAACAACGCCTAAAGGGTAAATTTGTTGTAATCCATCATATTATTATAATTGTATTGTGATCATTTGCCTCAGACATTTTGGTTAATAGAGAAAGCAGTCATTGTTATTTTCATGTTTTTCTGATCGGTATGATCTATGACCATACTCTTACAATTACTTACCTCCCTTATAGAGGTTGAAGCCTGTAAATTTGTTCGTAAAATGCCACATAGAGTAAAATGCAAGCCCGATAACTGCATTACACTCTATTTATGTTGCATTTTCTGACGTATTTTGCTTTAGTGCGTATTTTTTTAAATGTTTGTTTTTGTATAGTTTCTTAACAGTTTTCCAACTCTTTGTATATTTATAATATGAATGAATGTAAAATGATATGATACATATGTATTAACCAGCCATTCTGCATGTATATTTTAATCCTGCATGTACATTTAAAGAAGAATCTATTTATGAACATTAGTTTCTCTGTATTTAATATTTAAATAGAAACTATAAATTGAGGGTGGATTGTAGCGAGTATCATTGCTTGTATTGGGCAGCGATTACTCATTTATATTTTTTACACTGCATCCAATAATAGAGTAGAATCTATTCATGTAAACTAATTTATCTGCATTTAATTTTTTTTGTTGTAAAAATGGAAATTAAAAATGGAGTGGGTGCGAGTTGGGGTATGTATTTTGGCAAAGAAACATGATATCTTGAAACAAGGTACAATTTTGATGTATGTCTGGTTGTTTAAGTTAATTGTTATATAATTGTTTATATTCGGTAAAATAGCTAATATTTCTTATTATGTAGATGCAATTTTGATTCTAAATTAGGTAGCACACGACAGACATAAAAATATATATTGTCGAGTGTTAGATCCGTCGTTTGTTATTGGATTTCAAACTGTGATTTTAACAGAAAGGTAGGATAGTGTTGGAGGCGACGGACAGCGGTTTGGATGACACAGAGGTCAAAACAGTCTTAGCCTCATGGCATCCATTAATTCTGCAAGAATTAAGAGTTATGAAGAGCGCGGATGACCAGTGACAATCAAAAGAAATGTCCCACATTAAAGTTGCACCAGACTGTTTAGATTCATAAACTTTATTTAGACAGAACAAATGCAGTTTTCTAAATCAAGTTTATGACTCAAACATATTTTAGTTTTCCTCCAAATGTATGTTATCATTAAAAATGTTAGCAACTAAAAATATAAAGTTTCATTTATCTCTTTTCATTCGTTATGGCCAGTCAATCAAAACAATGTAAAGGGACTCATATTTAACCAGATGTTTCCTAGTATAAAATAAACTGCATGCAAATCGAAGCTTTCGATTTTTGTGATCCATAATTGATGAAGCCATATGCGTACATACATGTCAAACTAATTGAATAAATACAGTAGTTCTTACATCTTATGCTTTGGAAACAACAATTAATACCGCTGTTATTGTTATTGTTATTATTATTATTATTATTATTATTATTATTATTTAAAATAAAATCAGAAGGGGGTAATTGCAGACCGGGAGAGCTTAAAAAAATCGTAGAAGTGCGACATTTTCTATTTTGTGTAAAGCTTATAGGTTTAGTTTCATTGTTGATGAATGTCTCGATATGGTTGGTCAATTCGTCATATTTTTATTTAGATTAAAGATGTAGCCACACCCTTTTGGAACCAATTTAGGGAGTATGAACATAAAGCATTGATAAACCAATTAGGGATTCAATGTTCATGATTGATGTATTTATTATCCTGCTGTAACAAATTATGTTTAACAATGTATTATCGTTCAGTAAGCTATACTAAAAGTGGGTATACATATAAAGTGCCTACGTTCAACGAACGCTATTTGTTTATAGGTTCTCAAAATACTAAAACTGGCCATAGCATCAATAGGTCTCTGAAATCATCGATTTTTCAGTATTTTCTATTTCCCAAGTCTTTCATTGGTGTATGAAAAATGTTAGATTTATTTCAACAACTCCAATCAGAAATATCCAGAGGAGTAGGAATGTTTAATGTTAGTTTTTCACATATCTTTCTTAATACCTAAATAATTTAGAATATAATTTTCTATTTTGTTTTCACTTTATTTTGTCAGTTTTCTTCGATCTTTTAATTTTTGTTTACTGTAAATCCCACTTATCCAGACACTATTGTGCCTAAACTTTCATAAGGGTAAACAAGAACTAGTATTTACGAAACGCTTCAAATAATGCATATTTTGCTTGGGTTTCTTAACCCCAAGGATGCATTCCCCCAAAGTGTCGTTTGGATACACATAAAAAAATAATTGTTTAGTCATGGCAGAGATTCTCGCACCATCAACCTGTGAAAAATGTGTTGCTTACGACGGATCAGCTTTATATGAATAATACAAAATCTGAGGTTTGAAAACGTTTGCGAGAGGACACAAGGGTTTGAACAAAGTATTTCGGCACTCATTTTCACAAAAGAAACTGTTTTTTTTTTATATTTGTACGTGATTAGTTTTCAGTATATAAATATGTATCAGATACCAAAAGCAAGATTTCTTTAAACCCTAAGGGGAGAAAAGAAAAAAAAAAGAAAATCTGTTTCAAGCAGCACGTGCCATTTAAATGTTTAGAGTACGTCTCAAGTCTTAAAATCGTATGTGTCAAACCCACTCAAAATGACATGAACATGTATAGCGTATGAAATGTAATTTTATAAAGGTGGAAAATATGTCACTGGCTGCCCATAAATGTAAATGCTGCTTGATTTTGTACGATTCAAAAAAGCTTGTGTTATAACTTTGTATGAGGTTTACAGAGTTCAATCATTTAGTATGTGAAACACTTTAGGTTATAAGTTTAACTGTTGAAATTCTATCACATTTTATTTGTAAGTTTTTGCAATAATTTTTTTCAAAGAGGGAATTAGGTTGTTTATTGCGCTGAAATACTGATTTTCTATCATTTATGATTATCTGTATTGAAATGTAATAAATACAGTTGCAACACTTAATGGAACTGATGCTAGATAAATAATCTAATGACGTTTCAGTGATTAGATTAGGGACGACATCAGGGACGACAATCTAAACGGTCAGCAGAAGAATTACATGGACGAATTGGCTGTGATGCCATTAAAACAATAGTATATGATTTATTACATATAAGCAAAAATGGGAATTTCTTAAATTGGCATTTCGGGATACGCGAGAAAAGATATTGCTATGATATACTGGGATAGGAGAACACTCGAGTAGGGGTATTTCTGTGATATACTGGGATTAGCAAACAGTGACGTCTTAACAACATTATAGTCTCTGGGCAAAAAGCAATGCACTGGGGCCTCTTACCCGCCCTACTATTCATTAACAATATGGTCACGATGACCCTGGAAGTGTGGGGGCCTGGGCAGCTGCCCAGTGTGCCCATGCCTTAAGACTGCACTGTTATCGAATACACGAGTAGGGGAACTGTTTTGATATACTGGCAACGGCGAGGGTACGAACAGAGATCCTGGGTTTAAGGATAATATACTACACAAGTCTGGGTACAGCTGTAATAAACTGTGATTGACGAATACACGAGTAGGGTCACTGATGCGATACATTGGGACTGGGAACACACGAGTAAGGCCATTGATGTGATACATTGGGACTGGGGAACACACGAGTAGGGCCACCGATGCGATACACTGGGACTGAAAACACACAAGTAGTGTCACTGTTGCAATACATTGGGACTGGGAACACACGAGTAGGGCCACTGATGCAATACATTGGAACTGGGAACACAGGAGTAGGGCCACTGATGTGATACACTAGAATTGGGGAACACACGAGTAGGGCCACTGATGCGATATATTGGGACTGAAAACACACAAGTAGGGCCACTGATGCGATACATTGGGACTGGGAACACACAAGTAGGGCCACTGATGCGATACATTGGGACTGGGAACACACGAGTAGGGCCACTGATGCGATACATTGGGACTGGGAACACACAGGTAGGGCCACTGATGCGATACATTGGGACTGGGAACACACAAGTAGGGCCACTGATGCGATACATTGGGACTGGGAACACACAAGTAGGGTCACTGTTGCAATACATTGGGACTGGGAACACACGAGTAGGGCCACTGATGCAATACATTGGAACTGGGAACACAGGTGTAGGGCCACTGATGTGATACACTAGAATTGGGGAATACAGGAGTAGGGCACTGATGCGATATATTGGGACTGAAAACACACAAGTAGGGCCACTGATGCGATACATTGGGACTGGGAACACACAGGTAGGGCCACTGATGCGATACATTGGGACTGGGAACACACGAGTAAGGCCACTGATGTGATACAATGGGATTGGGGAACACAAGATGGTGCACTGCTGTGCTACACTGGGCCTGGATAATACTAGAGGAGGAGAACTGCTGTAACGTACTGGGATTGCGGAATACATGAGTGTGATATCAGCAGAGTGACCATATTTTATAATTCTTTTTAGTTTTTCTGTCACTGTCAAATTAATATATTCTTCTTCTGGCCAAGTTCTAATATTATCAATATCAGTGATATTATGTTTTTTAATAAACTCATCATAATCGGATTCGTCTATTTTTATCCTAGCTTGTTTTCTGTAAAATTTTATAGATTCTTCAGAAGGTATCATTTTTATCACACTTTCTTGTAAAATTGTTTTTTTTTGTTTCTCAGCTAACTCTTTTTTTTGTCCTGACACTTTTTTATCATCCTTTTTAACTCATTTGGATTTACCGTCATTCTTGTTATTGCATGTTGAAGTGCAAGATGATTGTTCATTAGCCTACCAAACTCAGCTTGTCGTGCAAGAGGATCAGTAATGTGTCTTACAAGTTCGTTTACAATTTGTACAGTTTCTTCTTTCGATCTTTCTCCAAGTAAACCTAACAAACCTTTTTCTTTCATTTTTGCTAGTTCTTCTGGAGACAATGTGGATATTTCTGGTTGCTTGCCAAGTACTACCTCAGTAACAGGTTTAAAAAGTTTAACAGTTTCTTCTTCTGCTTGAACTTGTCCACGTCGAGGTTCTTCTATTTTTTATTTTTAAAGCCGCTCAAGTTTCGAGAAACTCTTTTAGCAATTCAATTTTTTTGTTGATGCTTGTCATTATTTTATATACGCTTTACAAAATTAGATCACAGAAACGTGTCAATGCAACAAGGAAAATTTTAGTTGTATCACGCGCTAGCTTGTCAAATAAAAAGAAATTGTACCTGTCTTTGGTTGCATGATGATATAATTCGATAAACTTATCTTTTGTGACATCACCACATTGTTCGTTTGCAATATTTCTCATATCAACATTGTCCAGTCCGGGAAATAATATGAAACAACCAGTATTTCGCCTAATAAATCTATCAACATTATAAAAACCTTGAGCGAGATAAACATAATTGCATCTTTTATTACGTGATAATGAAAAATAAGATCTAATCTTGTTCATCTCCTCGTTGTTTAGCAGAATATCATCGAAGACGATTATTTTATGCTCGGACGAATCAAGTTCGTTCACTGGAACAAGTTCTTCTAGTTTTTTTTTTATATATAAAAAATATCTCTTCGCCAGGGTCAAGTTCATCACGAAGTTTATCATTGTACTCGTTTAGTAATTCGTATTTGTCCTGTTTAGGATTAATTGTGTAAATGTATACCTTATCATAGTTGAAGTTATTGTTGAGCAAAAGATTTAATAAAAGATTTCAGATTTATTTTACCCGATCCTGTTCGCCCAACAAAAAGATAATGACAGTCTGGAAGTTCATTGTTATGTATATGCTTCACCGAACGTTCGGTATCAAAATTTATTATCTTTGCCATCGTATAATTGTATATCACATCAAACCAACAATTTTGTGTAGGACGATAATTATAATGGGCTACTATACAAAGTTCGGAACATTATTAATAGATTCGTCAGATAAAGCTCAGCAAGGTGATTTATCAAGATACGTAATTTTTGATCAGTTCAGAAATGAAATCAATAATCTATTAAATATCACAAGCGTGGATGCAAATGAAGTCGTTGCTTTCCAAAATAGAAGAGGATAATTAAAGACGAATAATGTACAACTGTCAGATGTACTTGTACGAAATCCTACTACAAGTTGTTAATAATATCGTTACTTTTAATAACCAAGGTAAGATACAAGATTCTGGTAGGTCAGTTAATGATTATGTTAAAAAAGCTGGTGATTTATTTACTGGGGACATTATTATGGACCAGAAGAAGATTACATACCTTGAAAACCCAACCGAAGATAATGATGCTGCAATGAAGAAATACGTTGACGATCAAGAATCAAAGTACTTGTCAGTGGTGGTGGTATGATGTATGCACTTCTCAACATGAACGATAATGGCATCAGTAATCTTAGAACACCAGAGTCTGATTTTGCTGCAACGAAGAAATATATAATTGATCTTTAATCAACCATAGAAATAATAGCCATAAAACGAATATTATATCGGTATATTGGAACATATTGTTGAAATCTAAGTTCCGGAAACATTATCTGTTCAAAGGTGGTCAAAATTTGTAACTCAGTAGATCTGTGAGATTTTAGATGTTATATACTATATCACATTCTCGTTGAATCTCACACCCTTTCAACAGTGTGCAAAATATACTTGTTACCGTATATACTCGCTTATAAAACGAGTACAACTGCAAAATTAAAATACCCAGACTTACCGCCCTTAGAAGAAATAAAAAAAATCGGAAGAATACTTCCTGTTTCATTCAAGCGTAATCAGTTCCCAGGCATTGATTTTCGGATACCTTTTTTTTCGGACCCTGCAAAAGTTGTATTACTTACGACGGCACTATTTTATATGAATAATACACAGTTTTCCGTGTGCAAACATTTGCCAGAGTTGCATGAAAAGTTTGCACTCTGCAAATTATGAATGTTCTTTATATTATACAAGAAGTTATTTGCAGTTAATATATTCTCAAATAACTAGACATAAGAATTTGTAACAGATGAAACTAAATGTCCCTTCCCACACAAAAATCACAAAAGAGAAAGATAACGAAACCTGTTGCAGCAGTACGTGCCATTCAGATATTTGAGTACAAGTGGCGTCTTAATATAGCACGTGTCAAACCTGTTAAAACTGACATGAACTAGAGAAAGTATTATGTATTTAATGTAGTGTTTAAATGTACAAGTATGTATCGTCATACCGCTCCGGTGACTTAAGTGGTTAGAGTGTCCGCCTCGGATGAAGGAGGTCGCGGGTTCGAGTCCCAGCCGAGTCATACTAACGATTTATACAGATTGTTCTAGCAGCTGCCTCGCTAGGCACTCATCATTAAGGGGTTCGTTGTTGGATTTTTTTGTCTGCCTGGGGTCAGAATAATGTAACTGAGTGGGATATGTTTCTGAATGTTTGCGGCATGATGCTCCAGTACTAGACATTACTATAAACTGCCTCACTGCAGACATTGTAGCGATATGACTGAACAAAATATTACAGCTACTCTAAAAATCCAACACACACACACATCTAACATGTATGAGCAAAGTGTGTGTTTGCTTTGATTTTTAATGTAGCTTTAACATTTTTATAGTCATGTCGCTACGATGTCTGCAGTGTATGCACTGACAATTGATAGTTTCTTATTTTCATCATTTTGCATGTCTAACGCTTTTACTTAAAGTTTTAATCTATTGAATTTCAATGTCATTTTGCAAAATCTAAAATAGCAGCAGAGAGACTGAACCCTACAAAATTTTGCTCGAATCATTAACAAAAAAAAGGTTCCTGCAGAGGCTGAAAAAAAAATACTTCAACAACGCTAAACCAAAGTCTCTAAGTATATTTCCATACGCCTGACTTTGTCATGAGGTTAGCTCAGTTTTTTTATACTATTGTTGACGTATTTTTTTTACTTTGTCAGGTATTTTGTTTACTTGTAAAGCGACACAATTGTTGTCCTTTATCCCCCTCTCTGCTGCTATTGATAGTCAAGGGGAGTTTAACCAAAGAATTTATCTAGACCTCCACGATATCTTGATCTTGGATCATGTAGATTTATCGTTATAAATCCAAACGGAACATATTGTGCTTTAGAAAAGAAATTTTTAAACTTATTCATATCCATGTCCCCTGAACACCAGGTATAATATATATTCTGTAGAGTATATTTATCTACTCCATTAAACACAACTAGAATATTACAGTTATCTCTGATCACCATAGGTATTTGTGTATATCGTTGTGTAACATAAATCACGTCTGTATTTTTGTGTCTACCTCGAGAAAATATTCTAGCTGGAATAGATTGTTTGTCCAGCAAAGCATCGTCATATACTACGAGATTATTAATGAATCCATCTAAGTCATCTACAGACGCGGCTTCATCTATATCTGTGATAAAGTCAATAATATCGTCACCGTCTTTATTAACTGATTTTGCTTTTTCGTTAAAATCCTTAAGTACTTTGTAACAATGCTGATCATCTACAGATGGTGCTATTAAATATAGTTTGTTCCATCTCAACCACCTCATTATTAAATTTAATAATAATTGTGTTTTACCTGATCCAGATGGACCTATTATGATCATTCTTATCGAATTTGGTAATGCTGGATGGTGCTTTACTGGTTCCTGTGTTCGTGTAGCCGAAAAGTCAATTATTGTATCCATATTACTAATAACATGAGTCTATATTGTGTTCAGTAGATCTGTGAGATTTTAGATGTTCGATGTAGATCATCTACACCCACCACTGGATTAACAACAATAATAACAAAAAATAAACGACGTGCATTAACAGGTAAATGTGTAAAATGTGGTACACAAAAATATAAATTTATCTCAGGGACAACAAAGATAGGTGGGGATATTGTTGCTTCTTTAGGAAAATTACCTGGATTACCATGAGCTAAGTATGCTGGTGAGAAACACCTTCCTGGATATAATTATTGTGGTCCTAGAATTCGTCTTGATATCAGACTCGATAACCAAGATCGACCAAGACCAGGAGAGTATCCAGTAAATAATATCGATCAAGCATGTCACATTCATAACGTTGCTTATAAAAATCCTGATTTGCAACAACGGCATCTCGCAGATGTGAAATTGATTCATGCATTAAATTCTATACCTAATAAATCTGTTAGAGAGAAACTCGCCAGTTTTCTAATGAAATCTGCTATGAAAGGTAAAATAATGATAGGAGCTGGTAATTAGTCAACTGATAATTATAATGGAATCTGTTTATTATTCCCCGAGAGGGTATTGGCGAGGTAAGGCAGTGATTAGCAAACTTGCCGCTTCAGCAGAAGTTTCGCGTTGTTGCTGCAGCGTGGTTAGCACGACAGGCAATATGGCAAATCTTTCTAAATCCACCTAAAAAAATTCAATACGCACATTTCGATGTCAACGTTTCTAATGAAGTTCATCAAGCGGTTATCTTGTTTTTGCCACACGATACCATTAAAACAGGTAGACGTCAGCACACATACAGATACGCTTTAACCGTCGTTGACGTTACAAGTAGATATAAAGAAGCGGAACCGCTATCAGCAAAGACAGCATCTGAAGTTGCTTCTGCGTTCGAACGAATTTATCAGCGAGGACCATTACAATGACCAAAACTACTACAGGTTGATCCTGGCAAAGAATTTCTTGATGCAGTATCATCGTTGATGAACAAACACAACGTTAAAATCAGACGAGGACATACTGATATTCATCGTTGAACGATTTAATCGAACACTTGCTGAACGGTTATTCAGGTATCAATATGCAAAGGAAATATCCACAGATACAAGATCTCTTGAATGGGTTGCGAGGTTACCGAGTGTGATAGCTGCGCTGAATAAGGAAGTTACTCGTGAAACTTCTATGAAACCATCTGATGCGATCACAAAAAAATATACCGATAAAACGTAAATCTATTTCTCAACCATTACTAGGCAATGTTACGGTTAGATATTTATACGAACCTGGCGAACTTGAAGGAGGCAGAAAAAGGGCAACTGATCTCATTTGGAGTGTGACCACACACAAAATATCCAGCGTGGTAAGGTCCACAGGTAGACCTGCAATCTACAGATTAGATTTTACTGCTCCTCAGCGTGGATTTGTACGTGAACAATTACAAATAATTCCTGAAGATACGCAATTACCAAAGAGTACACTTTTATAAACTTGCAGCTCCTCGACATCGATTACACTCCAAACAGGTCAGCATTTTCGCGCGTATTACCAAGACTACTATTAATTCTATCAACGGTAAATTGTCTTGGGTTATTGCTCGAATACTACCACAATATTATTGCGTTGCAATTTGTGCAATGATTATTTTGTCGTTGTTTTAACATCATAATAATATCCACATCTATATAAAACTCGCGATTATTTTTTTGTCACACTGCTTATAGCTGACTAATTTTTTTTATTGATATCGACTATCCAAACTTTAGTATCAGTGATAGTTATTCCCTGCGACGAATGAATCGTTATAGCGTACCATAACGTCCATGGTGATTTATCGATGTTTAACGCGCTCTCGACAACGTCAACAGCGACAAGGACAATATCATTTAACACAAGATTTTGTATTCGGACAATTTCAGTGTCTGCACTAGGAATCTTAACATCAACATTTTGTTGTCTAGTATCTGCAGGGCGATAACACAACGGTACAGGTAACTTTGGGAATTTTTCCTTTTGTAACGCATAATTTTTCTTTTGTAGTTCGTCACGAACTATTTTCTACTGGCAACTATCATAGCAGCAGGTAAAAAAAAAATCCAAAAATCATTCATGGATGTTTCGGGAATTATCTCACGCATTACTTCACACTGTATTTTATCTGTTTGTAGTCGTATTAGTCTTTTGAATTCTTTCAGCGACTCATCAACAGCTCTATGATCATCAGATATTTCTTCATAATAATCTACATTGTTCTTTAGCCACTCATGTGGAGACTGCCCAACAAAGTGTGGTGGTTGACCATGATCGCCACACATAAATACAGCAGTATTCTTTAGTAACAGCCAATCAAGAAATATTTGTAATACCTCCAGAGTCACCGTGTATATCTCGTCCCATATGATAATTTTAGGTATATATTTTTCACCCATTCGTGATGGGGTCCATGTATCTCCACACCATCTAAAGAATCTATGATATGTACACGACTTCACATCTCGTTGCTTTATTTCCCTGTCGAGTTTGTGCGTTGGTGTTAAGACAATCATATCTAAACTCATGAATAAGTTAATCGCGTGTGTTGTTTTACCTGAACCTCCACACCCATTAAGATAAAGGATATTATGTCTAGATACAGGATCATACACGGATGGTGCAGATGATTTTGATACTTGATTATTTCTGTAATATGTTTCCTCAATTTCAGCATCGGCAGATTCACAATAACTAAGTATATTTTCTTGTTTTATTCTTCACGTTCGCCATTCACCATACCGAGATTTAATTAATTTTTATATTTTTGTGTGCATAAAATGAATCTGTAACAACTCTATCAGCGTAACGAGGAAATCTGTTTTGTTTTGTTTGATAAATAAGCATGACATCGACTAATAAATGTGTTTTTCTTCATCGTATCAGCGATTATAAAATCGAGTTCATCATCGTCCATGATCAATTTTGTACAAGTTCGTTTATGATCATGTGATCCACCTTGTGTAAACTTACCGATTATTTTTTCTGCCGAGATCTTTTGCAAGTTTCTCATCGTGTTTAGCATGTTCTGGCAACCAAACTTGCTTTTGCACGCGATATGATATAATAGCTTCAGATACTTTCAACGATATTAAAACTTCAGCATCGAGCATATATCTTAGCAGAACTATTGGAGCCCAACATTTTTCAGAAAAATTTTTCCAAACCACGTGTAAACAATCGGATGGAGACCTTCTATAAACTCAAACGACTCTACGTAAGTAAATCCTAATGAGTCAAAATCTGGTAAGGGTCCATTTATCGCAACTTTAGTCATATCATACGTAGGATGTCCTAATCTCTTAAAGTATTTAGTACACTCTCCATATCCAAGAAAACTCTCAGGATAAAACGCTACCATATCATCTGAGATAACTTCATTGTAATTATATTTAGTATTCCACAATCCACCATGTCCGTATTCGATACAACTTCTTACGACATCTTCAAGAAATTCTAATCGTGTCGGTTTTCACGAATGTTTCTCCTGAGCAAAATGAGCAGCAACCGATGGTACGGTAAAACTATTACTTAGTAGTTGTTTAACTTTGACATTTTCAGAGGTATATTTCAGCGCAAGGTTTTCCATTTCTTTATAAAGAGATTATGTACGATAAATATCACCGTTAGGCCGTACAAACTGATTATAATGATCATATTCAGAACTCTGAAACAACCACACAGAAACAGGGTCACGTTTGCTAATATCATCGTGGTAAAATTTAACCATTCTTTCTCGTGGAAATACAGTTACAGCATTAGTTCATGCATGTGCGTTATGATCAATGATTGTTATAGAGTTTCCATTTTTTTATATATTTTGGTTTGTACAAAATCTCTCCGGTTAATGTCTTCACTGTTACTGGATATCTTAATAACTTTTCTAGCTCAGCAACGTCGCTGATAGACGCTCCAGTGTCTTTAACTTTTGCAGCCCACATATTTATTTTTTACGCCTTAAATCTGTTAAACCGTTTCCCCGTATCGTGTTTGTGAAGTGTTCTATAGCTCGCTCTGCTACACAGTTTATTCTTGACGAAGTCAAGGATGACAGTTTCATTTTATTGAGATCCTTTACATCAGGTTTATCATTTAACGGATAGAGCGCGTACACAACAGCAGTTACTGGATAAGATCGCTCATTATACGGCTTGTCTATTCCAGTCAGAATTTCTGGTTTGGAATTTTTTTTACCAAGGATTATATTATTCCTTGACTTTTGGACTGATTCGCGTTTGTCTCGGATGATCCAAATATCATTCTCTATATTTACAATAAATTTTACTAAAATAATATATTTCCGAACATCGAGGCAGTCAATGATTTTTCTTGCTCGTTTGTCATTCATAACATAGATAGCATTTCCAATCCTGAATGTGGACCACACATGAACTGCACCATCGTGACGGAACTCCTTCTTGGTTTTACTAATGCGTTTAGTTATATCCGCATTTGTTAAAGCTAGATATTGCATCGAGAAACTAAACCGTGTTTACGGTGTGGTGTTGGTGTGCGAGGAAAGGCGCACATGTGCGTGCAATGTGGTGATAATAGATACAGAGAGTTGAAAAGATATTGCGATAAAAATATAACTCTAAATTTTTTATAAAGCGTTTAGAAGCTTATTTAGCTAGATTTTTTAAAACAATGATTTAAACAATTAGTATATAATATATAAATGGAACAAAATGAAATTGTGTCACATTCAATCATAACCAATTACTAAGCGAATCGTAATAGCATCATTAGGAATTGCAGATTGAAAAAAAACCCAATAGGTATTGTTACCAATGCTGGTTATCTTATATTTAATACAAAAGGAAATAAACATTATCAATCACATAGATTTGTGGTCGAGTGTTTATTGGGACCGATCAAAGACGGGTATGTGGTGGACCACATCAACAACAATAAACTTGACAACTCACTTCAAAATTTACGTGTTATCACGCAAAGTGAAAACTGTAAATTTGGAAAAACTGGCGGCGCACGATTTGCAAAAGCTATTATGTCCGTGAATAAAGAATCTTGAAAAAGAAATTATGTTCAAGTCAATTTATTCCGTTAGTAAATATTTTAACATTACACCACCCTCAGTGAAATGTTCAGCTGATTGTGTTATTAAATCTACTTATTCCTTAAAATTTAGACAGAATATCATGTTGAGGTACTTAGATAATTAAGCGAGACCTAGGCAAGAAAAAAATGTTCAGTATTGCGTTTATTGTTAGGAACATAATATTATTTAGTCTGGAATCTGCACATATCATTCAGAAAATATTATAAGATGGTTCTCCACAAAGATACATGCACTGCATTTGATATGATGTAACATTCTCTACTTAATCAGATTTAATTATTTTTTTTGTTCGCACACATATGATCGATAACATAGTAACGTTTTACAAACCTACCAGTGGTCTTTTCAATGCTAATTCGGCAACTCATTTTCTACTGATAAAATAATACTTTACCCATTGTTTAAATAAAGTCCGCGTACTGCATTCTTTGTTTTTACATAAACTCCGCGTGCAGGATTCACAGAGTGCATAGTCAATAGTGATTGGCTAGCTAAGCTCGCTCTTTTAATTACATCCGTTATATCGATTTTATCGTAGTCATAGAAAGACAGACAGACAGAGAATACAAGTATAGAAAGTATTGATTTAATGCAGAATCCATCACACAATGATGTATTCTTTATATATATAGCTGATGCTTAAACAGAGACTTGTATTCGTACTAGGAGTAGCCGTGAACAGACCTAATTACACAGCGAGCTTAGAATTTAGTGTATTTAATTTACAATAAATACAAATACGTGAAATATATATAACCGATTATATAAACAGGGAGATTTCTCCCTGTTCGTTTTGTTTTCAGAATTCATTAATTTAGTAGTGGAAGCCAGCAATACCGTATGTCTGTCTGTTTGCAATACTATACAACATAGACTTAGATAAGTGACAACAAAAATGTATCATAAGCGGCAGCAGTGTATTACGTAAACCTTGGAGCCAATTGCGCATGTGTAAAGCTATTTTAAGAACACATGACATCCTATTGACTAAATCAAACGGTTTTTATACGGGCGAATTTAATGTTATTCGTGTTATGCAGAATCATATATATCTTTTAGAAACTGTAAAATTAAAATACCAGAAAAGGTGGTTGTTGTTTCTTTTAGGACTACTGTGGTCTAGGTAAGTATATATTAACTAATTTTTTTTAAACACATAAGTGTAATATAGCTCGATAGGTAACGTGCGGAATCTATGATCAGGGATCTAATCCTGTGAACGACAGTCTCTACGGGGAGGAGATTTTATGCCAAGAAATATAATCTATTGGGGCGAAGCCCCCCATCTTTTTGTGCGGACACCTACCACAATGTCAACTCATGGTGGGTTGATTTTTTATCAATCACCCATTGGTTGATCATTGGGGTGGGTGTACAAATGTGAAGATGACATTTGTTCATCATCATCATCATCATCATTACATGTTATGTGTTTGTGCCGTCTTGTGCCGTCCAAAATATGTAGCGGGAACTGATACGAGATTGTGACCTTGTGACATTCTATAAGGGAACCCACACAAGGTACCGTTCCTAAAGACACAATCGCAATACCAAAACATAATTTGGTTCAGTCACGAAGACCATCAGACTTTGAGTTTGTAGAGTTTCGATAACGTATGTCTAGGAACCCTTGCAAGACATATATGATTGGTCACTAAGACCTACACGTGCATAAGCAACCCTTTGAGTTCCTGGAGTTTCGGTTACGGATGTCCTAGGAACTTGTAGGGGTGTACTGAACAAGAACCTCATTAGGTTAATCTGATCAACTTGAAAAGGTAGATCGAGTGTCAATTCGCGCTTCATATTTTGCTAATTTATATATATATATATATATATATATATATATATATATATATATATATATATATATATATATATATATATATATATATGCAATAAACTGACGACGAACAGTACGAGACTAGTAACTAACTAGCCTAAGCGCTTTCGACTCTTAATGAGTCTTTTTCAAAGGCAAATACAAAACATATATACGATAAACAAATAAACACAAAAACGTTGTGTTTGTAAACCTCTACATGGCTGTCTTCACATGTGCTAAAGCTATAAATACAACCAGCTTGTATAGACTAGATGCGGAAACTGAAAACGTTGTATAATTCCCTAAAAGTCTACAAGCCAAAGCGACATCTATTTTTACTTTTTGTACATACGTAACGCAGATTATATCCCGGATATTTGATTCTATACCGGTTATTCTTATAGTACAAATTGAAGGATAATAAGAAGATTTAGAAAATGTTAAATTTTACTAGTGCATAGTTTTCATTTTCTAGTCTAAGGAGCTGGCTAAACATTTAAGTTACCGAGGCTACGACAAAGACCTGATTGCGGAGGCAATCCAAAGGGCCAAACAAACAAACCGTGATGACCTACTCAGATATGGACAGAAACAAAAGGTTGATAGGATACCATTTATTCTCACCTATCACCCAGACAATCCCAAAATAGGTAAAATCATCGCAAACCACTGGCCAACCGTGCAATCGTCAGACATACTAAACCTAATACTTCCGAACAAACCTGTAGTAGCTTACCGGAGACCAAAAAACCTAAAGGACATCCTAGTCAGGGCAAAACTAACGCCAATCGCTAGTCAAAACCAACCTAGTCAATCTGAACCCTGTGGCGATAAAAGATGCAAAACCTGTCAACATATGATAGAGACCAAGATATTCACTAGCACAGTGACTAAAGAAAAACTAAACATACATGATCCAAACAAAACGTGCAAAACAGAAAATGTGATTTATCTCATCACATGTAAGATCTATAGCCTTCAGTACGTCGGAGAAACTGAAAAGCTACACAAAAGGATAAACCTTCATAGATCGGATTGGATGACAAAAAAGCTGTACAGAACCCCGGTCGCAGAACTCTTCTCCTCCCCTGGCCACACTTTCAGTGATATAATACTTATCGCTATTGCTAACAACCACAGCTGGAAATCCGAAACCAGGAAGGAAAAGGAATCATACTGGATACGCCGCCTTAGAACATTGAAACCAAGCGGTCTAAACAAAGAAGACTAGAAAATGAAAACTATGCACTAGTAAAATTTAACATTTTCTAAATCTTTTTATTATCCTTCAATTTTTACTATAAGAATAATCGGTATAGAATCAAATATCCGGGATATAATCTGCGTTACATATGTACAAAAAGTAAAAATAGATGTCGCTTTGGCTTTTAGACTTTAAGGGAAATATACAACGTTTTCAGTTTCCGCATCTAGTCTATACAAGCTGGTTGTATTTATAGCATTAGCACATGTGAAGACAGCCATGTAGAGGTTTACAAACACAACGTTTTGTGTTTATTTGTTTATCGTATATATGTGTTGTATTTGCCTTTGAAAAAGACTCATTAAGAGTCGAAAGCGCTTAAGCTAGTTAGTTACTAGTCTCGTACTGTTCGTCGTCAGTTTATTGCATCTATTTTAATTAATCCCTGACACACGTGATTCCTTGGTGGATCCAGTACGCTTAAAAGGGTTGTTATTCGCCATATGATTTGTATTCTTTATATATATATATATATATATATATATATATATATATATATATATATATATATATATATATATATATATATATATATATATAATGAATACTGAAAATATAAATGCCATTGTTTCTGCTATTAAAACATTACAACATAACAGTGTCAATGTTTACAATATTAATGCTGAAAAGATTCTATGTGATTTTAATTCATTACAACAACTGAAAAACCAAAACAGATTTACGCTTTCGTCAGATTTCAAATTTTTGAAGTATATGCAAGGGGGGATGTTAAAGTCACTGGCAGCAGTCACTGATAATCAGATAAAATTGTTTATACCTCCCTCAAACGCTATGAACAAAATGAAGTTAGAATTATCTCATGAATAGGAACAGAAAAAGATTAGAAACTCTCGTATAAGACAGTTGTGGGAATATTATGAAAATGTGGCAAATGAAAGTGATAATGAAAGTGAAAATGAGGGGCCATTAACTGTTATAATTGCTAAACCAAACCATTGGGAAAACTAAAGCATATTTCTACCTAAGTAAATAAATAAATATACATATATATATATACATATATATGTATATATATGTATATATATATATATATATATATATATATATATATATATATATATATATATATATATATATATATATATATATATATATTTATATATATATATGAATATGTATATGTATATATATGTATATGTATATATATATATATATATATATATATATATATATATATATATATATATATATATATATATATATATATATATATATATACATACATATATATGTATATATATACATATATATGTATATATACATATACATGTATGTATATACATAAATATATATATATATATATATATATATATATATATATATATATAGATATATACATACATAGATATATACATATATATATACATATATACATATACAGATACATATATACATATATATATATATATACACATATATATATATACATATATATAGATACACACATATATATATATATATATATATATATATATATATATATATATATATATATATATATATATATATATATATATATATCTTGTAACTGTGTTGTATACGGACCAACCATTATGTATCAGGTACCATAGACAAGTACCAAAGATATTTTTTTTTGTTTTGCATTGTGATATAAAACGCATAACGATCTCACATACAGATTTATGTTTATCTCTTGATTTCCTGTGTCCAAGATTTGATTATTTTTTGGTGTGTTAGTTTGGAGTGTATTCTTGATAATAACGGATTATGAACACACAATTATACGGGGTTAATAGGTTCTGACACAATAAGATATCCGGGAGGATCGCGCGGTGAAAATGTGTATAATATGTACCCTTGCTGGGCCTGGCTAGATTTTGAAAGATCTATTTGGAAACTTCCATCCACAACGTCGCAAACGAGATTGACAGCGATTGTTGTTGTTACATTGACAAGGCCTGGCGATATGTGTCTGCCGGCACCAAACGGGTTGTTGTTATGTTTTAGTTTAGACGGTGGTGGGGCTATTTTTTTCCACGAATGAATTACTCCCGGATAATATTCTTCAATAAGATCACCTAATGATTTCTTTTCTTTTCAGCGTTATTTAGAACTGGTATAATAAATGTTCGTAAATCATTTTCTTATATTTTATAATGATTAAGAAATAATTGCTTACTTTTATTACTAGCGTAAACAGCTCCACTAAGATCATTTGCAACGTTTATAATACTTCGATTGGAATATATAAATCGAGTAATATACCAATTAAGTGTTTTATTAACTCGATTATTTGCTGCTTTACATTAAGATCTTAATGCTGTGATGAGTAAGTACATTTCTTAAATCATAAAATGATTTGTCGTATTCAAGCTTAAGAGCATCTAAAAATTCTTTACAAAAAATTCTTCATCAACAATGTCTTTATTATACCCTGGCGTCTTGGGATCTTCAATAACATCAAATACTGATCTAAATATCTTGCGGGTCCTTTTACCATCAAAACCGGTAAAGTAATATGTATCGTCGTTTGAATCATTATCAAATTTTATATAATGCCATGGATTTCTTTCTTGATATTCTGAATTTTTAATGAATTTTTTTCACTCGTTTTAAACTCATTTTTAGTTGGTTTTGGTGGTCCTTGATAAACCAGTGCGACTTCATGCCATCCTAGCACTGACCTAATCGAACTTTCACAAATATCTACGAGGTAATCAGGGGAATTTATTTCAATCATTGCTGATAGTATTGGTTCGTAAACAGTGATAGCTATTTTTGATCCTTTTCCGGTTATAGATTTAATTCTGCGTTGGAACTCATTAATCTTCTCTATTTGATAACTGCCCGTTGAAATTCCAACAACTTGCCAATCCGGTTTATTCCTATTAGCAAATACCAGTGAATTATTTGCTGGTAATCCACCGAATGGTTTCGACCTGATATTTGGCCAGCTGTTATAAACGCGCAGTTGAGCCAAAGCAATTTTTTTTTGTGTGCTGGAATTGCAGTTGGAAAGTTAACGCTAAATTCAGGACTGGTCGAACTTACTGATATCATAGTAGTTTTTGATGGTGTCGTATTAGTGACGATCTGTTGCAATAATTCCTTTGACGATTTCAAGGACTCAGACATTATTGTTATCTTTATTATTTAACTCTCCATCTTTCCGCTATTGTCACTAGAGAATGCATTGTTTTCTGTTACAAATGCTTCATCGTAAGTTTTCATTATCGTAACGAACTCTTCATCCGATATTTTACCATCACTGAGGTACAAGGAAAGATGCGAGCATAATTTAGTACAGGCGGCTGTTCATATGTGTAATTTTAACATGTACTCGCGTAATTTATAGCTCGTGCATGTATATATTTTCTTAGCGATAATACTGAGAATACCTGTACATGTTGTTGTCGTAGAAACGACAATCGTTAAAACCGCAGGAGCAGTCATAGCTAACGTTGATAATAATATTTCAGGTTCCAGCAACAACAGCAAAAACCGAGTAAACTACTATGTCAATAACAACTATCCGTCTGCGATATATTTTTTTTTATTTCAACGTGCATTCGTCAATGATATTTTTTAGTTTAGTCTGACACTTACACGCTTGATTATATTTGTGACGTTGAACGTCTATGAGTGACTCTGTCATTTGATTCATTATACATAATAACGTTTGTCATTTAATTAAGTAATTAAAATGGGAGCTTTAGTTACAAATTCCAGACACCACCAGTAGTCAGCGGAGGACAAACTTCTATCCGATGATTCCAACGTGAACGTTTCTTCAGAATTTTTATCCAATATCACAGATACGGTTCTAGGCAATTTATTAGGTAATGGAGATGTGGTAAGTATATTCAATTCTATAACGCTAAACACAGACAACCTATATATAACAGCGACCTGCGCGGTTTGTTTGATGGTTTTATTTCGTTGTGTCCATTGTAACAAGATAACCGAGTTTGGGATTTTCGGATTAATAACAAAACACCATTGATGGGAATGCAATAAAATGTTTAATGTTATATGGTGGTATGAAACGAAATATTATAGACACGTGCTTGCACTGGGTCCCAATACGAGACTAATTAACATAATAAGCACGATCTTTAAATGCAACAAATATGTTACCGAGACAAATGAAAAAACGATCCACGGTATATCACAAACAGAAATATGATCGTAAAATACGATTAATGTTATGTTCAAAATGACGAATTGATATAATGGCTAAAGTATGATTGTTCGTTCAAAAATAACGAATTGCAAGTTTTACTCATACTAGTAAAACGAATAATGGTTCGTTCATAATAACGTCTTGATAGTTCTACAAACAAATGAGATTTCGCTCAAACTAGCGTAATGATAGTTTTTTACTCACGATAGCAAAAACACTGGATATTACAAAAAACCTGCATTAGCCCACGGCTAAAATACTATGTATCTGGAGCAATGTAGACACTCCCTGATTTCAAGCAAAGATTTGTAGTCACCGACCACCATTGATTCCTGGGTTAGACTATCAGCGTCCACCACGCTGGTCCGCCACGCTTGATCAACCTCAACCCGACTAGCAACGTTGAAATATTCGAAGCACTGGAATACACAAGCACAGGACCCCTCAGCACTGCACACGTAGCTCTACACTGCTGTACGGCACGACACAGCAGCACAACACATCATACGCCCTCACAGTACAGACAGCTGCACACGGCACAAACTGCTGCATTCGGCACAAACCGCTGCACACTGCACCAACACAAACACAGACAGCTGAAAATATATCCGATATCGTGTACTACACATGACACTAGTATATACGGTAGTACACAACGACGGTATATACGGTAAGTCATATACATTCGCAGTCTTGCCTTTAAAACTACAATAAACAGGTTAAGTTGGCGGGTTATAGGATTCGTACTGCATTAAACGGAATTTCGTAGAATTCTTGCCAAATCACATATACGAATAAAACATTATCATTTACTAAGCGGTATTTACTAAACTTGTCGAAGCGACATAACTGCGGAATTAAAAATGATAATACAATAGACAACTTTCAAGCCATATTAACAAATAAATTTACGTACCTCTATAGCTGGGGGTTTGGGTCTCAGTAGACAGACGTCCGATTGACAGAACGGTCAGTAATGTAATATTTTCGTTACAGTTTGAATCATATATACACAGGCAATGTAGCTCAACATCGTTCGCGTAATCCATGTATTCGGTTTTTCCAGCCCGAAGCACTTCGCACGTGCCGAGCAAGGAAGAACCAAATTCACTATTTTTCGAAATGTATAATATACATTGATCACCCTCGGGTATCATTGTACACTAAAAGCGAAACCCGAGTACGTTTACTAAATAAAAAAAACACATTTATACAATTCTGTGACATCCATGTAGCTGAGCCTGATACGATGACGTACAAGATGTTGATGATCTGTTTGTGAAGAATTTTAATCAGGCTCGTTTTTTGAACAATATCCGAAATTACACTAATAATATCGTTGAGTTCTGTGTTCATATCAGTAAGTTTTATATCAGCATTTGGTGGACTTCAAAAAATTCGTTATTAATTCTGTTTATGTTTCTGCGAAATCTCAAAAACGTATTCACGTAACTGGTAAAATCAGTTTTGAGCGTGACTATTTCATTACTGATTGAAATCTCTTTATCATCGACGTATTTTTTGTAGCAGCATCAAACTCAGATTCTGGTGTTTTAGGTTACTAATACGATCATGGTTCATATTGAGAAATGCACGCATTATACCACCGTTGGTTATTCCTGATCGTCAACATATTTTTTTTTGTTGTAGCATAACTATCTGTGGTTGGATATCCAAGATCTGTAATTTTATTTTTTTCATAATGACGTCTCCACTAAATACATCGCCAGTCGTCTTGACATAATCGTTAACTGACTTACCTGAATCTTGTATTTTACCCTGTTTAGTAAAAGTAATGATATTATCAGCAACTGCAGTAGGAATTCGTATAAGTACATCTGGTAGTTGTATATTGCTTGTCTTGAATCGTTCTTGTTTGTCCTGAAAAACAACCACTTCATTTTGATCCACACTCGTGATATTTAATAGATCATCAATCTCATTTCTGCGTTGATCGAGGGTTGCATATTTAGATAATTCAACTTGCTGCTGAGCTTTACCACGAGCAAATCTTCCGTAAATATTACATTATATTTACTGATTTCTGTCCAAATGCGACAATGTCGTATATTCATGCACTACTTTATGAGGTGGCTTTCCTGGTAGTGCTATGGATACAGCATCAAGCACATTAAGTACTTTACGACCACATATTGGTGGATCAGTTATTGTTTGTTTTGGTAGCGTCGAATACCAGATTGGAGCAATTTTATTACTGACATAATGAAGAAATTCTTTTGGTGGCGCTAATCCATATGAATCAAAATAGATAATTCCACGTTGATCAATTGCATACGCTACCCAATGCGTGTCAGTTCCAGATTTTTTTATCGAGATTAATAATACCAGTTTCAGTATTGTTAGGTTGTTTTGGTAATTGATCGCGCATAAAAACTCCTCTAAAGTTTTTATATTTAGTTTTTGTTTAACAGCATCAAGTAAACCACAATTTGATAGTGGAACTATCATCGAACTGTTCCTAGTCTTAAACTTTTCCGTACCACGAGGGCGGTGTTCTCGGAAGTCTTAGACCTTTTCCCTTTTTTGATTCCTTGTCCAGTTGCTTTCTTTAACGCCATTCCAGCAGCGGTTGCAACAGCGCCTAATGCAGCATCTTTTGCAACAGCTGGGGCTGAAGCGGCTATTAATGCTGGTATAGCTGCGAGAAGTTGATATATACCACCCGATTTAGGGATGTCTTTAATAACCGCTGCAGAAAGATTAAGTCGTACCCCAGTCTTTGATCGCTTGGCTTCATTGAAGTGATTATACTGACGATCGGTCAACGATAGCGTATTCGGACCACCTGTGAGTTGTTCTCGCTTTAGTGATATTTTTACCGCACAATTATATTTTGGTGATGATTATAGCTTTTTAATCTGACCAGGAGTCAGACTCACACTAACGTCATGATATGACATTATTACTATTATGAGCGATTAAATTACATGTTCTCTACTGGAGCATCAATGACTCTCATTCGTCCACCTTCGAGTAACATTGATTTATCGCTAAGTATAACTGCGATTGCTCTGTAATTTGCAATAACTCCTCGATTCACACGGGCTCGAAAATGTATATCAACTACTGATTGTCTAGTAAAATCTAAATGTACTAATGAAAAGTAATGAATCGGATACAGCGTTGTAAAATCTAGTTATGATATTTATAAACCAGTATCAATATTTTGTTCACGTCCCATAAACGACATAAGACGATGATACGCACGTGCCACATGATTTTGATCGAAATTTAACAAAATCTCCTCGTATGGTTCTTGATGTTCATTTATTCTAAATGAAACCTCAGAAACACAAAGCTTATCAAATATCATGATACTTTGTGTCTGATTATTTACTCGTGCAGTATTTTGAAGTGCAATAAATATATGTCACGTTGCAGAAACACCTTGCTGAGAAGCTATTTGCCATGTGATTAAACCGTTGATATTACTTTGGATAACATCCGTAGTCATTATTGACCATGATAACGTTGATTTACCGCCTTGACTCATAAAAGATAGTAACCGATCTTCTTCAGATATCGTTGGAGTCATTACTGACATCCAGAGCGAAAGTTTGGTTAGTATAACTTTACCATCAAGTGCCCTAGTTGCAACATCATCAGCTCCTTCAGCGTGCCATATTGCATCATCATCGGTACTTTTTCGCACGAGTACAACTGTATGTTTAGCTATGAAAAATGACCTTTCGTACATGTTTGCAGAATCCAAAGATATGTGACAGTGGAATTGCATATGAAAATGTTCTCCTATCACCTTTTAACATCATTCGACGTGATGTGAATCCCAAGTTGAAATTTGCATTAGAACCATGAACTACAGGCCACACATCAGCATCAGCGTTGTTAGCAATATTTCTTGGTCGTCTTATATCATATGGTACGTAGTTAGGATGGTCAGAAGTGTCCTTGGTAAACATCATTGATGGACCAGCTGATCTTGAGTAATCGTCGCTGTATCTTGCAAGACCAAGTATTGTTGTAGCAACGTCAACGTCTTTTTGAATTGATTCAATATTTTTTTTCGTCGATCATGTACGTAGCGCTATCAAACAACGCCATAATACCATTAATAACAAAACCATCACTATCATTGGCTGCATATGCTGCTGGTACTGATGGATTAGCGTTATTTCAAACTTTGCCTTCGACCTCAATAAATCCTTCAGCGGATTGAAAATATCTACTTGTATCCTTAACCTGTAATTCGATTCATCCACGCTGATCTGGAATTCGGGCGTCATAAGAATAATACTGATAATCGCGCACAGACTCATCTTTGAGAACTGGTGCGTCCATGTCAAATGCGGGGTCAGATATGCGCTTGAACATCTTTATTATTACCATCTTCGTCTAACAGAAAGACCATTTCCTGCTATCAGACTAGCGGTTATATTTTTTTCCTTTTCCGACATTGGGACATCAACTAACTCCGCTAGTTTCTGATTAGTGGCTTGATTTATTATTTTACTTACACTTGCGGGCATCACTTCAGTGCTGTGCAATTTCATTGGTTGAGGTCGGACGGGTTGTGGTTTGCGTGCTAATCGCGTTAGTCTATCTTTGATCGCTGAGAATGATTTGCTAGCAAGGTTACCAGCAGCGTCTATACCTTTTTCACGAACAACATCAATAGCTTTCCTAGTTGCTTTGCAATCGGTATTGCTTTTGGGGCTATTCTTCTAAATAGACCCTGTAAAATGTCTCCTTACCCATCTCCGTAGGTTGTTCTGTATACCGGTAATCGAGAGTTTATTACGCTGATCATGGTAGGTCCACGTTGAGCACCATGCACAATCATTTTATTAGTAATTGACTTTATTACTAATTATATCTAATCACTGTGACTTAGTCACTGTGGTAATCATCGGCAATTTCATTAATGAGTGATCGATACACATCAATGTCCATAATACCGCCACTAAATAATCGTTTACAAATATCTGCTGCTTCATTAATGATTTCTGATGAATTATTACCAGCTCGTTTTCCTCCAATGAGGATTTCTAGTCGTTCAACATCAGCAAGAACATTATTGGGACAAGTAATAAGACCACTTCCTAGACCGCTTCCAGTTGCACCAGGAGGGTCTTGAAATACTTTATCTTCCTCTTCAATTAGTTTCGGTGGTGCTTTTTTACTTGGTTTTGATAGTGATTTTGGTGATACTGGATAATCACGAAGTGATTGCTCAAATGATTTCGGTGTTTTTTGTCGTTGGTCTCGTAGTTGTTCTCGTTGTCGTTGTATCTCTTGTTGTAGTGGTGACTGTAGTCGTGGTACTGTCCCGCTGGTATTTTAAGTTCTGGTGATGATGGTTGAGATTGCAATAATTTCATTGTTTCTTGTTCTCGTTGTTCATTCTTTTTTATATATTCATTTACATCTTTATCAAATATGTTAAAATCTCTGATTTCTTCATTAGATCTGATTTCTGGAATATTAGTAGCGATGCGATATACATCCCTGATCCAATTGAAAGAGCTTAGACATTTAACATATTCTGGTTTTACATATGTTTCATGATATCCATATGCGGCAATATCAAGTAATTGTTTTGGGTCCCTGATAGCAGTAATACCTTCAGGTGTAAATTTATCTATTATCTTAGTTCTGGTTCTTAGTGGTTGAGGAGGTTGAATGGGTGGTGGTAGTGGTAATGGTTGAGCTTCTTGTGCACGAGCAATATCGGCAGGCAATGTTGCAAGAGCTTGCTGTGTTGCTTCGGTTGCTGTAACAATTTTTTTTTGTTGGTTCTACAATCGGTTTAAATAATTGTTTTGTTTCCTCCTCAAACTCAATTAAATCCCTCTGACGCAATTGTAATTGTTCTTAACAGAATCACGAACAGGTAGATATTTTTAATTGCCTCTAGTCGCTCTCGAGCTAATTTAGCTGAGTGTGGTTCTCCAATACTCATTATTGATAATATTTATAATGGCTGTTTAATTCATAGCAGCAGAGAGGGTGAAGGACAACAATTGAGTCGCTTTTCGAGTAAACAAAATCGCCTTACAAACTCAGGAAAAAATAAGTCAACAATAGCATAACAAAAATAAGTTAACCTAAACGATTTTATTATATGGCTAAATACATAACCTTGAGGAAATAAAAAGTTAGAGGTTTCGGTTTAGCGTTGTTGAAGTATTTTTTCAGCCTCTGCAGGAACCTATATATTTTCATTAATGATTCGAGCAAAATTTTGTAGGGTTCAGCCTCTCTGCTGATAAAATATATTTGTTGTTATTGTTAGTTGTTTGTAATATTTTTTTAGAAAGACCCACAAAACTAAGCTATTTCTTGCGCTGAAATAGCAATTGGCTGGCCATAATGAAGGGGGTCATTATACAAACAATGGGAATTAAGTGTTAAATTTGGGGGATAATACAGTGGCATTAAGGAGGGGAATTTAACATGGTGGAGTTTAACATACGTGGGACTATAGAACGGCAGTGGACTGGGACTGCATAGCGACATGGGAAAATGGAACATAGTGACAAGGGATTGGGTGTGTATATAGACAATATAGGTTGGGAATTATGAGACTTGTACTTGTTGTAAAGAATAAATCATTATCTAAATAGAATATATCTCTAATAAAGTTAATCTGCATATATTTTAATGGACATTACTCCCAATATAATATAATGAGAATTTAATCCAATGAAAAATTAGTTTTAACATAATGTAGAGGAAATTCTAATGTCATTATTTGTACTTAAAATTTCTGTCAAAAGATACCCATTGCACCCATGTGCTGCCAGACATGACATATCCTAAAGTAGATATCCAACAAATATGGTAAAACGGAAACAATCGTATATGAACATTTCTCACATAGAATATGTCCTTGTCCTGTAATACCTTTAAAAATAACAGAACCAAAAAATGGTGTCCTACATTTTCGTCTTTTTTCATTCTTTCTTTCTCTCTGCAATGTAACGTTAAGTCAGTCTGCCCATCTCTCAGATCACTAGTCCCCATTCTACTGTCACCCAATGCAGTAACGTGTGTGTGTGTGTGTGTGTGTGTGTGTGTGTGTGTGTGTGTGTGTGTGTGTTAGCTTTCGTTTGTACCAAAATTTCATATGAACATTACATGCAAAGACGTAGTAACCATTTCTACGTGTAGGTGTATGTCATCGTTCTCTATTTTTTCTACAAGTCACTTTTGGGTTACATAATCTTCACGAGACACCAAACGAATTTCTTTCTTCACTGGTGTCGTTGATCCTGCCATCCTATAAGATTTACCACCGTGTTTTCTTCTCAACCTGTCAATCTTTTCCTCTAGCTTTGTACTAGATGTGAATGGTGTTGAATATGAGGTAATCATATCCTCTTCAAGATCGCTAACACAAATTTCTACTAACACGTTTGGAAAGTATTGTGTGACACGGATTATTTTCGCTTGGTATCTGCTTTCTCCTTCAAAATTTGTCATCGTTTCATCTTGATCATAAACTTTAATTTGACTAAGTTTTACACACTATTTAATCTATACATTTCAAAATGTAGTAGTAAGCCTTCGTTTTCAATTTTCTGTAAGTGCGGTTTTATTGGTCTCTCAAATGTGACAATAATGAATTTCTTTGGGGCTGAATCAGGACTCTCACGGTTTTTGACAGAAGTGGGTGACATTGGCGCAGGCTTACTCATGTCGCCTTCTTAATCACCGACATAGATTTGAACTAACAGTTCGACTCGCGTGTGGGGTGATGGATGGTATAGATATTGTGATGAATATTATTTTTGTAATGTAAGGGATAGCATAATTTGTGAGATTTTATCTCTTTCTCTTATATTTTAAGCTAAAGAGGGCGTTTGTATAGTGAGTATGATATAATGGATAGTATTTTTGTAGTGTAAGGGATAGACTATTTTGTGAAATTTCATCTTATTTATTTGCAATCTAACCTAACACAGGACGTTTAGGGAGGTGTGTGTGTGTGTGTGTGTGTGTGTTAGTCGTTGTTTCCATCTATAAAACTCCTTTTGTCCCTTTCAAATTCATTTCGCTTACTTACCTACCTACAGTAGTGCGTATTCAGATCAGCCACTTGCAACACTGTTTCCATTTTCTCCCTACTGTCCAATACAGTAACGTGATTGAAGCTAAACATTTTGAAGCTATAAATATAAACATGGGTTTTTCCATAGGTCTTTCCACATGTTGCATCTATAAATAGATACTAGGGTTTTTAAACAGCGTCGTCACAAAAGATGAGGCTATAAATATATACTGGGTTTTTCCATAGGAATTTCATACAAGTTGTGACTATAAATAAATACTACCTTTTTTCCACATAGTGTTTTTGGTAGTGTAACATATAGTCTATTTTTGAGATTTTATCTCCTCTTAAATTCTAAGCGAACACAAGGCATTTTGGATAGTGAATATGATATGTTGGATAGCATAGTGGTGTGATGGATAATACTTTTGTGGTGAAAGGAATAGTTTATTTTGTGGGATTTTATCTCCATTTCTTACATTTTAAGTTAACACATGGCGTTTGGATAGCGATTATGATGTAATGGACTGAATATTGGGTATAATGGATAGTATTTTGTGGTGTAAAGGATATATATTTTGTGAGATTTCATCTCCTTCTACATTCTAAGCGAATACAATGCATTTTGGATAGTGATTATGATATAATGGATGGTATAGTGGGTGTAATGGATAGTATTTATGTGGTGTTAGGGATAGATATTTTGTAAGATTTCATCTCCTTTTACATTCTAAGCGAACACAAGTCATTTTGGATAGTGAGTATGATATGTTGGATAGCATAGTGGTGTGGATGATACTATTCTTGTGGTTTAAGGAATAATATATTTTGTGGGATTTTATCTCTTTCTCTTACATTTTAAGCTAACACAAAGGGTTTGGATAGTGAGTATGATATAATAAATGGTATAGTGGGTGTAATGGATACTATTTTTGTGGTGTTAGCTATAGATATTTTTGTGAGATTTCATCTCCTTTTCTTCTATGCGAACACTATGCATTTTTTTTAAACACAAAAATTATCCCTAAACACAAAAATAATGATTGTTTGTGGGCTTTTGTGTTCGCGCGTACGTTTCTGTGGGTTTTTTCTTGAACAAAATACTTATCCTTTAACAAAATAGTCTGTGCATGTATGTGTTTTGTATGCACACGCTCGTTGGTGTGTTCATTTTGTTATCTTTCCTTAGCGAAGAAACTTATCCCTTAACAAAGTGTGTGTGTGTGTGTGTGTTTGTTTATTTTTTCCCTTAACAAAAGAACCCTTGTCCCTGCGCATTGTGTTTGTTTTGTATGAATGTGGAGTAGTGTGTCTATAACCACTAACTCTTTTATTAAGGTGGTTGTAGGTAATCGTGTATTTTGTATATAACACAATTTCCTTCTCCATAAGGTATTGTTAGTAAATAATTTGGATTTTGTTAATACGAGTGTATTGTTGTGTAAAAATAATTCATTTTAGATCAGCACTCTCATCACTATGGATTGTTTGGCAGGGGATTCTATGCCTATAAAGTTATATGTTATGTCCCGCCGGGCGTCATCGATTTTTTTCCCGCTGTCACCGCTTTACCCGATTGAAGTCAGCCCGTTGCAACATTGTTGTCAATGTCCAGTACCGTGACGTCACCCCATCTGTTCAATTTCTATTGTCCCGATGTAGACCCAATATATAGTATATTGGGTCTACATCGGGACAATAGAAATTGATCAGATGGGGTGACGTCACGGTACTGGACATTATATATATATATAAACAAAGAACTTGATAGAATGCTTGGTGCAGCGGGATTTATCATTTTATATAACGCCTGGCTTTAATGGGACATATCACTTCACATAGTCGGTTTTGTTTTCCTACAGTGCGTGCAGGTTCATATTTTTGATATTATAACATATGATCATATCACTTATGTGATTCTGATTGGTCCAGATAAAATCATGAAATTATTGTGCATTAATGTCTTTAATGATTGGCTGCGACCGTGGGAAAACATTTTTAACCCCGCCTTCTGTAATGTTTTGATCTGAATGAACATTTGTTTGGCGGCCATTTTTTAATATCGACTCGCAAATGGAAATTAAGTAAATATAATATCGGCTGTCTCAATATGATATGCTACTCCCACAGTGTTTCATTATGTCATGTTTAACAATATCATCATAAGAAAAATAGCATAAAACTACAAGACAAGAACGAAAATAAGGAATAAAATTAAGGGAAAGCGGGTTGGGTGGGTGGGGTGCGTATATCAGTAACATAGATATAAAATCCACCGTATATACAAGCGTAGTTTAAATGTTAACTTAACGAAGTAGACAAACTCACGTCTCTTCGGAGAATAATCTGGACACGAATGGGTCTCCTAACTGACAGTTTTTATCCAACCACAGCATATTTACCTATCATATATGGGATGTAAATCCGATACGAAAATAAATTTGTTGACCTCTTCTTTACACTCTATTTTTTAAATTAAACACTACAAATATCAGGTCAATAATGCATTGCATTAAATGTGGGACTTATTGCATCCGGTAATCCTATTTCACATGATAAACGCAACAATGTAACGTTTTTAAACACACATTTTAGGGTACACATATATTCTACTGTCGGCCTGCTGTACTGTAAGTGCGTACCGTAACACAAATGTGGCAGCATCACATCGCATTTATAATTCTGTTTTGAAAAAAGATTTTGTGGTTACAAAATGTTCTGATTATTCGGATGGAAGCTTTTTCTTTGATTTATAGTTTGTGAAACAGTACAATCTAATTTTACCAGTTCAGCTTTGTTTGGGACTATATTTTATGCACAACAAATGAAAGGTACACCGTCTGTCAGAATGAACGAAATTATTCGTTCTTCTATCAATGTAAATAATTTCCACTGAAAAAAAAAACCTATGTGTTGAAAGGAATCTCAAATGGGTAACGATTTAATATTAAATTTATGAAACTGGACATTATTCAACTTGTTTCTTAAATTCAATATTAAATCATTGCCCATTTGAGATAATCTATATATAACGCCTGGTTGAACGGAACATAAAACTTTATATAACGTCTAAAGAACATGGTTGCCAGTGACCAGTATCGTGACGTCACTCCACCTGTTCCATTACTAGTGTTCCAATACAGTTCAAACTTTCCCTTGTCCGTATACAAGCCCAATATTTCCATGTTAAGGCGCCATTATCCCCCAAAGTACCGGTTCTGTATTCCCCATGATAATTCCATTGTCGCTATATTCCCTATATTCAATTTCCCTTTTCCCTATACAGTCCCAACCTATAGGCCTATTCAATTTTTCCTTTTCAGTATACAGACCCAATCCCTTGTCACTATGTTCCATTTTCCCATGTTGTTATACAGTCCCAGTCCCAGCCCCAGTCCCTTGTCGCTCTAAAGTACCACCTACGTTAAATTTCACTATGTTAAATTCCCCTTGACACCAGGGTACAATCTCCCAAATTTAACACTAGTCTCTTTGTCCATATAGTTTCCCACTTCACTACTCATAATAAACACGTGAACAGATTGTAAATTGCAGTTCCATTAAAGTTCATTTACAATAAACCTGTTATTAAAGTGCAAAGTTAACTGCAATCATATGCTTTTTTATTTTATCGGAGTAACAAAATGTTTTGTACTAAATTAACTGCAGCAATTTATTGACTAATATACGAAAGCTACCACATAGTATGAATATTGCCGAAAAGCGGAGAAAGAAGAACCTATGGATTGTAAATAGGTAATTTTATTCCACCACTTGAGACAAAAGTTTTTTGAGTGTGTGTTTTTTGTGTTTTTGGATTTTTAAAGTAGCTTTAACAATTTTTCAGTCATATCACTAATCACTATGATGCCTGCAATGTAGAAGCTTATAGTGATGTCTAGGACTGGGGTATTATGTAGCATGATGTCCCACACAGTCATATTATCCTGACACCAGATCGACCATTCCTAACACTAAACTCTTAATGCTGTTAGTACCATTTTTAGTACCATTTTTATGTCTATGGTATGACTTGGCCGGGGTTTGAACTCGCGACCTCCCACATTTGAGGCGGATGCACTAACAACAAGGCCATCGGAGCGGAGTCGGAAGTCTTTTAATGTGTCTGCATGAAGAAACTGTATGATGATATAGCAGTTAATACAGTTGTGAAAATTACATCACTACTTTGAAACAACTCCTAACAAATAAAGGAACTACAAAAGACTTCAAGAACTGGGTTACGCTATGGTACCTCATTATTCTAAACTGAATATTTCAACATCATTAAAACCTAACATCTTAATTATTTCAAATAACTATTTTAATGTCAGATGAAATTTATTAAACAATTAATTTCCTTCCTTCCAAACTTTACTTAAATATTAAGAATAGTGAAATTTATAAAAAGCGGCGGCATTGAGACTTAAAGATTTTGTGGAAATTCGGTATACATAAAAAAAATGTTGACTGTATGGTTTGAGGATTTTATATGTTGCCCTTATTTGTCATTTAAAATACTGTTTACAGATGTGTTACATCTTTAGGTTTTATAGTTTTGTCGTGTTGTGCTAAGTAAAGGCTTATCTTCCTAAATATTTTTGTGCAATTCTCCACTTTTAAAGTTTTTTAAATTTACCTGTAGTTGCCACCGTATATTCACTACTGTGCTGAGGTACGGAAAGGAAAAGCTATTGTATAATACTTATACTTATAGAGTACATTACTCAGGTACTCCACAGAGGATTCCCCATACAAGAGTAACCAGTACAAAATTATACAGGTATAAAGAAAGCATTATATCGGTGCCCCAAAAGGGAATCTCATCCCAGAGTTAGCAGCACAATGATATACAAATATAAAGAATGCATTATAACGCTACACCTAGAGTGACCTCCATCCCAGATTAAGTTATACAAATATATGCAAATATAAAGAATGCATTATATCGGTACACCAAGAACGATCCCCATCACAGAGTAAGCAGTACAAAGATATACAAATATTAAGAATGCATTATGTCGGTACACCTTGAGTGATCCCCATCCCAGAGTAAGTAGCACAAAGATATACAAATATAAAGTAGGCAGCACTTAGAGATTTTTTTATTACTTCTTAATACATATTATTTTGACTTAAACAATGTAATAAGCGCTAGGTCACAGAGGCAGATAAGATAAACACTTTCACCCCGAATTTATCATTATAATTATTTCTGTTATTTTGATTTTGATTCTTCATATATGACCTGGTCGTTAAGGTTTTTGTTCAAAAAACTTAGTGCAAACCTTATCATTTCCGTAGCTTTTATAAGAAAAAAAATCAGTTTGAAAACTGTGTATGGGTTACAATGAGAAAGGCGGTTTGGTTGTGGTACCATTGACAAGTCAATATTTGTGAATAAATGTATCACAGCAAACAAGAATTTCTTCGTGTTGCATATATAGGATTGAACAATCCGTGAGTAGCGATACCGCTTCAATGCAATCAGTATTTATGAGTCTATTTGTTCTTTCTAGATTTAATTTTGTTTTACATCAGTGAGATAATCTATGATGTGTGTACCCAGGGATATAGATAGTGAAGTCAGTGGTTTGGAATATCTAGTCAAGGTAGTCCTAGTTCTTAATCAAAAGAGAACAAATCTCTACATTTTGTTGGAGATAGCCAAGTCAGTGGTTTGGAATATCTAGTCAAGTTAGTCCTAGTTCTTAATCAAAAGAGAACAAATCTCTACATTTTGTTGAAGATCTCGTGAATGACTGGTCTGACATTTCATTATAGATGCCGCCACGTACTGACAAAGATTGTCTGTTTAGTCTACATATAGTGTCTGGTAGTATTGGGTATAAAAGTCTATTCTATTTTATAAACATGGTTGTTAAAATTCTGTTCGAATCGATTTTAAATGTATGAAACGCGCTGAAGTCACATCCTGCGCTCTAAGCGTTGTCTGACGCTGTACATTTAGGAGCAACGAGCACACTGGACGCTACGCTTTCAAAGTATGTATGTATCACAAATCGATAAGATTAACAGCAGTTTTCATATTTGGGGTAACTAAGGTATATTTAGCAGAGATTAGGTCATTTCAGGTATTCATCACTCTTGGGGACCACTTTTCTGTCTCTCTCGTAAATTCTAATTGATGTATGCAATAGTTAGTTATCTTAAATAGCATTATTTATTTTAGAATTCGTGCTTCTATGAATGATAACGGATTATAATCCAATATATTGCAATATATTACATCTTGTCCAGAACTTAATAAACCCCAACAACAAAAATAAATCAAATAAAATGGGTAATTAATAAAATTGTACGTATTAAGAACTGTAGACAATTCCTTATTTATGTTTACAAAGTCTGCATTAACTATTGATGTTCTAATTTTATTTTTCATTCCATAAAAAAACATGTATTCTCTTGGTATTGATGACTGGTAGGCGTGTTATGTACGTATGTGGTGGTGGTGTTTATAATTTTTAAAGTAGTTTTAACAATTTTTCAGTCATATCGATACGATGTCTGCAGTGTGGCAGTTTATAGTGATGTTTAGCACTGGGGCATCATGCCGCAGACATGTAGCATGATGTCCCACCCAGTCACATTATCTTGACACCAGGCCGACCAGTCCTAACACTAACCTGTTAATACTGAGCGTCAAGCGAGGCAGCTGTTAGTACCATTTTTGTAAGTCTTTGGTATGACTCGACTGGGGATCGAACCCTCGATCTCCCACGTCCGAAGCGGACACTCCAGCCACTAGGCCACCGGAGCGGTGTATGTATGTATGTATGTATGTATGTATGTATGTATGTATGTATGTATGTATGTATGTATGTATGTATGTATGTATGTATGTATGTATGTATGTATGTATGTATGTATGTATGTATGTATGCAAAACCTGAAAATTATTCTTGATGAAAGACTAAAGCACACCTAAATACCATCTAAGAATAATGGTATATTATTCACACCATTTCAGAATACATTTCAGCGGTGGATATATTCATGTTTTATTCATTCCAAAGATCAAACACGAGTTTTCAGGAATATTTTGACCACAACAGTTACTCTTTTCAATACATAACATGCATAATTATCTTAATGCATTTTGTGTTTTCGGGATTTTTGTGTGAATAACAGACATACAAATTTTTTAATTATGGGATTTTGAAATTTACAAATGAAAATTAAATCCTTATTATAATTGAGAAATTTGTTTTAATACAAAAATTCTCTGCCATTGTTCACAGTCTCCATTTGTGAAAGAGATTTAAAAAATACAATTTCGAATTTTACTCAGAAAATTACATTTGTGTTTCATATCAGAATGTACGACATCTATATATTAATAATTGACGACTGATTTCACTGAGCTACCAAATATCTAAATGACTCATTCTGGACACACACGTCGCTAAATAGAATGCGTCTACAGAAGATTATCACTGTGAAATCCCTATCTCAAAAGATCATGCGGTGAAGACGGGGAGGGGTACAGGGAAATGATTAAGAAAAATCACGATGACGATTGGTCCTTTTGAATAATAAATACTACTGTTGACAGTTTTATTCCTAGATTTATGTTCAAACGGTTTTATCAAGGGCAGAAAGATTGAAAAATCACAGGGAAAGTATAATATTTTGAAGATTCAATATATTTCATGACCAAGAAAATTTGTGTCAGTTTTAAAACATTAAAGTAATGAGAATCACCACTAATATTTGAAATGTCGAAACTACTGGCTCTCATTCTGCTGTGTCTCATATTGTTTCCTACCTGTCGAAGCACTCATTTCCGAGGGGCAATTTTCATGTGGAAACCAACTGGAAAGCATATGGAGGCAAGTACAATTATTGTTGTTTAATTTCTAAGTGAATTTAGATGGACAAGTTATAATTTGTTTAAAATTGTGATCATTTGAAAATTTGTAAAAAGTATATTTAGAAAGAATGGTAACTTGTGCAATCTAACAATTGACGTAAGTCACTGATGTTTTATTATTTGTTCATCTTTTTTTTTAAAAATGATGTGTTCGGGTATGGAAGAGGAAGAGAACAAATTCTAGACAAAGTCATTTAACAGACTCAGAATTTCGTTCTTGCTCAGATTATCTAAAAACGACGTGTTAAAAATTACCCACTTATGAGAAAGTAAAATATATTTAAATGTAACTATTCCATGTTTGTGAAGGAGAAAATTGTGTTATTGGTACATGCATGAATCGAACACCAAAAACATCCCCTGTATAGACCCCATTCCCTCTGTCATAGAAATCGTTTTAATTTTTGTATATTACTCTCCAATAATCATCTACCGGGAATAATAAAAAAGCTGTTTCCAGGACAGAGGAAAGACTAGCCTATCTATCCATGTAGAGTGTTTTATGATGTAATTGCAACAAGTTTTAAATGGTTTAGCCTACCTCAACACACACACTACAACAACACAAACACACACACACACACCTAAATGAGATTAGACAAAAGCTTAATAGATGCGTCATCTATATATTATCTAATCATCGATTTATAGAACTTGCAAATCAAATGGTGCTTAGTAAAATTTTGACTGACTTAATAGTTTCATGTGTGAAAATCATCAACATTTTAGAGTCGATTAATTAAAAGTGAGAAATTTGCAAGTTAGTAAAATTAAGAAACTTCCTTAAAATTGTGATACAGATAATCAATCCAAAACCGGACAGAACAAACTATTCATCCCTTCGACTCTTTCTTGGCTATTAGTATGATGAAATTTATTGCATTAAGTCAATTAGCCAGAGGGGCACCGGGTGTCTGTGTGGTCTAAAGCGCTCGCTATTACCATTCACTGCCATATCACCTCTGTCCGCGTTGGTTCGAGTCTCGAGCTCGGCCAGTGGGATTATGTACTAAAGCTTGCCAGTAGCTTCCATTGGGTCAGAGGTGTTTACCGGGATTTTCCTCTCTTATTCCTCCACCAGATATGCCGATCAATGTGTATAGCCTAACATACCCTGAAAATTGGCATTAAACAAAAAAAAACAAACAACAAAAACCAACATAAAATAAATCCAGACCCCCCTCCAGGTAAAAAAAACCCCAACAACCATCATTTAGACATTGCAAATATATACTGAATATTATGATTCAGATATTCAGATAGAATTGGATGATCGCAAAAAAATCGACAAGTATTTAAAATTTGATCAAATACATTTACATTATTACAGATCTCTGTCTATATAACCATTAAAAATCTAATATAAATCTTATATATTACCGTTATATTGCCTAGCATTAATTAAATCAAACTTTAAGATAATCTGCACTGAATATAAAATTAGAGATTTCTGTTATACGGACAGTTTAATAATTCAATGAAATTTCACATTATTTGCTTAGTCCAACATCAACGATCTATTATTTGATTTGAAGCAGAATAACTTTAACATTCATCGAAGGCTGGATTATTGTGTTCGAGTACAGTGGAAAATTGATGCAATCTGTTTTCGGTAGGATATGGTCTGCTGCAGTTGCCAGTATCTTTATGCAAATTATGTGTGATGTATTGTGAAGCATTTTTACGAAATTAGACCAGATTTTAATATCCTTTATATCCAAATTGCAGAAATAAATTGACATAAACATAAAACATACCATTTGGGAGAATAAGTGCCATCGATGGACTAATTGTTTGGTGTTTAACAAGACATCATCACCTAAGTATTATTTGGATGCAATGTCTAAGCAATGGGATAAAAGTGCCATACTCAGATATACTCAACGGTAGCCGGTCTCAGAAGATCTTTATAGGATTCGAACCTACAACTTATGACAGTGAATGTGACATGTTAACCATTGAACTACCGTAACTCTCGAGCTAGACAAATATAATTAGTAGTTACATTAAAGCAGATAATTATAATAAACAACAACCGTAACTCGTGTATGCTGTGTCACATAAACATTCAACACAAAAATAATAATTCATGTCTCGTTTGTGACACATAGAGGCACAAAGATAAGATGACCACTCATGAATGTACTGTGCAACACAGAGATACGAAGAAAAATAAAACAGGTGTTAGAGATAGAGCCAGGCCAAAACCGTAAAATATAACGCTAACAATTCCTATTATTTAGGTCGAATTTTTGGGTGTTTTATGGCAAAGGAATGCAAGAAGGTTATGTTGTGTACAAACTAAATGAGCAAAGTGTTCTGCCCGAAGACCACCACGACACATAACCCAAGATGACCTGATGGCGGGAAACAAAACGCTCACACTTGTGGTCTTAAGTCCATCACCCTGGCCATTGTTCATAATCCTTCTAGGTCTGACAAATTACCAAGTGAGACAAAAGAGGGTCGATTGGACCGAATCCGCATCATGGAAACATGATTTAGAAAGCCTTAAACTAATAGAGAAATATCTGATATAATACATTTGATATTAATTCTTCTCCAGAGTTTGTTTGTCAACATTAAAATACAACCTGAACATTATTATTTTATAAAAGGTTTTGTGACATCATTGTCACCCACTGCGCAGTCGACTCGTTCTAAATACTAAATAGCATTGGAAAAAGCCAATACTTGTTCATGCACTTTGTCGGATAAAAACATACTTTATAATGGAAGTATGTTTTTCTTACAATAGAAGCTGTGTAAATAAAATATTTGCACGACAAACATTTCTTTCGTATTGTTGTGCCCAATAATTTTCACACCCATTCACCCTCCTAAAGTGTGTGAAAAACTCTTATTTTCCAACCCTAAAACAAACGAATACCAAACGAAATGGTAGAAATGAGAGTAGTAAAGACTTATAAAGCGAGACTTAAATATTTCAAATTGAAAGAAAACTGGGCCATGAAAAGACCATTCCTCCTTCCCCAGCACAATGATTTGCTTTGAAAATTAGAAAGCAGGGGGCAATACAGGGGTGATCCAAGCTAGACAGGTAACTTGAATCATTTTGACTGGGACCGTAATCTCGACTGAACTAGCGCAATGTTTTCCTGCTTAAAACTGATGTTGCACAAGACCTACCATTGTCGGTCATACATTAATGAAGCTTTTAATAATAACAAAGGAAATGCCGTGAGGATCTTGACCAGACAGCGCCGAATTACTCATCACGCACACTAAACATGCTTAGGGCACCAGCCCGACTGGGGCACCAGAAAATATTCAAATTAATTGCTGATGCTAAAATTAAATAAATTATATATAACCATTTTGGTGAATTTTGTGAAGTTAGTAAACTTATATTGTTAGGTAACATCCACTGTCGTCCAGTTGTTTTGCGCGGCCATATTTGATTACTTTCGCTGGCTGTGTAGTGGACGTTCTGATTGGTTGCTGTACACTGTTAATAGGATGGCTAGCATAAAAGCTATGCGCAACAGTTTTATTTCCGTTTTCGATCTTTATTTGCACCTTCTGAAAACCCACCAAGACCCTAAAGGTCTCACAAGACAGTTTTTTTTGGCAAATTTTCATCCGATGATGGTCTATTGCAGAAAAATTATAATAATTTTACAATAAAAATACTAAAAACTAACTAATGAATTTTGTTGAAAGGATGCTTGTAAGATTCTGACTAAGGTATTAAGGTTAATTCCTTATGCAACTTTTAGTTTTGATACTGCACATATACTACCACCAACCTCACTTTTTTCATTCATTTTTGACAGAAAAGATCTATTTTCAAAATGTTTCTGCGAGAAGCCGGCTAACAGAGTCTGTATGTACCTTATACATCATGAAAGTTCACTAGCACTAATTCAAGACAGAGCTCTTCTTTACATACAACTTACTGCAGCTATTGTTTGGGGAAATATGCGTTTCGTGCTTGCTACAAAGCAATATAAATCAAATTTCAATAAAAAGAAATTTTATGTAAAATTCGACTTGTCAGTCTTACTCCTTGCCTCTTTTCCTAGTTCTCCTATAGTTTTTCCTTGACATTTTTGCTAATATTGAACACGCTGGAGGAAAATCATATCCCACGCCAAGACCTCCAACCTCCCAATCTCAGCCGCCAAAACGGACCACCCACCAAAACAATCAAGCTTGTTCAGTTTCGCTTCTTTATATATATGAACACAACAACCAGACTGGTGGAAAACAAATTACACAGACATCTACTCGAAACCAACCGACAAACACCAGTATCTCCTCCCAACCAGCTGTCATCCAAAACACTGCATTAAGAACATTCCATATAGCCAGGCACTGAGGATACGCAGAATTTGCTCCGACGATGAAAGATTCCTAGAAAGGTCTGAAGAGCTGGCTAAACATTTAATTTACCGAGGCTACGACAAAGACCTGATTACGGAGGCAATCCAAAGGGCCAAACAAATAAACCGTGATGACCTACTCAGATATGGACAGAAAGAAAAGGTTGATAGGATACCATTTATTCTCACCTATCACCCAGACAATCCCAAAGTAGGTACAATCATCGCAAACCACTGGCCAACCGTGCAATCGTCAGACATACTAAACCTAATACTTCCGAACAAACCTGTAGTAGCTTATCGGAGACCAAAAAACCTAAAAGACGTCCTAGTCAGGGCAAAACTAACGCCAATCGCTAGTCAAAACCAACCTAGTCAATCTGGACCCTGTGGCGATAAAAGATGCAAAACCTGTCAACATATGATAGAGACCAAGACGTTCACTAGCACAGTGACTAAAGAAAAACTAAACATACATGGTCCAAACAAAACGTGCAAAACAGAGAATATGATTTATCTCATCACATGTAAGATTTGTGGCCTTCAGTACGTCGGAGAAACTGAAAAGCTACACAAAAGGATAAACCTTCATAGATCTGATTGGATGACAAAAAAGCTGTACAGAAGCCCGGTCGCAGAACTCTTCTCCTCCCCTGGCCACACTTTCAGTGATACAATACTTATTGTTATTGCCAATAATCACAGCTGGAGTTCCGAAACCAGGAAGGAAAAGGAATCATACTGGATACGCCGCCTTAGAACATTGAAACCCAGCGGTCTAAACCAAGAAGACTAGAAAATGAAAACTACGCACTAGTAGAATTTAACATTTTCTAAATCTTCTTATTATCCTTCAATTTTTACTATAAGAATAACTGGTATAGAATCAAATATCCGGGATATAATCTGCGTTACATATGTACAAAAAGTAAAAATAGATGTCGCTTTGGCTTGCAGACTTTTAGGGAATTATACAACGTTTTCAGTTTCCGCAACTAGTCTATAAAAGCTGGTTGTATTTATAGTTTTAGCACATGTGAAGACAGCCATGTAGAGGTTTACAAACACAACGTTTTTGTGTTTATTTGTTTGTCGTATATACGTTTTGTATTTGCCTTTGAAAAAGACTCATTAAGAGTCGAAAGCGCTTAGGCTAGTTAGTTACTAGTTTCGTACTGTTCGTCGTCAGTTTATATATATATATATATATATATATATATATATATATATATATATATATATATATATATATATATATATATATATATATATATATATATATGTTGTTGTGGGCTTAACGCCATTTTTGCAGAACACGATAGGCTATAGATGGCAGCCAGTATTAATGGTGGAGGAAGAAACCGGGAAATCCCCGGAAAGAACCACCGACCAATGAGAAGCTACTGGCAATCTTTCTCATATATCCACATTCGCCGAATCTTAGACTCGAAACCACGTAGACAGAGGTAAGATATATGATATTTTATATTTTATATATGAGATTTTGTATGTCTGCTGTACCAAGGTTTAGATTTCAAGAGAAAATAAAAATTGTAATACGTACAATAAATCTAATTGTGTTTTCTCTAATTAAAGATAGAAGTTGATTTTAGAATCAGCTGGCGAAGAAGTGATACTTTCTGTAAGGCATCCACTATCGCATCAAGGATGCTCTTAAGGAATTCTCACGGTTACGTGGAATGCCATAAAAATTGCATGGGGATTATGGATAATCTCAGCTTCCATTGCACCGACTTCAGTTCTGAAGACGACTGGACAAGTGGAAAACGTAGTTTTCGTCACTCATTTCCATCCAATCATACGTATTTTGAATTTGGGTGAGTAATAATGACATTATTGTCAGCTTGCAGTTAAAACATGAATACATTTTTTTCTTCGTTGATTTAGCTTGTGATGTAATATAAATTTAAATTAATTCTGAAACTAGCGATGGAGACGTCAAATAATATAATATTATACCTGTTTTTGTCTAAGAAGCTGTATTTTCTCACACATGAAATACTACTATAAAATGAATTTATTGCGTGAAAGTTCAATTTCTGTTTTAAACTAGCGAAATTATACATTAAAACTGATTATAACTTGTCACCTATCACGGAAAAATACATAATAACTGGATCATTTTTATATATTTGATAGATTTTCAGGAAGTAACTGGATAGATCTCGTGACAGGAGTGAACAAACCTTGGTCATTTAGAATAATGGTCGATTTGACAAACAGATCGGACAAAGAAAGGGCTAACTCTTCTCCTAGAGCAGACATGTTTCCTCTCGTAAGACTAGCCTATGGATGTAACCATACAATAGTAATCCCAGGTGAGGAAAATGTTTTTTTTTTTTTAATAAAACAGAATTCCGTGTTCAGCAACAGTTTACATAATATGATATTTATGATCAAGATATGCGCGTGCTTTATTTTGTTCCGGTTAAACGTAAATTTTATATTCGCTGAAATGAGCTTTTGTTATCTTCTATCATATGCCGTTACAAGTTAGACTGTCGCACGGTTAGCTGCGGTCGCCTTAGAGCTAAATACCAATCTTGATTCCTGAATATTGACTCTTGACGTTAATGCTGATTTTAAGGATGTTACACAATTTTACAAGATTCCCATGTAGTTCAAAGCAGTCTCCAATAAAACAGAGCCATTCATATACCACCAAGAAAACTCTAACAATATGTTATATAATCATTATCATTGCTTTCGTCGAAAGAGGGGGACGATTTATTTAGTTTACCAGATTCTCAAATCTGCGAGGAAGATAAAAAAAAAAAAAATACAACATTCTGCAGTCGCATAATGCACCTGCATTATTAGTCTCTTCGTTTCTTGTTCTGTTAATTATTCATGACTGACACAAATATACTAGCACATTATGCGACAGCAGATATGGGTATGTGCATTTAGACTCGACTTATAAACAAGCAAATAGTTTATAAATTTTGCGTACTAAATGAAGATATTTCCTAAATTACATATTGTTTAATAACGGGTACAATTCATCAGCTCTTCATATTATATACTAGACTAAAGAGATCAATGTTTTCAATAGTATCTATCTATCTATCTATCTATCTATCTATCTATCTATCTATCTATATATATATATATATATATATATATATATATATATATATATATATATATATATATATATATATATAACATTTTACCAATGATAGTCAATTAAATATATTATTTTGTTACTATTGCACAATGCTTTATAGAATGTAGTTCAAATTACTTTGTTACTGTACGGCAATGCTTTATAGAATATAGTTCATAATATTCTCTGACTACTTCCGTTTCTGGACCAATGTTTTAAATATCTGACCAGTCTTTTTAGCTTGGAATGCAAGTGATAATGTTCTCCATAAATAGTTATATATTATGGTGACATTCAGTTAAAATCGTATTTTAGAAACTTATTTTGTACACGTCCAATATCGCTTTGAAAAACTCCGACTTAGCACATGAAAGGATAGGAGAAATGCATGCATCAAATAACTTCATACATTTTCTTGGTTTCAGTGTACGATTTTTCAAATGTGAATTTAAAATATTATGTTCCTGGATTCCTTTGCCGGAGTCTGTCAAAGTTTTGAAAAGGAAAGACCAAACTATTTAAAACTTTTAATATGTTTTTTCTACTTTTCCCGGAAAATACTATACTTGGGAATTCAAAACAGCCTTGCTTTGTAGAAACACCAATATTTGGTTTTATCTGTGTTTACCTTAAGTCTCCATTCAATACTGTAATATTTAAAAGATTCCAGTGGAAGTTGCAATCCACTGATCGTTTAAAACCATAAGATTCTCGGAAAAAGGAGTAAAAGGGGAAAACTCAAGATATGAACTATTCAGGAATACGGTAAGAATTTATAACACAAGTCACATTCGCGCTTTAATAAAGTCGAAAGTCAACCTTATGCATTACAGACCGGAGTTTAGCACTCAGATATCCTCAGCTACTACCAGGTTTGCTTTAACCTTCTTGATACAAAATGTATATCAAATTCTAGGCTGTTCAATAATAAGTTGAAAAAAAGAACCGGAAAATCCAAACCTGATTCTGATTTTTGTTTAAAATTAAATACACATTATCAAACCCAGTGCTATTTTATATAATTTCCATTGAACTGCACGTGTAACCCTTTTATTTGTTTGATGTTTTGTCTTTTTTTTAAAAAAAAAATTGATAGTAGAACAATAAAAAATATTTCATAAAATGTGTCACAAACGCATCAAAACAATGGAAGTAATGCATATTTTCCGATATTGTAAAAGTGGGTTGCAAGATCAAATCAGAAGCTCTTCGTATGTGATTTATTCATAGCAATAATGATTATTCGATTTATTCGATGACTTACAGTTTTTGTTTATGTGATCGAAACGAGTCTTATCTTGGAAGATATACCAAGGGCTTATTTTAATGTTCTAACCAAACATGTTTTATTTTATCTGCCAAAAATTAGTCTACCAGAAAAAACACACTGAAACATGTAGGCAACGAATAAAATGGCTACTTCATCTTGCTTCAGGTGACGCTCACCAGTTATTATGTACTTTTAAGAGAGTGATGTATGTAAGGTGAAGTTGTTTGCACTTAAAACATGCACAGTGGAGAGAATGTTGGTATACTTCTATGCTACTTTCATATAATGTGGTTGACATTTCTTTGGATATTGTACGTTTGCAAATTGAAAATTATAGTAACACACTGCTAACTTGTGCTCCAAAAATCAACCTGTATTTATACACTATCCTTGGCAGCTATTAAAATAGGGAAAATGAATTTTGCCAGACTAGACAATACCAGCTTCTGAAAGTGCAATGAATGAATTACCAAATATCTAAAATGTAAAAAAAGTTATCGGCTCTTTCTAAAAATGCAATCTACGTCTGAAGGTCGGGAAGTGAAAATGAGCAAGTGGAGTTAGTACTTTTTGAAAGATGCACATCTGGAGTAAGGCCAAGCTGTATACTCAATCATACGCCAAAACAAAAGGAGTAAAGGTTATTTGAACAATACCTAAGATTCACAAAGTCTTTTTAAATAGCCAGTATAACTAGTGAGGGAACCTGGGAAAATTTGTTTTCTTTCAAATTCTAACATGTACTAAATACGAAACTGTAGAGCGCCACCTCAGTGCATTAGATACGGCTAAATATGGCGACTCCCTGTTTCCAGCAGCTTCTGATTAAATGGGTATAAACCTCGTTTACACTTTGGTCAAACTGATGACGTCAGGCGACCAAACCAATTCCGATAAATATTTAATTAACGATTTAAAGGGTGTAAGGGACAATTTTATGCATTAATTGTATTGTTGCAAACATCTGCCTACTACACCAATTCATAGAAAATAAGATACATGAGTGAGGTCAAAAAGGTCAATATTTATGGATAGGTATAATAAAGCCAAACATAAGAACATCATTGACTTGACAAGTCAGTGGAAATTCATAGAATAAAAAGTTGATTAACCCACTACCCCCAACTTTAAATATGCATTTTCCTGTCTGACGGCCAATTTTGAGAACATTTGATGCGTACAGTGCAAATACAAATCCTTCCCCTAGGTGACAGTTTTGAAAAACAGACTGTGAGATATTCTACTTGTCTTGAACCAAAGCGTCTACTGTTGTATGTAGCGAGCTTTGCTTAATAGCCTACTGCTGGTATTTCACATGGCTACATACTGTGCAGTGACTTTACGAGGTAATTTCAGGAATAACACAAGCCGTAAAGACCAAAGTCATAAACATTTCCATGTCGTTAATTATTACACAATAATAGCTCAAAATGTAACACCATAGCCTTAAGTTAAGAAATTTTCCAGGGGCTAAGCTACGAAACTGTCCCCTGCCACCAAAACGTGTTCCATGTCAGAGCATCGTCCAGTGAGAGACCTCGAAGTTGATTTTGTTTCTTTATTTAGGGAACTTGACTAGTTCAAATAAGCCAATTTTTCTTGCGCAGGATTCTCTTTATTGATTTTTGTTTTCTTTGGTGGTTCTATTACCGCTACATTTTAATGGCCATTTTCTAATGGATTGCCCACGTTGGGGAAAAAGGTTAGAGTATTGAAAATTTACTCCAAATGAGGTCGTTACAAATAAATTTTAGGGTATTGATCAAAGGGCAGAGAAGGGGGGTGAGTGGGTTTGTAACACAAACTAAACTCTGCTTTGAGAAGAATGTAGACATATGCCGGTCTCGCGACTGACAGGAAGTATTTCCAACCACATATTTGTTACGTGGTAAAATAATTCCAATGAGCTAATGTTTGTTGTTATATGCGATTTCAACTCTAAATAAAAGTTGTTTTTATCATTGTTTATATATATATATATATATATATATATATATATATATATATATATATATATATATATATATATATATATATATATTGCTCTTCCAAATAAAATAACGTAAATATCCGGTCATAAATGTAGTAAGTCTTTAATTTCTACATTCAGTAATAATCTCTTCATATGAGTATCTAACAAAAGCGGGAATGCTTAGTGGTGACACACTTTCGGTGGTAAACTTTCTCATCGAAATCAATGTACACTGTATCTCTCGTCTAACCTAACACTAGTCAAATATGTGATTCTATACTGTCAAGGCTCGCAAAAGCTGGACATTATTCAACTCGTTTCATACATTAAATATTAAATAATTACTCATGTAAACTTCAATATAGGATACAAAGAGTAAAATCACCATTTCATTCTTCAACAGTACACGATGCGGACGGAGACAATGTGCGATGTCGGTGGGCAAATGGGAGTACCGAATGTGCCGGTGTTTGTAGGGCGTTTCCAAATTCAATATTAAATGAGGTGACTATATTCAAATTATGTTTTCGTACGAGAATTCTATCTTAGGAATGCATAATTTCATCGGTTTAGATTACCAAGAGGATCAGAATGCTACGAATACAATTTTTAAATGAAATACATTTTTAAACACAATTCACCAGTAAAATGTGGGCAGTAGATTTTGGAATAACTGAAAACATTAGTGGCCTAATGTTAGAACTACTTCTGAGCAAAATGGCATATTTATCTACATGCCAATTTTGAAAATATCAGGTTTTCTTAATAGTAGCATATCATATATTAACTAGGACACATGCACTTTTTAAACACTTGCCATATAAGTGATATCACAAATTAATTTTCAGGACCAGTGCACTATCACGTATTCAGCCACCGATAAGATTGGTTACTATGCAGTAGCGATACAAGTAGAAGATTTCCGTTCCATTGGTAGGACGCCGCCGCTTAGCAGCGTTCCGATCCAGTTCCTGGTTTATATATATAAATCAAGCCTGCCTTGCAACCGTGTTCCCGTATTCCTGCCACCGACTAAATCGGACAAGACATTTGTTACGGTACAAGTTCATATGACGGTCACAGAACAGATTGTTGCTAAAAGCGGTGAAGAAAACACAAGGTAACGGATATGTTCAGTGATATGAGAAGGCCGTATTAATTCCGTGTTAATGTTTTTAAAGGCATTTCAGATATTGGGTCAAATGTAACTACTTTTCCTTGGGAAAACTGAGCTTGTCCCCAAAATGCAAAATGGCTAGGAAGTCAATGGATTGGAAAAATGAGAGAGAGAGAGAGAGAGAGAGAGAGAGAGAGAGAGAGAGAGAGAGAGAGAGAGAGAGAGATATTAAACAACCAATAATTAAACTGCATTAATTTAACTTTAATTATGTTTTTACACATAACATTATTTTTATCTTTCCAATTAAAGTTCACTGATCATGCCAGGTTAATTTATATATCCAGTAGGAAAACAACGTTGAAATAATTCCATCGCTGAAATGGTAGACGCATTTCATCAACTGCATCAAGAATGATGAAAGCGAGATTCTTTGTGATGATTAATTTATACACGCAGCCGAAAGATTTGTGAACACTGATTGTATCGTTCTAGTCGCCCCAAATTACTGATAGGCATAAAAATATTTTGACAATCCGAATTTTGAGATTAATTGTTGGTGCTTATATCTATCCAGTTAATTGTTTGCGAAGCATTATTTACGTATTGCTCAATTCTTAATTGCTGCATACTAGCTTATAAGCACCTATGAACGAGTTACATTTCTGGTTTATCACTCAAATAAAATCCTGATTGTTAATCGTTAGTGACCAGAGTCTTTTTGTTAAACACTCCTGACAATGAAATCTCGAAAGTTAGATTGTTATATTATTAACAATTAACGCTTTACTCCCCTGAAGACGGTGACATGCATCAAAACAATTTTTATCCTCAGCCAGCAAACAAAGGGATCTGAACTTCGTCTAATCCTAGATTTGTACCCATATTACGATTAAAATGTAACTCGTAAATTAGAAGATCAACATTTGTTCATTATTTTCCAAAACTGGCTCCAGTTAGTAAATATTTACATTATCACGCCATTTGCGACAAAATGCGAGTGACCTTGACATTTGCTACAAGATTGAAACATGTCTTGCAGTATTAATCATTGAACACTAACACTCTCGAACTCAGTTTTTGAACTGGCACCTGGGCAAGTAGCCTGGTAACTTGAGCCTGCCCGATATATATATATATATATATATATATATATATATATATATATATATATATATATATGTGTGTGTGTGTGTGTGTGTGTGTGTGCAATCATTACGTAATTCACGTCATGTGATTGAGACTGCTACATATAGATATGCAATCATTACGTAATTCACCGTCATGTGATTTGAGACATATATATATATATATATATATATATATATATATATATATATATATATATATATATATATATATATATATATATATATATATATATATATATATCAGCAATATAATAGATTGTATTGCTAGAAGTGTCCTCGATTGATCTCTTTATGTTTTTTATGGATTATATGATGACAAGATTATGTAAACCTAACTGAGTATATAGTATGTAAGGTGTTTAGCATAAAAACATAATAATGTTGACATCATACTAGAAAATGTTTCCTACTTTCTATTCTTTGTAAGAGCACAGAGGTAAATCAAGAATAGTTCTACTAGACGATGCTTTTTCAAGTTACTAAAATATAGCCTTAAGCATGAAAGCCAGATTTGTCCATTTCTTGTCCCTACGTGAAAATATTATGGAATTATTACAATATGCATGTTTAAATGTAACCTAATGTTCGTAATAAAAGGTTTTGTTCTTATTTAAATTCATGTTGAATTTCAGCATATTAATGTCCATGGAAGGCAGGATAGAAAAACGTTCCAAAATTGACACAAATAACTAATTACTGGCCACATTCCTTAACAATTTTCTGCATAATAAAAAAATTAAAAAATAATTTGCTATGTTATTTAGAATCACTGAAATAACTACTACTTCCCCAGAAGGCATGCAGAAATCGTTGTTAGTAATGGATCCACACAATCAAGGAGCTTGGTACATCAACGTCACATGGACGCCGACAGAAACTGACGTCAACCTGACACATTTTCTCTGTTTCTCTGCGTCTGATGAGAAAAGGTAAATGTCAATGTCTGCCGACCACATATTGACTTTATATGATTTAACAATGCAAATCGAACAATCGAAGATGTCCATGAAAATGTGGCATGTGTTAATACAAACGATGGAATAAACCGGATTTTTATATTATAATTAACAACATCCAACCTTATTTATGTATATACGTTACTTCAAATACGCAATATTGATATACTATAATATATACATTGAAAATAGTATTTTCTACCCACATTTGTTGGGTACAATATCTGAAGTTATTTTTTTTTGGAATACCAGCCTTTCAGTTATGTTTATGCGTAGGATAGTTGACATATAATCGTAGTCATTAACGAAATATATTCAGAATCTACCTTGCATAGAACTTACTACTATCAAAAACATGCAAATAAGATTATAATTGTGTCCATACAGGATTAAAGCCTGATATGCATTTATTGAACCTGGGTTCGAAACTCCGTAGAGTACGAATTAAAATTATCTAACCTGTATGACAGTATTATTTGTATTCAATTATTAATTCTGCCTACTATTATCTCGCATTCTTCTTTAGAATCTAGGGATAGCACTTTCTGTTCTGTTTGGTATATATTTATAATTCTTTGTAATAAAAAATCCTATATACCTTGATTTCTTTCATAGGAATCTGGAACGACTGTGCATATATATAAGAATTATTTACTAGGTCGTCATGCGAGTGTGTCTGCTACACACAAGTTCATATAACACCGATTCAGTGCCATCATTTTTTTGGTGATGCTTGCTTAGTCGTGACCGGATATGGACTAATATGTGCAGGCAAAGCGATGGGTGCCATTTACTCGCGGACCTGGGTTCGAAACTCCGTTGAGTACGACTTAAAATTCTCAAGCCTGTATGATTGTATTATTTGTATTAATTAATATATATATATATATATATATATATATATATATATATATATATATATATATATATATATATATATATATATATGCAATAAACTGACGACGAACAGTACGAAACTAGTAACTAACTAGCCTAAGCGCTTTCGACTCTTAACGAGTCTTTTTCAAAGGCAAATACAACACATAGTTACGACAAACAAATAAACACAAAAACGTTGTGTTTGTAAACCTCTACATTTCTGTCTTCACATGTGCTAAAACTATAAATACAACCAGCTTGTATAGACTAGTTGCGGAAACTGAAAACGTTGTATAATGCCCTAAAAGTCTACAAGCCAAAGCGACATCTATTTTTACTTTGTGTACATATGTAACGCAGATTATATCCCGGATATTTGATTCTATACCGGTTATTCTTATAGTACAAATTGAAGGATAATAAGAAGATTTAGAAAATGTTAAATTCTACTAGTGCATAGTTTTCATTTTCTAGTCTTCTTGGTTTAGACCGCTTGGTTTCAATGTTCTAAGGCGGCGTATCCAGTATGATTCCTTTTCTTTCCTGGTTTCGGAACTCCAGCTGTGTTTGTTAGCAATAGCGATAAGTATTATATCACTGAAAGTGTGGCCAGGGAAGGAGAAGTGTTCTGCGACCGGGCTTCTGTACAGCTTTTTTGTCATCCAATCAGATCTATGAAGGTTTATCCTTTTGTGTAGCTTTTCAGTTTCTCCCACGTACTGAAGGCCACAGATCTTACATGTGATGAGATAGATCACATTCTCTGTTTTGCACGTTTTGTTTGGACCATGTATGTTTAGTTTTTCTTTAGTCACTGTGCTAGTGAATGTCTTGGTCTCTATCATATGTTGACAGGTTTTGCATCTTTTATCGCCACAGGGTCCAGATTGACTAGGTTGGTTTTGACTAGCGATTGGCGATAGCTTGGCCCTGACTAGGATGTCCTTTAGGTTTTTTGGTCTCCGGTAAGCTACTACAGGTTTGTTCGGAAGTATTAGGTTTAGTATGTCTGACGATTGCACGGTTGGCCAGTGGTTTGCGATGATTTTACCTACTTTGGGATTGTCTGGGTGATAGGTCAGAATAAATGGTATCCTATCAACCTTTTCTTTCTGTCCATATCTGAGAAGGTCATCACGGTTATATGGAATGTTCTTAATGCAGTGTTTTGGATGACAGCTGGTTGGGAGAAGATACTGGTGTTTGTCGGTTGGTTTTGAGTAGATGTCTGTGTGTAATTTGTTTTCCACCAGTCTGGTTGTTGTGTCCAGGAAAACATGGTTTGAGTTGGAAATTTCTGCCGTGAATTTTATTGAAGGATGGAAGCCAGGCACTGAGGATACGCAGAATTTGCTCCGACGATGAAAGATTCCTAGAAAAGTGTGAAGATCTGGCTAAACATTTAATTTACCGAGGCTACGACAAAGATCTGATTGCGGAGGCAATCCAAAGGGCCAAACAAACAAACCGTGATGACCTTCTCAGATATGGACAGAAAGAAAAGGTTGATAGGATACCATTTATTCTGACCTATCACCCAGACAATCCCAAAGTAGGTAAAATCATCGCAAACCACTGGCCAACCGTGCAATCGTCAGACATACTAAACCTAATACTTCCGAACAAACCTGTAGTAGCTTACCGGAGACCAAAAAACCTAAAAGACATCATAGTCAGGGCCAAGCTAACGCCAATCGCTAGTCAAAACCAACCTAGTCAATCTGGACCCTGTGGCGATAAAAGATGCAAAACCTGTCAACATACGATAGAAACCAAGACATTCACTAGCACAGTGACTAAAGAAAAACTAAACATACATGGTCCAAACAAAACGTGCAAAACAGAGAATGTGATTTATCTCATCACATGTAAGATCTGTGGCCTTCAGTACGTGGGAGAAACTGAAAAGCTACACAAAAGGATAAACCTTCATAGATCTGATTGGATGACAAAAAAGCTGTACAGAAGCCCGGTCACAGAACACTTCTCCTCCCCTGGCCACACTTTCAGTGATATAATACTTATCGCTATTGCTAACAACCACAGCTGGAGTTCCGAAACCAGGAAAGAAAAGGAATCATACTGGATACGCCGCCTTAGAACATTGAAACCAAGCGGTCTAAACCAAGAAGACTAGAAAATGAAAACTATGCACTAGTCTAATTTAACATTTTCTAAATCTTCTTTTTATCCTTCAATTTGTACTATAAGAATAACCGGTATAGAATCAAATATCCGGGATATAATCTGCGTTACATATGTACACAAAGTAAAAATAGATGTCGCTTTGGCTTGTAGACTTTTAGGGCATTATACAACGTTTTCAGTTTCCGCAACTAGTCTATACAAGCTGGTTGTATTTATAGTTTTAGCACATGTGAAGACAGAAATGTAGAGGTTTACAAACACAACGTTTTTGTGTTTATTTGTTTGTCGTAACTATGTGTTGTATTTGCCTTTGAAAAAGACTCATTAAGAGTCGAAAGCGCTTAGGCTAGTTAGTTACTAGTTTCGTACTGTTCGTCGTCAGTTTATTGCATATATTTTAATTAATCCCTGACACACGTGATCCCTTGGTGGATCCAGTACGCTTGAGAGGGTTGTTATTCGCCATATGATTTGCATTCTTTATATATATATATATATATATATATATATATATATATATATATATATATATATATATATATATATATATATATATATATGTGTGTGTGTGTGTGTGTGTGTGTGCGCATATGTGTGTGTGACACATAGCTCCAACTAATCATTTCCCAAACATCTAAATCGATCAGATATCACTACTAATGTTTTTGATTTCCGTACCATCACAGTCTGAATAAATGGAACTACTTCAAGACTACATATGAACGACTGACACTCGGGGCAGAGTGCTCATTAAGTTGGTTGGTCTCTGAATATTGTTCAAAATACATATGCATAGCTAAACATTCATACAGAAACAATACGACCACGGTCTGTATGCGGAAACAATAGGACCACGGTCTTTATAAAGAAACAATAGGACAACGGTCTTTATACAGAAACAACAGGACAACGGTCTTTATACAGAAGCAATATGACAAAGGTCTTTATACAAAAACAATAGGACAACGGTCTGTATGCAAAAATAATAGGACAACGGTCTGTATACAGAAACAATAGGACAAAGGATCTTTATACAGAAACAATAGGACAACAATCTTTATACAGAAACAATAGGACAACATATTTTTATACAGAAACAATACCACAACGGTCTTTATATATAAACAGTAGGACAACGGTCTTTATATATAAACAGTAGGACAACGGTCTTTATATATAAACAGTAGGACAACGGTCTTTATATGTAAACAGTAGGACAACGGTCTTTATATATAAACAGTAGGACAACGGTCTTTATATATAAAAAAAGCACAACGGTCTTTATATATAAACAATAGCACAACGGTCTTTATATATAAACAATAGCACCACGGTCTTTATATATAAACAGTAGGACAACGGTCTTTATATATAAACAGTAGGACAACGGTCTTTATATATAAACAGTAGGACAACGGTCTTTATATATAAACAGTAGGACAACGGTCTTTATATATAAACAGTAGGACAATGGTCTTTATATATAAACAGTAGGACAACGGTCTTTATATATAAACAGTAGGGCAACGGTCTTTATATATAAACAGAAGGACAACGGTTTTTATATATAAACAGTAGGACAACGGTCTTTATATATAAACAGTAGGACAACGGTCTTTATATATAAACAATAGGACAACGGTCTTTATATATAAACAATAGGACAACGGTCTTTATATATAAACAATAGGACAACGGTCTTTATATATAAACAGTAGGACAACGGTCTTTATATATAAACAGTAGGACAACGGTCTTTATATATAAACAGTAGGACAACGGTCTTTATATATAAACAGTAGGACAACGGTCTTTATATATAAACAATAGGACAACGGTCTTTATATATAAACATTAGGACAACGGTCTTTATATATAAACAGTAGGACAACGGTCTTTATATATAAACAGTAGGACAACGGTCTTTATATATAAACAGTAGGACAACGGTCTTTATATATAAACAGTAGGACAACGGTTTTTTCGCGAAGATCACAGAACATCTTTCAAATTCACATTGTCTGCATCCACTCGAGATTGTGAAATGTTCACGAATAGATTGCTGAATAGTAATGCTTTAGTACAGATATACTTAAGTCTATGTATCGGAGTTAAAATTAGTATATAACGGTAAATATCTGTATGCTGAACGGTTAAGGAGGTTAACATGCATGCATAAAAAATGTATTATAACACGCAAGTTCCAAGTCATCATTTCCTAGACCTGACAGTAGCCCTGGCCCACTCTGGTTCAAAGTTATCGTTTCCTAGGCCTGACAGTACCTTCTATATTTCTTGAAAGGCTATTCCATGCCGTCGTTTTACTGTCTAGCTTGATAGAGATTGTATTGTAACCAGTCTTTGAAAGGAAAGTTTATAAACGTGCATTAAACAAAATGTCCAGAGCTCATTCCAAACCTTTCACAAATCTCACTAATAGTCATGTAATTTAAGGCACTGAATATCTCAAATCTCGTGGTCAGTTAGGTAATTCTGTTTTGTATATTTAATATATATTTGTTATTTTTTTCTCTTAATGCATATGTGTTATATATAATTGTATTTTGGACTTGACCTTGTCCAAAATCAAATTCATTATCCATATGGCCACTAACTTACATGTTTGGTAAATACATAAAACATTTATAATATTTTTTTATAAGAGCGTGGGTTAAATTTTAGGATCGTTATCAATAGAAAGAAACATACTGATCTGAGACTGGGTCCGTGACATTGGTGTTTTTCATCAACATACATATAATTCTTGATGTTTATCACATTCTTATTATGCTTTTATCTTGTAAACACATTTAAATGTTACAGAATTGAAAATTCAATTAAGTCACATTATTTCCAGAAAATGCTAATTGTCACCCATGTTAAGCAAACGTTTTTTTTTTTAATTATGTTTGTCTAGAAATTACTTATTAGTTCTCTTAAGTCTTAAAGTAGAATCATTTGTGTTTTTGTGTCCAGTATTTGATTTAGGTGAAACAATTTATTCGAAATATTGTTCACTGGAAATACAAAGTGCTCAAAATATTCTTGGACAGAGACATTTTGAATTTCATTATTCGATTCATCAAAAACTGTTGTCACATCATCAAGTCACAGGCAACTACAAACATCAACACCTTGAGCTCTAGACGTTCTTTCGAACACATTTGGAATTTAATTAGAACCTTTTTCGTTCCGACTGATGATATAACTTTTTGGACTATTTGGGGACCTAAATTGAATGACTAAGTTTAATCTCCTCTTTGTATTCCAGGAAAATAATTTATTTGTTGAATTTTATAAAGCTTGCTTTTTTTTTGCTCTTTTCTTTTACTTAGTCGAAAACCATAGAGGCGTAATAATTTGAAACTAAATAGCTCATATCTCGCTTACAGTTAAGTAATTTGAAGATTTTGATTTGCCGTTTTCATTTTATGCTGCATGTCAGCAAATCATTCTGCTTCTGACGGAAAATAGGAAAAAAATCACATTTTTCGTTTACTGAATCCGAATCTGGAAATAATGTTGAAATCATGGTGTATAGATTGGCATGATTTTTCTCGTACTAAACTGCCACTGACACATCAACCTTAAATATGTGGGCTAAAAGCTCTTCGTTAATAGAGAAACAGAGATTAATCTGAGAAACAGACACTTCAGGGCATCAGATATGAGATTTTGCGCCCGCACTGAGTCTGCGTTTCGATAACCACCCTCGTTTTGAACAACTGTAACCTAATGTTTTTTTTCACACCTAAACGTTTGTAAAAAAATTGCAAAAAGCGGAGAAAAAGATATTGTTCTAGGCTCATACTTTTGTCTCCGGTAACTTTACATTGTCAGACTCTTGCAATATTTTACGATATTACACTCACGTATACTCATATTGCACTCATGCGCACAATTAGGAACTACGTGGTAAACAAATCATGTACACTCATGTAGTAGTCGCTTTACGTTTTGGTTGATTAAATTTGTTTCTGAATGAACTATACATATGTTTCGTGGACTGCCACATACCAGCTGTTTTGTCACATTCCGAGTTAACTTTCTTGATACAATGTTTCTGTTTTAGGCTAGCGATATGCGCCAGACAGGTCATAAAATTGCTGGATCCATACAAATAACACAAATGAAAAGGCATACACCGTCTTCTTTAGCTGGTAAAAACAATGGTAAAAATATACTTAGTTTTACATCTTGAATTTTCTCAAAAATTTACTTTCTTAGCTCTGCAAGTTCGAATTACATTAGCCATGCAATGGGTTCTAAAGCTTGATTACACATTCGAAATTGAACTGTCACTTCGACTATATTCCAGATGCAATTACATCCTCCTTACTGCACTCAAAATGAAATAAACATTATATTCCATAGCGTCTTTTTGATAATTATAATTGAAAGACTTCATATTTTCCCCACATTATGATTCCAAACATTCAATTACAGAACAGAAACTCACCTGCATATATCAACACACTGCTCCCTCGCTGCTGAAGTCAGATGTACTTCATGTAATATTGACACAGATAAATCTAGTCATTATCACAAAATTTAGCAGCATCGACAAAAAAAAAACAAAATGTACTAATCCCAGTTTAAAGAAAAAGTTGTTGCAATGCGCATTCATTCACAGTATGAATCTCAATTTCAATTTTAAGTAGACCAAAAGACCATTATGTTTCGAAAGTGATGTCTAGCGCGCGACTAGATTTAAATTTATCTGGGATGAGTTATGTGCGCATTAATAATGTTGTTGTTGTCATTGTTGTGTACATACATCACAAATTCAGTTACTTTGTTTCTTGTAGTGTATTTTTGTTTACATAATTAAGCCTTATATAGAATAAGAAAATGAGCATATAATAAAAAGGTTACTGCTTTTGTATGAGAAAATATGAACTCGTTTGTCAGATGGATATGCCTCACTCCCATGGTCGTGCAGTATATCTATCCGAAAAACTAGTTCGTATTTCTCCATACAAATGCAGTAACCTATAATTATTGGTACTCTCAATGCCTATTCTCTGAGATTCGTCGAGTTTATATTTCAAATCCTGGTTGTGAGCCACCTTGTCCTTGTGCACAACATATCCTACATTGCCCACACTTAACACGTCAAAGCAATTTAGTTTTTCTGCCAGCGACTGGATTAAGTTCGTTAATTGGTTCATGCGTCTAGTCTTTTGGACAAGGTTAAGGACTTTTTCAGATTTTAGAGCCCTAATTTTATGGTCATTTGTGATCACCGCATCGTTCCCGAAATGTATCGAGTCATCTCTCAAATATCTCTTTTATACTCTCTTAACGGTACATTTCGTTGACTGCAGACAACAAATTAGTAAGTTTTGTTAATGCATTATTTTTTATTTCCGCATCACCGCAATAAGGTAAGGAAGAAAGAGGACGTTGTTGCCATTTTGTTACATTGTTAACCTCACTGTTGTTTCTGACTTGTGTAAAGGGAATGGTTGGCGTAAAACATGTGATACTAGCGGTAATGCCGAGTATGAACTTGGAAATTCAATCAAGCTAAAATGTCTTCGAGCCCATAGTTTTGTGTAAAGGTAGACTTGATATATGCATGAGAGTCTTTAAGCATACCAATATTAATCAATCAAACACGAAAATCGATAACCAGTAGAAGGGTGAACTAACTTGTCAATTAATCCATCGATCAGTCTATTTGTTTGGGAGTATGTATGTGACAACGATACAGGCAGAGAAGCTAAAAGATGTGTTTTCTCGCTTGATATTATCACATTCCTTATTAGAATGTGCACAATTGATTTCATTCATTTTTCTTTCAGATTGACAAGTGCGATTCGATGTATTTATTTTGCAGTTATTCAAGGTAAATATGGTAGAATAAGCAATTATTGATTTTGATCTAAAAACAAAATTAAATGTGATCAATTGAGCCACACAATGTAAGATTTTAACTCTTTTAAGATCTTAGATTGAAATATATCTGGTTTCAAATATATAAAAGATGTTTTTAAATGTAAATACCGAACTACGTCTGTTCATTTAGAAGCATGACTGTGCAAAACCTTTACTCGATACAGTGTATTTTCATTGTCTGAAATGAATGCATAAAAGATGTCAGGGAGATTTTTCATCTATTGAGAGTAAATATCTTTCTAAATTACAACTTTAACTTGGTAACAGGTAATTATTCGAAGTAATTATAATATTCTGTGAGAATGCAATAAAACTGTATTTCTTCAACAGGACTCGCCATAACTTCAACAACAGGAAGAATGAAAACCACACTACTCAAATCATTGACAATCACAGATAGGCAAGATCATTTAACAAGAAAGACATTTTTGTCGTCTACTACAACAGCTGCAAAACTAGTGCCACCAGCAGAAGAAGCAACAATCAAATTCACTAATACTACAGTACTGTCTGCATTAAGGTCAACTCCTAACAGAACAAGTTTACCGTTAACAGGAAAGACAACACAATTAATCACTGAAGCATTAAGATCTGTAACAACCATTATGTCCGCAAGGACAATAGCTGTCACAGAGACAAATATGTCGTTAACGTCTAGGTCAGCGACTACGATCACAACTATGTCAACAATAAGAAGACATATTTCAACGACTATATCGCAAAGAGAGAAAATCACCATGGCGACAACTAGTCTTCCATCAAATGCAACTCCGATAAAAACAACTGTGGTTATGCCAACAGCAGCAAAGGCAATTCCGACTTCAGCGATATCTGCAGGACAAACAGCTTCAGCAACAACCAAATTTCCATCAGGAGCAACTTCATCATCAACAGACATTGCAAATACTATAACGCCATCAATAGAAAGTAATACGCCTGCTCTGCGGTTATTACAAACAACTCCTAAGATAGCTGTGCCGATATCAACAATGACGACTACTATGGCAAATGTACCGTCATCAGCAACAATTCCTACCACAGTTTTGTCATCACCAGGAACAAGCGAAGCAGCTGTGCGGTCATCCTCACTTACAACAAATGTATCCGTGCCAACATATAATACGGCAGCTGTTCTATCATCAGCAAAAACGGCAACAACAACTGTATTGTTATCAACAACTTCTTCGACAAACCCGCCATCAACAACATCAGCTCCTGCGACAACTGTCTCATCATTGACAACAAATGATGCATCTGTAACGTCATTGGCAACAACTATGACAACATCTGTTTTGTCATCGAAAAAATTGTCTAAAACAACTGGGGCTTCATCTGGAATATTTATAAGCACAGCCATAACGTCATCAACAACAATTACAACTTCAGCAACTCCGCCGTGGTCAACAACAACTACGACAAAAATGTTGACAGCATCACAAGAGAATATCAGTCAAGCCTTGAACACAGAAGCCAGGAAGGGGTCGTCGACAGGAATAGGTGAGGCCTATATTGATTGACTGAATAAGTGAGTGATCAATTGTCAAAACTCAGATGATGAATGTCAAAGTCTGAAAATGTGATCTGAATTTGAGGTGATCGTATGTTAGATTATAAACGCTGCTTTGGTCATTTGATGGGAATAATCAAGTATGGTTGTTATTGGTGATTGCTTTCTTTTATTTGGTTTCCGTGGTGACAAGAATAATAGGTTTCTCTGTGCTTTCTGTGCAAGAGCTTATCTACAAGAACAAATTTAAAAACACTATTTCATTATTCAGAATTTCCAGCATCTCTGATTTGAAGAAGTTCTTTCAACCGCAAGTTTGAAAGAAAATCGAGTGGTGAAAAACGAAAGAAACAGAAACTTCCAATCAATTAGCTCCTTTTCTCTCTATCAAAAACATTATTGTACACCTTTCAACATACTAGTAAAACGGGTTTGAAATAAATGAATAATTATGTTAACGAGCAAAAATGGACAAAACTGAAAAATAAATTAAAAAGCAAGTTAGCTGCTCTTTTGCATTTAGGCATCGTATGTTTGATATTGCAAACGGAAATTATAAGTTAAAGATATCTCATGATTACATATTGATTTCAAAAACAAAATCTATTAGTGGAACTGGTCCTTCTTTAGGATTCATTGATGTCTATAGGCCTTTCATGCGCCTTAAGTAAAGAAACAAATAAATGAATAAGTACAAAGTTAAAAATAAAAAACAATGAAGTCAAGGTATTGTAACCTGCTTGCATGAAGCACCACGGCTGGAACATCCGAGACAGCTAGATCTATCTTTTTTTAATAACCGTCATAGTTTTTAAAGTCTTACCAATGTATTCTCGATTTTTTCTTCTTCTGGCACGAGTACAATAAGGTAGATTGGCATGAATACAGTAAAGTAGACTAGCACGAATACAATAACATAGACTCGCACAAAACATACTTTGAGCAAAGTGCATCTCAGATCGCTTCTCTCAAACTGCGACTTCCAATAGAGTTTATTTTATTTCATACTTATAATTGGATTCACAAAAAGCAACGGAAAAAATTCAGAAGCGATGAGCACGGTTAGTGAAAATTTTCGTTTTTTTTCTTGTTTAAGTGCGAATTCGGTCCAATTGGTCTAAGGCCGGCCCTACGTGGAATTTAAAACAGTTTCGATAGCATCAAACTACATCGTTTTTGCTGCTAGTAAAGATATGTCATCAAGTCGTTCTGACGTCAATAATGTTATTATAAACTAATAGTGATGGGTATGAGAGCAGTTTAAAACAATCTGTTTTAATCGCCTGAGACAGGAAAGGTTTAGGATGGTCCTTGTTATATCTAAGGTCTAGCATGCGAAGAAGTGAGTTAAGGATGTTGCGATTGGGAACCTCATTAAATTCAACTTTTTCATTAACCCTTCAAGCATGCAGCAGTCGAGGTCGCAGTTTTGTTGTGCAGTTTAAGACATTGAGTGCTACAGGCATATGTGTTCATAACATGAAACAACTCTGCATGTAGAAATACTTTCAGAACAAAGACGCAAGATCGACTTTCAAATTATAGCCAGGCAGATTTTAACTGCCTTCACACAAGCATATTTGATGCTGCAAAATCCATTAGATCTTGTGACATCCTTATTTTATTGGACCACCATATTCAAAATAACCGTTTGTGTTTTTGGGGATGTTCTCAATGGATTTGCTCAGTACAAACATGTAATCCAAAGATAGAATCAGTAAGTGAGTTATTTTGAAGATGTCCACGATAGAATCAATAAGCTATGTAATCTGGAAGAAATCCAATCATTAATCTACGACAGAATCGATAAGTTCGGTAATGTAAATTATCTGATTGTAAATCCAATATAGAATGAAAAGGTTCTGTAATGTTGAAGAGGTGGTAATTGCAAATTAAATTTAACATCCTTTAAGTTTAAAAAGCAAGTGACTTTATGCAAATTCCTAGAGAATTAGAAATACGTTACTGGAATATATATTCCTAAAAAGGTCAATACAGATGATTTTGTACAAAAGGGCAACTGTGCTCGACATTAGTGAAATGACGAACCGCGTATTCTCAATTCGAAAGCAACACATAGTAGCGTCATAAAATTTCTTTGAGGACTTAATTTTGTTAATGTTATGGATTTTAAACAATTTAAAAATTAAACTTTACAATATATTTAATGTTGCTATCGTATACATGACTTAAATCATATCAGAAAACTCGTCTCGATAACCTGGGTGAGCTACAAATGAAAATTTAGTCTCATGAAGTAGTAGGATTCTTCATAAATCATATAGAGTAGTGAAGGTAATTTTGCACGATCTACAGCTAATATGAGTTGGCAAACGATAAACCGTATTACATTTTTATTACAGAGATGCAATGGTGGCATCTAGCAATTGCAGTTAGCGTTGCTGCCATTTTCATGACTGGTTGCTGTATATTCTTCTGTTTGTTTTTGTATAAAAGAAGGCAAGAAGAGGAAGACAAGTAAGTTTAGTAATTTCTTCGTTTTATTTTACAACTCGATTTTTATTATTTGAACATTTTGTTTCTCCTTAGCATTGCTTGCTTTCGATTGGTTTATAAGTTATGTGTGTCAATAATGCTGTATTGTGTAGTTGCTAGCAAACGTAGTTCTAATTCTAGAATCAAAGGACAAAGTCTTCAGAAGCTCTCTAGCCTCAGTCAATAATATTATCCAATGTAGGGATAGCACAATCCAAACATTTATATGCTAATAAGAATAAGTTATAAAATCTAATTTAATATGTCTAGTGGTTAAGATTCTTTCATATTGCAATGTATCTCCTTACCTCCTTTCATGTCTCTCTAAAACTCGTAATGGTGCATTTATTCATTAATCACTATCTGTTAGATAATTTCGGAATGTTCGTCAACTATATATATATATATATATATATATATATATATATATATATATATATATATATATATATATATATAAAGAATACAAATCGTATGGCGAATAACAACCCTTTCAAGCGCACTGGATCCACCATGGGATCACGTGTCAGGGATTAAAATTGATGCAATAAACTGACGACGAACATTGCGAAACTAGTAACTAACTAGCCTGAGCGCTTTCGACTCTTAATGAGTCTTTTTCAAAGGCAAATACAAAACATATATAAGACAAACAAATAAACACATAAACGTTGTGTTTGTAAACCTCTACATGGCTGTCTCCACATGGGTTAAAACTATAAATACAACCAGCTTGTATAGACTTGTTGCGGATTCTGAAAACTGTATAATTCCCTAACAGTCTACAAGCCAAAGCGACATCTATTTTTACTTTTTTGTACATTTATGTAACGCAGATTATATCCCGGATATTTGATTCTATACCGGTTATTCTTATAGTAAAATTTGACGGATACTAAAAAGATTTAGAAAAGGTTAAATTTTACTAGTGCATAGTTTTCCTGTTTTAGTCTTCTTGGTTTAGACCACTTGGTTTCAATGTTCTAAGGCGGCGTATCCAGTATGATTCCTTTTCCTTCCTGGTTTCGGAACTCCAGCTGTGATAAATGATATATCACTGAAAGTGTGGCCAGGGGAGGAGAAGTGTTCTGCGACTGGGCTTCTGTACAGCGTTTTTGTCATCCAATCAGATCTATGAAGGTTTATCCTTTTGTGTAGCTTTTCAGTTTCTCTGACGTACTGAAGGCCACAAATCTTACATGTGATGAGATAAATCACATTCTCTGTTTTGCACGTTTTGTTTGGACATTGTTTGTTTAGTTTTTCTTTAGTCACAATGCTAGTGAATGTCCTGGTCTCTATCATATGTTGACAGGTTTTGCATATATATATATATATATATATATATATATATATATATATATATATATATATATATATATATATATATATGTCCGCCTTTTCGTCGTTCAGTCAGAGTATGCATGTATATATGAGTACCTATATACGTACGTACGTACGCACGCATGCACGCACGTACGTACGTACGTACGTATGTATGTATGTATGTATGTATGTATGTATGTATGTATGTATGTATGTATGTATGTATGTATGTATGTATGTTAAATTATTAAATAGTCCTGGCATGAGTTTATTGTATTTGTTTAACAAGATTGTTTTGTAATCTGGCTACTAGCAACAGATCATAAAATAGTGATTGCACTATTGCCTGCTGGTGGCTGAGTTACGTTTTAAAAATCCCAGGTAAACGAATTATTGTTTGTTTGTTATATAGGAACAAGATTAGGGTCATGCACAGTGGTAGAGAAACTGGGCAAGAGAATGGAAATATGAACCCCTCCTTCTACCGACCTGCACCGCCAACAAAACGGCCATCTCTCTGTCAACCATTGATTCCGACCACTCCTCTGTCATACAAATCACCTCCGCATTACAATGCATGGATGTAAAATATAATTGTAGAAAAGAAGAGAAAGTGGCATATTTATTCCGAAAGCACTGTCAGACATGACTATCAAGTTATCTCAGTATGCTGTTAGTTTCTATTTGTTAATAATATAAAATACCAATTAAGTAATAAAAAACCAGTAATGTAACTTACAAGTAATTTTCGTTAAGTACCTAAGAATTTCGTATAATAGTATATCGCCACAATTCAGTACTATATTGCTGTGTGTGTATAGATTATCAATCTTTAATTGGGATAATAATTTTATATTTTCATATTAAATTGTCAGTGTACTTTCTGTATTTGTTTATTTTTTGCGTATTTTCATTTTTACTTAATATTTTATTTGCTGTATCTGCTACTCTTACACGATACTGTTACGTGATAAGGGCTCGTACTCAGTAACAAAGAAGAGTGAAAACCAACAAGCTTTGTATATTTTAACAAAACTAATTTTATAGACAATAATGTAACAATTGGTAAATAGGACTTACAGTCTCAATATAATCCAAACATTGATCCTAAGAGTGAAAACACGAGTCTTATCACTAAATAGTCCTATAAGAATCAAATTTCGAGTCCCGACGACGTACGAATATGGTAGACGATGACGTCAGATGTAGTCCAATGTATGAATATCAACAATTCCTCACTTGAATCACAGTCTTTGTTTCCAAATTAATTCCGGAATAAATTTCCATGAATATCTTTCAGAATTTTTATAGAAAATTCAACTTGTTGAGTTTCCAGGGAAATAAATTATTAATATCCAAAAATCAGACGAAGAACAAACAATCCTGGCAACAGCTTAAAATAATACACTTTGTTCCTTGAAGTTGTTAGAATGACTCTCCCGGAAATAAATTGTGATTGTGTATTTAAAACCCAAATACCTCATTTAAAGTCTCGCGAGATTGATCATGTGGTATTTTACAAAACTATTTTTGTCATGTCCGCCAGTATGAATCCACTTAAAAACCAATCATAAAAAATTGTTTAACTTCCTGTTGACACTATTACCAGGGTAAAACGGACTCAATGTTAATTCTCACGTAATACATCTTCGTCTTGAATAAACAAACTTTGTGATAAAAATATATCTCACTACTAAAAATAGAATCCCGTATCCGAGAAAAATATTCATTGTATTAAATACAATGAAACAAAATGAAATAAAAATAATTTTAAACCTTACACACAAGCAATTTATATACGTAACAATACTAATGTTACGACTCAAATGGTCTTAAACTTTGTAATAGAAAGAAAGCAAAACCAACAAGTTTAGTAAACTCAACAAATAATATTTATTTCCGTAGAATACAAAGTAAACATTCATAAGATACAGTATTGCGAACTAAATCCTAAATAATTATATAATCGTCTATCACATGTCCAAAAATATAGAATGTTCCGAATGAATTCCAGTAGTACTAAATGTTTTAATGTATCATAATGATATTGTTCAGGGTGTCTTTGAGAGAGACTTAATAATCCCAATGTCTGATTTTAGTACAAAATGACAATGAGCTCTTTGTAATTCCAATGATATTATAAATAAATGATTCCTCTCAAATTATATCTGAACACAACTATAAATAAACTCTAAGTAGAACTTCCCAATTACTGATATTAAACAGAAATAAAAAGTTGCTTATATATATATATATATATATATATATATATATATATATATATATATATATATATATATATATATATATATATATCTTCCGACACAATAGATTGTTCTGGGATTAACAAATTTCAGATGGAAAATTTGACCAAATTGGCAACAAGTTATCTTGCATTCTCTGAGTGAAATATTAGGCCTCGAATTTTTTTTTAGTAAATATCATTATGAAAATAATAATTATTAGGCAGGCCAAAATCTACTCTCAGTCATGGACAAAAGTCAAGCACACAATGCACATTAAATATGCACAACACATATGATATAGAACAACCGCATCTCCATTTTAAAATTTGTACTTAGAGTTCAGTGAAGTAACAGTCTTATTTAAACTGACTCTGGCGTGCTTCCGTGAGATTTTGCTTGGACAAGGAGTATAAAAAAGAGCGCGTCAGAGAAGTGTCTAAGGCGTAAAAATAGGAAGAAAACCACAACGGACAAGACAAACACCTTACAATCGGTGTGAAACACACCGGCGGTCAAATAATTTATTGAGGGCTACAGATCTAGCATATGAGTTTAGATATGAAACGCAGCACCGAAAACTAATACCTATTTTGAAACTTTTGTTGCATACTCCCACATATTCATAGTTTCCGTGACCATTCGAGAACTGCCGGAACTGTCAATATAAAACTCAATGTCCTGGCATATAATGGTTCAACAAATTTACAAAAGAACAAATTTCAGGGTTGATTTCAGTGAGTAAGAGAAACAATAGTGACACAATTACCAAATCACAAATTTTGATGGCTATAAACTCTATGAGCGTAGAACATGAAGATCAAAACCATCAATAACTGATCACAAATTCAGTTTTTGTGACCAGGAAGATTTGTGACTTACGGTCTGGGTACACGGTCTATCCTTTTCCATCTACTGAATTACGCCAATGAACATAAACTTGCAAAGATCATAAGAAAACGGAATACATATTATACAGTTTATGTAAACAAAAACAAAAGAAAAAAAAAACAACAAACAACACTTTCACAGAGATGCAGTTTGATCACACGAACTTCTGACAAAATGTACAAATCCATTAATACAAATCAACAAAATATACATTAAAATATATCAAACTCTTGCAATTGCTAAATCTAGTTTATGACACCAAAAGAAAAAAAAAAACGTAACGAGGTACATAACTCATTTGTGGCATAACACTGTAATAAATTTAGAGTATGCGCATATGGTTAATGCGCTCCGTTTCAAGGAATTTTAAGATTTTTGTGATTATTTATTTGATTGTTGGAACTCGGTACAGTGGAAATATTCCTTACCCCGAAATAATTAGCCACTACTAGAAGCAAACGTCATGAAGTGAAGTGTTTGTGAGTTTCCATAATACCATGGTTTCATTATCATCATTCCCGTTGCCACCTAGACCGTTAGGGCACCACATAAGATCAGAAAACCATTTGCATATATTCGTCTCGATTTTCCGTCTTTCTCATTGAGTCTCTCAGTCTCAAGTCTGTCCACTTCCAAATAATGTTGTCTTCCCACCTCTTTCTCTGCCTGCCTCTCTTCTTCCATGTACATACATACATACATACATACATACATACATACATACATACATACATACATACATACATACATACATACATACATACATACATACATACATACATACATACATACATACATACATACATACATACATACATACACATTGAAAAGAATCCCAGGGCTTTCAAAGTGTTGTTATAAAGCAATTTGACATATCAATACCATTGGTATATCAAATTGTAATACGCCTATGCACAATAATAAGCATAAATAACAATCTTGGAAAATGTCAAAATGATCTCTTTCTCTCTCGATCATCAATCGACCATCGTATCAAGGCCTAAGACGAAAATCTTTGATGTCGACAATATACAGTATATTTCTTTTTTTTTTTTACAGGACAAACACACTAAAATTCTTGTTGCTGTTTCTTAAACCTATATCAATGTTCTAAATTTTTTTAATTACTAATAAATTTTCAAAAGTCTAAAGTCTCTCTCTCTCTCTCTCTCTCTCTCTCTCTCTCTCTCTCTCACACACACACACACACACACACACACACACACACACCGTAAATTCATGACTAGGCGAACCTAGAGGATTTTCGCTTGTTAGAAGATGATGTCTCTGAACCTATGAATGATATTAAAAATTTAATCAGAGAGAGAGAGAGAGAGAGAGAGAGAGAGAGAGAGAGAGAGAGAGAGAGAGAGAGAGAGAGAGAGAGAGAGAGAGAGAGAGAGAGAGAGAGAGAGAGAGAGAGAGAGAGAGTTATGGTCGGTAGTGTTAATTAAAGCTGAATAATTAGACAAACTATAAATATATTAAAATATTTAGCTACCTCTTATTGCTTCGTCATTTCGCTCAGTTTATATGGCACACTTATTTACATGCGTTGGTACTTTAATGGCTGAGCGTGGTGTACAAGAAGCCAACTGTATGTTTTAAGTGCTCTTTTTTCAGCATTAGAACCATCGTTCATGTTTGAAGTGTAAATGTGTCTTTTACTGATTGTATCAATGTGAATAAAATTAGAACTAAAATATAGAAAACAATCATCTTTTCAATATGCGTAGGTGATTGTGAAAAACCACAAAAGGTACAGAAGTACATTTTTAGCGGACACACTCGGCAGGGTTATTCTGACTATGAATTAATAGAGATAAACAGTTTTATTAATATTATAATATATAATGTATTATTTTTAATATATTGTATCTTGATATAATAGTGAAGATTATTAAATATTCCCTGATAACTCAAATTACAAATTATATAATACTTACAATAATATATACAAATAAGTATTCTATAAATAATTAATCAGATTGTATCAAACATTTATTTCATAATGACTCTTCTTTTTGAAATTAATTTGCAAACATATTTTTATGGTATTTAGTTTACAACTTTCAATATTTAAGTTTATCCAATAATTAGAAAAATATAAAAATATTCTTAAATAATTTTTACACGGGGACGTAATTCAAATGCCAGTCTTTAACATAGTTTAAAGAACATGATACATTATATTTTTAAAAATATAAAGTTTAATGAATGTCATATAAAGTTACGAAGTTAGACCTTTTGGATATACCGTATTAAGACGGTGAGTCCAATAGGTTTCCTTTTACAAGACGTTCCATCTCAGAGTCAGGTATAACAATAGAGAAAATATCTTGCAAAGTATGGCAACTGTCGTTAAAATGTGCGGCAACATTAGACGAAAAAGACTGATCGATATAATTGTTTTATGTCAGATGTATACTGCTGTATGCTTTCAGGTAGTTGTTGACTGGTTTGTCCAATATATTGGATGCTACATGTTTTGTCCATGATCAAAAAAAAAAACATTTGATTTTGCACAATAAGTATCAAAGTACATTTTAAATGTTTCATTTTTATTATTGGTACTGAAAGAAATATATTAATGAAAGAACAATGCGAACATCTAAATCTATTCCATTTAGTTGATGATCCCATTTGATATGAGTTTTTTTTCTAATTTAGAATTAATCAGGAAATCTGTATTATTTTTAGTCCTTTTAAAAGCAAGCGTGGGTTTAATTTCGTGTAGTTATGTAACAATTGTATTGCATGATAATTTTAATTAAACCCTTATATTTATTAATAATCTTAACTACATTAGTAAAACTTGGATTATATTCAATAACACAAGGAATTATATCTTTTACATTGTAGCGATTTAAGTTGTGTAAGAGACGAAACTTTAAGGAAAGCAGAGTTAATCATGACAATTGTGTAATTAAAAAAATGTTGACTTAACTCTGTCAAAGATAATTTTAAAAAAGTGCCATTCGAAATAATCCTTTCATATCTTTTCGCTCGACTGTATGGTATCCCGTTTTTACATTATTTAGGATGACATGAAGAACATTCAACATATTGATGAATATTAGTGTTTTTAACATGAATCATAGTAGCTATGTCATTGTTTTCATTTTCACAACCTCTCTGTCTAAAAATACTTATGTTTTAGACACACTGAATGTACATTCTATTATTGGATGTAACTTGTTTAAACAGTCTATAGGTCTTCTAATGAACAACGTCAAACCATAAAGAACTGGTCTAAAAATCTTAACCAAATATCTATTTTTTTAAAAGGCGTTCATTTGGATAGTCATTTTCTAATTTACCCGTAAATAAAGATGTATAAGCGGATGTCATCGGTCTTCCCATTGCTATTCCCAACTTTTGAAGAAAGTTTGTTTTACCAAATTTAAAAAAGTTATTTCCGAGCACAAGATTTATCAAATCACAAACATGTTCTTTTTGATAGTTTACAAGTATTTTCGTTTATTTTTCAAGAGAATATTTACCCGATTAGACACCATCATTGTGTGGTATATTCGTGTAGAGTGAAATCACATCAAGTAGAACTAGAAATGAATTTTCATTTAATTTCGGAAAAGATTTAAATTTGGTAATGAAATCAAAAGTATATTTGATATGTGAAGGTAGTGATTTTATCAATGGTTGTCAAATATGATCAATATATTGCGATATAATAGCAAATGCGTTACTTGTATAAATTGTAGGTCTACTTGGGTACCCTAAAGGTAGTGATTTGTCAAATGTTTTATGAATTTTGGGTAGAGAAATGAAATTGATGTGTGCGTATTATATTTGGGAAGATGTCTATTTCATCATATATGGAGCAATTGAGCATAGACATTTCATTAACACATTTGTTAATTTTTGCTTTGATTTCTTCTGAAGAATTATTCTACATTTTAAATGCGATCTTTTCAAATATTAATTTATATCGAGATTTTAAAGTATACAGGTGGTATGTGTGTTTGTGTGTGTGTGTGTGTGAATGTTTCAGACTATATTGATCTTTTTTTATGAACCAGATTATGAGTTTAAAGATTTAATCTGCAAGGAATTAACCTAAATTCCTTATTCGTGCTTTGAAAGACCGTATATAGATATTACACGCATTATTTGGATTCCAAATGAGATAAATATAATACAAATTCTGTAGTCGTCTTTGTTCTCATAAAATCTGTTTGTCTATATTTTCTTGAACAGCAAATTCAGAACCTATTCAATATGATTTTTTTTTAAAGATTTATTTTTCCATTCCTCTGCTGCTATGTATGTGGTACGTTCATCTCTCTGTGTGCATATATGCATTTGCTAACGTTCGTCTGTCCTTATGCATGTATCGATGGTTGAATCAATACGTTTGTTGGTAGGCAGATAGGTACCGTAAATGGATAAATTGTATTAGCATGATTCAATTTAGGATAACGTAGTTATGAATTTAAAGTTCGTTGCATTTATCCGAATTGTATGCATTCAACATATAGCTATGGATTATTGAATCTAGTTATTATCACATGAAAATTCTGTTTTAAAGTAAAATAAAAACGATAGTTACATAAAGGCAGACGCACACACAATAATCGTCAAAGCGTTTACATCATTCTGCATTATCCTCACCATCCACACCATCGTTATAGAAAATCGATGGCCGATGCCAGACCCTGAATTTAATGTTACGCTTGTTTTCGTTTAGTATCTTTAAACCAGGCGTGGCTGGGAGAGATATACACCAAATAAATTTATGGCATTTGTGTGTGTGTGTGTGTGTGTGTGTGTGTGTGTGTGTGTGTGTGTAAACTGAATATCTCCCTATCTGTCGTATTTCTTTCCTTTTTTCTTTATCATAAAAATACGCCATCTCTTACCACAAAGACAATCTGCACTATCTGTGAATAAGAAATGAATGCAAGAATATTTATGATGTACTTGAGAGATGGCAGATGTTTTGTCAAAAAGCGGGCGAAACGCTTTTTGTCACTTAGTTGATGAATTAGTGTCAGAAAATAAATATCTGCAAAACTTGAGTGCAGAAGCGTGAATATATACATATTATATCTGTTGTTGTTGTTGTGGGGTTTAACGCCATTTTTCAGCACAGGAAAGGCTATACATGGCGGCCAGTATTAATGGTGGAGGAAGAAACCGGGAAATCACCGGAAAGAACCACCGACCCACGAGAAGCTACTGGCAAGCTCTCTCACATATCCACATTCGCCGAATCTTAGACTCGAACCCACGCAGATAGAGGTGAGATGGCAGTGATCCGTAACGGACAGCGCTTTAGACCACTCGGCCACTCGGGGCCCCCATATTATATATGTTGATACAGAAACATAAACAAATATATAAAAATTTTTTTTATTATTGTGATCTAAGTGTTTGTTTAATTAAAGCTGAAATCATGTCAAACAATCAGCGACTTTACCCGATTTTTGGTAAGCGTCGTACTTAGCGTTACAGTTGTCTGTATACCTAATCCTCATAAAACGAAGACTGACAGGTCGTGGTTGACTGAGGCTTGATTATTTCCCGATGCCTAAGTCAAAACTGTGCAAGGACAAGTGGTCACTCCTACTACCAATCTGAACATTCTCATCCTTTTTGGTGACATCGAGAAAAAGACTTGGATGCATTTCTTCGTCATTGAGAATTATTTTCGTTCACATACAACGATATGAAGTAAACAAAGTCACAATATCATCTGCCTTTGCTGTCTTAACCTAGGTGGAGAACTTCTCCAGAAGCGAATCATCAAGCGCGTAAAAATGATGTGTATTTCTAAAACTACTTCCGATGTTATTTCACGACCCGACGGAAATGGTCGAGCAATGTTCCTTTCGTGTTCCAAGGTCAGTGACGTCCTTGTGGTTCTTTGGCATCCCGAAGGTCAGAAACAATGCATCTCACATCAGACAGGACGAGAGCATGATGCAAATAGAAGATCTCAGATAGGTAGTGAACTAATTTAAAATTTTTGAAACGAGTTGAATAATTTCAAATGAGCCTGATATCATTCAAACACTGTATATAAAGGATATCAGATATATGGTCAATGAAAGGTCTAACACCAATTTCTGTTTGATCTGAAAATAAACTAAACAATGCGAATAGTCTGAATTTCACCACCTGCCGGCACTGTGTGACCTATTACAATATTGGACGATTATATTTACAATGTAAAATTAACGATTTTCTTTACTCTGTGACTTTGCTAAGGGCGTTGCAAAGTATTCTACCACAGTATCTCTACGATCTTTTTGACGTTAGGCCATGATTCGAATTTATGGGGTCTCAGATGGGTAACGATCTATTTTTTTCTGATGAAAGTTCCTCTGTGATGTTACATAATTCACTCGAGATAGGTTAGACTAGCTGTTTGAAAAGTTTCCACCTAACGTGTGCCAATTTTGCTAAGCAGCGTTCTATTTGCTGGATATTCATATGATTAGAAGATTATTAGATACAGAAAAATTCAAGATTTACTGTAATGTATTTGTGACCTGATAGTTGCATTATTTGATTTGGAACAGCATACTTTGACAATATTTCATAGTCGGATTTAAATGACATAATACGAAAATGAGTTCGTTGGGAATATTTTATCACGTCCAAATGATGTGGTTGGATAACTTTCTGTCAGTTTGGAGACAGGCATATATCCATATTCTCCACTAAAAAGAAGCGAGTTCTATAAATTAATATTTAAAACACGCTCGTCAAAGGGGGAATCTCATGTTACAGGTATCATATCCCAATCCTTTATCCATTGACCGATACTCTTACGTTTTGGTAATGAATCCCTATGCATTAAATGGCCATATTCCAACAGATGTAAGCTTCTTTCCCCATGGCCCCATGGACAATTGATTCGAAAATGGCAACCGAAATGCTCATAGTAATAATGAAAAAAAAAAAAAAGATCCAAGAAGATGCACACTACTTAAAGTCACCATGTCCAGAAATATTTAACAGATTGAGGAGGATGTTGTGAATTTTGCTTTTTCTTTGTCCCGTGACAGGAAAGATTATATAATGTTCGAAATATACTGATGCGGTAGCATCTTAAAATTGGGTTGAATGAGGCCGCAATAATATATCAACAGGTGCTTGCTAGCAACATAATGGACGCGCGTTTGGCGCGTTGAAGCATGAACTCAATGAAAACATCAATGTTGTATATGGCACCGATCGATCCTGCATTGCAGCATGTTGTTGGAACCAGGAGCGTCACCTCGATGATTACAATGTAATCAACAAAACAAGAAATTCTTGTGGTGTAATACAATTTGGCATGATGCTGGTATAGTCGACGGTAAAGTTGAGTTATCCAAATTTAGGCTTTTGATGCATTCAGCGAGTCCTTCTGTAGCCATATACGAATATTTGATATCATTAAAAGGAACCTTATCGAATTCAGTTTTCACGATTACCACATACTCTCAAAGCAAAATACGCTTCAAGGAGAAAACACGGTTCAAGGAGAATTCACATGGCAAATAAGTACCCAATAAAGTGTCAGTACACCTCGGTATTATAACTCCTTCAATATATAACACACAAACGGTACGTTCTCTTATATTTTCATCACTGGTAGTGAAGTCTTGTTGAGGTTAAACTATCGAAAATAACTCACTCAAAACATTTTGTTCAACTTACAACACAATCAGCGTGTGTATCATTGCCTGGTGAAATAGCTCAACAGAGACTAAAGCATTGACATAGTCTTGCAGAGCACGTGTAGGACAATCCGGTAACATTGAGTATAAGATTATTGCCGTAATTCTCTCCGGCAAGGCTGTGTTGCTGCAGGCCAGAGAGTTAATGAGAAATAATTGTTCAAATTTGACACGTAGCGTTTCAAATAAAATTTCACATCTAGTTAAACTTGTCGCCGTCAGTCAAGATCAATTTGAAAAAAGACCCCCCCCCAAAAAAAAAACCAAATAAACAAAAAACCCCCCAAACAAACAACAAACGTGGTTAGCTTGAAACTTTCTCAGGAAAAAGTTTTCCAGGACCCCCCACTGATGCTGACACCAACACAGGCATAATAGTTTGAAGGAGCAAAACTTCAATGCCATGGCATCACTCTTAACTTCTAAGCGGTTAGTGCTGCCGCGAGGAAAAACGAACTTGGAATATTTCCATTACAGCACTATAGAGAGCTGCGGAAGCCGCAGATTAAAAAAAACAACAGCTGCAATAGGGACCGTAAGAATTGCATGTGGGATGGGTGCGATAAAGGCGACTGGAGGCGGAGCCTCTCGTTTAAACATTGCTATTGGAAAGAATGGAAAAAGTCCTCGAATATCCAGGCTCTCTAGAGGAAACGGTCTTTGCTTGTGGTGACACCATTGATGGATGGTAGCAGCGAGTTCACTGAAACATTTGGATTCACTAGAAATGATAAAATCAGTATAAAAAATCAAGAGATGTCTATGTGGGATGACCAGAACCTCTCTCTGGCGACGATTCTCCACAAATGGGAAACCGGCATTGTTAACCTGGATTAAAAAGCAGGATATGGAACTCGTTAGGTCGTGTACTCAATGACATCTAAACATCTTTTATATTTTGATTACTACTGGCGCACGGTGACATCCAAATATCTTTTGTATTTTGATTGATTGTCGATTATTTAATAATAGGCATTGATGTTCGATGACAGTCGGCATTTTTTAAACGCTGTCTTTGCAAACTCAGCTAGATGGCCTCACATTCTCATATGTTGTTAAAGCACTGAATGCACTAGAGCGTGTACCAATCTCGCTAAAGTTTATTGAGTTAACTATATCACTTAGAAACTACACTTAATAATATACAATTAAATTTACTAAAGCTTAACTTCACAAGGGCTCACTGATGTGATCTGGCCAGGTTTACTAACAAGGCAGACGAGCTCGAAATTTTCCAAGATCAAAGTAAACCTTGAAAGGTCATCTAGTGTGTTATTATGAAGCCTCGAGGCGCTGTCTCAAAAACCTGATCGAAATTAGTGAAATCGGGGAAATCAGAGACGCTGGTTTTTCGGTTGAGTTATCAAAGACTACGTCGACATAAATAAAGCATCGAAAGTTAAAATGTCTGGTGATGAAATGGGCAGAGACCTTATTATCACAAAAATTAAATTCGTGATTCGATATATATATATATATATATATATATATATATATATATATATATATATATATATATATATATATATATATATATATATATATATATATATATATATATCAAGCTGAACGGAATCAATACAGTTCTCTGAGGTGCCCAACCACCATGCAAAGTAAATTCATTTACACCATACCAAAACTGTTGACTAACGGAGGTCAAAAGCTGATAATATATTAACAAATGGTTGATATGTATTATCTAAAGTAAATAGTTTAGATAAGTCAAAATCACACAAAAGAACACGTGTTTGACTCATATTTTTGTTATCATATCCAGCTACTGTAATGGGTATGAGGCATTATTTTTTACAATCAAATTTGGTCCACGAATACTTAACAATCATGAAGAAATTACAGAATCAGTAGCCATCAGAGGCGAAATTCAGTTTGAGGCATTCCACATCTCTCCATACGGGTCCTCAACTGTCCTTTGTGTTTGTGTTGAAGATTGAATTGATTGAAGCTTGGTAATGTCATTGGCCTGGTTGACAGCGAATGCTAATATTAATGTTGAGTTTGTGAGACTTGTTGACTAATACTCGTGATAAAGTTCACCACCCCTTGTATAAACTTGTATCCAATTGAAAATGCTCAGTCACTGACTCCACTGCCACAACCATGACACCCACTGACAAATCTGCCACAGTTGCATTCCCTAACGATTATTTTGCACAAACACTGACTCAGCCAAAAAGACAAAAAATATCGACGGTTATTTAGCAAAAACGCACTTGTCCATATGAGTTGAGGAAAAATATTGAAACCGACGAAAATGTTGGATTGCCATTACATAAGCTCATAACTCTTACAATGGTTTTATCAGCAGCCGGACACGAATCATTAAGCATTTGTGGAGCAATGATGGTCAAATGGACACAAACGGTTGACAGAAGAATCTTGTTAACTCGAAGAAGCACTGACTGAATAAGACAGCTCGCAAACTAGCAGGTGTAACCGGTTGATGTACCGATTATGTTGCATCCAGTCGGTATATTTTCCACTCGAGCGGTGACACGTGGACTATGAGGCGCTGTAGCGAACAAAAACTGGTCCAAACAAATTTTTGCCGTTGAAATTCGAATGTCATATGTCCAGAATTCCAATTTTACGTCTTGTATCAAAAATGCTTGGCAGTAGAGTTCCATTTTCTGGGTCGAGATTTTAGATTGTATTTGTTGAATTAAACAGTAGTTGTTGAAAGTTATATTTTCTATTTCGAGGTCTTTAAATTGTGTCGTTTTAAAATACACAGTTGTGGTTGAAATTTCAAGGTCATACTTCGAGAATTCCTAATTTACGTATTGGTCATAGAATGTTGATAGTTTCATTTCTTATGTTGAGTATTTAGATTTCATCTGTTGAATTACACAGCGCTGGTTGGAAATTCGATGTCCATTGTCGATGTCTTAGACTGTATCTTCTGAATTACACGGCGGTCGTTGAAGTTGTAATGTCGTATGTCAATAGTTTCAATTTAATTTTGATTGTGCCGAAATTTTCATTTCGTATTTTTAGTTTTAGATTCTATCTATTGATTTACGCAGCGGTGGTTGTACATTTTATTATGCTTGTCAGAACTGCTAGTTTTATATGGTGAACTGATTTGTTGGTATTATTATGAGGTGCCGTAGTCAGAAAGTTACCATTTACAGGAAGAGAATTACTAAGAATTTCGTCGCTAGAGGTCGATCTGGTGAACGGACCGCGTTATTTTTAAACAAGGAGGCTGCTTCTCATTGCTGTGAAATTCAACAGATGAAATCTAAATACTCGCCAAATGAAATATAACTTTCATCACAAACAGTTACATACAACGTATGAATTAGTGGTTCCCGACATGTGATATTGAAATTTCAACCACCTCTGTGCAGTTCAAAATATACACTGCAAAACGTCGACATAGAAAATAGAACCTTAACCACCACTGTATAATTCAATATATAAAATCTGAAATCTCGATCTTGAAAATGAAACTTCAAGGACATACAATTTGATCCAATACATCATACCGGATTTCTCGACATACGACATCAAAATTTCAACTACAACTTTCTCATTGGACCAGCTTTTATCGGCTACGGCGCCTCATAGTGGACGTGTCTGTGCTTGTTTAAGTATTGGTCAAGTCGACTCAATTTATGTTACATTCTCAAAGACATGTAATATGGTGTAAATGAACAACATGAATATAAAAGGCTAGAACTATTGCTTAAAGAACATTTTCTAATGAAACACTATGCATATAAGCTAATTACATCAGTGGATTGAATCTCACACGTCAGTGATTGTCGGACAAATATATTGAATCAGCATCGTATCAATCATGCCTGCTGGTATAAACAAATGCTTCTCAGGCAAATAATCCTGAATTTTTTAAAACTAAATCAGTCAAACATTTTCAAATTCTTGGATAATTACATCCGATCTTTCATACATTTTTTTGCGTGAGACGCTATTATCCATTTAGCTTGAAACGGCTTCATTGGTGAGGTTTTAACTCCACTAATAAAGAACACTGATCGATCTCGACAAGTGACGTCTTCTTTTTCCATGATGGTCAACATTACCTAAAATTACATATCAGTTGTGGAAATGTATTTTTAATAGTTCTGTATTGTTTTTATCGAATTCAGTGTCTAGTGGTTGAAGTTTGTTCGTGCATGAGGAAGACTCAAATCAGTTAGGATCTTTGCACTTTGCTTTACTCTGAACATATCAAATGTCGACACTGCTTGCTAAAAGCACTGAGCAAGAGACGGCTGGTAAAGAGCATGGTTCACGTGTGAAATGAAGTTATGTTCCGAGCCGACAGTGATCTAACTTAAATTTGACCATTCTTAAGACACTGTGTTAGCTGCGGCGACAATATTCGATGATGCGTAAGTGATTCACCGTTAGAAGGATTTTGAGTTATGGTTGTTTTGAGTTTAGAGCCATTTTTCAGCACATAACAGGTTATATATAGCAGCCAATTTAACAGGTGGGTGAAGAACTCGAAAAAAAAATCCCGGCAAAAATAGCCCACCAACTTTCTCATGCACCCACGCTAGAGCCTGGGACTCGAATCTATGTGTATAGAGTTTAATTTGTGATCTTGCAGGTGGTAATATGTGTTTAACTATTGAAACGGTCGTTTTCTGAATAGTTTTTACACTGAAAATTAGACAATTAGTGTGTGTGTGTGTGTGTGTGTTTAGCATAAAATATCCAAACTGTTCATTTTTTACACTGAAAATTAGATTATCTTTACTGGAAAATGGGGTTTCAGCTGAATCCACGAGCGCCATCTAAATCCGCCTCTGATTCATAAAGTGATGACCAACATTTAAATATTAGTAAATCCTTTAATCAACTTGACAACCTCCCGTGAGTTGGTGAAATATGCAGGTGGCAGTTATCTGTTAATTTTACAGTATGGGGACCTCGTTTGATAAACAATCATAACACATTTACATCGTCAAGTACTCGACACAAAGGCCATAAAATTGTGTTATTCAAATTATGACATGCCCTATTATTATTAGTCTGAACAGAATGAAGCATCGGAATGATATTAAACGTCAATGTTACTACTGAAAATCCACATGCATCAATCGTTATGGAGTATGTGATCACTTGCATTGTTCCTGCCTTGTTAACGAAAATACCTTAATCTCTTCGCCTTAAGTATGTATTGCCGAAACTTTCTAGTATATATATTATCTTGATATCCTCGATGATAATATTAAATGAAGCAAATAAAGGCAAATAATCTTCAAATTAACGCAGTAGATAAAAATGCACACACGCAAGGTGCGATCAGCCTTCGAATTGACGATTTGGACATCAAACATGTGGGAGTTTCTGAATCTGAATTAAGCTAGATGGTATTAGTATACTATGTTAAATAAAACAATATTAAATATTTTGTTTATTCCTTCTTAAATAAATGGTTTGATTCGAAACAGTAGAAAAGAAATATATTAAAATTTATATTGTTAATATTTCCAACGCTTAGAATGCGAAATAATTCTGTCGTGAGTGAAATGTTCATATATTATATTATTGTAGAAATAAAGTGGTAATATCGTTCTTGACGTTTGTATTCTCTCTATTCTCCTGGCTTGTAGAACAGAGGGGGTGTCAGCTGCTTGTCTGTCTGCTTATAAATATTTTAATTTCCGGAACATAGCTCTCAAGCTGGGCAACGTATTTCAATCAAGTTTGGAACACATACCACTTCATAGAGGCAGTCTTCAAAAATTGTAATTGTTTGCATTCAAAAGTTTTAATGTTATCATGGAAAGAAAGTATTGTATCAATATTTACCAGCATAAGTTCTATAAAACTGACAGTGGTGGAACATAGGGTACCAACATTTTTTCTATAAAACTGAAAGTGGAACATAGGTTACCAGCATAAGTTCTATAAAACTGAAAGTGGACCATATGATACCAGCAGACAATTTATAAAACTGAGAGTGGTGGATCATAGCACAGGAGTCTGCAGTTTTATCAATAAAGGACGACGAAATTTTCGACAAGATGAAATCCCTTTAACCGTATTATAAATTACCACAAGGAATGCAAGGGTAACCACAACCCTCCGATAGATTAGACTTTCCTCACGCGCCATTTATCTTTTCAGAATCGCACGAAGATTGTAAAACTACACATATCCATTCAAAAAACAGTAACGTACCAACACATTAATCTCGGACGACCATCGCATGGATCCATTCCGGTGAATTAACCTTTATTTTCACAATTACGGTCACAAACCCTAGAAACAGAAATCATTACAGGATGTAGCCATTTCTACTAGTTCCTACCCTGAGGTAAATATGCGTTAGGGTCTAGTAATAGTTTCGAACACGGCGCAGAATCTGTTCTCTTTTAATACTAGGCTCTAATATATGAATCTGATGACGTCATAACACGTTATTTGTTCTATCAGAATTTTAACTACATTTTTCTGTTCTGGAAATTTATATAAAAATTATCAAATGATGCAATCTGAAATAATAAAAAAGCAAAATAAAAATTTTATCTTATAAATTAGTTTCATGACGTTATTTAGCCTGTGGTAGGAATGGGCTACTTCCTGTAATAATTTCTGTTTAGCGAGTTTGTGACCATAATGGGGAAAATAAAGTTTAATTCGTCTGATTGGATTCAAGCGATGGTCGTCTGAGAGTAATACGTTAGAACGCTTCTTCAATAAAATTAATGATGATTTTTTGCATATTCCAGCCAGCGTTGGATCATTGTCTAGTTTTGGTAGAACCTAGTGTCACTTAGTTGTCTGCTTGCTTCTTTGATGTAGTCTTCCTTATTCATAACGACAACAGCGGAACCTTTAAATGAAGTCTTAATTATAATATATGTTCTGCTTTTCAGTGAGTGTATGGCATCTTTCGTCTTTTGTCAAATTAGACTATAAGTTAGTATGGTTGATATGTCTGGAAGTATATTTTTCAAAAGAGTTGATAAAGGCTTCTAGATTCGGAATTTAACCCCACAGACAGGATATCAGAATATTTAGATCATCTTATGAGACCACATGTCCACAAATTACCATCATACCTTCGGGACACGACAGATTATCTCATAAAAAGCAAAGCAAGCGGACCATTACTGCCAGATACATTACTTGTTTCCTTAGACGTCACATCTTTGTATACTAACATACCGCACAACGAAAGGATACAGGAGTGTAGAGAAGCATGGGAAACAAGAACTGTAAACAATCCACCCACACACTTACTAGTCTAAATCCTGGAGCTTGTCCTAAAACTCAATAACTTTGAATTTAATGAATAAAACTACCTCCAAATCAATGGAACCGCAATGGGTACTAAAATGGCTCCTTCGTATGCTAACATTTTTATGGGAGACCTGGAGGGCCAGCTCTTAGCATCGGTTGAGCGTACACCATACCCGTGGCTACGCTTTATTGCTGATATAGAAATGAAGTGGCAAAATGGAAGAGAAAGTCTGGATGACTTCATGTCAATGGCAAACAACTTCCATACTTCAATAAAATTCACAGCAGAAATCTCCAACTCAAACCAAGTTTTCCTGGATACAACAACCAGATTGGTCGAAAATAAACTACATACAGACATCTACCAGAAAACAACCGACAAACACCAGCATATTCTCCCAACCAGCTGTCATCCAAAACACGGTATAGGAACATTCCATATAGCCAGGCACTGAGGAAACGCAGAATTTGCTCCTACGATGAAACATTCCTAGAAAGGTCTGAAGAGCTGTCGAAACATTTAATTTAGCGAGGCTATGATAAGACCCAATTGCGGAGGCAATCCTTTGAAAGGGCTAAGCAAACAAACCGCGATGAATTGCTCAAATATGGAAAGAAGGAAAGGCTGATAGGATACCATTTATCCTAATCTACCATCCAGACAATCCAAAAGTAGGTAAAATCATGGCGACACATTGGTCCATCTGAGAATCGTCAGACGTACTAAAACTAATCCTTCCGAACAAGCTTGTAGTAGCCAACCGGCAACCAAAAACCCTCAAGGACATGCTAGTCAGGGCAAAGCTAACGCCAGTCACTATTCATGACCACCCCAATCAATCTGACCCTTGTGGAGATAAAAAGATGCAAAATCTGTCAACATACGATAGAGACCAGAACATTCACTAGCACAGTGACTAGAAAAAAACTAAAGATACACGGTCCAAACAAAACGTGCAAAACAGAGAATGTAATTGATCTCACGACATGTAAGATTTGTTGCCTTCAGTATGTCGGGCAAAATGAAAAGTTACACAAAAGGATAAACCTTACATTTCTCCTCCAGTGGCCACACATTCAGTTATATAACACTTATCGCCATTGCTAACAACCTCAACTGGAGTTCCGAAACCAGGAAGGAAAAGGAATCTTACTGGATACGCCGCCTTATAACATTGAAACCAAGCGGTCTAAACCAAGAAGACTAGAAAAAGAAAGCTATACAATAGTAAAATTATCATTTGCAGCCGACACATTTTCTTTTCAAACTTTTTTAAATATTCCTAGTATTCTTTAATTACTACTATAAGAATAAAATATAAGGAATATAATCAAATATCCGGGATATAATTTGCGTTACATAAATGTACACAAAGTAATAGATGTCGATATGGCTCATAGATTTCTAGTTAAATACAAATATTTCTCATTATCCGCAACAAGTCTATATAGGCTGGTTGAGGCAATGCATCTATGGGTTTAATTCATGTAGAAACAGCCATGTACAGTTTTACAAACACAACGTTTTATTTGTTTGTTTTATTTACGTTTTGTATATGCCTTTTAAAAAGACTCATTAAGAGTTGAAAGCACTCAAGCTAGATATTAGTTTTGTACTGTTCGTCGTCAGTTTATTACAGTTTTCTATCTCAATAAATCCCTGACACACGTGATCCATTGCTGAATCCAGTGCGCTTGAAAGCGCTGTCATTCGCAATATGATTGGTATGCTCTCTCTCTCTCTCTCTCTCTCTCTCTCTCTCTCTCTCTCTCTCTCTCTCTCTCTCTCTCTCTCTCTCTCTCTCTCTCTCTCTCACACACACACACACACACACACACACACACATATAACACCGACTCAGTGCTATCATTTTTTGGTGATGCGTGCTTTGTCGTGACGGTATATGGGCTGGTACGTGCAGGCAAGGCGATGGATGCCATTTACTAGCGGACCTGCGTTCGAATCTCCGTAGAGTACGAATTTAATTTCTCTAACCTGTATGCCAGTGTTGTTTGTATTAAACAATATATATATATATATATATATATATATATATATATATATATATATATATATATATATATATATATATATAACGCCAAACCCCTTTAGGTCAACAACATTGTATATACGCCAAACCGCTTTAGGTCAACAAAATTGTAGCTTTATTAGCAGACATTTCAATATACAGTCGAATAATTTCTTATTAAACTTTTTACATGAAACTGATTAAAGCATTACGTTTATAATCAAAACTCATTTAGATGTCCTATTTCAACAAATTAACGCATAATTCAAAACAATGAAATACATGATAAAACTAATATAATATGATCCATGGATACGTATAGGTTACCTTGTAGTAAAGGTACACATGTCTATATAAGATCATAGTAGTGTAGTAAAAAGAGCTTTACACATCTATAAATCTTTGTGAAGATAAAGCACTATACATGAATATTATAACAAAATGTACAAGAGAAACTATGTATTGTATTCTTTATTTTACTTACTCTTCTTGGTAACATTGTATTTTGTTAAAATTCAGCAAAGCTTATGTTTCGAATTTTAATCATTTTACGGACTGGTTTCTGCGGAATTTATTGGATGAAGATAGATTATGATAATTATAGATACAACTGTAGAATCGTAGTCTGAAACTAATCACAGTTTTTTGCCATGCTGATGTCAATCCCGCTGAAACAAGAACAAGTGCATTATAGAACAAGCTTTCCTCCTTTTTTAATGCTAATTAAATACATGTTGAGCTTTATTTTATTAAAACATGAAATTATTGTTTCTGAAGCAGGCATTTAAAATATGTATATTGTATATTTTTATAAAATTGTTTGCAACTAAAAGTGAGGTACAAAAATTTAATAATGACAAGATTTATTTGTCTCAATGTATGAACATTTAATTAGTGTATTTATAAAGAAATGATCAATTGAATGAGATATTAATTGTGATGGCTTTTAGTAAAGCAGGACTGGCATTCTGATACAATAATGATGACATACAGCTAAGGCAAGAGTGGATGTGCTGATACAATAACGATGACATTCAGTGACGGAGGAGTGGTTACGCTGATACGATAATGATGATTTCAGTGAAGCAGAAGTGGGTATGCAGATACAATAATAACATTTAGTGAGGTAGGAGTGGATATGCTGGAACAATAATGATGACATTCAGTGACGGAAGAATGGATATGCTGCTACATTAATGGTTATATTCCGTGAAGCATAAGTGGGTTTCTTGATATAATAATGACATTCAGTGAAAAAGGACTGGGTATGCTGCTACGATAATGATGGCATTCAGTGACAGCGGAGTGGGTGTGCTGATAGAATAATGACATTAATTTAAACAGGAGTGGGTAAGCTGATAAAATAATGATAGCATTTAATGTAGCCGGAGTGGGTGTGCTGATAACATAACAATGAGATTCAGTAAAGCAGGAGTGGTTATGCTGATCCAATAATGTTGACATTAAGTGAAGCAGGAGTATGTATTTTGATACAATAATGATGATATTCAGTGACGGAGGAGTTGATATGCTGATACAATAATGATGACATTTAATGCAGGAAGAGTGAACATGCGGATACAATAATCGTTGCATTCGGTGAAGCATACGTGTGCATGCTGATATAATAATTGATTCAGTGAAACTGGAATGGGTATACTGATATAATAATGATGGAATTCAGTGACGGAGGGGTGTATATGCTGATATAAAAATGATGAAATTCAGTGTCAGAAGAGGGGGTATGTTGGTACAATAATGGTTACATTCGGTAAAGCATGGGTGGGTATGCTGATATAATAATTACATTAGTGAAACAATATTAACTACTGCTACAATAATGATGAAATTCAGTGAAGCAGGATTGGGTGCGCCGATATAATAATGATGACATTCAGTGAAGAAGGATTGGATATTCTGATATATTACTGACATCTAGCGAAGCAGGAGTGGGCAAGATGATTCAGCGAAACACGAGTGGGTGTTCTGATACAGCGATGCTTATTATTAAAAATAAAGAAATGAGAATATTATAATTCTTCATTCTTAATACGATTTTCTTCCGATATTTGATTTACTTAAAAGCTCAATAATATTGTTATCACTACATGGATTAGAAAAAAAAACCCCAGATTTATTTGGGGTCTCGAGTGGCCAAGTTGTCTAAAGCACTCATCGTTCCGGATCATTTCCATCTCACCTTTATTTGCGTGGGCTCGAGTCTTAGGCTCGGCTAACGTGGATACGTGAGAAAGTTTACCAGTAGCTTATTGGGGGTCGGTCATTCTTCCCGGGGTTTTCCAGGATTCTTCCTCCATCAGTTATGCTTACCGCCATGTATAGCCTATCTTGTGCTAAAAAAATGGCGTTAAACCTACAACAATAGCAACAATAGTTTTATTAAGAATCTTTTTCAGCTTGACTGTAGTCACTAGTGTCTGCGATGCTGAAATTAAAAATTAAGCAACAAGGCATCATAAATCTCACCATCCCACATCACCAGTATATGGAAATACTTCCGGCGTTTTGATACAAATTTAAGTATCAGCTAATCGCAACAATAGGTCCAGGTGTCTGAGGAAATCAGTGGTCCTCAGGAGAAAACGCAGCAAAAACAAAAACAGTAAAAAGAAATAGCCATAACTGTATTGTCTTGAATGCGTTAAATCATCATATAAAATCATTGCTTCTAGTAAAATTACGTGCAAAACTTGCTTCCAATAGGACCTTAATATGTTGAATATTCGTTTGTAGGTATTATTGTTGCATCCAATTTTGCTGCGAGTTATGTTTTCTTACAAAGATTTTGGTCATCAAAGACTCTAGAAGCAAATATTTATCACAGGTGATATATTTTTGTCTGTGAGCTCTGTAACTAACATTTCTTCCGATTGTGTGTGTGTGTGTGTGTGTGTGTGTGTGATAGAGAGAAAGATTTTCATTTTTAACGTAGCTTTAACAATTTTAAAGCAATTTTTCATTAATATCGTTACGATGTCTGCAGTGTGGCAGTTGATAGTGATGTCTAGCACCGGGGCATCATGCCGCAGACATGTAGTATGATGTTCCACCGCATCACATTATTCTGACATCAGGTTGAACAGTCATAACACTAAACTCTTAATGTTGAGTGCCTAGCGAGGGAGCTGTTAGAAACATTTTTATGAGTCTTTGGTATGACTACGGCATGCGTTCGAACCCGCGACCTTCCGCACCCGAGGCGGTCGCTATAACTACTAGGCCACCTGTGTGGTCGTTCCAACGATTGTTACATCGACTGATTTATAAAGATAATACAGAAAAATCCGAAGTGTTCAAAATGCTCGTTTCGAAAGATGTTGAGATTGGTCATTTGCTTTCGTTTATCCCCATTTAAGTACATTCTTCACATTTCGCTACTCGTGGTCCCAGAGTGATTGAACAAATATATTAAACCTGTATATTTCATTCACATAATCATTCCAATTACCTTATACAAAATAATTCCAAACATTTTGAAAGAGTTATATAGGTCTGCAGTTTATTTCAAATATGTATTGACTTTCCCGATGCCTCTTAAGAAAACATGCAAATGGTACATTTAGCAATACGAGTAGTAACGTGTTCAATGTGCATGCGTACTACACTTACAAGCATTTGATCGCACATTCATTTGCATACTTCCTTCCATCAACACCGCAAACATTTTGTTTAGGCAGAAAAAGACAGTTCTGAAGACTACATTCTTCCACTGGCCTGGGACAACTTCCCATAGAGTGCATTTTGTAGCGCCTGAAACATTTGAAAAGAAAATAATTTGATATGTTAAAACGATTTGAATTATAATGTTATTCTTTACTGTCTGATACATAAATATGCACCAATATATATATATATATATATATATATATATATATATATATATATATATATATATATATATATATATATATATATATATATATATAAAGAATACAAATCATATGGCGAATAACAACCCTCTCAAGCGTACTGGATCCACCAAGGGATCACGTGTGTCAGGGATTAATTAAAATACATGCAATAAACTGACGACGAACAGTACGAAACTAGTAACTAACTAGCCTAAGCGCTTTCGACTCTTAATGAGTCTTTTTCAAAGGCAAATACAAAACATAGTTACGACAAACAAATAAACACAAAAACGTTGTGTTTGTAAACCTCTACATTTCTGTCTTCACATGTTTATAACACTATAAATACAACCAGCTTGTATAGACTAGTTGCGGAAACTGAAAACGTTGTATAATTCCCTAAAAGTCTACAAGCCAAAGTGACATCTATTTTTACTTTGTGTACATATGTAACACAGATTATATCCTGGATATTTGATTCTATACCGGTTATTCTTACAGTAAAAATTGAAGGATAATAAGAAGATTTAGAAAATGTTAAATTCTACTAGTGCATAGTTTTCATTTTCTAGTCTTCTTGGTTTAGACCGCTTGGTTTCAATGTTCTAAGGCGGCGTATCCAGTATGATTCCTTTTCCTTCCTGGTTTCGGAACTCCAGCTGTGGTTGTTAGCAATAGCGATAAGTATTATATCACTGAAAGTGTGGCCAGGGGAGGAGAAGTGTTCTGCGACCGGGCTTCTGTACAGCTTTTTTGTCATCCAATCAGATCTATGAAGGTTTATCCTTTTGTGTAGCTTTTCAGTTTCTCCCACGTACTGAAGGCCACAGATCTTACATGTGATGAGATAAATCACATTCTCTGTTTTGCACGTTTTGTTTGGACCATGTATGTTTAGTTTTTCTTTAGTCACTGTGCTAGTGAATGTCTTGGTCTCTATCATATGTTGACAGGTTTTGCATCTTTTATCGCCACAGGGTCCAGATTGACTAGGTTGGTTTTGACTAGCGATTGGTCAGGGCCAAGCTAACGCCAATCGCTAGTCAAAACCAACCTAGTCAATCTGGACCCTGTGGCGATAAAAGATGCAAAACCTGTCAACATATGATAGAGACCAAGACATTCACTAGCACAGTGACTAAAGAAAAACTAAACATACATGGTCCAAACAAAACGTGCAAAACAGAGAATGTGATTTATCTCATCACATGTAAGATCTGTGGCCTTCAGTACGTGGGAGAAACTGAAAAGCTACACAAAAGGATAAACCTTCATAGATCTGATTGGATGACAAAAAAGCTGTACAGAAGCCCGGTCGCAGAACACTTCTCCCCTGGCCACACTTTCAGTGATATAATACTTATCGCTATTGCTAACAACCACAGCTGGAGTTCCGAAACCAGGAAGGAAAAGGAATCATACTGGATACGCCGCCTTAGAACATTGAAACCAAGCGGTCTAAACCAAGAAGACTAGAAAATGAAAACTATGCACTAGTAGAATTTAACATTTTCTAAATCTTCTTATTATCCTTCAATTTTTACTGTAAGAATAACCGGTATAGAATCAAATATCCGGGATATAATCTGCGTTACATATGTACACAAAGTAAAAATAGATGTCGCTTTGGCTTGTAGACTTTTAGGGAATTATACAACGTTTTCAGTTTCCGCAACTAGTCTATACAAGCTGGTTGTATTTATAGTTTTAAGCACATGTGAAGACAGAAATGTAGAGGTTTACAAACACAACGTTTTTGTGTTTATTTGTTTGTCGTAACTATGTGTTGTATTTGCCTTTGAAAAAGACTCATTAAGAGTCGAAAGCGCTTAGGCTAGTTAGTTACTAGTTTCGTACTGTTCGTCGTCAGATTATTGCATATATATATATATATATATATATATATATATATATATATATATATATATATATATATATATATATATATATATATATACACACACACACATTAAATATTCAACAATAACATCCATCATAATTACATGCATGCAAGACAAAACAGCACTAAAATTTGTGTAGTTTATATTTCCTGCATTACCACCACATGATATAAGAAATGTTTAATTCACATACATACATACATACATACATACATACATACATACATACATACATACATACATACATACATACATACATGTTACGTAAAAAATGTGGAGGAAAACTCTTATCTATTTAGGTGATATTTAAATATTTATTTTTGGATAACTATAATCATTGGCCTATGGATATAAAGTGCCAACAGTGATACAAAAGAAACAAAGTTTCAAAAACAAAAACAATTTCCTTAAAATGCACAAGATTTGTCTTATTTTTTTATTTTGCTGGGATATTATGTTGCTATATATATATATATATATATATATATATATATATATATATATATATATATATATATATATATATATATATATATATATATATATAGTTGATTTTCTAATTGTGATTTTTGTAATGTAGAGAGAGCGAGAGAGAGAGAGAGAGCGAGAGAGAGAGTTGATATAATAATAAGAGAGAGAGAGAGTTGATATAATAAAAATAATAATAATAATCATATAGTTGATGTTCTAATATATATATATATATATATATATATATATATATATATATATATATATATATATATATATATATATATATATATATATATATATATATATATATATATGATGTTTTAATTGCGATTTTTGTGGATAAACATATACAGTATAGCAGTTTTTTTGAAGTGCTTACGTGCACTTAAGCTGACATAATGAACTGTATGTTCGTGCATCATAGCCGCAAACTGGATCATAAATTGTAGGACAATAACATCCGTTGAAATAGTTGTCATTTAGGCCCTTTGGTTCTGAATAATAATAATAATAATAATAATAATAATAATAATAATAATAATAATAATAATAATAATAATAATAATCTGCATTCTTCCTGTAATATGGACAACCTATCCAGATTACATACATGTATGAAAGCACATGGTACAACAACGAAATAAAACATTTCAGTTATTGATATGGAAGGCTCAAATTTGTACAAAAGTTTGCGGGATAAACAGCAAAATTTATGTAGGATATTAACATCATTAATGTTTATCTGCATAAAGGTATTAAACGTGATTTGATTTGCATTATAGTGAACGTAACTCAAAAATATCATAAATGAGATAGTGAGGTTAAAATCATTTTCTAAATCTGCACATGAACGGTACATTCTTTCAATATATGGGGATGTTTTGAAACATGCCTATATTTATAATTACAAGAAAGATTCCATTTCTGTACATCCATAATAAAGGAACACTATGCATAGAATTTAAACAATTTAGAATTGTCAACTCAAATCTGATCTTAATATGGAATCGTAATATATTTATTGAATTTAACTCTCCATTATTCCTTGTAGAAAACTAACCATTCATCTTTGTTTAAATATAACGAAAACGAAGTTGTCATCACAAACCTCTTGATGAACCCATTTTCTCCCATTCTGTTTGAAAATAGTAGATTCTTAACTGTATCGACCCAAAAATCACAATGTCAGATATATGTTAAAGCTTTGTTTTGGGAATGTATCATCAATCATTTTTAATAATTTAAGCTGCTACTCTTAATGCAGTCTTAATTATAATATATGTTCTGCTTTTCAGTGAGTGTATGGCATCTTTCGTCTTTTGTCAAATTAGACTATAAGTTAGTATGGTTGATATGTCTGGAAGTATATTTTTCAAAAGAGTTGATAAATTCTGCTTTATTACTTGTTCATTGGCATGTTGCAGACTGCAAATCAACAAAACATGGCATATTTGATGCACTTAGAAACTTCAAAAAGAAGAAAATGACAGAACTTGGGTTATAAAACCACCATAGAATTATGTACAGAAACATAACCAGACATAAACGTAACCTATAAAAAACAAGGGAAAATGCAAGTTTTGAGAAAGCACTTTCAGAGAAAGATTGAAAACACTTTTGGAGAATTTTAAAATGCCAAGTCACCAAGGTGATTGGAAAAATAAATCTCATCAGATAGTAGCAGTAGTTTTCAGTATTATTTAATATGCGGACCAAAATTCCAGATTAAGCAAAATAACTTATATTCTCCGTGAAAATCTGGAGGGTGAAATTACTGAAACAGTGCATATGCTATAAAAGTTTAGAGTCGGGAAAATCAAGTGATAATGACGACCTTACGAGTGATTTTTTAAAGGTAACTGGAAATATAATGATACCTATTTTAATGTCTATCTGCAATATGTCATTGATCTCGGATACATATAATAGTGTTGGACAAAGGATTTTATTGCATTTATTGACAAAATGAGGAATATGAAAATTATAGAGGGATAAGCCTTTTAAAAGTTCTCAGCAAAATATTTACCTAAATTCTAAATTGAAAGACTAGCTAACTGTGTCAAAGAAAAATTATTCCCTGTGAAGAGCAAGCTGGTATTAGAAATGAGTATTCCACTGCGGATGATTACATTTACTCTAAACATCGTGATATGTATCTTGTATATGAATTAAAGAGGTAGCTTTTACTCTCATTTTGTTGAATATGATAAAGCATTTATAGGGCCTAGCCTTGTCATAAATGAAAATATTACAGTAAAATACAAAACTGAAAACTATTTATGCAAATATCAAAGCTTGTACCACACATAGCATTGAGAAACTGGGATAAGGCAAGGTTGTCCTCTATCTCCAATATTTCATTATTTTTTCCAAATGATTTAATGACGTACGTTTCTGACCAGAATTACGGTGTAACATTATAATGTGCTACCTTATCTGCACTGTTTTATGCAGGTGACTGGTTGCCTTTGCAAAATATTCTAAACGAACTCAAAGAATACTGCAAAGTCTTGAAACTGAAGATAGATGTGGAAGAAAACTAAATATGATATCTTATTATAAATATCTTAGTTGTGTATTCTCTTCTAAAAACACATGGCATAAAATGTTAACAAGCAAAGAAACGACGCTAGCAGTACAAGTAGTAAAGACATATAAAACTTTGAAGACTAGACTTAATCATTTTGGTAAACTGTCTATAGAAAACTTATATTTACTGAGAAAATGACACTGAAGCTTTACATATGTTACTCTGTAAATATATTATTGGTATTAAAAACACAAATGCTTGAATCAATAATGAGTTAGGTAGAATGCCAATTATATATAATCAGTTGAAATGAATATGAAATCAACCTCATTTATAACTTCTATGGTACAATAACAGCTAAGGATTGAAATGGTCTTCGAACTAGATTTCTATATTACTCTTCCATTTACATTCCAGTTCTGATCCAAAAATCACCCAGCATCTGGTAAAATGTTTTAACTTCCAGTGCAGCTGATCAAAGAAAAGTATTCACGTAACAAAATGAGCTCAGCTGTTATGTATTGGACGATTTAGCAGACGGTGTTAACAGAATTTGGAAATAAATGTTCTTTGCATGGAGTTAACAAAAAAAAGAGTTCTTACCTGCCAATGGTAGAAATGCAGTCAAAACCATCGTACACTCCAATAATTTCATCCAAGAAATCATTGTATCTAAATTAAAAGCAAGCATGCAGACGCTTAGCGCTTATATTCAAATTAATACACATGACAGAGAGGGTAAACTGGCTGCATATATATATATATATATATATATATATATATATATATATATATATATATATATATATATATATATATATAGATGCAATAAACTGACGACGAACAGTACGAAACTAGTAACTAACTAGCCTAAGCGCTTTCGACTCTTAATGAGTCTTTTTCAAAGGCAAATACAAAACATAGTTACGACAAACAAATAAACACAAAAACGTTGTGTTTGTAAACCTCTACATTTCTGTCTTCACATGTGCTAACACTATAAATACAACCAGCTTGTATAGACTAGTTGCGGAAACTGAAAACGTTGTATAATTCCCTAAAAGTCTACAAGCCAAAGCGACATCTATTTTTACTTTGTGTACATATGTAACGCAGATTATATCCCGGATACTTGATTCTATACCGGTTATTCTTATAGTAAAAATTGAAGGATAATAAGAAGATTTAGGAAATTTTAAATTCTACTAGTGCATAGTTTTCATTTTCTAGTCTTCTTGGTTTAGACCGCTTGGTTTCAATGTTCTAAGGCGGCGTATCCAGTATGATTCCTTTTCCTTCCTGGTTTCGGAACTCCAGCTGTGGTTGTTAGCAATAGCGATAAGTATTATATCACTGAAAGTGTGGCCAGGGGAGGAGAAGTGTTCTGCGACCGGGCTTCTGTACAGCTTTTTTTTTGTCATCCAATCAGATCCATGAAGGTTTATCCTTATGTGTAGCTTTTCAGTTTCTCCCACGTACTGAAGGCCACAGATCTTACATGTGATGAGATAAATCACATTCTCTGTTTTGCACGTTTTGTTTGGACCATGTATGTTTAGTTTTTCTTTAGTCACTGTGCTAGAAAGGTCTGAAGAGCTGGCTAAACATTTAATTTACCGAGGCTACGACAAAGACCTGATTGCGGAGGCAATCCAAAGGGCCAAACAAACAAACCGTGATGACCTACTCAGATATGGACAGAAAGAAAAGGTTGATAGGATACCATTTATTCTGACCTATCACCCAGACAATCCCAAAGTAGGTAAAATCATCGCAAACCACTGGCCAACCGTGCAATCGTCAGACATACTAAACCTAATACTTCCGAACAAACCTGTAGTAGCTTACCGGAGACCAAAAAACCTAAAGGACATCCTAGTCAGGGCCAAGCTAACAACAATCGCTAGTCAAAACCAACCTAGTCAATCTGGACCCTGTGGCGATAAAAGATGCAAAACCTGTCAACATATGATAGAGACCAAGACATTCACTAGCACAGTGACTAAAGAAAAACTAAACATACATGGTCCAAAGAAAACGTGCAAAACAGAGAATGTGATTTATCTCATCACATGTAAGATCTGTGGCCTTCAGTACGTGGGAGAAACTGAAAAGCTACACATAAGGATAAACCTTCATAGATCTGATTGGATGACAAAAAAGCTGTACAGAAGCCCGGTCGCAGAACACTTCTCCTCCCCTGGCTACACTTTCAGTGATATAATACTTATCGCTATTGCTAACAACCACAGCTGGAGTTCCGAAACCAGGAAGGAAAAGGAATCATACTGGATACGCCGCCTTAGAACATTGAAACCAAGCGGTCTAAACCAAGAAGACTAGAAAATGAAAACTATGCACTAGTAGAATTTAACATTTTCTAAATCTTCTTATTATCCTTCAATTTTTACTATAGGAATAACCGGTATAGAATCAAATATCCGGGATATAATCTGCGTTACATATGTACACAAAGTAAAAATAGATGTCGCTTTGGCTTGTAGACTTTTAGGGAATTATACAACGTTTTCAGTTTCCGCAACTAGTCTATACAAGCTGGTTGTATTTATAGTGTTAGCACATGTGAAGACAGAAATGTAGAGGTTTACAAACACAACGTTTTTGTGTTTATTTGTTTGTCGTAACTATGTTTTGTATTTGCCTTTGAAAAAGATTCTTTAAGAGTCGAAAGCGCTTAGGCTAGTTAGTGACTAGTTTCGTACTGTTCGTCGTCAGTTTATTGCATCTATTTTAATTAATCCCTGACAAACGTGATCCCTTGGTGGATCCAGTACGCTTGAGAGGGTTGTTATTCGCCATATGATTTGTATTCTTTATATATATATATATATATATATATATATATATATATATATATATATATATATATATATATATATATATATATATATATATATATATGTATGTATGTATGTATGTATGTATATATGTGTGTGTGTGTGTGTGTTGTTACACAATACCCCACACCACCAAACTCGAACATGAAACAAGACAATAACAGTAACACCCTAATAAATAAATACAACATTGAAACAACAAAAAGGCATAAAGAGGTGAAAACTTCCGGCAAACAAAAGTCAAATATGAAAGTCACATTTCTAAATAAATACAACACACCAATATTTTTACAACGCATTTGTGTGCGAAAAATGAAATTGCTGAGAGAGAGAGAGAGAGAGAGAGAGAGAGAGAGAGAGAGAGAGAGAGAGAGAGAGAGAGAGAGAGAGAGAGAGAGAGAGAGAGATTTACATAATAACATAAATACAGGTAATAGTTGATTTTATATGGCATCACAAAGGGTACCTGGAGCTACATCTAAATATGTAATATTGAAAACAGCCTGCATTAGTTGGATATAAAAAGTTCCGCTTTGTCAGGTTTCAATGATTAACACCTCTTGAACCCACTGTTAACGATAACAAAATGCATTCAGAAAATCTTGTGATGAACAAGGTGCTCGTAATGTTAAAACAGTGTTATAACAACATCTGGCCACTACTTTTAGGGTGCCTGAAAGTTTCATTATAAGAGCCGAAAATCGTATGCATGCTGCTTGGATTAAAGGATTAAACAACGGCATAAAACAATTAAAACCCACTTAAAGTAATATATCTTTATCTATTTTCAGGATGATTATATTAATACATGTTTAGATGCAGCACCAGGAATAGTATACTGGTACTGCAGTTGCTGATCAGGTCATCATGCCATTTCATACTAGACTTGATTTGCAGTTATTACTTCCGAATCAGTGCCGAATGTAATCCAAGTCTATTTTAAGAAGACCTGTTTTTATTTCTCTCACGTTTTGGTGTTGATACATGAGTTTGATTTAGATGTTTTTTGTATTGATTTAAAATCAATTGTTTATTTTGTGTATTTTGGCGACAGTGCACAGTGAGTAATGAGGCATTGATGTTCATCTGGAAATCTGTGTTCCATTCCACGTTGCTTTGTCTACAGTCCAGCCTGTCAAAGAAATGCCAGATAACATATGGCAAGAACTTCGCCGTGAATTTATCTTTGAATGTATAGATGATTTATTATGATTTGGACACTGCAAAGTTCAGGACTAAGGATCAAATGTAGAGACTATATAAGAAAAATGTGTGACCCATGTCCAGTAGGAATCAGATCACAATTAATATTTCTAGTTCAATACCCACATTTTTTCCTGTCTTCTTTTGGTGGTGATACCAAAGTTAGATGTACGCATTCTTGGTATGGATGTAAAGGTAATTATTTATTCTTTAGAATATGAACGTATGGTGTAGTTGTCTCTGTGTGTTTCGGCGACAGTGTAGAGTGAGTAATAAGGTTTTGGTAATGATCCGGAAGTGAAATATGTGTTCCATTGCACGCTGGATTTTAACAGTCCAGCTTCTCCCCCCCCCAAAAAAAAAATGCTGGTGAACATATGATAAAAACTTCACAGTGAAGTCATCTTTGAAGGTATTTTAAATTAACGTATGATTTGTATTGATTGTCACATAGTGGAAATTTCAATACTGAAAAATAACTGTAGAGAATATATAGTTAAATTAATTGTATTCTGGCATCAGGTCACAATTAACAGTTCTGGTTCAGTATCCACAACTGTAGTCCCAGTCTATTTTTAGACCCTTTTTCCTGTCTCCGTTTGGTGGTGATACCAGAGTTGGATTTAGGCATTCTTTGTATGGATTTAAAAACAATTGCTTAAATTTTTAGTATGAGCTTATGGTGTGGTTGTCTGTGTGTATTTCGGCGAAAGCTTACAGTAAGTAATAAGGTCTTGGTGATGATTCGGAAGCGAAATATGTGTTCTATTGCACGTTGGTTTGTTGACAGTCAAGCCTTTCAAACAATGCAGGTCAACCTATGAAAAGAACTTCACCATGAAGTCGTCTTTGAAGGTATTTTAGATTAACATATGATTTGTACTGATTGTCACACAGTGGACAGTCCAGTACTGTGTAACAAATGTAGAGAATATATAGTAAAATTAATTGTGTTCTATGGCCTTCTGAGTTCTGTTCAACCCCAAAAGCAACGTAGCACGGGTATCCTCCAGAACATAGCAAACGCTATCACAGTACTCAGAAATAAGTAAATCTGTACGCTGACATTTAGGCACACCGCGGTTTTACTTCTCTGAATTACATCCCAGATAGAATATATAAATGAATTATTAATGTAACACTTGATATTTAACAATGTATCTGTTCTTGAGATTCAAGTTATGGGCTTACCGTTTTTCGAAAGAAATGTATCTACAAACACACGATTATTGAATATTGTTATAATATTCAGAACGAACACGGCATTTTTTTATGGAGCTGTCACACAGAAATAAATATTATATCTAATCAAGTAACAAACACAACGTACTGATATAATTTATTCGACCCAATTAGTTTGTGCTAGCGTTGCTATCTGCAGAAATATGTGATTCAAAATATGCGTTGAACCTATTTTGAAATCGAGGAAAATATAATAAAAGGGGAAAATATTAAAGCAATACTTACGCTTCGAAATAAGTGTTGAAAACTTGAGAAAAGCGTCCAAATATTGCCTGACCCCCAAGTAAGGGATAATTTATAGGAAACCTGTAACATCTGCTCATTGCTTTCATGTATACGCCTGTGGGAAAGATATGATTGATTACCTTGTTTATATTTTTGGTCAAAAATGGAAAAATTTAATATTGCTGCTGGCTCCTGCAACTTCATGCTTTTAACATGAATCATTTATTTTAGATCAAAATGAAGGATATTCCGAAAATTAATATTACACGAAGTATTTTAGCAAGGAATATTGTAGTTTTCGAGAATGTTAAGAAAAACTAGAAAATGTTCTCGTGGAATATCGCGGCAGTGTCATCCTTTAGTTGGGATGGTGTGGTTGTAATTGCTGAGGCGCATCTACATGCCGAGTTACATTTCTTTGCAGCCAGACAATGCTGCTCCAAAGGACGACCTAAGCATGAAACTTAACTAAAGTCACTGAAGCGCAAAATAGGTTGCAGGGACGTTAATTTTATTGTTTGGTGTCGGGCTTACCACTACAGAGTCGCACGATTTGCATGAGTCCGTACCTAATAATGCCCGTCAAACTGACCTGAACGGATACTAAGTTATGTCAACTTAAATTAATTATATTAGCTGTATAGACTTTTAAGATTTTACTTCACAGATATTAAATCTATTGTAACAATAGGTTGTAACAAGTTTAAAATCTACTCCTCGAGGCTCTGAAGTCGTCTAGGGTTGGTCGACTCTTGAGAGCATTAGGAATTGGCGAGAGATGGAATCTTTCCTTGCGGACTGTTGATGCTGGCGAGAAGTAGAATAGTCGGTGCCGCTGAGATATTTAGTTGGTCTATTCTTGAGCTGAGTTGGCAAGAGACGGCCTTCTCTTATGGGATCAACTATTGCCTGGAAGAAATCTACTCATTAGGACTCAGATAACGTAGTCTACTTTTGTAGGCTTTAAACATTAGCGAGAGGTGGTCTATTCTTAGGTGTTTTAGGTACTCACTTGGGTGTTTAGATGTTGGCGAGAGATGGTCTACTCTTTCTGGCTTCAAATGCTGGCGAGAAGTGGTTTCATTTTGAGGAATCAAATGTTGGCTAGAGGTGATCTGTTCTTGGGGACTCAGATCATGGCAAGAGGTGGTCTGTACTTGCAGGCGGTGGTCTACTCTTGGTGTCTTTTGATATTGGTAGTCTACTGCTCTCAGATGTTACCGAGGGATGGTTTATTCTTGGAGACTTATATTGTTGGCGAAAGGTGATCTTTTAGGAGATATTATATTGGCTAGAGTGATCTACTCATAAGGGTTCATGTTGGGGAAAGGTGGCCATTGAGGTAAACAAAACAGGAACATATTCCACTAACATTGGATGGATCATTCGCACTTGCTCGTATCTGACATGGGAGTCGAACATGGAATATAAGAGATTGCCAAATGATCGCATTACTGCTTTCTGCTAAAGCATCCATGAAAACATATGCTAGTAATTGAATTGCAATGAACCTCCATTGAGTTTTAGGTGTAATCATAGAAAAAAAGAGCTAAGTACGTGAAAAGTTTTGTATCACGGTATACCGCGGTATTTCTGAACGTACGTACCACAGTATACCTTAATTATGTTAGAGACCAACAATTCAATATTCTTGTGCAGGGGAGTAACACTTCCGTTTTTCTTTAATTTCTGTCCGTCAATAGTTGGAAAATTATTTTGCTCTGATTTATAGCAAAATAATACCATGTTATGTCAATGATATTATTTGGGAAAACAATGAAATTAATTTTATAATAAAATAGAAAAGAAATTATTTCAGTTCAAAAGAGAATCACGGTGATACCTACTTCCAAACAAATTTCTGGGCAAATTGCAAAACATAACAGTAATTAAATACATTAAATGTTATTCAGAATGTTTATTAATCTGCATTATATTAAAACTATTTATCTTTATATTTTCATTACGAAATATATTTATGCATTGCACTAAAAGAATATAATTGATGCATTTATTTTACTAAACGAAGTATTAATTTATTTCTAACAAAGCGGACTAGATTCTTAAGAAGCATTTGGACATTTTTGTAAAAACAAAATTCTAGACAATATTTTTCTGCTTTCTTATCTTTATTTTCTACATAAACAGTAGCAAGAATCTGAAAGGTAAACACACCTGCAATTCCCAACATGTGTCCCAGTAATCAGAAAGTCTCAACAACAATACTTAAGCAATGTAATTCTTCTCTTTTTGCGTCATATACAAATCAGCCGCTGCTCCATAATCTAAGTCAATCTCTATGCTGCAAATGTTTGTCAGTTTTATCTTACGATTTATTAACCAAATTCGATACCATAGTAATATTAATATACAAATTGAAAGTTTCTAGAGTTAAATGTGCTTCTTAAAAATATGTATATAAAAAAATTTCCGTTGACCAAAGTTTTGAAACTGAAACTGAAATGATTTTTAGGTGTTTTTTTAATGATTTACATTGTTTAGGTGTGCAATAGGGAGTTACAGATTGAACATCTATCACACACCAGATCAACCATGTAATATTATATGGGTATGTAATAAAATTATATTTGTATTAGTCACCATTAATATGTAACTGCTACAACCATTTTGTACAAAGCAAGATAATTTGTTGAGTTATTATATCAGGAAAAATGAAAGCAGGACAATAAAATCATTTAATCTTAAAAAGATTACTGGGGAATTTCAGCATTTTACTTGCTGATGGGAACTACCAACGTTCAATTACGTTACTATTTGTGCTAAGATTTTGCTATTATCAGTTTAATTGGACGCCTTTTAATCAAACGCCTGTTTGGATGATATTTTGCTCATGGGAGAAGACAATGCAGCATTACTGTCGGAATAAAATGGCAGTTTTGTTAGAAATAAGACAAAACTTCCTTAAAGAGTTACACGACCTGGATAAGGGGCTATTACTATTTCAGTTGCGACAATGTAGTCTATATCCAACTTGACTGTCTATAAATAATTTTTAAAATGACACTTTCTCTCCTTTGACCTTTTCTTATTTCTTGATGAATTCGTAATAATAAGACAATTACTTTTTTTTGAAATCATGTTTTGGAATATTCTTGTTTTCACTGTCATATATTTAAGCGAAGAAAACGCTTGGAAGCACTCAATGGAGACGGATCATCAAGTGTGTAATGATTTATTTGAAAACTTTATTCAATAGTTTCAACAGAAATGCTCATGGCGTATGTGCAGCAGATGTTTCTAAACACGCTTGTGTAATCAATTATCTTTCCTAGGAATGCTATTATTTGAGCTGTTATTTGAGCTGAAATCATATGAGTCTCCTCACCGCAAGTTTTAATTATATAGCAGTAGAAATTACATTGTGTATACTGTTTAATCCAAAACTTTTTAGTTTGGTATCTCTATCTTAGAATTCGTGGTTGCTACGAACCACAAATTTGGAGAGCTTAAGAACAAAATGTGAGAAAACGAAGAGTTTCTTGACATTTTTTTTGTTGCTGTTGCACAACGACAATGAATGCTACTTACAAAATTAAGTTAATTCGCTGCAATTCAATCTGTGTGCAAACAGTGCAAATACTAGCAATTCCTTATCAGTACAGCAAAGTATTCAAGAAAGAACAGCTTTGTTCCATGCTATAAATAAGTACTTTAATGCTCCTAAAGATTTTATATCATAAAAACTGTACAGCGTAAACATCTTAATTAATCACAGTATCAGTTGCCAAGATCTTTGTGATTAAATTAAACTGGAACAATCTTTGTTTTGAATCTTTTCAATTAATAGTATTACAAATTAACATTCTAGAGATATTGACTTGTCTATTTCAAACATAAAAATATACCCTGCAATATTTACGAAGATATTACGATTGACAGATTCCAATTAGTTATAATTAAATTAAAATAGGCAATATCATTCAGTGCAGTACGTAGCAGGGATATATTACTTATTTCACCTGGATAAACATACGACTCTGCATACAGGTAATTCGCAGTACAGTTTGAAGATCGCGTAAACTTTATAAAATCAGTCTATAACGTTCGACAAAAACAAAAATCGAATATATATAAAATAAAGTTCAATTAAAACAGAGATAGAATTTATGTAAAATAAAGTTGATTTAAAAACAGCACATGGTGACTCAACAGATAACAAGCAGTTTTTGAATTTAAAATATAGGACTAACGAAGTTTGACATATAACTGGAATCATTCAAGGACTGAAGAAATTAATAAAGCGCAAAGTTCTTGTTTTGAACGTCCAGTCTATTGCATCGATGGCAATATCTAGAGACAGTTTGTTAATTATAATGTAAATCTGATGTCTCTACTCCATTTAACTTGGTTGACTTTAAAAGACCTTACAGGGCTAACGACAACTAATATTTAAGACATCATTGCCATGTTCCTGAAAGTCAATTAAACGGGACAAAATCCAAGCGTAATATGAAGAATTCGTTAACTAAAAAGAATATCTACACATTACACAAAAAAGCAAGAAAAATAATGCCGTATTGATGGATCTATGTTATTCACGTTGATGACAAAGAAATGAGAAGACAGAAAATAAGACAAAGAAATATATAGTAAAGCGGATGTTCCTGCACGAAGAGGAGAGATACTCCAGTTTAGAAACTTCTCCTCTCCAACAACAAAACAAACAATCAATGCTCTTCACAAATTAAGCACATATTCCTTTGTTTTTAAACAAATGCTTGAAGGGTTACAAGGCCTGCTATTTTTAGTTTTAAATAGTCTTCATGCTTCGCTTTAAACGCTTTGTGTACGTTTCTTCAATGCAAAATGCAAATATCAAACCTGCAAAAACTTAAAGAAGAAAAGCAACAAGTTCAGCAAAGGAATAAGCAGTTTGAATAGTACTTTAAATAAACCAGCTTATCACACCACAAACTCCTACAATTTTGTTAAAGCAAACCAAATAATTATATAAACTTTCCAAGTCAGTTTAAAGTTGTCAGAGAAGTAAAGGCTCGATTTAAAAGTTGACTAGTAGGTTGAGTTGAAGGAACAGCATGAAAAGAAAAACCTTTTACTAAATTGGACATAAACGGAGAAATTGCAGATATAGTTATTTATATAGCTGTTTCCTACAAAAATTAGCTTCCGTGATTCCCCAATAGGAAAGTTGTCTTCTTACACTTCTACTACACATCCAAACAACCGATGAATTAACTTATTTCATTTGCCTCCAGGAACTAGATAGCTATGAAGGCATCAGAAAAATGAGTTCACCATGGATTTTCCCAATTCTATTATTCAAGGCATCACTACACAATTCCATTTCATATATATTGCCTTGATTTTTCTAAGTTTTCATGAAATCAGGTCGTATAGCTTCGAGCAGGTAAAATAGGAACGATGCGCCCTCGTGTATGTTCAATCTTCACCTGTTCCGGGTTTCTTTTTTTTTTCTTCTATTTATGCATTATGGGATTGCGAACTACGAGCATTATTTATTTACCTCCGATTCACCATCCAAAACTACGCACCTCCAAAAATGGAGATTTGACATCTGAAGTGTTCCAGTAAGCATTGACAAATATATGCTGTTCGAAAACCTATATAAACACTCTTGTTGGGAAAGTATTGTGCTTAGTTTAAAATTTCTTCCAAGAAATGATCCAGGTTGAATTCAGTAAGTCATGAAAAATAACGAAGTAATGTCACCACGTATTCTTAACTAATTTGTTGCTTTTACTATAGAGACGTGACCTCAGAGTTGTTCGGCGTAGGGATAATATCCATAATTGGATAGCAAATCGCCAGATAGCACAGTCGCTTATTTACCGACTGGCGTAGAGTGGTGCGTATCTATAGATATGACCATTCGAGGCAAACATTTTGCCCTGAATTAATGACGTGTGCTCTTTCATGAATTTAATGCTTTTCTGATGGTCAAGAAAGAGCTCCTCTGGGTAACTTACATCATGTTGTTTGTATCTTACACGTATTGGCAACAACTTCAAAATTAAACCATTTAAACTTATTGTTCAAAGGTCACCGGCCATAATCCAACATTTTGCATTCTACATCATATTTGCATTACATGATTAAAAGTAGCTATACTCACAAAAAGAACAAAAATTAGCAAGTGTCCAGAAAAAGTAATAATTTAATGACTCATAATAGAAGTACACAACGCCGTTAATTCTTCTTTTGTTAGGATTTCCCACCTATAGAGGACGCTAACCGGAAATGACGTACATTTATCCCCATAAGACAAAATACATGCTTCGTTTTCGAAAAATAAAATAATATTAACTATGGATAGGGAACATATAGATAAAACTACTGAAAACTAATTTACTGTTCAGCTTATATCGATATGCGTGCTTGACAGACGAGATTGTGTCACTTTCAAAACTGTTCTATTGTTTCAATTTATTTTGAAAATTCTCATTAATACCGGTAAAAAGGAATAAATGTTGGCTTCCCTATGTTGGCCGACTTTATAAAAAAAAACAAATCGGCACATTTAAAAGAATCCAAAGGAACCAAACTTGGCTTCCTTATGTTGGCAGACTTCATAAGGAAAAATCGGCACACATAAAAGATACCGAAGTCAGTTTCCGGGATTGATTGGCGTTGTAATAAAATGACCTTTGTATTTGATATCCTGTCGGTAAGTTTAAGCAAGGAGTTTTTGCTCGCTGCCAGTTGTGTTTACTCATCACCCGGGCTTTTGTTTGTTTGCCACATGTAATCATAATTGCTGTTTGCAGGACCAATAGTATTCACAACAATAACTTACATTAATAATACTTTAGCGAAAAGATTACCATTTGCACTCACAGTGAATGTATTTTAAAATAGTGATTTTTTTGCGAGATACCGTCGTATAGTTAACCTGAGTACAATGCAATCTTGATCAGTTTGCACCTTGTAACTTATCATGTGTGAATGGCAAGTGCCTTCAAGCAATCAGGTGATATTTTCGTCTCTTTTGCGATTTGTTATTTGACATAAGTGATACACACCAGAGCAAGGATGCATACACAAGGCAGCACTCATTACATATATGGAGTTCGTGGATATATATTTTTTTTCTCTATGATGAAAGCAAGAAGGAATAAATGATAACAATGCAAGGTTAGTGTCTTTCATTTTATTTTCCAATAAGTGTATGTTTATCATTTCTTTGTACCTAGCAAGGAGAAAGTGGGCACAAATTAAACACAATATTATTTCCTTTCTTATTTCTATAAAATAATGGAGCAAATGTGATTGGAGATATTAACTAGTAATGACAAGCCTCTAATTTACGCGCGCGCACACCAAGACAACTTGAAAAATAAAAATTAACAATAATATTAACTGGCAAGAGCCTCCTATTACAGCAACAAAACACTGACAAAATTCTCAACATATTTCTCTTTCTCGTTCATGTGTAATTGAGTGTGTATTATAGGCAATAGTGTTACAAACTGAAGCCAAAAATTAAATATATTTGTTATAATATCTCATGTACACTACCCTTAGAAAAATGTATACGTATTCTGTAGAATATTATTTGTTAAGTATAAATCAGTATTGATAATTTGACTGGAAGACTTAAAATGAGAATGTCGTTATACAGATGAATATATTTTTAAGCATAAAACAAATGTATATAAATATTTTAATTAGAACGAGCAATTTTTTTTCATTTCACAGTATGATTTTTGAAATATAACTTGTTATGAATTGTTTCAACTTTTAAGAAAACTTCATGCATTATATGTAATTTTAATATAGGATTTATTGATGTGAACGTTTTCGCTGCCAACTTCATGCTCTGAGATAATTATTTTCAATGTTACAAATCATGATGTTTAGGCAGTCAGGGTCAAATAAAATGTATTTACTGAAATTAATGCAGAACGATTTAAACATTATTGAAGAATGCTGGGTTCTTACTAATGTTTAAGTATATTATGGCTAACTGGATATTTTATCATTTACAATATATTTTAAAACTTTATAAAGATGATAAGCCATTAAATAAGTGGAATACTTATTATGTGTACTTTTATGTCGAGAATGTATATTCTTATGAAATCTATTTATAAATAGAGTACTAGAGTCTCATTTGTGCAGTTTTATACATGAAGTGCTATAGTTTCATGTGGGTAATTTTATAGGAGTGCTATAGTTTCGAGTGTGCAATTTAATGCCTAGTGTTAAAGTCTCATGAGTGTAATCTTATACATAGAGTGCTATAGTCTCATGTGTGTAATTCTATACATGGTGTGCTATAGTCTCATGTGTGTAATTTTACATAAAGAGTGCAATAGACACATGTGGGTAATGTCATGTATAGAGTGTTGTTTACTTTAATAAATCAAGACTATACATTCAGAGTTCTGTCCCTTCTTTGCAGATTTAGTTCGAATCTGGTCACCTCTCGCATTCCGCAATGTAATAGCTATTGCGCAGCTTAAAGTGCATAGCGACGTCACTGCATCTTCTTTTTTGGGGGGTGGGGTTTGGGGGGCAAATGCCACCCCCATACTTAGTCAAAATCAGAATAAAGGTTTTTTATGTATTCATGTGTCCCCCTCCGATGTGTTGCAAATGTTTTATTTATTAAAGAATTTTGAAAAACACAGATTTTGAGTGGGGTATTTTTTTTCTTCTACCTAGTGTTATCTAAAAGGTGACTTCCCTTCTCCGATTTCATTCATCAAATCAGAAAAATTCATCCATTTTTTTGTTTCCAGTGACCATTGCCTGGGGTCGCCTACGTCTTGTGAGTGTTATGTGTTTGCTATATATGTGCATATGTAAGGACGACATACCAAAAAATTTTTGAGTTGTTATTAAAGTATTGACAAATTATTTAAATTCAATTTTGTTTAAATTTAGAACTTTGTATGAAAAATGGTTCAATAGATTTATAAAATAAATACCTGGTTTTTTTAGTGGATGTTAGTTTATGTGTCATTTCTCATATTCTAGATTTTGAATATAAGAGGCTGGTCATAAGACCGGTTTGCAAGGAGCCATGTGTATTTATTTATTCCTTTGACTCACTTCTCTTGACATGGACCAGGCCTTAATTATATAAACTCCAACTACTTATATTCCAAATATAAAGCTTCAGAAGAGTATTTATGTATATACAAGTTTTGTCAGTCCTTGTTGGTTTATGGAATTCCTTTATTAGTTAATATTTCCCCATGTGTTTATGTACTGTTTGCCCATATTCTACACAATGACTTTTCGGAGGCTCTTCCATCAGCCTTCCCACTTCGCGTGGCGCCTTGTGGTATAGCCTGGTGACATTTCTGTCTCCTACTTCATCAATGTGCAGATTCCCTGTCCCTTCCTATATACAAAAACTGTACAATATAAAAGTTAGTTTAATTGCATTAGCTGCTGGGATTCCACAATTAAGGGTTGATTAATAGATTTTAGTGGAGAAAAAAGTTTAAAAAAACCTTCTTGTTTAGGGAACAGTTTATTTATGAATGACTATTACCTGTCCACATTCCCTTCTGTTATCAATTATAGAAATTTATTATATCAAAGCAGGTTTCTTTTTTTAAATTTTGTATCCATGTATACTATTTGTTTTATCTGGTATATGTTAGATTCTTGAATAGTTTTTATTATTTTATCTCTTTTCCCCTTATTTTTCCCACCTTCTGTCATCACATGATTTTTATTGAAGTCCTTACTTTTACAAAGTGGACATTTTGGAATTTTTTTTGATCATTCCTTTCCTTTTTGCGACTTTCTCGGTCAACCATAAGTTCTGTAAATATTTGAAAAGAATGCTTTGTATTTTTAAAGATCTGATATTTGTCCAGTTATTCCATGCATTTGACCAATTTACCACTCCCCCCAATTTTCCCTTTCAACTTTGCATCTTGTGTTTTTTGTATCAAAGTCTCTTATAATTTTATATTATTATTATTATTATTATTATTATTATTATTATTATTATTATTATTATTATTATTATTATTATTATTATTATTATTATTATTATTTCCTCCCCATATTTCTTTAACATTTTTGAAGTAATTATATCTTTTATAAGTCTAAATTTATTCACAATTATTAATTTTTTAGTTAGTCGATTGTTTCTAAAAATATCCATCCTATTCTTAATGTTGATGCTGAACCATTATATGTATGGGGCTTCCCAGGGCATATATGGAGTCGTTTTAATTTTTAAAAGACGGTTTCAAATATTTCCTTCATGAACCCATTTAATGTTTGGTAAAGACAAACCTTCCTTTTTATTTTTTCTGTACAAAGTATCTTTTTCAATATAATGTAGCTTATATCCCCAAATATAGTTTATTATTTCTTTAGCTATATTCTTAAAAAAACTGGTATTTTAAATCTATAGATTTTAAACTGTAGTATATATTTGAGTAAAAGTAAGTTTTGGCAACTTGTGTTCCCTCTATAATACTTAAGGGCGTGTGTTCTCAAATTACATGCTTTTATTTACTTTTTCTTTAATATTTTGTACGTTTTCTTTGTCTTCGTCTTTCCCAAGATAAATTCCTAGGGCTTTCACTTTGTCCTTTATAAGGTTGTGAGAAAGGCCGGGGTGATTTCCTCTCCAGTTTCCTATTTTTAGTATTTCCGTTTTCTCATGGTTAATCTTTTACCCAGATAGCTTACCAAAATTTTCATATTCTTTTTCGAGATGTTTAAAAGAATTCCAGTCGTTTCTGAAGTTTCTACAGTCATCGGCGTGTTGGAGCATTTTATATTCTTCTCGTAGATTTGGTATATTAGTTCCTTCTATAAGCTTGTTGGTCCTTATTTTTATGCTTAGTATCTCTATGGCTATTACGTATAATAGCATTGACAGAGGGCATCCTTGTCGTACTGATCTCTGTATTTCAATTTTTTTCCGTAATACTTCCATTAACATGTACTCTTGCAGTTATATCCTTGTACAGGATTTGAGTCCATTTTTGGAAATTATCTCCAAAACCAAATTTTCTAGTACCTTTTGTACATAGTTTTGCTCAATTCTATCAAAGGCTTTCTCTTGTTCTAGAAGTACCATGGTACCTCTTTGGCGATATTCTTTAATAAAATCTATTATAGTCTTAATGTTTAAAATATTATTTTGTATATCGTTTCCTTTTGCCCCACATGTTTGCTTTTTATTTATTATACTCCCCATACATTGCTTGACTCTATTAGCCAAGATTTTGCTTAAGATATTATAATCATTATTAAGGAGGTAGATAGGCTTCCAGTTTTTTTAAATCTTCTCTATCCTTTTTTCCATTATACATTAGTGATATTAAACCTTCTCTCATTGAGAAAGTCATTTTTAATTTTTTAAAAAATATGTTGTTGTACAAAGATTACATGATTGGCGCTAACTCACGTTGAAATTTTCTATAAAATTCCCCAGTGAGTCCATCTTTTTCTGGCGTCTTCCCTTTAGCTAGAGAGTTTATAGTTTTAATAATTTCTTCTGTGAAAATATATCAATCACATAAGTCCCTATGTTCTGATGTTATTTTATTGCACTTAACATCGCTTAAATAACTGTTTATTTGTTCTTCACTTATCCGTTGAGTTTTATATAGTACACTATAATACTTTTTAATTATGTCCATTATCTTATGTTTTTCAGTCAGTCTATCATTACCTTCTTCTTATAGCATTTAATTTTTTGTCCTCCCCTGTTCTAAATTCCTCCTTTTTGATAATCCCAGAGCTTTTTATATATATATATATATATATATATATATATATATATATATATATATATATATATATATATATATATATATATATATATATATTTCTATTCCTTTTTTCCTCCTCCCTTATTTTCTCTAATTTTTCCTTTAGAATTTCATTTTCTATCCCATTTTCTTTCTTTAATTTTCGGATTTCTTTCTTCTTTTTTCTTATATCTTAGTTCACTTATTTTTTTAGAAAAGGATAAGGCAACATATTTTATTTTATTTTAAGAATATCCCACTGCTTTATTATAATTCCTTTTACTGTTAATGCAACACTATTGAATAGATTTATTGCTTCAATATTAAATTCTTCATTTTCTAATAACTTATTGTTTAATTTCCACACACCCTTACCCCATTTAGTATTATTTGTTGATTTAATTTTTTGTTCTATTAGTTTAAGATCGGATGCGTTAAATTTTTTTGTTATTCTTCATAAATTCCCTTATTAAAATGAGTGCCGTAAAATTTGTCTAGTCTACTCGCCAAACCGTTTTTGTATTTGAAGGTGTATTCCGTACGTAACAAGTTTATCCTCCTATAAATGTATTCTAGCTTGTGTCTTTCTAAAAGATCCATCATAATTCCCCTAAACGTGTTATCGTTGGATGTTAACTCTCCTACTCCATCTATATTTTCCCCTACCCAGTTAAAATCTCCTATGATAAGCTCCTCCATTGAAAACATACTTATATATTTATCAAGGTTTGTAATAAAATCAGTATTCCTATATTAATTTGCAGGAAAGTGCAATTTTATTATATTTATTTTATTTATTTTTATATGAAGTACTCTGCCCTCAAAAATTTGTTTTGTTTCAAGAAGCTCCCATTCCAGATTTGTATTTGTTTTAATTATACACGCTATTCCTCCCTTAAAATCTTTTATATAATCACTCGTTATTACAACTACATCTAATTTCTCTTCTGTATAAGCTAGAAGTTCTTTCGTAAACCCATTATGAGTTTAATGTATTAGGATTACATCATATTTATCATAGTTACATAGTTTATCAATTGTTTTCCTTTGTCAATTCCATTAACATTAATAGAGGCTACATGGAGGTTCGTTCCATTCATTTCTCTTTTCCCAAGCGGTCATCATTTCTCTTTGTCTAAAAATTTAGTAGTTTATGAATTTAATTTTAGCTTTAAATAAGATGCTTGATAGTTAGAATATTTATATTTGTTTGCTACATGTCTCCATTTCCGTTTCATGTCTTTGTTCATGTTCATTTTCCGTGTCCATTTCCTTGTCTGTGTCATTTGTGAGGTATTCATCTGTAGTCTTTCCATGTTCATTTTCATTTCCGTTTTCCGGTTCATCATCGTCATCCGTTCTATTTTCATGAATTTGGTCGCTATCTACGTCTAGTCCTGTGTCCTTGTCTGTTTCTGTTTTTGAGTCCTCATTTTCCCTTACTACCCCTTCCTTTTTCTTTTTTGGTTTAGATTTGCTCACCCTCTTGTGAGCAAATCTAAACCAAAAGGAAAGAAACAATTACTTTCTAACATTTTATTCTCCATATCTAAATAGTACGGAATACGAGTTTTGAGAAGACTTAAGAATTTCTACCAGGTCATAAAAGTTTCGTCAAGGCTTTCATTGGGTGTCGTATTTTGAGGTATTGTTTGCCCCTCTTCATCTCTTATCTGAGCTATTTGTAGCTGCACCCTTTGCTGTTCTGCTTTGCATCTAGGGCACTTTCTGTCCTTCTCACATCCTCGATATCATGCTTTCAGAAGAAATCCCATTACGTAGAAATGAGACGGGACCTTTTTCCATCTTCTTTGTTTATGGAGACTATCCTTACCCCCGTTTTTACACCCGAGACCCCCCACACACACACCGTCGTCATTTTATGTTGCTGTACTTTTATTTGTAGTTTGGATTCTATTTTGTAGATCACTTTTTTTGTGTCCACCTCTGTAGGCAGGCCTAACATATAAAGGTCTAATGGTCTGCTCTCCATTTCCCTCACAATTTTGGGAGTCATGTAGACTTAAGCCATGCAACCCCGTACCTCCAATGAATCCGCTTCCAAAAGCTTCACTGCATGTTCGAGGTGGACAAGAGGGTTCTTACTCTTTTATTTCTATCTGAGATTTTTCTTGCCAACAAACTTTATGGAAGTCTCGGCGAAATTGTAAACCTTATCATCATCCGGCAACCAATGTTAATTTAGGTCGTAATTATTTTGCTGCGACAAAATTCCATTTATAATACAACTATTTAGATGACAGTGATTGAATGTAATCACAAAAATCATAGATGTCTCTAGGGTGATCAAATAATTTCACTATTAGTAATGCAATTTAATTATTATTGACTAGAGCTCTAGAGAAGCAACATATTTTGAGCACGAAAATGTGTATAGACATTACGAAATTTTAAAGTGTGTTTAAATTAGGAGAAGCAGTGTAATTGTAACAAAGTATTGAAATCACATAAGTTCGGTCCAAAAAAATGTACTCTTCAAACGTGTCCCTGGTATAAGTGTTAAATGGCTGCATACCTGTGGAAACGTGTCATTATACCCAATTGCAGTCACCACGCTGAATAAGCGCATTATTTCTCTGGATGAATATAATAACCTTGTCCATAACAAACACATTGCCACATGGGATATATACAGTGTTTAGTTCTAGCTGGTACACTGATTTTCAGTCAAGTCAGATAAAAGTATTCTAGCTTTCATGCGTGCAAGTAGAGAACAAAGTGAGGCATATCTGATCGTGGTACCTTCGCTGACAGAACAATTTTGCAAGGCAACGGGGGGATATAAGCTATATTGGCATTTGTTCAGGATAACACGTATGACAGTGGTCATTCTCTACACTGGTCAAGAGAATACCAAAGGTTCATAACAAACTATTAAACGTGATTGAAAGTTCGATTGTTACGAATGTGTATACTTACCTAAAGTCATAATTATGATCATGATCAATAATAACAACAAAATCATCATCTTAATTAGTCCTACAATGTAAGACATAGCACATGCTGTTTTTATTTTTGTACTAAGTCTTACAACCGAATTAACGGCCTTGCATAGCGTGTTCAGATGTCCTTGACATCTGAACTAGTAGTCAAAGTTTCAGGAATATCTCGCAGACATGGCAGCCTATATCGACACTCATCCACTAATTTATGTGTAATTAATAGTCTTACTATGCTGTCTATATCCTGGTGGAATCAAAATATGATACTAACAAATAAACGCGTTTTCATGCTCCGTTGCCACACATTTGAATTTTGTTGCAACGCGACGGTAGTCAAGGTACGCCAAAGTATGTTCAAGCAGGATCATATGTGGGATATATTTCTTGAACGAAACGAAATGTTGCTTATAGTTCCAATGTGCATACTATATTTTTATTCGTTTCGTTAAAGAATAATATTTTAACTTAAACCGATTTCGGCATTCCCAGCTTTCATTACTTTCCAGCCAAATGAAATGTACACCAACGGAACTTTCAAAACAGGTCCATTTCTTTTGTAAGAATTTGAATTTATTAGAGAAAAGTCCTCAGGGTAAGTACAGTATGACAAAAGCATAAATTTAGTTGTAAAAAAGCGTTATTATTGGTTGTAAGTTGTGCGTGATATTCCTGAAAATTTGACTTTCGTTATACTGTTAGTCGATATCAAACTACACTACATAGCGCCATTAGTTGGGCAGTAAGACCCATCTTGCGTGGTAGGACTACATCTTAATCAATCGTCATTTCCACCACCATCATCGTGAATTACAACCACCACCATCATTATCACCAGTCTCATAAATTGCCACCACCACAGGCATTATCACGATCATCAGAACTTCCACCTAACGATCATTATCACCATCATCATGTACTGCTATGACTCAGGACATAGGCCATACATGTATTCATACAATTTATAAAGGGACTGAACTCTGAATCTTTAACTCTTAGTAGATCTCAAACAATGGAAAATATTATAGTCCTTACAACATTTAATTGGTAAAAATTGGAGTCAGATATTTAATTCAAGCGTAACTACTGCCTACAGTGCATGCAGGGTTTTTTTTTAACTCTTAGTAGATCTCAAACAATGGAAAATATTATAGTCCTTACAACATTTAATTGGTAAAAATTGGAGTCAGATATTTAATTCAAGCGTAACTACTGCCTACAGTGCATGCAGGGTCTTCGCAAAACGATGCGGACATGTCAAAGTCTGGGATTTATTTATTTTATATTATTTAACGTTAAACTGTACAAACAAACCACATGTATTAAAAACGGTTGAGTCTCTTTTTAGGCCCAGTTGAGTCTCCATCTATTTCCATTTGAATTTAATTTGAGTCCATATGGACGAAGCATATTCCCCTTTGCACAGTGGCTCTTCCAGCCCCTGGCTTGGAACATCTATCATCAAGCCATAGCAGTCCCGTATCGATACGGTTAAATATTAGACTGATTTCCGAAATACCTTCCAATGAATGTTTGTTTTCTGTCAGCACAAACAGGTAAACTTATAACGCACGAAAAAACGAGGAAGAAAGGAACCGATCACATTTTGCCTACGTTTTACTCCCTGTTCGTCTTCGCATCAATAAGCATCAACTAAAAAAAAAAACGGTGTTTTCTTGCGAACAGGTTAATCCACTTAAAAAAAACCAACCCAACTAATTAAATGATTGGAATTACGATTTTTTTTGCTACAAAAGTAAATATTAAAACAACAATTAAATACACTCTAATAAGTCCTTTACCAATAATATATACATTTATATAAATAATATTAAATAAACATGATTTACACGACCATAAAACATTACACAATACATAATTACAAATAGGAAAAATCACATAGCACAGAATACAACATGCATTCAAAAATGATTACATTCAAACGTGTATTTGTGTCTACTGACGTAAAAGCAGATAACAGGTTGACAATGATTAATTATACAAAAAAGTAAATAACATCGAAACTGAATTTTTACTTATTTTCAGTACAACAACACATATAATGTAAAATCATGCCGAGAAAATGGAGTGAAGGGTCTTGTCAGAATCTCACCACGTTAGCCAGTCTGGACAGATCACTGCCATTCGTATGATTTACAAAGATAAACTTTGAGATTATATTTCGATTATATTTTGAGAATTTACTTGATTACGGCAATTGTTATATCCAAGATAAGATAATTAAGGACCTATTAAATAATATTTTTTAACGTAATACTGTAGCAAGTAATTCCGTTCAAATGAGTATTAAGAAAATATTTTTTTAAATTGACGATTTGCTACTTGTATGTACTGTTGATTCAGTGGAAATACACAATATGCAAGAGTTTCAGTTGCTATCATTTTACATGAACAACTGGAAATTGTAACATCTATGTGACAAGTTAAGGTCTATATATATATTTTTTCCTTATGTAAGCAATCACTATACCGTATGACATTTTTTTAAATATAAAGTGAAGAATTACGTACTATCGAACGGCGATTCAACTTCGTGTAATCACAATTTGCAATCAATGATTGCTTTTTGGGTTGTTTTTTTTTTCCTCTATATTTTATGTATTGTCATCGTAAAAGATAGATTCCACTGAATAACCAGATACTGCAATATTTTTAATTTAATTAAAACAAATTGTTTAGCCTGAAAGATCTCATGTTTTATTGGCTCTGCAATATTACGGAGATTCGGTGAGTTTGAACAAACATTAATGCTTGAAGAACATGCATAAACCAGCACTATTTTGCTTGATAGTGTTTTGAACGATATGTTAGAGTGTGTGTGTATATGTGTGTGTGTGTGTACATTCGCCTCCTTCGTATTTGTCTTTTATGGCGTAACCAACATTTATTAAAAAGGAATACAAAGCTGATTTGTTAGCATCAGATTTGCAATTGTAAATCCTTTTAATGATTTAAATCTCAATGAGAAATAAATTGTAAGGCTGATATTCGCGGCTGTGACAGGAAATAGTTAACGAAGTAATATAATATTCAAATTTGTCAAAGCTCAAAGCGTTGACTACATTATTTCTTGTACGTTGATTGATATTGAATATGCATGTATCTTGCATTTATCTAGTAACAGAGATAAACCATCTCGTTTTTTATAAAGGGGAAGTTTCTCAATGTTTTTTAAGCTGTACCCATTATTTCCTCCTCTTTTTATTTCCACACTTGATTCAGATTGATTACTTTCAGTTTCTAGTTAAGCGTATCAGTGGCGGCCTCTTGTCTTTGTAAACTTGACAACTCCAGTCGACATCGCCTCTAACTTGTTTAGACAGCATATTTAAGAGAGATGATGAAAGTAATAATTTATTAATGTTCACCTTTTTTGAATAGCTATTGACGATAGACGCAAATGTATAATGAATCACTACTTTAAACTACTATAAATCAACACATCAAATACAACAGTATACAGTGTCTGTAAATAGTATCACTATTTTATCACATAATCCGTACACTTTGCCTATAGTGTGTACAGTTTCATATTTTTATTATTATAACATGTGAATATATCACTTTATGTGATTTTAATTGGTCCAAATAAGCACTTGAAGTTATTGTGCAGTATTCTCTTTTCTGATTGGCTGTGATTGCGGGTATTGTTTTCTTAACCCCGCGTTCTGAACTGTTTTTATGTCAATGACCATTTTCTGATTCGATTCACGAAGAAGGTAGGGAAAAATCTGATCTCGTATGTCTGAATAAGGCTAATTTACCACCTCAGGGACTTGTTATGTCATGTATAACATATCATAACATGAAAAATGGAAAAAGCCCCAAGACTAGAACAACAACAAAACCAAATAAAAATAAGGTGTTACTCATTTCATAGCCAAAGTGTAAGTTAGAGTTTTGTAGGGGAGCGGTAAACCTGAAGCATGGAATCCAGAAGTAAATAAACCACCTTTGTTCACATAAGAACGTGGATATGAACCAGTCTCCAAACTGACAGAAATTTATCCAACCACTGCATATTTACGCGGTAAATATGTGATGCAATTCCGACTCAAAATGAAATTTGTTTGACTTACATATTCTGTAGTCTGTTATTCCAAGTCAAATACTGCAAATATCCGGTCACAAATACATTACAGTAAGTATGGGAATTTATGCATCAAAGCAACTTTCTTTCAAATAAATATTGCAACAATGAAATGTGTAGTTGTGAAAGTGACATGTTAGGTTACGTAAGCATGGATCGTCTAAGAACTGCAGTCTAACCGGTACTGCATCAAACAATGTAACATCACGAACAATGGACATTCTGCGTTGAAAATATTATTTGTCTTATATAAAATGTTCTGTTTATGCGGAAAGACGCTGGTTCTTTGACATATATTTTAAGGAAAATATAATCTACTTTTAAACGTTAAAAAGTAGAATATTAGGAATATTTTTATGCACAACAAATGAAATGTGCAACGTCTGTCAGAATGAACGAAATTATTCTATCTAAATAACTTCCATCAAAGAATCTCAAATGAGTAATGATTTAATATTAAATTTATGAAACTCGTTGACTAATGTCTGTCATTTGCTCCCCAAGGCTTGTTAAATGAAGTGCAGCTTTTACTAGCCTTGGCTGGCAACAGCTGGACATTATTCAACTCGTCTCATAAATTCAATATTAAATCATTACCCATTTAAGATTCTGTATATCTGTGGATTTCTGTGATTCTTGGTACATATAATGACAAGAAGTTGCATAGTAACCAAAATTACCGTGTTAGAGCTAGTTGTGTGAGTTACTGCCCATTTCGACTTTAATTTAAGGCACGATATTGTGGCTTCAAAAAGTAAGTCAGTTACTGTTTGATCTTATGATGGCCTATATATTGACCAATCAGTCTGCTTACACAATTTGTGTAAGAGGTATCGAATACTTTCTTCCATCTCGGAGTATCCAGTCTTACACTTGTTTACAATGGAGATGGACCTATAATGCAATTACCATCATGGTCGTTAAAGTGTGACGTGGGAGGGGAGGGAGGACGGGGTTTATGGGGTATGCGGGGTATATTTTCTTCAATGTTTTTTTTTCACCATAGCACTAATCTATGTAAAATATTGACTATAAGTAAGGTTGTACAAAGTACAAATATAAACGTCGCCAGTGGTAGAAACTATTTAACTACGAAATGAGACCTAATATGTAGAAGAGAAGGAAGAGCAAGACTATTCTGCACATATGAGTTGATTGGTTACTGTGCATTTACACGAACGCTAAGTGTTTTCTCACTGTTATCAAATGAATAATGACCGGATATCGCTGTTGAGTTTTTTTAAATGTTAAGCTTATATACGGAAGTTAACATCCGTCTCGTTTGGTAATATTTTATATTTCATTGTCGGCCTTGTTTTGGTAAAGTTATGTTGATTATGCCATTCATATAAGCATCTGTGTGTTTTTCAATTTATCTATTATTTGTACGCTTGCTACATTGCTTGTCATGCATTTTTTATATTTCATGTCAAAAATGCATCTTGTCAAATATGTCGAATTAAAATAATAAAAGAAACAAATAAGCAGTAACTTACGAAAAGAAAAGGCACTTACAATTAGAATTTTATCTGAAACTTCATTCATCAGTCCCTTACGGAACTTAGAAAATAAAATTGTAATGTCTTCTTCATGTGTAGAAGGTTACTTACTTTAAATATCTTAACGTGCGTAAATAACTTTAAGTTATTGACCTTTCTACCTCTGACAAGGCCAAAAAATGTGCATGGTGCATATCTGCTTTACGGTTGTAAATTTGTGACATTGATGTTATACTCTGTGTGAGAACAGGTCGTTAGATCCATCAATAATTAACGTTGGCGAACCTTCTTTGGTAAGTCATCACACATGGAAAAAATATATATTTTTTACTTCAACTTGATAAGTGCTTCCAAATCTAACGAAGCTAACTGATACAGCGAAACGAAAATATCACACGTCCCGTGAAAAGAGAAATATACAGATAACTCTTGATACTACGTATAGAGCACGTCCTGCCATTAAAGGGCTTTGAATACGTGTTAAGCTAAATAATATATTGTTTTAGAAACTGGAAATGACTGTATATGGCCCTCGTAGATATTCAGTCACTTTAAATTCCTAATTATCGTGAATCACTGTGTAAATTAAGTCCAAGACACTTGTTACATATAAAAAACGTGTCGTCCACCAGCATGAAACTTCTGTCTTGCCAGTGAAAATGATTTTCTTCATAGCTCATTGTACAGTTAGTTAAATATGTAAACAAGAAGTCTAATTGAAGAGAATATTCTCGATCCACGGTAAACTGTTACATGAACCAAACTAATGAAATCGGAGATATACAGATCACGCGACAAGCATCTTCATTCTATGTTATCTCGGAAAAGTAACATTAAACCAACAGGGAAGAAATTATATAATGTTTGAAGAACTCCGCCCCTTGATTTATTATCCCCTTTTACGTGTCACCAAAATATAAAATGAGAATTCTGCAATAGATTTAGGTGCCGTAGGTCTTTTTAGAGTCACTACCGTTTTACGCTTAGTTGCTGACAGCCTTTAGACTCAAGCTTCTATATTTGTAAATATTATTTTAACTGTCTGTATGAGGTTGCTGAACTCGCATGCTGCGATCCTTGCCAAAATGACGCATCAAGTAATGCAAATTTGTAACAGAACAAAATCAGGTTTATATATATTGTTATGTATATCTATCATTTCTGTAAATTTTTGTTCATGGCTGTAAATTGCATTGATTATCCTCATCTGACATTTCATACGTGCATATGTTCTATTCTGTAATATAAAGAACTTATAATTGCGTTGGATGTACTTACAGATGCTTACGTACGTGTTTATAGTTACTAATAATAAAATTATTAGTAAATATGCTAAAACATTTCGGGCTGTTTCACAATGGACGGATTTAAGTCTGGTAAGTTCTTAAAAGAATTAAGTTATTTCCTATTGAATGGGCTAGGTCACACGAACAGTTATTTTGAAATATTAATTCAAAAGTATGATCTGTCAAGTTGAGTATATTTCGACATATGATCGTAATATACTTTTAAATATATCAATAAGGAGAGAATTGATCAATCAGATTCATTCCTACTTTGGATTCATTCATTTTCGGATTATTTCATATGTTCAAATCAGTCGGAATGTTGTGTTTAGATCATTTCATAGATGATATTTATTAGGATTATTCAGTGGAAATAGAAAGTGTTCAATTGTCTATAATATTATTCTGGGAGTATTGTAAATTATTCAAAGTAGTTCTAGACAACACCATATTGACACGTCAAGATTGTTGGCCGATCAGTATATTCATGGATATAAAATTTATAAGGAACTTTTCATTCTTTTGGACTTTATTAGAGTTTTGTCAGGATTATTATAGATTCAATTTTTAATACTGTAAGTTCAACTAAGATTTCATATGTATAACATTAATAATTAAACTGTTGGTTAAGTTTTACAATTTGTTGGTTTTGCTTCTTACTGTTACTTAGTTTATGACCATAAAGTCATAACAAGATACCTTGTGCACTTTGCTTTAAAGGACCATGTGAAAGTTGATTGCTTTTCATCTGACTGATGATTTAGTTCGATGCATAACAAAAACATATGATACTATGCATCTAGATATAAATGAAATTATACAGTATATATATAAAACAAAAATAAAGAGGCAAACTCCAAATTGAGTAAAAGTACAGCTTTTAGGAAATAATAGTGCATTTACTCGAAACAAGACTTTGAAGCACATAAATGACCCACGTGCTCCCAAGGTTGATTTAAGTCCATTTTCATTTTTTGTAGTGTCCATTATATTACCAACAGGGTAGAAATATAGTGGGGATGTACCGAGATAGAAACACAATGCTTACTGATACTCTCGTATAGATCTGACACCAGTTTCCTCATGGGTTTTGACCTTATACCCATAAAGACAAACATTAATTTTAAAATAAAACTAATCATAATTCTCAAATGACCTTACATGTTTCCCAGGAGAAGAGGGAAAATGATTAAATATTCAATTGTTGAATTGAAAATGGGGCTTATAATATTGCTTAAATTATGTTTCGTCTCCTTCATCTTCCTCTGATGAAAATAGATGATTCATGACCAGGTTCCAGAGTGATCCATGTGGCTGGATATTTCATGACCATGTCCTAGAGTGAACACTGTGACTGGTCATTTCATGACCAGGTCCTACAATGATCCATGTGGCTGAATATTTCATGACCATGTCCGAGAGTGAACACTGTAACTGGTCATTTCATGACCAGGTCCATGTGGGCTGGTCATGCAGAAATTCAGCAGCAGATATTTTTGTTCCACAGTAATAATTTTCCCTTGAGCATTTCAGTTTTAGAATTTACACTGACTCCTGAAAACGTTTCCTCCCCTTACTGCTGACTAAAACTGTAACGGTGACTTTAGAGTAGGGAACACTATCTTCTGTTTATGAAAGAACCATTGAGAACAAAAGAAAAGATGTAATGAAATGTGTTTTCAGCATTTTTATGTCTACTATTTATCGAAGTGCTCTTATGATGCAGTAACTCGTGTGATCTAAGATAAAATGTCAGATCATGTACATGGATTCTGCAACATAAACCATTGCCTATTGTGATAGCTAATTGCTCACATAATTGGAATATGACTAGTGAGTGGCCTGAGGTAGTTTGATGACTACCTGAATATGAATATGGGTTTCCGCTGTGTCAGTGGATACTCTGCCAATTAACTACAGTAGCTTGTCCCTTCAGACAATCCATTCACATTGAAAGAAAACAAAGACTGCTACTCTATATCCGGTAAAGTGATTGTAATGGACTTGTATTAGTTGTGTCAATTCCATAAGATGTTCACGTGATTTGAGCAGTGGCGGAACAGCCTTGAATCAACTACACCCCTGTCATTGATTGGCTGGAATCATAATGTGGAAAAATATTGATTCTTTTAATTGACCTTATCATAAAGTCCTTATGGAATATTACATTCATTTGAGTGCAGTAAAGAGAATGTGATTTCTGTTAGAAATATAGTTAAAATTACAGTACAGTTTTGCTACGTGTATCATCTTTTGGAACCCATAACATGTAATTCCTATTTTCAGAACTAAGAAAGTATATTTGAGAAAAATGAAGATGTAGAAACAGAGGTGCAGTTGATTCAGTGCCAGCCCATTGCTCAAATCACATTACATCGTACTGAATTGACTCAGCTATAGAAACAATAGTCCATGACATGCAAAAAAGCAGTATAAATGCAGTAATCTAAATATGGCACACGTGGAATCAGGCTATGGGTAAATTTCACTACTTGAATATTTGACAATAACTGTTTTGTATTCCGCTTTTATTCAATTGAAATATATAATTAATGAGCTACAGAAAGCAAAATGCGTGTGGAATAAAAAAATGGGTACCTTCCATCATTAAGCAGTCTTCGAGGCAAACCTGCAATATTGATCTTTGTCTAAAATTGAATAAATCAGAAAAGAAGGTTGCTAATTGCTACTGTAAATGCAAAGTCAGTATAACATACTTCTAAATGTATATATTCCTTTCTCTGCACTGGTAACTTTCCTGTAAAGAGCTGACATTATCGTTGAGCTCATATATATAACTTCTATTTGTGCTATATATATATATATATATATATATATATATATATATATATATATATATATATATATATATATATATATATATATATATATATATATATATAAAGAATACAATCATATGGCGAATAAATATATATATATATATATATATATATATGTATATATATATATATATATATATATATATATATATATATATAACACAAATAATCAAAAAATTAATTATATTTTGTCATTGAAGTGAGTGTTTTATTGTATTTTTATAACTCTAAAGGTCGGATGTTTTATGGTCGTGCAAAATAATTAAAAGTATACAAACTCCAAAATATGACATTACAATCCATAAATTAAATTCTTTTAAACAAATAGATTTGTCCGATTGGTGTTGTCAAATGGTGGGTGAAATGTCTTGCTTTCACATTTTTGTGTTAAGGTTAATGTTTACGTTAATTATCATCGTGGACATCTACGTGGAACTTTTCGCGATAAACTCCTGATGTGAGTTTCAGAACACGTCCCTTTTATTACTCTCATAATAACTGACCAACATTTTCTATCTGTCTCCAAAGGTTTACAATTCTAATGTTTTTTCGCTTTCAAAAGATAAAACAAAAAGAAAAGGACAGACTGGCATTATGTAACCAGTCCCATGACGAGGATGGATTATTTACATTAAATGATGCGATTTTCTTATATATATATATATATATATATATATATATATATATATATATATATATATATATATATATATATATATATATATATATATATATATATATAGTGACGTAATAATATAATAAGCGAGCACATGCATGTGGGTAGGCAGGAGCGTGTTGGTTGAATATAAAGCTAAATATGTTAGGATCGTTTTGATAGTTATTTTATATAGATATCTTTTTTATATAGTGCCATTGTGTTTTAAAATATATAATGCAAATGTACTATTTTTTCCAGGTCTATGCATAATTGCGTTGTGCATAGCAGGGTAAATGTGCCATCATTTTGCGCGTTTCATAATGGAAAACAAAAATGAGAAACTGCAAACGAGATTTGAACAAAATGAAAGTATGTACACAAGCATAGTAATTACGATATAATTCAAATTTAATTGGTCCTCACCATCATAAAGAAAAGATTGTTAATGCTGGGCCTGTTAATATGGTCATGCCAAATACATACGTTCAAGGTTTCAGAATTATTGGCCCCTGGCCAATTTTTCTCTTTTGCCCCATATGCCTTGGAGAAACATCGCTATTATGTCCCAACTCTTGCTCCTGCCATATTTCAGCAAGGATTATATGCAACTTTGTTCCAGATGATAGGAGCAACAATATCTCTCGTTTAATTCTCCCCAGCAATATTTATTATGTACATTTTCAACAGGTAAACAGACCGGATTTTTTCAATCTTTCCAAATTTGAACACTCCTCTTGGGGCAATGTGCAGGAATTTACAATAGATGGCGCAACTGCGCTTTCGAATATAGCTGATAATTCTCTACATGGCTTGACTGGTTTGAAGGTTCTCAGAATCCATTATAACCTTGGATCTCTAGAGTCGGGTGTATTTCTAGACAGCCCAAATATTGAAGTTTTGGACCTGAGTGACAACGTACACCTACGAATTGAATATGTCAGTAGAGCGCTCCGATATGGATTGCTGAAATTGAAAATCCTAGATATAACTGGACTTCAGTCGTTTATAACCGAACCATTTGTTCTTGGAAGAGAGTTCACAGAGTCAGTTATGAACAAGCCGCTCAAAGTTTTGAATGTCAGTCAGACAAAGTTGGTTTCGTTCGATAACAATTTTACTTACTCGTCGCTTCAGGTCTTGAATGCATCTCAGACGAGTTTGATGTGGATTCCAAGACATCCAAGAAAAGGTTTCTTTTGCAATGTAACAGAACTAGATATTTCATACGTGTCTATTCCACATCCAGTGTTGTTTGCGAAGAATCTTAGCCGTATTATTCACTATCACGTAAATTGTGAGGAGGTTATTTTCGTGTCTTTAAGACGCATACACGCTCATCACATGAATCTGGGCTTATCTGTACGCATCACAGATTTGGAGTATAACATTTCTTGTGGATCTTTCGCAGCAGAAGAAGTGGATATCAGCAGTTCAGATATTCGATGGCTCAATTTATATTTAAATGTCAAGTTTTTAAATTTAAAAGTTTTTAAAGCTTCTAGGAATTCGATGGAATATATCTCCCCGAAGTTAATCCGATCAATGCATTCTCTACTAGAACTACGTCTAGATCATAACCGTTTGATGAACATGAGCAGTATTCCTGAATTTGAAAATATTCTTGCTAGTAGCGAGTCTCTAGAAATTATTGATCTATCATATAATGGTTTGGATACTTTGCCGAAGTCATTTTTCGCTGGTACCCCGAGACTTAAAGAGATCCATCTTCAAGGAAATTGCATTGTACATTTTGGCGTTGATGTCGGAGGACTGTACAGGTTGAGACTATTAGATCTTAGTGACAATAGTCTTTTATATATAGATGCAAACATAATGGAGGATTTGAAAGCAATTAACTTGAGAAGTCAAGAAACTGCAAAGAGCAAATCGCTGTCGGGTAAAAGTATTCCCGGGAACAGTTCATATGAATGGCATCAAATACATACAGTTTCAATACCAATTTACGAGGAGAAAAGTACATTTGTTGTAAATCTTCAAGGAAATAACTTTGACTGTTCATGCGAACACGTCTTCTTTTTGATATGGATAGAGGAATCCAATATTAGTTTTGAAAGTAAATATGATTACAAATGCAGAAATGGTTTCTATATAGGAGAGCTATATGAAGAGAACTTGCCTGACTTGATTACCTATTGCAAGGTCAACAATCAATTACCATTTATTATTCTGGGAGTCATCTTAAGCTTGCTATTGACTATCAGTTTGGTAATAACTGGAGTGTGTTTGCACAGGAAATTCAAACTTCGTACAATAAGAAAGGAGTACGTAAACAATTATAAACGATGTTACCGTCACGACCAACACCCTAAAAAATATCCAGTTTTCTTGTCATTTTGCGGGATAGACGACAATATCGCCAAAGACTATTTTCATCCCAAGTTGGTAAATGGTTTGGCAAAATATTTTGGCAAAAATGATGTTGTCTGTTTAGGAGAAAAAGACGCCAGACCAGGTAGATTTATAGTTTCAGAAATTGAAAATTTGTGTTTTTCTTTGTGATGTTATCATTTTACTTGTCACATCAGATTTTATAAAAAGTAAATGGTGTAAATATGAATTAAAACAAGCCGAAATTCAGGAAAAACCTTATATTTTGTTTGTGGAAGATGAAGTCCTGAAAAAAAAATGCCACCCCTCTTGAGAAAAGTTCTTGACACTAGAATACGTGTTACATGGAAACGCAGAAATAACGAGATTGCGATCAGTCCGGATTGGAATGTGATCATTCGGCAAGTTTTGGATTTTGCTGTAACAGCTAAGCGGGACAATGCATTAACGGAATTAGAGGATGATTATATGTAGAATTACAACAATGTTATATTCATAGTTTAACTAATGTTACCAATCATAATACTTTATTTGATTCACCTCAGCATTTGTATTTGGCTCGTTTGTATATGTTATTGACGCAATTCATGGATCCGGCGTGACGTACAACAGTCTTAGATACAACATCCGGGTTATTGCGTAGGTGAAGCCTCTCCTATCAACGCCGAGCATCCATTGAAAATATTACACGCAGTGCCAGTTGAGCAGTTTACACGCTGTGCCAATTAATTTTTTAAGTATCAATACCAGTTGTGTAAATGGCGTAGAATTATTTTCATCAGCTTGATAATTCAGCAAAAAACCGATATAAGGTTAAATTAGACTTTATAGACACCGATGATTGTCCTTGCAATTTTCCAAAGGCTGTTTTGGAAAACGACCATGTAAATTGTCACCACTCCAATAGGCAGTACGGCGATCTGTATTTCTGTCTAATCGCCTCTCCTGGTAAATGTTGTTATGTTGTATGAGAGAAAAAATACATTTTGTATAGCAAAGTAATTTGTTTTAACATTAAATATAAATTAAAATATAGAGTCATAATGATATATGAAATTTTCACAGATTGCATCCATCTTTAGTTGGCGAACGACATACTGTTATATATTTTTTTTCATATTATCATTTTTACACACACACACTCACACACACACACACACACACACACACACACACACACACACACACACACACACACACATATATATATATATATATATATATATATATATATATATATATATATATATATATATATATATTACATACGAAGCGTAAATTTATTTTTAAAAATGTTTAATTTAAAAATGGACAATCGTTTTCAAAACTAGAATGCAAACTGTTTTTTTTTTACTGAATGTTCTTTTGTAGCTTTATTACCCAGTTCCTTTCTTCTAATTCCTTATTCACATCTGTTTGTGTCTGTGTACCTAAACGATATAACTGTCAATAACATCTATTAATTTAATAACAAACTGTTTTCCTGTCTCTAGGCATTTTTTTTCACATGTAACTACGAAAGCTGACAAAAGTCTTGAGGCTTAAAACTACTTTCATTTTGGGTTGAAACAGCGAGTAAATGATGTACTACATCATCCTTGGGTGGCTCTTGCTGTTGCTGACCGAGAATGCATGGCAGGATATGAACATAGAAACTTATAAGTTCATTTCAGAAGATTCTTATATTAATATAATTCTTTGTCCTTAACATTAAAGTCTATGAAGCAACATTATTGAACATTAGATACAAAATTTTCACCATAATAATAAAGTCTAAGAAACAAAAGCCCTTTCCAGTTTTCTGACAATTTATTTTCCGGGATATAGTAAAGAGTTAGGTAGTGTGTAGCAGATTATCATTTTAATATCAAAGAATTCCTCTATTTAAATCATAAATTTAGCACAATAAATCATTTGGAACTTACACAACATTACTTATTTATTTTCCACGTTTTAGACATTTATTAATGTAACATTATTGATAGTATGCCCGTTAGTCTAACTAACTGCCTTCGAATAATGGTCGAGAGGTTAATGTTTCACCTACAGGGAGGCGGAAGCTGGCGTATCTATGCAAGAGAGAGCACTCTTGTTAATTACCCGGATGTTCGGATCTATGAATAACAAGATACGAAATGCGACAGCTTCTGTGGCCATCCTTTTTAATGCGATAAGGTATCATACAGGTATAATGTTGTCTGTTGTTCAAACTATCACTACAGTATCACACAATAATACGACATAGGAGTTGCAAAAATAAATATTTAGAGCGATTTATATAATTAGATTCTTACGATAACTTATTGTTTTTATTTCATTTCAATAGCAAGCATGCTGTACAGATGCTGTAAATCCCCAGGTATTGCATTGTTTTATTTACACGTGAAGATGTTTTCTTTAATAAATATTGTTAAAATTGAAAGAGAGCAAATGGTACATTGACTCTGCTAGTTCACTATTTTACAGATGAAAGTGACTCAAGGAATCTCAACAAACAGCAATATTTGATTTAACCTCAGCTACGTAAAAAAAGTTCTTGATGTTGGAATCAAAGGCACAAACAAGTTGCATGTATGTATGTATGTATGTATGTATGTATGTATGTATGTATGTATGTATGTATGTATGTATGTATGTATGTATGTATGTATGTATGTATGTATGTATGTATGCATGCATGCATGCATGCATGCATGCATCTATGTATGTATATACTTGTAGTTATTTTATATCTGACCAGCAAGAAAATGGTGGAAATTTTTAAGTCTTAACCAAACTTTAATTTTAAGATATATATATGTTATTTTGTTGGCATATGATTCATAAGATTTCATCAGTGATTTAGATCTCTCAAGTGAAATAAATATTTAAGTGTTTTTTTCATGGTTATGACATCATCTAGTTAATGAAGCAATTAGAAATTCAATTTTGGCAAAACTCCCAATGTTTACTTCAGTTTTTTTTCGTATATTTAATGTTAATGCATACGTATTTTATGACAGAATGTGATTTACTGGATTTTTTGAAAGAAATAATTTTAATAATTCAATTGAGTGGAATACAGAAATATTATTCACCAAAATTAATAGGTCTCGATGATGTTATAACCAAGAAATTTTAACAACTTCTAGAAACTTGTTTGGTCTATGGCAGCCTCTTATGCAGACTAAGTTAAATTGTTACAAGCCAGGGTATGTTTTGCTTGACCGAGCAGTGTCAAAACCATGGCGCGAATCCCGCTAAAAGTTATAAGTTTACTCCATATTTCCAAAGACTTCTATACAATTTCAGTTGTAAGTTGGAAAGCCCGATGTGTCCATTCTATACATAAATTTTGCTCTAACCAATATAAGACCACATTATTTACAACTTGCCAAATAACCATCAACCGCACATCCGCATAGTTTCTCTACATTAACTTTGCGTTCCGCCAGTAGTTCACACCGTAGAAACTATACAACTATCCCTAACAGAGGGGACTATTTTAACTGCGCCATCTAAGGCCAGTCAAACTACCGTTTCAATGCACATCACACCAGTAAAACTACATCACATTCGCCACCATGACGACATAAACGGTATCTGCCGAGTCCCTTCTCATTTATTCCACTGTGTAATTTTCCGGTTTGCTACCATGAATGCTACAACTGCAGTCACAAAGCCAATGTACACCACTAGATTTTATAAAGTACTACATCACAACACCAATGTACACCACTAGGTTTTATAAAGTACTACATCACAACACCAATGTACACCACTAGGTTTTATAAAGTACTACATTACAACGCCAATGTACACCACTAGGTTTTATAAAGTATTACATCATAACGCCAATGTACACCACTAGGTTTTATAAAGTATTACATCACAACGCCAATGTACACCACTAGGTTTTATAAAGTATTACATCACAACGCCAATGTACGCCACTAGGTTTTGTAAAGTATTACATCACTCCAGGCTCACTCATGCAGACTGGGTCTGAATTCGCTACTCATTGACCATGGCATCTTGGAAACTCACTAACACTTTCTGTCCGTGACGTTTGCTTCTAATGATTGACTAAGGAATATTTCCCATTGCACCGAATTTCTATAATCAAACAAGTAATCACAAAAAAACCCTAAACATTGCTTAAGCTAAATCCGCATCTCTTAATTTTATTACAATATATATATATATATATATATATATATATATATATATATATATATATATATATATATATATATAATATATATATATATATATACACACACACACACACGTGTATATCTTGTTTTATCTTGAATTAGGATGAAGAATTATATAACTAGTGATATTTAATGTGCAAATGTTCTTTCACTTCTGTCTCTTATGCATATTGCTACGCATTAAGTCTGAACATAAAATTTAAAAATAATTCACTTGCTCCAAGTGAATAACATATGTATTTGATCTCATGAGTAAAGGACTAAATACTTCGCCACTCATGAACATACTGTTTTTTTACCTACTCGATAACTTTTTTTTATTTATTGGTTCAAGCAAAAATCCTTTAAGTATTTTCTTATTCCTGTTTTGATGTTTAATTTTATGTTCATCCTTGGATTTAATAAACTAATCATTTTACTGTAAAAATGTAACTATATATTATCATTGATTTTTGCCATCTCTCTTTATTTCCATCCATGACATAATTTACTTTATCGTTTTAAACTGAGCATAGCAGCGGATTATTCGTCCAACATAAATTAGACAACTATGTAAAGAGTTATTGCACCTTCTGACTTAAAGCTGAGGTCTCACTCCAAAGTTTATCTGGTAAATTTTCATCCGACAATGACCTATTGCAGAAAAAATGAGAACAATTTTACACTGAAGACACAAATAAAAACAAGTTAATGATTTTTGTAGAAAGCATACATGGGAAATTTTGATTACGGCAATCTGGCTATTTCCTTATTCAACTTGCGGCTTTTATTCTGAAGCAACACTGCCACCAACCCTTCCTTTTTACATTCATCTTTGACAGCAAAAAACTATTTTGAATATTTTCCTCTGACAAGGCAGCTAAAAGAATCAGTATGTGCCTTATGCATAAAAAAGTTCAATAGTTTTATAACAAATTAGCATGCTTTTCATCACCCCTCAACTATCTAGATTTTTAGATATTTACCTCTGTAGCAGACATACATAAATACTTAAGCCAAGTCGGCTGTTCATTTGCAGCCCAAGTTACGCATTTGACCTCCAGTGCTAGTCTAACAGCGATAGGCAGTTACCAAACAAGCCACATCCATTTTCAAACCCAACTCAAAGTAAATGTAAACCACATTACAGATTTAGTTTCTGTGTGAAGTTATAAATGACAGGCTGGTGATAACTAGGTTCATGCCTTCTACCTTTAAAAAAGGGAGGTGTAGTGAGACCTGAATACAATGTACAGCACACTCTACTAATACAGCTAGTATCACAGTTATTGTGGCTTTCTTTTGAACTTGATACATGCAACTGTCGTCATATATGTTGATTGGTATATTTACAGTTTAGAATATAAAAGTTATTGTCCCTTACACTTGCATCTGGGAGCATCTGGTCTCTGAATTATTGATGATAACACTGCACTAAGAATGATTTCCTCTATGGCAGCACATATTTAACCAGGAAATATCATATAATATGAAGAAGAGAAAGGTTAAACAATATTATGTATATATGTGTCGCTCATTTTTAATAAATTGTTTTTGAATTAACAATGAACTGAAATCAGTGTTGAGTTGTTTAGTGTTAACAAGAAATACTTTTTATTTAGGAATTAAATATTCGAAAACATAAATCTGGAGTAAGTGTCAATATGTTCAATATACGTCATTTTTGTTTTTATTGTCAATTGCCTACAGGGCAGAGGGAAGGGGAGAATGTATAGAGCTAGAAAGGTGATTATTACTGATACTACATTTCAGAGGTTTGCAACTGATTTCCATTCCAACGAACTTTAATCTACAACCTACTAAAAATTAAAGAAACATATATTGAATGCATAGGGCCTTTATAATATTCCTTCATGGTATTATAGCGCAAAAATGTTAAACATAACGTATAATTGATACAGTTTAACTATGCTTTGGCGACGGGCAAAAAATGCAACATTTGTAACTTTTGATTTATTTGCAAATAAAAAAGATAAATACAATGTACATTTTATTATATTTAAAAAGATTAATAAACACCATAACAATAATTTGAAAGTTAGCTTATGACTATATTTGTCCATTACTTTTCTGAACAAATAAATCGCATCTGCAAGGAAATAAAATCTTAGTTGGACCATTTTTCTTGGATTGGGTGATTATTGAAATACCCGCATCGGAACTAAATGTTACGCTGCCATTTAATCACTGCAAAGAAAACGAACAAACAGACATGCAAACAAGATTCATTGAAAGCAGCTCAGAAAAGCCTTGAAAGGTACCTGCTATTAAGAACAATGGCAAAACACACTGAGGGACATGTAATTTAGAAGTAGTAATTAAGTTTTATGTGTAAAGATAAAGGCATTAAAAAGGTGTTGGGTGGTGGTGGTGGTCAGAAAACTAAACAGAGCCAATCCGTCATCATGATCAGATGAAGAGGTAGGGAATCTGTGTTTATGTCTATAAAAGCACATGCTGAACTTTTCCTTTCTTTGGAGGAAATAATATATACTGATTCATTCAGCATAACCATATCAATGGACTTTGGAAGATTGTAAAGGAAACATGCTATGGAAAATTTATTTATTTATTAAAAGAATAATTGTAACATGTATCTTTTAATTTCAGAATGTGACTCTTTTATTCACAATGATTTTACATGTATCTTATTTGTATCTCCTTTTCCGATAAAGTTTATCAATTATTAGAACGCAGTAGATGAGATATGATTTCACCATTTATATTTCTGAGAAGATCCTTTTGAACCTGCTTTTGATACCGCTTGTCTGAATACCGCCTTTATGCTCTTAGACACTATGCCTCATTTGTAAATAATAATAATAATAATAATAATAATAATAATAATAATAATAATAATAATAATAATGATAACAATATTATTTTTTTCATTGTTTAGTAGTAGTAGAGCTATTGTAGTAGTGATGTTACTTGACCCGAGTGGCAATTAAAAAGAAATAAGAGTGAATGGATAGAAGCTGGGCACAGTGACAGGCTTCGGGTACCTAGGTGCTATCAACTCTGATGAAGGTTCAAAACCTGACGTCCTTTCCAGGACTGCACAGACAACAACTGCTATGGCTAGGATAAACCCCATTTAGACGACATCACACTTGGGTCCAATATCAACCTTATACGCTCCCTCGTCATACTCATATTCCTTTATTCATTTGAGACACAGACCCTGAGGAAAGAACTAGAGTGAAGAACACATGCCTTAGAAATGAGATTTTATAAAAGGATAATGAAAATCTTATACATAGATCACGTCTCTAATGAGGAGGTGCGCAAAAGAATCCAAGCTGTAATTGAACCATTTGAAGATCTGCTCACCACCGTAAAGAAACACCAGCTAAGATGGTAAGTCACGCTCACCTGGCCTGTCAAAGACAATCCTACAGGGCACAGTGAGGAAAAAAGAGAAAACAAGGTAGACAGAAGAAAAGATAGAAAGATAACATCTAAGTGTGGACAGGTATGGGCTTTGCAAGGTCCCGAAAGAGCAGTGGAGAACAGGGCAAAATGGAAAGAGATTGTCACAATCAGTGGTGTGTGTGTGTGTGTGTGTGTGTGTGTGTGTGTGTGTGTGTGTGTGTGTGTGTGTGTGTGTGTAAAATCATTAAAGCGGATAAAATCTTAAAACCTAACACGTACATTATTTTTTGGTTGAATGTGGACCTTCATAATATTGTTCAGTGTCATGTACAATGTCCTTTTCATTAGTAACTACTTCATTTTAGGAATTAATTAAAGATGTTATAATTTTCCTTTAAAATTCATATTCACTGAATTAAAGAAGTATTTGATCACTTTACCCCTAATGTACACTGTTAGCAAGCGATCTTATTATAATCCCATTCATTTATTGTCTTGGATGTTTCAGTCCATTTTCTTTTCCTTTATCATGCTTTCATCAATAAGATCTTCAAAAGATAATGATTACATTACTGCTTGAAGTTGATACTATAGAGCCTCTTCTGGGTCCAAGAATTAATAAATTGTTCAAATTTGTTAATCTGATAATACCATGGCAAACATTCAACATTTGAAAACTTGAAATTGCAATTGATTTTTTTAAAAAAAAAATTAGTTAATATCATGTCATAGTTTAATGCTGATGATGTCGCATTTGGCTATAAAATAACTATATTCAATTTTTTTTAAGTAAGATGCTCCACGTACGACAACTAAATTCGTATTTCTACATAATATAATGGTATGCGTGATTTACCTTTTTATCAAACAACGTTTTTTTTTTGTCCATGTGGACCATGAGAAAATTAAGTTCGTCAGCTTTTATTGGTACCTTGCATATCTATAAAAATCAAGTATTAACTACATCTAAACGGAGGTGTCTGCTACAATAAACGCGTAACATGATTTTGAAACATACTATAATGAATATCTATTCAGTGCAACATATATACATATGGCACAGTGAAACAATGAAAAATTTAATTTTGTTCCTAAATAAACAGGGGTATTTTCGTCAAAACCGTAAATTTAGCCATATTTATGCATCTTCAAATACCTTAGAATCTACAAATCATTTGAGAATATAATTGTTTCTTTTTACAGAAGCACTTAAATCCATCTCACACACCTGCAAATTTCAAATATGTTCTCGTCTGCGCTCTTGCTTAAAGTAAAGACCAATGGAGCCAAACATTGTTCGGAACTCACCCGTCGTGGGCCATACAATTCAGGTACAAAGTTGAAATGTATCAAAGCCGATATCCTTAGTCGGTGAAGTAATAATAAAAAAACGTGCTACAAATACAAAGACATTAGTCTTAAAAGAAATAAAAGGACACATACAAGGACATTAGTCTTAAGCCAAATATAAGGACAGATACAAGGACATTAGTCTTAACGCAAATACAAGACATCAGTCTTAACACTAACACAAGGATAAGGTCTTAACACAAATACAATGACATTAGTATTGACACAAATAAAAAGACGAACACAAGGACATTAATCTTAATACAAAGACATGGACCTTAGTCTTAACACAAATAAACAAACAAATACAAGAACATTAGCCTTAACACAAAATACAAGGACATTAGTTTTTACACAAATACAATGACATTCATCTTAACACAAATACAATGACATTAATCTTAACACAGATACAAGGGAATTAGTCTTAACACAAATACAAGGACATTAATCTTAACACAAATACAAGTACACTAATCTTAACACAAATACAAGGACACTAGCCTTAACACAAACACATGCACGTTTGTCTTAATACAAATTCAAGGAAATTAGTCTTAACACAAATAAATTAAGATTAGACTTAACGCAAATACAAGGACAATAATCTTAAAACAAATACATGGACATCAGTCTTAAAATATGTTCAAGGACATCAGTCTTAACACAAATACAAGGAGAAGTAGTCATAGTACAAATACGAGAACATTAGTCTGAACACAAACACAGGGACATTAGTATTAACACAAATACAAGGATATTAGTCTTAATACAAAAACGAGAACAATAGTTTTACCACAATTACGAGGACATTAGGGCAGAGCTAAACTGTAACCTCAGGATCAGCTAATGATATAACATTGCTCATATAAGAAAAGATAAGACATCAAGGTATTACAGTATTCTGAAGCGCAGCATTTAATGTAAATTCTCGTGCGGAGTCCACAGCTAAATAATTTGTACTGATTTTTCCTAATTGTTGATTACTGTGTGTAATTCGTGATTACATTTTTTTCAGAGAAAGACCTAATTATTTCATATAGTTTGTATGTAGCTAAAACATTTTGATGTTTTTGTTCGCTCTTTGAAGTCGAAGATGACTATGACCTCACTAACTTGCTTGATTTCTGTTAGTACAGAAGTGCTGATTATGCCAATTTCAACTCGGACTCTCTGTGGCACGCTTGACATTAGTTGTCTTTTGGGTTAGTTTGATCAAAAGTGGACGGTCTGCAGTTACGAGATCTACACCGCTCGCGCTTCTGCACTGCCTCTATAATTCTTTTCAGTTCAAAGTCTGTAGATCCAGTATGGCTGAGACGGTGCTAGGTAAAGAGATCCCATGAGAGATCTTCCCATGACTCGTGGTCAATGTTGAAGTGTTTCAAAGATGACTTGAATTAATCTTTGAAGCGTTTCTTTTGATATTATTTTCTCTCCTTGTTTGATCGCAGTAAAAGTTATTTCTTGATAGTCGCTCTTCTGACATCCTGGCGACGATGTCTACCCATTCCATCAGCAGATGGTGGATGCTCGATATGTCTGCCCCTGTGAAAAATTCAATGTCTGAGACCCCGCCTTGCCATCTTATTCTCATTAATTTCCTCTGGAAGCTCCATCACCAACTGGTTCGCTTCTTGGCATGGTGTCTACACACCGTCCAGTTTTCGGATACAATCAGCAGCGTCAGCAACACAATAGTTTTTGTAGACTTTCAGGTGTCAGTGGCAGAAATGGCTATGGCAAATGAAACAATGAAGAAATGCGCTGAACACGACCTATAAATCACCAATACAGTCTTCTGTCAGACAAACAACAAGACGTATTGGATACACCTGTATTCCAAGAACTAGACTTTAAATGATTACGTCATCGTCAGGAGAAGACGGTCAAGATGTCCAAGCGACGAAGACCACGAGAGTTAAGACTGCTGATCTGAGAACAGTTTCACAGGCTCCAAACTCAATGTCCATATTAAGCCTAGCAGACGACCAGAAGGAAAAGAAGTGTCCTATCCTAATGTCTTCAAACGGAAACAGGGGAATATGAAATATGAATTTGTCGAAGAACGATGCAGCTAAATAGAAACAATCGATACTAACTCAGAGAATTTCGAGGAAAACTGGACATCCCTCAAAAACTCTGTATATACAACTAACACCGCACGTACACATGAAAAATGGCTTGATGCGAACAATGATGCCATACAGAGACATGTGAATTAGTAATATAGGCCACAACAGACCTGTTTTGAATTCAGCACTTGATCATCTAAAATGGCAGCCTCCAGCAACATCAAACTGACTGTCCAATGCAAACTCGGAGAGTTGCAAGACTCAAGGATGTACTATAAAGCAGATGCGATTCAGTTCTACGAAGACATGAATGACATGAATTACTTCAGGATGACTTTTGACATTACCATGCTGCTTCCTGAAAAGGAAAGATATTACGAAGACTGGCAAAACACTCGAACAACAACCTCAATCAATGGTCATCTGTCAGCGAGGAGGCTATTGATCTCCTGCCCTAAGTGGAAATCAACATATCACTTGCTGATCCTCCAAAGTTGAATAAAATTGGATTGTCCTATTATTAAATGGCAAAGCAAATGGAGCAGATGATATGCCAGCATACGTTTACTAAGCTAGAGACTCGCACACAGGTCAGAAACTGACTAACTCTTCCAGTCAATGTCGAATCTAGGAAATATACCCTAGGAGTTCAAGAATTCATTCATCGTCCACTTGTACGAGCAAAAAAGCGACAGACAAACTTTCAGTAACCATTGCCATCTCACTGGCATTAATACTGACACAATAGTCACCAGAATTCTGTTGAATCGCATTGTACATCATATCGATCAAACGCCCCTGCTTTGAGAGTCAGTGTGACTTCAGGAAAGGATGAGTGACCATCGTGTTTGCAGTTCATCAGCTTCAGAGGAAATGCCAGAAAGAGAACTCCAACCCGTACACAACATTCGTCAATCAGATAAAAGTCTTTGACACAGTCATTCGTGAGGGCATTTGGAAGATCGTGTCAAAATGTGTTTGCCCAGAAAAATTGATCGTAATAGTTCGACAGTTTCATGATAGCGTGCATGTTCGTGCTGAGATCGACAGCAAATCATCTGAACTGCTCCAAGTCTCCAGTGGAGTTAAACAAGGCCGTGTGCTGACATTAACCCTCTTCAGTATGATGTTCTCTGCTATGCTTACAGATGCCTTCAGATACCGAACAGGCAACAACCTCTTCAATCTGAGGAGACAACAGGAAGTGATTTCCTATTTGCTGATGATTATTTCTTGGGTGATGTCATTTCTGAGCCTGACATGCAACAGAGTACGAGTAATTTCTCTTAAGCGGGTGACAATTTCGGCCTCAAAATCAATATTAAGAAGACAGTCAATACAACAACATACACTAGAAATGCCTTACGTAGAGCCTGCCATCGCTGTAAATGGTCCAGTCTTCCTGGTATGTGGTCAAGTTCACCTATCTGGGCAGTAGTCTGTTACGTTCAGTCGAAATTAATAATAAATCCAACGTCACTTCGACAATTTACGAAACGACGATTGATTGATGCATGGTCGCTAGCTAAGATTCCGATAACACACCCTGTCATTTCGAAAAGATATTTCTGAGCTTCGGGTCTGTGAATTTCGTTGGATCCGGTGGCAAGCCATAGCATCCAATAAAATTAAGTAGTTCAAATTTGAACATTGCTGGAATATGTTATCGAGACAAGTGGAGCACGCAACGTGAATGGACTGATAAATAAGCACTTTTCCAGGGCAGGTGGTCCGTGTTTGCACAAATACCTTTCACTCAAACAGACAATTAATAGCTTCCCTCTTGTACATAGTCAAACTTTCGCTGTTAAATTTACAAAAGTATCCTATTTAGATCAATTGCAATCACCGTTTTTGACGGATGTACAATGCATTACAATATTAGGTAGTTGGCATTACACTCTAAGGGAGGCAACACATGAAATCCAATAGATACCGCTAGGACAAAGCACCTATATAGAAATTTGATCCGCCAAGGTGTAAATAGGGTTATCGGAACCTAGGCTAGCGAAGATGCAATTGACGAGAAGTTACGAATTATCGAACTATTTTGTGTGTGTGTGTGTGTGTGTGTGTGTGTGTGTGTGTGTGTGTGCCGATTTGTAATTTCTCAGTCAATCTTAGTCAATCCAATTCTAGAAATACCCTTGGTAATCTAAATAGATTTTATTTCTTCCTTTTTGGGATATTTTCCGTGGACAAAATATACGATTGTTTATCTGTAAATTGCTGCGCGGTCATACATCTGAAATATTTTTTCTTGTAGTCTGGTTCCCTGACCTTTCTCCACTACGTTGCTCTTCTTCATAACGAAGAGCAACGTAGTGGAGAGAGGTCAGGGAACCAGACTATTTTTCTTGCAAAAACCTCCAGAAACAGCCAATGTATGCCCGAATGACTCACCTTTACTCTCAAATAACTTATTTAACAAATGTTAAAATAAACATAATTTTTGGAATATCTTAAATATTGGTCTATTATTATGTACGAAAACAACAGATTAGCACAATTTGTTATAGTTTGAAATAAGATAAAAGAAGTATGCTTTGTTTTAAGAGTATCCAAACACGATTCAAAATGTCTGCCTCCTATAAGCAAATTTTCTGCAAACTGTCAAAATGATTCAGTCGTGTTTCTTTGTTGTTTCCAAATTCAGTTGGGTTCTTCACAGTTGTAACAGATAGTTTGGTATGGAAACAACCTTATGGTTGTTAAGCGTTATCATGTGACCTAGATAAATTCATATGCTTACCATCGTTATCGCCTGTTATGTTGCTTGTAATTATGGTCTGCTGTCTTGCTGAGATTTAAAGGGCAGGTCTGTCAGTATCTTAAAATGGGTGTTATCAAACACCTAAGTCCACTAAAATCCACCCAAAATCCAAACCAAATCGCATTGTCTATCGGCTCATCTCTAAATTGCAAAGCCCCCCCCCATATCTTCTTGAAAAGTTGGCGTTCTTATGTCTGGTTGATAAATAATGAATACAAATGCAATTTAGTAGTTTATGAGTTCTATATCTTTCTGCTTTAGTCTCCATGTAATTAAAATATAAACAGAGATGAATAAAGTTTTAATTTATTTTAAATTCTTAAACACCTCAAAAATAGGACTGATAAAGTAATTTTAAATTAAAAGCCAAATGAAACTATTTTATGCTTGAAGGACAACATTAACACTGAAAGTCACCATATGGCAATGATCGTGACAAATTGGTAAATGTTAATTATATCAGTCCAATAATTTGAGCTACAAGTAGATGTCTGCTTTTTCTTCCTGACATTACTGGTGGTGGAAAAAAGTGTAGATTTACTTGTTGAGCTTAAAATTAGTATGTGCAGACAAATATTGCTTTGGTGATCTTTCAGTGATCGTGCTGCCGAAAAGGATACATCAATAAGAATGACAAATAATTGTTTGATGATGAGAATGACTTAGGCAAATTCTGATTTCCTATTTTGTATGCTCCCTGCATTGCACTCTGCTATACTGAGCAAACAAAGCAGAGAACCAGACTGGCATAGGCAATAGTATGACAGAGTAGCTTCACCTAATCTCGCAAACACATGTGACTCTTTCGAGCTCAGCAAGATGTCGTCCAGATGTTTAACCTCAATTCTAGTTGTACTAAAATGTGATCTCGAGATTAAAATGGCGTGAAAGAATCATTAGTGAAGAAAGTGAAAGAAGTTGAACACAAAAGAATAAACTTGGATCTTACTTTAATGAAAAATGGAGAAATTATTCCCTTGACAGGAATTAGGCACATCCATTGGAATTACCGGTGTGACTTCTGATCTCGTGATTGAGAAGACTGCACAAGTGAAAAATCCTTTCATGACAGCGTTTAAGAATTTTTAAAAATCTGCCCTAGATACCACAAGATATCTTTTGAACAGATTATTAACCTAAGACATTCTTTCAAAACAAAGAAATAAGTAAACTTGCAGAGACAAATCCATTATTTGGATGACAAATTCAGGGGTTCATTGCAGATTTTGTTAACTTTGCTGCAACGAAAGAAAGATCTAAAAGTTCAAGTGTAACTTATTAAAGAGAAGATGAATCATTGTCCTCTTTTGATTTTTGGTTAAATGTTTTAGGATGAAGTACAATGAAATCATCACACATTTTATGACGGGCAATAAACTAACTCATTTGGTTAAAAGATTTATATAGATATTTGTTCTGGCATATATGTAATGTGTTGGTCTATAATATTGTAACAAAAATATTATTAAGAGACTGTTAAAAGTACGACTTTAAACTAAAAGGAAAATAAACTAATAAAATTATCCTTTGAATGGACAATGCATTTGTGTGTTAATTGTGCATGTTGGTTTATTTGTATTTGAGAGAGAGAGAGGGAGAGAGTATGTTGTGCAAGTTGCAATATCCTATTTCAGCTGAAAAAGTATGAATCAGATGAAAATTTGTCAGTACATTTTTGACCCCCACATTTTTTGTTTGTCTTCCAGTTCTGACACCAAGAGGTTATTTTAACCCTCAGTTTTACACCCCTGGGGATACACTGTTTACTTAAATGTGATTAGACTAATTGTGATGTTCATTTCCTTGAATGTGACTAGATTTATTGTGATGTTCATGTACTTAAATGTAATTAGACTAATTGTAATGTTTATGTACTTCAACATGATTAGACTTGATGCCATAAAAATCCCATGTCCATCAGAAAATCAATGTTTACAATTACTACATGACTGGCATTCTGCCAGTCAGAAAAGGCATTTATTTATTAATTCATATGGAGAGATGATTTACATGGTATTTTGTTTCTCTAGTAGTTCCGTTGACTTTGATTATAGATATAATCATTCTTGACTAATTTCATATTCATAATTACCAGTACGTATTTATTACAAATAGCATATGTACATTTATTTTTAAGTGTCGTTAGATTGTTGTCTGGTGATTAGGATGAACATGGAGAACATAGCTGCCAACTATCCTGTTTCTTCCATATTTGTCCCATATTTTGGACCTTAATATGGAAATACATTTGTTTTTGGCTAAAAATACATTTTTTCAATTAAAATATTTTTTTAAAAAAAAAATTGTGCAAATTTTCGTTTTGACTGGGACCTGGTTTCATTATTAACATAAATGTGTTGCATATATGAAATACGATTGGTCCATTTGAGATCGAGGCTGCCATACCAAATTTTAACCACCATCCGCCGCCATATTGGATTGCGCAGAGCATCTGCTGCTTTCACTGTATCTCATCTTCAGGATGTCAAAAAAGTAGAAGATGCAGAATTTTTGCCAGCAAAGAAAAAAAAATCAGAAATGAAGGACAACTTTACTGTCATCTTTAAATTTGTTAAAGCATCTCGTAAAGGAGAAAGCTTTGCATTTTGCAAATTGCGCAATTCTGATTTCACTATTGGGCATAGAGGTGCCCATGACATAAGACAGCATGAGAAAGCTAACAAACATCAGCTTGCTGTTACATCAACAACAACACAGTCTGAACTGAAGTTTATACATTCCAGGGAAAATCTTTGCGCAATTAGATCAGAAGTTCTTTTAACTAAATTTCTGATAGAAAAGAACCTTCCTCTTTCAGTTGCCCATGATGCTGGCAATTTATTTCACACTTTCAACACAGCAGCATCGCAAAGGATTACGCTTGTGTTAGAATGAAAACAGTGGCTATCATCAAAGAGCTGGCAACAGACAACCATAACTACATTGTGAAAAGATTGAAAATTGCTTAGTTTTAGACCGTCTTTGTTCTTTTTTTTTAACTGTGAATTGTGACAAGTTTATTTTTGATTGCCAGTTCATTTGTAGGGTTTTTTTTCCTTTAACTTTCCTGTCTGAGTAGGTTAATATTTTGTATAAAAATACATGTGCATATATAAATACAGAAGCAACTTTAACCTATACTCTTTGTCCTGATTTCCTTGTTCCCAATAAAACATTACTATTCATAGACAAAACACTGAAGCACTAAAGTCAATAAAACTAAACTGGACCATTTTTTCCCCAACAGAAACATCCAAGAGCATGTTTTGCACCATGCGAGTGCATCAATTTTTAGAAAGAGGGTTTTTCTTAATATAACTACTCTCTTTCTTGCATCCTTACAAAAATTCATTATTAGGACTGTATATTTATGGTTGTATTATTTGTCTACCTACTGGTAATAACAATATGCATTGGTTAATAATATTTGCTTCACCATTATTTATATTTTTTGTATTTTCACAAAAATTAATTATATTTTTAATTCCACAACAGAGATTGTCACATGTTTCTGACCTGCATTATTAATTATTTAGGCTAAATCTGTTATCATATAATATTTAAACTTTGTTTTCATTATATTATATATTTTCCTGAATGTATTTGTCTAATTATTTACGAATACATGCAATACATGCAGTTTAATTAAGTGGTTTATCATATATGGTGCCATGTCCGCCATTACAAGTTCATTTACAGTTTCAAACTGATTTTATAAAGAAAATACTAAAAATACAGCTGTCAAAATCTCCATTAATAAAAAAAGAAAGAAATTATAAAAAGCTCTTCAAAGTTCATATTTTTGAAAAGAAAATTACTATTTGCAAATTGATGTTTAAATTTTGAAACAGAATGTGGTATATTTTCATCATAGTACAGTACTTCATGAAATTGAGCAGTGATATCTTGTTCCAGAAAGGGTTAATGGTCAGTTAGATATTAAAACTTTCATGTGAATGTGCAAGAATTTTATTGTCGCTGTAAGCTGATTGGTATCAACACCGCATAAATACATTTCACCTTAGGTTAAAACAGTGCCAGGACTTCCTGGCTACAGCAAGGGGGCATCTCAAAACTAATAATTCACAGCCAATTTACATCCGAAAAATCAGAGGCTTTCCTGACATAAAAAAATGAAGTTTACATTTAACAGGCTACTTTTTTGCCCACTTCGCCTGGTAGCATGACCCATGGAGTTAAGAACATAGACCTTGATATGCTGGTGCATTATGGGGTTATGTTGTTTATCCTTGGTCTCATCAACTCATTTATACAGCAATATTGTCTATCTTTTATAACCATTCATAATTTAATCAGGATTTTGTTGTATCCCAAGCCTAGGATCATGGTATGAGCCCCATCTTTTCTTGGATTTACAATGCTATTTGTAAAATTAATTTTAAGTTTTTTTTATCATTTCAGGATTGTCTGTACCCAATCATGGATTGCTGACGAATAGCAATGTGTGCCCTTTTTGGGCATGTTGAGGGGAGGGTGAAGTAGGGCTATTTTTCTTTATTTATTCTAGCCAATACCCTCCCTCAATAATTGTATTTGCTCAACATACAGTCTGGTGTACAGTAGAACTGTACATTTTGGGTTAGTGAATTTAGAAATTCCATGAAAAAACAATACCTTGTATCAGTCAAAACGCCTTCATTTCAATAATAATTATTTAACAAGAGATTCATTGCAACTGTATGTGTGTCCTGGTCAATCCAGTCTTAAATTCCTATTTTGCCAGTATTGACACTTGTGTATTGACTGTACCAGTATTAATATTGTAAATCATATGTAGCATATCATTCTTCATAATGCCTGGATTTTACCCTGAGTGTGGGCCAAAGTGCCGTTCTAGGAAACATGCACAGGAGTTTAATGCAGCCATTAGCAAATGCACACTTAGAGAGATAAAAGCTTTTTCAAGATTATGTTATAATGCAGCCCAGTATTCAGATTCATGTGGGAGGTCAGCATTGCATTTAGCTGCAGCGTGTGGAAAGACAGATATTGCTGAATGGCTCTTAAACGAAAAGAATGGGGATGTTACAACAAAAGACACTGAGTCAGGGTGGACTGCATTGCACAGAGCTTTGTTTTATGGTCAGCTTGCAGCTGTTAGACTTCTTGTTCAGGTAAAACAAAATTCTCTAATGACTCGTGCAAAAGAATTTGCAGTTTTTAGCTCTCCTGGCAGTATGAACACTTGGTCATAATGACTAGCAAGCTTTATGGTATGGCCATGTGTCCATTATCCATCCTTTGCATGTTACTAGTGTGGAGACCTCATTATGTTAAGGCAATTGTAAGTCAAATGAATATCAGAAAATGTAAAGTAATAAAATAAGACATTAATTTATTGTTGATTTCAGTTGGTACTTGAATTTCATAATGCCAGAAAAATTGTATTCCTATATGCCCTCTCTCTATAATTGTTCTGAGGTAGATAAATCCTTGCAGGAACCAATATTGAAAGGCCATTATTATATCATGGCATCCTTCTGAGTAGTTAGTATGAACAGTTATGTGAAATTTCTTATGCCAAGTTATTGTTCACAGCTTAGTTATTTTTTATTTGTAGTGAACCAGTTTTTCTTTTGTTAAGATGTTATAAAAGATGCACAAAAAGTCTTGATGAAATGTGATTCATCTTTGAAACTCCTCCCATAATTCATGAATTTAAGTACTAACAAAGATTTACATTTTTGCTAAACCACAAAAAATGTATCCTTACAAAAACATGAATTTACATTACATGCAGTACTTTTTTAGCAAAGATTTATGATAGCAAAAGAAAGTGTTAGATGTATGATAATTCACAAATAACAAACTGAAAGAAACTTGAAGAATCTTGGAAGGGCACTACTTATCTCCTGGTTGCTTTATTATATACATCGATTTGCTAAAACTGATGGAATATGGTGAAACATTTATACCTTATTTGACTTTCCAAACAGTGATTAACTTAATCCCAATTTTTTTAAAACTAAATTTTTGTTTTAGTTTCACTGTCTAAAAACCAATGTAGCACAGGTTTTTCATAAACTTTCTATTTGCTATAGTTGATCTCTCTCTTTTCTTGTTTTGTAGAATAATAGTGATTTGTACACCAGAGACCATGAAGGACTTGGGCCGCTGGATTTGATTATGAAAGATCAGCCACCTCGTATATCCTACTCTCGAGCTGGTAAGATAAAGAATAAAACTGACATATCAACTATGTTCTGCCTACTCATTTAAGTATTGGCTATGTTCTGCCTACTCATTAACATATCAACTATGTCCTGCCGACTCAATTATATATTAACTATGCTCTTCCTGCTCATTATCATCAACTATGCTCTGCCTACTCAATGACATTAACTACACTACCTTTTCATTATCATATAAAGTATGCTATGCCTGCTTATTATCACATCAACTATATTCTGCCTACTCATCATATCAGTGATGCTCAACTCAACTGTACTCTGCCAGCTCATTACCATCAACTATACTCTTCCTACCATTATGTCAACTGTACTCTGCCTCTTCATTATCGTATGAACAATACTAGGCCTGCTCATTAATATTAACTATACTCTGCCTACTCTTTATTATCAAGTATACTCTGCCTACTCATTAAATCAACTATACTATGCCTACTCATTATCATCAACTATATTATATTTGATTGTTAATATATCAACTATACTCTGCATATTTGTTAATATATCAGCTATACTCTTCTTAATCATTAACATATCAACTACACTTTACCTACTCATTAATATCAGATTTACTGTGCCTATTATTTCAATTATGTTCTGCTTACTCATTATTATCAACTATGCTTTGTGTACGTATTAGCATAATCTTGAGATCTCAACATTTCCCACCAGTCACTGACTTTACTTCATTTGGGCTGTCTTCTTGGAGACTATTATTTATCTGCTTATGATATAGGCAACTAATGCAAGATCAGATGAATTTCTTACATATTTTGGCACATATAATAGGGTGGTATAAGAATAGCATAATGTTTGAGCAGAACTACTCTCAACTTAGTCATCCAATACTTAAAATGGAGGTGAGATGAGCTTTTCTAGCTTCTACTTCATAGAACTCTCATCGCAGATATCTGGTAAGGCTGATAGAGATACTACAGCATGCTTCCCCGCTTCCCTCAGCAGCTATGTAACAACATGGGTCACTGCCTATATTGCATTTGTGGGTGAAAATATTATTCCATTGTATGACCACCCAGTTCTAATAGCAGATGCTAAGTTTAGCCTAATACTGTACTGATGTCACTTTTTGCAAATTATGCTGATACCGCATATAGCCAATTATTAAAATTGCTGATACTGGTTATGAGGCCAATTATTTCATTATTATTTGTTTTATAACAATGACTGGTTCAGAAACATAAACCTATTAGTGTAATGCAAGCAGGTATTTTGCTGTGTGATTTATAATGAAATTGTTTATGCGGCAAGTGAATTTAAACTGCTATACAAAAACAAACAGAAATTGGATAAGACGTACATTGCTATTTATAGAAAACAATAATCACACAAACATAAAATTTTGAAAAACTTTAAAACTAACACTGGTAAAACTTACGGTTTGTGAAATGAAGATATAACTGAATGAAAATATATTAAACTAGTCTTTTAACTAATGTTCAGTGATGCAGGTTGCCATTGTTAGATTTAAATAAATGACTAAAAATTATGATAGCCCAGTAATAATTAAAATTAATAATATGCATGCTTTAAGACTAAAGTTAGACATCAATGTACGCTGGCTGCAGCTAATACTGAAAGCCTAGTTGAGGTAAATTGTATTTAAGCAACAGTAACAGTTCTTCCTTCTCGCCAAGTAATAATCCACAACGATCAAAAAAAAAATATTCCTGCGCCACAAAACAGCTGTCCGTTGGAATTCTTGAAGCTGGTGCAGACAAATAGTGTCTAGTTAATTTGGCCAAGTATGGGAACTGAAACCTGTGAGCATTCCACCAGCTGAATATGTCTTCTTGTGGCAACAGAGGGCTGGCCAGATACAATTCAAGAATCGTGTCAATGTTGTCATCCACATGGGTTGTTATGATGATAGTACGGACAGAGATGCAACATTTGTTTCAGTTTCAGTTTTCTTGTTATGGTTTGGGGGTTCCTCCTACTTGTCAGCTGATTCAACTATGATACATTCTGCTCTAAGCCATTGTTTGGATCTGGTCACAAGTAATTCTTCACTGAATAGGCTATGTTTGAACCGTGGATCCAAGATGGTGGCCAAGACAAATTTCTTGTTGCTGGCAGTGTCAGCAAAATGTGTGTTCAGTGACATCAACATCTCACAGCACATTGTCTGAATACCTTGACTCGCTTCATGTTCTTGAGCCAGCAACATTCGGAGCATTTCCAGCATAGGAAGAATGACAGACACTGATGTTTGGCTGTCACTTCCTTGGTACTGTTGGGCTGTTAGGCTGGGAAGGTCATAGAGAGTAGCAAAAGCCCCCAATACTTGTTTTTGTTCATATAACAAAACCAACATATTGTATGTAGAATTCCAGCATATCTGAACATCCTGGATGATTTTCTAATGGGCAATGCCAGATTTGTCCTGCTGCTCTTTGAGCTGCTATTGTGACTGAATGGAGTGCTGGAACTTGCTGACTATGGAACACAAGATTGCCAAAACATCTTTGACAGCTCATTGTGACAGATTGCCATCGCTGACAACAAGCTGCAGCGTGTGTGCAAAACAGCTGATACTGTCAATTTCAGTCAGATGCATTGCTTTAACCAAGTTTGCACCTCTGAACAAGGATAAGAGTTTTGGGAATGTTGTATTCCTCACATAATTTGTCCAGTTTGCTTGCCAAATATTCTTCTGTGTGTAATTCATCGAGAGGCATTTCTGCAAAAGTCTTCCATCAGCCAATGTGCCGTAAGACTCAAGAAGGCTACACCAATGGATAGGTCTGACCATTCATTAGAGGTCAAACTAAGGTCAGATTGGGCAGAAACTAAATCAAGCACCTTGCTTTGTATTGCCCTATGCATGCCATGTATCAGAGATGTGGAAAAGTACTTATGAATTTGAATTTATAGCATGGTTCTGTCTTGGCCATCAGACATCAAAATCCAGTGTCTTCAACAACGGAAAATGGTTCAAATCTACTGCCATGAACTCAGCAGTAGCTTTGTGCCAACTAATAGCTCTTGAGTTGTCAAATGCAAATGGCTGCTTCTGTTCCAGCATTATGTCAATAGTCAATGTACGAGGAGTTGCAGCTGCTGAGGTTAACTGCATAGCATACTTTTCTTTTTCATCTGCCAGAAACATGCGATGTTCAATGATGTTTTTGCAGCACAAGTGTTGGACAAGATTTGATGTCATATAGTTTTTAGAATCCTTTCCACCTCTGGAAGTGCATGCTTTGCAGAGGGAGCAATTTGCTTTGGACTCATTGACTGCATTTACTTTGAAGCAATTCCAGACTAAACTCGAGTGTTTTTAGTTCAACATTATGCATAGGATTGGTAGTCTGTTTAATAGTGTATAATCACTAGTCAGTATTAATAATCCAATTGATTTGTGCTCTTGAAATCATGTTTTAAGTCAAGTAAATTACTACTAAGTTGCCCACATGGATGCATGCACTATGCTGTGAGTCGCGCGCTGAAGCAGCTCATCAGCTGGGGTATCCAGGGGTAATGTTGCTGGCGCTGGCATGCCAATATCAATGCTGCATAATATTTGTATGTCAGCGTTCAACTGCTTCAGCATGCGGCCACTATTCGTTGATTAGCAGCATTGCAGTACTGGCTAAGGAACAGATTAACTATAGTGAGTCAGTTTCGTAGTTGTAAATTTCGCTAGCTATATAATTAGCCTAGTTATCTGCTAATGTGTATGCTGGAAGTTTAACAGCCACACAAGGCTTCATTGGTTGGTTGGCTGCTGTGATTGGGATGAGTACATGAATGGTATTGATAATTTGTTGTGTGCAGACAATCAATTGTAGTTTATAGCAAGTGTGTTAAAATATTTACTTTTAAGAATATATTGTCTTTCAGTTAACCCCTAAATCAAATATTTATTCCCTAATTTCCACTATTTATTTCTGATTTAAAAATCAAGCCATGTCAAGATGAATGTTATGATTATATTTTGGAAATGTGTTTACATCGGCACTGATTATTTCTGCCGATACCCATTATACTGATTATTCCAATAATTGGCCTAATTATGAGTATATCCGATTATTTGGTACAGCTTTAGCTTAGTCCAAATTCAATTTGTAGCAAAGATACCTCGTATATGTATAGTAATTTATATTTAATTTGTATTGTGTATCTGACTTTTAATTATTAAGGATTGTGCCCACCTGAGTTTTGTCATGCTTCTAAGAAGTAAATAAGATTCTTTTACTTGAATTTGAGTTCAAGACCTGACCTTGTTGATGAGTTTGTGAATTTTTCCATTAGAAATGGTTAGTTTTAATAAGCATTTTGTTGCATAATGGGTCGGTGACAGTTTCATTCCTGTTTATTGTCAGTCTTTGGAAATCTGTGATCAAGAGTTTTTAGTTGAATTCAAATATAATTCTAGATGAATTATTTATTTAAATTATTTAAGGGAATTACAAAGTTTTTATTGACTTTTTAACTAAAACTGTTACAATGCTTTGAGATTATGGAGAACTTGTTCAACAACATTTTGGATTATATCATTATGGCACTTAAAGACATTCAGAACTATTGGAATTCATTTGGAACATTATGTAATTTTGGACTTGTGATAGAACATTCTGGATTATTTAGGATTTATTTCACAATTCTGTTTTTTTTTAAAGTTTCATTTGCATTCAAGGGGAACTTGTTGATTTAACCAAATTTGTGGGTTTCCCTTATTTCTGTTACATAGTGTACTACCATTGAGTTGTAACAATGTTTCGAGACTGGATTCTCAGAGGTGACTGAACTGAGGATATTTGGCACAAATCCCTAGATCAAAGAGGAGAATGCTCTCATCTCACTTCTTTTTATGCAAACAGCATTAAAACATTATTGCTAAAATAATGCAAGTCAGTTGTAACATTATTTCTGGCTTAGGAGGGTAGTATTTGCAAAAGTAGTAGATGTATTCTTTGATCAGGGAGGTATTATAAATATATACTTTATCATTTAAAGAAGTGTCTGTTTACTTTGTTACTTTTAAATGTGTACAGATAAAGTTACATGTTTGAATCATTAGGTAAAATGGCTGCCTTTTCTTACTATTAATTTCAGTTGGGTGCATATGACTATTTTTATCACTATCAGACAGTTTATTAAGAAATGCTATAAGCATGATGCCATTTCAACCAAAGAAATTACCGTCAGTTATTCTTGATCATATTTTAAAATTAGCAAATAAATTTTGCTTACAGAGCTATTAAAGAAAAAATACAAGTACTCTCAAAACTGTGTGTTTAAAAAAAATGTTCTAAATTATTCTATTTTGTGCTAAATGCCATATAAACCATAACTGTTTGCATTCCATAAATATATTTAAGCAGCTGATGAGGTTCAGTAAGATAATTGCACAAGAATAATGTATAATTGAAGAAACATTGTTCTCAAGATTTAGCCTAAAACTTTATGTGTCCTGTGTTTGGTACAGTAGACATCAAATGATACATTACATGTGAATAATATTGATTATCCCTGTAAGATAATCTTAGAGCAGGATCAGAGTGTAAGAATAATTTGGATTGTTTAAACAGCAAAATGACTGAACATAACATGTTTTGTAATAGGTAATTTCTTGTTTTCAGATCCCAGTGAAATATTCACATGGGGAGACAATTCTAACTTTACCCTGGGTCACAGCACAGAGAACAGAAGGTGTGGTCCAGAGCCTGTTGATGAGTTTAGAAAACTCAGTATTTCCATTAGACAGGTTTGCAGCCTAATTTCTATCTATGTGGAGATATACATAATTTCAGTCTGTGATGATAGATCAAGATTTAGAAAAAACTTTGATATATACAAATACATAAATAGGGTATGATAAACATTGTGTTGTTGGCACATATAGAAACAATGCACAAATTAAGTGCAAGCTGCTGTCGCTGATATAAATGAGCTACACTGAAAGCATACACATATACTAACTGCATCTTTGATGCTATTTATGGTGGAATCTAACTGGCTTGAACTGTTGTCTTGAACATTGGGAACCGCTCAGACTACCTTTCAAGTCGTAATAGAATATCTTGAATTGATATAGAAAAATACAAAACATGGTGGCTAAAACAGATCTCCCTCCAACTCTCAAGCCAAAAGTGCAAGTTATTGAGCTTGGTACAAATAACAAATGCCACTAGACCAGCCTTTTTTAATGATTTCTTCTCAGTCATTGCAATAATACCAGGTATGACAGCTCAAATTGAATGTAACCCTGGTATGACAGCTTAATTTGAATGTAAACCTGGTATGACTGCTTAAATGGAATGTAAACCGGTTATGGCAACTCAGATTGGTATGTAAACCATGTGTGACAGCTTAAATTGAATTTAAACCTTGTATGACAGCTTGAACTGATTTGTTGTTTTTGTTTCTGGGGTTTAGTGCCATTTTTCAGTACAAAGTAGGCTATACATAGTGGCCAGTATAATTAGTGAAGAAAGAACCCAGAAAACCCTGGGAAGACTCACCGACCTATGAGAAGCTACTGTTAAGCTTTCTCATATATCCACACTAACCAAGCCTGAGATTGGAACTCTTGCAGACAGAGATGTGATGGCAGTGATCCATAACAGTGAGCACTTTAAACTACTTTGCCACTTGGGGTCCAGTTTAAATTGAGTTTTGTATTAATCAGGCTACTTAAATTGCTCTGTTTATTTCTCAGTTTTCAATGAAATATGCTTTAGTGGATAGTGGAAACCTATATCTAAAAGATACCAGTTTATAAAGAACAGTTTTGAACATCTTTTGGTTTTACCATACAATTTAACCTCCATAACAATGGACACATGTCCATAAATGACAAATATAACCTCCATAACAATGGACACATGTCCATAAATGACAAATATAACCTCCATGTCAAGGACACATGCCCATAAATGACAAATTTAACCTCCATATCAAGGATGCATCACGTGTCAATAAGTTACAAATTTTACTTTCATATACAGGGAACACACTTAGCTGCCAACCCTCATGATTTTGGTATGAATTTCATGACTTTTTCAGTGTTTCACGATTCATAACACATGCAAAAAAATGGATTCCTTAATTCTAATTATTTTAAGTCTTTAATAAAATAACTGATTTCCCATTAAGTGCTAGTTGTGATATAGGAAGTTGCTGAAGTGGTCTGGAATTGCTGGTCACAAGATTAGTAGAACTATTGCTGATTGATACAGCTGGCCCAGTATCAAGCATTTTAGTGCATTTTAATCTATATGTATAGGAGTAGTTTTGCAAATGCTTTTGAGAAAAACTGTGACCTAACTGGAATTTTGCTTCTGGCATGCACTGCCAACACTGATTTGAATTACCAGTTGGCATCGATGTTGAAAATGTTTTCACCACCAAGGAAAAAGAAATGTATTGCAGAAAAAGTGAAGTTCAATTTGGAATATACCAAAAACTAGCCGTGCATTCAGTCATCAAACACCGATATACATCATGCTTTTTGAACACAGTGTATCACAAATTTTAGCATTGGGCATGGTGGCAGAGACAATGTGATGAAACACATTGGTAGCAAAAAGTACATAGAGTTTGGGCAAATAAAGAACTCCAGCAGATTTCAGCTCTGGATTATTTTACGCCATTGAAGGAATACCTGTAATCTACCAGCGCTGAAACATTCTGAGTTTTCTTGTTGAACACAATCTATGTTTATTAGCTGGATCCCATGCTAAACATTTATTCCGACAAATATTCCCGTTCCCCAATGTTCGCTTCACAAATTCATGTCAAAATTTATGAATATTTATCACTATTTTCACTAATTGCAAGCCTGGAGGGTTGGAAACTATGAAAATGTCCATAAATAAAATAACTTAATCTCCCTATCAAAGACACATCTTCAGTAAGTTACAAATTAACTTTAACATGAAGTTAACTTGTTGATAAATAACAAATTCAACCTCCATATCAAGGACATATCACATGTTAATAAGTTGCAAATTAACTTTCACATAAAGGGTATAGGTCCAAAAATAAGGAATTGAAACTCAATATTCAGGCCACTTGTCCAATGATGACAATTTTAACTTCATATAAAGAACATATCAATGAATGACATTGTTTTAAACCCTTGAATGTATTTATTTACTGGTTGTATGTTATCTGCCTGAATTTAGTTTTTGGTGTGTCTGACTGAGAAAACAGTAAGAGCAATGAGTTTGCTTCTGAATTATCATGAATAGCCAGTCTACATGTCAAAGCCATTCCAAAAAAACAGTTGCATCAGGTTTGTGAATAAAAGTGGACCACTTGTACATCAGGACATATATCATGATGCCATTATTTGAATTCTAATTAAATCCTGCTGGAAAAATTATATTTAATGAAAAAAAGAATATAAAAGAAGAAAATAGTTTTAAAATGGTAACAGAGGAATGTGTTGTAATATATATTAGAATGATAACAAAATGGAAATTTCATACTTTCATCAATACACATCTATGTGGAAATGAGAGCTAATTCATTTACTAAGGTCACAAAACCCTTGATTCTTGGATTACATCTTCTCTACCAATTGACACAGCTTTAGGTCATGATCAGATGAGATGTACATAAACATTAACTGACTATATAACATGTGAAGATGGAGTGTCACATAATATACCTACACCATCTGCCTCAGGGTCAAGGTCACAGCAGGGAAAAGCATAATTCTGTGACTTGTATCTTTATCCAGAGCATAACATTGGACCAGTTGGAGATATTTTAAGGAAAGTTTACTGATTTATTTATCATGAATAGACCATAGTCATATTCTCTGTCACAAGGGAAAGGTTATAGCAGTTGAAAATATTATTCTGTTATTTGTATCAGGGGTGGGGTGGGGTGCAGATGGCCAAAGTGGTCTATGTCACATGCCTTTGAAGATCACTCACATCTTGCCTCTGTCCATGTGGGTTAGAGTCTAACATGGGTATGTGAGAAAGCTTGCCAGTAGCTTCAGTTTGGTCAGTGGTTCTTCTCGGTTCCTTTTCAACAAAAATATACTGTGTATAGCCAGTCTTATTCTTGAAATTATCATTAAACCCACAAAAGCAACTGAACCAAATATCTTTGTTTGAACTTTACACTTTTGAACCACTGAAGATAATATAATGAAACTTATATTTCATGTAATATATATATTTCATGTAATACATATATATATATATATATATATATATATATATATATATATATATATATATATATATATATTTCATGTAATACATATATATATATATATATATATATATATATTTCATGTAATACATATATATATCATGTAATACATATATTTCATGTAATACATATATATCATGTAATACATGGTGTTTTGCATACAATGACCATAGCACCTGCTTCAAGCTCAATTTACATCAAGGGAAAAAGGAAAGCTTGTATTCTTGTCAGGGGTATAACTTTTTAACCACTTAAGATATCTTAACTAAACATTAGCCATGTATACAGCATAAATTGAATATGAGTCATTAAACATAGCCTTACTGCCTGCCTTAAGGTGAAGGTCATAGCAAGTGGATACAAATCCTTGATTTATCCATATATAGGTATACTGTTTGGACTGCACTTAATAAAACTTTAGCCTGATATAAAACATGGTGGATTTAAACTTCCATAAAATCCTTTAAGGTGAAACAAAATATACCCCACATAAGTATTTAGTCATAACCGCTCCGGTGGCGTAGTGGTAAGAGCATTCGCCTTGGATGGGGGAGTTCGCGGGTTCGATCTCCGGTCGAGTCATACCAAAGACTTACAAAAATGGTACTAACAGCTGCCTCGCTTGATGCTCAGCATTAGGAGGTTAGTGTTAGGACTAGTCAGCCTGGTGTCAGGATACTGTGGGTGGGACATCATGCTATATGTCTGCGGCATGATGCCCCAGTGCTAGAAATCAATATAAACTTCCACACTGCAGACATCGTAGCAATATGACTGAAAAATTGTTAAAAGCTACGTTAAAATTCATAAACACCTAAACAACATACCCCCTGTCACATGATCAAGGTAACAATATAGGATAATGTAAGATATTGAACCTGATTATTTATCAGTGATCACTTTTTAACACTACAGATGTTTTGAATCTTTACTCAGGATCACACCTTATCATATATTCATCCAGTCCCTCTTAAAAGTTAAGGCCATTAGTAGGAAAAGGTAAAGCTTGCTGTGTACTCTTGTCATCTTTTTTTGTTTCACCTGTGAAAAGTGAGACTACAATAAAATCAGAATAATTTATGGAGAATTTATTCTGTTGTGAAAAATAGTATTGTTGATTAGGTGTTAAGGCAAGGACTGAAAGAGTGAACCTGTAAAATTATATTTTCCATAAAAAAAGCCACATAATTTTATTGACACAAATATTTATGCTTTTACAGGGGGAACATTTTTCTGGGATTTGCATCAAGAATATTAAGGTGTAAAGTTTTTTAAGTCACATTTTCTACATTAGTGGCTATATTTAACTGCAACTTTGTTTAATTCTTTATTTTATATGTTTGTGCCCTTGCATGCTATGAGACACTATGTGCTGCTTAGTAAGCAACATTATCTACAGGTGAGAAATATTCAGTGGAGCACTTCAATATAATTCTTGTCCCATTTGATTTGTAGGTGGTGATGTGTAAGTACCACACAGTATTTTTGTCCACTGAAGGGCAGGTCTATACCTGTGGACATGGTCAAGGAGGTCGTTTGTGCCATGGGGATGAGGCCACATGCCTGGTGAGTTTCTTCATAAGGCTGTTTATTGCCTAGAAAAAAACTTAGACATATTATATAGTAGTATGTTTCAGTACTTACTGTAAAAATTCATGTTTGCTTATTTTCCTCCTTTGGTCTGTAAAAAAACTTAGGTTTGTCCATTTCTTTTCACTTTTAAGTTTTATTTATACAATTATTATATTAAATAGAAGATAACTAAAATCAATCATTTCTCAACTTTGTAACATGCAAAGATATCAGTAATAATGGATGAGCATTAAACAAGGTAATAAAAGCAGTAGTAGTAAATAAACACATACTGTGACTAAAATGCCATTAAGTAAGAGACAAAGTCATCTAAATGTCAAGAAAGGCGATATAGAATTTAACCTACATTTTCAGTGAATCAGCCCTGGTTTTTTTTAAAAGCTTAGAGCTGCATTTGATTCAAAGATTGTCTCTTAATCATCAAGAACATTTGATAGCTTACACAATCCAGTTTGTAGGTATTTGGTTTGAAAATATAGGTTAAATTCTTAAGCATACATGCTAATCATTATGCTTTTGGTGTAATCATTATGCTTTTTTTTCACTAAATTACGCCTTACACGTAAATGTACTTGGATTACGCTTTTTCGGTATATCCTCCTCCAAAAAAATAATTTGTTTTCTCATTTTTATTAACATCTCGCTAATCGCACAAAACATATTCTAGAAAAGACAGCTTCTGAGTAACTATGACATAAAAGTACACTTGTCTGTAGATATGCGGTGACTTTCATTAGTGTTATGTTCTCTTTATAGCAGCTGTTTGACTTAGGACATAACAGACTGGTTTCTAATTTTAATCTTTGCTCACATATTCTTGGTTTAATAATTTTAGGTACAGAACCATTCTGTAGGAATTCGGCGGTAAAAGTCATCTATTTATTCTATTTGATGCATATGTTACAGCAAAAATGTTTCTCAAATGATTTCACAGATGGATTAGAAAGAAAAAAAAAAATGGAAAAAACAACTTGGAGATGAATACATGAATAACACAATACAGTGCCATTCTAGGGTAGCTTCATGCCCATTGCAGACTGTGTGGAAATAAATTTAATATTGGTCATAGTATAAAACAAAGAGCCTTAAATTAGCTCGTTTTGCTAACTCCAATACTAAGGTAACTTCTTTTTTACAGCAGAACTAAATTGTGGAAACGAATTTTATAAATGCAGGGGCGTTATTTACTGAGCTCTTAATAGAATACTGACTACAACTAGTGGTATAATACATCTTTGGTCCTTTGTTCAAATGGATGCTTCCTGGTGCCAAAATTGTGGAAAATATGCATGTGTTTTGTATATATGCACATTTAATTTTGTTATGTTATATGTGGATTATGCTTTTTATTCTCAGATTACTCCTTTTGTCCACTTGGATTATGCTATTTCCTTGCCAGGCACTTTAAGAGAAATTATTTTTATAAAAAGAAACATTCGCTCACTACTGCCTACTTCCCTGAGTTTCATATTTGTCAAGATTTCTCACAATAACTATTACTTAGGTTGCTGTATGTGAAATTGCATGTTTTAAATATTTTGTTGTAAGTTTTGAAACCAGCAATAGGTCTTGGTTAAGAAAGTTTATTTCTAGTTTTATATTTGCATATTCTTTTGTAATAAAAAAAAGTATATCCACATGCTCTTGTTTTAAGCATGCTCTCTGAGAATTTATGATATCCCCAGTTGTACTGAACACCCTACTGATGGGATAGGTGTGACAGGAATGCAAAGTACTCATGTAAAAAACAGAAAAATGAGGAATTCGTGACAGTGTTCCTTCAACCAAATTAGCAGATCCTCTACCAAGCCAATGCTTCTTTTCCTCTAGTATGCTTAAGTTCTGTTACTTTCTCTATGATAGACATTGTTCCACTCTGACTAACTGCAGGTTGCCAAATATGAAAGCTAATGTCTGCTTCCTCAGAACCCAGTGAGATTCACCCTTGATCCTCTTTGTTGAAGACATGGCAATGCTGAGATTATTTTCTGTAAAATGCGACAGAAAGCATATTAAAGCATATCTTCGTAATTTATGCTGCTTTATATTAAATCATGTTTCACAATTATTTAACATGCAAACACCAAAGTTCAGCTAATTTTATGTACTTATATTTGCTTTATCTTTAAGCATAATGTAGTTTTTGCTGATAAAACTTTATCATTTTATGAGATTTCATGTTTTCATAAAGGAGTGAAAGTAATATATTTACAACATTACTATACTTGTTAATATTTTGGTTGTGTTAAGGACAATTTAAAACTGAATATGCAGTCTTTTAAAAAATTTACCATCTGTGGAAGTAACCTAAGGCTTAATGGGAAGCTTTACCCCTGGCAATTAGGGAAATGTAGATTTGTCAGACAGTGGAATGACTTTTAAAGGGCTCTTTGTTAACAAAAATGGATTGGACAGGCTTCAGAGATCTATTGTATGTTGCAGCTGCATCCAAGGCAATATGGTTGCAGATTTCAACATGCTGTTATTCAGTGAGAAAAGGCCTTTTCTTAACTTTTAATCAAGTAGCAGTGCCTTCCGTTGAGAAAATTTTTTACATTGCTATATTAGAAAAAAATATTTTGTATTATAAACAAAAAATAATCTAATACAAATTTGAAGTTTTATGATAGTTTGTTGGAATCATTTTTATACAAATTGAATTGCTATTGTAAAAATGTTCAGTGCTTGTATTTATATTTATATCATTTGATCCTGTGTAGTATTTTTAATGTCCAACTTGATGTTGTGAAATTCTAATATTTTCATGAAATAATTAATGTACAAAGAGGTAGTTTTAAAATTTAACTAGAAAATAATTTCATACTTCTATTGAATGCACTTAAAATTATATTGTTTTCATGCAAGTTGTTTTAACAAACCCGGGTGTAGGACAGTTACAATGGTCATTTTCATTGCCCTGACTACAGTTGAATCTTTATCAATGAAGGTCATCAAGCATTACATAAAGGAGATGCTGAAGGGGCACAATAAATGACACACTGGGAGTCTAATCAGAGTGATGTACCTTGGTGAGGATTCTTAGGAAGTCACACATGTTAAAATGTACTCGCCAGTTGTGATGTCATTCTCCACTTTAGAAAGAAACATCCTTGCTTATGTTACAAATTTGTTTTGATGTCAGCACAGCATATCTACAGCCTGATTCCATCAAGTACTCGCATCTGATATCAATTTGTGTTTTGATAAGGAGAGATGTTTATCTTTTGCTTAAGAATAGAAGCTGCAACTGTTCTTTGATGAAAGAAACTAACAATTCATCATACTTTATTAAGAAACTTCTGTCACTTTCATAGCTTTCTGAGCCATGATTTGCAATGTATTGGCATAGTTCCCTATGTAAATTCTACAATCAGTTATTTCATTTGCAGCTTTTGTGTTTGCAGCATCGTCTGTCACAAGGAGAAAGGTGGCTTTCTGTAATTGCCACTCCATTATAGCTAAAGTAGTGACAGCATCTAGATTTAATCCTGTGTGAGTGCTCTGGTTTTTAATACATAGTTTTCATTGTCAGCACCTGTGAAATGAAACAAGCTGCTATAATTTGGTTTCTTTGTTGGCACAGCAACAAAGTAATTTTTAGTGCCGAGGCAGTTGGAGTTAAGTGCCTTGCCCAAGGTCACACGATGGTAGCCAACCCTAACTGATCTGATGTTAGGATTTGAACCTGCAATTCTTTGTTCATGTGTGAGGCACACTTAACCACTGAGCCACTGTAGCTAACATGTTATGGTAACATTATCTTCTATTTCTGATGTTGACCATTCATCAACGGTTTGAGTCACTTGATTGGATTTGGCAAATTCTGCCTCAACTACATTTCTTAGAGTCTAGTACATGTTGGATAAAAGATTTATTCTGCCTTATGTTGTATATTGTCTGTCTAAAGTTGAACTCATTTTTCAGGAGGACCTCCTGCAGCCGATTGTAAAACTGGCAATTAAATTTGTAATTGCAACAGTCTGTAATGATGATAAAGGATATTTTGATTGATGTTGTAAAATGGACTGTAATGGTGTATTATCATCAACATGAAGAGGACTGTCCAGTGCTAACTCAGAGAGTTATTAGATTCATGGCTGAGAAACAAAGCTTATGGTATTAAGTCTATGCAGACAGGAATGACATGAAGAATTTCTATGATACTTTGATGATAGTCTTTTGATCACATACATCAGGAACATCTCCAGTACTGACTTATGACAGCTCCATATAGATGACTGATAAAAAAATGCTACAAAAATGTGCAGACCACTTCAAGAACACCCTCAGTAATTAGTGATGAGGCAGCTTAATCATAGCCTCAAGTGGAAATGAACAATCATATGCTCCATAACTAAATTGACTTGCTGTCAAATGGCAGTGTACCTGGAACAGATGCTATGCAAGTAGAATTCTACCAGGCTTGCTCAAAGCTCACACACTCACTAATTCTTCCAGTCATTGTGAATTCAAGGAATTATACCCCAGGAGTGCAAGTATGCATCCATTGAAAATAGCAGAAAGCAATAGAAAATCCTGCGACAACCATCAGTGTCTCTCCTTGCTCTCAAAAGAATCCTCCCCAAAATTGTCTTGTGCATGACATTGATCAAGGGCTTCTGCATATGAGTCTGTTTGATTTCAGGAAAGGACAACAGACGTGGAGAATTGCCAGGACCAGGACTAGAACCAGTACACAACATTCATTGACCTGACAAAAGCCTTTGACACAGTCTCTGGAAGATATTGACACATTTCTCATCCTGATTATTCCTCTCAAATGGGAAAATAGAGGATCAGCCTTATCAGCTTTGAAAAAGAATTGCCAAGAAATAGATATTACCTCATCTGTTTCAAGCAGTCATGATGGCATGTGTTTTATCAAAGCCCTACGTTCTTGAACCTGCAATTCAGGATCCTTAGTAAAAATGTGCCCTTTGGAACAAACAGTTCTCACAAGTAGTGGAGAATCCCTCAGGTGAGATGTCCTATCCACCTTAAAGAAGAACAAAGGCAATACCTCCATTGCTGACTTCCAATGGCTCTTTCATGAGAAATGTTAGCACCAAGTACAAGTAAAACCTTTTCTTCAAGGATTTCTGGTACACTGTATTATCATGGAGGAGAGGATGTCAGACAATCCAAATGCCTATCTGATCTTTTATCCATTTGGAACACCCATTTGCAGTGATGTTTTATCCTTGCCCATGTGGAATATATCATGGGTACTAACCAGGCTGATCAAGACACAGTTTGAACTGCATTTCAGTTTCATTGATTCACCTCTCATAAAAGACCTTCTTCACTGCATTGGTGAATGCCAGGCAGAATCAGCAAATACATGTCCTATTGCTTGCGCTGGAGAATGCCAGGCAGTATCAGCAAATATATGTCCTATTGGTTGCTTTTAGTTCCAAGAACATGTTACTGTTCATGGTTAATCACACTTTAGTAATAATTCCTTTCTACCCAGGACACTTCATCTCAAGTTCATCTACAGAACCAATTTGGAAGTGGTTCTAAATGAAGACTGAACTGTTGTGTCCCGGAAAACAGGTCTCTTCTTGCCTTCACAGAGGACAGTATTATCAGTAGACACTTTTGTCCTGGATAAAGTAGGTTATTCATTGCACATATCAGAAATAACCCCACACAAATGAATTGCTTTGTGTCTAAGCTTATAAAGTTAGGACAGTCACCTCAACATTGCATTGGGGTCAAACTGTTATCTGTTATTATCATTGCTGTGGGATGGAGATCAGAGTACTCTTCTCCAGGATTTGTTTCAAAAATCATTCATCCTAAAAAAGCTACTTGAACTAGTGGGACCTATAGCCATGGGTCAGCAGGTTAACTACCTGGGTTGTGTGACAGCTTTATGACTTCCACTGGATTTGTGGGAAGGAAAACTGTTCCTTTTCAAAGCAGATCCTTGACATATGGAGTCAATTTTTCAGTTGAGATATCTAGAGTTGTATCACATACTAAGCTTAGGGGACTATAGACAGTCTCTGGCATAAGGGGATTTATCTCCCTCCACTTCTATTTCTACTAAAATTTGTTTTTATGATAATACTTATGATCATAATATACATACACTCCCCCAGCCTCCCTGCAGTTAAATCAATGTAGAGAGAATGCCTTCAGCTTCAGTAGTAAATAAAAATTTCATGGGTTTTGGCCCCAATCCTGGTGTCAAGGAGATCACAGTAGGGCATATAACATTAAGCTTTCTAGCTCAAATTTTAATCTGGGATGGCTGGATTTGCAAGTTAGTAGTATTTCTCTTAAGGTAATTTAATCAGGTAAGTATTATTGATGAAACTTATTTTACTAGAAAAAGTTGGTTTTGATGAAAAAATAGCAAATGAAAATTATTACTTTTTGTCTTATTTTAACTTTTAAATTACTTATTTTTTTATTTTTTCTTCTCTTTATTCATCCCCAATTCTTTTATTTGATGGGCAGCATGGTGTACTTATATTGAGATAGAGGTGCACATTATCTCTTTAGAAGTACATATACATTATAAGTTGTCTCCCTCTACATATTAATACAGTCATGTATATTGTCTCACAACAATGAATTTCAAATCCAAACTACATACAGGCAAACCTGTTTTAGGAGCTATGGGAAATTTTAAAAATTGGTCTCTAAAGATAGGTCAATGATAAAAGAAAGTTTATTTTTTAGTATTTTGATTTATGGGTCTTTAAAATATTGGTTCTTTAAGACATGTCATTGGTTAACATAAATGACCTTTACGGTATGTTTAGTTATTGCTCAAACTCCAGATGAACTCTAAAAGGAAAATGAATAAATTTTATTAATTGACAAGTAACAGAAAAGCAGATTTTTCATTCTTTTTGAGGCCATAGATGGGTCTTATTTCATGTGGGAAGGCGATGGTCATTGAGTGAAGGCACATTTTTGGCTACATATATTGATCTTTCAGATTTAGGTTCTTTAATGAATTATTGCATTTTAACTTCATTGAAAAATAAGTATTTTGACAGAACCAGAAGTCTAGTTTTAACAGGTTGCTTTTTCATTTGATTCAAAGTATTTGGTGCTTGCTTCCATGTCATGCAGTTGTGCATATCAATAGTGATAGATACCTGGTACAACTAACACACAGTGTACAAAACAGTTGTAAAAAGAGATGATGCTAATCATGGCAAATTAAACATTGACAAGCTGTATCAGTGCTAATTAGAAAGGTGCATAGGCTACCTTGACTTGGATCAGTAGTGGAACTGAGAGCTTTTTGGCCTTGTGAAAACATTGTCCTGTTACCTTACCATTGTCACCTTGGAAGCAATGTAAATTTCTGTATTTGTTTCACTAGGTTCCAAAGCTTGTAGAGACTATCAGAAATGAGAAATGTAGACAGGTGGCAGCAGCAAGGGATCATACAGTTATGTTGATGGAAGGGTAATTACTTAATTGCTTACATGTGTATATGCCTACAACAGAAATAAACACTTGCATACAACGCTTCATCTATTTTTGTTTTAAAAACATTTAGATTGCTATTCCATTATTGTCTTCTCCTAGGCAAACTCTTCTCCTATCTTGTTTTTGGTGGGGTGAAGTACTCCAGTTGAAGATAATGCCAGTGTACTCCACCAAATAAACACTGCTATATGACAGTTCTTAATGTGAAAGAAAAATGATATGGTGTACACAATTAAACAGACTTTTTGAAGTCTTTAGCCATAAACTGTAGGCTTTCGTTAGTGATGTGATCTCAGTACTTGTATCATTGTGGAAAATTCTCTCACCAACAACATACCTTTTCTTTGTATATTCAATAAGACCAGTCTGATTAAAAGCCAATCTCCACTCTTTTCCTTGAAGATCTGATGGCAACAGCATAGGATTATGTTCTGGTGACCTATGTTATTATAATAATCACAAATTTTATCAGCCAATCAGATGAAGTCTTATATCTTCATGTTTGGGAGACTGAGCAGTAATGCTGAAGAGCATTAATGTGTACTGAACAATTTGATTTACTTTAAGATTCCTGAAAGCTGCAATTCGATTGTCTAATTCAAAGATCACAAGAACATGACCCTTAAGTGGTTGCTGTCAGATCTTCATGAAAGACATTGGAAATGTGATTTTAATCAGATTGCAGTAAGACAGAAGTCTATGATATTTAATCTGGATAATGTGAAGTTTTAAATAACCATTCAGCTATTATTTTATGGACAGTTAGTAGGGTAGTTTATTTTCAGTGTAATAACCCAGATATGGGAATAGGGTACTTTACTTCTCTATGTAATAACCCTGATATGGGAATTGATATTCAGCTATGATCAGTTACTGAAACTGCACTCAAACTTGTAAATTGTTAAGTAATTTCAGTCATCTGTAAAAAAATTTCTATAGCAAAAAAAAAGTGAAATTAGTAAACCATGACTAGAAACAAATTCATACTATCACCTTTAATCAATTTTCTACTCTTTAATTTTGTTTATATGATTTTTGTGTGGAGAAATGATGAATTTGATGTGTATTTTTATTTTTACAGGAATATTGTGTACAGCTGTGGCCTGAACGACTTTCACCAGCTAGGACAGTTCCCTGCCCCAGACAAGTCTCTTGTACCTAAACAGGTGAAAATTTCTCGAATAACAAACTCATGTTTGAGAAGTTCAGTGTAAAAATATAGCCTCAGAATTGAGGTAGTGTCAGTTTGTAAATCAGGGCTGTTTCCAAATGAAATTACATGATCACATATTCTGTTGCCCAATTATCTACCCAGTTCATTCGATGCCAAATATTTTGTTTAACTTACCTGTATTAGTAATTGTGATACATATTTTATCCCTTTTCTGCCCGAAACAGCAGTAGTGGTGACATCAACATCAAAATTATTTTTGACAGCACTCTTTATTGTAAAGGTTTACAAGTCTGTTACAATGTGGTTACAGAGACAGACCCTGAAACTGGTTGTTGTTGTTCTGGGGCCTTACGTCATTTTTCAACACATGATAGGCTATACATGGCGGCCAGTATTAATGGTGGAGGAAAAAACCGGGAAATCACCGGAAAGAACCACGACTCATGAGAAGCTACTGGCAAGTTTTCTCACATATCCACATTTGCCGAATCCTGGACTCGAACCCACGCAGACAGAGGTGAGATAACAGTGATCCGTAATGGACAGCACTTTTGACTACTCAGCCACTCGGGGCTCCACCCTGAAACAGGTAATATTGCGATATCAGTTGCAATTTATTTAAATATTTGCACTTTATTGACTGCTAAAATGCATTCAAAAGTCTTTTCCTTCCATTTGCATTTGATTCATGTTTCCATCTTAGCTATCATCTCATTGTTTTATACTGACATTTTCAGAAATGCATTTAGATTTTGTGTTTATCACTTCCATTCATCATTTTCTTTTGTTTTCATTTATTTTTTGGAGATAAATATAAATACTTTTGCTAAAGTCGGGTTTTCTTTTTTCAGGAGTATTCAGGAAAGGAAAGTTTTGCATTTGTATCTTGTTTTATTGAAGGTGTATTTTAATAAAATGGCAGATGGGTAAAATGCAAAAGACAGCATTGAATTTACACAAAACAATAATAACCACAACTGCATTAAATGTAAATATATGCTATATATACTCTCTTATATGTCTAGTACAACTGCAAATAAGAAAGATCCTGATCTGCCATAGAATAATGCACCTGCAGACCAGGTTATATGTTGGTTGTTTTGATTGATCCTACAAAGTGCAACAATCCAGATCTTGTCAGTGCATTATGCAGTGTTAGTTTTGGATCTGTGCAGTTTGCATTTGGACTTATAAATGAGTATATACAGTAGTTGCAGAGCATTTGTCACAAATTTTATTTCTTATTTCTTTTAGGTAAAATTATGCAGATACATACACCAGTAAGATGTTATCACATCAGTGGTGGTGGTTCTGTCTGCTTTGACAATTTTATGGCTTATAAGGAGTGAAGTATTAGCTCTTAGTGTAAATAATTTATCAAGGATTATGCATAATGGCTATTGAATGAAAATGTAACATCAGTTTAAAAATATGAAATGTACTCATGATTTTTTTGTTTTCATTTATTATTCATTATTCTGCATTTCAACTTTACTGTTTTCTTTTAAATGTAATAATTCCATTTACATCATTTCAACATTACATTTGAGTCATTTTGCATTCTGCATTATGTTTTGTTTCACTGGTAAAATTACCAGCTTCAGGGTCTGTTACTGTAGGTGTCTTCATGTAAAAAAATATTTAACTTTTTCTGAGCATCATTTGCTTACAGTTGGAATTTTCCTTTGTTGGTGAAAAAACTTTTACTGTAACTACAGGTTTATGCCAAGGTTTTCAAAGGGAAAGCTATCCTTGGTGTTTGCACAGGACGTTTCCATACCGTGATCTACACATCTGATGCAGTTTTTACCTTTGGACTCAATGCAGGACAGTTGGGTAATTACTACATAATGTAAGCTACATCATAAATGTGACATTTTGTCAATTTATACATTGATTGTATGGAATGATTTCAACAAGAGGATGCAAGTAATTTCCAGAAATTATATTTGTCAGATGTAGATTTTTAATTTATATATAGATTTTCAAGGATGAAAAAATTCGCAAGAACGATTATATAGGTTGGCTTTTTTACCAATAAACAAAGCTAAAACCAATGTTTCTTCTACTTAAATGTTTGTTTTACAGTACTTAATTTAAATGATTACTCCAGCATACTATAGGAGTTGACCAAGTCTGATATCTTACACCTAAAGGATACTCAATGGATTTTTGAACGTGAAACAAGCTTATACCTTCTCCTTTTACTTTTTTGCCAACAAAGACAAGCAAAAGAACAGTTTTGCAACAATGTTTTGTCATGTGTACCAGTTAGTAACATTTTTTCAGACTATGTAAACATAGATAAAGTACAAATGTAAATACTGAAACCAAATTCAGTACACACTTGAATCACAAATATCAACTGAAAAAAATCAGTATATTAACAAAACATTAAGTAGTCAATAAACACATTATGTTTAAGTAATGGGATATCACTGAATTCATCATATTTTAGATAAATTTGAAACCTTGGTATATCAGAAAACACTCAACCTGAAACTTTACATTTTGTCCCCATCGGCTGTCGATCTTAGGTTTCACTCTAGTAGTGAAACCTGTATTCTTGTTTACTACCATATCAAGGTCAATTGTTCAGTTCATAATGGTCAAATTTAGTTGGTCCAATTCCTTTGGCTATATCAGTCATCTGCTCATTGTGGTCAGTGGTAACTATAAATGGTTTTAACATGGTGTCTATATTTAATTATGTTAAATTCATTGCATCTTCAACATGTCTTCAGTTTGAGAGTTCAGAGTTTATTTTATTGGTTTAGGTAAAGCAAGTAGCAAAATAAAAATGTCTTTTTTCTTCTCTGTTAATACTAATTACAACCTCAAGGTTTTTTTTAATGTGTTGTTAATCCTTGCTCTTTCCATGCTTAATATATAAACTTTCTTAGTTAATAAACCCACTAATTAAAGACCTACTGTCTGTAAATGTCTCTTTAGGCCAATCTCCATGGTGACTACTATACACAGGTTTTTTTAGTATATTCATAAACAAACTATATATTTCCAGGACATCCAAAGATAAAAGCTGATCGGAAGATTAGCCAGCCTCGACAGGTCTCAGCCTTGAATCTCAAGGATTTGCTGATAGTGTCTGTATGCTGTTCCAGTGCTGCCACTGTCTGTTTAACTGGACAGGGAGATATCTTTGTGCTACATGAATACCAGTGCCGAAAGATTGCATCAAAGTAAGCCTGTCCTAGTTGAACTGGTGCAAACAGTCAAAATTCAGAAACATTGTAATTGACATATATTTGCAAGGCATTCAAAAAAGTTTTGATAAAAGTTATCATGACTGACTTAAGTTTTTGTGAAACAACCTTAAATGTTGTTTCAGTAGATTTAGGGGAGTGGAATTAAGAATGATATATTTTTTAAAAAATTCTCCCGATACAATTCTCTCTTAAATGGACAATGCTGGACCATTTCAGATGAATCCTTGACTGTCAGTATCAGGACACTTTTATTGCATAAAACACAAATATACAAGATTGTGATTTCTTTACTTTTCTTATTACAGTAAGTAATACAAATTAATTTTATTAATTGATGTAAAGATCACATTGATCCTTCCATGTCAGGAAAGCATAAAGGTATAATTTAATTAATTTAATTCTAGGTATAAAAATCCATTGTCTGTAAACCTTGATCAGCTTAACAATTTTGCAGCAGAAGTAAAATTTATTCTAAATGTAAAAATAAAGGGGGAAAACAATTTCTGTGCAATTTTTGAAAATCTCTTCTCTGAACAGTAGAAAAGATTTGAAATCTTCCATGATTTTATGACTTTGAAATTTAAATCAGTATGTTTATTCCCTTCCATCTTTACAGAGAAATACGATGTTGTCCATTGATCACATCATGTCAGATCCTATCCCACAAACTTTGTTTTAGCTTTAGCCATTTTTGAAGGACTTGGATTGAAATCAAATTTTTGTAAGAGTCTTTATACTAAAAAGATGGACATGAAGTATGATTTTGATCATTTTTAACAAATTTTAGGGGAGTTGTAGCCCATGTTTTGGTCTGTGTTTGTCTTGGAATTTGCACCAAATTTTTTTCTTCAGCTCAGTAACTTTAAGGATTTTGCTGATTGAAACCAAATTTTGTATACATATCAGGTTTGATTTTGTCCATTTTCCAACATTATTAAACAGATTTATAGAGTTATTGTTTGTGATAAGACTTTAGGTTCTATCAGTAAGCTTTGATAGACTTTATGGATTACATCCAGATTTGGTATGAGGCTTTATGTTAGGAAGACCTATTATATGTACTCTCTTATAAGTCAAAGCCAGGTTCAAACAACATTTACCCTGTTATGCTGTCACATAATATGAAGGCAGGTCAGGGTCTGTGTTACTTCTATATCAAATAAGTTACCTACATATCATTAAGATAGCTTTCTTTGCTACCTCCAAATCCAGACCTCCCAAATATATATATATATATATATATATATATATATATATATATATATATATATATATATATATATATATATATATATATATATATATATATACATAAAAGCAAAACAACTCTTACATGTTAACTGACTTTTCTACAAGCTAGGAGGCTAATGTTCTGTCTGGTTTAAAACAGATTTTACCTTTGCTACCATATGCTAAGATATCCTCCAGACAATCCAGTTAAATTCCATAACATATGTATTCATCTACGTTTCTTTTTCAGTGGTTCTGCAAGTCAAAATATTCTTGTTATGGGGCATACAAAATTCTTTGTATTCTGGTGGATATGTTGATATTTGTGCAATTTTTGTGGCATTCATTGTTGTCTAGTGACAATTTTCAGGCACTGTATTATCAGCTGTTACACTTGTAAGCCATTCTAATACAGTTCACATTATTTAAATTTTTTAATATATCTGTTTATTTGATGTCTACTTTTGTATGTGCCTCTGCGTCATTACAATGATGTAAACCAAGTGCAAAAAATGTAAACAAAAAGGTTATGGAGGATGAACATGAGATTTGTCAGTACTTGCAATGGCTCATGTAATATGTGTGCATCTGGTACACATATACTTTTTCTAATGTTTTGAAAGAGCAGCTTGAGTGCTGTAAAAACCAGCGTACCCTAATACATCATAATGTACACCTCACATTCAAATCTTTGAGTAATAAAATAGTACTACAACATACTGTATCTATGAATGCAGTAGAATTGGTATTTATTCTCATGGGTGAAGTTTAGATGCCCTCTCCACCTCTCTTGCACACACAAACAGCTCCAGAACATATTTGAATCTTTGAAAGCAGTAGAAAGCACAATCAAACCATGGAATTGCATATGATCAGTATGAATGGAAAGACTTTGTTTGTTTTCGATATGTTGTTGATTAGAAATCGTGTTTATATATTGTAATAATTCTGAGGATAAATCTTTTGGAGCCTTCATGATCCAGCAATGCAAGAGCTTTTTTATTGAGTCAGATGCATGCAATTTTCTCACTTCACTGGCAGTTCTCAACAGTGTCACTAATTTTCTTTTTTTCTTTCCCTGCTGGCCAAGTGAATTATAGATGGTTATATCTCCCTATTTTCATATGCAGGCAGGGAAAAGGAGAGAGGGATAGTTTCTCTTATCCCAGGCCAACAGTCAGTTGGTCAGTTGTAAGTAATACACCATTACTAGTACTCTCTGACAACCCAACTTAATTGTGATACTGCTCTCTTTTAGAGACATTTGGACCATCCAGACTCATCAAATTGTGGATGATACAGTCTGTGTCAGAGGGTCTCCTGATCTCGTTATCCAAACCTCTTTGCTCTCATCTTGCAACCTTTATGAAAGGAACTTCCAAATGATCCCATAAAGGAGTTGCTTTATGTAAGAAAATCAGTTTTTCTTATTGTAAAGAGAAGTGTACATAGTACGAAAACTGCACAAACTCCAGAACATTTCTGGCTAAAGTCCAGTGGCAGTTGAGACCTGCAATAGAGATGCATTTTTGTACATAATCAGTCATAAGATGTCCGACATGTACTTAAATATACTGTTTCATACAGCAACATTCTAAGCCCATCGGGCTTCATTAAGAGTTTAGGATGTCCTGTATGAAGACAGCAACATTCCTGCATGATACACCACAAAAACATTTGGTTTATTTTTCGGATTATGACATAACAATTCTTTCCTCATTGTGTGATGGTTAATCAATGGACCTTGTCCCTGCTCAACATTAAAGTCCATCTAGCTGTGGAATCCTTAACACTTGGCATCTTCTCCTAAATGCATTGAATAAATCATTCCTGCATCAGAGAGAGCATCAACCAAAACATTGTAGCTTCACCTTGAGTTGGACATCATATTAAGACATCCCAGTTCAGGATGTCCTCTACAGAGAGGGTGGCATTCCTAGACAACACACTACAAAACTATTTGATAAGTATGATGTTTGGTTCATGGCATGAATAACCTTCACTCAGATGGGACTCCAGGTGACTGAGTAGTTGAAAGCACTCGCCTTTACTGATCATTGCCATCTCATTTCTGCATGAATAGATTTGAATCTCAGGCTTGTCATCTGTGGGTATGTGATAAAGTGTGCCTGTAGCTTCCAGTGGGTTGATGGTTCGTTCTGGTTCTTACTCCTATATATATATAGCCTCTCATAAACTGAAAAATGGCATTAATCCATAACAACAAGTTCCCTCAGTTACAGTTCGGGATGGATAATAAATGTAGAGAAGTTGGACCTTATATCTTCTCAACATTTGACCATCTAGATATGGAACTCTTAACACATATTTACTTGGTGTCTTTCTCCCAAACACGTTAAAATTATAACTTGTGCCTGAGAGAAAACATCAAACAAGACATTGTTTAGGTGGGGAAGTTTCTTACAGCTCCTTGGCATACTCCAAGCAGGGGTAGACCTGTTACAATGCCAGTTTACTACTGTGGGGGGTGGTGGCCCTGTTACAGTGCCAGTTTACTACTGTGGGGGTGGCCATGTTACAATGCCCGTTTAGTACTAGATCTTTGACAGTCAATGGAATATGGATTCTTCAAGAGAAAGTTCATCATGTCAACCTGTTGGAAATGAAAGCCAGTGCCTTCCACACATAGGCAGAACATTTCCATGAATCTAAGTCCTGATAATCATCAACATTTTGCTTGTGATGACCTACCTCAGCATGGGTTGGAGCAATCACCAAACCTTTGCCTCACAGTAGCTAAATGGCTACTCCGAATATTATGTTGTATTCAAGTCTGATACATTCCTGTCCAGCTTAGTATCCTGGCTGCCAGAAGCTTCTTGTGGGTTGGTGGTTCTTTCCGCGGATTTCCCAGTTTCTTCCTCCACCATTAATACTGGCTGCCATGTATGGCCTATCGTGTGCTGAAAAATGGCGTTAAGCCTCACAATCCTTTCTACTTCATTGACAATTGCCTCATAGAGAATCGTCTCTCTAGAAACCTTCTATTGGGTCTGTGCCCATTGGGACAATCTGATGCTTGACATTTCTTTTTCATTTTTCCATGACCTGGAGGTGGGGTTGTACATGCTATTTTAATTGGCTGATAAATATGGGAGCATGTATACCTTATTGTGAAAGCAATAAATGAGGGCACAGACTACAGGTTTCTGATTGCTGCACAAAGATGAAACACCATGGATCAACAATCTACTCAATTTAGTGATAGACATGCTCAGACAAGTGACCTCCACTTTGCTGATCTTTCAAAATTGCCACTAATCCATTTTTGTCCAAACCAATTACTCCTTCACTCTTGGCTCTTTTCAGAATTGTCTTGATTGAAAACAAGCTTGTATCTTCAATCCTGGAGGGGATTGTAACAGCTGAAGTAACTGGTTTCACATTAGTGAAGTCACACCATGCTCAGCACCCATTCCTCAGTGGCAAACTTGATCGTTAAGAAGTTAGACCCTATGTCAATAAAGGAATAGTGTTCATTGATCTCAGATATGTTCACATTTCATGGAAGAAATGTTTCTGACCACAACAGGGTAATCTCTGACTTGCATTCCAATTCTGATCCATACACACACATTGAAGCATTTATCATACATGACTTGCAGTTTATGATAATGTTAACAGCAACATGCAGGGCAAGTGAGTTACAATATCCGTAAATGAGAACTATATGCAGTTCTGTTCTGATTGTTTGTTTGTTCTAATGACATAACCTGCTTCCTTCCTAACAAAAGTTTGCTGTCACTAGTTGACCAACAATAACTACTCATTCACTGTCATTGATTGATCTGTTGTGAGAAGCAAAGATGCAGGACTCATTAACTGCTTTCAGATGTTACTTACGACATGCAGACAGTTTTGCATCAACTGTAAAAGACTTCCTACCACTGACCACAGAAATGCAAGACATAACCTCATAAGCACTGGCCACTTGACTAAAGAGTGTTGTTAGATCAGTATACTCTGGACTCTCACTGGATCAGGTACACCTAATAAGGATTTCAACTTATGAAATACAAGCAACTTCCTTGAGCCTGTCCTTGAGTGTAATGTCTTAGTTTGGGACATAATGGAGTCAGCTGACTGGTACCCCCAATCTGCCTTCTCTAGTTTCTGTGTGCATGGCATTGCTAAGGAGAGAACTGAATCTCATTGGATTGATGGTTGCTACACAGACAGTGACCACTCCCTATTCATGAAAGCATAACCTTTGACCCAGACATGAATAACTTGTGCTAGATTTGCCTGGGAAACTTTTGATGGTTATACAATAATCAAGTGTGGGGTCTCACATATATCTTCCACACATGTGTATAAACAAATTGATTGTTGTTGTGCCAATCTAACATTAGGAGAAATTCATCATTTTAGTACATGCACTTGCCTTGTGACACAGGTAGAGGTAAGATTTCCTCTGCCTCTTACCTAGTCTGCTACTGTATTTTGATCAGAGAAAGGAATTTTTTTTGTAAATTATGTTTCTCCACTGAAACTTACCTAATCACATTACAAATAATCCCTCCCACCCTTCCCTGCAATGTGAGCATCGCTTAAGGTGCCGCTAAAGTAAAATAAAATTGATTAATCCTTACATAATGGTAGCCACTTACTGTCTTATTGGGCACAAAGGGGAGTTAACCAGCAAGAGTTGCTTCCCTTTTGTTTATATAATATAGTATAGTATAGTATAGTATAGTATAGTATAGTATAGTATATACATATATATATATATATATATATATATATATATATATATATATATATATATATATATATATATATATATAAAGGAGTCACGATACTAATTCAATTCCCATAGTAAACATATGGAAACACCATCATATTTAAAATTCAATAACTTAAAAGTTCTGGGTACTGATGATCAGACCTATATTTCTCCATGCACAACTATCCTTGGTGCAAGCTTCTGTGTGGAGAACACCATATGAGCCACGGCATTTTCTTGACCTACATATGCATGAAGTCCATGTTATTGATTCAGCACCAAGCAAATCAAGTGCTACTTTCATTATTGAGTAATCCTAAATCAAGTCTTTAAAAATACTAAAATTGCATCAATAGAAATTTGTCTATATTTTTTAAAATTACACATAGGATAAGCTTTCAAAAGATATTTTTAATAAAATTTTACTTTTCATTTTTAACCAATTATGGACCACCAAACCCATATATACTCTATTATTTCTTCACCCATTTCTAGACTGGTTCACAGTTCTTCCATTGAATTAGTACCGTGTGTCCTATAACCAAAATTAAATTTTTTAGAAAGACATGTAATTTACTTATTGACATTAAAACAAGATTGAAACAAAGAATTGGCCATGCTTGTGTAAAGATATTAATGCAATGGCATTTTATGTGATACCACTGTATATAGTTAAATTGCATCCACATTACATGTTGCTGTGTTGTATCACACTAATTTGTGGATTTTTCTTGTTATTAAGATAATTGTTTTCTGCCTTTGTATCTTCATATTATCTTTCTATGGTATGCATGCTACACAAAAAAACACAAACATTCTGACATCAACAAGTATGACATCACAGGGTATCAAATTACATAATACATTGTATTTTCATCTCTTACTTGCTATTAGACAAGTTTTAAATCTTTTAAATTTCAAAATTGCATTTCTTTTCTTTCTGACTGTCACAGATATAAGATACAATACATCAGTATTCCTCACATTCAGAGAAAACCAATAGGTGTGCCACATGACAGGTCAAAATGATAAGAGGTCATTGCCCTTCTGTGACTAAAACAAATACCAGGGATCCTGCAGGTCATGGAATCCCGGAAAAGTTTTGGAATTTAAAAAATAAATTTCAAGGGCCTTGAAAAGTTATGGAATTTGTCAAAAACCTTGCTAAGTTTTGGAAAAGTCATGGAATTTGTGACAATGGAGTTAAAGAAATTGATTACTTCAAATTTCGTAGAGCACCGAGAACCGATTAAATAAAATGATAAAATTACAATCGATAAATGGTTTCAATTCATATAACAAGAATAATTTGCCCTAATGGAAGTATCACATGATTTCCGGTGTAGTTCATTAAATAAAAGAAAACAACTGGAAAGTAATGTGTTTTGTTAATATTGTAAATAGGAACACAAACAAAGACTACATAGAATTGTTTCCTTTTTTCTTTTGAATACAAATTACATTCATCATTGGATTATGACATGAATTACTACATAAAGTCAAAGTGTGCTAGCCCAGGTAAATTTAAAATGATGTCATTCTTTATGTTCATTTACTTGACAATGCAAGATGGCGAGGTCCTTGAGTTTTATGAAATGGCCCTGGAAAAGTTTTGGAAAAGTCATGGAATTTGTTTTTGTTAAGTCTGCAGGAACCCTGAAATACACAACCCATGAAGCACCAAGAGATTCTGACAGTCCCAAACTAATTAAACTATCTAAACATCTGATTTATCACCCCCCCCAAATCTTAACAAGAAGGTATTAAAGGCAAAGAAAGTTTTATTATACTGAAAAATTAAATAACTGAGTGCTACTTTTTACTATAAGACTATGGGAAAGGGTAAGGAAGCAAAGAATAGACAGTCATTTCTTCAAGCCTGGTTATGTTTCTCACAACAAAGGGAAAAAATGTCCATCAACCCAAAAGACAAAGCCACTTGAGGTCTGTTACATAAGGACAACAATAGACACATTTGAAAAAGCTATGCAAAGTTCCTATAATGCTTATATTACTGTTGGAGACAGCAAGCCCATGTGCAAGCTGCTGCAGCCCAAGTCAAGAAGTAAGCTGGAGGTGAATAAATATGTGGAAAAGTTTGTGATGCCAGGTTAAGTCCATATTTCTGTGCAATATTCAGACACTGATATAATTTATTGCTGCATAAACTACTTGGTAAATTTAAGTAATAGAATTGATTGCATATGAAAGTTGTCTAATACATACATTGTTTATCTACATTTACCCAAAACTCAGAATAAGTTAAGAAAAAGCCTCAACATCATTATTGTGACTACTTTCCACATCAAGCAGTGTTAAATTACTTACTTTTCAATATAAAGCTGAATAAAATACTCAAATTATTGAAAAAAGAGTAACAACACAAACCTTGCAATCACTGAATTACATTCAAAGGGGAGGTAACATACCTTGATTTGTTTACCAAGTTGCAAGCTCTAATTTACAACTAAATGGTTCTATTCTATTACTTTATAGTTAGTGCAGAGCAATGTTGCCTATAGAAATAGCTTTTGTTTCAAATCTGAGACCATATTTCTGATATGAAGCTCTTTTTCATATATTCACATCAACAGATTTGAAAATATCCATTGTGTGTGTGTGTGTGTGTGAGAGAGAGAGAGAGAGAGAGGAAGGATAGTACATTACACATGCATGTTGAGTATCGGCTAGGTAAATCTACAGTGTTAAAAACAAAATTAAGAACACTCAGTGGAATCAGTGAATTGAAAAACAAAATGCAGCTTACCAAAGAATATAATCTTTAAGAGAAACTTCCATGGCAGGGTTCATGGTGCTGTCCATCTCGGGCTAAGCTGGGTCAATCTATTGCTTGTCCAATTTCAGCTTGCAGTTCTGTGGCACAAAATCTGAAAAGCAAGCAATATATATATCTCAGAGATAAAATGTATAAAGCAAGTACAGTATGTAAGAGAAAAAATGTGAGAAAAGAGCATTTCTTTACAAACTATGAGAAATATCAAGAAAAGAATTATAACAAAGGCAAATTAATGGGTGTTATGGCTAAAATAAAAAAAACAAGCAACATATGAACATTCTTACCATTAACCCCCTCCATTTTAGTACATTTTTACAGGTTGAGGCAATGTGGCATGTGCAGTTTTATGCACAGTCCTTGCATTTTACAATGCTCTCTGATCTACTGAATGTGTCTTAGTTAAATGATCAGTATTGATACAAAGGTGATTGTGACATAAGTTGTTTACAGTTAAAATCTCTCTCCCACCCCCTTTTTGGGGAATTGTTGCATATTATAAATAGTATTTAACCATATAAGCCAATCTGTGGGCATCAACATATGAAATTTTGTCATCAGGCCATACAAGTCTCTCTTTCCCGTAGCCTGTGCTATCTACTAACCCTGTAAAGTGTATACAACCCTTCCCATCTGAGTTTTGTATAGAATTTTTCTCTAAAATCACATGCAAACCATGATAAAATGACTCCATTATGATTGTCATATGCAAAAACCACCAAAATGATACCCTGGATGCACGTGGTAACCATGGAAACAGCATGATCCAGTTATGGCATAGGTCGCATATAGGAGTCACGGTACTAATTCAATTCCCATAGTAAACATATGGAAACGCCATCATATTTAAATTCAATAACTTAAAAGTTCTGGGTACTGATGATCAGACCTATATTTCTCCATGCACAACTATCCTTGGTGCAAGCTTCTGTGTGGAGAACACCATATGAGCCGTGGCATTTTCTTGACCTACATGTGCATGAAGTCCATGTTATTGATTCAGCACCAAGCGAATCAAGTGCTACTTTCATTATTAAGTAATCCTAAGTCAAGTCATTAAAAATACTAAAATTGCATCAATAGAAATTTGTCTATATTTTTTTTAAATTACACATAGGATAAGCTTTTAAAAGATTTTTTTAATAAAATTTTACTTTTCATTATTAACCAATTATGGACCACCAAACACGTATATACTCTATTATTTCTTCACCCATTTCTAGACTGGTTCACAGTTCTTCCATTGAATTAGTACCGTGTGTCCTAAACAGAAATTCATTTGTCCAATTTGCTAAGAGTGCTGGATTTTTGTTTACATTGAATGGAAAGTTATACTAATATAATTCAATCAGGTAAGTGTTTTTGGAGAAGCATAATTTACAGAATACTTAATTTGTTTCTATTGATTACTTCTGATAAAATTGCATAACCTAGCATGGGCAAAATACCACCCATTGGCTGGATCTGGCCAGTGACCTGGTTTAATCAGTTAATTTATGTAATAGAGTTGGCTATAAAAATCGATTATCCATCTTACACCCTAGAGAAAATTGCTTATGCCTGGTATAGACCCGAATTTGCTATCACCTTATGTCGGATCTGAGTCTGTGCAGTTTAAAATTGGATTTGACTTAAAAGCTAGTATATTTTCTATGTCATGTTTGATTTTCATCATTTTCCAGCAACAGAAGTATGGTGTCTTTTTGACTTTGCCTTTCATTTGTAATTTCATTTCTGTTTAATAACACTTGAAGGACTTAATGGGTTCAAACAAAATGCAGTACATTTTCAAGACAAATGTTCAATTGTCATGATAATGACAATAGTTTATAGATAGTGGTTATTGTTTTTAACGTAGAATTTTGCCTTTCAGTTGCATTATATTGGCAGAGGTATTCTTGTTGTACTGACACATTTAATGGTTCTGGTTACTTGCAGACATTGCTTTGTAACCTCTAATATCTGTATTTCTAATATCCATAGAGAAATATCAAAAATATGTTTCTGGAATTTGTTTTACTGGTATTATATGCAAACCTGTACTTGATGCATGTAAAGTAGTTTTTAGTTTTGTTTTCTAAGCTGTCAGACATACTGTATTGTTACAGTTTGTATGCTCTAATAAATACATCTGACTGGAAAAATCAAATTTTTTTTCTTCAGTTTTTGGTACAAAAATTTTTTACATGTAGAAAGTGTGCACATTATTGCACTTAAGAAAAAGATGAAAATATATAGTACAGTGATAATGCTCAAAACTTAAAACGCTTGGGACCCAATTAAATTACAATTTCAAGAGAATTTTGGTTTAAAGAGGATATTGCAGAAGTGAAAAATATGTTGCTTTATGTATAAGTTTATTTAATGATTTATTTTTCTTTGGAGAATTGGTTAAGTGAATCTGAGTTTTGGAATATTTTCTTGCTGTTCTCTATCTGCAGAGTATCAAAAGCTACAGGTGTTTAATTTAAAGATGGAAAAAATCTTTTGGGTGGGAAATTTCAAATTATTAAGGTTAATCTCTGCATCCCACTCAAAACAATTTGGCAGTCCAGTTTTTGGTCATAACCCATGCATTAAGAACCTATGATTTATACAAATTAATAGCTTCATTGATGATAAGGAGATAAAAATAATCAATCTTTATTGGCTAATCTTCAAGCATTTAGTTATTAAAATTTGCCTTAAAGCTTGCCCTTTTTGAAGGAGCAAAACTTAAGATTAGCCTGTTGTTGCACCACATTTCTGTTGCATGCATGTTAAGTAGTGTTTTTACCTTGTGTGCTTTTAGGAAATTTCTGGGTGATTCACACTGTTTCAAACCTACTACATTAAATTATTTGTGGACCATACATATTAATATTTTGTGGAATGTAGAAACTCACTTTATGCTCCAAATTTAAAATGAGTTTTGTTGTTGAGGTTTCTGTTGCATAAACTTGAAAAGTGGGACCAAACATTTATTTAGAGGGGTTCTGGTTATTGGAGAAAAAAAATGATGGTGTTAAACAAAAAGTTTGGGCCAAAACTTTTTGATGTTAACAGGATTGCAGGTTACAGGGTTTTTGATTTGAGGAGATTCACTGTGTTTTCCTTTTAAAACCTTCATGCATCTGGATAAAAGTCCTTAATATGAGAGGACAAACAATTAATTAAACAATATGTTCTTTCTTACGGTGAATTTTTTTGTTAACTGTCGATTCAGGTGGCATGAGATAAAAGACATTCAAGTGAGTGGTGGACATCTAGATCACAGTGATTCTGAGATTTTGAGAGAGAAAGGAGGGTCAGAGCTGGTCATTGGGTTACTTAGTATATCAGGAAAGGTAATATCTTTATAATGTAAGTCATAAAATACATAACATACTCCAGATGATACAGGTCAAAAATCAGAATTATAAGCTAATCATGTCTGCTTATTTATTAAATTAATGAAGGTCCCAAGAGTATTTTTTTAATTCATGGTGATGGTCTGGTAAGTGTCACTTACGAAAGTAAAGTTTATCATGATACAACTGCTTGTTAAGTTTCAATCATGGATAAAATTTGAACATGTTGATCTAAAAAAGGAAAGATGGCATGAAGGAATATGAAGTAACAGACAATGTATGTTATTTACTTGATAATATCGTATGTTATTTACTTGATAATATCAAGACCAACAGCAAACAACATAGACCTTGATCTGCCATCTCATATTGCACCAGCAGATTAGGATCTATGTTTGATCTGCAGATTACTTGTAGCATAATGCAGAAACCCAAATCAGCATCTGCTGGCATATTATGTCAAGTCTGGGTCTATGTATTTGGATTCAGTTTATAAGCATGTTTGGAGCCTGACTGGCTAATTCTTATTATATCATGAATTAAATGACTTAACTAAAATGCAAAACAGATACCCACATGGGAGTCTGATCTTAAATGAAATCAATGGTACTTACTCTTGAAATGGATAAAAAAGTATTTTAAAAAAAATGAGTTATTTACCTGAACCCTTACTGGTTCAGAATCAAGGTAGCAACTAGACACAGTGTTTCTATTATCAGATCAAACAAAACTGAACTGAATATCTGTTCAACGTCAAATCCAGTAAACAAAGTTAGCATATGATAACATGAAAAAAAAACTTGTAAACAAATAATTAAATTACATGTACAAAACAGTATTAATTGGGACATGATAAATAATTTTTTTCCTCTCCCAGAACTTGTAGTGACACTTTTTTTCACTTAGGTGATATGTCCCAAGACTTAAGAAACAAAATAAATTTGTGTTAAATTTGCACCTCCCCCTGCTGTGTGTTGCAGTAAAATAGATAAAGAAAACACTTATTTGATAATAAAATGAAAGAAATTTACCTTGTATTCTTATCATTTATTATCATATTTCATCATAATCATTAAAGAATAAGATATAACATAGAACTCTCTCTCTCTCTCTCTCTCTCTCTCTCTCTCTCTCTCTCTCTCTCTCTCTATATATATATATATATATATATATATATATATATATATATATATATATATATAGAATAGACTTCAATCCTGTAGTGTTGATCGCTTATGTGCAATAACACATGACACATTGTTTATTGACTTGAACATAGAGAAACAAATGTGTTAGGGTACTCAGCTAAGGTTTTAATATGTTATTCAACTGAAAATTGGTTCCAACAAAATCACAAACGAAGAGAGAAATAATTAACCGATCGGTTGAAGGCATTCACACATGACATGTTAAGTGCAAAATAACCAAGAGTGAATTGCAGTAAAAACTGTTATGAGAGACTGCCCCTTCTGTCAACAATAAGTGGTCTCTCAAGACAGGTGGTCTGTAATAGCAGGTTTGTACAAATGGACCAGGTTCCAAGGTCCAGTTTCAAGAAAAATAACCATAAACTGCATATATATTCTAATTTTTATTTATAGTTCTTGCTAAAATATTGTATGCATTCATCTAAAAGCAAAATTATGTAACAGTAAAGATATGCTTTATTACTAAACATGAAATCACATTTACATTGGAAGATCATGTATTTTAGCATATTAAATCATTTTTGAATTATTCCTTTTTCTTTATAACCTAAAGGACTATACTGAATAAGGGCCATTTTCTGCTTCCTCTCCAAATGTCCTCATATGTATACTGTACACATGAGGTGGTTAACATTTATTTCTGACATCAGTTTTGTGTTCACGTGTCCATTGCCATGTTTGCAGGGTGTCAAAACACTATCAAGAAAGACATGAAAAGTTGTCATCTTTTCCATTTACTTATCATATATAATGCTTTACCATGAACTATTCACTCAGTTTCATATTTGCAATGTGCATTTTTATTATTTTAGGGGTTATAAAGCTCTATAAATAAAGTTTAGTTTCTAAAACTATTCCAAAATTGTCCATCATAGACAAAAATTGAATATCGAGCTTACATGCCAACTAAAAACTGTTTCTAAAATGCATGGACAAAAAGGTACTTAATCATAAAATGCAAAAACTGTTCATCAATAAAATATTGTTGTATATTATATTTAATATAATTTTAATATTTAAATGATTGTTTAATGTTATTGAATATGCCTGTAAATGAGGCATTAACAGGGGCCTGTAGGTTCACTTCTTTGCTAAATACATGGGTTTGTTACCTTCACTGGAGATGACAAATGTTCTTTATGTATTTATGTGCTTTTATCCTTATATTTTAATGGCTGTGACACACACACACACACACACACACACACACAAACAGACACAGACACACACACACACTCTGTATTTCTATCGTTAGAAAAAAAAATTGTTTTCCATACCCCTTGAGGTAGCCAAGAGTCAAACTGTTATCTGTTTATAAACTTTGTATTTATCCATAAAGATAAAACATTATTAAGAAGTAAAACACTAATAGTTCAGCACTTAAATGAACTTCTGAAAATTGTGAAACGTGTTTTATAAGTAATGGCATTGGAGATTACAAGATAGAAAAAGACTACAGTATAAGTATTCTACTCACCAGACTTTTTGAATCTATTTTTTCAACCAGCGGGGGAATGCTGCATAACACTGACTTCATACAGTTGTCAGTGAAATGAGATGTACACATTTATAAAGAACATATACTTATAATGGTCAAATGGAAACACAGTCATTTTATTATTCATTTTGCAAATGCTATTTAACCACCACTTAGAGCCCGCTAAGATGGTGATTTACATCGTGCAAGATTCGGGGATTTATAGAATGAATACAGCTTTCAAGGAATTTTTGGGAACAAGTTTGCACATAATCTTGGATCAAAAAACAGGTCAAAGTAAGTATTGTTCTACCTTTTCATTAGTTAAAGTAGCTATATATGACTATACTCTCACCCCTTCCCCATGAACATGTAGGTTATATTCAATTCTTGGTAGTGACATAAAACTGGGGCCCTCAATAAAATAAACATTTTAGCAAATAAAATGACATTATATGAATGTGTTCATATATACCATTAAAGTAAAGCTAGTCACATTATCACATTGACTAATATAATTTGACAAAGGCAAATTTTGGGCATCTATTTTCATGTAGGCCGACATGCTTATTCATATTCCTAAGCAAAAGTCATGCCAATATCTCGCCGTAAGGCTTTGTACATAACCGTAGGTTCAGAGAAGTGTTAAAATGATGATCTATGCAAGCAGTAGATGACGAAGCATCTGATTAAAAAAATGCACTCACAGAACACATAATACCTAATGGTAGCAGTTAAACTAAAACTAATACCAAATCCTGATGATAGTAATGTCCCCACTTATCCACCCACAATATGGCCTAGAGGTGATACATTCCTGCCATCTGTACATTTAAGGTGAGTAACTGTTACTGTAATTGCCAATTTTATTTTTGGTGTATTTAACCTTGGACACCTCTTAGATTTACTGGGAGCTGACCAGACAGAACTTGCAATGACTTAACAGTCATCAGAGAGAACAAAAAGCATTAAAAAAAATTATTCAGACCAACATGATCTTAAAAAGTCAAATTATTTTTGTATTCAATTGAATGTGCTATGTACATTGTCAGATTACCATTAGGCATACTAATCACGTGCTTAGTACACTAACTCAACAGGGTACCAGAAAAATTTTTTTTATTTGCTATGATAAAATTGAATGACCATTTCGATCTTGCACGTACGAGTATTTTGATTTGGAATGATAGCAGCACTGGCATTTTCTGGCTTTTCTTAGCTTCTGATCAATTCTCTCTTCCTTTAGTGTCAAAGAAATAAGATGACATAATGGAAATATCATGATATGGTTGACAATTCAAATTATACAAAAATACCAATTGTCATACAACATAAAAGGAGCCAGATGAATACTGAGGTAAGTGGTGTCCAACCTTGCAGGTACAATACCATTCTTTGATGGAGACCATGGAATATTTCAGCTTGTATTGGATCTCCAGTCAATGAATTCTGTTTTTGGAGTGGCAAGACTGGATTTTTGTGTGTAACAGACCTGGAAAATCCATGCATGACATAACCTCATAGTGCACATCCTCTATGAGATGCTCATTTGTATACTTTGAAGCCTGTTTGACTTGATAAATGCCCATACTGATGTCATGCAGGTAATCAGCTGATATCCTGGTGAATTTAGTCAGTTTCCATGTGGATGCATCCATCTTGAAGTAAAATTTGTACTTATTCAGCAAGTTATTCTCTTGAACCAGGATTCAAACCTTATTCAGTTACAGGCATTGATTCATTTTCCAGCCAAAAAAGGTGGAAGTAGTTATCATCAAATAAAGAAGAAGGAACATCAAAGTTAAGACATGACTTTGTATTAATAGTTTCTTTACATTATGATTTAATATCTTGAAAAGATTTCATCTTTACATTTTGTACAAGTGATTTAATTTCTTTGCTTGAAAAGATTTCATCAAACTCTTTTGTTGTAGTGATATATCGTAGGGATTCATTAGTGAAGTATAAGATTTCCAAATGGTATTTGCAACAGCTACTATTTGACTTATAAAAATACTACACTCTGCAAAAGACTAGGTTGTGTCACATATTGGGACATTAACAATATAATTTTGATGCCCATGTGGTCTTTTACATAAAGAATTTGAAGCTGAATTGTTTTGGGCCTTTGATAACAGCATTTGAAGTGCTTTAGACTATTCACCAAATTTTCTTATCAAACTGAAAGTATCATTTGTTGGGTGCTTTTCATTTAGTTGCAAGTATTATCATTGGCAGTCATATTTAGTCTATAATGATACACAGAGCCTGATAATTCCATATAATCAGTTCTTGTAGGGATGGAGCCAGAAATTGATTTTATGAAAAGTATCTAAAAGGAAACAAGAGTGGTTTATTATGTATTAATTATCTTAATTTTTGTTTTGTATCATAAAATTCTTGTGTCATCCATTATGCCATGTTACATCCCAATTTTTTGTATTTCAGAATTTTTTAGTGTAAGATATTGTATGCTTGATATGTTTTATGGTTATTGGCATCTCCCCTCATGTTTATTTTCACTTAAAAATATAGGTAGATGGACATATTATTTATGCTGTTATTATTATTACATGTATTATATCATAGTCGGTATCGCTTTCCTACAGTGCGTGCAGATTCATATTTTTGATATTATATGTGTGAAATATCACTTTATGTGATTCTGATTGGTCCAGATGAAATCTTGAAATTATTATGCATTAGTGTCTTTAATGATTGGCTGCAACTGTTTTTAACCCTGCCTTCTGGAAAGTTTGATCTGAATCAACAATTTTGGTGGCCATTTTTTAACTCCACTCGCAAATGGAAATTGAGGAAATATATCGGCTGACTCAATATGGATATGCTACTCTCACAGGGGTTCATTATGTCATGTTTAACAATATCATCATAAGAAAAATGACATAAAACTACAAGACAAGAATGATAATAATGAATAAAAATAAGAAATAGCCGGGTGGGTTGGTGTGGTGTGTATATTAGTAACATAGATATAGAAACAGCCGTATATACAAGCAAGGTTTAAATGTTAAATTAATGAAGTAAACAAACTCGCCTCTGTTCGGAGAATAATCTAGACATGAATGGGTCTCCTAACTGACAGATCTTTATCGAACCACAGCATCTTCACATAGCATATATGGGATGTAACAAATGAATTTGTTGACGTCTTATGTAAGTCTATTTTTCAAATCAAGCATTACAAAATATCAGGTCACAAATGTATTGCAGATAATGTGGGACTTTTTGTATCCGGTAATCCATTTCACATGAAAATCGCAACAATGTGACGTTTTTAAACACACATGTTAGTGTCCACATATATTCTACTGTCGGCCTGCTGTACTGTGACATCTTACCGTAAAACAATGTGGCAGCATCACATTACATTTATAATTCTGTTTTGAAAAATGATTTTGTGGTTACAAAATGTTCTGTTTATTCGGATGGAAGCTTTTTCTTTGATATATAGTTTGTAAAATATTTCAATCTAATTTTACTAGTTCAACTTTCTTTGGGACTATATTTTATGCACAACAAATGAAAGGTACACTGTCTGTCAGAATGAACAGAGTTATTCATTCTTCTATCAATCTAAATAATTTCCATTGAAATTAAAGCTATGTGATAAATAGAATCTCAAATGGGAAACGATTTTATATTAAATTTATGAAATTCATTGAATGATGTCCAGCTTTTGCTCGCCATGGCTTGCAAAAGCTGGACATTATTCAACTTGTTTCATAAATTCAATGTGAAATCGTTACCCATTTGAGATCCTCTATTTATTAGAAGTATTAGTACTAGTATTTTTAATAGTACTAATAGTAGTCATAGGAGTGGTGCTTATATTCAAGCATGATGTCCTTTGAATAGAAGATTTTTATCTTTGATATTACATTTATGATTTTCTGTTGTTATATTCAGTAAGTGTATAAGGTTATGACAATATCATTTAAAGAAATAAAGAAAATATGCCACTGCAATAAATATGCAGTATTTAGATAAACAGATTGAACAAACTTGTTTTGTTTATTTTTATTTTAAGGGTTAGGAATAATACCATTATCCTTTTCAATTAACAAACCATATATCAATTCTCCTACTTTAGCAACTGCTCCAGTGGCCTAGTGGTTAGAGCATCCGCCTCGGACGCGGGAAGTCATGGGTTCGAGCCTTGGTCAAGTCACACCAAAGTCTTACATAAATGGTACTAACAGCTGCCTTGTGTGACGCTTAGTATTAAGAGGTCCTAACGACTGGTTGGCCTGGTGTCAGGATAATGTGTCAGGGTGGGACATCATGCTACATGTCCGTGGCATAATGCTCCAGTGCTAGACATCACTATAAACTGCCACACTTCAGGCATCGTAGCAATATGACTGAAAAATTGTTAAAGCTACATTAAAAATCATAATCATAGATCACATCACTCTTACTTTAACTTCGTTCCTGACCTTTGCAACATGTTTCCCACTGTTTGGAAACAAAATGTGTAATTTCTAATTTCAGTAATTTCTAGAAAAATAATTTGTTAAGTAGGCAAGTAAACTTTGTGAGTCCAAAACCAGTTTTTCTTGATTTGGAGGAGTAATTAGGAAAATGTGATAAAACAATAAGTGTCCAAAAATATAGCATAAACAGGTATTAAAAAAATTGTACTATATAAATGTGGAATAATAATCACTTCACAACACTGGTTCCACCAAAATCATTTTCTGAGGCAAATATAATTGGCCACTCTCCTCTAGTATCCTCACAAAATATTATTGCACTTTAGAAACATTGAAATGATTAGCAAATTATTAAGGCTCATATAATTGCTGGTTTTTTACATAGAAATATTGCAAATAATAGTTTCAGTTAAAATATCATAAATGAGTTCAGTTACTGGGCTTCCATCACAACTGTGGACAAGGTTCCTACTGTTGGGAAATGGTTTCTAATTTCAGCAATTGTTAGAAACATCATTGATGTAGTAAGCAAGTTTAAAATGTTTGTCAGCCTAAAACCTATTTTTGAGCGCACCGGAAAATGATAAAAAAAAAAATTCAGCATGAAAATACTGAATATAAATTAACTTGTATGAAAGTTAAAAATCTAATTATGAAAGAATAACTGCTTCACAACACTGGTTCCAATACCATTATTTTATGATGCAGACATGACTGGCAACCCTTGTATAGTTCCATGTTAGATGAATAGCAAGCATATTGATAAAAATTTGTTACCTTGCATGACATAAAAATAAAATGATTTTCAAATTGCATATTATTTTTGGAGTTGATTTTTTTTAAACCTGTAAATTGACAGATGTTAATATTATAGATATTAGTTCTTAGAAAAGAAAGAAGGAAAAAAAGAAGAAAAGAAGAGACTTTGGGGATTCAAACTTTGTACAACAATTTGACTCACAAACACTATACCATTTGAGCTATTTAAGCTTTGTTATATCTGTATATCATACAGATGACACATTTCTTCCAAGCAGATGTATATAATTGCAGACCACCCTTTCTTGTTTACCTAGTTACTGTTTTAATTATAAAGATATAATATTGTTATTGTATGAAGAAAGACCCATTGATCAAAACTTAATGTAAAACTACGCAGGTTGTAACTGTTGTATCCATCTGGAAATTGACAGATTCATTTGAAAGTGTATGTGTATGGAAATACACTGTAATGGTGAATTAAATGTATAAAGTATTATATATGTACTTATCCTATTATTTAATGCATGCTTTTGCAAAAGTTTAGCAAAGTTAAAGTAAAATTGCATTTAATGTTTACTCCATGTAGTCTTTGTTTACATATAGTTCCAAATGCCCTTTAGCTCCTCTTCGAAAGATCAAGTTCCCAAGGAAATTTAGAAAGAATGAAGAAGGAGATAAATTAATGGATAACATTATTTTTAAAATATCTGAATTGTTATTATTCCTGGATTTTTTTTAATATAACAATGAAGGAAATAATATAGTGTGCTCAAGAAATGCTGGTCTATTTGATCACGCATAGCAATATGTAGGCGGCGACTTGCAACAGGAAAAACAATGAAACTGATATATAGATAGCAAAATTCACAAAGTTTTTAATTTTTAGTGATTAATGCAAACATGCTCATGAAAGTTAATATGAGAACCCAAAAATTTTTATAAGAATTAATAAGTGTAAATACATTGCTCGAGCAAACCTGCGCTTAGATCTTATTTCAAGTTTAAAGTTGCTCAAGTGCAGCATTTTCGCTTAAGTTTCCCATACCACTCCATGTTCAAAGGTCTTGTTTAGGTATAAAAAAAGAAATTTATATGGTTATTTAATGCAGAATAGGGTGATTTTTACATTGAATAATAATGAGACAGAGTTGTGATAATGACAAGAATTTTTTTTCACATAAAAATGGGTGCAGAAAATGCCTCTTAATCAGTATAAACCTTTGTTTTACCAGCATTTAAACTACTTTTTGTGGTCTGCTCTTTTACACTTCTTTTAGTTACAATAATTATTTTCTCCAGCCTTAAAATTTGTCTAATTTTAGTTGGAGGTTTGTCCATTATGATTAAGGTTTTAGGTGTTCAAATTATTAATGCTTAGTTTTAATTTTAAATGTAAAGATGATTTTGACTGGGCTGGGGAAAAATATGAAAAATCTATACATGTGCAATGCATATCTAACAATTAATGAAATAAAAGGAAACAATTATCTCAATCCCATCCAGAAACAAAACCATTTGCACAGAGACAAAAGACAATGGCTTCAGTCAAAGATGATATACAGGGGTTAACTCTATAAGCAAAGTATGTAACTTGGTCACATTAATTTGGAATAGACAACATCTTTGTGATTGGGATGTAATAACTTAACAAAGGGTGTGAAAAACAACAATTATCACAAGTTTTGAACACTATCAGTCAAATCCTGCAAACGATTCTCTCTTGCTGGTTTAATAGACAATGACCTTATTTACTCCCATCAATACATATTAACTCTAAAGACAAACAATATACATGACCATTACATCAACTTTGGCACCACAATGGCAATTTGTCAGATGTAATTAGTCTGGTTTCCAGCTTTGTATGCTCTCTGTGTTGCTCACTCTTATACGAATTGCAGTGAACATCACAGTATATGATGGCAGGGAACCAGACCAGGAAATCTACATATACTTTAGCCTGGTTTATGACAAAAACTATAAAACACTATAAGCATAGCTGAAAAAATTAAGACATTGGTAGCCAATTTATTTTTAAAAAAAAAATTAGAACAGTATTAGTGATCATTCTTACAGGGATTAAATAAAAGTCTGTGGAGTTTATCCTTGTTTTTGTGTTTCATAGCAGTATGAAAATGTATACTTTGTTAAGACTGCTGTTGCTGGCCACATTCAGCATGTGGTCACTCATAATGGGTTTTTATATAAAATCAATCCATGCATTATAGTTGTGGTCGGAAATGACAGGTGGTCTCTCATAGCAGTTTTTACTGTATATCCATGTCAACTATATGACAGTACCTTGCAAATAAAAGAAAGATCATTATTTGAATATACCTTCACTTGGGTGCATATCTTTTTGCTAGCATGGATTACAAAAGTATTATTAAAGCAAGTTATTTATATTTGTACTATTTACCCACATATATAAGTGCTAATCTCTATTAATTTTGACTGCAGATAGAAGCCTGGGTGGTGAATAAACACAACTGGCAGCAAGAAATAAACTCATTGTTTGAACCCTTACTGATAGGATATAAAATCTAAAGGTTATTTTTATTACAAAGCAAGCTGACCTTGGAAGCAGACTTTGGATTCTTTTAAGTGTGCTGATTTCATTTTTTAAAGGATATTAGATACAAAGGTTATTTTATTGCAAAGTAAGCCAACTTTGGATTTTTTAAGTGTGCTGATTGTTGTTTACATTTTTTTTTCATAATGCAGTACATCCTCACAAATTGTCTGCCTTTGTGAAATTTAATTGGTTAAAACAAATCACAAATGGCAGCTGCTTGTCAGTTAAGGTCACCTGTAAGATGTTAGGTAAAGGTCAGTTAATTAAAAGTAAATATAGATTGTCATTTATTTACGTGTAATTATGAACTGGGATTAATTCTTCGGAATATGTCAGGTTGTCCAAGCCCTTATATGTGACATTACTTCTACTGTGGCAAATGTGTTGTTTTTTTTTTGTTTAAATTTTTTAAAATTAAACATGACTTTTGGTGTTTGTATCCTCGAGCAGCTTTATAACTGAAGTTATAGTATGTTATTATATTCATAACCAGGTGTTTATATGGCGCGCCACAAACCAGACACTTAGACGAGCTCACTGGGTCATTAGAAGACAACTATTTGTATCTGGCTTCAAGCTAACAGACACAAACCTTGCTATTATTACGGAAAAAGGTGAAGCCTTCCTTGGATTGTTATCCAACAAGAAGAATTCACTGAACAAAGATGCACAGCATTATAGTAAAGGTAATATATTTGTAGGTAAAGTGAAAAAGTATGTTTCTTAGATCTGTATGATATATATTATAGAAAGATTCTTGGTATGAGGACCTTTGAAATTGATAATATTCTAGCTGATTTGCCAATAAATATGGACATTGATACAGAATAGAGAAACCTTTAAAAATCATCACAAATTCTCTTAAAAACCCTTATTGTGATTGTAATATGGAGTCCCTAGTGTTATGTGGGAACTATAATACAGAAGTTGGGCTTCATAACTGGAATAAAGAAAATACATGTCAAACATACAATTATAATTAGCTGTTAGGCCAAGTAAGCTTATGGTATGGCTATGTATCTGTTATACATCATTTGTCTGTCAGCAATTGAATTGCTTGTTACTACACTGGAGGCCATATTTCTTATCCAGTATCAATCAAACTGGGAGTTATATTATAAAAATCTAGGAAGAATAAGATGATTTAGATTTATGCATACCAGTAAGGGGAACTTGTTACTACTCTCTATGCTACAATTCAGATCTAATTTTGGTCAAAATTGGAAATTATGCTTATATGGCTGAGTTTCTTACCACTTGAGAGACTGTATTTATGGTCTGATTTGAACAAAACTTGTCAGCATAAATTAATACCTTCAGGATGTTTGATTTTTTTAAAATACTTTTTTACAACAGAGTTATATGCACACATTCATGAGGTTTTGCATCTGATATGCAATTTTTTAAAAACTGTATTACCCATGGATGAGTATGATTTAGAATGAAATTTATGCATATTATTTAATGTGATCTTGCATTTAATTGGTTGGATCTGTCACCAGTCTAGCATATATATTTCTGATCAGAATTTTATCACACATGTTAAATTGTCTTACATTATCATTATGTTGAGTAAGTTTGTTTAGGAGCTTGTTACCACTCTAGGAACAGAATTCTGATTGGATTTTGCTCGACCTTAAGATTATACTGTCATTGTTTTGAACAGGTTTTTTAATATGTGAGATCAGCACATGGTAATATGACACCTTGCATTTGATTTGCTGAGCTTGTTGCCTCTCTAGGGACTGAATTCTTAACAGATTTTGGTTGACTTTAAGATTATATTGTGATTGTCTTGGACAGGGTCTTTTAATAATAAAGAGATCAGCACATGTTAGTTTGATACCGTTCATCTAATTGGCTGAGCTTGCTACCTCTATATCATATGACTCCATGTGTAATCCAGTTTCAATAAAACTTGGTAAATTTGATTATGTCATTAAGATTATGGGTGCCATTGAATTAAGAACAATATCCTTGCTTATTAATTATTTTTTATCAGGATATGGTTCAACCTATAAATTTAGTATATTGTAAAGTTTGGGAGATAGTTTTCATAGATTGTGTTCTTTCAATACTACATAAATTTGCTTAATGAAATATTCAACTATTAATTTAAATCAGGTAAGTGATGTCAGGCCCACTCAGGTCTTTTCTTTTAGTGTTAAAGTATGAGAAATAATGCTTTAAGTTTCATTGCAATACTAGGTTCAATTTTATTTCAAGCAGCTAATATGACATACAGAAAAATTTTGTTTAGAAAACAATTTTATTTCAGAACATAGTAACAATGACTTTGGGATGATAACATTAATGGATTTGCTACTCAAAGATGAAGTAGAAGATGTACAGGTAGTACGAATTGCCAGTGTGAACCGTGGGACTTACATTACTGCTGACAGTAAAGGTCGGGACTTTGCAGTACTTCAGTCACTACCAAACTGCAGGTGTGTGCATTGTATAGTTAAATATATTATTTGTCAGAGATATTTCCAATTATAATGATGGAACAGCAGCTTTTGGGGAAGCCATGCAAAAATATTAACATCAAAATGACATGTTCCTTTACAGTTGCTACTTAAATAACTTTAAAGAATTTCTTTGAAAATTCCACAGTTAATCTTTTGGTTTGCAGATTGTCACTTTGGTAACTTGCCCTTATTTTAAATTTCTGTTCATATCAACCAGTCTGTCTACAACAGTGTCAGTTTAGAACTTGATTTCCATGATAAGTGATCTTGAGGTAAATATGAAAGATTTTAATGTTGGGTAAATTTATTGTTTTTACTATTCAGGTTGAGGTTATGAAAATACATCATCAAAATTTAGTAGCTTATTAAGGTAGAGGGATGATATGGCCAATCATCCATCATCTGGCATCCATTAACAGTTACTATTTGAGCTTTACAAAAACAATGTGACTGCATGTTGCAGAGACCTTCCTCAAATAAAAAGCCTTTCAGGTTTTTAAAGATTATATCATTTTGTCATCAAATATGGCTGCCATTACCAGAAATAGAAAAATCTTGCCATTTATCCTAAATGATGTTATCAACATCTTGTTGGAAACCTCCAGATTATTTTCAGCCATCATGATAGCATCCTTGTAAATAGGTATCCAAATTTTACAAATGGTGTTGATCGGCATTCAAATTTGGCCATCATTACTAAAATCAGAAAAACTACAGCTGAACAGAATTGGATCAAGTTTGGTCTTAACATGAAGACCATTTCAATGTGTACAATAACAGCTAATCTGCCATTAAACATGGCCACTCTTATAAAAAAACAGAAAAAATTTTAAACTTCTTCACAAAATGTGATTTAAAATGCTTGATAGAAAGCATGTTTGCATAGGACTTTTCAGATTTAGACAGATAATGTCAATCTGCTATCAGAGGTGTGCACCATTAAGAAAATTAAAAAAAAAATAAACATCTGTCCATTGTGCATCAGCAAATACTTTTTTTCACATCTCAGATATTGCCTGACCAATTGCAACTAAGCATGGCACACAACACTGGCATAGAATCCTTTCAGGTTTGTACATATAATTTTGTTCTGCCTTAGATATGGCCACCATTATAAACAAATTAAAGAGACTTCTCCAAAACCACTGAGCAGAGTTTGAATAAATTTTGTCAAAAAAGTATTGTCATGAAGACATTTGACATTTATACAAAACTAGCAATAGTAGTGGAGTGGGTGCTTGAGACTGCAAAGCGTGACATTTTGCTAAGTCAAAGAGCAGCAATCTTTTTGTGAGAGACCAGGCATCATTGAGAGATGGACATAGGCAGTCATAGTAAATTAGTAGCATGGGGGAGACTATCACCAATACACCAGTTAGAGATATGTCTATGGAAGACCATTATGACATTAAGTGGGTCTCGGTGGAGGGCTAATCAAGTCCTGTCATTGCATTGGATGACCAGAGCTAGTAGTTGCTGCTTTATGTCTGATACCCATGAATGGAATACATTTCACATGGAATATAAAATAACTACTTTCCACATCAGAATAGTCTGTAAGGCATTTTCCAAAGAGATTGAAGACTTTATATAACTTGGAATGAAAAGCTTGTTAGGATTAAAAGTTTTAAAGGACATGATAGCCTCAAAGAAGGTGTATAAACATAGCATGACCAGGCACATCATAGAGCAGGTTACAAGTGATGAACTTCACAACCAGTTAGAAATGTTGGTTCTTATGATATACCATAAACCCAAGTCTGTGAAAGAATATGCATTTGGATGCTATAAGATTTACAGACCCTGTGGAAAGAAATGCTTTTACACTTGTTAAAGAATCTCTCATTTGGTATGAAATGCCAACAAGTTGACAGTGTTAGGGACCCTGGCAACAATTAGTGCAAATTTTGAGCACTTTTATATCCTTGATGCATTTTGTGTTTTAAAATCTGTGGAGGGGTACAAAGAAATAAGAAATAAGTGAATACTATAATTTTAAAATAAGTTGGACACCATTAAAAATTAAGTTCAAGTTATTTCATTGAAGGTGAAGCCCATTATGAAGGGTCAGTATATATAATGTATTATTACACACAGACAGGTGTTAAAGATCTGTATTCAGTTTTGAAGGGAGGAGCTGCAGCTATACAATTTGCCAAATTTTCACTCAAAGGGTGTAGTTTTGAATCCTACCGTCAGACCAGCAAGGCCAGTTACACTGGTTTGTCCTTTGTGAAGTACTTTACTCCAATTGCCTCAAGACTAAATAGCCTACTTTGTGTTGCTGTACAGTAAAATACTAAACCACACCAAACACAGTTTTGAAGTTTGCCTCCACTTTGTGTCAGTCAAGTACATTTGATTAAATGATTAAGTGTAAGTCCTTGAATGATCAAGAAAGGTACTACCTGAAAGAATGTGTGGAGCAGCCAGAATTCAAATGACATCATTATTTATTGCAACTGTTATTCCAATGACATTATCATTTAATGCAGCTGTCATTTGAATAAATTATTGTTTAATGCAGCTGGGATTTGAATGACATTATCATTTAAGGCATGACATTATCATTTAATGTGACTTAAATTTGAATGAATTATTGTTTAATGCAGCTGGGATTTGAATGACTTTACTGTTTAATGCATCAAATACCATTATTGTTTAATGCATCAAATAACATTACTGTTTAATGCATCAAATAACATTACTGTTTAATGTAGCCAAGATTCAAACGACATTGTTTAATAAAGCTGGGATTTGAATGACATTATTATTATTGTTTAATTGTGGCTGGATTCCAATGACATTATTGTTTAATAAAGCTGGGATTTGAATGACATTATTATTATTGTTTAATTGTGGCTGGATTCCAATAACATTACTGTATAATAAAGCCTGGATTTGAATGACATTATTATTGTTTAATTGTGGCTGGATTCCAATGACATTACTGTTTAATAAAGCCTGGATTTGAATGACATTATTATTATTGTTTAATTGTGGCCTGATTCCAATGACATTACTGTTTAATAAAGCCTGGATTTGAATGACATTATTATTATTGTTTAATTGTATTTGGATTCCAATGACATTATTGTTATTAAAGCCTGGATTTGAATGACATTATTATTATTGTTTAATTGTGGCCTGATTCCAATGACATTACTGTTTAATAAAGCCTGGATTTGAATGACATTATTATTATTGTTTAATTGTGGCTGGATTCCAATGACATTACTGTTTAATAAAGCTGGGATTTGAATGACATTATTATTATTGTTTAATTGTGCCTTGATTCCAATGACTGTTTAATTCAGTGAAGATTTAAATAACATTATCATTGACACAGCCAGTGTTCGAATATCATTATCTTTCAATGCAGCCAAGATTTGTCTTTCATTAGCACTAAAACACAAAAGCAAAATTAAACCTTATCAAGAAATGGGGTAAAAGAATAAGTGGCTAAACAAAGATTAAGTGTAAGTCCTTGAATGATCAAGAAAGGTACTACCTGAAAGAATGTGTGGAGCAGCCAGAATTCAAATGACATCATTATTTATTGCAACTGTTATTCCAATGACATTATCATTTAATGCAGCTGTCATTTGAATAAATTATTGTTTAATGCAGCTGGGATTTGAATGACATTATCATTTAAGGCATGACATTATCATTTAATGTGACTTAAATTTGAATGAATTATTGTTTAATGCAGCTGGGATTTGAATGACTTTACTGTTTAATGCATCAAATAACATGACTGTTTAATGCATCAAATAACATGAGTGTTTAATGCATCAAATAACATGACTGTTTAATGCATCAAAAACATTACTGTTTAATGTAGCCAAGATTCAAATGACATTGTTTAATAAAGCTGGGATTTGAATGACATTATTATTATTGTTTAATTGTGGCTGGATTCCAATGACATTATTGTTGAATAAAGCTGGGATTTGAATGACATTATTATTATTGTTTAATTGTGGCTGGATTCCAATGACATTATTGTTTAATAAAGCTGGGATTTGAATGACATTATTATTATTGTTTAATTGTGGCTGGATTCTGATGATATTATTGTTTAATAAAGCTGGGATTTGAATGACATTATTATTATTGTTTAATTGTGGCTGGATTCCAATGACATTACTGTTTAATAAAGCCAGGACTTGAATTATATTATTATTATTGTTTAATTGTGGCTGGATTCCAATGACATTACTGTTTAATAAAGCCTGGATTTGAATTATATTATTATTATTGTTTAATTGTGGCCTGATTCCAATGACATTACTGTTTAATAAAGCTGGGATTTGAATGACATTATTATTATTGTTTAATTGTGGCCTGATTCCAATGACATTATTGTTTAATAAAGCTGGGATTTGAATGAGATTATTATTATTGTTTAATTGTGGCTGGATTCCAATGATATTATTGTTTAATAAAGCTGGGATTTTAATGACATTATTATTATTGTTTAATTGTGGCTGGATTCCAATGACATTACTGTTTAATAAAGCCTGGATTTGAATTATATTATTATTATTGTTTAATTGTGGCTGGATTCCAATGACATTACTGTTTAATAAAGCCAGGATTTGAATTATATTATTATTATTGTTTAATTGTGGCTGGATTCCAATGACATTACTGTTTAATAAAGCCTGGATTTGAATTATATTATTATTATTGTTTAATTGTGGCCTGATTCCAATGACATTACTGTTTAATAAAGCTGGGATTTGAATGACATTATTATTATTGTTTAATTGTGGCCTGATTCCAATGACATTATTGTTTAATAAAGCTGGGATTTGAATGAGATTATTATTATTGTTTAATTGTGGCCTGATTCCAATGACATTACTGTTTAATAAAGCCTGGATTTGAATGACATTATTATTATTGTTTAATTGTGGCTGGATTCCAATGACATTACTGTTTAATAAAGCCTGGATTTGAATGACATTATTATTATTGTTTAATTGTGGCCTGATTCCAATGACATTACTGTTTAATAAAGTCTGGATTTGAATGACATTATTATTATTGTTTAATTGTGGCTGGATTCCAATGACATTACTGTTTAATAAAGCCTGGATTTGAATGACATTATTATTATTGTTTAATTGTGGCCTGATTCCAATGACATTACTGTTTAATAAAGCCTGGATTTGAATGACATTATTATTATTGTTTAATTGTGGCCTGATTCCAATGACATTACTGTTTAATAAAGTCTGGATTTGAATGACATTATTATTATTATTGTTTAATTGTGGCTGGATTCCAATGACATTACTGTTTAATAAAGCCTGGATTTGAATGACATTATTATTATTGTTTAATTGTGGCTGGATTCCAATGACTGTTTAATTCAGTGAAGATTTAAATAACATTATCATTAATACAGCCAGTGTTCAAATATCATTATCTTGCAATGCAGCCAAGATTTGTCTTTCATTAGCACTAAAACACAAAAGCAAAATTAAAGGTTATCAAGAAATGGGGTAAAAGAATAAGTGGCTAAACAAAGCTCAAGTTATTTGTATTTTGAATAATCAAAAAGAATTTATATTTTGCTTTGTATAGACAAAGAATAGGTAATATTTGAATTCCAAAGCATAAAACTGCTATGGTATTATGTAAGTTTTCTTGTTGCTTTGTTATCTGGTGAATCATATTGTTGATGCAACATGGCTCCTCTGGGATCATCAGGTTGTCTATGTGATTAATGAATCCAGATAAAGGCTGGAGTCTGGCTAGCTGCATGGGATGAATCCGATTGGTGTTGAGTTTCATATTCATTTTTGGTCTTAATAAATTCTTAAATGTAAAACATGAATGAAATAAATTCATTGTTTTCTAGTTTGAAGTATCAATCATAGATGAGAATGAAATCAATTTACTGTATAGTTGATTGTATTGGTAGTTTCTAAACCCCATTGTCTTGACTTTGAGATTAATTAGAAGCAGATTGTTCAGTATTGGTTGATGCATTGATCTGTGGTCTAGTTTTTCCAATGCTTGTTTTTGTCTTCCTTATTTTTGTATGATTTCTGACACTGGTCCCAAGACACTTTTAAACCAGTGTGGACAATATTTATATATTGGCAGTGTTCATACTGTGTTTCACATGCAGCACAAATGGTTATTTAGTTATGACATTTGGCTGTCATTATGGCCCAATTACCCCACATGGGCTCATCATACCATGTGTAGATTATTATGCATTAAAAAGAACAACAAGAACATAACAATTAAAACTGAGGGAATTGGTCAATAAATAACAATCTTGTGGTTAAGGGTGGGATATACCTGTGGCATTGAATCCACTATAGATATCAAAGCATTTTATATGTTAACTTATATAGGAATAAACTCGCCTCTGTTTAAAGTAAAATGTGGACATAAACTGGCCTCCAAATGGACAGAATGTTACCCAACCAAAGCATGTTTGCACCATTAAAAGCTTGTATCATGTGATGTAATTACAAATTTGTCTTTATCTGCTATACTCTTTCAAATTCAATATTGCAAATATCCAGTCACAAATACATTACTGTAAAGCTGCAATATCTGCATCCATAACCATCCCACCACATATCTAACAATTTGAATGCTTAGAAATGAAACTGATAGTAACAAATCCTTATGTTGGTTCAGTCAAACATTCCATTAATTTGGAAGGACAGTTGCACTTTGAATTAAAATTAATTAAAGTTTACTAGTTATAGAACATTATAAAAAGTTCCATGGACTATTTTTTATGCTCTGTAAATGAAAGGTGCAATGTCTGAGTTAAAATGAATAAAATTATTTCTTCTTTCACTCCTATTTCTATTCAAATAAAACCTATTTTATAAACAATCTAAAATGGGTAATGATTTAGTAATAATTTTATAATGTCCAACTTTTGCTATCCAAGGCTCACAAAAGCTTGACATTATTCAAATCATTTCATCAATTCAATGTTAAATCATCACCCATCTAAGATCCTCTATTTATCATACATGTGTGGCAGGTGAGTAAATAAATAGCATTACATATAATACAGTGACGTCTTGGTAGAGTATTTAAGGTTTTTATGAGTGCTTATAAAGAACCAGAAATGATAAAGGTCTGATATATTATGAATAAATCTAGCACTTGAGAAGGCAAACATTGTTAAGAAAATGGAATTCATGTTTGCAGTGACTGTTTTCATTTCAGTCTTACAGATGTTCCTATGGTTTGTCATTCTGAGATGATTAGCAACTTCAGGGTCCTTCAGGAGGAGGCAGATGAGTTTGATACTATCCATGATGTCATCTTACAGGTAAAATTGATACTGTCCATGATGTCATCTTACAGGTAAATTGATACTATCCATGATGTCATCTTACAGGTAAAATTGATACTGTCCATGATGTCATCTTACAGGTAAATTGATACTGTCCATGATGTCATCTTACAGGTAAATTGATACTGTCCATGATGTCATCTTACAGGTAAAATTCATTCTATCCATGATGTCATCTTACAGGTAAAATTGATACTGTCCATGATGTCATCTTACAGGTAAAATTGATACTGTCCATGATGTCATCTTACAGGTAAAATTGATACTGTCCATGATGTCATCTTACAGGTAAAATTCATTCTATCCATGATGTCATCTTACAGGTAAAATTCATTCTATCCATGATGTCATCTTACAGGTAAAATTCATTCTATCCATGATGTCATCTTACAGGTAAATTGATACTGTCCATGATATCATCTTACAGGTAAAATTCATTCTATCCATGATGTCATCTTACAGGTAAAATTGATACTATCCATGATGTCATCTTACAGGTAAAATTCATTCTATCCATGATGTCATCTTACAGGTAAATTGATACTGTCCATGATGTCATCTTACAGGTAAAATTCATTCTATCCATGATGTCATCTTACAGGTAAATTGATACTGTCCATGATATCATCTTACAGGTAAAATTCATTCTATCCATGATGTCATCTTACAGGTAAAATTCATTCTATCCATGATGTCATCTTACAGGTAAATTGATACTGTCCATGATATCATCTTACAGGTAAAATTCATTCTATCCATGATGTCATCTTACAGGTAAAATTGATACTGTCCATGATATCATCTTACAGGTAAAATTCATTCTATCCATGATGTCATCTTACAGGTAAAATTGATACTATCCATGATATCATCTTACAGGTAAAATTCATTCTATCCATGATGTCATCTTACAGGTAAAATTCATTCTATCCATGATGTCATCTTACAGGTAAAATTCATTCTATCCATGATGTCATCTTACAGGTAAAATTCATTCTATCCATGATGTCATCTTACAGGTAAATTGATACTGTCCATGATATCATCTTACAGGTAAAATTCATTCTATCCATGATGTCATCTTACAGGTAAAATTGATACTGTCCATGATGTCATCTTACAGGTAAAATTGATACTGTCCATGATGTCATCTTACAGGCAAAATTGATACTGTCCATGATGTCATCTTACAGGTAAAATTCATTCTATCCATGATGTCATCTTACAGGTAAATTGATACTGTCCATGATATCATCTTACAGGTAAAATTCATTCTATCCATGATGTCATCTTACAGGTAAAATTCTTTCTATCCATGATGTCATCTTACAGGTAAAATTGATACTGTCCATGATATCATCTTACAGGTAAAATTCATTCTATCCATGATGTCATCTTACAGGTAAAATTGATACTATCCATGATCTCATCCAACAGATAAAATTCATTCTATCCATGATGTCATCTTACAGGTAAATTGATACTGTCCATGATGTCATATTACAGGTAAAATTCATTCTATCCATGATGTCATCTTACAGGTAAAATTGATACTGTCCATGATGTCATCTTACAGGTAAAATTCATTCTATACATGATGTCATCTTACTGGTAAAATTGATACTATCCATGATCTCATCCAACAGATAAAATTCATTCTATCCATGATGTCATCTTACATGTAAATTGATACTGTCCATGATGTCATCTTACAGGTTAAATTCATTCTATCCATGATGTCATCTTACAGGTAAATTGATACTGTCCATGATGTCATCTTACAGGTAAAATTCATTCTATCCATGATGTCATCTTACAGGTAAAATTGATACTGTCCATGATGTCATCTTAAATGTAAATTGACACTGTCCATGATGTCATCTTACAGGTAAAATTCATTCTATCCATGATGTCATCTTACAGGTAAAATTGATACTATCCATGATCTCATCCAACAGATAAAATTCATTCTATCCATGATGTCATCTTACAGGTAAATTCATACTGTCCATGATGTCATCTTACATGTAAATTGATACTGTCCATGATGTCATCTTACAGGTAAAATTGATGCTATCCACGATGTCATCTTACAGGTAAAATTCATTCTATCCATGATGTCATCTTACAGGTTAATTGATACTGTCCATGATGTCATCTTACAGGTAAATTGATACTGTCCATGATGTCATCTTACAGGTAAAATTCATTCTATCCATGATGTCATCTTACAGGTAAAATTGATACTGTCCATGATGTCATCTTAAATGTAAATTGACACTGTCCATGATGTCATCTTACAGGTAAAATTCATTCTATCCATGATGTCATCTTACAGGTAAAATTGATACTATCCATGATCTCATCCAACAGATAAAATTCATTCTATCCATGATGTCATCTTACAGGTAAATTGATACTGTCCATGATGTCATCTTACATGTAAATTGATACTGTCCATGATGTCATCTTACAGGTAAAATTGATGCTATCCACGATGTCATCTTACAGGTAAAATTCATTCTATCCATGATGTCATCTTACAGGTAAATTGATACTGTCAATGATGTCATCTGACATGTAAATTGATACTATCCATGATGTCATCTTACAGGTAAAATTGATGCTATCCACGATGTCATCTTACAGGTAAAATTCATTCTATCCATGATGTCATCTTACAGGTAAATTGATACTGTCCATGATGTCATCTTACTGGTAAAATTGATACTATCCATGATGTCATCTTACAGGTAAATTGATACTGTCCATGATGTCATCTTACAGGTAAAATTGATGCTATCTATGATGTCATCTTACAGGTAAAATTAATTATATTCATGATGTCATCTTACAGGCAAATTGATACTGTCTATGATGTCATCTTACAGGTAAAATTTATACTATCCATGATGTCATCTTACAGGTAAATTGATACTGTCCATGATGTCATCTTACAGGTAAAATTAATTATATCCATGATGTCATCTTACAGGTAAATTGATACTGTCCATGATGTCATCATCTTACAGGTAACATTGATGTTATCCATGATGTCATCTTACAGGTAAAATTGATTCTATCCATGATGTAATCTTACAGGTAAAATTAATTATATTCATGATGTCATCTTACAGGCAAATTGATACTGTCCATGATGTCATCTTACAGGTAAAATTTATACTATCCATGATGTCATCTTACAGGTAAATTGATACTGTCCATGATGTCATCTTACAGGTAAAATTAATTATATCCATGATGTCATCTTACAGGTAAATTGATACTGTCCATGATGTCATCATCTTACAGGTAACATTGATGTTATCCATGATGTCATCTTACAGGTAAAATTGATTCTATCCATGATGTAATCTTACAGGTAAAATTGATATTATCTGTGATGCCATCTTACAGATATAATTGCCATTATCCATGATATCATCTTACAGGTAAATTGATACTTTCCAAGATGTCATCTTACAGGTAAATTGAAACTAATCTTGATGTCATCTAACAGGTAACTTGAAGCTATCCATGATGTCATCTTACAGGTAATTGAAATTATCCACAATATGATCTTACAGGTCAATTGATACTATCCATGATGTCATCTTACAGGTAAATTGAAACTATCCATGATGTCATCTTACAGGTTAAATTGAAACTTTCCATTATGTCATCTTACAGGTTAAATTGATACTAAAATTATTCCGCTTTGAAAAAATTATTTTGCCATTTTAAAATGCAAATTTGTCTCTTTTCTGTTGAAGCTAAGAGTAAAGTTCCAGCCGAGTAACAGAGATAGTATGATAGTCTCCAAGGCACTAGAGAGATTAGAGATATTTTTCCATCCCAAGTCATTGTTTTCCTGAGATTGCCTTAAACATATAAGCTATGGTAATTTTGTCTTAAAGTTTTGGAAAGTTAGATGAATTTTACACGAGTTGATATATTCAGCTAAAATAGGGTATGTATTATTGCATGGAGTTTGTACATATGACAGTATATCTGTTATTATTATATGCTCATTTTTTCTCCGTTAACTTTACATTGTCAGAATTGTTCAGTATTTCCTGATATTGCATGCCTCATGCTGAATTCATACTAAATGCACATGAATAAAGGAACTATTTATTTTCTAACATAACTAATTTTTTTTTATGAATGAACTGAAGCAGATATTTCATGGATTTCCACATACCAGCAAATGTTTTATAGACTGACACATACAAAATGCTTTGGCACATTCCGTGTTAACTTTTTTGATACAATGTTTCAGATTTAGGCTAGCTATAGACACCAGATAGGGTCCTCACAATAGCATGGAAGTAATAAGACATAGACGCTTTCTTAGCTGGTAATAAAATAGGCAAAGATATACTTACAATTTTACATCCTGAATTTACTCAAAATATACAAATTCATAGTTCTGCAAATCCATTTTACATGAGCCATGTCATGGGTTCTCAAGGTTGATTACACATTTCAAAATTGTACTGTAATTTCGAGTATATTCCAAGTGCAGTTACATCTTTCTTACTGCACTCAAAATGAAATAAACTTTAAATTCCACGGCACCTTTTCGAAAATTGGAATTGAAAGGCTTCATAATTTTCCCACATTTTGATCTGAATCATTCAATGACAGAACAGAAACATGCATGCCGATGTCAACACACTTCAATACAATTAAATTGGTTCGGCGAATGTGGATACGTGAGAAAGCTTGCCAGTAGCTTCTTGTGGGTCGGTGGTTCTTTCCGGTGATTTCCCGGTTTCTTCCTCCACCATTAATACTGGCCGCCATGAATAGCCTATCGTGTGCTGAAAAATGGCATTAAGCCCAACAACAACAACAACAACAATTAAATTGGCAGACACTACTGAAATCCAATGTAAGTTGCTTAATGTAGGTAAATCCAGACCATAATTACAAAATTACATAGAATCAACAAAAATACCAAAACGTATTCATTCCAGATCAAATGGAAAAGTTGTTGCAATGTGTATTCATTAGCATTATTACTCCATATTTCAATTTTAAGTAGACCAAACTCCATTATCTTTCAAAACTTACATCTAGCACACGACCAATTTCAAATTTGTCTGGGCAGAGTTACATGTGCATTAATAATGTTGTGTTATGATGCATATATGCTTATGTATTTAGTTTGGAATATGTCATACATTCAGTTACTTTGTTTCTTGTAGTGTATTTTTTGTTTATATATTTAAGCCTTGAGTAGAATAAGAAAATGAGCATATAATTTAAAAGGTTACTGCATTTGTATGGAAAAATATGAACTTGTTTTGTTGGATGAATATAATGCACTCCCAAAGTCATGCAGTATAACCATCTGAAAAACTTGTTCATATTTCTCCATACAAATGCAGTAACATATAATTATGTTAGGATTAGGGTCTTACCTACATTGTCAAATACTGTATCAGTTTTGTTAGGATTCAGTTCTTACTTGCATTGTCACATACTGTATCTGTTATGTTAGGATTCAGGTCCTACCTGCATTGTCACATATTATTCTGTTATGTTAGGATTCAGGTCTTGCATTGTCACTTACTGTATCTGTTATGTTAGGATTCAGGTCCTACCTGCATTGTCACTTACTGTATCTGTTATGTTAGGATTCAGGTTTTGCATTGTCACTTACTGAATCTGTTATGTTATGATTCATGTCTTACCTGCATAGTCAGATACTGTATCTGATATGTAAGGATTCAGATCCGACTTGCATTGTTAAATAATGCAGTATGTTATTTAAGAATTAAAGTCTTGCCTACATTGTCACATACTGTATCTGTTATGTTAGAGTTGAAGTCTTATCTGCATTGTCATATAATGTATGTCTTATGTTAGGGTTGAAGTCTGCCTCCATTGTTAAATACCATATCAGTTATGTTTGGATATAGGTCTTGCTTGTATTATCAAATACTGTATCTGTTATGTTAGGATTCTGGTCTTGCTGGTATTGTCAAATGTTATAATTCAGATACTGGCATTGTTATAGCACAGTTCACTGGCAAGATTTACTGTAAATTAATAAATTTGTTACCAGATTGTAATACCTTAGGAGGAGAACTACCTCCTTACAAGTTAAAAATACCTGAACTCCCATTTAAACAGAGATGTTGATACTTGCTGGCTGTAGAGTATGTAATTGGTATATACAATAAAGTTCTCTGTCTTTCCTAAAAAGTGTGTGACATGAGAGCTCTGGATCAGATTTAATAATTTCTGTTATCTGATATTTAACACAATCTATGTTGTGGTCAGCTAAATTAAAATGCTTGGACACCAGTGAATCTTTATGGAGATCCCTCAAGTGTTGTTTTATTCTTGCTTGGAAGTCCCTTTTATTCTTACCTTCATATTCTTTACCACTTGGTACAGGTGAGTAATTAGATGACATTTTACAATGTCCTCTTAGTTTTATTTATATTTGAGGTTCATAGTTGTGTTTCTAAAGATTTTGGATTTAACCATTTTCCTGAAGAAACTGCAATTAATGGTCTTGCAATCTAATAATTTGTATGCTAATGTTATTCCACACTCCTGGAGGTAGTCAGCCACCGTTTTTAATTTCACTAATTTGGAAAGAAGTTTCTACGCTTCTTTATCAAACAGAATTGATTGGGATAATATTAGCAAAAGCTTCACTTTTAAGGACCACAATACTGGCTTCATTGGAGTCATTGGCGACACTGGCAATAAAGGGGTATATAAACCTCACACTGACATAACAAAGTGATCAGTTGAAAATATCAATCAACCTGAATTATTCCCTCTAATGAGTTACAGTAGTAACGAAACCAGTCAGTGGCAAGGGGTGACTAGAACCCTCTAACAGATGGGAGGGAACACCTCCACATCCAATCAGTCATCATCTTCCCTTACTACCTCTAGCTATGACATATGAAAATATTTTAGCTAAAAAGTTACCTAAATATTTTCTGTTTGTGTGTGTATGCAATTTAGATTCTTAACATAGCTGTAAAAATTGTCCAGTCATATTGCTACAATGTCTGTAGTATGGCAGTTTATAGTGATGTTTACCACTGGGACATCATGTTGCAGACATGTAGCATCATGTCCCACTCAGTCACATTATTATGACACCAGGTTGACCAGTTCTAACCCAAAAGATATTATTGTTAGCTTGGAAGTTATGTGATTTAAATCGTGACTGTAATTGTAATGAGTCAATATTCTTTGATATTCTTCTCCAGTTACTTTGCAGGTAGCACATGAGATGGCTTGACTACCATTGTCCAAAGATGATGAAAACTTGCTCTTACGTTTTCCTGTTGTTATTAGATCTTACTTTGATGTGAAGAGTCAGTCTTAAAGGCCCAAACTGAAGAAGTTTTCCTCATACTCCATTCAGAGTTATGTCCACCTTATTCCTCAACAACACCTGCCTGGACTACATTTCCAACAACAGGTGATCATTGAGTAAGGAAGAATTTGCTTTCAGTTGCTCACACAGTCTGACAAATTTACAGACATTTGGGCTGCATACATCATTAATTACAAGCCCCAGGTGTCTACTGATGGTTTTTCTCACAGATGCCTTCCATTGAATTGTATTTGGCAGTTCTACAAGCCCCACACACATTGATATGCAGCAGTTGAGGTGTAGCATGATGTTCATAGGCTTAGTGTTGGATCTAGTATATATGGTGATCTTTCAACAAGTGGAACACAGCTTATCTTCCACCCCAATTTTTTCCAGACATGTGGGAGTTATATGTTTAAAGTGGCTCATGTCTTAAACCTAGAGGCCCAAAAATACTCTGGCCAAGGCTTTAACAACAGATACAAATGTATAACTGGTAGAACTAGATGAAGTACTCTCTTAAAGACCATCATAAGGCCAGGCTATACTCACAACCTTAATCAATGAATGTTCTGTTTAATGATCAGGCTGATGGAATCCACAAAAAAGCCACCAAGGTTACCTTCTTTACCTCCCTCAGTCTCTGCAACAGCAGAGGGATTGATAACCAGGATATCTCGAGAACACAGGCCACTGGGAAGCAGTCCTACCAAATTTATAACTATTGAAAACCACAGTTCTCTTGAACTAAATTGGACAAGAGGCTGTGAGAGAGTTTTTGTTTTCACCAGCATTTCCATGAGACCCTCATTATCTTAGATAACACCTTCCCCTTTATACATCCTGGTGGGAGAAAGGATCTAATGAACATGACAAGTGGTTTCTGAGGGACTTGGTATACTTCAGCACACCAATTCCTTTGCCCATGGTTCCATGAGCTACAAACATGGCACTCCTCCCAAGCGCAGTCTGTGAACCCATTGCACAATGGAATGCAACAACAGGTTCTAAATGCCATCCATTTGTGTGGACTTGCTCTCACATGGTTTCCAGGACATTTCTGTGATTCACCTAAAAAGACTACATTCTACCAAATAGCAGGCAAGCTGTATCTTGGAACAAGACATGATATCCCTTGTTATTCTACTTCTCATCAGCAGTGTCTTTGTTAACAAGGATATCAATGACCTCGTGCCATTTCAAGATTTTTGTCATAAAGATTAGGAACTCAAAACTCAATTAACAGAGCAATACTTGATCTAGTACAATGGTGGCTTCCTTGCTTATATGGAACAATCAATCCACTAGAAAATTCCTTTGGCTACTGGGTTTGCTCGGTGCGGACATCTAAGTCCCAGGTCATCTTCTTGGGCTTCCATTATAAATGATTTTGTTCCAAAATCGAGGTTGAACTGTTGGACCAGCTTGCACAATGAGATTTTGTCTTGAAGGTAGGGAAACCTCACTAGACTTGCATTGGGGATACCTTTGCAAGTACAACCTATGTCAAACAATCTGTATGGATGCAAACACGGAGGACTGGGGAAAGCTATACATACACCCTCCCAGCCTTCCTGCAGTTACATCCATATAGAGATTGTTCCTCCCACTCCAGCAGTAATTGAAGAATTCACAGGATTTGGCACCAAGACTGGTCTCAAGGGGAGATCACTCTAACTGCCACTTAAGCAGATAATCTTTAGATTTTTATCTAAAACGTTTTGGCCTGATTGGACTGGATTTGTGTGGTAGTAGTATTTTTCTTAAGGTATTATGATAGTGTAAGTATTATCAAGGAAACATTTTATTAGAAAACAAATTGGTCACAGAATGAATTCAAAAAAGAAGAAAGAAAAAATTGATTTTTTTCATAAATATGTTCCAAAATTCACCAATGAAAATTGAGGTCACATGAAGAAATACCTTTGAGTTTTCACAAATTATAGCTGGGCTATAGATATAAGCCTTTGACAAAATATTGTGCAGTTCCTCGACAAGTTTTTTCTTAAGTTTGTTATTTAAAATCTTACACATTGTTTCATTATTGCATGGTAACATTTTTATTGAATACTGCAAATTACTATATAGAACTAAAATTTGTAGATGTGTAGAAGAATTCAGGCTTGTCATCTGAAATTCTTGAATATGATCGAATGTACCTTTTCTCTTCACTTCACATAATTTTACCTCTCAAATTTATTAATGTGACTGAATGTGCAGTTTATCTTTACTTCTCTTTATTTTACATATGCAGTGCAAGGGACACAGCTGGCCCGCCCATAGATTTATACTTCAGAGTCGAAGTGCATACTTTAACAACCTGTTCCAAAAGGATGCTTATAATGAGAAGGAAACTGCCAATGTAACTTTATCTGACGTCCATCCCCAGATATTTGAACAGGCACTTCTCTACATGTACACTGACTCCTGTGAATTGCTGAATATTGGCTCAAAATTTGAGATGAAGGATACAGAAAATGAGGCAGAGGAAATGTTCCATATGGATTTGGATGATCTGGATTCAGTCCTTCCAGTGCCAGACTCTAGCAAAAGTGGAAAAAAAATTTCAGCATTTGAAGTTCATCAGAAAAAGAAGACAAAGAATAAAGATTGTCAGAAAGAGAATGGGAAGCACAATGCAAACTTTAAAAGTCCTGTTAAAATGTTGCAAGAAGTAGCAAAGAGATTTGGAATCAAAGGTTTATCCAAAAAGTAAGCATATCTACTGCATTTGAGATTAGGGCATAACCAATTAGCATCCGATTCAGGATTTGGGGCATAAATTTTTTCTGATTCTGGATATAATTCAATTAACCCTTTCATCACTAAGTAACTTTGTAGGCATAGAGTCCTCAACACTAAGTAACTTTGGAGTTGTAAAACAAAATGACTTGTGGACTTTGAAACAACATAACTTTGCCAATGTTAAAGATATCTGGCTGGATTAGGTGTCAAAATCAAGGATAAAAATCATATTTTATGACTAATTCAATAAAATGTGCATATCTATTACAACTGTTAAAATGCAGGTACAAACAGGTAATACAACAGTTAAAATACAAGAAATTATTTTATTACCTCTTAGAAAACTTAGAAAGTTCTCAAAACTTGTTCAATTGACCCTAGATGTACTAGTGAATAATTACAGTAGCAACACAAGTCTTTCTTTCATGGTGTCCATAATATATAAGATTCTATAAAATGAACCAAAATGAACTCCTCTGCCACGTTTGATCGTCACATTGAAGTTCATTAAAAGGACAATTTCTTTCAAAAACTTCATCTGAATAGAACATTTGAAAATATTCCAAAGCTTTCCTGGAGCCATCTAACACTCAGCTGTGCCCAACTCTGTCAGAAAACTGAAACAAATCTCTTTGGTTTTCCGGCTTCGTCCAAAATCACGAGCGTACAATTCCTCCTGTTCAAAACCTTCAAAGTCCTCTTCATCATCATCACTGTCACCCACAAGTGCATTCCATTGTCTCTCCATATGTCTTTTCTCATTTTCATCCAAATTTACCAGGTCTAAATTATTCAAAACCTCCAATAACTCTTCTCTAAAATATCATCAAACACCGCCATTTTGGATTAAAATTTCAACATTCGGAAAACACGTTAAAAGTTCCTACTTTGTTCGATATTTTTAGTTGTATACAAGCTAAACTCACGAGATCATCCAAATATAACATCTATATTACAAAATGGAAGTTATTAGAGGTACCCTGAAAGTTATTTAGTCGGGTACTATAGCGTTAAAGAAGAACACTGCCCCAGACCAAAAAGTCGGTCCATAGTGTTTACAGACTTATTTCCCAATGACCGCTTTTACGGTCAGCATTGATGAAAGCATTAATCGGAAATGCTAAATTAAAAGGATTTTTAAATTACCTTTTTAAATCATTTTACACACACATTTTGCACATCACACCGCCATCACAAGGGGAAGGATATGGCAGGACTATAGCAAAATGCAACAAAGTTCAAAGCCACAAAGAATCCATGAATTTTTTTTTATTTTTGTAAAATGCACTGAAAAATTCTCCGGGTATGAACAAAATATGTTTAGAGAGATATCATTTATTCATTGGTTTAACCATAATGATCAGTTAAGATTCTGAACTATGAGGAACTGGAAAAATTTTTTGGGCATGCGCTTTGGAACTAAGGTACGTAATTTTATGCACTATGATCAGTAACTCCATTGCAACCATGAAATGCCCTATAGAAATTCAACTTTATTATTTTTACTATCCGAACCGGTTGTTCCTGCCTTGTCTGACTCTAATTAATTGGAAGTTCATACAATCTGGTGGAATCAGATTTCTGGATCAAAAGTCAGTTATGCCCTATTTGAGATAGTACCTACAGTTGCCTTAATAAGCATGCTTTTGGTAAAAAATTTCCCTTTCTTTGTACATATTATTGTACATGGACAGTCACTATGTAATCTTTTCTATTCTACTCTCTATTTGTCTAAAAATCAACAGTCAGTGTTGTACATGGACAGTCTATAAACCAAGTTCGGATTCTATATGGGACTGTCATCTGTAATCTTTTCTATTCTACTCTATATTTGTCTTTAAATGAACAGTCATTAGTGTACATGGGACTGTCCTCTCTGTAAACATTTCTATTCTACTCTATATTTGTTTTTAAATCAACAGTCAGTGTTGAACATGGACCGTCTATAAATCAACAGTTAGTATTCTATATGGAACTGTCATCTGTGTAATCTTTTCTATTCTACTCTATATTTGTCTCTAAATGAACAGCCAGTATTGTACAAGGGACCATCACCTCTTCTGGGAGAGTGCAGAAACTAATTGTCAGATTAGCAGACATGAGTATTGTTTGTGAGTTAAATGTTTGATTACTAAATTATAATAGATATTATTTATGCTAAACATATTTTCATGTGACCTGTGTTCCAAGCAAGTACAAGGAACGTGTTTTATAATGTAGACAGTACAAAGGAGAACAAGAATGAAATTTTGTCTGACTCTGTGCAGTATTCAAAATGTCATAAGTATCTTCAGATAGCAGATTCACATTTGTTATGGCTTTGATTATTATCTTATTGTAAGTGTTCAAAATCAAGTATTGACTTCGAAAACTCCTTCAAAATGAACTCTTGTACAGTCAGGTGAGAAAAATATTAAGGTTGTTGAATATATGGAGATGATGAGAGTGAGGAAAAGAAACACAACATGAATAAACATTGAATAAATTTGTATGGATCTTTGAGTCACACTGTATATTGAGAATTTTAATATTATTAATATAATGAATGCAATCACTAAAACAAAATGGTAAGTTTGATAAACATTAGTACTTCAATTATGGACTTTATTAAACCTGGCAGAAGGAAGATTTTGGCTAACCAGTGAAGTGTTATATGATAGGAGCCTATAAATACCAGAAACTTGTGTAAAGTCTCTGACTCCATGAATTGAAATAATTCATTAACATGTTTTAATTTTATAATTAATTTTCAGAAGTGTAAATTCATGTCTAAAAAAGACTGGTGTAAATTCATGTCTAAATAAGGCCAGTTGACTGTTGTTGGTGTATATGGAACTAATTGAAGTACTTGTCACTTATTGATTTAATTATCCTTAAAAATCCATTGGTTGATTTTGCTGATGTTTTCTTTCTGGGCATTTCAAAATATTTGCATTGGAGAAGGAGAAATACCAGATGTAAATGATAAAAACACTGATAATTTTATAACTGCACAGTGGCAGTATTCTGTCTGATTTATTTCAGTATATTTCACCTATTGATTTTTTTATATCAATCCTTGTGTCTGTGTAAAGCGTTTATCTTTAAGCAGTTCCTTAGTTTATTTTAAAATTTACATTTAGTTGGTGCCAAAAGGCTACTACTTCACTGAGATGCTGTAAGACACTAGTACATGTACATCTATTTGTCCTTCAATTTGGGACACATTTATTGTTAGTGCAACACTTTCAACAGTTTCTGATTGGAAAATATTATGGTCATTGCCTAAGGCCTAAAAATAAATATGTTCGAGTTTTCTATTGACTGGTTTCAGAATTAGAGTAGTTTTTTTTTTAAATTATTTTAAAAATGTAAACATATATATTATAATGTTGTACTAAGTGCTCAAATACTGGGCAGACCAGCTCAGTTAGATGCAGATACTAATTTCCGGAATTTTTTTTTCTTTTCTTTTTATTTTTTTACCATGGGGGTGGGGGTGGAAAAGTGCTAGGGTTGGCAACAAAAAACAGCTACAGTTGGCCAACTGAAAACACAATTTGTTTTTAATGATGTGCATGTTGATAAGTCACTGCTGCAGCTACAGTTTTTATTAGTTATTGCCCATTTTAACTTGCAGTTAACTGTAGGACAGAATCTTGTAAATGCTGGCATAGTATTCTCACACCATCCTGTTTGTTTTGTACCCTCTCTACCAAATTTAAAAACAGAAAGCTTCATGTTTATAAAAAATGCACAACTTCATTTTTCATTTTTACATGACAGGGAGTCCCTAACATTGTCAATTTGTCTGTGTTTTGAATCTAAAGGGAGTTTCTTCAGCAACATCATTGTTGACAGGGAATCCCTAACACTGTCAATTTGTCTGTGTTTTGAATCTAAAGGGAGTTTCTTCAGCAACATCATTGTTGACAGGAAATCCCTAACACTGTCAATTTGTCTGTGTTTTGAATCTAAAGGGAGTTTCTTCAGCAAAATCATTGCCATATTTGCTTGGGCCAGATATGATGTAGTTCACAGTCTTTGAAAATCTCATTAAATCCATAAAGTTTGGATTTACATCACGTTGAACACATGTATACAAGAGTTCTAACTTTTTATTTGTTCAGTTTGTGTTAGAAGTATTAAAATTAGACATTTGTTATTGGACACAGATGACAGTTACTTCAGGAGAACATTATTTTGCTTCTTTACCTAGGGAGCTACCATTTGCTTTGAAGCACCAGTAGTTTGACATTGTTAGGTCCCCATTGTCAACTATCAGGTTAAAAATTATAAATCAGTGAATAAAAGACTAAGTTTTGGTGGATTTCTTTTATATCCTTATTGCTTTTATTTTCAAATTTGGTAGAGGGGCACAACCAAACCGGTAGGTATGCAAATACTATAGTCTCATTTTTGAATGGATTGCCATTCAACTTGGTAAATGTTATTGTCATCAACATCACTCTTTCTCTTGCAATATTTGGCAGAACACAGCATATGAAACTTCATATGTATCATTGTCATCATATAAAGACTCGTACATGAAATCACTCTGCTCCTATTATTTTTGTTAATGCCCCTTATAACTTGCTGCTGGATGTATTTATGTGAGCAAATTGCCACCACACATCTTATATCATGACATAATCCAGTCGAATATTTTTGTTAAATGATGTAAATTTTATAAGCTATCCTTTTGAAAAGAATTCTTTGCTTCTAGTTTGTTCATAGTCAAATTCACAAATACACAATTAATATTTATAAATTAGGCTCCCTTGTTGAAACTACCAAAGACCTATTTAGTGAGTGACTCATTTCTAAATGTTGATCATTTAACAAATAGAAGTTAAATTTCAATGCTTTTATTTACATATAATAGAGAATCAAACTGTAAAAGAAAGAAATGTGTTTTATGATAATTAGTTGATTTTAAGAGGCCAATATGAAATATTGAATGATCAAATAAACACATTAAGTAAGTGCGTGTGCTTGTGTGTGTGTGTGTGTTGTTGTTGTTAGGTAGGTTGTCATGTGTACATGTAATTTCAGTTACAGTTACAGTTTATGCATATGTTACAGTTTTCTTTTTTCTTTGGTTCTTCATTCAAACTGTTGTAGAATTTTGTCATCTTGATTTCAGAGCTGATTGTGTTAGATACAGCAATGGACTTATTGTATCCACTGGCAGACAGCTGCAGCAACCAAGACTTAAGTTTGATAAACAGAGATTCAGGTATTATATGTATTCTTTCTTTACCATTCATTGTCCATAACCTTTTGGTGAAATTTTATATTATTATACGGGCACATTTGCAGGTATATTGAGGCAGTTAATGCTCATCATTCAATCCGTCTATCCATGCATCTGTTTATCACTGTTTTTGTGAATTCCATATACATTATTCAAAGAAGTTGATAACATTTGGTATGATATTTCATCATGATGTGCATTTGGCAACTAAGATTTCAGTTCCTGCATGTTGACACCTTGGATGCAGGGTCAAAAACAACATTTTCATAGGTAGTATGAACTCTTTCTCATGACCTGAACTCCATCCACTTTCATTGAGGGATAAAGGTCACATGATCTTTTCCTGTGTGAGTGGATAATAATGAAGGTTTCTGTTTCTGGATGCAGTTCTTACAATGAGTTGAGTCCAAGGTCACAGTTTCATATGCAACTGAGTTGAATCTAAGATTCAAGGTATGAGACTAATGGTCCCATAATTATTTTTAAAGGGGTCCTGTTGTATTTTGAGGGGCAAATATTTTTCAAAGTTTCTATTCTTAGCTCACCTGACTAGAAGGCAAGAGCCATGCAAAATAATGAGGTAATCTTGGATCTTATTGTTTGAGCTTGTTATCACTGAGAAGATCATAGTTCTAATCTGACTTGGAATTTTAGACTTATTCAAAATGATCTGGGACAGGTTCCATAATTAGTGGGAGTCCACATATATTATTGAGGTGATTTTGTATATCAGTGGGTTTTGCTTGTTCTCACTGGATTCCATATTGCTGATATGATTTTGATCAGGCTTGGAAAATATGCTTATATCATGTAGATTTTGGATGAAATTAGTGATCAGCAGGATCCAAGCATATTAGTAATAAGCTCTTGCATAATTGAACTTACCATCACTCTGTAGGCCATGTGTCTGTGATTTTGATCAAACATGGCATAGAGCGATGCATATTAAAAAGGTGATCATGCATTGCATTGGCTAGCTTCTTATCACCTTGAAACTTAATTCTGGGCTGATTTTGCTGGAACTTAGATCATAGAAAGTGTGCAATTGTGATCAACATCAATGCTTGTTAATTTGGTTATCTTGCATTTGATTGACAGATGTCATCAAGATCCATGCTTGTTAATGTGATTATCTTGCATTTGATTGATAGATGTTGTCATCAATATCCATGCTTGTTAATGAGGTTATCTTGCATTTGATTGACAAAAGTTGTCTTCAAGATCCATGCTTGTTAATGAGGTTATCTTGCATTTGACTGAGAGATGTTGTCATCAAGATCCATGCTTGTTAATGAGGTTATCTTGCATTTGATTGACAAATGTTGTCAGCAAGATCCATGCTTGTTAATGAGGTTATCTTGCATTTGATTGACAAATGTTGTCCTCAAGATCCATGCTTGTTAATGAGGTTATCTAACATTTGATTGACAAATGTTGTCATCAAAATGCTTGTTAATGAGGTTATCTTGCATTTGATTGACAGATGTCATCAAGATCCCTGCTTGTTCATGAGGTTATCTTGCATTTGATTGACAGATGTTGTCTTTATGATCCATGCTTGTTAATGAGATTATCTTGCATTTAATTGACAGATGTTGTGTCATGATCCATGCTTGTTCATGAGGTTATCTTACATTTGATTAATATATATTGTCAGCACTCTAGCAATTTTTGTTCTTATCTGAGCTTGGTCAGACTATGTAAATAGGCTTATATCATCAAATGAATACAAATAAGATTAGTAGATATTAATGAAATGAATTTGCATCAGATTGGCATTCTGTCATTAATATACTTGAATCCAGAGGGTTCTTCTTACCTGATTCGATCAGATTAGGTAAATATTTTGAGATCATCAATATGTTTTATATGTTTTTTTATGAGCAGGACCTATGTATATTTATGAGGTAACATTGCATCTAATTGGCTATAGTTTTTGCCACTCTAGTCACAATATTTTTTCACTTATTATGATAAGTCTTGGTTATTAGGTTAATATAAGAAGATATTGGTTGAATTTGATTATATGCAAGTTTACAAGGTAATCATTCATCTGATTGAGTTGTCATTCTAGAGACTATTTTTAATTCATTATGATCAAACTTGGTTATTAGACTAAATAATATATTGTCAGGATTTTGGAGTATGTTGTATGAGAAATATTTGTTTAGTTCAGCTTGTTAACACTTTGGAGACTGAATTCTGATCAGAGTTTGCTCCAATTTGTTAAGTAAGTTATTCCATCTTGGTCTTTAACAAGCTTTTTAACAAGTGATACTTCTGTATTATGATGAGGTGATTTTCATCTGATTGACTGAGCTTGATACTGATCTAAACACTATATCTCATACAGTTTTAATAAAACTTTACAAAAAAGTTGGATAAGTTCTGTGATTTACATATTAATCAAGCCTTTGTTTTTAGAAATAATTCTTTTTACCTGACTATAAAACAGGTAAAATCAACATTAAATTAAGGTTGACAGACTGTAATAAAATAGGTAAAATCAATATTAAATGAAAGTTGGTACCATGTAATTCATGCACTCTATTTTTACTTGGTAAATGAAATTATCTGTAATTTAGTCCACAGCAAAATTTGATATTTATGATTCATCGCCTGTGAAAAATCATAAAGGATGGTTGAAGAAGTTGAAAGTTTTTTTAATTTTTTTAATGTCTTAAATTTACAGTGATTCCAGTAATAACAGTCTGCACAAAATTTACAGCAACTCTAGTATTGTCATTATGTACAGTATTTACAGAGACTCCAGCAATATCAGTCTCCACAATATATACAGGGAGTCCAATAATGTCATTCTTTGTAATATTTACTGTGGCAACAGTAATGTTATTTGGTACAATATTTACAGAGACTCCAATAATATAAACTGACACAATATTGATATAGACTAAAATAATATCATTCAGCTCAATATTTACAGGGACTCCAAAAATTCCATCTGAACATTTACAGCAACTCCAATATTGTCAATCTTTACAGTATTTGCAGGTGCTCTCATAATATAATTCTTTACAATAAATAAATAATGTCAGTCCTTGCGATATTTATTGGTTATTATTAGTTGGTACAATATTTAAAAGGACTCCAATAATATAAACCCACACAATATTTCCTGAACTTCCAAAAATATCAGTTTGTACAATGTTTACAGGGTCTCCAATAATGTACTTTTGCATATTTATAGGGACTCCAGGCTGGATGTATATGATGTGAGTATACAGTCCTCAGATGGCATTATCTTCCCTTGTCACAAGTGTGTACTGGTAGCCAGGCTGGAGTATTTCCACAGTATGCTGGCCAGCGGATGGATGGAGGTCAGTTATTATTACTTTGTAATGTTGCAACATGAGTGAACCCAGAGACCATTTTCCTTCCTAAATAAAATGTGTCCCTTAAATTAAATCATTCTCCATATCTTGATTATTAATTAGGGACTGAAGTACATAAAATACTCCACTGACAGCTCAGCCATGATGCAACACTGCATTGTAAAAGGAAAAAAAGAAATGTGAGTGATATATTTACAAATTCTAGACTTGAACATGGTCTGCAGATGTTATACATGTTTACATGATGTTGCATTATTGTGTGGTAGGAAATAAGCTGACACTTATTTTTTTTGTTATTGGTAATGTGTGATGCAATATTTTGTTTAGTATGTTATATGCACCAGATTTTAATTAAAATTTAATATCATATTTTGTTTGCAAAAAAGGTGTTGTAAAAAATCTTAGTTTACTTAAGAACAAAATTAGTGAAATTGTTTGAAATAGAAATTACACAATAAAATGTACTTTTTGAATCAGGTACATAACTATACCAGCCATGCATTTTTGCACTGATGTTATATATGCAAATGTATTCAGCCTGTACAACACAATTCATAGAAAATGCATTAATTATTTTTGATCCAATATTTTAAGGACTTTTAAGGTTTTTTTTATATATCTTGTAGATTTGTAACATATTTACCGTTCATCTTGTAGTGCTACATATTTACAGTTACAGTTATTTGAAAGGCTCTATCTTCTTAAAGACTTTTGCAATTTATTATCTTTACATTTATAGAACTTAACATAGGATCTGCACCATATAACTAGTTTTATGCTGACTTACTACACACACACTTGTTTTTCAAAATGTCGAACACATCAAGTACCATGTATTAGTACATTAGGCTTTAGGTATTAAATATATAGTAGCCCAGACTACATGTATTAAATATATAGTAGCCCATACTCAACATTATGATATCCAGTGGGTTTACTAGATTTATTTTAAACTTAGTTTTTGCAAACATAAAATTATATAAATGTATGTTAACTTTGCTGGCTGGAAGACAGATTTTTTTTTCATCTTTTAAGACCTCCGCAAGTGCTGCCCTTACCTTGCCTATACCTGGGGAAATATTGGAGATTTTATTGGATTATCTGTACACAGATGAGGCACCACTAGTCACAAGTGAGTAAATACTACCAGTTTGGTTTGACTGTGTCTTTTGTCTCATTTGCATCAAATCAGAGTCAAATTGTAGAAAAAACTCAACTTATATCAGTGTATATGGTAATTATCTTGTCAAATTTCATAGTAAACTTAACTCTAACTGATTAAAAATTCAATAGAAAAGTATCATTGTTACATATTTAGATGAGTTTGACATGTACATGCATCAGCTTGTATGCAGGTATATATGATCCCTTTTTGGGTATCTGTATGCTAGAGGTATATTTACTTTTGGGTATGTGTATACTAGAGGTATCAAAACTTTTGAGTATCAATATACTAGATGTATATTTACTTGTGAGTGTCTGTATACTAGAGGGGCCCCCGAGTTTCCAAATGGTCTGAAGTGCTCAACATTATGGATCATTGCCATATCACCTCTGTCTGCATGGGTTCAAGTCTCCGGTTCAGCCAATGTGGGTTTGTGAGAAAGCATGCCTGTAGCTTCATGGGGGTTGGTGGTTCTTTCCAGGGTTCTTCCTCCATTGATACTTGCCGCCATATGCAGCCTATCTTGTGCTAAAAAAAATGGTGTTAAACCCTACAACAACAACAACTGTATACTAGAGATATATTTACTTTTGGGCAAGTGTATACTAGAAGTATATTTACTCTTGGGTGTCAGTATACTAGAAGTATATTTACTTTTGGTATGTGTATACTAGAAGTATATTTACTCTTGGGATTATTTATATATATATATATATATATATATATATATATATATATATATATATATATATATATATATATATATATATATATATATACACACACTAGAGGTATATTTACTATCGGGTGTATATATATATATATATATATATATATATATATATATATATATATATATATATATATATATATATATATACTAGAGGTATATTTTATTCTAGTTATATGGTGGCATTGCATCCCTATAAGTAATATATTCACGTCTAAAGTTCCCCATGCTTATTTGCTTTCAGATGCATTTGAAAATTTGTGTTATCCTTAGTTCCAAACTTCAGTTCTTTTTATTGAATGATGTTGTGTGTAGTATTGCACTAATTTTTACATTTAAGGAGATCCTATCTTATGGTAAAATTTGATAATTCAAACTCTTCAACAGGTTGTGGGAATGCAGACCTGCTTTGTAACATTCTGATAGTTGCAGATCAAATGCTTGTTTTTCGCCTGAAAGAAATTTGTGAAGTGGCCTTGGCTGATCTTAGTGAGTACTCTCTATTCTCATTCTAAGGTTGGGCAGTCACCTGCTGTCATCCAATTTTTAATTTTCTTGAAATGGTTTTTGTAACCAAACTGTAAGAGTCTTATTATGAACAATATTTTATCACAGAACTGATTATTTCTTTTGCTGTAATTTTTCTTTAAATATTTTCACAGTAAAAAGGATAAAAATTGATGTGATCATCCTTCCCCCATTACCATGGACAAAAAAGTGACCTCTGTCTATCCATGCTTCCATCCATGCCCAATGAACACTTGTAACCATGTTTGTTCTTATATTTGAACAGTATTAGATAGATGTGAAGCTTCATCTCAACAACAGATTTCAGCACATATTAAAGCTGTCGATTTTGGTTATCATCATTGCTAATGCACAACTTTCTTAGCACTTAAGTTTAAGTATTAAATTTTAGATTCCATCCTAATTTGCCATGAAGCTTAGCATCAAGAAGAGTTCTGTTAAGTTTGATGATTTGTACCTTCAGCACTTGTAATTTTATAAGTTATTGTCCTTGGTTATAAGTTATGGCCCTTGATCATCTTATAACAGGCATTTGTAATATACAGTGTTGTGAACATTAGCTTCAATATTTATTAAAATATTTTAACCTAAATTAATATGATGCCTCATGTCAACAATAACTTGGATAATTGATGAGTACATTCTGCCTATGTTTGTTAGAGTTATAGCCCTTGATCACTTGATCATATTTGCATTACATTGTCAACTGAAAATTGACATTGATTGATAATAGTCATTCCAGTGACTTTGAACGTGCAGTCATTCACACTGTTTGCTTGATTTCAGTCAGGTTAGTCTTAGTACTTCATCTTAACAAGTATTTGGATGAGTTCAGTGATACTGTGTTTTCATTTGTATTCATAAATATAAACGTTATGTAAAAAGGCATTTTCATGGTCCGTAATCTATGTAGAAGAAGTTTTTCTTGACAGGGTTTCAAATGAATTTGATTATTTTTACAGTATTATACAGAGTTGTGACCCATCACTGACTTAGAATATCCATACATCCCAGTGTATTTTAAATACTCTGGCATCCACATCTTCTGTTATTTTCTGCCAGATAAAGTTGGTAGGCAATAGGAATGTGGTCTATCCATCATAGTCTTGTCAAATCCCATGTGAATGTCCACACAGTACATCCAGTTGAATTTATTATAATAGATTTGTTTTCATCATATATGTGAACATAGCAGCAGGAAACAGTATGATGATCCCATGGATGTTTTACATAAATTGTCAGATGTATTTCACAAAAGACAACAAATTATGTCCTGAATCCTTTCATAATAGTAGTTAAAACATGTACATCAAATTAAACAATTACAAGTTCTATTATGTATGCAGATTATAACAATAATCAGCTCAGCTGTCAAGTATGCCTAAAGGGTGAATAGGAGGAAAGGTTGAGTTTCTAATTGTTTCAATTAAACCGCATTGTTTCATTAAATGTTAGCAGCCTTAATTATGACCATATTATCCATGTAAATTATTAAATTATTGCTTTTGATTGACTCAGTATGACACCATTATTTTCTCCACCAGTGCTCACAAAGTCCCATAAATTGAACTCTGTTTACTTTGTTAAAATGACTTTTTACATTTCTTCATCCTGATTGTGAGTTATATTAAGAAAAATATGGTCTGACCATTTTTTCCACATTTTTTCATTATCTTAGTCACAATAAAGAATGCAGCAGAACTGTTGGAGTTTTCGTGTGTGTACAATGCCAGTCAACTGAAGGCCACATGCCAGCAGTTTATTTCTCTGAATTTGTCTACCATTTTGGAAGCAAGGTAACTGCCTCATCATGTTCCTTTTCTGTTAATGTTACCCAAATCACACAATATGTCATGTCCCTTGTGTATAATGGTATCCCCATAACACATTGTGTCATGTCTTTTGTGTGTAATGTTACCCCATCAGATGATGTGTCAAGTCCCTTGTGTATAATGGTATCCCCAGCACACGATGTGTCATGTCCTTTGTGTATAATGGTATCCCCATCACAGTGTCATGTCCCTTGTGTATAATGGTATTCCCATCATACAATGTGTCATGTCCCTTGTGTATAATGGTATCCCATCACTCAATGTGTCATGTCCCTTGTGTATAATGGTATCCCCATCACAGTGTCATTTCCCTTGTGTATAATGGTATCTCCATCACACATTGTGTCATGTCTTTTGTGTGTTATGTTACCCCCATCACATAATGTGTCATTTCCCTTGTGTATAATGGTATCCCATCACACAATGTGTCATGTCCCTTGTGTATAATGGTAACCCCATCATGCATTGTGTCATGTCTCTAGTGTGTAATCTTACCCCCATCTGATAATGTGTCATGTCCTTTGTGTATAATGGTATCCCATCACACAGTGTCATATCCCTTGTGTATAATGGTATCCCATCACACATTGTCTTATCCCTTGTGTATAATGGTATCCCCATCACACGATGTGTCAGGTCCCTTGTGTATAATGGTATCCCCATCACACGATGTGTCAGGTCTCTTGTGTATAATGGTATCCCCATCACACAATGTGTCATGTCCCTTGTGTATAATGGTATCCCCATCACACAATGTGTCGGGTCCCTTGTGTATAATAGTATCCCCATCATATAATGTGGTGTCATCACAACTATGTTGATCATTTTTCTGGTATTTCAAGCAAACACGAGGGACTGATCCACTGGTGCTTTAAGCCATGTTAGGACCAAGTCTGATCATTGTGTCTGTATTTCATTGATATCTTTCCAGTATATATCTTCTCATTTGTATGCAATTACTGTTTTACTACTGAAAAGATACAGAATTCACAGTTTCCTCCATTTAACACTTTTGAAAATGGAAAACTCAGCTTTGGTAAAGGCATTTCTTTTTTGTTTTGGATGGAAAAATGAAAGGAAATAATGGAAGAAATAAAATAAAATTTTAATATGTTTCTGAGATATCAGTGAAAAATGAGATGATAGTTTAAAAGCAAACAAAACACAGAATACTAATTGAATGCAAACAGAACACAAATGCAGATTTGTAAAAATTATCAAGTTCAAGGTACGTAAATAAATGTTTTGTTCTGTATTAGAAAAGATTGGCTGGATATGACACATCTGTTTCTGCATATGATTAGCACTGTTAAGGTGAGAAAAGCAAGTGTGAATAATATAATCTTTTATATGCAGTGGTACAGGATGTGAGAAAGGCTGGTGTGAATAAAAAAAATTCATTATGTGCAGTAGTGCAGGATAGGAATATTTCAGCTTCAGGTTAGAATATTGCATCATGTGTTAGGTTTTTCCAAGTGACTGATGCAAAATTCTTATCCCATAGGTGAAAATTTCCCATACATCAGTGTGTACGAAAGAAATATTTTCTCATGTTTCTGAATGAAACAAATAATGTCGGAATCTAAATGGTGTTTTGTAAATAGTAGTGCAACTTTAAAATCACAAAATGCATATTGAACATTTTTCACCTTAAGAAAGAGGATGAAAAATAAATTTTCACTGTAAACATGAAAAAGATACTTAAACACATAACAGTTTTAAATAATGGTACTGTCTCATTTATTTCAGAGCTCTGGATGTTTTAAGTAATGAAGTACTGTCAGATCTTACAACCTACTACAGAAATTCTGTGAGTTTTTTAACTTTGCATTTTGTATCAGAATATTACCTGGAAAATGTTTGATGTGATATATTGATCTGTGAAAAAAAACTATTGAAGTAAATATTTTGGCTTCCTGGACTGAGAGGATACAAAACTTTTTAAAAATATTTTATTCCAAATAGAATAGAGGTACAACTGAGCCAGAAAAGCTGCATTTGTAAACTGTTTATCACTGAACATGAGCAAAATATTAAAGTGAAAAAGATGTATAGTATTGGATGATAAATAATAAAATAGTCCTTATCTAGACTTCAGGATTACATTGCAGCCTATGTTGACCTTTTTATCAACACTAGAGTGAGAAGTTAAACCATAGCATGATACTTATGTGTTGATGGGTATTAAAAATCAAACTAAATTTGATCACACTCCAGGTTACCATTTGTCACTTTAGATCTAGTTATTAAGTAATTTTGTAGGTAAATTTTAGATTTGAAGTTTGTCAAAATGAAAGGCACACTTGCACATAACTTTTCTTAAATTAACTATTTGTCTTGAGTTTACCTTAATTTCTGTTTTAAAGAATTTAGATATTTATATTCTTTGCCATGCATATTTTCATGCATAGTATAATGTCAAATTTTCTAGTTGGTGGGGATTTGAATCCTGCCTCTGAGTCAGCGGCTGTGGTGTATTCTCGTGAAAGATGTTTCACTTGAATTGCCTCAGCTACCTTTGATGTGACATATAAAACCAAATCAAACCAACCCAAATCATTTTTGTTCTCCAGATCACTGAGAGCACCCTGTCTTCAAGACAGGGCATTTTTGCACTCTCCACTAATATGCCTTGTAGGATAATATTTGCACTGCAAGTGAAAACTATGCTAAGTTGAAGCACACATTGAATGATGCCATATGCCTTACATTGAATTTCATTATATTTAAGATATTGCAAGCCAAAAGAGGGCATGGTGTTTCTGAGAAAAGGCACGTTTATGGAAGTCACTGTGTAGTGCTGTTCTAAAACATGCTAGGGACAACACTTTAGTTTCACCTTTGAATAAATTCTCTGACCACATAAACAATAAGAATATTAGCCTGCTGTCTCCCAAATCCAACCCTACTAAAAGATGAATATTTCATCTTTTGCTGTTTACACAGGTATACCACACTTAACGACAGAGATGTTTGCATGAAATGTATGATGTATAGTGACATTATGTGCAGCAGCAATTATTCCCATATTAATTAGGCTGGAGATGTCTGCACATAGGCCAAAAAAAACCCAATCAACAATGTTTAAGTAAAACTCTGCTTTCTGCTAAGTTTTATATGTTTAATTGCAATTGAAAACAAAGTACATAAGCATAAAATCACAGTTTATAGTATTTCTAAAACAACTGAATGGTATGAAGATATTTTTAAAGACATTTTATAGACTCTGCACATATAGTACCATATCTGCAATAGACTTCATTCGTGATAAATGCAAGCAGAATACTGCTGTGCCATAGCAGCTGGCAGCATCATAGATACTGCTTAGTTAAGCCTTTTGGCTGGCTGGGCATGGGCATGAGCATCCATGTAAAAATTAATAACAGTCAACTTGCTTTGAAAAAGGGTCTGTATTTTATTTGATCTAAAAACAAAACAATGTTGAACATTTGATGTATAGTGGGGTGTGCCCATGTAATACAAATGGCTGTAACACATGTTCCTTATCGCCCCTTGGCACCGCTGTTAGCCTTCACTTCCATATGCAGCAGGGTATGGAATAAGCCTTCCATTAAATCAAAGTCTTCATGTGTGAAACTCAAGCTATCTATTCCAAATTTTGGATTTCTTTGAATTAATATTGATTCATAAAGTGGTGTTGCATATTATTTTTGTAATTTGGTGAATTTTTTTAAAGAAATTTATCACTTTCTAGGACTTGGTTGTTTTAGACTGCATGGTATAACATGCCACCATTAATGAATGTTGACTTTCAAATTATTTGTGCATACATGCTGTCATTCATGCACTCTGTTTAATGGGTGTTCTTTAGTGAATTATTTAATGAATTATGAACACACTAATGTTTTAATGTATTATTTCTATTATTATATCATTTCAGAAACCTGTCTTTGAAATGCAGTAAATGCAAGTAATACAAATTAGGGAAGACACATAAGATCTGCCTGGTATGTGCAAAATGTGCTTTGTTTCCCCATTGCAGCATGGGCCATTTGTGGTCTGATGAGACACAGTTGGCCATTCAACAAAAATCAGCAAAGGCAAAGGGAAGAGAGGAAAATCATGAAAGATTAATATGGATGTATTAAGTATACTTCTGAATACAATCACTCTGGTGGCCTAGTGTTTAGATTGTCTGCCTCTGAGGTGGGAGGTCACAGGTTTAAATCCTGGCCGAGCCATACCAAAGACTTTTAAAAAATGGTTCTAACAGCTGCCATTGCTTGACGCTCAGCATTAAGAGGTTAGTGTTAGGACTGGGCGGCCTGGTGTCAGGATAATGTGACCTGGTGGGACATTATGCCACATGTCTGTGGCATGATGCCCCAGTGCAACACATCACTGTAAACTATCACACTGCAGACATATGACTGAAAAATTGTTAAAGCCAGGAAAACAATCTAAATCACACACACATTTGAATACCAAATCAGTACCCAGCCCAACTAAAATCAGAGGATGACACCTTCTACCATGATGACATCAGCAGATGTGTTTCATTCACAGTTGGATATGCCAGACTTTCAGCAGCATAGTGAAACATCCATCCATATAGTCAAGCCAGTGGTTGCATATACATATTTTGAAGTGAATGGTAGCTGAAAATCTGTCCATCCAGCCATGCTTCTGGCACAACTGGTACCAAAGCCAATTGGGAGCCCTGAGTGGCTGAGTGGACTAAAGTGCTAACCATTTCGGATCATTGCCATCTCACCTCAGTCAGCGTGTGTTCGAGTCTTGGATTTGGCCAATGTGGGTATGTTAGAAAGCATGCCAATAGCTTCTGACAGGTTAGTGTTTCTTTCTGGAGTTTTTCCTGGGTTCTTCCTCCACCATTTATACTGGCCGCCCTGTATAGCCTATCTCGTGCTGAAATATGGCATTGAACCCTTCAACAACAACAACAGCCAAAACCAATCAGTCCTGCTTTTGCACATCTTAACAGGCTGACTATACTCTCACCTAGCCAGCCTTCTGTCCAGGTGTGACAAAATCTCTAGCAGAGCTGGCTTCACCTATTTTCACTGCAGGGTATTAAGAGGGATGACTGCATTGCATCATTGTTAGCTTAAGGCTTGGTATATCATTGAAATGGAATTTTTTTTCATTTTTTTGTAGGGCTGGATTTGGGAGACATCAGGCTTATATAAATGTTAATGTGATAAGATATGTATTCTGAGAGAAAGGTAAATTTAAAATATGCTTTCTTTAACTATCTTCTACAGTTGCCTTTCTGCACATTTTATGACTTAATTTGGCTCTCTTTTATATGTTTAGATACCCAGTATGTCTAGTCGCATAATCACTCCCTATAATGAGGGGCCAGATAAAGCCTTTTTGGAATTCCTAGCAGACCAAGATGAGGATCAATCCAATACAGAAACCTCAGAATTGTCCATGCCCAAGAAACCTAAAGCCAAGAGAAAGAGACAAAAATCAAGAAGTTTTAGTGAAGAGGGAGAGAAGGGAAGCCTTTTCATTCATAGTAAGACAGAGCGACACGTCTCAGTCAGCTCTGATGTCAGCTTCAAGTCAGATGAGGATCTGACTGAATTGATGGACAGTTTATCAACAAGTCCTATAGAGAATATACCCTCAGTAAGTTTTATGGATAGTAAGTAGATGGACAGTTTATCAATGCATACCACTGGAGATATACTCACAATAAATAAATAGACAGTTTATCTACACAGATCATCAACATTATACCTTTATGTTTTAAGGTTCAGCACAATAGTGGTAGGGCACATAGTGTTACCCTTGTATGTCCATCCATCCATCCATCCATCCATCCATCCATCCATCCATCCATCCATCCATCCATCCATCCATCGTTGATTAAGTTTTGCATGTAGGTCATTTGTCTTGTTTAGTTATGAGTATCTGTATTTATTTTTTTTTCTTTCTCCAAAATTTAATTTAATTTAGGATGCCATTATGGTCAGTTTATAAATAGGCTATGGACAATTTTCTTATTTAAAAGTTTCAAATTATTTGTTTGTTTTAATTAGAGCCAAGATGGTTTACTGGTTAGCATGTCTAACTTGCAACCAAAAGGGTTTGTATTTGAAACTACCATCAGATCAGATCAGTTTACCTACAGTGGTGTTTTCCTGAATAATTCACTTTAATCCATTTGCCTGTACACAATGTAAAACCATCATGTTTTGTTACAGTGCCAGAAAACTCCGAAGCAGACCTTATTTGTTTTTGCAGATATGCTGGCTTTCATACTGCAGTATGGAGTTGAAATTTCCAGTAAATACCTTTGGGATCATAACATTGTCATTTTATTTCACTATATCATAAAGCTCTAGCCTTATATGTATGATTCAGTAACACAGCATATAAACTCCTATTTACTTCTTTCTAAATATTGACTTCACAGTGTGAAACAGAACTATATTTTTGTTAAAACCATGTTTTATTTTCAGTTACAGTTAACTATCATGACTGTCAGTTATTTACTTGATCTTTTTTTACACCAATGTGGTAGATGAAAGACATTAAAGGATAATTTAAATAATTTATGAAATGCATGTATCACATTTTTCTGGTGTTTCTAGGCACTCTTCAATAATATGAGTCATTTTTAGGACTCACATTTTTAACGATATGGGTTTGACTGGCTAGGATTGGTTGATATTGAAAGTTAAATTTTAGTAAAAAGAATATTTTGGGAGTTGATTCTGAATGTAACTGAAAAAAAATTAGAGACATTATTTTATTGATGGAATTGCAGTCCTTTAACAGGTTTGAGTTTGGAACATTCATTGCTGAAATTAGCACTTGACTGTCTGGTGCAGAATTGAAAGAAAATGTTTAAAACACACATAGATCCAGAAAGTACCATGGTTCATATGGTTTTCTCTATACATCAAGACTGTCTGTACTGACAAATATAGACTTGATCATGAGCACTCAGAAATGTGAAGTTACTGAAGTTTTAATATCATGGTGTTTGCATAGGTTTACTATGGGAACTTATTTAGTACTGTGAATCCTTCAGGGGGCTAAAATCAATTCACTTTGATGAGTAGTATGTGGGCAGGTAAGGATCAGTAGATTTTTCTATTTAAAAAATGGCAAAAGTCTCTAATCATTTTGGTCTTTTGTCCTGCAGGATGAATTTCCATTTACCATGCAGTTTGGATGCATACACTGAGGGCTGTTCAAGTAAAACATATACCCCCCCACGGCACTTCATAAAAACTTCTGTAGGAGGTTGTATTTCAAACTATTTTGATTCCGACAGTGGAAAGTTGATTAAGAAAATCTGATTCATGGAAGTGAATCTTTGGCAGAGTTCATGTTAGTCAAAACTATTGTTTTTGAAACAGAGATCTCGAAGAGAATACCCATGACCATGGGGCCATACATGCAAAACTTTGAAAATTGCACAACCATAAAGAACAGCAGACAGTGAAATGGAGTTCTCAGCACAGAATAATATTTGTACACAGAGGAGGAGGATCATATTCAAAAACATTCAACCCCCATACAACATAATTAATTGTGTGTAAATCTTTAATAACCAGAACCACTATGGCAACAAAAAAATAACGAGACTAACTTTCACATCATGCAGATGTATTATTAAATGAAGTGCATGTGCTCTATGTGCAAAAATAACATTAAAAAACTAACTGAACTGTGTAAACTCGAAGCAAGATGGATAAAATTTGTCCTGTTTGTGTTTGGTTATTCCTATGTATATTTTGAGAATGATGATATTTTCTGCAGACCTTTTGACACTTAGTTCCAAGCCATCATTTGGTATTTGTATTACAGATTGGATTACTATGATTTTAGTACACAACATTTTGAAGCAGTGTCATTAACTGATGATGAAATTGATGAAAAAATACTTGATTTCAATCTTATATATGGATTATACTAATAATCTGTTTCATCCTGATTCTTTTTTACCATCTCCTTTAGTTTTACTGGTACCAATACTTTTAATAAAATTGTAACTTCTATTTTCTTGCAATCTAAATAATTATGATCATGTATTAAAGGTGTGATAAAAGTAAAATGTGCATAGTTTTGTTATAAAATCTAAAACTATTAATTAGCAAGAGACTAAAGTATAAAGTGTGGTCAACTTTATGTGTGCAAAAATTGTTGCCATATTACAGAGTGTTTTTAGAAACAACAGAAGAGTTACACAAGATGTATTTTGCCTAGTTGAAATAATAATTTCATCTTCACATCACAGCCTATGTTTGACATTTATATGATGGAGAACATTGAACGAAAATAAGCGTGATGGTACAATAGATATATCTTTCAATACACCTAAGAAATAAATAAATAACTTCTTAAGCTGGAGATATGCAGGTCTCTAAGTAGGTGGCAGGCTGACAAAATGTTACATGTGTCGATTTGATTTTAGCTTTATCCATGATGCTTCCCATGGATAAGTCTTACATAAGTTAACCTCCATCTTGACATTTTTCACTAAAAGGTAGAAAACATTATAAATTGCTGTTTGCAGATCACAGAAATAAGATTCAAGCCAAACAATCCTTCCCCTTATATATATATATATATATATATATATATATATATATATATATATATATATATATATATATATATATATATATATATATATATATATGTGGCGTTCTATATAATATAAATTCACATATGTTGATAATTTTGATTAGTTTTTTATACTATGCAAGTTAATGTGTATATTACAGTCATGTACTGTGTCAGTTATTGAGTATGTTAGGGATTCATGTGCTGTGTAGGTTATTGTGTTTGTTGCAATCATGTACTTTGCAAGTTATTGTGTATGTTACAAATATGTGCTTTGCAGGTTATTGTGTATGTTGCAGTTGTGTAAAGTGCAAGTTTTTGTGTATGTTACAGTCATGTACTATGCAAATAATTGTATATGTGACATGTACTATATAAGTTACTGAGTATGTTACAGTCATGTACTATGCATGTTACTGAGTATGTTACCGTCATGTACCATGCTACTGAGTATGATACATTCATTAATTATGCAAGTTATTTTGTGTATGTTACAGTTATGTAGTATGCAAAATAATTGTGTATGTTGCAGTCATGTGCTTTACAGGTTATTGTGTATGTTGCAGTCATTTACTATGCAAATTATGTGCGCATGTTACAGAATAATGAATTAGGAAGGTTATAGAGTATGTTACAGTGTTCTTTACTGGTGATTTTTGTTGCTTTCAGGAAAATGTCAACACTAATGCAGTTCACATCCCCATGGAACTGAAAGTGACACCTATCAAGCTATGCATTGGTCAGACCCCAAAGGGACCCCATTGCCCCATCAACCCCACTCAAGCTTGGTCCCTAAAATCTCCAGTATTCAGTATGTCCGCACAGACCCTTAAAGGATCTTTGTGTATGAGAAGTCCTACTGGGGCTGTAAGTTTCAAAGACATAATGGAAGAAGAGGAGCAGCATTTATCTCCTGAAATGAAAGGTACTGGGTAAGTGTCCCTTTTTCAATTGTTTGCTTGGTTACAAATAAATAAAGTTTAGTCCTCTTTACATGTGACATATAGGTCCAAGAGAAACAAACCAAATTGTTGTTGTTGTGGATCTTACTGCTCACTTTTTAAATACAGCATGTGGAGGAACATTGTTTTGTGGGCTTGCATAACAACTGAGAGGGTCCGACATATTCCTGTTAGACTAATCCTCTAACCCCTTCTGCTGTGGGCAAATATTGTTTCAAATGAACAGTTTACTTAATGATTTATAAAGATTAGATAAATAATTTTATTCATTTGGAACACCCTTGTCTCTTTCCAAAGAGAGACATATGTAGTCATCTCAAGAAATAAATTCATAGGTATTTATGCTGATACTTTCATTATGAACAGTTAGATGGATGCATTCTGAGTCTACCATGCTAAGACCCACATAAAATAAAAATCTCCTTTGAAGAAATTTCAGATGAGAGTGAGATCCGTCCTCTGCATTTTAAATGTTTCTGCTTTTTGAAAGAAAATATTAGACAAATTTAGTCAACTTCAACATCCACCAAATGTTTGTATGAGGTTATAACATAATGAAGTTCTTGTTTTCGGTTTAACACAATTTTTCAGTGCATGATAGGCTAATATATGACTGCTATTATAACTGATGGAGGAAGAGCCCAGCAAAACACTGGTTAGAACTGCTGACTCCTGGGATGCTTTATGACAGCTTTCTCACATACCCACTTTGGCCAAGTCTGATCCTCAAACCTACACAGACAGAGGTGAAATAACAGTGATTGGTAAATACCTTCATGGACAGAGGTGATATGGCAGTGATTGGTAAATGCCTACATGGACAGAGGTGAAATGGCAGTGATGGGTAAATGTCTACATGGACAGAGGTGGAATGGCAGTGATGGGTAAATGCCTACATGGACAGAGGTGAAATGGCAGTGATGGGTAAATGCCTACATGGGCAGAGGTGAAATGGCAGTGATTGGTAAATGCCTACATGGACAGGTGAAATGGCAGTGATGGGTAAATGCCTACATGGACAGAGGTGAAATGACAGTGGTGGGTAAATGCCTACATGGACAGAGGTGAAATGGCAGTGATGGGTAAATGCCTACATGGACAGAGGTGAAATGGCAGTGATTGATAAATGTGTACATGGACAGAGGTGAAATGGCAGTGAGTGGTAAATGCATACAAGGACAGAGGTGAAATGGCATTGATTGGTAAATGTGAATGCTTCAGACCATTCAGCCACCTGGAGCCATGACATTATGATGTTCTTTTGATATCAGGACTCTTAAACAGCTATCGCATTTGGTGCTCACCAGTAATATGTTTATTTTGAGAAAATAACACAACAATATCAGTTTAAATCAAGATTAGAGAATCAGTTTACTAGGTATCTCAAAGCAGAAATATAACTAATTAACTATGGCAACCTAAGAACTATAGGCTTACCTGAAGTGGTTTTATTGTTTGTTGCTTTAGTAATGTATTTCTTTTTGTAACATGCATTCAGTAGTGAACTGCATAGACCAGACATGCTGTTTCATAATCTTCTTGTTGTTGTTATAGGGTTTAATGCTATTTTTTAACACAAAATAGGCTATACATGGTGGCCTGTATTATTGGTGGAGGAAGAACCCAGGAAAACCCTGGAAAGAACCACCAATCCACAAGAAGCTACTGGCAAGCTTTTTCACATACCCACATTGGCCGAACCAGAGACTTGAAACCATGCAGACAGAGGTGAGATGGCAATGATCCATTATGGTGAGTGCTTTAGACCTCTCGTCCACTTGGGGCCTCTTGTTTCATAAAGTGTTAGCAGTTAACTTAAACTTTTAAATAGACTGTGAAGCATGCATAAACCTTTCTCTGCTTTCACATAACATGGAAGATCTGGGCTTATTGTTCTGTCTTTGGCACATATTGTTTATGTGCAAAATACATTAGATGTTGAACTTATAATTTCCTTCTTCAAATTCATTACCCAATCATAAACCATAAAAAGTACAGTAAGTCACAGATCCAGCCCTTTCCAAACCTTTCACCATATCTTTCAACTTTTGGTAACAAAAGTTTTAAACAATAATTTGTTTGCTAAGACAGAAGTCTCACGTTGATCATTAAATAAATGAAGTGCAAAATATTATTCTACGATGGAGAGTGGGGGCCACACATTTCATTTGTTTAAAGCCCAGATGCCACTCTAATGTGCAAAGAGTCATATATGCTAAAACTTCTGTATATTACCAAACTCTTGAAAGATATTGGTCTGTAACATCATTGGGTTCCATTAAGACCAGATAATATCAACATTCCATCACATTATGAACCATGTACTTTCTTATCAAAGTGAGATACCCTGCCATTTTGCACATGTATTAATTAATCTGTTGTTAATCAGCAATATCCGTGGGTCAACTGATTTCATTTGAAAACTTGCACACAAGATTTTATGATGTTGCTGTTGTAAACATGAGAAGCTAACACCATGCTATGTTGGATTGTCTTAAGCCCAAGTTTGTCCTACATTATATATTCCATTACTCCAGCTGAACATCAATATTCACCTAGTCTCATTTTTATCTAATGCACACTTTGTCTTCTCAGATCCGCTTATAAAATTGAGTCTGCCTCTATTCATTCCTCTCAAATGGATGAGCCACCTGTGAGTGTTTATATTAGGTTAGTCACTAATGGAATTTGTTGAACATATCACATCACTACCTTGGAAAACTTAAAGATCGTAAGTTTGAGTGACTTAATTGACTGAATTTAGAGGTGGCATCTCTTTATTCTAAACTGAATATTTGAATGTTGTTTAAATCTAACTTCTTAATTATTGCAAAGAATGGATTATGTTAGATAGCTTTTTTTTAGCCAATCATTTCCTTCCAAACTTTAGTTAGATTGGAAAAATTGTGAACTTTATGATAAACGATGGCTATGTGGCTTTAATTTATTATCCAGTTCTATCTTAATTGCCTATTCTGTTGTCAGTAATAATTACAATTCTCAGTTGTTGAGTATTTTTTTCAGCAAGTTTTAATTCTTTGTTCCCTTCATTCAGAAAATTGTTTCATATATAGAGCTACCAATGACAATATTTAATTAATAAGTCTAACAATGTCATCGCTTGTAAATAGTGAAAAATTGTCAGTGTGATGTATCTGATCCCATATTATTATCCAAAATGGCTTTCAACCATGGAAATTTTATTGCAACCAGAAATACGGTCATATAGATCTTCATGTCCATTTGTGAAATACATTTCATTCTTATTTATATATCAATAATTGGTCTGCTTTTGTTTTCTTCATTTCCTTCATATTGCATTCATCTTTTCATTTTCATTCATTATGAATTATATTTGTGTGCATTGTTTGCATTCCATTATTTACTACATTTAACATTTGAGTGTATTTCAGTAGTAAATGTACATGTTTCAGGGTCAGAATATGCCATTATTTTGGTCTCAGATTACAGGTGTCAACATAAATTGACTGGATTAAATATGGGATGTGTACATAAATTATAATTGACAGAAGATAGTCACCTTACATGTATTGTTCAAATCATACTTGTGATATTTTTACAGGTCTGAAGAGATAAATATTATGACCATGAATTTGACACAGGATTTTGGGAGAGTAAAATAATGTTCCCACATAGAGCAATATCATGCATCACAGACAGAAAAAGGTCTGGCAATATCAGACATCACAGACAGAAAAAGGTCTGGCAGAATCAGACATTACTGACAAAGGTCTGGCAATATCAAACATCACAAATGGAAAAGGGTCTGGCAATATCAGGCATTACCAACAGAAAAAAGAGCCTGGCTGCAGCTAGCATAAAGTTACAGCCCTGCCATTTTCCAGAATTCTACAACTAGAGCATACCAGAACTGTATAGACTACTGGGCCAGTACCTAAACACCATACACATAGACTAGTGTTAGACAATCCATCACCATATGCTGGTTGGTGATCATTCCCTCCATAGCTAGTGCTGGATTTGGTACCAAATATTCAGCCCCATGCCACATCCTTTCCTGTAGCAGACAATCATTTAGAAGATGTTTAGATATTACCTTGTAGATATTTCATCCCAAAGTGTTCAATTTGACATTTTGGGATAGCAGTGCAATAGGCTACCTTCCCAGGTCAATCACCAGCTTTGTAATGATGTGCTCAATTGGTAGGAGCATAACATTTCTGAAGAATATGTCAGTTGACCAATGCTAACCCTAGTCAGAATGACACACAAGACTCAAATTGCTTCACATAAACTAGGAGACAAAAACCAGGACCACCTTTGTGATAAGGGGATGTAACTCTCAGCCACTTGTTTATTCTCCCTTAATTGGGAAACATTTGAATAATAAAACATTTTATGGTGTTAACTTTGCTATCAGCTAATAATTACCTACCCATATCTTGAGTTCACCCTATCCCTCTGCACAGTTACATCATTCAAATCTGCTCCAGAAGGAACATGATTTATTATATCTGGCTTTAACTCAACTATCCAGGAATATACTACACTCATCTGGCTTCTGTCTCAGCAAGCAGGCAGTTTTATTTTGCATTTTTGTTGTTAAAACCAGTCAATATACATGGTGAACATTTTTTTAATCTTGGAAGTCTGGATATTTAAGGCATGTATTTACTCCTATTGCATGATACTCCTAATAATTGGGTAAATATTTTCAAAGAAAAGTATTTTACTTCTTTTCCTACAGATGTGTCATATTTTCTTTAGGTCTGAAAAGAAAACCAAGTTTTCCTGGAAGGATGTCAAGAAACACCAACAAAAAGAACAAAAGCAACAGCAACAACAAAAGAAACAAGAGCAAGACATCAAAAAGAACACTTCTAGTCAGCAGTTGTCAGACCAATCAGTCAAATCCACTTGCCCATGGTAAGAGACATCAGTAACTTTGATTTCCCAACCTGCTATTTCCATAATTAAATATTGTCTGATTTTCTTGATGATATAAAAGAATTTTGAAGCAATTGAAAAATTGTTTTACTAAGTCTTACTTAAAGATGCCTATAGATCCTACACTGGTCATTGGAACATATTCTCCTCAGTTTAATTTTGAATCCTTTTTTATGATAATGAATGAGAACCATGCATACTAATGAGAAGTTCTTAAAAATCTTCAATGTATTAGAAAAATTATCTAGATTCCAGATTAAACACTTGCATGCTGGGTTCTCAATAAAATTTCACATTTAGTAGAAAATGTTTATAATTAGAAAAAGATGAAAATAGAACCCTGTCAAAAATTTCTTTTTGTTAGGTATTAGCTTCTTTCCATTGGAGTTGAAAAAAATACAAATTCATTCAACTACAACATGAGCATATGTTCATTGATTATTTATTTAGAGAGTAGTTGAAGTTTCATATTTACTACAATTCTTTTGGAAGAAGATAATGTATTAAAAAGGGAGTTAATTCACTTTATCCTCTGAACAGCCCTAAAATTTGGTAAAAAATTAATTTTACTGTTTTGTTTTATCTCCTTGTTTTCTGCACCTGTGGTCTAGTAATGGTATAAACTGAATGATATGTACCTATAGGAAGATCTTTATGTGAAATACATGTTCTGCATTCAGCCATTCAACTACCCATGATGCTTTGAAAATGAATGTTTAGGTAGATTCTTCAGCTATCCCAACTCCATGGTCCCTTCACCTGCACTGATGATCAACTATTTGCAGTGATCTGAAAAAAAAGTTTAGTCAAAAATTGATTCTACCCCTATTTAATGATTTTTAACTTATGGTATGGCCTTGTGTACTTTGGCATGCATCATCTGTCTGTCAATTTTTTTGTAGTATTTCAAATTTCTAATAGGATTTCAATCAAACCTGGGACACTGTGATTGTATTCAGATGAGTTTGATATTGAGCAAGATTTGTGCATAGTGATGAGGTAATCTTGCATCCAATTGGATAATAGTAATGAGGTAATCCTGCATCCGATTGGATAAACTTGTTGCCACTCTGGAGGCCTCAACTCTGATCTGATTTAGATCAAACTTGGAATACATGCTAATATCATTAATTTTTCAGATGAGTTCAGTAATTAGCAAGATCCATGCATACTGAGATGATCTTGCATCTGATTGGCTTAGCTTGTTCCTCCAATAAAACAGGATTAGAAGTGGATTTCAATATTCTCAAAAAAACTCAAATTTCATTTTAATCTTAAAAACCTATGATATACCTAAAAAAACCTGAAGAAACCTAAATTTAACAAAAAACCATTCAAATTTTAAAAAATGAATGGCTTTAGCCTGACCATACAAAAAATGCTCTTTTAGACTATATGCAAATTTCTTATCACTTACATGTATTTGTTTTTTGAATTATTTATTAATGTTCACTTTATTTTCATTTTATATAGAAACAAATTCAAAGCATACTTTATGAAATATTTAATAAATGTTTACCATCATGAATGTAATATTGTAACTTGTTTGTGTCTTGGACTGCAAATTTTGTTTTAAAACCTTGATAAAACCTTTTAAAAAATTCCTCAAATTTTAGAATAAAGTTTTACTTCTAAACCTGATAAAATATATATTTCTGAACTGAGTTACATATGGTCTTGTGTCATTAAGATTTTGGATGTGTTCATTAATGGGTGAGGTTGAGGTATATTAATGACATAATCTTAGATCTGATTGACTGGTACTCTTGATGCCAGGTATAGGAAGATCAGATTTGATAATGAGTGAGATCCATACATAATAATGGGGATGATCTTGAATGTGATTTAACTGATCTAATTACACACTCATGTGGGGCCATATTTCTGATCTAGTTTTGATCAGACATGAAATACAGGTTTATATCACCAAGATCTTGGATGGGTTCAATAATGAATGGGATATACACATTTAATATCTAATTTAGCATCTGATTTACTGAGTTTTATCTCACTCTAGAAACTGTATTGGTGATCTGAATGTTATTAACATGGAAAATATGCTTTTATCTTCAGGATATTATTTGATACAGGATGAGATATATGCTGATTAATGAGGTGATCTTACATCTGATTGCCTGAGCATATTACCTCGCATGAAGTCATAATTCTCATCTAATTTTGATCAAACTTGGAATATAGGCTTACATCATCCAAATCTAGGACAATTTTGAAAGTGACAAGATCTGCACATATTACTGTATATATTTGATTGTAATTCACATCAAACTGCAAACAACAAAGAACCTGATCTACTGTAACATAATGTGCCTGTAGATCAGGGTCTGTGTTGTTTGTTTTACTAATTATTCTTAACAAACTGTACAGACCCAGATCTGCTGGCGTATAATGCTCTGGCAGATCTGTGTGGGTGCAGCTTGCAGTTAGACTTTTTTAGTAAGTGAGTATAGATGGTAATTAAACAGTCTTGCATCTTACTGGATGAACTTTCTACCACTGTTTAAGCCAAAATTGTGATCAGATTTTTATCAGACTTGAAATTTATATAATCAAGATTTTGCTCAAGTGTGATAATGTATGATATATATATATATATATATATATATATATATATATATATATATATATATATATATATATATATATATATATATAGTGATCATGCTTGTGAGAGACTGAACTTGTTATCATTCTAGTGATTGTATTCTGGATCCAAGTCTGATCACCCTTGGTCAGTACGCTTAATAACTTGGATGAGTACAATTAGAACAAATTCCATGCATTTTAATGAGATTTTTTGCATCTGTGTGTTTGTGCTTGTCGACACTTTATCATATTTATTTATCAGACTTGGCAAATAGGCTTTTCCTTTCAAGATATGTTATTTTTTATCATGTGCAAGATCCATGCATCTTAATGAGATAATTTTGCATATGAGTGGCTGAGCTTTTTACCACATGAAATGCTGTATTTCCAGTTGAATTTTAATCTAGATGATGAATGATGTTCATTAAGTTCAAGACATGTTCTTATTATGAGATCCTCTTGTATCTGATATGGATATATTTTTATTACTCTAAGAACTGGGTGTATTATATGGTTTTAATCAGACTTTGTAAGTATGCAGTTGTCATCAAGATGTTGGATGAGTTTGATTACGAGCAAGATATATGCATGTTAATGAGGTAATATTATATCTATTCAACTGAGCCTGTTATAAAGTTGGATACATAACTTAAGATTTTGTTCCACCTTTAGCTTGTATTATCATTATCTGTGTCAGAGTCTATACATAGTGAAATCTGTGAACATTGATGAGATACCTTGTGTTTGATTGGCTGAATTTGTGACCTGGCTAGACCAAGAGACTATATTTATAATCTAGTTTAAATAAAATTTGGTAAATAGGTTTATCAAGCTATTGGATGCCTTTGATTATGTGTAAGAACATGATAACAGCATATTTGTTATGCTTTTATCTTCAGATAGATGTTGTCAGGATATAGCTTTTACATTTGACTTTCAATATCAATAGAATCTTACTGATTATCATATTCATCCAACATCCTGATGAGCAATCTCAGGCCCAATTTGACCTCTTGTTTTTCTTGCTAGGGGTGCTAAGAATCAGATTGTCCAGTCCTTTAGGAACCTGATGACTGAACAGCAACAGATCTCAGCATCATCACCTGTCAAACAGAAGACACCTGCTGTTTCAAGCAGTCATCTGTCTCCGACTGCAGGTGCCATCAGGTGAGTGATAAATTGGGAATTTTACAAGAGTATTTGTCAGTGAAAATTGTTTAGGAAGATTATGAAACAAATTGAATCTTGTAGTTTGCTATGAGCTCCCTAAATTAATACTAGCTGTATTGCTAGTTATTGTAAGTGATCTATCTTGAAGCAGTGAATCAAAATTATTTTTATCTCAGAAATCTGAGATTGTTTCATAATTTTGTGCTGTATATTAAATACTCTCACCTAATTATCAAAAATTGAATATGGATTGTCAGATTCTCTTAAACTTACAATTCTTGAGTGTATTACCAGAGACATTACATTTTTTCACAGTTAAGCCTATTTTTAACTGTACATTGTTCCTTGATATCTTGCTGCCCCCTCCTCCAGTCGTTTGCCACCCTCATCAGTTTAAATGTATCAGTTGATTTGCTTTTTAATCTCCACTTTTTTTTGCCAACCAGGTTATCTGCCATCCACTAAGCCTAATCAATGTCCAAATGATATATACATAATGGTTACAGACCTCATTCAACTTTTTTTATTAGGTTATTGATTTCAAGTACAGGCTGCCTTTAGTATTATATATAATTGTTTATGAGTCCAGCTGCAAACTACACAGACCCAGATCTGCCATTGCATAATGCACTAGCAAATCTGGATCTGTGCAAATTGTTAGCAATAATCAGTAGAACACAGAATATAGACCCTGATCTGCAGATGCATTATGCTATGACAGGTCAGGATCATTGTTTGTAATTTGATTTCACATATAAGCAAAGATAAAGATGATTAGTAAGATCTGAACTTTGTCCAGAGAAACCAATAATGCAATGGCATTATGCTTAGAACCAGTCACTGACTTGACTGACAGTCTTAAGACACTCACAATAAATGCCAGTTTAACTCAGTGTTGACAACAAAGGTCAACACAAATGCAGTTAGATGAATTAAAAGAAAATTGATTCAAGATTTAGTAAAATTGGCTTATATTTTTCTGTATGTAAGTGAGAAGCTTAATGTAATAAAAATTCATTTTATTGAACCTGCATACTTTTTTAATGATCCACCGGTTGAATTGTTCTTGATCTAACAGAATATGTATATATCATTATGTATATATCATTTGGACATTGATTAGGCTTAGTGGATGGCAGATCTAATCCTGGTGTTTTGTTACTTTGCATGGAATTGGATGGGTAATTAAGGAAACACTTTACTGATGGGTATGAACTCTTACTCCAATATTTGTTCTGTGATCATCATGTTTGATTATTACACTGAAATTAATCCTAAACATTTAATAGCAGTCATCAGGATGAAAACAATATTAAAGATGAAGTTGAAGTGCACTCAAGTTGAAGAAATCACAGATTAGTTTTATTGTAGCATTATTATATATGTTTGCAGCTGGGCACTGCCATCAACTAAAGTCCATGTGCCAAAAATGGATACAAAGAAAAGTGATAAGATGAGCAGTGCTATGGCACGATCTCCTGAAAATCCATGGCAGAAGAGTAATCACATGGCCCAAAGTCCACCAGCAATTTCAGCCAGCAGCTTCTCAGAAATTGTTAAGGATGAAATGGAACTTAGAGATGTTCTGAACAAGGCTAAAAAGAAGCCCTTCGGACTAATACAGGTATTTAGACAGAAATGGGACTTTTTCTTTTATTTTCATACTGCAGATAAAGTTTGCAGCACCTTCATATTTTTTTTTATTTCATGAGTTTAGATTCAGCAAAAAAACCTGACAAGTATCACAGCTGACCTGATGCCTGTTCTTTTTTTTTGATAAGAAGGCAGAGGAAAGTTGCAATATAGTCGGTACCACAGATGAAATTATGTCAGTAAGGAAATAATACTAAAAGACAGCAGCCACATTGTACAGAGTGGAATTATCTTAGTATGTAAAATTTAAGTACTTTGCTGATCATTTAGTAAGCACAATATGTGAAGTTTCATTGTTGCTTTACATCTTGTTTTTTTTACATCTTCTTTAAGGGCTTCTGGTGTTTCATGTAGAGAAATATATCACATCTAAATTTAATTGGTGGTTATTGTTTGGTCAAGCAAGAGCAAAACATTAACCACCAATTACATCTAGGGGCCCTGAGTGGACGAGTGGTCTAAAGCGCTCACCATTCCAGATTGCTGCCATCTCACCTCTGTCTGTGTGGGCTCAAGTCTAGGGCTCGGTTAACATGGTTACGTGAGAAAGTTTGCCAGTAGCTTCTCATGGGTTGATAGTTCTTCCAGGGATTTTCCAGGGTTCATCCTCAAGGCTAAACAAATTTTTTTTAACCAATATTCCAGAACAAGTGGTTTCAGAAAATTTTCTCTTCACTAGTCCCACCTTACTTTTCACTGGTCCCAAAATCGTAATCACTTAACGAGATTTGATGAGATGTATGTACTTAATCCTTAGAAAAAAACAAACAAAATAATATATAACAATTATTGCTTTAAAAAAATTAATTTTTCAAAAACATTGGTTGTTATACATTGGCATCTTCAGGTTCATGTATATATGTTTTAGCTGATGGATTTGGAAATATATCCAATGTCATGTATATGTCTGCCACCTGCACCAGCACATAGCCAGCAGTTGAAAGCTGTGTCTGGATACTCAATCTCTGGTCCATTTGCAGAAATGTTCATCTGGGTGAATTTCCTACTTGTGCCAGTTTTGTATATTGTTTGCAGGAATTGCAAACATCTTACCTTCCGAGTCAGTATATTCAAGTCAGAGATAACAGTCAACCCAAAGTGGCTGAAAATTTCTCTGTCTCTTAGTAGGGTCATATTCGACATTTTTTTGCCATCACAGATTGTTGCTTATGTCTCCATGGAGAAATAGCTACTGCACATGCAGTGTCCATCTTACATTTTAAACCCTCCATTTTCAAACAAATATACCTTCTCCAAATCGTTGTTATTACCTTCCTTATGAAAATAGTTTAGCAAAGTCATTTTCTCCACAGAGTATCTATCATCTTGCTTGATAACTACTTCTAAAGTGATCGTAACATTAATATTTTCTTTTAAATACAAACTGTAACCGCTCATTAATTAGCATATTTGTTTCACTTCAAACACAATATCGCACAGTGAAGTTAATCTATTGAATCAATTAAAAATTTAAAGAATCATTACTGTCATTTAATCAGTTAATAAAGAAAACCAACACTGATGTCGGTAAAATACCTATCATTAATTTAATTACACTGACTCGCTGGATTAAAATCATAGTGAGTCACTCATTATGATCTAGTCCCAGTTTCCTCTGACTCTTGCCACCCCATTTTTGATATTTGGACATTTATGTTGAGGTGTAGGGTCAGAGTCAATTCCTTATTCTATTGAAAAGTTTGAATTCGACGACACCATTTGGTATTGGGACACCATTTAGTGTCGACATAGGGTAGCCACTTACTAACCTGCCTAGCAAACTTAAATGACCTTTCATCGAGATATACCTGCATCAAATGGATAGGAATATGATTTATTTTCTCAGATATTGTAAGTATAGCATTCGTTATAGCTTTATTCCGATCACAGGCTAACTGAAACAATAGCATTGATGAAATTTGATCTGGAACTTGCCATTTGGATTCCAAGTCACATGACTATACAATTCTCGCAACACACGTCAATAACTTCAAGGTTTAAATCATCATTGATATCAACAATTAACCATTTCTAATGTTGCAGTGGAAAAACAAAATAACAAAATGTAAATGAAAGTAAGGTAAAATTTACAATACTGCTAATGATCATACTGGCTTTCCTTTGACATGTTTTGATTTGTCGATAATTTTGTTGCCTAATCCAATATGCAGTCAAGCGGTAACAGTATGTAAATGTATACACAAAGAGGGGCTAGAATCAAATATTCAGTATGCCTGGAGGGCATGATTAGCCAGATAAAGGTAGTTATAATGATTTAAGCTCGAAAATAAGGTATAGCCCAATTTTTTAAAAAGCGCTTGTCCCAGACTATCGACTTGGAAAATTTTACTTGCACAACTTCAAAAATGACTAGTCCGGGACGTTGGGCTATGGGATTTGCTCAGCCCTGTTTTTCCACCAGTATAGCATAACTTGTGCTAAAAAATGGTGTTAAACACTACAACAACAACAACAACCAATCAAAACTAACTGACACATGGAAGTGTAGAGGCCAATTTAGATACAAAACAACAGAAACTGTGCAGAAATGCCCATTAAATGATTGTTAAGTACTTCAGTCACACTTGGGGAACAAATTTGTAATGTATTCTTTTACAAGGATACATGGAATCAGCTACTGAATGTGCTGATTGGATTGTAAAAAATAGCAGAGAATTGTTAAGTGGCCAGAATCCAAACTGCATGACTTGTAGTTATCTTGTCCTTGGCACTAGTTCTGTATCTGCAGAAATACATTGTGAAGGATTTGGTCATTTAGTCATTTCTGCTCCCTTACTTCTAGCTAAGTTTTCCTAGCATCACCCCACCATTACCAGACTTTTTAATGATGAAATGATCATCAGACTTTATGTATCAATAATGTATTATGTCAGTGGCTGTGTATCTTGAATAATATCATTATGTGCTATAGATGTATCATTTCACCTTTATTTATATGCTATTGGATAGTCCCAAATTCAACAGTCTTTAATATCCATTATTTAATCACCTAAATGAGGTAGATTACAGTTATAGGACTAGTGTTGTTGTCAATGTTGAAAGAACTATATATATATATATATATATATATATATATATATATATATATATATATATATATATATATATATATATATATATATATATATATATAGACAGACAGACAGACTCTGCTTCTCAACCATTCTTTGTTTTGAGGTACCAGACAAAGTTTAAGTGGGTTTCATAGAACTTGCCTTCTGAGCTGGTGGGATGCTGGTGAGCTAACATGTACATATGTAGCCATTACATTCTTCAATATTTTTTCATATGCAAACTAGTAAGCATAGTGTATTCTGCCTGCATATATGATTGTCTTTTGCAAGTTTTGTTTCAGTATAATAACTCAGCTTGTTCACCATCTAAAGTTTGTGGATGACCTGTATGTGATGTAAAGGAAGGGAACTGTATCAGTTTGGGTATTAAAAGGTTCATAGTATCTTTGACTAAAAGAACTAAAATGATTTCTGTAGAATAACTAGAGTTTTCCACAATTTACAGTTACCAAAATTTTTATATGTCTTGCATTTGAAGAACCATGTCAGTTTGGAAGCCAAAAGGTCAACGTTCAAGGTCATTATGAATAAAAGAGGACTTAGTTCTGAACAGTAATATTAGATGTATTTGCTTTATGAATAGCTTGCACATGTGGTATTGAAAAAAAGCCTATGAGTGCCATTCTGGTATCAGATATGGCTATAATAGCAACCACCTTAACAATTTATGTTTTTTTTACTCCTTTTGAATGGACATATCATCATAGGGTTTTCACTAAACATCTTCCTTTGATATTTAGTTTGTCCTCCCAAATGAAAATAATGCTGATCTGATGTCCTGTATATCTGGCATGGCAGCCATTTTGAGAATCTTGTTATTTTTGTGCTTCCAACACAGAAAATTGTAGTACTAGAAGACTTGTACTGTCTTGCTGGTCCTAAATTAAAATGTGCTAGTGTGACATCCATTATGGCCATTATGACCAGCACAGTGGCAATCTGTAAAATCTTGTTATCTCTTTTATCTCTTTTAAAATGGAAATTCATTTTGACATGGGTTTTTAATCAGAAGAGTTCATGTGGTGCCTAGTTGGTCCTAAATGAAAATGATGAAAATTAAAACTTGTTATACCCAATTCTACCCTATGGATGGTTATAACAACATGGAGTTTTTCACAAGTAAATTTCTTATGATGTGTAGTTGGTCCTAAATGAAAATGGTGTGAATTGTTTATCCAATATGGTTGCCACAATGACCATCTTGAACACCTTTATTGTTTACTCTCCTGAATGGATGGTAATATTTACTTCTAATAATGTCTATTCAGTACTAAACAAAAATGATGCCAGTCTGACATCCAGTATGTTTATCATAGCAGCTAATTGGAAAATTGTGTTTTCACAGATGAATATTAGAGATGGTTTTAGTGCTCAGTAGTTAAAAGGCAATTTTATTTTGCATCCTGGGAAATTCTTTTCACCTAGTAGAATGTGATCTCTTTGAGGGACTCTAACTTATTTTCTGTTATATTTTGTTGTGTTTGGTTTCAAAATGACTCATTCTCCTGTTATAATCTGTGAAGACAATATGTAGACAAAAGATATGGTTTTATGTAAATGAGATAGGTATCATGGAAGGATGTAGTGAATGTATCAAAATGTTAATAAGTTCCAGTCTACATATTAAAGAAAAATTATTTAAGCCTATGTAAAATTATGTTCCTTCAGATGGAAGAGCAGGCCATTCAGGAATTGAGGGATCTGTACAAAGCATCTCAAGACTTTGATGAGTACATCACTGTGGAACGAGTTCCTCAGGCTGCTGCAACTCCATTATGGACGGATGAGAGGAAGAAAGCAAAATGAAGACTTAATGGCTTACTGGACATGGCCAAGAGCAATATCTGCAAGCCTTGATATATAAAATACTTTATGAAATTCTTTGTATAATGTACAATTTCCTTGTTGGCATTTTATGCATTTTCTCTGTACCCAGGAGTTAGAGTAGCCCAAGTTTTGATGTTAAGAAGTTCTGTTCAAGATTCTGGATATTCTCTGCACTTGATTTCTTTAAAAACACCATGATTAATTGCTGAATACCATGTTTGTGTGCAGTTTAAAAAATAGTGTTTAATAACCAGTTCAGCAGATTGTATAGGAAAATGATGATTACAAGTTAATTTCAGAACTTACCTTATCTGGATCTTTGAATGTTCTCTTGATTCAGATTTGTTCATTGAAATAATAATAATAATAATTATTATTATTATTATTATTATTATTATTATTATTATTATTATTATTATTATTATTATTATTATTATTATTATTATTATTATTATTATTATTATTATTATTAAGATGTTCCAGAAAAAAATTATCTGTCAGGATAGGTGACATTTCACTGTACAATCAAACTGAATTTAATAAATTAGGATGTCATAACTTAGTTTAATCCAATTTGTCTGACACATATTTATTAAAAAGATTGCTTATATGAAATGAGATGCATCACAGCTATTTAATGATTGAAGGTATAAATCAAATGCATGAAAGATTAAATGCAGCCCGGCAACTGTTTCACTTGTTATTGATAAAGTTGTTGGAGTGAGACAAAATTGTACATAATGATCATGAAAGGTAATGTTTCAGTCTAAAATCATATTTTAATGGACAAATATATCTGACAACTGCATGTAGATAAAACTCAATGTAATCCATCAAATATATCAAGTAATGACATATCAAATGGTAAATATTACTAATTTAGTAAAAGTGTCAAATGCCTTCATTATAGGTAAATGATAATTTTTACTTTTTCTGCATGTATTTGTTATGTTTATGTATTTAGCATTTAATTTAAGGAAGAAAGCCAGATTTCCAATTGTTTTGAAATATTTCTTGTACATACTTCAAATTGAACAGCTATGACTCAGGTCTCAGTTTCACTAAATTCTAAACAAATCTCTGAGAGTTTACATTATTTTGCCGATAGTTAAAACAATATAAATAATTTTGTTAGTAATGGAAGATGATGCAACATCATTTGATTTGATAGTTTTAAATTTAATGCATGGAAATATTTTCTTGAAAAATTAGCTGAGGAAATCTTCAGAACATTCCCTCCTTTAATGAAAATTCAAAATTCTATTTCTATCTTTTCATTTCTGGTACATTCCGAGAGTTATCTGGCAAAATAATTGTTACCAACAATGCAGTAAGGAAGGTTTTTTTGTTTTATAAAATGTAAATTAAAGGGAAATTTTTTTTGGGTGTTGTATCATCAAAATCTTACTTAAGCTTAGTACATTATGTTCTGCCATATTGCTGCTTGTGTTGTTTTTACAAGGATGTGCAATACAGGTAAATAATTAAATTAAAAAAACAGCATTTATCTCTTGCATAAAGAGAAAGCAATTGATTCAATGAATCATTAGATTTGCATGTATTTTTGTGTTAATTACATGTAAAACAATTTATTTGGCAGTTAATTTTGTTGGCAACTCATGTTCATGACATGTAGATAGATATGTACTGGTAAGTATAATGTTTCTCACATGTAACTAATTTGTGGTGTTTATAAATTATTTTTAAGTTTTATAAATGCCATGCCAATTTTAACATACCTGACTCCAAGATCAAGTGATGAAATGGTATATCCTTGTATCTCTGATCAGTCTGTCAGCAGTTACTAGGCACCATGATTATAGGTACATGATTTTGAACAAACTTGTAAATTGAGCTTATATCATCAAGATGTTTGGACAAATTAAATAATGAGCTAGAATCATGCATATATTGGTAGCAGTGTCTGGTCTAATTTTGATCAAACTTGGGATCTAAGCTTATATCATATACGTCTCTGAGTAGTTCAATGATAAGCTAAATCCGTGCATGCTGTGATCTTGCATCTGATTAACTGGATTTGCTAAAACGTTGGAGTAAATATTTCTGGTCAGATGCTTAAAGTAATGAGAGAAATCCACTCCTAATAATGATGTGTTCTTGCCTTAAATTGACCAAGCTTCTTGCCACTCTGGAGGCAGTATTTCTCCTTTGATATTAATCAGACTTTGGATTTAGGTTTATATCATCATGACCTTAGACAAGTTCAATAATTTATGTTTTCTGTGTATGTGAATGAGGTAATTATGCATAGTTTATTGAGGATCATATTTTTTATCCAAGTTGTTAAAATGCTTTATATCATCAAGTTGTTGGATGAGTTTAATTATCAAGAAGATCTAATAATGTTAATATGGTAATCTCTGTCTAATGGCTGTGTTTGTTACCACAGAGGAGACTAAATTTAAATCAGTTTCCTTGGCATTGGTAACTAATTTTTATCAATGGTTATGCAAAGAGTAATTTGCAAGAGAGATCTGCTTGTAATAATGAGTTGATTTTGTATCTGTTTAGTTATGCTTGTTACTCATTAAACTGTATTTCTCCTCTGATTTTTACACAGTTCTGCCTAAATAGTGTTTTTATCATCAAGATATTTATTTGGTTCACTTATGTAATAGAACCTTTTAATGATTGTATGGTAAGAATTTATAACTGTTACAGTACTAGTCATAAATTGGGATAGCATATGAGATGGCTCGTCCATGGTCTGCTGATTCATTAGCATAGGTTTGTTATTCCTAATCTTCTTAGAGCATTGTCATAAATCTTTACATACACATTCATCCCAAGATCTAGTTGGTCCTCAATGAAATTGTAATACTTGGGCATCCAATATGGCCAGCACTGCAGCCCTTCTGAAGATTTTATTGCAACTACTCCTGAATGGATGTCATATTAACATAGGGTTTTCACTAAAAGACTTAATATAATATATAGTTGGCCTCAAATAAAAATAATGCTGATCTGGCATGCAGTATGACTGCAATGGCAGCCTTCTTGAAAATCTTGATAATGTTACTCTTCCTGACTGGATATTCAAATTGAAATGGGGTTTTTGCTAGAAGACTTATTATGACTTTTAATTGGTCCTGACTGGATATTCAAATTGAAATGGGGTTTTTGCTAGAAGACTTATTATGACTTTTAATTGGTCCTGACTGGATATTCAAATTGAAATGGGGTTTTTGCTAGAAGACTTATTATGACTTTCAATTGGTCCTGACTGGATATTCAAATTGAAATGGGGTTTTTGCTAGAAGACTTATTATGACTTTTAATTGGTCCTGACTGGATATTCAAATTGAAATGGGATTTTTGCTAGAAGACTTATTATGACTTTTAATTGGTCCTGACTGGATATTCAAATTGAAATGGGGTTTTTGCTAGAAGACTTATTATGACTTTTAATTGGTCCTGACTGGATATTCAAATTGAAATGGGATTTTTGCTAGAAGACTTATTATGACTTTTAATTGGTCCTGACTGGATATTCAAATTGAAATGGGGTTTTTGCTAGAAGACTTATTATGACTTTTAATTGGTCCTGACTGGATATTCAAATTGAAATGGGGTTTTTGCTAGAAGACTTATTATGACTTTTAATTGGTCCTGACTGGATATTCAAATTGAAATGGGGTTTTTGCTAGAAGACTTATTATGACTTTTAATTGGTCCTGACTGGATATTCAAATTGAAATGGTGTTTTCACTAGAAGACTTATTATGACTTTCAATTGGTCCTGACTGGATATTCAAATTGAAATGGTGTTTTCACTAGAAGACTTATTATGACTTTCAATTGGTCCCAGATGAAAATGGTGCCCATCTTATTACTATGATGTCTAGTCTTGCTCTTCCAGAATGGATAGTAATATTGACTTGGTGTTTTCACCAGAAGACTTCTATCTATAGACATCCAGTTTGATGAACCAAGTAGCCATCTTGAAAAGATTGTTATTGCTACTGTTGCTAAACAGCAAGTTTTACCAACACAGATGTTTCCACCAGAAGAATTCTTTTGATGTCTAACTGGTCCTAAATAAAAATGGTGACCATCTTGAAAATATTTATCACTGCAACACATCAATAGATGGTTGTATCAGCATGGGTTAGAATTAAAAGACTTTCTATGAGTTCTAGTTGGTCCTTCAAGATAATGGTGCCAATCTGGCATACAGTATAACCACCATAACACTCATTTTAAAAATCTAGCTATTGCTCCTGAATGGAAATTATGTCCACAAAGCATTTTCACCAAAGAATGTTTTAGGGTGTCCTGTTGGTCTTAAATAAAAATTGGGTTAATCTGATGTGGTCACCATAGTCACCATCTTGAAAATCTTATTGCCGCTCCTAGAAAGAAGGTCTACTACCAGCTGCCTTGCTTGGCACTCGGCATTCAGAGGTTAGTGTTAGGTCTGGTTGGCCTGGTGTCAAGATAAAGTGACTGGTTCGGGGACATGATGCTACATATCTGCAGCACGATGCCCCAATGCTAGTTGTTAAAGCTACCTTAAAAATCTAAATCACACACACACACACACAGTATGACTTCTGTTTTGTTTTGTTAAAGCTTTTGCAAATCTTGTACAGTGGAGCATATGATAGAACCGTGTTCTGGTGAAATGTTTCATTCAGCAGAACCCTTATTTTGTATAGTCTGTTCTCTGATATTAAAACATGAAGTTAAATTATTGTATATAGTTAATTGTAATAAAGATGAAATTTTTGTAGTTGTATTTGTAGGGTTTAACAACATTTTAGGCACAAGATATGCTATACATGGCAGCCAGTATAAATGGTGGAGGAAGAGCCTGGGAAAACCCCGGAAAGAACCACCAACACACGAGAAGCTGCTGGCAAGCTTTCTCACATACCCGCATGGCCGAATCAGAGACTCGAATCCATGCAGACAGAGGTGAGATGGCAGTGATCCATAACAGTGGGGCTTTAGACCACTCAGCCATTTGGGGCCCTAAGATGACGAGATAGTTAATAGAAAAAGTTCATTAACAATACAAGTGTTCAAATCATTGTACATATGCCTTTTTCCAGTCTCATAATAATATCTTGAATTACTCAGAGGTATGTACAAGTTTCATTTTGTTATGAGTATACACAAAAAATCATGTTGATAAAAGTATTTGCAGATTTTAAATGTCAGTAGCACATCTTAATTTCCTTGTTTGTCTTGACGTTCTTTATGGATTACAGTGAAACTTGGTTCAAATTATGATCATCATTTAAAGATGCACCTACTGACAAATCTTTGTGCTTTCTTGTAGAGTTGTTGCTCTTTTGGCTTCACATCTAGATGCAATGTAGGACACAATTCTGTGAATGCAGCTACTCTTTCAATTATTAGTAGATTGTATATGTTATGGTTATAATAAAATAAATGAGATGGTCAACCAGTCATTATAGTTGCAATAGTTTTACATGGGCTATGCCATTTTCTGGACTCTGTGACATATAGACACAAAAGAAATTGATGAATTATTTATGCATAATACTACCTTTAACTAGTCTACATGCCAACAGTAACTTTTGCAAATAGTCATGAGTTTCACAAATGATTACTTGTATTACATCATTGTCAAGTTCTTTTTTTCAGAATTTGAATTGTTATTTTCTGGATGTACGATGTTTTTAAGTTAACAAATTCCCGCTTCTCAAACATTTTTGAGTTATATAACATCCATTTGTCACATTGATAAAGCCCATTTATTATATCTGGATCCATTTATTTTCAATTTGGACTGATCCGCTACATAAGTGGTATCAAAATAAAATGAATGTGTGATGCATGGTTTCACATTCAAGAAACCCATCTGTTTTTTTGGAACTCTTTCATGTAGATACTATGAATAGAAAATAAGGAAAGTAGACACAAGTCTAACCATGAACACAGACTCCTATTATTGTTTTCAGTTTAATGATCATATATGTACTATATGATAATACAAAATTAAGATGTAAATAGGTTTAGTGTCATTTTCCTTTGGCCAATGAGAGGGCAGTATTCCATTCATTGAGCTGCACTTGTATATTAAGTGGGCATGATCATGGCAAGCTGTTGAATGGGAAAATGGTCTGACAATCTTTGGACCAGCATATGAAGTCAAATGCCTGAGCTAAGCATTGGTACCAAATTTATTATGCTACATAAAATACTAACATTGTTTCTTAAATAGGTTGCATGAGAAAGGAGAGAAGTGACCTCCCTTGTATTATTATATAGTACATGCATGACAAGTAAATTATAGGCAGTGATACAAGCCCCAGTGACAACAAATAAATGGGCACATGAGAAGAGCATCAACTATAATTTTTATTCTGTCTCAATCTGAACTTGGAAACGTTTTTTAAAGGGGCACCTGGTTGTCCTTTTTACTACCTGGGTTATTATCTATGGGCAGGTGTCCATTTTACTATCCAAGCTATTATCTATGGGCAGGTGTCCTTTTTACTACCCAGGTTATTATCAATGGGCAGGTGTCCTTTTTACTACCCAGGTTATTATCAATGGGCAGGTGTCCTTTTTATTACCTGGGTTATTAACAATTGGCAGGTGTCATTTTTGCTACCCAGGTTATCAATGGGCAGGTGTCCTTTTTACTACCCAGGTTATTATCAATGGGCAGGTGTCCTTTTTACTACCTGGATTATTAACAATGGGCAGGTGTCCTTTTTACTACCCAGGTTATTTTATCAATGGGCAGGTACCCATTGACATCTTTACCTCCCATGGGTCAGTTGTTCTTCCTCCACCATTTATACTGGTCACCATGTATAGTCTGTTGTATGCTGAAAAATGGCATTAAACAACAACTTAGGTATTGTGTTGTACATACAGACAGCTTTTATATCAAGCATGGTGTTTTGACCCAATTGATTTGCTGAGTTCTCATTTTAATAACTTGTAATTAGTTAGCACATTTAAAAGTGACTCTGTGTCAACAATGATATTTGATTTGCTTTATTTATCTTGGTGTGTTTGTAAGTCTAGGTACGCTGGTCATGGATTGTTTGCAGCCATCAGAATAGCAAGGTATCACTTTTCCAACAGCATGTACAGTGTTGAGGTTCTGTTTTGATGTTTTGGAGGTCTCACAATTCAATTCAGGAACTGTATTATATATATATATATATATATATATATATATATATATATATATATATATATATATATATATATATATATATATATATATATATATAATTGAAACTTTTGTAAATATTACTGTATGCATAATACATGTTCAGATATGTTGGTACTGTAGTTCCTGTCTTGCAATGTAAACTGAAAACTGCTTACAAGCAATATTATATATAGGTGAGACTGTTTTCAGAGTCATTTAATTCACAATCAGGCAGCTTTTACATGCTTTACCTTTAATATGCATTTTTGTGTTGTAGGCTATCAGTCAGAATAAGAAATGTGCATGTTGCATGAATACAGTTTATGTTTTTGCTGATGATTCAAGGACAAGTTGCAGATAACAATACAGCAAGATGGCGTGGTGCTAATGTTTAGGCAGAAAGTGGCAGAATGTTTGATTTTGAGAGACAGGAGTATGTAATAACTTAAAAATACATGTACCATGTTCTCATACTCTGCAGCAAGTTTATGGAAAGGCAGGTGACTTGTTTGTAGCATCTTGTTCCAAACAGTGAGTATTTTGCAGCCTAGTTCTGTTATTATCAGTGTGGATTGTTTTTGGTAGTCATGGTTGTTGAAAATTACAGATTATGCATGTATGAAGAATGATTATACAAAACATTGCTATGTGTAAAAGCTTGCCAGGATAGATCACTTGGAAATGAACTTAAACAATATAACTCAAGTCTTCCTGCATGGTTTGGCAAATGTTTGCATACTGCATATTTCTCTATACAATTTTGTCATTTTGGGAATGAATAATGTAAATGTTGAGAGTAACAGTATTATTTATTGAGTGATCATGCATAAGATTGGTATAATTGTATGTGCTACTGATATATGCTTTAGCTTTATCATACAGTAGCACTGAATACCAATAATAAATTCTTAATGCATAGTGGGTTTCATGGTCTGTAAATATTTACTTATCAAGCAAAAGCATTAAAACAATTTTGTGCTCTTGCTGGTATATTTTGAATTTTAACACAAGTATAAATGACAGTGATAGAATTTATGCATGATTTTGTTATTTTTTTGCATTGTTAATATGCTGCTACAAAGCAATGTATGTTTGGTTAGATGTGAATAACGTTTTCTCATCTTGTTATCTAAAGTGATTAATATCTGGTGTATGATCAGATACTTTGATTGGAGGTAATAAAAATTTTCTAACATGAGCTTGAGTTATCTTTCACAATAAAAGAGACATCATAAAATTAAATATGTAGTCAAACCAAAGGCAATGGACACATTTATTTAGCAGTAACTTGGTCTCTGTGTCTATTTCATTGAGATCCACATAGATCTGTTATTAGAACACTAGATTCCTGATCAAAGGGTTGCAGGTTTTATACCCATCTAGGCCAGCCCAGATCAGCTGCATTGGTGTGTGCTTGAAAAGGCAATTATCTCCCATTTCCTCAAGATCTGTTGAAACAAACATTGTCATCCAACATGACATCATTATGTTATCCATCAGTTAAATGAATGAAATGATAAATGAAGTAGAAAAGTAAAAAGGCATATTTATCTAGGTTTGTATGGATCTAAAATTTTATAGGGGACTTGCAATGAGCCAGGAGTAGAGCTTCTCCTGCATAATTTGCCCTTTTTTAGGTCAGCCATTTACAAGAGTGTCATTGATGTAATGAGTAATTATGTTGCAAAAGCTTAAATTTGACTTATTAATATCACAAATTTTACAAAAACAAGATCTCATAAAAAGTAGAAAAAAGGGGACAAATATGCCAGTTTTGACTCCTTCCCATTGCACAGCATCACATAAGTATGCTAACTTTGAAAGATGAAATACAGTTATTGAAAATGAAAAGTTCTGTTTTAAAGCTATCTAATGAAACTTAACCAGAATGATTTTAATGCTTAAAAAGTGAGTAGCTGATGAATATTGATTCCTGATGTACTTATTAAGAGTCATCCCTTCCCCATTACAAAGGTGTACAGTTTTGTTAAGCCATTCCCATCCTCTCATGTGATTGATGACATCACTAAAATGTTTTGGCTGTCCAGTCAAATTGGTATTAAGGATAATGATAATGCCGCCTTAAAGTCACCCTTATCACAATGGGACATTACATATACTTCAAATATTATCTAAATTTTATGTCCTGTATATTTTGTAATATATATGAAATGAAAACAATAACAAAAGGATTCAAATCAGACCTTTCATTTGAGAGTGGCAACCCACTTTTAGACACAAAGATAAGATGGCATTGTACCAATCTTGTGTTGGATACCTGTATACACGCACACCAATGCCCACTTCCACAGGGTTCATCTTGAAAATCTTATCCTTCTAAATTGGTCATTTTGACATGGAGTTTTCACAAGACTTGTCATGTCTATTTAGTGAAAACTGACAAATGAACTCCAACATGGCTGCAAAATCTTGTTATTACCACTCCTCAATGGATGGTCATATTAACGTAGGATTTCTACTAGATGTATTATTGTCTAGCTGATTACGATGCTTATCTTACAATACAGCCAACATGGCAGCCACTTTCAAGACTAGTTCTCCAAACAGATGTAAATTGAAACATGGGTTTTCACTAAAAAGACTATCATTTCTGGTTTGTTCTAGATGAAAATGGTGCCAATCTGTTATCCAGTATAGCCACTATTTAGAAAATCTTTTTGGTGCTACTTCTCCCAACTGCTTGTCATATGGACATGGGATTTTCACTTAAAGACTTCTTATGAAGTAAAGTTGATAACTTTTTTAAATGGCACATCAGACATCCAAACGGCTCATTGACCATGATGGCAGTTATGGATCTTGGATTGGCACCACCTTTATCTACTATCCATCTATTTGATTCAAATAAGAGAGCAGAGGTCAAATAATCTGCTGAGCAAGAATGTGAAGGAATGCAGGACCCACTTGGTGAATTTGACAAGGAAGTTTATTAGTGCTCACAGTTCGAAAGTTCTGGCAACCTTGATTATGGTAAGTGCTGACTGAGACAAATCATTTAATGTTCACTTATTTCAAGGGGAACATAGGAATCCTTGTTTTTTGTTCTTCTGTCTGGCACACAATCTTGATCATAGTGCTAGTCCTGTAGTTTATGATGGACTGAGATAAGACTTTGTGCTAGTCCTGTAGTTTATGATGAACTGAGATGAGACTTTGTAAATATGATCTGAAGTTGCACATTTCGACATTTTTAGTTATTGCTCTTTTGAACTTGCCACTGAAGGCAGCAAGTGGTAAATTCGTGTGAAAACAACTACATGTATTATCCCATTTCGTAATGGATTGCCATAAAACGGGGTAAATGTTATCGTGGTCTTAAGATACATCTATGACTTTTTATTCAAGTTATTTCCATTTCTGTCTTAGGCTTAATTAACAATCTCATTAGTGCAGTTAGTCATGGATTGCATTGAAAGTTTTTATTATTACAACTGGACTGGGACTAACAACAAAAGAGCGATTAGAAATTCTGCCAAGCTCCAAATTTAACCAATTCCCATTTTGGTATGCATTCCTCTTGCCTTCATATGACAGTCTGGTATAATTTGAATAAATGTTGCAGCCTTGATGCCAGGACATTTCCTGTAAAATGATCCAGTCATTTTTAAGAAGGAAAAAATAGCAAAAGAGAAGAGGAACAGAAAAGCATACAGGATGCAAGGACACACCATTTTTGCATCATTACAGCCTTGTGTACTAAACTGAACTATTTTCTGTACATGTTCTTTTTATTCAGAGTAACTGATAATGCATTAAGCAACATTCAAGCATACACATCATGCAAAGAATGGATCACTTTACTGCTGTAAAAACCAAGCACATGCTAAACGAACAGGTTTTGTAAAACCTTTATACACATATTTCATTCCTTTCATTTAGAACAAAAAAAATTACAATTATTCTTCTGCATTTTGAGAACTCTATGTAAAACAAGAAATATGGTAAAACCAGATGGATTAATACAAAAGACTTTTGTCCTTTTACAAAGGTATTGGTCTACCTATCTATGGAATACAAATGGGAAGCCAAGTTAGAGGGGCCAGATTTGGTAAAGTTTAGTTCTACTTTCAGGACAAAAACAAATTGTACATTCAACACAGAAATAAAATGTATTTCACAACTTGTTTTGATCTGGTCTATCATCATGATAAACACAAAATTCAGATGTAATTTCCTTACTTGATAATGGTTACTACAAATGAAAAGATAAATTCATTCAACAGTAAAATGTCAAAAACAAGTATCATAACTAAGCACTGGATATTGTGCAAGAAAACTATTGAAAGGAAAAAGGATGCCCTGATCTCTTTGGCAGACAAGCCAGAGTGACTCATTTTTAAAAATATGAATCACATGGACTATTCAGTCGTCATCTTGTTAGATGTATCCTAGACCAGCACCGTTTTCTAAATATTATGGAAGGAACTTGTCAGTCACAAAATTTTCTAAAACTGCTTTAAACTGACAGGTTGATTGGTTGACTGGTATTGAAGAGCACAGCAACACAATGCTATATTTTGCCAGGGCAATCATCTTGCCTGAGAACACACCACTGCAGTAGACCTGGCATGGTCTGGACAGTTGAATGTGCACACTTTTTATCATGAAACAAACCACTATGCCGCTGCTCCTATAACTCCACTTAGACAATGTTCTCTCCTGTAATTCTACTTAGATATTGTCCCCTCCTGTAACTCTACTTAGATATTGTCCCCTCCTGTAATTCTACTTAGATATTGTCCCCTCCTGTAACTCTACTTAGACATTTTTCCTTCCTGTAATTCTACTTGTACACTCTCTCTTCCTGTAATTCTACTCACTGTTCCCTCCTGTAGCTCTACTTAGACATTGTCCTCTCCAGTTAGGGAACACTATCAAATCCTCAAATAATAATAATATTAAACTTAGCATGGATTTTATTTATTAAATAAACTGGTACCACTTTTATAAGACCCTCTTGCAAGAAAGCACCCCTGCATAAGTAACAGCATCCTATTGTTTTTTTCCCTCTTATAAAGCCAGTGTATATGAGCAGTACATATGTATCATGCCTGCACCAAGGATTACTATAAAGTAACTCTATATGATCATATACAGTCCAATCATATTGTAATGTAACAAAGCTGTCATTATACAGATCATGCATTTAACCTGAGAGAGTTAATACCCTGGTCTTATCATTGTCAAACCATTGTTATAAGCCTACAAGTGTAAGATAAATATAAATATATTCTTTGCATCATTATTTTTATAATTTCACACATTTTCTTGCATGAAGAACTCATTTTTCTAGAAATACAAGTTTTACATTCAATGTAAAGGTAAAATACTAAAAAGTGAAAATGTCATTGTGAGGAAAAATATATAGAGCAAATATGCAGGTTTCTTACTAAAACATTTGCTGTTTAAACCAGGAGTCAAATATTCCTTTATGAAAAAAAACAATGAACACACATGTTCCCTTCAATTTTCTGTCAATACCCAATATTCCATTATAATGAGAGTTGATAACAAGATCAAACTTTTTAATATTTTGTATGATGCAAACTTGGGACAATTGAAGATTGGTTGAATAATGAGGTTTTATGATGCTGTGCAATTTTTTTTTCTTACATACAATTTGACAAGCAATTGTAACAACTTTTTCATAACAGTAAGGGGATGTCTTAAAAGCTGAAAATAATATTTTTTAAAAAAAATTCATTATGTTGTGTAAATAATAAATGGATAAAAGATTTAGGATAATAATGCTCTGCGTTTTCATTTTAATCAAGTACAAAAAAATTAAACTTGAAGTCAGTAAATGTTTAATATTAAATAATTCCTTTAAAACAAATCTTTGGTTATTTAGAAGCAATTCAAAAGAGATCATAAAAATATCATTGAAGAGGAGTCTTAATCTGCGTTATAAATAAAAGCTCTCAGAAAACGATATTATTATTATTTTAGGGTGATATGCTCTTTATGACTTAATGACAATACTTTTCCTATGATACTGTGTTACAAAATTTAATCTTCATTTGGAATCAGGTGATGTTCAAAAGCTGCCTCGAATATGTTTTCAATTCATGGTGGTTGATATATAAAACTTCCAGCTACAGGCATTTAGTTTGCAGAAAACTGTACAGTAAAGCATACCAGTGAATATTTTTGTCAACTTAAAGGCAAAGAATGAGCAGGAGTAAGAAATCCATGATACATACTCTTTTAACACTTTATCTCATAATTTCTGATGCTGTGTGGGCCATCAAAACATGTGCCTCAACCACTCAATGCCCATACAGCTGAGAAATTTTACTAGTGTCTTATATGCTCAGCTCAACTTAAATTTGGACCATTTCACTCTTCATATTTGTGACCTGTAGAAAGGTTTTTGAGCTAAGTCTTTTTTCTTATAGCAGTCTAATTATTTTGCAAAGAATAAATTTTGATCTGCTTTCAAAACCTGAGAGAAACACCTCTAACATGAACTGTGTGCAAATATCAAACCTTAAAATGATTTGATTTTCTTAGGCTTTTTATTTTGCATGTTTCTGTTTTTATATTATAATACATTACAGCACAATACATAACAATAGGATATACTTATTAATATGCAAGTTTATGATGTTTTTGGACCTGCAGTATAGGAAATTTATGATCCTTCAAAGTTGTAATTCTCATCTTATGAACTCTAGAAACTGCTAACAAATTCTGCTGCCTCCATGTCTGGCTATGATGCAGTTGATTCCATCACTATTTTTAAGTAGCATATTAGGACTTCATCTTAAATAGCACCCATGTGATGAGACATCATGAACAAATTCCTCACTGGCTATAGTTTCAATAAGGATATTTCCCAATGGTGGTGCTGCAAAAACCAGCTTAAATGTTTGCTGTGGGCAATGAAATGCACGTTTTGCAGATGGTGCACATGCATCCAATTATGCATATATGGAATATCACAATGTGATAGAGTCATCAAAAGGTGCCTATGTGAGTTGCAGGGTTAACTCTATTTTTTGGAGAGCTTTTAGTGAAAAATGGTGCCTCTGATATCGATGGTAAATATAAAGTTATATATTTCAGGAGTGTTTGGAGTGAAAAATGGTGACTTTGATGTCAATGGTAAACATGAAGTTATGTATTAACATTAAAATCAATTAAAACACTTTTTTAACAACAGAGGAAAAACTAGTTTTCTTTTAACAACACTATAAGCAGATCTAAAATTAATGCATATTATATTTGTACAAGAGAGTAATTTACAAATCCATGAGATTTAACATCTTTGTATCATTACATGGCTATGTAAGATTATGAAAATACAAAGTAGAGAATAATTTGTGCAGGATATAAATCTGCAATTATACCTTACAAAATCTGTACATTTGGGTCTATACAAATAAATAGCAATATTTTGATAAAAATGTGTTACATCATACCAAAAAAAAAGCATACACAAAGCACATTATTCTACAATATGAAAATATATTACACAACTTTTATGATATTGCACATTAGCTAGTATTTGCATCAATAATATGAATACACTCAAATTGGTAAGCATATTAGAGTAGTATGCATATGAATACACTCAAATTGGTAAGCATATTAGAGAAGTATGCATATGAATACACTCAAATTGGTAAGCAAATTAGAGTAGTATGCATATGAATACACTCAAATTGGTAAGCATATTAGAGTAGTATGCATATGAATACACTCAAATTGGTAAGCATATTAGAGTAGTATGCATATGAATACACTCAAATTGGTAAGCATATTAGAGTAGTATGCATATGAATACACTCAAATTGGTAAGCATATTAGAGTAGTATGCATATGAATACACTCAAATTGGTAAGCATATTAGAGTAGTATGCATATGAATACACTCAAATTGGTAAGCATATTAGAGTAGTATGCATATGAATACACTCAAATTGGTAAGCATATTATAGTATGCATATTAATATGCTCAAATTGGTAAGCATATTAGAGTAGTATGCATATGAATACACTCAAATTGGTAAGCATTTTAGAGTAGTATGCATATGAATACACTCAAATTGGTAAGCATATTATAGTATGCATATTAATACACTCAAATTGGTAAGCATATTAGAGTAGTATGCATATTAATAAACTCAAATTGTTAAAGGATATTAGAAGGAACAATCACTTTTTAACTCACAAACACTAGGTATATAACAGTTATATATAATAGTTAAATAAGGAATAAAAATTATCATACACAACATAAATCAAGCTTCACATCAGTAAAAAATGGGGAAGAAAAAAAATCAACATTCAAAAAAGCATAATAAGAATCAAAGTAGTATGTGATCCCTGACATCTTACAAAAAGTTATTTATCTTTTAATAAATATAATTTGGAACAACATATTTTAAATTCAACCTAAAATGTTCAGTTTTCAGAACTAATACAGAATGTTTTGGATCTTTAAGAATTATATAAAAAAGAAAGATCAGCAATAGTAGCAATGGGTTAATGTTAGAAAGAAATGGACACTTTTTCATGTCAAAACTTAATGCCAGTGTATCTGTCATGTAGTAATAAAAGTTTTGTGTAAATCAAAAGAAACCATCTAAATCCTTCTAATCAGTCTCAAAAAAGATACATTTTATATATATGCACTTATCATGGCTGCAAAAAAGTCAGATTTCATACAGAAACTTTAAAGTTTCAAAGTAAACAAAAAAAAAGCAATATATAACATTTTTTAACACAATTTTTAAATTTTAAAATTGTTTGAAAGAAAATATGAGCAATACCCTGCAAAATAAATGAGTAAAATACATGCTTACACTACACTGTAATGTCAAAATATTACTGACAGATATTTGCATAGCTGTTCACAATAATCTAAAAATGTATACCAATTTATTTGACTGCAGTCTTGAATTTATATCTTATCTTGTGATAAAATAAACATTTTCATAAATATTAATTAGGCAAGAGACTCAAGTGGATTTGATGTCACTCACATGGCTAACAGATTTATACATAAAGCCAAATGCAACAGCAGTTGGCCAAGAAATCTCAGCTGGTATAATGCTCTCAGAAAGAAAATGTCTTTATTTTGATTGTTCTTGACAAGAAGTTAATTTAATTTTTTTCCTCTTCAGTCTCTTCAGCTATAGCTCAAGGCAGATTAGTATTTTTGTATAAAATTCAATGGTCTTTCAATGAAAATGCACTCTATACAATTTGGTTAAACTAATTAAACTAACAGACCAAGACAATGAAATGGTCACTTCACCAAAATCTAAGCCACAAATCTGTCTTCTTTAGTAATTAGTCAGTAAAATGGGTAAGGTTATGAAATCTGCATTTTGTTTGCATTTCATTTTTACTTCATTTTCATTCATTCTGTATTTCATTTGCATTGTATACAGTTGCATTTCATTTACCGTCTTATAAATTTTCTTTATAGAAATGCATTCTAGTTTTGTGTTTATGCATCATATGGTTTTATTTTTGTTTAATTGGAATGCATTGCTAAAGTCCAGATTTCTGTTTTTAATAGTATTTAACTGAAAGAATTATTACTTTCATACATTGTCTTATTGAAAGTGTATTAAAACAAACCCAGAAAATGCATAAAATAGAAAAAGAGATATTTTAATAAGTGTTTACCATCTATGCCTGCCTATAAAACAGTTTATTTGATTCTTTACTAAAAATCTGATTCAAGCAATGTAGGGGTCATGTTTTGAGCTAATATACAAAAAATACTTGACAACTTTTGGGTTATGTCAAAAACTCTAGATATTTGCCATGTTTAATCAAATATTTTTATGTTTTCATGACACTTCCCATTCAGAATTGTGTAAGTAAACACTGTGTTTATCTGTTACATGACATACTTGCATCTACATTTATCTGGATAATAATCATTTGAAAATATTACAGGTAAATTCAATTTACTACACACCAACTAGGAAAGTACATGTTAATGTTGTTTTCAATTGGCATTTTATATTGCTTCCATTTTAGTACAAGTCCAACAATCTGTATTTACATCATTGTGTTTTGCTGTTTAAACAATGTGTTTGATGAAATACAAGTTCTGATTTAGTATATTTCTTTACCATAATTCCCAAGTGATATTTCCCAAATTTTAGTTTTCTGCCACTGCATATGACCCATTAAGTCCATGGTTTGTAAAGGCAGTACTTGTTTTCATGTTGACCACCTTTTTTGATCATGCCATAAATTGAATACATGCACTAGTTCAGTGCCAAGTAGAGTTCCTCAACTACCTGTGAATGTCTGACCTTAATCCCAAGTGACAGCCCCTTGATCAAGCTATAAGTTTGATACTGCTCAGGGCCAAATAACAGAAGGTGGTTGTTTGAATTCCATGATCTTGCCACACAATTCATGTGTTCAGTTACAACCTTTAATAAATTCTACAGACTGCATAATCAAAGTCACTTACAGAGTCCATGCTCAGTCTCTACATAAGTACCCACATACAACACTTAAGTGAAGTAAATAGTGTTGTATTTATGATGACTTGATGATAATGGAGGATTTCAGAAATTTATCAATTATGAATTCTTGGATTTTTTAACAGATGACATCAGAAAGTAACATTTATGGGATTCTGTCAATCATTAAAAATGTGGATTTAACTTTTATAATTTATTTGTATGTCATTTATTTTTAAGACACGTGGCTTTCACATATGGGATATTGTGAACCGGATGATTCTGAACTATTTTTATATCGCTATGTGACTTGCAATTAAATTCATGGATTTTTCATAAAATGGATTTAAAATGTCCAGCATCATGTGTTAAAACGGATTTAGTAAGGACAAAATGAAAGTTGCCAATTTCGCTGTGACATGTTCACTCAATAATATAATTGTATATTACACTGGTATTGTCATTATTTTTCCTATCCATCTATCCTGTTTGGCCTGATTATTTTTCCAAAGTGTAACTCTGACTTAATGATGACAAGTCAACCCTTTTGACGATCTGTCTTTGAAAATATACCCTGACTTATTGGAGGGTCAATGAGAAACTGGCTGTTTGTGACCCTAAAAAAGGGGGGATCAACTTATAAGCAAATATATACAGTAACCATAACTGCAAATAAATGTAAATTTCAGTTCTAGAAATATTAGTCAGCAAAATTTATTTCTTATTTAAATTCACTGAAATAAAATTGTACAGACACAACTACTGGAGATAATATATGGCAATTTTTAGACCAATTTCATGACTTGTAAGTAGTTAAAATTGTCAGTGTAAAGAAGACAGAAACTGATCCTGGGATTTAAATGATGGATATTAATCAACAGCTTGAAATAGTTAAAAATATTTTCATGTTTTCTTTATCATCACTCATTCTGCAAACTGTTTTGATTTTGCAATGTCCACTCCTTCATACCACATTCATTTTATTTGTACACTTTCTGCATTTCTTTTTCATCATAAATTCTGCATTCCAATTTTGTTTCCTTGGTATCGTTACCCATTTCAAAGTCTATAAAAATATCTCAGAACAATGAGTCCTTATTGTTCTAGGTTACAGGAATATGCAATATTGGCAGAAAAATAGCATTTAAGTGATATAAAACTTCATAACATATGAACCTGTTGTAACTGCAATTTAAGTTTTCTAAAAATATTTAACAAACTGTCCATAAATACAACTATAAACAAGGATTAAAAAAGTAACAGCTATGATAAAGAAGGCACTTTATCCAGACAATTTAATATTTTCTAAATCCCATGAACTAAACACAGGAGGGGCAATCTCAAAACACTTTTCAAATTTTTTCTAATCTACCAGTAATAATAAGTTTTTTATTAGTACAATTTGTGTAAGATCAAAAAGAAAATAAAAAGTTACATTTTAACATCAAAAGTAAAGACTGCATTGTGTATATTTTCAAAATATATCTTCTGTAAAATTTGGACTTTGCCTACAAAAAAAAAACTTTATACAATGACACACACTCTTACCATGCTCTTCGTCACTGCATTTTAACAAATTGCTTGAACCTATTGTTATCATATTTAGGCCAATTGACTGTAGCAATGGAAAACAACTTTTCACAATATTTTCTATATTATGTAGCTGTAAATAAACCCCTTCCCCCATTCAATTGTACAGATTACACCTTTAGGATTCAAGTTATTGATTTCACAAGTTTTCTCCCTTTTAGTACCCATGGCCTTCTTTGACCTTTGATGCTCATAATCACATAGAAGCAGTATGAAAGACGTGATGGTTCAGATTTTACCTTTGTTCAAAAAAAAACACCCTGAAATTTGTATGAATAAATACACCCTGACTGATTAAAAAACCCATAAATTAATTTACAATCAAGTAAATTTGTCTCAGTTCAGTGAGTGTTTTAAGTCTAACTTAAGAGTTATCACACAAATACATTTAGAAAAATTTCAGTAGAAAGGGTACTAAGCATGGCATAAGTGTTCATCTGATTGTGGAATCAAACCTGGTTTTGCAACAGAAACAGACGTTCAATTGAGATTAAATAATACCAACTCACCATGCAGCTGATGTTAATCCCTACAGCTCACTTCCTTGAGCAGGGAAGACATAAATTGACTCTCATCAATAACAAACAAATTTCCACCCATGAATGACATGATGTTAACAATCACCATCTGATTATACAATTTAACACATGTAAAATGACACTTCTGGCACAAAAAGTTTTCGAGTCAATGTGAACAATAAACTAAACTCATGCTTTTTAATTTAACAGAAACTCGAAGACTCTATAAAGGGCTATAACAGCAAGTGGCAAGACAATAACATGTTGGACTGATGCTGCACCATTACCATCTATTGTCCAGGATGGCATGAAGTACTCATCTCTCAGCACTGCACTGAAATATACAATGAAACACTTATCATTCACTAATACAGTTAAATGTGGACCAACTGAGCTCAAAGAAAGGACTGGTTTGTATTCTGTTATGAAAATAAATACTACTACTATTATTACACATTTTACTATTTTTAACTGACTTTTTCTCCAATTTATATCATAAGACCAAAACAGTAAGCAAACATCAAGAAAAAAATGCCCATTTAATTTTGTCCGAATACTAAACTGCAGACTCTAAATTTATTATATTTCCTAATGTGGAATAGCACCAGTTTTTATCTTTTAACTGCTATATATTATCAGATTTTAATCTACTTTTAGAAAATTCCAGAAAGGAATCAATTATTTATTTCTCTGAATGAACAGGAGTCCCTTACTACCTGAAAAGAGTTTTCAGGAATTTAAGATAAGACTAATTCTTCTTTTTAACTGCAAAGTGTTGAATCCATGTCTGATTTTTTTCAGTGATAAATATATTTTAAAGGTGGCCACTGTTGTGGCCATACAGAAAGTCAAATCAGCACTATTCTGATGTCTGTCAGTGAAAAACCATTCAATCCGAAGGAGTAGCAATACTGGATGCCTGCGTGGCATTATTTTCACTCAGGACCAAATGGACATTGGAAGGAATATGTGTACATAAACTTTCATGATAATCCTTAGAGTAGTTTAGGAGGAGTCTCAAATAATCTTGCTTTAACAAACCAATGAATTAAAACAGGCCATACAAAAATTCTTCTGGTCTATGACAAGTAGAACTAAATATAGAAACTATAAAACTGTTCTATTACTTATACCATCAGGATGGATATTTTTTTTCAATTTCACTGTAAACATAAAAGGGAGCTGTTGTTGTGCTATTTAACACACTATTCAGCACATAATAGGCTATACATGGAGACCAGTATATGTGATGGAGGAAGACGATATGAAAACCTTGGGAAGAATCACCAACCCATGAAAAAGCTACTTGCAATTTTTCTCATATACCAACTCAGAGATGAGATGGCAGTGATCCATAACAGTGAGTGCTTTAAACCACTCCGCCACCCAAGGCCCCCCACAGAATAGAGAATGAATGAGCAAATGCTCAAACTGTATAAATCTGCATAAGAAACAGTAATATTTTACATCGAAAATAAATTCTTAATATTAACAGGTTCTCAAATTTAATGCTGATATATGTGTGTGATTTGGATTTTTAATGTAGCTTTAACAATTTTTCAGTCATATCGTTACCATGTATGCAGTGCAGCAGTTTATAGCAAAGTCTAGCACTGGGGCATCATGCCTCAGACATGCCACATTATATCCCACCTATTCACATTATCCTAACACCAGGCCAACCAGTCCTAACACTAACCTCTTAATGCTGAGCACCAAGTGAGGCAGCTATTAGTATATTTTTTTATAAGTCTTTGTTATGACTCAGATGGTGATTGCCACTGGAGCAGTCTGCCATCAACAGAATTTTCAGTACACAATATTTACCTGAAATTCCAAGACAAATATTAACATAACAAGAAATGTGTCCATATGACAAATATTCCCCATACCAATATGATCCAAGGCAAATTATTAACATGAAATGTGTCCATATGACAAAGATTCCCCATGCCAATATGATCCAAGGCAAATTATTAGCATGAAATGTGTCCATATGACAAAGATTCCCCATGCCAATATGATCCAAGGCACGTATTAACATAACATGAAACGTGTCCATATGACAAAGATTCACCATGCCAATATGATCCAATGCAAACATTAACATAACATGAAATGTGTCCTTATGACAAAGATTCCCCATGCCAATATGATCCAATGGAAATATTAACATAACAAATACGTGTACATATGACAAAGATTCCCCATGCCAATATGATCCAAGGCAAACATTAACATAACATGAAATGTGTCCATATGACAAAGATTCCCCATGCCAATACGATCCAATGCAAATATTAACAAGAAACGTATCCATATGAAAATGATTCCCCATGCCAATATGATCCAATGCAAATATTAACATAACAAGAAACGTGTCCATATGAAAATGATTCCCCATGCCAATATGATCTAATGCAAATATTAACATAACAAGAAACGTGTCCATATGAAAATGATTCCCCATGCAATATGATCCAAATTAACATCACAGCTCTCAGTCTAGTATGGATCACACACTCTTTGTATTTTGCCAGAATTAATAAATGACATTTGGTCCAGATTTTCTAATGTTAAAGTTTTTTTCAAAATTTGGTTTTAATCCATAAAAATCTGCAAAATATACTGATCAGAATTTAATGGGAAAAAGGTCTAAGTCAATCAGGGGCCATAACTCCATATAATTTGGCTGGACATCACAAGATGTGATACAATGGAAAGCCACAGGCAAAACTGTATACCCCTCTTTACAGACATGGTAGGGACCCACAGTATAAAACCTTCTACAGTGTGGTGGGAACTATTAAATATGCAAAAAAAAGGCTCTCTCTCTCTTCTGGCCAAAAAGAATTCACAGAAATACATGATAATTCTGTTTTTTTTTTCTGGTTTTATTTTATTGATTATAACTGCTGAGTATCAAAACATCATACTGCAGCCATAAGTGCATTTACAGAAATCAGAGGCGGATTCTATTTTTTATGAAAATGACAATCTGTCTTTAAAAGCAACTCCTCATCGAGCCAACTGCCTTAATTTTTAATAAGCCTTTCCACTACTTTTATATCAATTTTATACTTAACAAGTCTGTTCTAATAACAACCCTGACTTTCCACTTTTAAGGAAGTTTCCTTTTGTAACATTAATACTGGATTCATAGCTCATAATGACATGATATTTGAATTATGACCTAATATATATGGCATCATCTGTCACCAAAGTGTATACTAGTATCATCAACTCTGGCAGAGATGGATTTCAACTTTTGTTCCTCAATAAATAATGAAAATGAAAAATTATTCCCAAAAATATTGTGATTATTACAGTTGCCACAGCAAAGACTATTTAGGGTTTCTGTTGCAGAAAGCTGATGCAATCATAAACATTGTGTTATACAGACCAATTCACCAATCAATATATGCATTAATATGTGTATTTAAGAAGAGTTAATAATCTTAAACCTTTGCAAAGTGGATGAATTTTCAAATATTCACACAGCTATTATTTTATGGACAGTTAGTGACAGGATATTTCTGATATATTTCTATGTAAAGACTGTTACTGAGAGCTAAATATTCAAAGTAGAGTAGCATAAGTTAATGAATAACAATAAAAAATTATGAAGTTCTTCAGTGTTTGCTTGGACATTTAATTCTGTAAAACTGTGGACCTTTCAAGATGTTGAATACTCAAGCATTTTACAAAGGCTCATTCATAATCAGATTTATATGGCAGGTGCCCCTGGAAGAAATATTGACATAAGAAACTTACACATAGTTCAAGACCATGGATGCTAAACCATGACCAACATTTCCACCAGGTTTGAAGAAGTGCAGTAGTGCCCCCTGGATCTCACCAGCCTTGGTCAATGACAGCTTTTCTCTAGCTGTGCTGCCTGCCAGTGTGTAAATCTGAAATACCAAATTTATTCCAACAAAACTGTCAACCATATCCAGATATTAGTGTTATATAATCAGATCACACTTAATATAATTATTATTCAGGATTTTGACAAAAGCAACAAAGTATATTCTTCTGTACATTTATGTTTTAGCAAGAAGCTAGCTATGGACTACAAGTTGAGCCCACCCCTGAGCTTTGAAATGAAATATTGGTCACAGTGATTCATTTTTGGTCAAAAGTTGATTTACCCACAAAAACATATCAACATGGTAAATTGTTCAGAGGAAAGTGACCAAACTGCACAATTAAAATCACAGAAGCATAAAATCTAGGTCCAACTAACCTACTTTGGTGATTTGGTAATTTACGCAACAAAATGGTTCATAAATTTACGTGACTTGCTAGCTAACAGTTCACAAGAAAGTGAGGCAAATGAAAATGTTATTGCATGTCAGGTCAGGGAACAATGAAAGCTTAATCACACTTACTTTTGTTGAAATTATGTTGTGTACATTTATGTGTATCTACATAACAAGAAACATAACTCTGGCCAAATGGATCTGAAAAATGACCATATTGTTGAAGTATAAGTTAATAAAACAAACCATTAACATCAAGGTTAATCTCCAAACTAATGTACAATCACTATTAAAATTCTCACCCCATAAATCAAGATAATACAAGATAAGTGTATATATTAAAATAATAATGGGCCAAACAAAAATTAAATGAGCTATCTATTTTATGTTATCTGCATGAAAAACCAAGCAATCTTTTCTGTAGGGTTCTCCTCCTTGATGCCTCTGATCATCCCTCATAGTGTAAAAAGGTGAAAGTTTAACATTTTACACCACTCCAATGTCTTCTATCTTTGAAATTTCAGTTTTCAAGTAATTTCTTGAGGATGCAATATTGTTTTTCTTCTTGTTTTCCACCATTGTAGAATCCAGTTTTTCATTAGAAGTTCTCACTTTCATCATGGGTTTTGTAGGTTTTACCAGCTTTTTTTAGTCGAGTCATTAAATCTAGTAATTTTATCACTTTCATTATCTAAGTGTGCTACTGGTGGAAAAAACTATTATCCATCATTCCATTTATACCTAAAACAAATTTACAAATGGCAAATAGAACTAAATATCATGTGACTAGACTGGTGTGCTTCTGAGAATTGCAGACTACAACTTTTTTCTTTTTAATAAATGTCTGGAAGTTACCTCAATACATTACTTGAATTTATTTCATTCTTCTCCATTGAGACTGTAGCAATTCAGTCACATGGCATTTTATTCTTGACTCCTGATCCAAGAAATATCATGGGATATATTCTATTTCATCACTTTCTGAACATGCTTTAAAACTATCCAAAAAATGACAATGTGGTAAAGTTTTTAGAATTAAATATCTACAAATAAATTTATAAACTTAGACATGGTGTCACAAGAAATATGTTCTTTTGAAAACAAATCTTTTCTTTCATATAATTAAATATGTAATAAAATAAATTCTGATACTTAGACAAATTTATTGGTGTGTATTAAAAATAAATTTAGTTTATCAGTCTAAAAGCTATGGTCTGCATTATTAGTAAATTCCCAAAATTTATTGAAGAAATGCAGAACAATATTTCTGGTTTGCTTTGGATACGCTTGCATTAAGATTCTTTATATACTGACTTCATTTTAAAGTGTCTTGCCCATTGATGAACATATAGCAGCCAACTCATCCTAGTCTGAGAATCAAACCTGGTACTCCTGTATATGAGTCTAGAATAACTACTGGTATTTTAGAAACTAGTCTTATAAACATATAAATATATATCAACTTAAGAGTGATTCTTGTTATTTAGTTATTTTAAATTTTTTCATCAGTTTAAATTATACATTATTCATTTTAATATTTAATGTGTTAAAACTTGTTCTATCAAAATATATTTTTCTTGTATTCTAAAAATGTGTTTTAAATAATTTTTGGCAAGGGGGAGAACTCTCCATAATTGCAAACTTGTGATTGCAAAGTCTTTCACAAGATATTTTATTTGCTTTACTCAACAAGAAAGCTGGGTTGTCAATTGCACAGTATGAAATCAGATGTTTCAAGGTTCCTGAACTTTTGGTATCTTCATCTATTTTTGGTTATCTGACTGCACCTTGGCATTGTTTTGTTCAATACTGAAAGACATCTATGTCAAGACACTGTGTTCAAGTTGGTTAAATTCTGTTCAGCAATCTATTGGGGAGATAAAGTTGTGAAAATCCTTTCTACCGTTAATAAACCCACTCATACTGGATTGCAGAATAGCACCATTTGCCTAAATCTGCAAAATATTTAAAACAGAGAACTTTATGTCAAATGCTGTCAAATTCTGCTAAAGTGTGTTTTACAAGTTAAAGAGTTTTCTATTTTTCAGAAAAAATGTTCATATTTAATATTTTATGTTGCAAATAAGTTGCTTATACTGAATTTATGACTTTTATTATGTTTTCAATCTAGCCCTAATCATGCTGCATGACATGTGTCCTTGTTCTACTATTGGCCTGTATTGATTTTTTTGATATAAACTTTGCTATGAAAAAATGGTTTAATAATTGCGATAAGCATGTTAGCTTTAGTTTGTCCTACCTTGGAAATTCTTCTCTATTATGAAATGTTTATGCTGTCCATTCTTTTTTTCTAAAAGAAGACAGGCTTGTCAGATTTAAACAGACTAGGAGTATGCCTATTTCAAACTTGACCAGTACAGAATGAAGTAAATATCTTCTATAAAGTGGTAATTTTGTTATGCTCAACTTTGCCAGTGATATATATGAAATTAAAAGTGCTGTAAAACTAGCCTAAACTGACATTATCAAGCCCAACATTTTGAGCCATTATACAACTGTTATCCAGCATTTTTAGATTTTTGGGGGTAGCAAAAAGTTCTTTTTTTTGGGACTAGTTTGCATAGAATGACAAATTACTGAGTGGGCAGTTTGGGAAATTTCAATATAATTAATTTCTTGACATTTCTTTTTTTCAAATTTTGCTCACCATGCCATCAAGTTCTGAGTAGAGAATAATTATGTCATTCTCACAGCTGCCAAAATCCCACCTCTTACTCTCCAGACCGTACGCAAAGTTGAAGGCCAAATCCTTTTTGTCATCAAAGCTGTCAGAAAAAAATTAAAATTGTAGAATATCTATCCCTGTGTACTGTTACAAAGATATGAATCCTGATCTGCCATTGCACAATGTGCCAACATATCAGGGCTTGTACTAGTGAAGCAAAACAGCACTGATTGACCTGATCTTGCATTATGATATACAATAATGATGTGTTGCCCAAAGGCTCCATCCTAGAGTAACATGACGGGTGAGTTAATTTAATCATTTAATCATTGTTTTATTGCATTTATGAAAATTTAAACTGCCTGACTTAAGAACGAAATGGCAGAATATATCGGGGGGAGGGGGTTTGCAGCAAACACCTTTTTGAATTATGTGATGAGTGGGTTTTGAAAAAAATGTAGTTTATTATTATTTTCTAATTTTAGCAATGGTGGCCATATTTGATTCTTGATAGGCACCATTTGTATGCCATCTTTCAGTCAAATTTTGTCAAATTCTATTAATGTTTTTGGAGAAGTCACTTAAAGGTTTTTGTTTATCTGAAGATGGTTCTGCATCATTTGAACAAATCTGAAAAAATATTCTGCTGATCCATTATTGAGAAGTTGTTTAAAAGTTGTTCTAGTTTTAGTAATGGTGACCATATTTGATAGAAGACCATCACCATTTTAAGAAATTTCAAAGAGCTTCATGCCAGAATGCTTTCGGTAAAATTGGGTCAATTCTGCTTAGTCATTCTTAAGAAGTTGTTTCAAGATTTTTCTATCATAGTAATGGTGACAGATCTGAACAAATATGACCAGCCATAATCAGCTAAAAACTAGATTAGTGTTTCAGAACACATAAGCCCAGAATACAGATAAAAATGTTTAAATCCTAACAGACTAAAAAACTCAAAATGCTCAGAAAAGCACCACAGGGGTACATAAATGAATCAAGTCATCAACACGTGTGTATAAATACACACACCTCATTTACCAAGGTCAAGCAGTTTCTGAGGATGGTACTAACAAGGTTTCAGTTCCAATTTCAAACAAATCCAAAATATCACTCAGTGGGTTTACAAACCAAATTTGTAAGTAAAATATGTTTCTTCAATAATGCTTATCTTACCATGGTACCTTATGAGAACCTGCATTATTTTGCAAATCCAGATCTCCCTAGCTTGTTTATCAATAAAATTAGTAAATTTGTCTGCTTCACAACATACCAGTCAAACGAGTGGTCTCCCTCTATATAGCAGAACTGGTGTAAAATTAAATCGTCATTTACTACTCAAGAATAAGTGCCTGCTCTTCCCAGAATGTATCTAAGAGTCGGTAAATATTATGAATTTTAAGTATTATCAAAGAAACACGCTCTACTGCAAAATTTAGTTTTTTTTTCAAATACTTTACCTGGGCTAATACAATAATGGAATAGTTAAGAGGCAGAGGAAGATATATCCCTTTATCTCAGTGATGGTCCTGTCTTTGACTCTAAAGTATGTGCAGCAGCTGCAAGTTTAATGCGAGATATAGGCTACAAGACTAATGTGAGACATGGGATATAAATCTAATATGAGATAATGGCTGGAATTAACATACACCAGTGAATGGATGCAGTCTTGAAAAATGAATATCACACTCACAAATCCTGTATATAGTGCTGTCTAGCACTGAGGCACCATGCTGCAGACATACAGCTTGATTTCCCGCCCATTATCCTGACATACTAGAGGAGAGTGACCAAATATCTTTGCCTCAGAAAATGATTGTGGTGGAACCAGTGTTGTGAAGTGATAATTATTCCACATTTATATAGTACAATTTTTTTAATACCTGTTTCTTTATGCTATATTTTTGGACACTTAATGTTTTATCACATTTTCCTAATTACTCCTCCAAATCATGAAAAACTGGTTTTGGACTCACAAAGTTTTACTTGCCTACTTAATAAATTATTTTTCTAGAAATTACTGAAATTAGAAAAAACACATTTTGTTTCCAAACAGTGGGAAACATGTTGCAAAGGTCAGGAACGAAGCTAAAGTAAGGGTGATAAGATCTACAATTATAATTTGTAACATAGCTTTAAAAAAATTTCAATCAATTTATACAATGCCTGCAGTGTGGCAGTTAATAGTGATGTCTAGCACTGGGGCATTATGCAACAGACATGTAGCATGATGTCCCACCCAGACACATTATACTGACACCAGGCCAACCAGTCCTTACACTAACCTCGTAATGCTGAGTGCCGAGCAAGGCAGCTATTAGTACAATTTTTATAAGTCTATGGTATGACTTCTTGGCCGATGCTCAAACCTGTGACCTCCAGCATCTGAGGCAGACACTCTAACCACTAGGCCACTGGAGCTGTACCAGGTTTGTGCCTATCAGTGGATATCTCAACAGTTGGATCTATACTATGTCAGCCTGCTAAAAATTTGACATGATCATGCATGAAGCTAAAACAAAACCTTCAACAGAATTGGTCTAGATAATTTGTATTAGGGAAAGGTTTCCAGTCCATACATAAAGAGAATAGCTTCAACATTCCAAGATGTACAATATCTCTGTCAACAATTGGGACTTTGGTATGGAAGACTAGAATACATTTAGTAAGAGGTATGTTTTGAAGTTAGACCCGAACAATTTGACTAGAATGCAACAAGTGTTTGAAAGAAAGATGCACTTTCTAGGTTAAAAGCTTGATGGATGTGGGAACCATTAATGGTGCAAGAGAGAAAAACTGTACAGGCAGATACTATAAGACTTCTTCAATGCATGAACAGATGGCTAAGTATTTCATAAACATCGTTGGATTAAGTTAATGTTGTCATCATACTGTATAGCCAGTACAGGATATCATTGGATGTATCATAACCAAACCTGGTGCCAGTTTGTGATGTATGTCATGCAGCTGAATCTGGTGATGGTATTGACCATGTGCTGCATCATCACATCTGGGACTATAAGCCAGGAAAAGAGAGATGAGGTAGTATCTAGTGACAGACAGGATCTGACAATTCCACTATTCAATGTGAGACCACTCTCATCCAATTTTAATCTTGACAAGCAGACATTTTTGAACTTTTTATTGTGAAAATTAACTAAAGGTGGTTTACATATTTTTTTCCCACTTGGGATGGCTGCATTTAGAGGATAATGAATGTTTCCCATATGCATTATGATTGGGTAATGTATGAAATCTTATTAGGTCATCTATATACGGATGGTAACATTCCTACTAAATTTTTTACTATAAGTGAAAAAGTTAATTCATTACCTTACTAAAGTGATTTGCTAATGATGTGCTCAAAAATCATTAAGCTGAAAAGTAAAATACAAAATAAATTTTTTTTATTCAAACAGTAAGAAAATCTAAAATCAAAAACAGCCATCTACATCTGGATGAAAACATCCCTGCTTAGTGCTATGTCCTGTCTACATTGCATATTAATGCTAACAATGTTTTCACTTTTTAAAAACTTCAAATTTGACAAATAGAATCTTTTAAAAATGTAAAAATCAATCATCATATGCTGTGAAAATCTAATCAGGCAATTAACATATGAATAAAAAAATCTGTCTAATTTCAGTGGTCTGCGTCAATGATGTTTGTATAATCATAATAACAAGCTTCCTGCAACAGACAGATATATGGATGGATGTACTTTCATCCTGAATCCAATCAAGACAACATCAATGTAAGCAATTAAGGTATTAAAAATACAAAAGTTCTAGCAGTATTTTAACAAAGATGAAAGATACAAATTTTACTAACTCATAATCGTTCTTCATCTTGGTCATGACAGCTATGGCTATCTTGTAGCCCTCAGGCTTTGTGGTGTGTTCACAGTGCCATGTGCTGCAGGGGCAATTAGTTACATTAGGGACCCGATTCAGATGGTACTCAATGAAGTCAGCTGAAATTAAATAACAATTCTTACAATTTGCATTTTCAGTAGATATAAAATGTCAAAGTGAATTTAACTTGAACCTAACCTCTACAAAATAAATTTAATATACATAAATTTTCTAAAAACTTGTCTTTTATGGTAATCTACACAAGATATTGGTGTCCATCCGATCTATACAATATATTGGTTTCCATCAGATTTACACAAGATATTGGTATCCATCAGATCTACACAAGATATTGGTGTCCATCAGATCTACACAAGATATTGGTGTCCATCAGATCTACACAAGATAATTGGTGTCCATCAGATCTACACAAGATATAGGTGTCCATCAGATCTACACAACATATTGGTGTCCATCAGATCTATACAAAATATTGGTGTCCATCAGATCTACTTACTGATAACTGAAATACCTACTGAACAGAACATGACAACATACTGGTGTATATTAATCATCTTACTGACAACTAAATTTTGAATGTAATCAAAATGATTATTGCCTATTACTGGATAAGACATGTTGGTTGTTGTTAAAAAGAATCACCCCTATTGATGGCGACCATCTTGCCAACTCTCTCTAAACAATTTTAAGCAAAAAACAATTTACAATGCCTTTAATATCTGCATAATTTGGATTTATGTACCTGTGCAAAAACATCTAAACATACTTTTTTAATTTTTTTTATCTGACATAAAATTACAAGTGAAAGACTTTATCATACCTGTTGAATGATCATATACAACAATTTCTTTACTCATGGTCATAGTTTATTTTCAAAATAATGCTCAATGCATCAGTGATTCCAAATTTTTTTTAGTAAATGTTAATTTTTTGAAAAATACAATTGGTAAAACCACAAATTGACTGCCAAAACATGTATGTATATTTCATATCCTGATTTAAAATCCATTTTTATGGACAATTTCTAAAGCAAACACAGAGCTATTTTTGAAGCATGTTTGCATTTGAAATATGCATAACCAAACATCTGTTTAAATTATGTAAGCATGCATGTATTTGTCCCTGAGTTACATTTAGTCAGTTCAGATTAAATTTTCTCAACTAGAAATGTGCTTCCTTGAAATGTCCTTCAACAATAACCTAAGTGCAAAATGAAAAGGTCTGGACTCAATTTACATAAAGTTTCAATGAAGTTTCATAGTGATAAGACATTTGATTGGTCATTTTTAAGTCAGACTTTATTTAATTTCTGCCAGTCAGATCACTGGATTTGGGACTTAAATAAATTAGGATTTTAAGTTCAGTTGGTACAATTCAAGCCTGATGTACTGGTAATTTTGTAGCAAACCAGAATTTATAACTTCTTAGCAACATTCAACTCTGCTCATGAGATGAATGACAATATTTATATAAGATTTTGCATTTCTGAATGGTAGTCACAAATGTCCATCCATTGCGAGTTTGGTAACTGTGGAGGGAAATTCTAGTTCCTGCATGCATTTCTATTTGTTGAAAGTTAAACCTGACCATAATAGGCCAGACAAGACTAAATGTACATCTATGCAAAACACCATAACACTCTATCCAACCCTTTCTAAACAGAAAACATCCTCACATATTTTACTTTAAAAGTCTGGAATATTACTTAAAACCACACCAAAATCTAGATATCTCATATTTTGTACAAAGTTCAGTGCAAATGACTTGCAAAGCAAAATTTTCAACCTGACTCAAGCTCCACCATATTAGATTTTACCTGTCATTCCCTTTGCAAATGCATTCCAGAACCATGAAAATGGTCAACACTGTATTTATGCCATAAAACTGTACAATGCCATGATCATACCATCATCAAAGAATTGCAATATTGCCATGTATTCAATAACAAATCAAAACTAGAGTTAATTGGACATGTGTGTGTGTGTTGTGTTATGTATGTATGTATGTATGTATGTATGTATGTATGTATGTATGTATGTATGTATGTATGTATGTATGTATGTATGTATGTATGTATGTATGTATGTATGTATGTATGTATGTATGTATGTATGTATGTATGTATGTATGTATGTATGTATGTATTGGTCATGGGGATGGAGCGAGATAACCGATGTTAATTGGCAAATATGGCACTCTTTTGTGCTTGAGATATTAGGGTTCTTTAGGGTTCAGCGACATAAAAGAATCAACATAACCGATGAGAAAATACTAAGACAAAGAGAGAATTTGGTGGTTCCACTTCAAAACCGTCGACTTAACAGGGTTGGCGAGGTAACCGAGGTCAAGATAAGTGGGTTCCACTGTATGTATGTATGTATGTATGTATGTATGTATGTATGTATGTATGTATGTATGTATGTATGTATGTATGTATGTATGTATGTATGTATGTATGTATGTATGTATGTATGTATGTATGTATGTATGTATGTATGTATGTATGTATGTATGTATGTATGTATGTATGTATGTATGTATGTATGTATGTATGTATGCATGTATGTGTCATGAGTTAATTACAGTATTTCCTGGACACAATATTATTGGGGTCACAGAGGTATGAGGGTCTGGGCTGACCACACTTATTGAACTCTGTCCAGGGATTTGGGAAATCTTCAGGTCTCCACTCTGCCTGAGCTGCAAAACTGATCCCAAACACCATCAGTCCCACCACCAACTGAATTTCCAGTGCTGTATTCATCTTCTATGTAATGTGGCTGAAATAAAATCAAAGTGATACCAATCAGCATCCCACATAATTGAAAAAGAAAACAGTGATGCCAGTCAGCATCAGAGGAGATTTTTACTCCCTTCATACTTTTTTTACACCTCAAAGTAAAGTGGTAATCTTGAAAATAAAACATAATGTGTTATGTTTCTATGATTTAATACTTGGTTAAACTGTGTGATGTCTTTACACAATGTAATGTGTAATGTTTTTATGATTTAATCGTTGGGTAAACTGTGTGATGTCTTTACATAATGTAATGTTTCTATGATTTAATATTTGATTAAACTGTATACTGTCTTAATTAAAACATTTTTCCTAAAGCTAATCATCCAGGTTCTATTATAAAAAAAATTATCTGTCAGGATATATGTATGCATTGCAAATTTTTTATTTTTATTGAAACTTGACTGTCAGGATTTTACAAATTTCTTTTAATAGCAACTGATAAAGTGTCAAGTGAGTCATGCATCATTATTGAAAAAACTGGTACAAACTCTCTCTCTCTCATATATATATATATATATATATATATATATATATATATATATATATATATATATATATATATATATATATATATACACAAATCATATGGCGAATAACAACCCTTTCAAGCGCACTGGATCCACCAAGGGATCACATGTGTCAGGGATTGATTAAGATAGATGCAATAAACTGACCACGAACAGTGAGAAACTAGTAACTAACTAGCCTGATCGATTTAGACTCTTAATGAGTCTTTTTCAAAGGCAAATACAAAACATATATAAAATAAACAAATAAACACAAAAACTTTGTGTTTGTAAACCTCTACATGGCTGTCTCCACACGAGTTAAAATTATAAATACAACCAGCTTGTATAGACTTGTTGCAGATACTGAAAACTGTTTATAATTTCCTAAAAGTCTACAAGCCAAAGCAACATCTAATACTTTTTTGTACATTTATGTAACACAGATTCTATCCCCCATAGTTTATTCTATACCGGATATTCCTTTGGTATTAATTAAAGGATACTAAGAAGATTTAGAAAAAGTTTAATTCTACTAGTGCATAGTTTTATTTTTCTAGTCTTCTTGGTTTAGACCGCTTGGTTTCAATGTTCTAAGGCTGCGTATCCAGTACAATTCCTTTTCCTTCCTGGTTTTGGAACTCCAGCAGTGGTTGTTAGCATTTGCTGGAGTTCCTTAGGCCCGTGCTAGGAGTAATAATAATACGTTACTCTCTTATATATATATTTAAATCCTAACCCAGCCAGTGCCAAGGTTTCAAGATTAACATATATTTAATATATATGTATGTTGCGAGTGTGTCTGTACGTTCCAGAGTCTATATGAGCAGCTAAAAAAACATCATTTTTTGGTTAAATCTCGATGGCCGTGGTAGTATTGGCTCTGGACCGTGCAGGCAGGTGATAGGTGCCATATCTCAAAACACAAGGACTATATATGTTTGAATTGGACGTAAGATATATTTCTTTCTTTATTTGTAATTCTAAATTAATAAAATACTTTATAGGTATAGTCTTTCAGACTAAAAAACCAAATTTAAAATTTATATATAATTCAAAATTTTAAATTTAATCAAAGCCTCTTAAATTCTTGAGTAATTCTCTTTAGGCCCATGCTAGGAGTAATAATAATATGTTACTCTCTTATATATATTTATATCTTAAGACAGGCCAACAGAAATTAGTGCATCTAGTTTTGATAAAGAACACAGAATGTCAAAGAAACTGAAGAAAACTATTAAACATTTTTATTAGCTATATGCACTTAGTGTGGATGGAGGAAAAAGTGTCAGTTTCTGGTCTGGGACCTGAACTTTCCCAAGATGAGTCATGGACCGCAACAGTAAAAATTACACAAATCAAAATGAATGCTGCAGTTTAACTAGATACATATTTGCTGACCACAGTGTTACCTTTGGGTACTTAGACTGTAATATTTAACACAGACTTTTCATACAATGATTTAATGATGGCAAGTAAATTTGTGCCATATTGTCAGGTAAGTTGCTGCTGTATTTTGATTGATTGTATACAAATTATGGATACTGATTGAAATTTTGTAGGTATTCATGCACAGTTAAACAGGGTTAGAATACTCTATTCAACATACTTTTATAAGAATTCTTCTTTTGTTGTATTTATTAGATGTCAAATTAAATTGACTAGTTGTTGTTTTGGGATTTGATGCCATTTTTCAGCGCAATTTAGTCTATACATGGCAGCCAGTGAAACTGGTGGAGGAAGAAGCCAGTAAGAACTACAGACCAATGGGAAGATACTGGCAAGCTCTTCCACATATCTACATAGAGCAGAAGCCAAAACTCAAACCTATGCAGACAGAGGTGAGATGGCAGTGATCTGGAGAAGGTGAGCCCTTTAAACTACTTAGCTGTCTGAGGCCCCAAAGTACAGACTGACCAGTTTATTTCCTTTTTCTTCACAAAACAATGATTCAAAAAAGAAGCTGTGCAAAGTTAAGTATTTTGTGCTTTATGGATAATGCAGTTTGCAAAGAATTCTTCTTGTTCATACAATGATTGTAAAACAAAAAGAAAAACAGACAATCATTAAATTAATTCAATAGATGTCTTTTTATATCAAATGCAAGAGATCTGCAGTCTGGTCAAGATATAATGATAAAACCACTTTATTTCTTAGATTGACTGTGATGTTGTTTTTGAACATTTTGATACTAAAATTAATAGATGTCTTTACAGTGCTCAAAGGATTTGATAGCCAGACACATGGGGGCTCATCTGATTTTATACTGGCCCCTCTAAAAAGTTAAGTGCCCATTTAATTTCTAAGGAAAAGATACATTTAATTTGCCTGAGAAAATTCTGATCAAGCTGAAAAAATATGGAATTTTATTTCCAAGTTGCTGAATCACTATTTAATTTTAGATACTTATCCCCATGTAAGGCCCCTTATCCTTAAAAAGATCACCTACTGTAAATTTTGTATTCAAAACAAAGCATGTGACCTATGAATAGGGTATCAGCAGATTATCTAGGTTACTTGCTCACTGGATTTTAACATTCCAGCATAGGACCAAAAAAAAAAATTTTTAAGGCCATCTATCACACATACCATTTTATGGCTGAAATCTACCAATTGAAAAACTGAATAAAAAGGGATGGAAGAAAATCTGGCATTTTTACACTTTATCCATGCATTGTTAAAATGAGTCAAAACCAGTCTAGGGGCTACTGGACTGTTTCCAGCACACCAGTCCTGACTGTTGCTATGAGAATGCCTGAGTAATCAGATTAAGACATAAATAGATAAACAAGAAGCTGTTAATTGATTAAGTTATTTTTATCATCTGAATTTCTGACCAAAGGTAGGATGTTTATTTTAGGTGTTACAGGGTCCATCATGGCTTTTGAGCCCTTTTTTAAAAATCTGCCATTGTTTGGAGGAAGTGAGATAAAAAGCAAAGATCAACCGAAATTTATTTCATTAGAAACACTTGATTAGGTAATGCAACACTGCTTTAACATAAAAAATCAGCACATCAACACTGCTGATTCACTAAGTAATAATGATCAACTGGACAATGACTGACACCAGGACCTGGAGTAAAATATTGCTATGCATATAATATTTTGAGATCTGAATAAACACACAAGTAAATTTCAAAAAGGAGGGGACTTGTAATGTTGCATGACAAATACTACTGATAAACTAAGGCCCTTTTGGGTGCACAGAATTGTAATCTGGGCTTTTGGCATTTGTGTCTGGGCTAGTCAATTTTTTTTTTTAAAGTTATATGCTATGGACTTTTGTCTGAAAAATTTCTTAGTGCCAAACTTAGATTCAATTACAATATAAATGATGTAATTGCGTTATTAATTACAATTACACTGTATTTGCAATTAAAATTGAAATTGAACATCATGATATGGTGTAACTAATTGTATTTGAATGTCTAGACTTGTGTAATTGTTCAGTTACAAGTCAATTCCAAAAGCAGAGATAAACAAATGATAACATTTTTAACATTTTCACATTTATTATAACTGCAAGGTGTTAGACTAATAATGTAGGAAATTATCTAAGTTTTAATAAAAAAAAAAACTATGTAAATGATTTTACATCATCCACTGTAGGATTCAAAATTGGGTTCAATTACAATATAACTGGTGCAATCTGATTATTAAATTCTATAACATTGTAATTGAAACTGACATCTGCAAGCACATTGTACCTAAGTGCAATTGTAACTGACTAAAGCAACTAAACCCAATCAGTTTTCAGCACTGTTTGTTTTCATAAAATATCAAATGAAAGCCACTGACAAAAATTGGCTGATGCATCTAGTATACAAATCAAGTTTATGTGTGAACACAGTTCTCACAGAATTTGGTACTGATTACCTGAAATTGTGAGATTTCTTCCTTGCTTAAAATGTTAAATTAAAAGGTTGTAAACTGTACTTACTGTGCAGAAATGAAATAGGGAAACAGATGGACAGAAGTGAAGACATAAAGATATTCCTAACTGACATTTGATGTTAGCATGTATATTGTTTATTAGAAGCTTTACAGCCATAAAATCCAACCTGCTCTCTATGTGATGTATGCTGGGTGGACCACAATAAAACTAACAGTAAGTGGAAAAGTCTCCCTTGCTAGGATATAAATTGTTGCCCTCTGGTGATTATATACATGAAGGTAGTCTTCAGTTGAAATAAGGTGCCTCTGGCCATGTCATATGCATTGTGTTGGTGTTGCAGATTACCATGTGATGATAAGGTACAGACATAACTACTAGATCTTACAGGTAAAGGATAACACATCAGATAATTTTACACCATCTTACAATCCAATTTTTCACAATATAATCACAATTTGACATAGAAGAAGAATGTATTTGTCATATTTAACATTTCTGTTAAAATTACTTGAGATCGAAAATTCTGATTTAGAACCCACACACCATATTTTGAAAATTGTCTTTTTTTAAATAACATAATTCAGTTTTAGTAATTTCAAATTGAAGCACATTCCATACAAAATGAAACTTATTAATATAGTAAAACTTAACCTATAAGGACAATGCCAAAAATTATGGATGACATCACCTAAAATTAGATCTCTGAGAATTTTCTTCAATCTGAACTTTTTTTCAGATCAGCTCACATGTCAACAATCTTCAACTCGGAAAGTACTTTGATCTTCACAAACCTCACAGACTAGTATTTTAAATTATCAACCTGCCCCAAGTGATGAAAACTGCAACCAGACATAATGCTAAAAAGCACATTATTTGTTGCTGACCCTAGCAATCACCCTCTCCCCACCAATTAAAAAATTCACACAAAAATTTCTGAAATTGGTTTGTGCATCTACTTGAGCTGGTTCAGCCCAGTACTTAAATCTTGAAGTGCTAAGTACAGTATGTATGTATGTATGTATGTATGTATGTATGTATGTATGTATGTATGTATGTATGTATGTATGTATGTATCTATGTATGTATGTATGTATGTATGTATGTATGTATGTATGTATGTATGTATGTATGTATGTATGTAACCCCACCTAACTATCTAGCTCACCAGCACACCCGGTAATTTAAAACCAGTGCAATAGGACACATATTTTTGCTTGATGACACAAAGGAAACTCTTTTTCATCTAGGATTGAAGCATCAAGGTAAAATAAGTACAAATCTTGAAAATATTGTTTTGAGTACAGACTGTCAGATTAAAGCCCTCTAATATATTCCCTCACTGATAAATATATAATCCATCACAAAAGTTTTTACACTAACTTGAAAAATTGCAGTTTAACACCAACATGTAGCCCTCAGTTTAACACCAACATGTAGCCCAGTGTAACACCAACATGTAGCCCTCAGTTTAACACCAACATGTAGCCCTCAGTTTAACACCAACATGTAGCCCTCAGTTGAATACCAACATGTAGCCCTCAGTTTAATACCAACATGTAGCCCTCAATTTCCAGTAATCTTAAGCAATATGGAAGTACACTTTAATTAAGACCTCTAGGCAGAAGATGTCTAGATAAAGATGCATGAAGAGTATGTATCCAGTACCAAGTTTAATAATAAAAAATAAAAATAGAATAAAATAAACTTAAAAAAATAAAAATAAAATAGATTTAAATAAATTTAAAAATAGAAATAAAGGTTATTTCATGTGCCAATTAAACTGACAGTCCATACAACCAACCATCATTAATTTCTTGTATGTATTACCCATGGCCAAAGCCAATTTTTAGTCTGTTGCACCTAAGTATAATCATCCTTTCTTCATGTTTCAGGTCTTTACCATCTTTATTTAATAAATAACTTTATATTAGTTTTGAAGAAATTAAAATTACACTTATAATTTGTGAAAAAATATAGACTATAAATATCCTGTTGTCAATTTCTAAGATAAGTTTAACTGCACACATACTAGATTTCTTAGGTTAATCCTAAAGTTCTATGACTACTTCACCTATAATTTTGATAGTTCATGCCTGTTTATTTATGTTATCCTCAAAGAAGGTGTACACAAACAATAATGTTACATTGCAGAATTGCCATTCTGAGTTTGCCAAAGGAATTACTGATAAGAGAAGATACAAAAAAAATAAACTGATTAATATGTTGGTGCACCTGGAACTTTAAAGTTTATAAGAATGAGAACTGCACTTCATATATTACAACAAAATGCATACTTTTAACTCTAATGCAAAAAAAACTTTCAAATACTTCAACTGCATATGTAATGACTGATACTAGTTAATAGATTTGGAAAAGTGAAATACCATGAATCATTTACACCAAGAGCAGATTGACAAAAGTGATAAAAATAAAAATATAATTAATACAATTGTTCAGGATTTCAAAACAGATACTTACAATATATATTACTGTCTTTTATGTCCTGTAAGTTTGTTCTCATTTTGTTTCTTATAATTAACTTCAAAAAGTATGTCATGCACATGGATGTTTGCATCCATCAAATTTTGATGGATACAATCATTTAAATGGAAAAAACCTGGGAGAATTTTCAGCAGACATCAAAGAACTTCATAATGCAATAAATTTATTTAAAAAAGATTAACGAAAATCTTCAATTCAAGTATGGCTGCAATTATGTGTGTGATTTTAATTTTTAACACTTTTCAGTCATATCACTACAATGTCTGCAGTGTGACAGCTGACAGTGATATCTAGCACTGGGAGGTTGTTGTTGTTGTTATAGGGTTTAATGCTATTTTTCAGCAAAAGATAGGCTTTACATGGCTGCCAGTATTAATGGTGGAGGAAGAACCCTGGAAAACCCAGGGAAGAACCACCGACCCACGAGAAGCTACTGGCAGGCTTTCTCACTTATCCAGACTGAAACTTGAAGAACTCACTAAGACAGAGGTGAGATGGCAGTGATTCGTAACAGACAGCATTTTAGTCCAGCACTGGGAGGAATCTTGCCGAAGACATGTGGCATCATGTCCTGAGGCACATTATCCTAACACCAGGCTAATCAGTCCTAACACTGACCTCTTAATGCTGATCGATAAACAAGGCAATTTTGTAAGTCTTTGGTATGACTCAGCTGGAGTTTGAACCTGTAACCTGCATCTAAGACGGATTCTCCAACCACTTTGACCACCAAAGTGGTACTGCAATTATGAAATAAAGGATTATGGATGAAAATGCAATCTCTAGAGATACAAACCTTTTGTCTTATTTATCTAAGGGGCAAAGTATCAGCAGAGTTTTGAACCCACTGTCTTTATTTTTAATGTATAGTAATATTTCCATATTTTCCCATAAAGCTTGCACTGGGTATTTCTTAAGTGTAGAGAAAAAGTGTACAACATAGACAAGTAACTGTTCTAACATCATTTATCTCAGTAGGTGAAAGATAGCAGTTACTCTTTCCTTGTCACTTTCCCAGTGTCCTACTACTTCATAAAATTCTAAGTGCTATAAAAGTAAGACATGTAAGTATAGAGTAACATGGTCATATTCCAACCACACTGGTAATTCTGACCATTATGTAGTTCCCGCTGTTTCCAACAAAAATATGCAAATTACTTGCTGTGCTTTGTTTTTGTTTGTGCACATCCGCATGCAAATTAGTAAAGATGTTTCCAGGAGGACATTGCTTGACAAAATGACGTAATAGCCCTAGTGTTCTCGCTTCCGCATTAGTTCAGAAGCGGAATTCAGAATTTTTTATTTTTCTATTCAGGACCAGTCAGGCATCAATCATCCAAGATTTTGTATAGCTTTCAATAACAACAATTATGCTATTGTAGCTTTAAATAATGCTTTGTCTCTTAAAAAAAGGTAAAATTTATAAGTTTTATGACAAATAACAATATTATGCAATTTTCTGTACCTTGCTCGGATTTGCCCCAGGTTTTTTTTTTTATAAAAGGGCAATTCGGACCAGGACCATATGCTTAAAGAAAATGTTGAATTATGACTAGTTTGTATAGAACTTTGAAGAAAATGAAAAACTGGAATAAGTATCTAATTAAAAACAAATAAATAAAACGTTAACAGTATAAATCTAAACAAAAAATAAAATGTTAATTCTCTCCACAACTATCTGCATAACAACATCATCCACAATTATCTATGTAACATTATTGTTTTATATCAGCTATTTCTCTATCTGAAAAGAATAAAAGCAATTAAAAGCTTTAAATATGTCAAGACAAAAACAAAATGTTTTTACTTTACTGATGAAACTTTCTATATGTACGGTCGTGGTCGGAATTGCACATATTCCAGGTAGGAATAAGCCACAACACGGTCGGATTCACCCCTGCATATATATGTCACAATAAATCATTTCTTCTGTAAGAAGAACTAAAAATATATGCTTTTTGAATAATGAAACTTGTTGCAAGAAGCTCTCTAGGCCGCTGCCCGAATCTTAGTTACAGATACAGTAGTCGACCTCAATAATAAAGTTGTCAACAAGTGTGGACGACCTAAGTGGTCGTAATATGACCAGATTACCCTACGTAAACATAGTTTTAACCCCTACAAATCGTCTCTGGGGCTGATGCTTGGGACACATACGAAAAAGAAATGTTAAGCCCTGCTTCTGAAAGTAGTGATCAATTATGCAACAACTTAAAAATTACATGTTTTGTTTAAAATAACATGCAGGCTAGACAAATAAAAGAATAGAGATCTGCTTCTATCAACAATATAAGTTATAATAAGTATTCTCCATAAGCTCTCTCTCTCTCTCTCTCTCTCTCTCTCTCTCTCTCTCTCTCTCTCGGTCGCGTTCCGAGTTGCCGACAATTCGCAAAAATCTAAGTGCTATATAAGTTAAAACCTAAGTATATAAATACACATGCTTTTCCTACCTAACCCCATTAATTGACCAACTTACCTATTCGATTATGTCCTGAGATTTTCCACTGCAAAGCTTGAAACTTTTTGATGACTTTTTAGTTAGTAAAATATTCAAATACAAGAAAGAAAACAAGAGCATCAAAACAAATAAGAAACAATTAATGAGCTATTTCCGACGGTCGCCTACAAGTTTGTACCACTTTGCATTCCAAACATGGATTGGTTCTGAATCAACCACCATCCCCCGAAAACAACCTTAACCACGCCATCTAGTGGAATGTTAAAATGGGAGGTAAACCTTATCAGACTCCACACCTTCAACTTGGCAGTTATTTCCATTAAAAGTAACACACACACACACACACACACACACACACACACACACACACACACACACAAACACACACAAACACAAACACACGCGCGCGTGCGCGTTGTTGATGTTTTAAAAGACCATTCATGAAACAGACCCCGCAAGAAATTAATGTCAATACTTCTTTCGATTGAATGGAAATTATGTAGTATTTCCTTCATTAAGTATCATATATGTATGGACCATCATTTGATATATACGTTTAGTGACTGGGCAGTGTTACGTAACACAGGCTAAAGTTTGAGAGTATTTGATGACAAAGGTCTACAATGAAATATAAATGAACACATAGTAACTCTAAATTATTTTCTTAACGCAGAAATTATTGATTAGAATTTGGTTTAATTTGGGAGCTATAAAGCATATTTATACTTAAAATATAAGTTTATACAATTTTTTTGCAGTTTTTGCACAATAGGTGAGGATTTTCCTAGGCAAATAACTGGGCAGGACTTAGGGCAATAGTGTAAATAAGTATCTATTAATCGTCCGAACAGCGAGAGCCACGCCCTCTTATTCTCGTAATATTTCAGGTCAATCGTATGGATTTTCCTTAAAGAATTTTACTGTCTTATAAGATATATATTTTCGCTTGATAGTGAAAGTTTTTTATTTTAAAAAGTCTGATGAAAGAAAAACACAACAGAAAACAAAGAAAGCATTACAAATTGAATGTATGTTGGAAATTGTCAAGTTGGCTGAACCGGCACTTATCACTTAAGACAAGCAAAGCTAGACGGTGGCTCTTTCACGGAGTCCGTCTTGGCTTTCCATCTAGCGAATACAATATATATATATATATATATATATATATATATATATATATATATATATATATATATATATATATATATATTTATATATATAGTCCGTCTTTCACATGGGCGCCCGCAGGAATTTTTTCGGGGGGGGAGGTAATTTTTCGGGGTGGGGTGTGTCAGTCAATCACGGCCGATTGAGTTAGTAAAAGAAACAGTCTGAAACTAAAGCAAATATTTATTAAGAGTTTTAAACAGAATCTTGTGACATAATTTCAGCTTCATTTGCATGATTACACTTGTTGGAATTTAAGAAGCTATGTGTGATGTGATGTGATTATAATTTTTAACGTAGCTTTAATATTTTTTTTGCAGTCATATCTGTACGATGTCTGCAGTGTGGCAGTTTATGAATCGACGCAGTAACGAGAGAGATAGTTGCCAGTTGCCTAATTTACTAGAGAGAGAGAGAGAGAGAGAGAGAGAGAGAGAGAGAGAGAGAGAGAGAGAGAGAGAGAGACACTGCTTGGCAAAGTTATTTCGCTTCATTGTATGCGTATATGCAACAGATTCTGTTTTGATAAGGATTTTAATTACTTTATCTTTTTTGGATCATGAAAAATCAGTGAAAATATAATATATTATCTTTTCAGAATCAAGAATATTTATTCTGAATCAGATTAGTTTTTATTTTACTCGGACGTTATACGATCTCACATACAGATTAATATTTAATTCTCCATTTCCTAAATTCAGAACGTGTCCAGTCTGGTCAGTGAGCATGAAATGTATCCTTTATAATAGCGGGTTATGTACACGTAGATAAACGGGGCTAATTCTGATACAATAAACAACCCAGGGGCCCTTGAGGACTTAATGAGTATAAATGTTTATCCCTGCTGGGCCTGGCAAAATTTTGAAAGATCCACTTAATAGCTGCCATCAGTTACGTTACATGCTATATTGACTGCGATTGTTGATGTTATATTAACAAAAAAGGTGGAACATGGCGGCCTCCACCGCATGGATCGTTACCGTGTTTAAGAATAACTGGTAGTGGGGTTGTTTTTCTCCATGATTCAAGTATTTTTTTTTTTAATATTCATCATTAAAATCATTAACATCATTAACGTTCTTTGGAGTTGAATCCTGTAATTATAAATGTTGGAGAATCTATTTCTTTATTTTATAATATTTGAGAAACACTATTTTAAATACACGACTGAGTGGAACAAGCTGAACTGGGTCATATTCATTAACTATATAATTTATCGCATATTTATCCGTCTCTAGGTTTATTAAGTATATTTATCTATCAAAGACAATCTTATTCGTATAATCTAGATCTGATACAGTCTGATTCAAATGTATTGTTTTAATGATCTGATTTTTTAAAATCGTCGTTGTAGGAAGTGTTAATGCTGGAAAATTAATTTCGTTTATCATTAAGTACGCGTTCAAGCTCATATTTAATCGGACTAGAATATGAGAATGCTGGTCAACATCAATTGTTACAACAATACCATTTTTACCTTGAAATTTATCCATAAAATACATCCTAAGTCTATCAATATAGCGTTCACCCCTTGTCCATGGATATTTATCTTTTCTATATTCTGGTAGTTTTATTAACATTTTTTTATATATGTAACGACATCATATCGTTTTGGTTTTGGCAGGCCTTTGTAAACTGGTGGAGCTTCAAGCCATCCTAGTGCTGTGATACAACTTTGATAAATTTCTACATTATAATCAAGAGAATTCATTTCAATTATCGCTGATAATGTTGTCTCGTAAGCAATAATTGCTTTTTAATTTTTTCCTGTAATAGATTTAATTTTGCGTTGGAATTCATCGTTGATGTGATCTATTTGAGAACTGCCCGTGGGAATACCAACAATTTGCCAGTCTGGAGTTCCATTAGGTTAATTCTTATTTGCAAATACCAGTGAATTATTTGGCTGTAATCTACCGAATGGTTTTGATCTAATATTTAGTAAGCTATGATAAACAGTGCCAGTGCTATTTCTTTTGCTGAATTTGTGGTTGGAAAGTTATTGCTAAACTCAGGATTGGTCGAACTCGCTGATATCATTATGGTTTTTGACGGGAGTTATGACGATAGTTTAGAATACGCCGTTGTTGCTGTATGTAATGTTATTATATACTCGTGTAATTTAGTATTTGTATATGTATTTGTAGTAACATCGACGTCTTTCTGAATTGATTCAATGTTTTTTCCAATCAATCATGTACGTAGCCATGTCAAACAACGACATAATGCCGTTATTAAAAAAGCCAACACTAACGTCAGCGTTGTATTCAGTATTATCTGTTTTTAAAATTTCACCTTCGACTGCAATAAATGCTTCAGTGGATAAGAAATATCTACTTGAGTCCTGAACTTCCAGTTCAATTCGCTTACGTTGCTTTTCCTGTCGTGCGTCATAAAAATAACAATTATATTGACACACAGACTCATCTTTGAGTACTGGTACTTCCATGTCTAATGTGCGATCGAATGTGCGATATACGTTTGAACATCTTCATAATAATTGCTATCGTCTAACACGAAGACCACACGAAGTCCATATCGAATGTGCGATCGAATGTGCGATATACGCTTGAACATCTTTTTAATAATTGCTATCGTCTAACACGAAGACCACTTCTTGCTATCAAACTTGCAGTTATATTTTTTATTTTCTGATATTGGTACACCAATCAACTCCACTAATGTTTGATTAGCAGCTTCATTTATTATTTTACTAAGATTTGCGCGCATCACTTCAGTGCTCGGTAATTTTACTGGCTGAGATTTTCTTCGTATTAATCGCACTAATCTATCCCTGATTACAGAGAATGCTTTACTAGCAACATCAACAACAGCACCAATACCTTTTTCATGAACAACATCAATAGCTTTCATTCCCAGTTGTTTTGCAATCCGTATTGTTTTGGGGGCTAACATTCTAAATAAATCCTGAACAACATCACCTAGTCCATCTCTGTAGATCGTTTTGTATACTGGTAATCGGGAATTTATTACCCTGAGCATAGTCGCTCTACGTTGAGTTATGTATGATCATCTTTTTATTGTCATTGCATCTAATTGTTTCCTTTAATCACTGTGGTAATCATAGGCTGTTTCATTAATGAGAGATCCATAAACATTAATATTCATGATACAATCTGTAAATAATCTTTTACAAATATCAGCTGATTCATTAATGATTTCTGGGGAATTGTTACCAGCTCGTTTTCCTCAAATGAGGATTTCTAGTCTTTCAACATCAGCAAGGACGTTGCTGGAACATGAAATAATAATACAACTTCTCCCTGTACATGTACCAATACAACTTCTAGTTGTTCTGAGGTCAGGATCTGTACATTCTTTACCTGTCGTTGACATCAGTTCCCTTTCTTGCTTAGTTTTTCTAGACCGTGTTTCCTTTTGTCTCTTTTGTTTAACGTCTTAAAGTTTTGACTTCATTTCATCCTCTCTTTGTTCTCTTGCTTGCTTAACTTGTTCAGTATACTCATTTACTGTCTGGTTAAAATATCAAACTGATTAATATCTCTCCCATTTCTGATTTGCGGAGTGTAAGTAGCGATGCAATTTAATCCTTAATCTAATCGGCAGATTTTAAAGATTTAATATATTCGGGTTTTAGATATTTTTATCTTTCATGATATTCATACGTGGCAATATCTATTACTCTGATTTTGTCCCTGATAGCGGCAAGACCTTCAGGCGTAAATTTATCTGTAATGCTAGTTCTGGTTCTTGGAAGAGGTTGTGGTCGTTTCTCAGGTTGTGGTTGAGCAAGCTGAACGGGTGGAGGTTGAACTGCTGAAATACGGTCAGCAATATCGACCAGCAATGTTGCAAAAGCTTTCTGAGTTGCCTCAGATTCTTCAACAATTTTCTTTGTTGGTTCGACAATTGGTTTAAATAGATATTCTGCACCTTCTGCAAATTCAACCTGAGACTCCTGATGAACTTATTGTAGTTGTTTGATAGATATTTTTTTTTTAAAATTTCATCTAGTCGTTCTCGAGCTAATCTAGCTGAGCGTGGTTCTCCAATCATTATTGATATAACAGTGATTAAATTACAGCAGCAGAGGAAGTGAACAACCAATATTGAGTGACCCGGCGAGTAAACAAAACAAGTCATAAAAATAAAAAATAAAGTCAAAGATGAAGTAGCGAGATGAGCTAACCCGATTAGAGAAATCTTAAGGCCAGTAAAGGCTTTCGTTTAGTGTTATCGAACTTAAGATTTAATTTCGTAGGAAACTTTATTTTTCAAAACAAAGACAAGTGTTCTGTTCACCTTCTCTGCTACAAAGTGTGATGGGCTAAACTAAGAAATTCGGGTCGATATCACTTAGGAACGACATTTTGATAGCTCACTGACCACTGATCACCATCGGATACCTCAGGTGGTCTCCATTATCTGATAACCATCCCATTTTTAAAAAATAACAAAGAGGTACTTCTGGATGGTTTCTTTTACCAAAAAAGCTGAGAGTAAGACTTAATGAAAAATTAAACTTTTTTACTCTAAAAATAGTCATCAGCTGTGCAAGCAGCAATTTTTAAATATTCGAGCTTTTGATCATCTAGAAAGGTTTGATATTACCATGGACGGAATTCTTTTATTCATCAAATATGATTTGTCTGAAGTTTTCGTAATCTGTTTCAAACTTCTTGCCTCAGCACCACCTTCTAAATAGTAGTTATTTGCCGATGCAAATTTGACATGGGTTTGTCTACTTTATTTTTACAATTCCTGAACCGTTGCTGATATTTCTCAGGTACCAACTCATAAACATTTAAGATACACTCCTAGAGCACAGCATAATTAGCACTTTGCTGTACCGACAGTGAAATGCCAATAGGTACACTTTGTAATAAAAAATGTCGAATGATCTCTTGAACATTTCTACCTTCAAGCAATTTTCTCAAAATTAGGAAAAATTTTATCTGCTTGTTTTTGTTTTAAAGGGGTTCTAACTAACTTTATATTTCAGGTAACATCAAAACCTGAACGTGTGTATAACGGGGTGGGTGGGAGTACTTTTCACTTGCCAGTTATAAATTTGAATCGCATTTTTCTTTCTTCGATTTTCTATTTACATTGGGTTCTCTCTCTATCCAATTGTGTTTCTCTTTCCTCATTCTGATTTTGAATTTTCATCAGATCTTTTTGAAGCTAAAGCTTTCTTAACACCTTCCATCTAGTTTCCTAATTTAAATTCTTTTAATTTCATCTCAGAGCCAGATTGAGACATATTAATTTAACACAACATACTTTTATCCTAAAGGTCTTTTCCACCGCGTATTGGACTAAAAATATTTTATTTCTTGCTTCGCTAAAGAAGCATTTACATCGGAAAGATCATATTTCTGGCAAGCTGCGGAAAGTCGTACGTTTTCAAGGACTCTAATCTTTCCTGTTTAAGATGCTCTGTCCTGTATAGGTTTTGATTTACAAGGTTTGAATCTATAATTTCAACGTCATGAAAAAGTTTGTCCTCGTGGGAATATCCAAAAACAAGTGCTCATATTTGAACAATAGCTGTTTAAGTTCGTTTCTTTCTTCTTGTTTCAAATGTAAAAGTTTCTGTTTCTGGTCTAGATCTTTCATAATTTACAAAATCCGAAGATTTGTTGCTCCAAGTTCAGTAACCCAATTGAATTTCTTCACATAAATCCTTAGTTTGTGGGACAGGTACCACTAATTAATTGTAATAAATTTGCGGGGCTATCCCTTTCAATATACAAGTACTCCATTAATATATTTAAATCTGAGTACTATAATTATAATTCAACTTATTCATTTTCTTCTTTACTTATAAGGGCCGTAAAATTTAAATTGAAGAAAATTTTGAAGAATGAGCAAGAACGAATGAACTCTATCACAGAACTCAAATAGTCTCTCAAGTAAAATCTTGTGAAACCATAGTTTTACTTTGACTTGAATTGAGTACCAAATTTAAGCATGACATGCTGAAAAAGTCCATACATAAAATTTGACCTTTGAAATGGACAGATATAGGAAAGACAAATTAAGTAAAAAGCTTTATTAAAGCTTTTACTATAGAATTCTTCAAAGAAATTTGCCTCTGAGAAGTTTGTTGACACACACACATAATGGTCAATAAATATTCCTTTTCGACGAGTGATTGTCATTTATCACCCTGAGTAGATAAAAGAGAATGAATATTTAAAAGAAGATTACTGTGATCACTATGATTGATCCGAATTATAAGGGAAGGTGAACTCATCAAAAGCCTGATCAATACATGTGTCAGCTTAAGGAATATCTTCTTTATGAAAAACATTCTCAAGAGCTTTTTTGACATAGCTCTTGTAACTGCACAAGCTGGGTATAGCTCAGGGTATTCTTTTTCAATTGGATCATGTTTCTGATACAAAGAAGGCTTGTCAGTTACAGGTGGATTAATCACGACCTTGGCTTCAGGTATGTCGCTGCCTAGCAACAAATGAATTCCCTCAACGGGTAGGTTAACACTATACCGCCTGTCTCATGTCCTGAAACTAAATCTGATGACAAATTTACATACTGGAGAGAAACATTATCAAAGCAATACTCTACTTCATGAATGATAACACTCTCATTAGAACAGGACATCTTAGAAGAAAGCAGAGTACCTGACACTAAAAGACTTTGAAAAGCTCATGTATCCCTTAAAATTTTAATAGGGATAGGATTGGCCAAATCACCTAAGAGTGATATAGAACCCTTCAATATGAATGATCCATAATTCTCCATAATAAATCAGACTGGGGTTTATTAGATCCAACAAATGTATTTCTTTCAATATATGACCGTGACCTTGTCCTCTTAGAATAGCATTTGGGATAGGTCTATCTTGATTCTGATGCCTATATTTCTTATAACATCAAAAGTAGCAGGGTGTTGTCCTTTCTCCAGCTATAATTATTTCATTTTAATTTAAAATTCACTTTCATCCTTCTCCTTGCGTCTCTCTCTTTCTTTCTTTCTCTCTCTCTCCCTCTCTCTCTCTCTCTCTCTCTCTCTCTCTTGAAATTGTAACTGTCTTTGTTTATCTTTCTCTTTCCTCCTTATTGTTTTCATCTTTTCCCTCTGATATTGAACCTGTCTTATTTCTAATTCAACCTTTTAGCTGGAATTCCATTTTCGAAATTTTCAAACACACCTCAGTAAAATTCAAAACATTATCTACGTTTGATGATAATGTGAAAGGAAGCCTGTTGTTTTTACTTAAGATTTCAAATATAAATATAAATTAATACTTGGAATTTAGAAACATGGGGAATTTAAATTTCCAAATACCTATGTTCTGAAATATTTAACCAAAATTCATAAATCCAAGGACAAGCTACCCAATTTTTTTTTGTTACGTGACAAAGGCTCGTACTCAGTAACAAAGAAAAAGGTGAAAACCAACAACCTTTGTATATTTTAACAAAACAATTTATTTCCCTAGACAACAATGTAACAATTGGTAAATATGACTAGTTTGTGAGTATAATCCAATATTTGATCCTAAGAATGAAAATTCAAGTGCTATCTCTAAATAGTCCTATTAGAATCCAGGTTGGAGTCCCTACGACGTACAAATATGGAAAGCGATGACGTCAGATGCAGTCCAATGTACGAATATCAATAATTCCTCACGTGAATCAAAGTCTTTGTTTCCGAATAATTGCAGAATAAATGTCCATGATTTTCTTTCAGAATGTTTATAAAAAAAGTCAACTTGTTTGGTTTCTAGGGGAATAAATCCAAAAATCAGATGAAGAAAGGTAACAAATTAAAAAATACACCTTGTTCCTTCAAGTTGTTGGTATGACTCTGCCCCAAAAATATTAGGATTGCGTATTTAAAACCCCAAAACCTCATTTCAAGTCTCGCGATATTGGTCATGTGATCTCTGACTACAATAATTTTAGCACGTATGCCAATTTGTCCCCACTTAAGAACCAATCTTTAGAAACGCTCATTACACATAGTGAGCTCGCATAGAAAGTATCCCCCTGATATTGACCAATTATTTTAACTTACTGTTGACACTGTTACCAGTGCAAGACAAACCAGGAAAACTAACAAATAATAATTCTCACGTAATACTTTTTTGTCTTAAATAAACAAACTTTGTTAAAAAAAACTATATCATTACTGAAAACAAATCCCGAATCCAACAAAATATTCATTGCAATAAAATACAATGAAACAAAAATGAAATAAAAGAATTTTAAAACTTACAGACAAGCAGTTTAATCACATATACGTAACAGTGTTAACATGTTCTGTCATTCAGATATAAGAACACCCGATTATTATGCAATATTGAAATTGCCTCATTCTTTATGATACAGGCAAATATTGAGTCGCAAAAAGCTCAGTCAAACTGATGGAAGAATAACTCATTAGTAAGCATGGATCTCGTTCTTTATCGAACATATCCAAGATTTTGATGACACAAGCTCAAATTTCAAACGTGAACAAAGTTAGATGGCTGTTTTTGCACGGATATCGCTCATTGTCGAACTTGTGCAACATCTTAATAGTATGATACCACGTTTAGTGAAATCAGATAAAAAAGTATACCTTCCAAGGCACAAACAAGGTTTGCCAATCAGAAGCAAGATCACTTCATTAGGTGGCGCTCTATAGTTTCGTATTTAGCATTAAAATTTTAAAGAAAAAGAGTTTCCCCGGGTTGCCTCACTAGTTATACTGGTTATTTAAAAGAGACTTTGTATATCTTAGGTGTTGTTCAAAGAACCTTTAATTCCCTTTATTTTGATGTATGATTGATGGGTGTAATTTGGGTTAGAGAGTATACAGCTTGGCCTTACTCCAGATGTGCACCTTTCAAAAACGTGCTAGCTCTACTTGCTCATTTTCACTTCTCGAACTTCAGAGGTAAATTTTAAAAAAAGAGCCGATAACTTTTTTACATTTTATGTATTTGGTAATTCAGTCATTGCACTTTTAGAAGCTGGCATTATCTAATTTGGCAAAATTCATTTTCCAAATTTTAATAGTTGCCAAGAATAGTATACTTTAGACAAATTTAGGTTGATTTTTGGAGCACAAGGGAGCAGTCATTTTAGTTAGCAGAGTCCTAAGATCATTTAAAATTTCCAAAAGTACAATATCCAAAGAAATTTCATCCACATTACATGAAAGTAGTGTATAGGTATGCCAACATTCTTTCCACTGTGCAAGTTTAAAATGCAAACAACTTCACCTTACATACATCACTCTCTCAAAAGTACATAATAACTGGTGAGCGCCACCATAAAGAGAATATAGGTATTATTATTGTATGATTTAATTTTGATTGTATGACTAAAATATTTAAGTCGCAAGCATCAAAACAGTCCTTTGTAATAATTGTCATGTATTCCCCCCCTCAGAACAGCATTTATTAGAGTCAGAGTCTTAAACCGGTACAGCCCCCCCTCCTTATGATAAAAAGTAAACTATTTTAAAAATGCGCATTGCATTTTGTCAGCATAGCAACCAGTGTTATGCTGATAGACAGGAACATGAAACTAGCCATATTTATTCCTGAGATGTCAACAATAAATTTTACAGTTATAAAAGGGATATAACAGGTGAGGTTCATAAAGGTCAAAGGTCAAAGGGTAAATATTAACTAATTCTTTGATATGAAAGAAAGCAAATTTTCTTTGTTATCATTTATTTTTTAATTTCATTGCAAATAAATGAAATAAAACATTTTCACTATGTATTTCTTTTACTTAATGCAACATTTTTCAATTTAAGTTGACTTTATTGCTATATTCTAAGACTTCTAATTTCCCCATAATGAAGGTCACTACTCACCCAAACATGCCTCATATCAAATTATGTATGCTAGAGCAAAAATAAGCATAATTATCTTATTTTCATGAGTAAAATCATTGTTAATGTACCATTTTACTCAGAACATCATACATAATAATATGAAAATAAGAAAAATAATTTCATAAATGTTTATATTTGTTTTTAACATGCACTGGTTTCGCTCATTATCAAGCTCCTCTACGATTTAGATTATATAAACCCATATTCTAAGTTTCATTGAAACTAGATCTGAAATAAGGACTCAAACGTTTTAACTAGGAATTATAATCGAGGGACAGACGACTTTGGACATACCAGAAGTTCACTTGACCTCACTGCCAGATGAGATAACAGATATTAATAAATGATGCGTAACGCCAAGATTGACTTATTTAGGCATTAAGATTGAAATTGGGGCCAGTTGAGGGACAGCAAACAAACAAACTATATTTAAATCAACGGAATTTTAAACATTGCATGAAATTTAAAAAGCAGAATTGTGTTTAGAATTATAAATACTCGTACTGTACTCCCGAAACAACGATGAATCGGACATATAAGACGATTTGTAATTCAAGATGTTTTATAAGAGCTGGTTAATTAGTTTTACAATATTCAGGTTGTCACAAGGTTAATATTACCCAGTTATATTTATATAATTATAACCATGTGACATATTTGCGCTTAATGCCTTGAATTCTATTTTAAATTAAAACTAACATAACTTAAACTCGGAAGAACAAACAATTATTTTAGATTCATATAATAGATGTGGCTATATTTCTCTGTGTGCATGTTTTACTGAATAACATGCCGGAGCAAGTATACTACGTTACCAAGAGATGCACCATGACAGCAGATCTTTAAATCCGCATCCTTCTATTTGTGAGTCTGACACGCTAGGGGACCTCAGGTCCCTGAGTGGTCTAAGGTGCTCACCTTTACTGGCCACTGACCTCTCATTTCTGTCCGAGTTAGTTCGAGTCCCGGCTCGGTCAACGTGGGTATGTGAAACGGGTTGCTAGCAGCATCTCGAGGGTAGGTGGATCTTCTGTCGCTTTATCCTAGTTCTTCATCCCCCAAATATACTGGTTGCCACAAATAGCCTATGATGTGCTCACAAATAGTCTATCGTGTGCTAGCAAATGGCGTTAAACACAAAACCACTGACATGCCAACCACTGAACCACGGTTGATCTTTGTGCTAAACACAGAATCAACAGAGATTTCTGCATTGAACGCTCCTCCTTCCATGATCTCTAGTTTCTGATTCTGCGTTCTCAGGTTTTAAAAATACTGTCTATATATTTCGATATACTTTTCTTCAGGTTGTTTGGAGAAAAAAATGGAACATGAAATTCCAATATCAAAATCCTACGGAGAGCGTAGATCAGGGTCATAAAACCGCAGACACCAAATAATGTGTTATCCTGGAACTAAAATGGACGCAAACACAATAAAGTTACAAGAAAACCCACCGGCTACCAAAAGTTAAGTACACTGTACAGTAAATTTAGGCTTACTGTGTTTGGCTCATTTGTTTGTGTGTATACAATGTTTGCTTTCGAGATTGTCTGTCAATATAGATGATGGTAAAAATAAATCTTTAGCACTATACCATTCCGTGACTAGAGTAATCGATTCTGTTCTGTAACTCATCTTGATGCCTCTTGAATAGTTATGTTCCCAAATGCCATGTACGAGTCTCTGATGCACGAGTTTTAGTACTTTATATGTAGTTTATCAGTTCTTAACATTCGTAAGCCTTAGCATATTATATGAATTTTAATGTTTAAATGCATTGTTTGCATTTAAATTTCCAGGATGTTTTCATGTATATGAATCTATAAATAATGTCGGTATCAAAACCAAATAGAGTTTACGTTAGTGGTGTGAATTTCGATCAGAGATTTATTTGACCTAGACACACAATAAATAAGGAACTTGAAAACGAGAATAGGTTACACGTTTGATGTTATTTGTGCAGCTAACCTGTTTCATTGCCGTAAGGTACACACTTTAAGGATTAAACAACTAAGGACTTATTGTATTCTCTCGTAGTACTCTTTTATTTACTGCCTGAATGGGTTTAGAGCAAATTCCCTGGAATACTGTTAAAAGTTTTGATGATACAGATAATATTTTAAAGCACTTGGTCTGATCTCTTTCTGGAAATAGTTAATAAGTATTTAAAGACACACAGAGTGAAGTATGATGATCAATCTGACTGAGTCACTGCACATATCCTAATATAATATAAAAATGAAAGACCGTTTGAAATTTATGTGGCAATGAATACGAATAAAAATTATAGAGAAATAGAGAAAGGAAAACTATCAAACAAGTACAGTTCCAAAACTATCTGGAAATATTTTTAGGGGATTAGGATCCAGGAAGTGCAAAAAAGGAATATAATTATCGTTGATCAACCAGATAACATTGCAAATATGCTGAATGAATTCTTTGTAAACATTGCCTCTACAATTACAAAGCATAAGTTACACTGATAATTCAGAACTAAAATGCTTTTATTTTACAAACTTTAAAATGATAATAAATTAAAAATTCGGGAAAATAGTCCCGAGTTTGTTTTGAAATACCTACAATACATGGCTGTTTCCTAATCTACAAGTACTGACATAATATATCCAACACTTGTTAATATTATAGCATTTGCTATTATTAATGGTGCAGTATTATCATTCTATGTAAGCACAGTCAGAGAACAAGTAAATTTCCCATATCTTGGAAAACTGCCATGGTAACATCACTAAATCAAGCTAGATCAAACGAGGATGTAAATGACTATATAACAATATCAATACTTCCCTTTTTCCGAAATTACTAGAAAAGCATGTGTACATGTCTCTTATGAAGTATCCTAACATACACAATCACCTTCATGCAAATTAGAATGGCTTTCGGATAGATCATTCTCGTGAAACAAATGGACGAAAGCCTTAGATGAAAAAAAAGTTAATTGGTATTGTAAAGATTGATTTGATTTTTAAAAGGCTTTTCAACCAAGCAGGTCATGAAATTCTTCTTGACAAGTTAAAAGTCTATCAATGTGAAGACACCCTTTAGAGGTTTATATCATTTTTGAACGACGAATGACGTGTATGCCGACGACACTACCTTGTCCGAAGCTAAAAGCAATCAAGCTGAAGTTTTAAAAAACTGCGCTCAAGGAACTTTGAATACGCAACAAGGAAAATGTATGATCCTTAATATTGACAAAACAAAAGTCTTGCCGACAACTACAGGATTGAGGAGCAAGACTGTACATTGATCTGCTGCATGTTTTACTTCGATAACATTGATCTTAATTTGACTAATATTGATAAAATTATTGGAATATTTGTAGACAATAATTTACAATAGTCTCATCAACAAATTAGGTTTCAAACAAAAGAGTAATTTTTATATCTGGTTCCTAAAGAAATACAAGGCGTTAATTCCAGCACAGTAAAGAGTTATATTTCCAAAAATTTCGTTCAGCCAAACCTTGATTACCATAATATATTTGGAAAGACGTCTGAATAAAAATGAGAAAAATGTCCAGACTCCAGGAAAGAGCATGAAAATGTTAATGAAAACATTCAAAATGTAATGCTTATATTATGATAAAAAAGTCTGGCGTTGTTGTTTAGATGTTTTCTATCATAACCTTCTTCTCGTGTCTCATTACGAGAAGGAAGAAAGTTCAGCATTCATAAGAATAAGGTGTCACTTATGATGGTGTTGATACGGTTACATCTTTTTGTGGGGAAGCTTTGGCTACGAGAAGGTGCCAAGAATCTATAAGAAATAGACATGACACTCTTTTGAGCCTGGAATCTCACTTTATATATATATATATATATATATATATATATATATATATATATATATATATATATATATATATATATATATATATATATATATTCTAAAGATACATGTAAATTTATTTATGTTGAAAATACATACAATATATATTACAATACTTATTAAATAGTTCTTCCACAATCTAGTATTTCATTTGTCCATTCATTTTTCTGCATTTTTGAATACAAGTGATTTAAATATTCAAAGAGCCTAAAATTCAATAACTAATAAATGTATTTTATTTTATTTTTTGTAAGGTAAAGACCTGAAAAAGATCTGTGAATGTTATACTTATTATTTAAAGAATATATATTTATTCTCAATTAAATTATAACATGAAGCTAGTAATTATTTCAAACAAATACTAATGAACAGCGAAGCTGTAAAATATTTCATTACATTATGATTGTGGAAGAAGGGAACTCAATAATATTATATTATAAATACAATGAACATCAATTCAGTAAAATATTAAATCAGTAAAATATTTCATATTAGAAAAGAGAACTCACTATTACATTATATTGATGAAATAAAAATAATTCAGAAGAATACCACAACTCACTATAAAATCTTTAACTTCCAAAAGCGAGTATAAAGCATAATTTTCTTACCTGTAAGAAATAGACATGACACTCTTTTGAGCCTGGAATCGTACTGAGACCAAAGCAGCCCAAAGCCTTTTTTATATTCTAGAGGCTGCCCTATCACGAGTGTTTCATCCAGCGTCAAAAGATGTCTGTCTAAAAATCACGCGTGCTTCTTGCGTGCTAGTCAAAAACAGCTTTATATCAAGTTTTAGGGGGGAGATAGAGTGTGAGTGTGTGGACGGTATTTTTCCGAAGTAACGACCTTTTGGATCATACATTGTCCATAACCTTCAAGTAGTAAGTGGTCATTCACATTGTGAACTTAATTAATTTAATTAATTCCCTAGGGTGATTATCAATTACTTTGTACCCAACATCACAACGCAATTTAATAAGGTTTTATTGACCGAACTGCGAAATAGCATGCCACTCGCGGCTTTATCTGTTGTTTGAACTATCGAACTCGGCTATTAATTAGATTTTTCCATTACCAAGTGAAAGCTGAACAATAATAAATGCTTAATCTAAATTCATTTCAATGCCCTTATTATATTCAGGATATGAATTATTGATTGGGCCACGCTTCTCCTACAATCCAAATCAATATCAAAGCATTATCTTAAATTTGGATGTTTTTGTCTTCCAATAACTAGAGATTTCAATATGTTGTACACAAATTAATGATTTCGTTTCTTTTCTTTAAAATTGATATCTTGATACTTACAATCAATATATTTCCAATGCATGCAAACATATTCTTACGAATGACCAAACTCGTGTATTGTGTCTACAAAATCTGCCCCTGATTTACGTAAATACGATTTTCCAATAAAAAAATCTACTTGTAACCATGATCTAAGATAAGTAAAAGGTCGCAATTTCAAAGTGTTCAAGCCAAAAAAGGGAGCTATTAACAAAAGACAGCTTTTAATTATCAGGTGATCTTGTTTGAAATAACGTTCTACATATTATTAAATCAGCTCCAAGTACCACTACCTTCCAAAAGAGGTGTATTAGATGCATGAAATCAAGTGTGTGTGTGTGTGTGTGTGTGATTTAGATTTTTTAACGTACCTTTAACAATACTTCAGTCATATCACTATGATGTTTGCAGTGTGACAGTTTTTATAGTGATATCTAACACTGGGGCATCATGCCGCAGACATGTGGCATGATGTCCCACCCAGTCACATTATCCTGAGACTAGGTCGACCAGTCCTAACATTAAGCTTTTATGCTGAGCGCCAGGCGAGGCAGCTGTTAGCACCATTTTGTAAGTCCTTGGTATGACTCGGCTCAGTTTGAACCTGCGACCTCCCGCATCCGAGGCAAACGCTCTAACCACTAGCCCACCGTAGCGGTTTTTGAAATCATGAAAAATGGGTTATACATATTAAAGCACAAGTTACACACCAAATACCTCCTATTAACTTTCTGTTCAGTTTAATCTCTGCAGCAATAGCATTCATGTAATAGTTGGTAATGTAATCTGTATTTGCTTGGGTGTATATATATATATATATATATATATATATATATATATATATATATATATATATATATATAAAGAATACAAATCATATGGCGAATAACAACCCTCTCAAGCGTACTGGATCCACCAAGGGATCACGTTTGTCAGGTATTAATTAAAATAGATGCAATAAACTGACGACGAACAGTACGAAACTAGCAACTAACTAGCCTAAGCGCTTTCGACTCTTAATGAGTCTTTTTCAAAGGCAAATACAAAACATAGTTACGACAAACAAATAAACACAAAAACGTTGCGTTTGTAAACCTCTACATTTCTATCTTCACATGTGCTAAAACTATAAATACAACCATCTTGTATAGACTAGTTGCGGAAACTGAAAACGTTGTATAATTCCCTAAAAGTCTACAAGCCAAAGCGACATCTATTTTTACTTTGTGTACATATGTAACGCAGATTATATCCCGGATATTTGGTTCTATACCGGTTATTCTTATAGTAAAAATTGAAGGATAAGAAGATTTAGAAAATGTTAAATTCTACTAGTGCATAGTTTTCATTTTCTAGTCTTCTTGGTTTAGACCGCTTGGTTTCAATGTTCTAAGGCGGCGTATCCAGTATGATTCCTTTTCCTTCCTGGTTTCGGAACTCCAGCTGTGGTTGTTGGCAATAGCGATAAGTATTATATCACTGAAAGTGTGGCCAGGGGAGGAGAAGTGTTCTGCGACTGGGCTTCTGTACAGCTTTTTTGTCATCCAATCAGATCTATGAAGGTTTATCCTTATGTGTAGCTTTTCAGTTTCTCCCACGTACTGAAGGCCACAGATCTTACATGTGATGAGATAAATCACATTCTCTGTTTTGCACGTTTTGTTTGGACCATGTATGTTTAGTTTTTCTTTAGTCACTGTGCTAGTGAATGTCTTGGTCTCTATCATATGTTGACAGGTTTTGCATCTTTTATCGCCACAGGGTCCAGATTGACTAGGTTGGTTTTGACTAGCGATTGTTGTTAGCTTGGCCCTGACTAGGATGTCCTTTAGGTTTTTTGGTCTCCGGTAAGCTACTACAGGTTTGTTCGGAAGTATTAGGTTTAGTATGTCTGACGATTGCACGGTTGGCCAGTGGTTTGCGATGATTTTACCTACTTTGGGATTGTCTGGGTGATATTAGTGTGATACAGACTACATTAGTGAAGCAAGTAGACAACTAAGTGACGCTAGGTTCTACCAAAAACTGGACCATGATCCAACGCTGAAATATGCAAAAATCATCACTAATGTTATTGACGAGGCGTACCAAAGCGGACACATAGACCAGCAAACCAAAAACTACTTAAGCCCAGAAAACCCAAGAGCAGGTAGATTTTATCTTCTACCCAAAATCCACAAACAAGGAAACCCTGGCAGACCTATAATCTCAGGTAACGGGCACCCCACAGAAAGGATATCAGAATATTTAGATCATTTTATGAGACCACATGTCCACAAATTACCATCATATCTTCAAGACACGACAGATTATCTCATAAAAAGCAAAGCTAGTGAACCATTACTGCCAGATACATTACTTGCTTCCTTAGACGTCACATCTTTGTACACCAACATACCGCACAACGAAGGGTTACAGGCATGCAGCGAAGCATGGGAAACAAGAACTGTAAACAATCCACCCACACACTTCTTAATCCAACTCCTGGAGCTTGTCCTAAAACTCAACAACTTTGAATTTAATGAAGAAAACTACCTACAAATCAATGGAACTGCAATGGGTACTAAAATGGCCCCTTCGTATGCTAACATTTTCATGGGAAAACTTGAGGGAAAGCTCTTAGCATCGGTTGAGCGTACACCATACCAGTGGGTACGCTTTATCGATGATATAGAAATGAAGTGGCAGTATGGAAGAGAAAGTCTGGATGACTTCATTTCAAAGGCAAACAACTTCCATCCTTCAATAAAATTCACGGCAGAAATTTCCAACTCAAACCATGTTTTCCTGGACACAACAACCAGACTAGTGGAAAACAAATTACACACAGACATCTACTCGAAACCAACCGACAAACACCAGTATCTTCTCCCAACCAGCTGTCATCCAAAACACTGCATTAAGAACATTCCATATAGCCAGGCACTGAGGATACACAGAATTTGCTCCGACGATGAAAGATTCCTAGAAAGGTCTGAAGAGCTGGCTAAACATTTAATTTACCGAGGCTACGACAAAGACCTGATTGCGGAGGCAATCCAAAGGGCCAAACAAACAAACCGTGATGACCTACTCAGATATGGACAGAAAGAAAAGGTTGATAGGATACCATTTATTCTGACCTATCACCCAGACAATCCCAAAGTAGGTAAAATCATCGCAAACCACTGGCCAACCGTGCAATCGTCAGACATACTAAACCTAATACTTCCGAACAAACCTGTAGTAGCTTACCGGAGACCAAAAAACCTAAAGGACATCCTAGTCAGGGCCAAGCTAACAACAATCGCTAGTCAAAACCAACCTAGTCAATCTGGACCCTGTGGCGATAAAAGATGCAAAACCTGTCAACATATGATAGAGACCAAGACATTCACTAGCACAGTGACTAAAGAAAAACTAAACATACATGGTCCAAACAAAACGTGCAAAACAGAGAATGTGATTTATCTCATCACATGTAAGATCTGTGGCCTTCAGTACGTGGGAGAAACTGAAAAGCTACACATAAGGATAAACCTTCATAGATCTGATTGGATGACAAAAAAGCTGTACAGAAGCCCAGTCGCAGAACACTTCTCCTCCCCTGGCCACACTTTCAGTGATATAATACTTATCGCTATTGCCAACAACCACAGCTGGAGTTCCGAAACCAGGAAGGAAAAGGAATCATACTGGATACGCCGCCTTAGAACATTGAAACCAAGCGGTCTAAACCAAGAAGACTAGAAAATGAAAACTATGCACTAGTAGAATTTAACATTTTCTAAATCTTCTTATCCTTCAATTTTTACTATAAGAATAACCGGTATAGAACCAAATATCCGGGATATAATCTACATTACATATGTACACAAAGTAAAAATAGATGTCGCTTTGGCTTGTAGACTTTTAGGGAATTATACAACGTTTTCAGTTTCCGCAACTAGTCTATACAAGATGGTTGTATTTATAGTTTTAGCACATGTGAAGATAGAAATGTAGAGGTTTACAAACGCAACGTTTTTGTGTTTATTTGTTTGTCGTAACTATGTTTTGTATTTGCCTTTGAAAAAGACTCATTAAGAGTCGAAAGCGCTTAGGCTAGTTAGTTGCTAGTTTCGTACTGTTCGTCGTCAGTTTATTGCATCTATATATATATATATATATATATATATATATATATATATATATATATATATATAATTTTAAATACCTCTCAGGTTACTAACAAACAATCATGCATACACATAAATGGTTGTGGGGAGAGAGAGAGAGGAAAGGTCAATAACATGAAACCATGTGTGTGTGTGTGTGTGTGTGTGTGTGTGTGTGTGTGATTTAGATTTTTAAATTGTCTCATACCTGTTAGATAGGCTCAAAGACCAATGATCGCTTAGTGTTTTGGATCTGGCTAGCTGGTTATTATCCTGTTAAACCGTATTGACTTGAACTCCCGTTCTCTCAAACTAATTTACTGAATGGGCATATGGAGTTTCTACTATTTTCTCTGCTACAATACCATAAATATTTAGGATGTATTGTTTTGGATGATATTTGATTGGTTTGGGATAAATCATACTGTAATAAAATACAGCCTTTAGGCGTATTCAGTCAAATTCAAATAGTTTTCATATATATTTGCAACCTGTATCATTCAGTGTTTCATGTCAGTTAATTACCTTGTAGGCTTCGTATTTTTTATTGGTTTGTTTACGTTGACCATTTGTTGGGTGGGGGGAGGCAGAATGAGGCTAGACTTTTCCTACGAAAGATATTATTAGTTTTGGTATCTATTAGAAACAAACATTTGTTGTAAGAAAATGCTGTACCGAATGGCTTCAGATATTTTTTTCTTCTATGATAACAAAGCAAGCAACAACAACGTGATAACATTATTTTAAAACAATATGAAGGAATAAAATAAAACAAAGTCACCTTACCACCCCGACCTGAAAAGATAAAGTTTCTATTCAACTTATATATGATAAAGACATTTGTGAAACTGTACGTTGCTATATACTGACATCGCGTGCTGAGCATTACTCCACTGATTATAACTTCCTGGTGTTTTGTAAAATAGTGGGAAACATGATTCATATTTCAGAGACATTTAATGCTTTTAATTGTTATGTTGTAGTTTTGATGCAGAAAGGAAGTGGAAAAAAAATCAATGGCCAAACAGCAGTTGTGACAAAAATATTTTGATGAACTTGCTGAGAATTTATTGTTTTATAAATTAGCCGTGATATTGGGCATGGATTTAGCATAAACCACAGCGATGGACAAGAGAAGACCAAACCGAAATTTGTTTTTTTTTATAGGTAAGTGCATCTTGTCAATTAATGAATATACACACAAGGAATGTATTAGGATTCTTTTAGGAAGTTGTAAAGTAAGGAAATTTCTTCAAGATTAAGTTAAATAAAATGACACATGCGTTAATTGCATAGCATATTTCTCTCTCTCTCTCTCTCAATCAATTAATCAATCAATAAACACTAGCAAACGTGTCTGAGGAAAGATTACACTATACAAGTTGATTATCTATCTATCTATCTATCTATCTATCTATCTATCTATCTATCTATCTATCTATCTATCTATCCATCTATCCAATAGTCTGATGTACTCGAAAGAAAAACTGTCATGCAATATCTCAATTTAACCATTTAGTTTTATCATTTTAATTCTTTAAATTGCTCCGAAAGAAAACACTTGGTATTTACTGAGATGTTACAAGTATGAAAGTCATGTGAAGTCCAAGTTCTTTTTCCTACTCTGGAGAACACTGGCTGTAATGACCCGGTGGCTTTTATATAGAGGGTCATTTGCAGCTGCAACTCACGAAGCAAGGTATGGGACTGGGCAACTGAGAAAATTAATGATGTTAAGTCAACAAGACCTAGAACAACTGGAGAACACGGGCTATAAGTGACCCTTAGTCTTGTTACTCAAGCGAATAAAAAAAAACTAATCTGTCAATACATGATAACGTCGCGCACATTCACGAACACACACATGTATGAAATTATGCCAACCTAACCATTACCATCTGCATAAGTAAGGTACCAAATCAACCCTTTGCATATTTACATGGTTGAAACGGAATCTACTACTCCGCTATCTGACTGGATGAAACAGAACTACTCTGATTCAGTTATATCCCTTGTTACATTTAAATTGGAAGAGTGTTGTGAATAAGGGCAAATGGACACCGGGTGTCGTTGATGGCTCCGCCAATGAATTTATTGTAATTTAATTTTATTAGTTGTTTTGGCGCCTAAAGACCAATGGCGCCCAGATCAACCGTCCCATCAGCCCCTCCCCCCCACCGTTAATGGAACGAAGTGGATCAACTCTTGGCTAGCAATGGACCATTGTATACATTGTATACATCTGCAAGGGACCATGTTCGGTAATCAGTGGGAACAATGAGAAGAAAACCACAGGACAATTATAAGAAAAAAAATGAGATAGGACTGAAAAGATAGAGGTGACCGCTTGTACATATTTAACTGTTCATAATAATACAAAAATATAGCTATGTGGCGTGTTAATTAATATATGTCTCTGTCGTCTTTCCTATTTTTCTGTTTCTCAGCGTCTTTTTTAATTTATATAACTGTTTGTCAATCTGAATGATATGCTGAACGTAGATGAGGTATTATTAAAGCCGATCTTTTATACATATCTTTTACGTAATCTATATTTCAGTAAATGCACTGGTAATATCTATTTGGACATGTTAAGATTCAAAGGTTCCGATTATTGGTGTCCTGTACAGCATACATTTCTTTTTAGTTAATAGTGCATCCCCAAATGCACCTCTACACTTCCTCAGCTTGATGACCCAGTTATTAAAAGCCAGTTTTGTATTCAAGTTTTGGTATATTGTTTATGCATTGCAAAACTGTACTTCCGGTGAATTTCAAATGCGATTGAACCAAAAATCACTTGGAGATAAATCTGGTTGTATGAATGATGTGGCAATGTTTGGATATAGTGTTATTTCTCTCAAGATGGCAAATTTATGAGCCAGTACGTTGCCATAAAAATGTTACCAGATTGGACGGGACGGCTTGGCAGTGTTCCACTGCTTTTGGCAAAACTCTTGAGGCATAATAATTTCATGTGATCATGGACGCCCGCAAATATCCTGACCCAAAAATCACTTGGAGATAAATCTGGTTGTATGAATGATGTGGCAATGTTTGGATATAGTGTTATTTCTCTCAAGATGGCAGATTTATGAGCCAGTACGTTGCCATAAAAATGTTACCAGATTGGACGGGACGGCTTGGCAGTGTTCCACTGCTTTTGGCAAAACTCTTGAGGCATAATAATTTCATGTGATCATGGACGCCCGCAAATATCCTGACCCCCACCATACAAAAAATCATGCGGGCGCTCATGCCTGTGATACTAGGTGAATCAGGCACCTGGACAGTTGGATTATTTTGCATCGAAAAAATAAATATAAAAGTATTCTTGACAATCCAACGACATCGAGCGAGTTTTTGGTTTCAGCTCGATTTGTCCTATCCAAACTTGATTGTTTTCTTCTGAGTCGGATTCCAAACGTTAATCTATTTTTCATAACTTGTGAGAATCTCACCCAAACGCACCTAGTCACTCTTTTAATATATGGTATATGGAGTGTAGCTGTTCGACTAACTCGGGTCTACTTTTGTGCAGCACAAACTTAAAGTGATTCTTCAATATATTCAAACCAGTTAATGCCTGTGACAATATAAATGTCTTCTATGTACGTGGGATTACCGGTATACCGTTAGTAGGGAATTTACTGATATTGCCTAGTAATTAAGTTATGAATTTAATGATATTAACATCATGTTTTCATTTTCATATAAAATTACTTGACAAAATTATTATTATGATTTCACGAAACAGTTGTATTTGTAACAAATTAAATTTTTAAAAATCCTATTAAAATTATTATCCTTAAACGATGTTTGACACGTATGAAACATGGTGGATAAATGGTATGATATGAAAGATATTCAGGCCAAATTCATCTTTTGGAAAAATGTCGAATTTAAAGAATATAGTTCTTATTTTGTATTTATTAGTGCATTTTAAGAACGTGTATTTATTTTGTAAGACTGCGAATCATGTTAAGTTTTGCAAGAGATAAGCTGTTTTTCTTTTTTTTTTATTTGCAAAGTCTTCTAATTGTTTGTTCTTGTTTGTGGATTAAGTTTATATTATGTTCACTAGCTATCAGATTGTATATTTAAGCTTCAACACTTTCTATTGTTATCAACAAGCTCTCTAATGTCACCATGACGACCTTTACAGGGCGTGAGCTATACTGTAAGCTTAATCATCCCACTTTAGTTTTCAGATTACAACTTATACAACAATTCAGATGCACTTAGCAAATTAATCCACTATTATGTACCGACCATATAACTACATATGGGCTACGTGTAGCTTTTGAATATTTTATACAGATTTAATGAAAATGAAATTGTTGTCAAAAAATAAAATGGATATTTTATGGTGTTATTTTGCTATAAATCAAAGGTAGATATTTTTTTCCAAGGATTGACAAACATAAATTGAAAACGTGTCAAGACCCTGTCCCAGAACATTAAATTGTTGGTCCCTGATATAACTGCTATATACCGTGGTACGAATCTCGAGATCCTCGGAAGTAATCCGGTACAAAATTCTTTGTTGTTCCCAGGTCTATAGAGCATCAAACCGTTCCATCATAGCACCTACTTTCCGCAAAACAATGGCAGAAAACGTTTTTCCAAAAACATGTATCATCTTTCATGGATATACGACGATCTTTTAACCGATGACACCACCTCACAATGTATCACAGGACAGATAATTGCATCCGTATGCTTTTAACAAATGGCCTTGATATAAGACGGAGAGTAACTTGTTTTTGTTACTGTCATTCACATATGTTACGTCACATGCAAGTGACTGCAAGAGTCTGGTGTGATGCATCTGTAACTGCACACCATTTTATAGAACGTTTTGCCTTTCTATCGGCATTATATTTATTAACAGGTTTAACGAAACAAATTTTTTTTAAAAAATCACCTTTTCGCCCACTAGTAGCTCTTCGTACATACATACATACATACATACATACATACATACATACATACATACATACATACATCCATCCATCCATCCATCCATCCATCCATACATACATACATACTGCGTCTAAGCACGCGTGTATAAATACTTTGATGTACACGATTCCGTTTTATCTTTACCGATTGCGCATACAAAAGAGGATAATGTCTGAACCTTTGTAAAATGTAATTTGGATCTTTATTTTTAAAAACTAATTGTTTGGTCCACTAGAAAAATTCAACATTATGCGTTAGGCTATAAAGCTGTCTATGTTTTTATAATGTCCGTGTCCACACATCCCACCCCACCCTACTCCACCCCCACCTCACCCTATATACAGTGCAAAACTAGTATCTAACTAGCCTGAGCGCTTCGACACTTTAAATTTATTATGTTTTAACTCATTTATTTCAACTTGAAATAAACTAGTTGAAACAAGAGATTAAAGGTTGAATTCCCCTGGAAACAGCCATGCAAAGATTTGCGAACACAATGTTTTTTGTGTTTTATTTGTTTGTCTTGTGTATGTTTCGTATTTTCCTTCAAAAATGCTCAGGCTAGTTAGATACTAGTTTTGCCCTGTTCGTTATTGCATTTATCCTAATAAATCTCTAACTTACGTGATGTGATCCCTTGCTTGATCCAATGCACTTGAAAAGAATGTCATTGGCAGTGATCATACCTTTCAGTTCCCTGCCTTATTTTCACGAATTAGCGATTCCTACGAAGGGATGAAACAATATACTAATAATTCTGAAACATTTGTTTCTGCAATCCGATAATTTTTCTTAAAATGTTGCAGTTATCTCGGATCACCTTACGTATCTGCGTGTATCGTTGAGTAGCATAAATAACGTCTGTATTTTTATGTCTACCTTTGTAAAATATTCTAGCTGAGTTTGTTTGTTTATCCAGAATCACATCATCATATAATATTTAATTAATAATAAATCCAATTAGGTCATCTATGGATGGTGTTTCATCAATATCGGTGACAAAATCAATAATATCTACAATTTCGTCTTCTTTAATAAATGATCTTGCTCTCTCATTAAAATCCTTAAGTACATAATAACAGTGTTGATCATCCACAGATGATGCTACTAAATATAGTTTACTACATCTCAACCGTCTCATTATTAAAGTCTCATTATTAAATTTAATGATAGTTGCGTTTTACCAGACCCAGACGAACCTATTATAATCATCCTGATAGAATCTGGAAGCGCTAGATGACGCTTTACTCGTTCCTGTTTTCGTGTCTCCAAAAGGTTAATTATATCCATATAATAAACAACATGAATCTATATTGTATTCGATGTAGTGTACCTACATCCACTACTGAATTAACGATGATAAAAACAAAAACTAAACGACGTGCATTAACAGGCGAGTGTGTGAAATGTGGCACGAAAAAAAAAATACAAATTTATACCTTGTCTGACTCAGGAACACAGACAATTGGAGATATTTCTGCTTCGTTAGGAAAATTACCAGGATTACCGTGGGCTAGACACACCGGTGAAAACACCTTCCTGGATAAAATTAATGAGGTCCTGGAATCCGACTCGATTTCGCTTGTCATGCTCATGATGTTGCTTATAAAAGTAACAATTTGCAACAACGGCTTCTTGCAGATGTTAAATTAATTCATGATATAAATTTCATACCAAATGAATCTGCCAGAGATAAATTAACCAGCCATGAAAAGTAAAATGATGCTTGTGGCTGGTACTTAATTACAACAATAATTATTATAATGGAGTATATTTATTATTCTCCGATATGATACTGGAGAGTTAAAGCAGCAATTACTAAATAAGGTGAGGCAGAGACGGTTTCACGTTTTGATGCTGAAAATTGGTTTTCACAACAGGCAATATGGCAAATTTATCTACCATCACTTAAAAAATTAATTATTCGGTTTTTGATGTCAGTGTTCCTAATGAGGTTTATCAGGCATACATTTTATATTTACCTAACGATGCTATCAAAATTGATGGACGTTATACACGCACATACAAATACGCGCTGACTGTCGTTGATATTTCAAGCAGATATAAAGAAGAAGAACCATTATCAACAAAAACAGCATTTGAAGTTGCTCTGCATTTGAGAGGATTTATCAGCGAGGACCTCTGCGATAGACATGATTATTACAGGTTGATCCTGGAAAAGAATTTCTCGGTACATGAAAAAGAATAATGTGAAACTCAGAAAGGAACATACTAAAATGATCAGGCGATATTTGAAAGGTTTAATCTAATCTTGGCTGGACGATTAATTGAATATCAGTATGCAAAGGAAATATTAGCTGGTTTTAAGCCGAAAGAAAGATCTCGAGAGTGGACTGTAAGATTACCGAATGTGACTTCTGCGCTGAATAATGAAACTACCCGTATAATGTTAATGAAACCCTCTGATGCGATCAAAAAATATATATCTCGTAGTGATGAAAAACAACAATCTATATCAATATTAGGTAATATAACCGTACGGTATTTATATGAACCTGGTGAACATGAAGGAGGTAGAAGAAGAACGACTGATCCTATTTGAAGTGCCTACACATACAATTTCTGATATAGGTATATCCACAGGTATCCTCAATACATATAGATTAGATTCTACTGCTCCTCAACGTAGATTTTACGTGAACAATTATAGGCAATTCCTGAGGATACACAATTACCACTGCATATAATCATATAAGCATTATGTGTAGTTGATGTATTTGTCTGACCCGAGATACTGCGAGATAAACAAAATTTGACCATTCGATTATATCATATGCAATCTAGATGTTTGTATCGAATATGGTTAATCCCTGTGATGAGTGAATTGTTATGGAATATCCTAATGTCCACGGAGATTTATTCATGTTCAGTGCATCTTCAACAACATTAGTATCAACCAAAATAATATCATTTAAGACGAGATTCTGTACACCACCACCAGAAATTTCAGCTTCCATATACTGTTGTCGAGTATCTACTGGGCGATATCATAATGATACAGGTTAATTTGGAAACTTTCCTTTATGTAATATAAATACTTTTTTGAAATTCACCACTAACTGTCCTTCTACTTGCGACTATCAAATCAGCAGGTCTCCATAATTTTAAAAAATCGTTCATAGTAGTTTCTGGAATTACTTCACGCATTATTTCATATTGTATTTTATCTGGATGTAGTCTGATTAATCTCTTCAATTCCTTCAAAGGTTTATCAATGGATCTATACTCATCGTGTATTTTCTCATAATAATCTACATTATTCTTTATCTACTCGTGTGGAGATCGTCCATTGAAAGGTCGTGGTTGACCATGATAGTTGAACATTATTATAGCAGTATTTATTGTTAATAACCAATCGAGGAATATTTTTAATATTTCCAACGGCTCTGTGTCATCCTCGTCCCATATAATATAAATAGGTATATATTTCTCACCTATCCGCTCAGGCGGCCATGTGTCTCCACACCATCTTTAAACAACTATGGTATGTACATGATTATGCTCCTCATTCGTTTATTTTTTCTGGCGAATATATGTGTAGGAGTCAAAACAATCATATCTGAACTACTATTCAAGAATAATTTAATCGCACAAGTTGTTTTACCTGAACCACCACATTGAGGTATATTGTGTTGTATCTAGCCACAGGATCATATTACAGATGGTGCTGATGATAATTTTGATATTTATTTTTGTAATATTATCGTCGGCAGAATAATGGTAGCTGAGTATATTATCCTGTTTTATTTTACATGATCCCCATTCACCATTACTGAGTATTGGTTTTAATAAATCTCTGAAGTTTTTGTTTATATAAAGCGAATCCGTCGCGACTCTGACAATATCACGAGGAAATTTATTTATCATCGATAGTAGATTTCTTGAAAGGTAGGCCAACATCTATGATCTTAAATGACTAAACTGTGGCGATTCTCCATCAGGAAAGCTCACTAGTTATTGTACCTAATTTCGTTCCAGCTGGTAAATATTCATTATTCCTGCTCACAAACGTGTTTGTCTCTGTTGTTTAAGCGATTACAAAATTGAGTTCAGCATCATCCAAAATTAATCTCGTACAACGTCTTTTATGGTCATATTAGCTTCCCTGTGTAAACTTAGCGATTACTTTTCTGCCCAGATCCTTTGCAAGTTTATCATCATGTTCATCTCTGCATTTACAAATATTATCAGAGATTTTAATAATATCATCTTCACTGAGGTCTGGAAATCCTCTTCTAGCATTACCAGTATTAAATTTATCTAGTTCTGGTAACCAACCCTGTTTTTGTGAACCATATGATATAATCGCCTCATTTATCCTTAACAATATTAAAATTTCACAATCAAGCATATATCGTATTAATCCTATTGGTACAAATTATTTTTCTAAAAGATGTCTTCCAAACCAAAATATAATTAATCGGATAGAGATTTTTTTGTAATTTCGAATAATTCTACGCAGGCGTATCCTGATATATCAAACTCTGGTAATTGTCTGTTTATTGAAACCCTGGTCATTTCATGTAATGGATGATCAAATCTTTTAAAGTATTAAGAACATTTTCCATATCTAAGAAAACTTCCTGGATGACATGCTACAATATTGACGGAAATAATATCATTATAATCATATTTAGTATTACAAATCCCCCGTGTCCACACTCTATGCAGCTTTTCGAGATATCTTTAGAATCGATCGATCAATTATTCTCAGTATTCATAGAATCAGATAACATAATTTTTCTTAGTTGCATTACACGATTATTCACGACCTTTTATTCTCATATTCTTTAGATAATTCTGATCTTATCTTTTCGATCGAACCTGCAAGAGGGACAAATAATTTTACCATCGCCATTGAATCCAACGTTGATTGATAAATCAGTTTGATGAATGTATAGTCAATAGGCAGCATGTGTTTATTACCGTTTCTTTGTTCTTTTAATAGATCAAAACCACACATGATTTTCTGAGGATTGATATTATCAGAGATTTTTATTCCGTCATTTTGTAAATTGTTAATAGCAGAGATAATATGGTTAATATTTTTTTATTCATTATACATAATAATTTTTTCTTTTAATAAATATTAATTATGACCGTATATCCAGATTAATATTTTGTGAACTTTCTCTTAAATCCAGTTAATGTCCATCCTTATCAGTGAACTTAAATTTCATTCTTGATAATAATTGATGATGTAATCACATATAAACAGGATCAATTAGCTCAGATGCTAGAAGGTGCCTGAGATGGAAATGAATACAGTACGTACCCTTAGTCTGCATTGTGAAACTATTGTTGATATTTACCTGATAACTACCATCAATTACATCACATTACTAGATTGACTGACATTGTTGATGTTATAATAATCTTTGACACACAAATCATAAGTATATCTAAAAATAATTGATGGCGGAGGTATTTTTTCGACGAATAAATTTTCTTAGGAAAATATTCATCAATGAGATCAGTGATTATTTTCATATTGGCATTATCATATCTTGGTAATATAAATGTTGGTAATTGTTCTTCCGTTATTATGTAAATATCAAGAAATAATTTCTTAAGGTTAGGAGTAAATTCAATACTCTCCGCAAATTCAGTCCATCCGGTTATAACGTTACGATAAGCGATATATAAATGCAATATATAAATCAGATATGATATAATTAAAATGTTTTATTGTTCGATTAGTAGCTGTTTCTGATAATTATTATAATTTTGTTATAATGAAATATTTAAATTTCTTATACTATTAATTATTTTATTGTATGCAGGTTTTCAAGTATCTAAAAGACCGTTTATAAATTTTCATCGATAACCTCTCTTTTCTTCCTTGTTTCACCGTCAATAATTACGTTAAATGCTAAATTACTAATCTTGGGGATTTTCTAATGTAAAAATCAATAAAATAACGTTCACTGTCAAATATAAGACCTATTTATTTCAATATTCTGGATTCTTATTTAATTTTTCTTCCATTGTTAAAAACTTTTGAAATTTTATTTGATGTAATTTTATTTGCTGTAATATCTGAAGAAATATCAGGTCAGCCTAATACTGATCTGACGGAGGAGAGTTTATCTCAATAACGGATGATAATGTTGGTTTATATACAGTAATCGTTATTTTTTATTTATTTCCTGTGATTGATTTAATTATACATTGAAATACACCATTAATCTGTTATATCTGATAACTAACCGTTGGAATACTTACTATTTGCCAATAGGAAATTCCATCAGATCTATTCTAATTTGCAAATACAAAAAACGAATTGTTTGACTGAAATCCACCAAATGGATTTGATCTAATATTAGGCAAACTATGATAAACCCGTAAATGCGCTATTGCTATTTCCTTGGCTTGTTTTGCTGATGGAAAATTAACATTAAATTCAGGATTAGTCGAGCTCAATGATATCATAGTTGTTTTTTATGGGGTTGTATTAGCAACAATCTGCTGAAATAGTTCTCTTGACCATGTAAAAGTTCAGCAATTTTTATTATATTATTATCTTTTAATTCTCTTTTTTCACCCTGACGAGAGACTGAATTACTAAAATCTATAGCGTCTCTGGATATTTCATTGCAAATTCCTCATCGGATATTTTACTATCACTAAGGTATAAAGAGATATACGAGGATAATTTAGAATATGCTGTCGTCGCCGTATGTAATTAATCGTATAATCATGCAATTTAGTATTTGTAAATGTATCTACCATTTTAGAGATAATACTGGGAACACTTGCGATAGTTATTGTTGCTGAAACGATAATCATTACAATAGCAAATACAGTCATCGTTAAGGTTGATAATAAAAATCCTGTGCCAGCAATAACAACAGAAACAGAATAAATAACTACATCAATAACAACCATACATCTGCGACATTGTTTTTATTTTTACTGTATAATTGTCGATGGCATATTTAATTTAGTTAGACATTAAAATACCTGATCATATTTATGACGTTGAACGTCGATATGAAGTTGAAACTCCTGTTGATCGTTAATATCAAATAATATCAATCAATTTTAATCGGTACATACCAGTGACCTCAGCGGTATGTTTAATAGTCTTATTCTGCGGTGTCCATGTCAATATGCTTATGCGTAATTTTAATCAGGTCAGATTTTAAACGATATTGGGAATACCACTAACAATATCGTTGATTCTTGTGTTAATGTCAACTAGTCTAGTATTAAGTACGACTGGATCAACTAAAAAATCGCTAATTGTTTTATTTAAATTTGTACGAAAAACCAAACTTGTTTCTATATGTCCAATATATTCAGCCGTTAATGATGTTAAATCATCATTAATCGATCATACTGAGGTTGCTGAAATTTCCTTACCATTGACGTATTTCTTTGTAGCAGCATCAAAATTAGATTCTGGTGATCTGAGATTATTAATACCATTATAATACCATTATTATTCATGTTGAGAAATGCACTGATCATATCACCTCGTACTGATATATATATATATATATATATATATATATATATATATATATATATATATATATATATATATATATATATATATATATAATTTTTGTTGCAGCGTCATTATCTGCAGTCTGGAATTTAAGGTCCGTAATTCTATTTCGATTCAAATCAATATTACATGTAAACGAATCACCGGTTTTCTTAATAACACATCATCATCATCTGTGGCCTTTCTTACAAGGCCAACAGTATGTTCAGCACCAAAGATAACCTTTTTGACACCTCTACAAAATCCAAATATATGCGAAAGTGGAATCACATATGAAAATAATTTTATGTTACCTTGTAACATTGATCGATGTGCTACATATCCTTAATTAAAATTTGAATTAAGACTATGCACTATTGGAAACGCACCGCAGAGTTATTATCATTCCATCTGGTTGTGGATCGGCCGCAATATCCCAAGGTGTTTGCACTAAATTAGGATGATTTTTATCAGAGCGGTCAGAAGTATCCTTTACAAACATCATTGATGGACCAGCTGATCTTGAATAATTGTCCCTGTATCGTGCTAGATCTAATATCGTTGTGGCAATTAATTCAATATTTTTTGCATCATTCTGATACACAGCGCTAAGAAATAACGCCATAATACCATTAGTAACAAAAAGTGACACTGACATCAGCACCATATACTGTATGTTCTCAAAATATCACCTTCTACTTCAATAAACGCCTCAGCGGGTAAGAAATATTTACAATCCTTCCACGCTGATCTGGAATTCGTGCGTCATAAGAATAATATTGATAATCACGCACAGACTCGTCTTTGAGTACTGGTGCGTCCATGTCAAATGCGGGACCAGATTCACGTTTGAACATCTTTTTTTATAACTATTATCGATTAAAACGAAAACCACTTCTGCTTTCAGACTAGCAGTTATATTTTTTTCTCCTTTTCATGATGGTATGCCAGCCAACTCTGCTTGTTTTCGATCAGCAGCCTGATTTATTATTTTACTGACATTTACAGGCATCACATTGGTCCTGGGTAATTTTGCTGATACTTGAGGTCGGACCGTTTGCGGTCTGCGTATTAATCGTGCTAATCTATCCCTAATCGCTGAATATAATTTGCCAGCAGCTAGTCGTTCATCGTCAATGAAGACATTATTAGGTCACGGAGTAAGATCGCCTTCAGCAGTAAGACCTTTTCCGATATAGGATTTTAATAATTCTTCCTTCTTTAATATATACTCAAGTGTCCCTTTTGCAAGTTCAGATTCTCTAAGCATTTTCATTTCTTCCTTATTTTGTTTGCTTCAATTCTTAAATATCGTCTCTTTTTACATTTTTTTTACGTCCAAATCTCGTGCCCATTATCTCCAAATAATCTTCATATTCATCCTATTTTGCTAATCCTGGGTATGGTATTGGATATGCATGTGGTCGTTGTCTTTAAATCTTCTTTCCTCCACCATCTCTTTTTTTCCTTCTCATTTTTTATTCTCTCTTCCATCCCCTTCTGAACAACTAATGCTCGTTCTTTTCCTTCTTCCTCCAATCGTTTTTTCTTTCTTCTGTTTCCATTTTCTTTTGTGATTATATTAATGGTGGTGGTAACGATAATGATGATGGATTTGTTTTTGGTGGTAACGATTATGATTGCGAACTTTGCACACGTGGAGGTAATGGTGGAGTTTGTATACGTCGTGGTGATGATTGTTGCAGGGTTTGTCCACTTGATGATGATAATGATCTATTTCATCTAATAATTATTTTGTTTCATCTTTATCACATTCAAACATACATTGCATTTCTTAAATTCCATACTTTTCAATATCACTCTTAAATTATTCAAATTCACTCTTATATTTACCATATATTTTACCTATACCTTTATATTTAATAAATAAAAAACACAACCCATTTATCAGCAGAAATATCGGATGCATTTGAATCTAAATATTTATCGCGATTTGAATATTCTGTTGCCGCAAATTTGACACAATCACTCCGAAGTGTATTAAGACCTTCAGCACTAAAATTAGACGGTATTTTTACGGTTCTTTTTTGTTAGATTCTGATATTAGACATGGTCCTGGATCAAAAGGAACACATGGTTCATCTTTAAATAATCGTTGTCATTCAGTGGGTGGCTGAGTTCCCTATATTTTAGTAAGTAGGAAGTTCTTGTAGACTCTGTTTTGTCTGTTTTGTTCTTTCTGCTACTTTCTTAGTTGCTTCAGCAGTTTTCTCCAAAGTTGAAAAAGACTCTCGTAACTTTTGTAACCGGTTCAAATAGTTGTTTGTTCCTTCTACAAATTCAACATGAAATTTTAAATCGCTTTTAATCTTTCTCGCTAACCTAGCTGAATAAGGTTCTCTGATATTTGCCAATAATAATATTTATAATTAATGTTTAATTAGCAACAACATAAAAATATAAAATCACCGAAGATGATTAGGAAAAATTATCAGATTACAAAAAGCAGATGTTCCACAATTGTCAGTATATTTTTTTCAACCTCTCGTGGAAACCGTTAATTCGTGAGAATAGGGCCGGGTCTGTTCACCCTTATATAGCTTTGACAACTGCTGGGATGGATAACCTTTGACCTTTCAAAAATTGCACCTGGAATCGCAGGGGTGTAAAACGACTTTGCAGTCTCTCTCTCCCAACCATTCGCCTGCACCACCTATTGTCTTGTAAGAAAATAAACCCAAAGAAATGCAATTAGAATTGCAGAACATAGATATAATTCATCTTCGAGCAAATTATGGGATTTTCTATGGACGAAGAAAACATTTTTCTAGACTTTATTATATAATTTAATTGTTTTTGTGCGCAGTTTGCTATTTGTGTCTAACGAGTGGTAAATGAAGCAATGCTGCAAGCACTTCAACCTTATCGCAGATGACTACAACGATTGTTGATAGGACTACAACAACGTCATTCACAACAAGCCATACTACGACGCAGACTACAATGACTGCTATAGGTACAGATTTGAATGAATCATCAATGTGTAACATTGATTATTCATTACTTTAAATTATCTTTATTCACACACGCGCGCGCACGCACGCATCAATTTTTGGTAAGCTCAATAATTGTTTGATGATATGACTTTTAGTGTTTAGACCTCCATGCTGCATTACAGTTCTAGCAGTTAGACTTATTACAATGTATTGTTTCAGATGTGATTTTTTTTCAGTCATACGGCCCTAATACACGGTGTAATGACCAAAGTGTTACGATGACAATGAAATCCCATTTTGGTCATTATGTAATATATTTGGGTCATACGACATAAAATAAATACATAACCTACGCATTGAAGTTAATTGCAAAAAATAGATGAACTTAGATCACGTTAGCGTTATTGCTAATTAGTACAAATATTTTATAAAATTGCAAGCTGACCAGAGAAGTTTGGTTTGGTTAGTTTCTCAAACTTCATAAATAAATAACCAAGTTCACTACATTTTAAGCTGTTTTAAAAATGTGACTATAAATGTACAGGAGAACACATACACATATTTCTGGTAACAACATGAACGTAGCACTCGGTACAATTAAACTCGCACAGTTGTGAGAGACATGCTAAAAGACCATAGTATAAAATATGAGTTTTGCTTTTCATAAGTGTATGTATGTATGTATGTATGTATGTATGTATGTATGTATGTATGTATGTATGTATGTATGTATGTATGTATGTATGTATGTATGTGACCTATGAAAGTTATTGAATGATCAGGAAAAATGATAATTTCAAATGGAAAATAACACTAATTCGTAAAGAAGTTTAGGCTTTGAACTCAAAGTTTAGTAAATATCTTGTCTAATAATTAAAATAATGACAATTTGAGGTATGCAAAATTTCCATCTGCAAGCCTCAGTCACAGACAAGAAAAGCACCCTCCAAAGACATGCATAAAATCTCCCCTCACAAAGAAAATGAAGATTATACAACAAAGCTTTCTTTGACTGCTATAGTCATTAAAAATACTCTGGAAATATCTAATGAATTACACAAAATATGCATCAGGAATCATATTATCTTTTCCTCTGACATGTGTAATATTATTGCTGCATTCTTGCAGCATCAACCTACATCTCACTAATATCTGAATTTTGCGTTTTATTTTATTAATGGAGGTGATTTACTTGCCAGTACTAGTTCTTTTAATTTAAGCTGTATTTCCCATTCATTAATTTGTTTGCGTTTGCATTTGCATTTCTCTTTCATCTTCTTGCATTGCTTCTGTCCATCTTTGTATATACATTTGCATTTCTTCCTACTGAAGGTGGGGCTTTCTTAACTAGATTACCATCTGGTCCTTTAACTTTAGTTCTATTAATTTTCTAACCAGATATAGACTTTCTAATAAATACCAAATCCATTTTATGAAAAACTACACGTTTTAACAAAATATTCTTTATCCAATGGCTCGTTCAATAAATCTTCGTTTCAGAAAGATCAAATTGTTTGAACAAGCACTAGCGAATCATCCCTTTTTTTTAAGAACTCTAATCATTCATGGGTAGGATCTGAAATAAAGTTCTTTACTTCAGTTGTCGTAATGAAAGGTTGTTAGTTTCACTAAAGATTTCCTAAATACCAGAGACAAAGAAAAACGAAAGTGGAATTAAATTTTAAAAAAACCCAAACAATTGTAATTTCTCTGAAATATTGCAAAGAAATATATATCGCAGATGAGCACCCATATTTTTGGTTACTAGTATGTGGTCCTAACATAAGTAACAAAAAGCGCTAAAACCAAGTTTAGTAGATTAGTGAATGAAATCCTAAATAGTCCTAAATGTTCTTTCACAAGACTAAAAGTATCAAGTAATCCAAAGTGGTAAGTTGGATAGTCTATAATAGTTTCATGTGCCAATAGCCACTACATGCCACAGTTTCAATCCAAAATGTATTTGAATGAATTCACAATAATTCAACACAGCTACTAAATACGAAACGTCTGAGCACTTTGTATTTTCAATGAGTAATTGAAATTAATAAATAAATCCACTCAAATGATCATATCAATTGGTCTCTTCTTCTAAGATTGACTAATTTGTAAATCACCCCTTATATGCAACCCCCATCCCTAGACACAATATAGGAAACAAAATGAAGCTCAGCTCAATCGCTTAGAAAACTTACTGTCAACAAAACAAGCAACTAGCCAGTCAGAAATTAGCTAGATTTCCCTTGGTGGAATTTCATGAACGACTATATATTTCAGGAACCAAACTAGGCTTTAGCAAAGACCAACGTTTGTAGTCTGAAGAAAAATGGTCCATATTATTAGTGACAAGGATTTACTAAATTAAGCATTAGTGTAAATTACAAGTATTAATTACAGTGTATAAATTACAGTGTACAAATTTAGTCATTTCAGTCTCGATTATTAAAAAGCTTCTTAAGGCTGCAATGTCGAAATTTCTTTTCTTTACATTTCTTGTTGAAATTTTCAGTATGTCTTTGAACTCCACAAAAAAGAGTATTTTCACAAATGGTTTCATTTGTGATAATTATGCACGCTGTATGAGACCGTAATGCTAATGTATCCGGGACCGTCATAGTAGTAAAACTGTTGCCTGTTTATATAATTATTACCACATGTAACTATAGAAAATGGGCAACCAGCTCTATTAAGATACGCCAATGAACGTTTTTATAATTTTTATTTTTTGTTTTATTTTTAATCTCAATGTTGTGGGTAGAAGCTTTGATAAGTTGCAAATGAAACTAAAAAATGATGTACTTTGTTATACTGATAGTTTTCTTGGTTTGTTGGCTCCCAGACTTAGAAATCTTATTGCCTGTATTATGTGCATAAAGTACATTTTCTTCCAAAAAAATAAAGAAAAGTATAGAGTTTGTAATTTTTGCAGCCATTTCAACAGATATTGACTGCAAAACAAGTTGATGGAATTGTTTGGAATTATTGGTTAACATGTCCCCCCACTCATTCATTATCCTATGTAATCACTCAGTCATTCACATAATAGATCTATTAGATGTGTTCGTATGTCCGCTTGTCTCGAATGCGATGATTCGGACTAATTGACTCCTCTATTTTATTTTAGCCAGCGTGAATCTTGTTGAATTTTTTTCAGGATCGATACCACGATGGATTCTAACCATCGTAATACCAGTCATTTGTGGCCTTTTGATCCTAATGATCATTATTATCATTGTCTACCACAGGTAAACCGCTATTTTCCCTATCCTATTTTTAGATGATGGGTTGGTGAGGGTGGTTGTGTATGACTGGTTTATAACAAACGATTTACTGGTTAATATTTTGTAGTAGAACATATCGGACTTTATGTATTATGCAGAATTAATTTACTGCCAAATCATTGTATTCCAACTTTAATGAATCTTGTTCAATAAGTTTTTCTTTCATGCTTTCTCTTTTCTTACCATGTGAATGGAGAAACTCCTGAATTGTGATATATGACCAGTAATATTCATACCAATTATTTTATAAATAAAATGGAGGAACTGAAAATATTGCCAAGTTCAATTTTGTGTGTATGTGTGTACGAGAGAGAGAGAGAGAGAGAGAGAGAGAGAGAGAGAGAGAGAGAGAGAGAGAGAGAGAGAGAGAGAGATTATTTGGTTCAGTTTCGTATTACATATATTTCTCCTGGAAGACACATGTAATATTTTTTATTTTTATATTTTATATTCTTTCTGAAGGTACCACAGAAAGCATGGTAATGAGCATACGATCAAGGAAAAAGAAATGAATGGAGAGATGGTCAAAAGTGATAAAGAAATAGTCAGGTTTGAAAATGAATATGTTGATAATAGCAAGAAAGAGTTATACCAGCTACATGAAGATGACAACAAAGTGCTAAACAAGGAATGTAGCAAACAAGGAGTTTATGATGAAGTTTCAGGTATCTCTGGAAGTGAGTGTGAAGCAGCAGGTGAAAATGATAAAATAAATAATGGAATAAATCAGAACCCTGACAAATGCAAAGTTTCTGCCAAATCCAAAGATTTACTTAAAGAGGATAAGTATTATGCTGACGTAGAACTTGAAGGTTCAGCGAAAGAAATAAACGGTAATCATTATTCGGAGGTTTCCATACTCGGTGAAAAAGAATCATTTGAACAAACAGAAAACCCCGTGTATACGCAACCAATAAAGCATGTATATTCAAGTCTGTCCCATAAATGGAAAGTGAAAACAAAATTCCAAAGTTTTGATACGTCGGAAAATCAAGCTACTGATGAAAATAACCACACAGGCAGTACTTATTATGATTATGTTGATGTCAACGTGAGCAAAAACACAAAAACGAACGATGAGACTTTGGATGCTACTTATGACCATTTAGACTTGGATAGAGGACCTCAGCGTAATTGTACAAACCGGCCAATCTCAGATGAAAGTATACTACATAAAGACGAGTACGACAACCACATTATCTCATGCAAAGAAGACAAAACTACAGTGGGTAAAAAGGATGTTTATTCAAAAGTCTCTTCCAGACCCAAACATGATCCAGAGGTTGACAAAGATGTTTCTCGTGGCGCGCTTGAAAGAGATGACACAAATCGTAAAATTTATGAACAAGAGAAAATAATAGTCGAAGTCGACACAAATATCTATGATAGCATAGACAAATCAATAGATAGTTTAATGTCACCTGATAGCAAACGCACTGAAAAAAACGAAAATAAAACAATAGAGCTGCAGACATTAACTGGTTTTGCTATTTCGCTACAAAAGCAAAATACTGATATGCGAAATAAATATAAGGAACCATACCCGGCACCATGAAAGGCCAACATTGACAACATAAACAATGAGAACATGCAAAATGAAGATAGTACTTCTCTACACGGTTCTATGAAGAATGATGGCTTCAAACCAAAGGGTGGCAAAACACTTAATACTGGGTCGAAGTTTAGAATAAAAGAGACAAACTACGAGGAAGGAAACCCAACCAAATATCGAGAGTCAACAAAGCCTCAGAAAAGTATCAGATCTGATTATAAAGAAGTTGAAATTGATATAGGATGACTTATGATACGTTGTCATATGATGCTGTACAAAATACCGTAGAACGAAATATCATTGTATTAATTACTTTATCGGTAAAATCGTATTTAGCCAGTCTAGATGCAAACAGCACTACGAAATGAATGAGTAACAACACATTTTGAGTCTATAAATATATATTGATATGAACTGACACAATTAATTTCTAGCTGATAATGTAGTTTGTGCAAATTCTGCAAATTACTAATATTTACCTGCTGATAGTATATTCTTATCGTCACATTTTCTTGCTATATAGGCTAGACATTTGCATTTTATAGATTCGCTTGTATCTGTTTTCTGTTGTAATCTTAGTATAAAAGCGAAATACATGGAAAACGAATTTCCGTTCTGACTGAGGTTTATGTATCCACTTTGGTCATTACACTATGTAATTTGGCCACAAACTTTAAATAAACACAGCAGAAATACCTAAAAGGAGTACCGATATTGCATTACTGTATTGATAAATAGATATTAATAGTTTTCCACACGTTCACCACAAACTGACAAAGTTCAAACATTCACATTCATGTTTTTAAAATGGAGCTAAAACTTGCATTTGAAAAATTAAGGTTACTCTCAGGTAATATCTGCATCCACAGTGTTTTGCATACATGTCCTTCATAACTTGAAGACATCTGTGTATACTCCTTTGCATATTTTTGTGACGGGTGTTCCCCTTTCGTATGGTTTTGGTTGTAGGGAATTGAAGTGGGGTGCTTACAATATATATTTAGATTATTGCTAAAGACTCACCCAGGCTCGATTTCAGTTTGGAAGATGAGTTAATGAATGCTTGGTGAAGAACTCTGAGCCCCCAGTCAGCAATGCCAACGGTTAAATGATAAAAGATACAAAAGGGTGAAATTCAGTAGTTCTCTTCGTCTTCCCTAATTCCCTCGTGGTTCCTTCTCCTACTCCTTCTCTTTTTCCTCCTCAAAGACTACTTTCTCCCCCCTCCATTTATCTCGTCTATACGTCGACAGTCTCACTTCCGTCTCTCCTCTTAGAGACTCGGATCTACTACCTCGAACCGGAAATTCAGTCCCTCGAGAAGCTTCCTGTGAAAACACAAAGATGGTGCACTATTTTTCTCGGTGCTCACATCTCACACTACACATATAACTTATCATCAGATAAGGCTATCAATTTCATCGGTCACGCATCCATTCACACCGAAATATGCATACATTCTTGTATGGTAAAACACAACATAAAACACAACATAATAAAAGCACGATATCAATTATTCGTATACATACGAGGGAAATAGAGGGAGAGGAAAGTAGTCTTGGACGAGGAAAAAGAAAAGGAGTAGGAGAATGAACCGGGAGGGACATAGGAAAGACGAAGATGAATCAAGAGATGAGTAAAACACAAGGTTACCGATGGTTGAGTTTCTGGCGAGTTACATAATTGATTGACTCTGGCTGAGGGCGATTCTTACACATCAAACGCATTGAAAATACCCCAAGTTTACACATCCGGATACCTTGGAATGAACAATGTAATAATTTTATATGGTTGTCTCGAAACGTCTTTGAAATATCTCGGACTTGACAAATTTTAGAGAAGTTTTAGAATATAATAAAAAACAAATTAGAAGCTTAAAACAATTACTAGCAATTACCACAATGCATTTTAGGGACAATTATAAATTAAAATTAATTATGCTCGTTTGAAGTCGTATGGCCATAATACATGGTGCAATGACCCAAGTGGATGCATAAATCTTAGTGCTTACTATAGGACACTTTGCAAATCATCAGATTTTACAACATAACAACCTAAGTCCAGTTTCACGAACTTGTCTCAGGAAAAAAGTCGCTCATCAAACACTTGTCCGAATGCTGCTGATTATACCTAAGGACAGGAGCGAGGCAAAAGTAGATAAATATTTTAAAATAAAGTCTAACATATCGCTACTTTCAAGGACATTTGATTTCATGTAAACTGATGAGAATAAAAAATTCTATTGAAAACAGGTTTAAAAATAAAAGTAACAATAGCTGCACATATGATGATAATTCTGATAAAATAAACATGATGGGCATAATAACAAACCCTGCCATGTTATTTTAAGAGATACAAGTTATATACAGTTCACCCCTCCAGTTATATTTCCATCTCCAGGATTAGTTTTCCTGTCGGTATATTTGAAAGTGCTAAAGCAAAATGGACATCGCGTCATACTAATATACCAGTAACCCGAAAATGTCCTAACGGACGAACATTTGATCTCTTTTGACGATTTCTTTTCTTATACCGTATCAGTGACCGTATAAATTATGTCACGTTTTCAGCGGTCACGGTTGTATGATCAAATCAAACTTTTCCTACGTATCTGATCGTGATCCTCGTTCACTGCATCCAGCATGTTATATATATATATATATATATATATATATATATATATATATATATATATATATATATATATATATATATATATATATATTCTTGAAAGAAAGAAAGAAATATGTTTGTAAAATTGCAATATTTATACAATTCAGTTTGAGCGAACAATAATACAGATAGGACATTTTCGTTGCCTACGTTCATAGCGGATATATTTAATCGTGTTGTGCCAAAAACATAAAATTTTAACGAGTGGCGAAGCCAAGAGTTAAAATATATAGTTTATGGAACCACAAGATGAAATAAATCCTGTATTGACGCGGAAAAAAGAAAGTTTCTTTGTATTATACACAAATATTGTTCCAGAATCCAAATTTAGAAGATTAAACTCAATCTTCAGCACAGAACTCACCGACACTTGCTTTTCGTAACTTCATTTTACGTTCATAGCTATTTGACATAAATATCCGTGACTTAAAAATGCGGTAGTATTAGGTTGACCTAATCTGTAAATTACATTTTTTTTTCATTTTGTAAACTATTTGACCCTTTCTGAAAGCAATACAAGTCTAATTCTGCAATGCATCACAACGGGTTTGATTTTGTTGTCAAGGAAGTTAGGATAAATAATTTCAGAAATGCATGGACGGCGTCTGGTCAAATTTCTTTATCAAAGATTAATTTTCATGTCTGAAATGTGATGCAGTTTCTATTTATTTGTTCAAGCTCACAAGGTACTCGTTTTTGTTGTTGCAGTTACAGGTTTTGTAAACACACACAACCAATTGTATGGAATTATGGAAAAAGTTTGTATACACATATTTTAATGTATTATGATACATTTTACACACCTGAAAACATTAGGATATAGTTTTCTATTGTAAAAAAAAACAGGAATAAAAAACAAATATTTCGCAAATAAGTCTCAATATTTCACACTAAAGCATATAATAAAAAACCATATAATTGGTTATAAGGTGGAATAAAAGATACATTTGAGCTAAGACATCTTCGTGAAACAGTTTGTGATACATCTTAATCAAGTCAGTATGATTATTCAAAGGAAATATCGTGGAAAATTAGTGTGAAACCGGGCACTGGTTCTTTTTTGTCTGATATGCATACTCTACTATGCTTTACCTATATACGTTCAGATCTGTGCATTTTTAACCAGAACGAAATAAGCAAAGCCGACATTAAAATGCAGCACTTTTATCTCCATGGGTTGTGCCTATAGAAAATGCAAAAAGACAACAGGTTCTTAACATATATACGTAACGTAAATGACATAAAAGGCGCGCAAAGTAACAATTCCAATCGTAGATTAGCGCCTTTTTGTGACGTCATAATTGCATGATGGTTATTGTTATATGCTCATTGTCAGAATCGTTTAGTATTTTTAGGTTACTGCATTTGTATGGAAAAATATGAACGAGTTTTTTTGGATAGCTATACTGCACGACCTTGGTAGTGCAGTATAGCCATCCGAAAAAACGAGTTCATATTTTCCCATTCAAATGCAGTAACCTTTTTATTATATGCTCATTTTTGTTTCATTACCAAAGACTTAATAATAAAATTCACAACAAAATATATTTAATAATAAAATTTATTATTTTATTATTAAAATAAATAAGTTGACAATCGTAAATTCTCCTTCAATGCACAATAATAGTATTTATGCGCATATAGCTCCGCCCATCCACCTTTTGACTTCATAGCGTACCGCGCGCTCGCTCATTTAAAAAAGAAATCCCATTTTGGTCTATCTGAAATTGAAATTTAAAGTCATATTATGAAAGACTGCGCCATTGAACAAAGTTCCCAGCTGGTCAGGAATTGAGAGATTTTCTTTCTTTGTCAATACAGCCAAATTCTGATTATCTCCCTCTGTGTGTTTTTCGCACGATGTACGTGTGACTTTAGGGACTGGCGATGACAACAATCTGCATAACTGTTTCTGTTCTGCCATGGATAGTTTAGAATCGAAAACTGGAAAAATATGAAAGTTTTTAAACATAAATTCTTAAGAAGATGCTTGCTTCAATATTGTTTATTTTTTGTGAACAACAGATTCATTTGTTGCGGAGTTCCGTACAGTCTACTATGGAATGTGATTTCGATTTCAACAATGTAGTCTGGATTCTATAGGCCTTTATATTATAGTACACAGATGTGTAACAGTATTTGGAAATACGTAATTCTTATTAGCAGAAAGAGTCCACAAAGTACAAAGTACATTTTGAGGAGATTAAAGAGGCAAAAAGGCAAGTAGATTTATTCTCATTACTATTACCAGTTATATATGACATATTTTTATGCCCAGTCACTTGCATTATCTTTGTTGGAGGGACCCCAGCTTTTGACAGGTTTGTCACAGTAGTCTTCCTTACAGAATGATTGATAATTCTCCCCTGGATTTGTGCCCTTTCGGCTGCTCGTTTCATCAGAGTTTCAAGCTGATTAACCCCCATTGGTCTCGGATAATACCTGCAATTTTTAACATTTGCAATCTCGAATATGTTATATATAATTCAATAATCCAATACAAAGTACATTTTGAGGAGATTAAGAGGTAAAATGGCAAGTAGATTTATTCTCATTACTATTACCAGTTATATATGACATATTTTTATGCCCAGTCACTTGCATTATCTTTGTTGGAGGGACCCCAGCTTTTGACAGGTTTGTCACAGTAGTCTTCCTTACAGAATGATTGATAATTCTCCCCTGGATTTGTGCCCTTTCGGCTGCTCGTTTCATCAGAGTTCCAAGCTGATTAACCCCCCATTGGTCTCGGATAATACCTGCAATTTTTAACATTTGCATCGCGAATATGTTATATTTAATTCAATAATCCAATGCACCTGACATAAAAAACAGTTTTCTTATATTTGGCAATGTTGATTAATGTATTTCATTGTGAAAACGGTTTGGTATGTGCAGATTATACAATTCATTACATATTTTTCCCATATTTTTTTGTTTTATGTTATGTAATTTTATTTTCATTCATTCTTTGCATTGTCTAAACAATTGTTACTCCTTTTTTCTTTGTTTATATTTCATACAGCCATCGCTGAACATTTCTGATATCACGTTCAGTCGCCAGCTTCGTTGAAAATTTCTTCTGTGAATCTATGAATTCATCCACATTCTTAACTTTGGCATCTCTACTTTCAAATGGTTCAAACAGTTGGTTTACTTTATCCACCGACAAACACAATAAAACTAAAGTACTGGTGTCTGCGTCCATTGTTTGTTTTCTATAGAAAGTAGTTCTTCATTCACGTGCATCAGTCACGTGGGAGTGCAATATGAAGGTGTTCAATATCGCCGGATATTGAACGATTCTGACAATGTAAAGTTAACGGAGAAAAAAGATGAGCATATAATAATTAAAGATATTGCACACCTTCACACTGCACCCTGCGCGTTCAATTCAAAGGAACTATTTTCTAACATAAACAATTTTTAATGAATGAACTAAAGCAGATATTTCATGGACTGCCACATACCAGCAAATGTTTCATAGACTGTTACATACAAACTGCTTTGGCACATTCCGCGTTTACTTTTTTGATACAATGTTTCAGATTTAACTAGATCTAAAAGCTATACAGGGTCCTCACAATAACACGCAAATTATACACATAAACTGTTTTCTTTGGTTGATGATACAAATGACAAAAATATAATTACAATTCTACATCATGAATTTATTTTAAAAATATATTCTTTCGTAGGTATGTAAATCTGAATTAGGTTGATTACATAGTTTGAAATTGTACTGTAATTTCCAAGTGCAGTTACATCCTACTTACTGCACTCAAAATGAAATAAACATTAAATTCCACAACACCTTTTCGATAATTGCAATAGAAAGGCTTCATAATTTTTTTCCACATTATGATCTGAATCATTCAATGATAGAAAAGAAACACGCATGCTGATGTCAACACATTTCAAAACGATTAAATTGGCAGACACTGCTGGTATCCGATGCAAGTCACTTCATGTAGATAAATCCAGACCATAAGATTACGTTGAATCGGCAAAAATACCAAAACGTATTCATTCCAGATCAAATGAAAAAGTTGTTGCAATGCGTATTCATTAACAATATTACTCCAGATTTCAATTTTAAGTATACCAAACGCCATTTTCTTTCGAAATGTACGTCTAGCGCGCGACCAACTTCAAATTTATCTGGGGGTAGTCATGCTCTCTATAATAATGTTGTGTAATGATCCATCAATGCTTATGTATTTAGTTTGGAATACGGCATATATTTAGTTACTTTGTTTCTTGTAGTGTATTTTTGTTTATATATTCAAGCCTTGGGAAGAATACGAAATGAGCATATAATAAAAAGGTTACTGTATTTGTATGGGAAAATATGAACTCGTTTTGTCGGAAGGATATACTGCACTTCCAAGGTCGTGCAGTATATCCATCCGAAAGCTTGTTCATATTTTCCCATACAAATACAGTAACCTATACTAATTGTTTAGGAAAGACCATATGCAGTATTGAAGGACAACAAGTTAAAAGCACAGGTAACGTAAACTACATGGATAAAAGAGTTACAGCCTCGATTATGGTGTAGAGCCCTTATGGTTACGTCATGTAGATTTTGTGCTATTCTATTATTTACCTCATGGCAGTTAACTAGAAAACTAAACAAAAGTTTAAATTGTGGATTTGAAGTTGAAATTCTTGAATTTAATTTGGAAGTTATTGTTTAAAAACGACCTGCAACTATATAAAACAGAACAGTTACCTCGTTTATCTATCAATTGTAAACAATCGAAATGCACTAATATTTAAAGACGATTACTTCTTAATACTTAACTATTGCGAAATTTAAAATTTTAAAACATTTCTTATCATTGCTTTTGTTATGTTGCTTTTACCCTAAAATATATACTTGCATCAGTGCATTTTCTATTTCCTTTTCGTAAACGTAATTGGAAATAAATAAGCCTATCTTTCTAGAAATCTCTAACACGTAAGGCATTGCATATCTGTAAATACTTTATCTTTACAGATTTTATATGTTCAATATATTTTTTAATGTGAAAAATGTGTTACAAAGACGAATTTAAGAGATGCAGCATAAACCCTGGTAGTAAGGAGACGGGGTGTCACACTTCACAGATTTATTTTAGAAACTCCAATATCTGAGATTTCAATTTGAATATAGCAGGATGATAGTATATACAATAGAAATATGCAATATAAGTGTCAGTGAGGGAGATAGGCTGGTTTATCTGAGTGAAAAGCAAGATATGAAATATACATACAAGACGTTCTTTGTGTAGTGCTATTCTAGAGCAGAATTTAAACAAAAATGCAACAAACAAAAGACAAACCAAAAACAAACAAACATAAAAAAAACAAAAACAAAACAAAACAAACAAAAAAGTTGGAAGCACGTTTACATGCTACTTCATGATAAAAGAAGAAAAAATTCCCCACACAGGTTTGAGTACAACAGACGAAGAGTAAAATAAAAGCAGACAACATATTTTGCAGTTCAGTCACTGGGTAATGTGCGTTCGAGTCCACAATTAAGATATTCTGCCAATAGACACCCAGATCCATATCACTACAACAATCCGCCGAAACACACACATATCACCATTATTACAAAATTGTAAAATAATATTGTAATAGTTCACATGAATTCCTGACGTAAAATACCAAGACTAGCGATAATCCATGGCGACGCTGAAATTTAGTTTGTCATTTAATCACAAAAAACATAACATATAATGTAGAATGTAGTGTGGTCCATAATGAAAATATAATTACTCAAAGAAGGCGCAGAAAGATTTCTCCAGGAATAAAAAAGTCAGACAATAACGACCCCATCAAAATGGTGCATAGAAGGAGGTTGCAGTCACTACTGGCAGACAGCCGAGGAAGCACATACTTATTATACGCGGGCAAAATCTCCCACAATCGATGTCACCAACAAAATTGCAATCAATATACAAATGTTTTGTTACTATTCTACTTCCATCTGGACCCACACATTATGAATATTGCTAGGACTGATGAGCGAGAATGCTAACACAAAGAATTGACGACAATGTAAGTATATTTTTGAAGATATAAACAAGGATCAATCACGAATTTAAACAATGATAACTTTTTTAGTATCAAACTGGCATCATAACACTTGTATAGCTTCCTTGTGGTATAATACGAGTACTAAAAATAATCAAGCACACATCGCTGGCTTCAAAAGGAACTCAACAAAGGTGTATCGTTTTAAGCTAAGGCTAGTATTACTGAGCACATGTTCCCGTGTAATGACCATTTAATACTACGATACATTAAATCAGAAAAGAATAGCAGCACTGAAATGATATCATTCATAACGTGTTAGCCGACCTCATGTGACTTTCACCGACCATAATTTGTTTTTCATTTATTCCAGAAAAGATGTCTCAACTGCATACTGTGTCTGTCGCAAAGAATAAACACAAGAAGCATGTATTTATAACATGTAACAGGATGAAACCTGTTTGGGATTGAAATTTAGCGACCAGTAGGCGACCCTGTGACCAGTCGGCGACCAAGACTGCGACAGTTGGCGACTCTTCGACCAGTCGGCGACCCTGCGACCAGTTGGCGACCCTGCGACTAGCTGTGACCAAGTCGGCGGGGCCCAAGAAGCCAGAAATAAGCCAGTATCCCGCTGAGGTGGGAATCTGTCACACTCTGGAGTGCCAGTCCTCAGACAGATTCAGCGGGATATCACTCCAACTATAAGACCTATCATAAAGAACCAGACATAGCGAGACTCGGAACAGTGTAGCCGAGAGATCAGTTCCGCTACAAAGCAATTTTGTGACTAGGACATTTATGTATAATGTAATTGAACGATGAATGAATTTGATACATACTGGTGTGCATAAAGTCCAAGAATGTATTGACCTGGATGACGCATTCCGAGTTCAACAATCAATAGAAGGAAATGATATGGTTCATACATGGAACTCATCATAAATTGTAAATTGTATGGGTAGCATCAACATAAAAATATGATTGATCATGAATTTATCACCAAGGATGATCCGTGTACATACTTATGCACAACTATAAGCAACGTATGATTCTATTATCAAGGTTCATCAAGGTGTAGGATTCATACACAAATATGACCAATGTACGATTCTGTCACCAAAGTGACCAAGACTTGCATTTATAAAATGATATGAATAATGTACATTTTATTTACAAGTATGATATGCATTAATGATTTTCACTAAGGGTCCGTTTTAAGGACAAATTCACTCCCGAAAAGATAAGAGTGAAATTTTCCTATTCTTTTTCGATCACGTAGTAATTTCCTACAAACATATGCAATTCTATCACCCTCTTCCGCCTGTCACCCATGCAAAACTGCCTGTAATGTCAGAAGCATCAGTTCTCAGAATTAACCATTAACCCAGTCTAGCATCTTTTAGTATTGGTTCATTGATCAGCTTTCCCTTAAGAGCGTAAAAGTTCTTTCCAGGCATGAACTCCAAGAAACTTTATTTGGTTACTCTTTCCTAGTTAAGTCCGTCAACGGACTAACTATAGCGGTGATATTTGCAACAAATATTCTGTAAAAACCGATTAAACCAAGGAACGATAGAATTTGTTACATGGTTTCTGGTCAAGGAGCATCTCTGATTGCTTAAATTTTGTCAGTGTGGGGTTTTATCTGCCCTGGCATAAGTATTCCAAGTTAGAATGTATTGCATCAAAAGGTTATTATTTGTTTTGGATGCAAAGCAAAATAAACACAAATGCATGTTTGATTTAAAAGAATACAACTTGTTTTGGACTCTGTCGCAAATTGCTATTAATATTACACAATACCTTTCATACCTTTTCAATAACTTAATACTGTATCAGACTGAACAAAGTCAAAGACAAATTGGATTTCGTGGTGTGCTGACAGTTCTCTAAGATACCTCTTCGTAAAAATTGTGAGTGTAACTGTCACAAATAAAACTTAACCTGGATCAACGAGGTATACTTACTTGCATTATGGAATATACTTGCTTTTAATTATACAGAATATTAAATGTGTTCTTTATTTCGCAATACACACTTTTACATGTACAAATATTATAAACTGTACAATTATTATAAATTGTACAAGTTTCTAAATGCTTAACATTATCGAGAGTAATTTTAACGTGTACGAAATAAAATAAGTGACAACATCGTATGGCCATAGTGATAAATTTTTTTCACCGGTGTAATTTTATTGTCTGCACCAGTATGAATGTAATATTTTTTAATTGTAAAAATGTTTAAACTGGATTAAATTATATTTGGGTACTCGAAAAATAAACATGTAAGGTAAGTTCTATGTTGTATGCAATATTGTATCTTTATTTCGATATTTTGTCATATTTCATGTCGTAGTTATAACATATTATCTCTCATAAATATGAACAAAATTATTTCGCGGGCTATAATGAATTTCGGACCGCTCCGGTGGCCAAAATGGTTAGAGCGTCCGCCTAAGATGCGAGAGATCGCGGGTTCAAATCACGGCCAAGTCACACCAAAGACATACAAATGGTACTAGCATCTGCTTCGCTAGACGATTCGCATTTAGTAGTGTTAATGGTAGGACTGGTCGGCCTGGTATCAGGATAATGTGACTGGGTGGGGCATGATTTTTTCATTTATGAGGCATGATGTCCCAGTGCTAGATATCACTATTAACTTCCACAATGCAGACATCGTAGCGAAATGACTCAAGCTATTAAAGCTACGTAACACACACTCATACACACGCACGCACGCACGCACGCACACACATTGAGTATCGTACAAGAGTTCAGCATGTATAATTTTTACACCCGATTCTTAAATTAAATTACCACCCAAATACAATTGTTACGGTCATTTTGTCAATGGTTCGAGCAATGTGTCAAGTCGAGCTAAAACCTCTGGTGTAGTTGCAGAAATAAACTTAAACTTAAAACCTCTGGTGTAGTTGCAGAGAAATATATTTAAATTTGAAGGGTTTTGGAGTTCGCCTCTGTCGGAGTTCGCCACCCAATGTTGCGGTAAAAGATGGCCAACAATATTCCGATTGTTCCTTTGTCTTCTTCTGCCACCGTATTGTATCGTGTGAATTGTTTGTTTTACAGCGAGATTGTTAATCTTATTTACAAGAAGAAGAAGAAACTATAGGGGTCCATGATATATCTTTAGAAAAGACTCATGAAAATTCAAAGAAGACAGAAGGAAAGTGCTGATTTCTCTTTTGCTGATTTGTCTTTTGCACAAAATGGATATACAGTTTTAATTTTAGAAAGAAACAAAAAATGAGACGTTAGGTAAAAACTCGACTTGGCATGGAAAAGCATCAGCGACTATTGGTGCAATGTTGGAAAACTGAATAGCGGTTAAGATGGAAATCCACTGAAGAAGAACTCTCAGATCATAGTTCGAAAGGATCGTTGTCATCTGTTGTAATATTAAAAGGGCAATTGTGACGAGCCGCAAGAGAAGAGCCAGTACCATAAACTTTATGAAGAAAAGGGCATCGCTGAAAAAATAAGATAAAACAGGAGGAAACAAATTTATTGTGTGTGTGACTTTATGAGAGAGAGAGAGAGAGAGAGAGAGAGAGAGAGAGAGAGAGAGAGAGAGAGAGAGAGAGAGAGAGAGAGAGAGAGAGAGAGAGAGAGAGAGAGAGAGAGAGAGAGAGAGGACATTGCTACCAGAAATCTTAATAAGCAGGTGGGTTGTAGTGTCCAAATTTTCTGAGCAGTTAATCAACTATCATAACAGCAACGATATAGTCAGAAGGATGCTGAATGAAGAGTAAAAAAGGCCTATAACATTTACACCCTGGAAGAAAATATTTGAGAAAAAAAATCATAGATGTGTGAAAATCTAGGAGACAGACTAAAGTTTAATTGAAACAAAACTTTTCTTAAAGAGATGTCAGAATTTCAGGAAATGCTTGTAGAGTAAAGACACAACGGCGAGATGATGAAAGTCAGAGAGAGAATTTTGCATCTTGACCATATAATTGTATGAATGGACTTCTCAAAGAATTACATTTGTTCCTCACTTGAAGACATCCAGTCTGCATATTCGAATACAGATGCAGCCGTATTATACTTCCCCAAGAGCCACGACAAAAACAACAACAACAACACATACACTTCATGCGCATAATTGCAATATCCGATGCCCTTCATCATGATTCAACATCTGTTTACACATCGTGAGAGCGATGATTGTGATAGGACGGGTGTCATTGTGTTGATGTGGTACATTATCTCACCTATTCGCCACACACCGAAGCAAAGACATATTGTGTCATCATTTAATGGAGAATATGGCATTAGAGCCGACTGTATCATTATAGATAGTGGCCACTGCAAATGGGCCGCATGACAATTCAGGAGGCAGCGCAAAATCGAGTCGCTGAAATGGTTGTCAAACAAGGAAGATACACAGTATACAAAGCATCATAATTTTGCAGTGAGCCTTGTCGGCATAAGAGAGTGAAAGTAAAGTAAAGCGTTTTATCTATTCACATGAACACCATGAAGAATCTGTAGCAAGTATGGCACAAGAGAACTTGCTGCAAGCATTCCTGGAATTCTCAAGATAAGGCTGGGCAAAATACAGGCCAGTAACCTGTTTTTTCCGTTAATTTACATCATAGGGTGTGGCTTTAAAGGAGACCAGAAATCCGGCACGCGTCCTGGAGGAAATTGCCCATTCCTGCTAAAGATTCATACCGTTGTGCCTTTTGATAACGACATGTATGCAATGAGTTTCCTGCTCCTGTAATAGATTTGTCGTTGACTTCATCAACTGCTCATGCAAATGACAGATTTTCCATTTAATGATATCAAATGAAATGGAAGACAATGCATAGTTTGTAACACTATTAATCCGTTTACATGTAAATTTGTTTTTCGAAATATTTCAAGTAATAGGTCGTCCTTGAAATTAATTTTTACTGATGCATTTTCAAATAGTGAGTCACTTTTACAATTAAACCCCAGCTAAAGTTTCCAGTTTGATCTCAGATCATTCTGATTTTAATTGTTTCTTGCCTAATTAAATTGCTGGATTTATTTTTTTTCATGAAATTTAAATATAGTACGGTACTTAATAAATTGCCACAAACGCTATTTTCCAAACGTGTCTTACTGAGCTAATCAAAACTGCCACACGGGATAAAAGATGGATTTACTCAAGCGAAAATAGTAAAGTCTGGATTGGAGAAAACGAGCAGAGATCATAAATGACAAGACGGGTCCGTACTGTCAAAAGAGTGTTATACAAATTATTTTCAATACGAAAAGACTGATCGTCCATATACCTTTTCTTGAAATTGCTATTATCACTGAATATTTGTGTGGCTCCAATGTGTTACCAAGTGTTGTGGAACACTACCGTACCACTCGTATGTTAAATCAATACATACATTTGTACGCAGGTAATTAGAAAGCTTTACCCACCTTTCTTTCTTCTATATCTGGTCATCAAGAAGGGGCAACCACCACACAAATGATAAGTTTCTAACAGTTTCCGTTATCCAACCAGTAAACAAACGTATCCAAGAGTAGTAAACCTGGCATCGGTTGTTCAGTTAACAGAGGATGATTGTTCAGTTGTGCGAATGGGAAAGTCAGTTTTCACTGCGTTCAATTTTGAAGCTGTAAATAGTTCATCGCAGAACAGTAATGGCTGGTTCAGAAGACTGTACACAGCGTTTTCGAGATCCTACTGGAAAACGGACATCCCACTGGCAGACATTTGACATAGTAATATTGATGCCTATAATCCTAAAAGCAATTCGACATGGTTGGATAGCACTACTGTTTATATCTACATGATTTTCTTTTGCTACATTTTCCCTGAAGACATGATATGGGAATTGGCAGTTGTTATTGCTCCAGAAGGAGTGAACGCAGGGCCGTGGAAAGGGAGGACAACTAAGACAAAATTCTTGGGGCCCCACAACAGTCAGAGAGCCCACCGAGAAGAGAAGAATTCTTTCTTGTAATTAATAGGGGCCCACTGGAGAATGTTTCATAGAGCCCACATATCCTGTCCGCAGTTCTGTGTGAGGATCGGCTCAATAATTTTGTTTTGGAAATATTACGGCCGAGTAAAGAGCACTAGCGTCATAACTAGTCGAGCATTTTTGTCCACTCAGTATTTTCCGTATTTTCCGACATTTTCATCGTAATACATGACAGCGTTAAAGTAAAAAAAAAATTAAGCAATATGGGGAACTGTGCTTCCATATTTGATCAATGCTATATTTGATCTAGAAAATAAGTATATGGCCGTTAAAATGTCAAAAGCTTAAGATAATTTTCAAAAAGGATCGCCTCAAATTTCAATAATCCTAATATATATCTTCCTCCCTAATGGGGAATGAGAGAATGAGACTGGTTACCTTAACGTTTACGTATCTTTGCTTGTACCTCATCATGTACCCTTATTGTATGTCAACGGCAATGAAAAGTTTATTAGCAATAGCATTTGTACCCGCGTACGACTTGAAAATAATAATTATTTTTCCTCTAGATAAGGAGAAAAGAGTTGTATTGGTGGCTAGAATCGATGCACTAAGAAATGCTATACATCGATATGTTAAGATTATTTTTAAAACAATCCGCGTTGGACCAAATAAATATGAATATCTGATAACGTTACACATAAATGAGTACAGCAGTTATTGTTGGCAGAATGTCCACAACCTCGAGCAACCTAGAAAGCTGTACTGATTAATATTATTACACACAAACACACACACACACACACACACACACACACACACATTTGTGTGCTGTTCCTACTTATGAAGAAGTTAAAAAGAGTCACAAAAAATTTTCTGGAATACAAATCCCTTCTTACTCTCCGCAGGAAGATTTCTTTGTTGCAGAGTGTCAAAATCTAAATTGGAAACTGACTTACCAGGATTGCGTATATAAGTAATTTTCTTTTCATTTAAACATTCATGCGAGTTTTGTTATTTGTTTTGTGCGAGATTTATTTGTTGATAATTATATTGTTTTTTATGGTGTAAATTTTATTTTGTTTTCTTGTAAACCAATAATTGATTGTGTGTTTAATTAATTAATAGTTAGGCATAATTTTGATACCTGAAAGTGTCAGAGATATTTCGCAAAGTGTGGAAACATTTCTTAGTTAATTGATGTTTCTTTCCTTCAAGTGATTGCAAGTAATTCTAAGGAACATATATGCAAAAGTTTTATGATTTTGAAAAACTTCCATCTAAAATTCGACTAAAATGTCTGAATATTTTTTCAATCAAGATAAATATTTAACACGCTGCGTTGCATAATCAGGACCAAGACCCTCAGTCAGACCAAATAGATATTTTCTTCTTTAAATAAATAACATAATTATATTCTTCACTTAATTTCTTCCGATTAACTAAAATAAATATCCGGCTTTGTTTATTTTAGCAGACCATATCCCCGACGCTATATTTGATGTAAACCTCTCTAAAATCCCTATTGTTTTTGTTTCCTTATATTTTGTCACTATACTTTACCCCTAGGTTCCTATATTATCCGTATATTTTGTCTCTTTGCTTATTCCTAGATCCCTCTATTATCCGTATATTTTGTCACTACACTTGTTACCAGGTCTCTATATTATCAATATATTTTGTCACTATACTTGTTTCTAGGTCCCAATATTATCAGTATATTTACAGACATAAGAAGCAAGATTACCTCAGAAATATTCATAAGCCTCACAAATAATACAAATCAAACAATTTACCAGTCTGGTTAAAATTCGGCCAGAGTTTCACGTGCTACAAAGCGTAGAAAATCATACAAAAGATCTTACTCTTTATTAACGTTATACATCTTGATAATATAGGATTGTTTGCCTAGTTTGATACAATATATATACAGTGTATTCAGAAGTTAAATTAAATGCAAAATAATAACATTAATTCGATGTTGATCAGAACTATACTCCTTCAAGATCCTAAACAATTCTAAGTCTGAACAAATCTGGATTAGAAATAGTCTCTAAAATGCTGGGGAACTGAGCCAATCACAAGCATGATCATTTCCATAAATGTACGTTAATCCACACATTATCTAAGTAATGCAAAGTACTGATCAATCATGTATTTCAAGTTTGATCAGAAATACGGTATCCATAGCGGTAACAAGCCCTTCAGCAAGATGTAAATAACACCATTCAGTCAGCAAGATGCAAATAACATCATTCTGACAGCAAAATGTAAATAATATCATTCAGACAGCAAGATGCAAATGACAATATTCAGACAGCAAGATGTAAATAACATCATTCAGACAGCAAGATGTAAATAACATCATTCAGACAGCAAGATGTAAATAACATCATTCAGACAGCAAGATGCAAATAACATCATTCAGACAGCAAGATGCAAATAATATCATTCAGTCAACAAGATGCAAATAACATCATTCTGACAGCAAGATGCAAATAACATCATTCTGACAGCAAGATGCAAATAACATCATTCAGACAGCAAGATGTAAATAACATCATTCAGACAGCAAGATGCAAATAACATCATTCTGACAGCAAGATGCAAATAACATCATTCAGACAGCAAGATGTAAATAACATCATTCAGACAGCAAGATGCAAATGACAATTCAGACAGCAAGATGCAAATAACATCATTCATATTGTTCGTGCATCTTGTTCATTATTCATTCAGTCGAATGTTTATAACATAAGCCCATATTTCAGGCTTAGTTTCCGCTCTACAATTTCGCACGTTGCAACCAGATTTGTTTTGAAAGATAAAAGAATTTCCCGGGTTTTCCTCAAAGATTATCCTGGTTATTTAAATTATATCATAGGTATGGTTAAATAACTTTTAATTCCCTTTATTGTGGTGCATGATTGATGGGTATACATTGGGTTATATAGCGTGGTTTTATTTCAGATGTGTATCTTTCAAACGATTGTGTGCTCCTCTTAGTCGTTTTGACTTCCTGTACATCAAACAAAAATTGGTGAAAATAAGCGACCAGATAACATATTTTACGTTGCATATATTTTGCAATTCATTCCTTGCTCTTTCAGAAGCTGTTATTGTCTAATCTGGCAAAATTAATTTTTTATTTTTTTTTAAAAAACTGCTAAAGTTAATGTACTTTGGACTAGGCCAGGCTAAAGTTAATGTACTTTGGGCTACTCAAAGCTAAAGTTAATGTACTTTGGTCTAGTCAAGGCTACAATTAATTTACTTTGGTCTAGTCCATGCTAAAATTAATATACTTTGGCCTAGGCCAGGCTAAAGTTTATGTACTTTGTGCTAGTCAAGGCTAAAGTTAATGTACTTTGGGATAGGCCAGGTTCATTTATTCGTGCGCATGGGAGCACTCATATTATCAGACATTTACATTAGATTGTGTATAGTTTCCATTATTTAAAACAAATGTAAACAAATTTCAGCAACAGTACACGAAAGAAGCTTTAAAGTATGTCAACAGTTTCTCCATTGTGCATGTTGTCATGAAAACAATCTCACATTATGTCAGCCCCTATCGTGGGAGTACATAATAACTACCAAACAGGATCATGCATATGGCTTCCAAAGTGGCAAAAAGCCGAGAAAATCAGCTACAAAATTACCTCATTAATATGCAAGCATTGGTCACATTTTCAAGCTCTTCTGAGATCTTGATACAGGCATACATTTCATGTATGATCAGAGAGGTTTTAGAAATCTCTAACCTCAGATATCTGATGGCTGTTCTCAAATTGGAGAAATATAGATTTAATGAATTCTTCTAATACGATTGCAAGATAAGAAGATTATGAACTCTTTTATAATAGCGACCCCAGTCTACATGCACCTCCAGGTTAATATAATAAACTTATTAGTGTCACCATGTGATATGTCTTACTTAACGCCTTGAATACTATTTTAAATGGAATATAAATGGCAGTATATCCTGCACTAAAAAAACATATTTTCTTAGACTCAAAAAAAGATGTGGAGGTTTATTGACCAAATGTTTTCTTTGTGTGTACTTTACGGCACATCAAAATATGTCGAGGCAAGTAAAATATTTTCTCCAGGAACACACAATGGTAGCTGATTCTGGCCAGTACGATGTTTGAATTGATCTCGCACAATTTATTCTCGAGTCTGAGATACTAACTGCTGGGTCATCTCTAATCTTGCCACCAAAGTATTATTAATAGGGCTCTCTGCAGTGAGAGTTCCTGCTTCCAATATCTCAGATTTCTCCTTTTGGAGCCTAGGTTTTCTAAGCTTGGTCTATAGTTTTCTATATTTCTGGGAAATCTGGAGAGGAAGGAATTGAACGTCAGTTCTCAAAGTCTTTCAGAGAGCTCAGTAAATATATATATATATATATATATATATATATATATATATATATATATATATATATATATATATATATATATATATATATATATATATATATATATATATATATAACAAAATTATTTTCGTGGTGGGGTGAGTTGGATGTAGTAGTCAGCTATTAAGTTTTACGTGTGTAGGCCAAAACATGTTTAAAGGTGAAATAGGAGGAGGGGGTCTCCCTTTCTCCTATGTGCAGGCACATTTGCTGCAGTAGTAGTTCTTGTGGATTCACTGTAATTCTTTAGCTTGCATGTACGCAAAATTATGTACCAAATGGATGCCACTATAGACAATAGTAAATAATTAGATCTTGTGTGCAGTTTTATTTCCAGACAAGAGTCATAAGGTCTTGATTTATATCACTTACTGATGTTTCTCAAATAACTGTATCTTCAAATTCTCTCAAATAGCCATGTCTTCTAATATATGCAAGAGTCTTGCTGCTGCACGGTCTTACTAGTTTATGTGTGTAACTTCCGTTTTAAATATATACCAGTCGTACAATGTGATATCTGTTTTAATGTTTATTGTCATCGTCTGCATCTGTATAACAATGACTAAGCAGAACCTTATGAATTGTTATGAATATATTGTGCTTAACTTGACTTGATCTAGGCAAAAAGGAAGTAGGAAGTAGAAAAGGGAGCGTGGGTATAAATCAAACCTGCAAACTGAAAACCTTCGTTGCAATCAGATAAGTGGTAGCTGTACGAAATATTCAAGAAAACCATTGTATTTTGTTGTATTTTAAAATATAATTTTGTATTTGCACACACGTGCTACACACATACACACTCATTATAAGTCGCTCCATTCTTATTATCCTCTTTATATATGTTCATTTGTTCAATATTTCCGGTTTTTTCCTTCCTTGTCTTCATTATTTTCCATTAACCACTTAGGTTCTTTTTCTAAACTTTTCCTCTTATCATCCTCAAGTTAACAAATTGTTTACTTAGGTTTAAAATTTCTTTCCTTTTTTCGCATTCTTCCATAATTTCATTGCTGACTTGTAATTATTTAATGTATTTTTTATTCTTGCTACATATTAATTATTTCTCATTTCGTGTTATATCTATTCCTTTTCCCTCTACTTGATCTATGTCTCTCTTTCATAGAAAAGTACGCTTGTGGTAGAAAATGTTCTGAAAAAGTATGGTTCTTGAACTCCTTTATTTTGTGTGTTACTAATATAAAATATATGCTTTCGTCATTATCATGAACATTTTCTTTTAATTATAAAATTTTCTAAAGATGTCGTTTATGTTGTATTTTCCTTGTGTGTGCTTGTTTGCTTGTTGTGACTTTATGACTTTGGATTATTTTTAAGTTCCACTCAGCAGAAAGATGCTGTTTCTTTTGAACTCATCTCTTTCATCATTCATCACACTGTTAGATGTGTATAATTTTCTTTAAAAGGCCAACGAGGCAATTCTCGTTTCCTTTAAATTTAAAATTGATACAAAGTAATATATAAAAGATACTACGTATGTACTATGCATATTATTTATATCCATTAATGATAACCATATTTGCACTTGGAACAGAGTTAAGACTGACGACGGACAACTGTGTATTGATCGACTGAATAAACTCTTCACATCCATGCCCAGTATGTCCGCTACAAAACGTACTTCTATGCCTTTTGTGGTTATTCACAATCCCCTTTGCAAATTCATAAGATGCTTGATTTCTTTTTTGTGAATCTATTTTTATTTATATTAAATAAATATACGACACATTTATGTTTTAAACATGAAAGCTGGTTTAATGAAGAAAGCAGAACACTAAAAGCACATGGTTAGCTTCATCACGTAACGCTCAGCAATTCACGTACCGGTGAATCTATCATAATTAGTTTGGAATAGAAACTAAACAAAATTACAAACTAGTAATTCAAATGTTTGAATGTATTTACAGTTGACCTAAGATATTGTTTAAGTAGCATTAATAAAGACCATGCAATGCTCTCTCTCTCTCTCTCTCTCTCTCTCTCTCTCTCTCTCTCTCTCTCTCTCTCTCTCTCTCTCTCTCTCTCTCTCTCTCTCTCTCTCTCTCTCTCTGATCGGTTTGACTTAGTTTTAACTATAGTGCATAAGTCTAGAGACATCATCACATAATACAGGCAAAAATCCTCTACGCTCGACTTTTCATGGATTGACACCCGTATCTTGCTACGATTGTCCAGAGAGAGAGAGAGAGAGAGAGAGAGAGAGAGAGAGAGAGAGAGAGAGAGAGAGAGAGAGAGAGAGAGAGAGAGAGAGAGAGAGAGAGAGAGAGAGAGAGAGAGAGAGAGAGAGAGAGAGAGAGAGAGAGAGATGTGATTTGGAAGTTAAGGAAAAATTATGATAAGGGCATTTTTGTTATTGTTAATCTCTATGTTTATCTGTTGGTCGATTGGTCTGCTTGCCTCATCTATCAAGACAGTAGGAGGACCGTCAGACATTTTCGTATTTATTTAACAATAATCGATTTTTTAGAACATTATTATAGGTTTCAGAAACAAACAAAACATGAAAACAAGAAACAACAATAAAATGTATTATATACATTACAGTACTTGGGCCTCGTAACCAAGGGATATATTGTATAATGTCAACAGGCAATTACAATTTTGTATAATTGATTATATAAATATTGTAGATAAATCTCAAGGAAAATGTACACATGCCGTTACGATGAACCATGTTCTCGTAGGCTAGTTGGTTTATGTTCAGTTAACTCTTAGATTTCTGCGAATTTATTCCTTATACCGGGGTGGCGGAATAAAATAGGGAAAGCAGGAAGGATTGTGATTAAATTGTGTATAATGTTAAACTGATTTAGAAAATGGGGTTTATTAATAGTTTTATCGTTATTTTCATACGTCATTAATGATCAATCAGTGGAAATTCATCACTGATCCACTGAATCGATATAATATAGTTGTAATATTGTTTATATATGCGTATTATTGCACAATTTGATATACCAGTACTGTTGGTAAACAGCGGTCGGGCTTTTCTGCGCATGTAAGGCTTGCGGCACCAATAATGGCACAAAACGCATACCGCATTCGACCGATTGGCGAAAATAAAGTTCTGCAAAGCTTACCATTGTCACCAAAATATTCTGTTTAAAATAATGCTAATTATGGACACATGGGATATTACCTGTGTGGTTTTATGACTCGCAATATGTCGGCCAGTTCTGCGCAAGGCTTTTTAAAATATATAATCTTTATGTATCGGGCTATGAAAATGAAATACAATACTTTGGGCTCTTTCTGTCAGCATTTCAACCGAGGAGCCTAGTCAAATTCACATCTGGTTTTACAAAATTCAACGTAAGAATGTCGCTAAATGGCAAGAGACGCTAAGTACACTAAGCATAATTTTTAACAAACAGTCAAAATTCGATATTTTAAAAATGTTTATAAGTTAAAGAGAAACAAGACATTTGAAACAGACTATACGCCCAGAATTTCTTGACAACTTCATTTCGAGAGACAATTTGATATAATATGTATATCATCTTGATTTATACCAAGTAGTAATTAAATCCTTTTTATACTTTTGCCCCAACAAACTGGTAGTAAAGTTTGATTACTTGATGCCTTTAACACGGCTGGCTTGGCCACCCAAGATCGATTAGTGTTTTGGACCTGGCAGACATTTTATCCAGACCCATTGATTCCAACTACTGATCTTTCAAATTGATCTAGAGTCACGATCTGATTGGATGGTTAGGATATTTAGTGTCTACTGTATTTGCTACTTCTGAATCACTTTCACAATGGATTTATTTGGCATAATATTTGTTCGACTCTGATTAAGAAAATCTTATTGGTGTCCATTTGAATATATTTTATACTTTCAAATTTAAGCCATTTTGATATCTCTTTGCAATCTGTATCATCCATTGTTTTATATCAGGTTATTACCTAATTTCTATTTCTTTTTTCAATAGAATATATTGTTGGGGAGAGGTGATAAAATATTGCGCCGAACAAAGTAATTGTATTTGATACATATTATAAAGAAGATTTTTTTTTTAAAAAAACATATTGTCTTCTAGATAATGAGTCAGTTTATCTTCCTGATGTTAATGACAAAGGAGACATGCTTCAATAGCTGTTAATACTTTTATTTTAAGGAAATAAATTCTATGGAGAAGGGTAGGGAAAAGCAATTGGCCGAAGAGACATTCGTGAAATAATGTTTTGCAACAAGGATGAATTTGTCGAGAATGTAATGTTTTATAAGTCGACTGTGATAACAGACTCTTTGTCTTTAGAATTGATATAAACCACAGTGATGGATGTTGGTAGCCGAAAGGGAAGATTTTCAACAACACTGTTGATTATAGGTGAGTATATATTGTGAATCTTATGAGAAACAATATCATCGAATGCTAGTATTGTTGTTTTTTTTTGAGATTGTAAAATAAAAAGACATCAGGATTTAGAGTACCAACACTGAGAGATGCATGAAAGACTATTGCACAAATTGTGATCTCTGATCTCTATACACCTGTATGTATGTATGTATGTATGTATGTATGTATGTATGTATGTATGTATGTATGTATGTATGTATGTATGTATGTATGTATGTATGTATGTATGTATGTATGTATGTATGTATGTATGTATGTATGTAAGTATGTATGTATGTATGTATGTATGTATGTATGTATGTATGTATGTATGTATGTATGTATGTAGGTAGGTAGGTAGGTAGGTAGGTAGGTAGGTAGGTAGGTAGGTTTGTTTAATCCATATCTATGCCCGTTCTCCAATTATTTGTTTCGCAAATTCAAATATTTATATAGTTTTCCGTAACTTACTTTTATATGCTTTTTACACACAAGAAATTCTTCCATTCTAATTCAAGTTTTCGTCGTTACCTTTTCCTACGGGTCTTTTCTTTTTACTTGGTTATTGACATACGCCTATCAGCCTTTGCTTTAGGCAATCAAGAAAATGAATTGAAATATATACAGCAAGAGTCACTACATTAAGCCTTCAAGATTTTGTAATAAAGACACCACATGTATCCAAATTTTATATTGAAACCTGTGACCCACTTTTCGTCAAGGAAGTATTGCAAGTATACAACGATGAAACCCATAATGTTGGGTCATAATGATGACTAAACATAGTTACTAACTTCCAGCAGAGTATTCGAATACGAAGACAGCGAAATAATTTCCGCATGTAATTGAAATTTAAATTTGGCAAAACAAAACAAAATGACAATGGAGTGGTGCATTTCACTTTATTAACACGTGAAGTTTCGTCAGCATTTTAGTATTTCAATTTTTTTGTGGTCAAAATTATGAAATGTTGAAACATATGTACAATCATGTAAAGGAATGTTCAGTTGTATGTTGGAGTACTTACTGTAATACTAAAGGATACTGTAACCTGTTAATGTCTGTTCATTATGTCAACATAGAAACCTTTGAATGTCAGTGTATACAAACCTGTTAATTATGTCAGCACATCCACCTGTTAATTATATCAACATACTGAAACCTAAAAATATCAGTATACATAAACCTGTTAATTATGCCAGTATATGGAAACCTGTTAATTATACCAGTATATGGAAACCTGCTAATCATGTTGGCATGCATAAAACCGTGGTTTAAAGCAGCATTTAACATTAAACATGTGTAATAATTTCAGCCTTCTAGGCTTGCATGAAATAATTTATCCAATTCTTTTCATGAATTCCATACGAAATAGTCACTCGGGGAAAGAGTACTTTGCATCATTTTGCTTATGGTACGTTTTATAATATAACAATTTTTCAAAAGCAAATGGTGTAGATAAATGAACCCTAACGCAACATATATATACACAGGTGTTTACTTGAGAATAGTTTAATGCTAACCAAAAGTGTTGAGATGTTCCTTAAATGTTAGGAAACTCTCAAGTTTCCCTCAAACAATAGAAGTCATGTTTTAAGAGGACTGAAAATAGTATGTGTTCTGATCATTGATGCCTGGTAAAGTTTAGTGAAAAATATTGTGTTTTTTTTAGAAAAAAGCATTTAGATAAATATTAAAAAAGATCAGAATTTGAATTAGTGGAGGTTTGATTTTTTTTGTTTACTTGGGATGGGCACCAGTTTACCTTCACCTATAAAATCAAGAGAGGAGGCATAGGACATAGCAAACCAATAAAATATAAAGAGATGAACAATCACCATTTCACGACCAGTCTTTGTAACACGGGTTTCCACGTAAACGAAATGTGTTCTCCGAATGCAAGCACAATAGGGTATTGATATGACTTAATATATTCTTTATACATGCACGTCTCTCTCTCTCTCTCTCTCTCTCTCTCTCTCTCTCTCTCTCTCTCTCTCTCTCTCTCTCTCTCTCTCTCAGATTAAACGTCTTTATCTAAAGATTGTAAACTGGAAGTATAATGAAGAGAATATAGCTAAATAATCAATAAACCTAATTAGGATCCTATGAGATAAATGCATGAAATAATCTAAGAAAATGTTTTTTTTTAGTGCTTTTTTAGTTTCTTTTTTCTCAATATTTAACTTATATGTCTGAAATTGTGATGGTTTTTAAATGTGTAATTGACTGACTGACATAAAAATACATGTTGTAGGCTGATTTGTTTTAAAAGTTGGAGCAATCTTTTTGATGCATTCTCGACAACCTATGTTATAACCTTTGAATTAGAGAAGAAAAGAACTTGAGTGGCTATTGGATTAACTGATTGGCATTACAAATGATTATTCAAAGTACCTACTAAGACACGCAACACAGCAACCGAACATAAATAGCGCAATTAGGATTCGAACATGCAACCCACTGATCCGATACCGTTACCGCTGAGCCACTATATTATGCAACATCTGACCTTTACATGCGCCCCTTTTTGAGATAGCACCTGGGATAGCAGAGGTGTAAAACAAGAGGTTAGCTACAAAGTTATCCAGCACCTGCACCATTCCTCACAACAGGAAATACACATAATTCAGTTTTACCTTCAAGGATGATCACGAGATTTAAAAAAGACGGAATTAAAGATTTTATAATCTTTTGTATATTTTATTTATATTCAGTGTGCTATGTTACGAGTAAAGGAAAGACAGAGACTGCTGACTCATCCTTCATACCTTATTTTACGACACTGAATGAAACTACAGATTCATCCCCCGTATACGATACTACGACGCATAATGGAATGAATACTGAAGATACTACGAATATTGCATGTACTACAGGTACGCTTCTAAATGGAATGAATGCTAGAGGTACATATCAGAATGGAACGAATTCTACATGTACTACAAATGCTACAGGTACTACGGATACTACAGGTACTACGAATACTACTATTTTTAATTCATTAAAAATATTGCTAGGTGGATTTGCTCGTGACTTTAAATAGTGATTCATTTTTATACTACCAAACGTTACGACCCATTTTCCACATGGAGTAATCGTTCTTTAATATCACGGTATCAACATTTTTATTTTGCCTGTCATTTAGAAATGAAGTTTAGTTTCATAATTACAGATAAGTTTGTGGAAACGTACACTACCCATACGGTAAATACATCTGTTTGCTAGTTAAGACTTTATTCTTGCTTTTTTTCATACTTTCTTCCTATCCAAACTACTTTTGTTTAATTTGCAATTGCATAAATGCCGGACGTTTTTCCGAATATCTCTAACAATTAAAAGGTACTTCTCCTTTTTCCATTCAGAAATAAAGATGCATTGCTATAAACAAAGTTCATTGCCTTTTTATTGTAATCCTCGCGTCTTTGGATTTTGTGTAATCATTTTTGCAAGTATCTCTATACAGAGAATGAACGAACAGACAGGGGATCTCCTTGCATACAAGTTATCTCTATGTTAAACCAAGATGACGCATAGCAATCGACTATTTCACAAAATTTAATTAAAGAACCATTACTCAATTAATAATATATATTCCCAAATTGAAATAGTACAATAGTTTTCTTATCAATTACAAGAATAGAAAATCGTAACCTATCTAAAAAAAAACAACAAAAACAACAAACAACTAGGGGTAGAGGTACCGGTATTTTTTGTTTTATTAATATACTTTAGCAGGTCAAAGAGACTTATATTTTTTCCAATAAAATTGTCTAATAAGAAAAACCAACAATGGTTTTCATGTCTTAACCAGTGTTACGACTCTGTGGTCTTAAACAGAGTACCAGGTAAAAGAAAAACCAACAAATTTAAAAATTAAAAACAAAGCAAAAAGTTTAAAAAGCTCCAATATCGTGAATTATTCCTAAATAATCTTAAAAGTTCTATAACAGGTCGAAGATAATAGAGTTTTTCGAATGAAATCAAATATTAAATGTGCTGATGTAGCAACATTTTTAAATAGGTTTATGTAAAGTCTTGATATAACAAAATGATGGAATTCAGAATGTCTCTGAATTCATTCACAATAATCCCCAAATAGCATTTTATTCCAAAAGTCAACGAGCACTTTGAAATTAAAAAGAATAATTTAAATAAATGATTCCTCAAAATATGTATGAACACAACTAAAAATAATCTATAGTATATTACTCTTGTCACGATGCAGTCCTTAACTTTTATGAATCTAGTCACAGTAGAATATATACAGTGCTCTAAAAAGCCTATATGGTAAAGAGTTGAAGGCAAAAACGTAACCTAAGCCAGTAAAATGTGAAATTCAGGTCACATCGACATTCCTTTGTCGTAAGATTATGGTGCTAAAATACACGCATGTGCCATGTTTTATGATTTAACTATGAACAACACTTAGGAAATAAACTTGAAATACAAAATTGACCAAAGTTGACGAAGTGTGAATTAGGGGTGAGAGTCGCCTTTTGAGACAAGACTGCACTACTTCATTTGGATACATTCTCTAATTATGTTTCACGAATCTAGTCATAACCGTATCTAAGCAGAGTTGAAAAATATATTTAGCCGTGAGTTAATAGCAAAAAGGTAAACTAAGCCATTTTTTGAGATGTTAGCATAATAGCCAAAGAAATCAACTTGAAAAAAAAACATTTAGCTCATGTTAATGAAACATAAAATATAGGTCCGAGTGACTTATTTTTTTAATGAGAGTGTAGTATTTATTAAGACGCGTACATACACACAAAGAATTGTTATTATGAGCTATACGCAAAACACGTAACCTAAACCAGTAAAATTACAAATGTCATGCAACTATTGGTGTGGTAATAATAAAGATACATACAATAATACAGTTTAATAATTCTATCAGAGCTTCCCTAAATCTTACAACACAAAATGCAAAACCAACATCAATGATGCCTGTAGTATAGGTCACAGTGAGCTATATTTGTATTAAGCGTGTAGTACTCATCGCGATGCAGACACTCACCAAGTGTCATTAATTTAGAGGAACAATACATATGTACGGTGGGGAAAAAACGCTTTTTGGTCATGAAATAATCACATAAACTTAACATAATCCTGTATATTGTGAAATATAGGTCACATTAATCTCACCTGGTGGTGGTAAGAGTGTGGTGCTAATAAAGATACATATATCGTGAAGAGAGGTTGAGAAAAAATAATGTTAGGCGGTTACTCATCTTGACAAATAAATTTCGGAAGCTTCAGTGACGCATGGAATACAGGTTGCATTGGCCTTCGTTTGTGATGAGTAAGTAGCACTGTTCAAGATGCATCTCTCACAAAATTTCATGATTCGAGAAGGTATTTAAAAAACCAACAAAACATTAATACAATGTGCAAAACACAAGTTAGAAGCTTCGTGTCGTTCGGAGGTTCTTCATGGGGTTTTCTGGGTTCTTTTAGCACCAAAGATATTATCCGCCAAGTATAGCTATCATGCTGAGAATGGCGTTACACCCCGACCCCGCTAAACACACAAAGGCCCATCCCATGAGAAAGAAAATGTCCTGAACTGTTGGCACACAACTATCATTGATTACAAGTTTCACGTTCCAGCTTTAACTGTGTAGGATGAGTTGAAGGCCATCACAATATCTTATCATTTCTCTTTAATTATTAATTAATTAATTAGGGATTAGTAAAACAAAAAAAAAACAAAACAAAAAAAAAAAACAAAACAAAAACAAAACAACTTGACTCTGTTGAAAAGATATTCTGATCAGTCTTTGTAGATTAGCTCTAATCTGAGTTAGACTTGGTGACGTAGCTCTAATCAAACTTATACTGAGTTAGTCTTGGTGATGTAACTCTAATCACATTGATATCTGAGTCAGTCTTTGTGGTAGCTACAATCAAATAGATATTGAGTCAGTCTTCGTGGTATGACTCTAATAGAATTGATACCGAGTAAGTTGTCGTATAGCTCTTATCAAAGTAATGATAAAACACATTATAAACATCAAATTGAAAACGTGGGTTTTTGTTTTCAAATGACGATGTAGAAATTCCAGGACATTATTAGCTTAAAATCCGTTTGTCCTAAATTTGATTTTAATACTAATTATGTAACTTCTGGCAAACAATGAAATTTTACATGGTAATTGAAAAAAAGAAGAAAACCCCCAAAACAAAACAAAAGCAAGCAATGCCAGGATAGACAACCTATTAAATTATAATCACTCTTTTTTTTCTTCATTTTGCTTAACAAAAGACTACATTTACTAAAACAAAACACTTTTATGTAATTCAGTACAGAAGTGAATTACAAACTCTTTTTAAACAATCAATTGGCGCTTTTGATTGTACTGAAAACGTGATACAATGGCTATTGATCCTTTACAGTCGGGAGAAAAATGTTCCAAGTTATTAGTGACAATATAAATGTACTGTCTCTATTTTTAGTATAAAGTTTCCTTTTTTAATAACAGTGTGTGCAACTTTGGTATTACAATGTGTGCTAATTCAGTCATGTCAGTTTCAACAAAAGTTATTAAAAATTTTCAGCGATAACCAGGAACGCTGTATTTGTATTGAAATTAATCTGATATCATCCTGAATAGTGAAGCTGCTATCTGTGTTTTCATTAAACGTGGAAGAATGGAAAATTAGTTCGATTTGTTTTATAAAAAAAAAAAACAACTATATAAAATTGTACGTGTCTTCTTTATATGCGATCTTTTGGTCATAATTTTGTAATAAGGTACAAAGTAAACAGATTATACCCTTTTTTTAGTGGTCCTATTTTGGTTTGTGCAACCCAAATCTGACATATATTTATGTTTTGTACATAATTCAGGAGAAAAATACAATATTGAAAATTAATAGCTTTTGCAACTAAAGAGGTTTGTGAGATTTTTAAATTAATTGGCAAAATGGCCATTTACTCACCCACCCACTCAAATCTCTCACTCATTCAGCTAGTCTATCTATATATTCGTCTGTTGAATTATTTTGTTATCTATTTGTATGGAATACCATGGCGTGTAATACGATTAATTTGATTCTCTATTAATATTGAGGCAGGGCGAATCTTCTTTAATTTATTTTCAGGCTCGATACCACTATGGATTCCGACGATCGTAATATCTGTCATTTGTGGCCTTTTGTTCGTTCTAACCATTACGACCATAGTCTGCCACAGGTAAACAACTTTGTTTCCATTTTAATGAGTAGGGATGGTGGATTGGTGTTGCTTACAACTTGCAATTTATTGGTTCTGTTTTCTACAGTAAGACAAGTCTGATTCTCTGTAATATGCAATCTGGTCCAACATTCCACAAACTATCTTATTAAAGCAAATTTCGATAAAATTTTATTCCAACTTTAAACTTGTTGAATAATGTTTTTTCTTTATCATCCCGATCCTTCTGAGTTGGAAGCAACTGTGTGCTTTGAGAAACCCTTGAGTTTTTGCATTTGAGCAGAGATAAACAAACTTCTATTATTGAAATAATAAAGAGACAATGAAAACATTAACCTACTCAAATGTGTGTATGTGTATGTGCGTATGTGTGTATGTGTGTGTGTGTGTGAGAGAGAGAGAAAGAGAGAGAGAGAGAGTTTCATATTACAACTATATTGCATGGAAATCACATACCAATATTTAACGTATCTTCTCTTTGAAGGTGCCACAACAGGAAAATTGCCAATAGTGATGTCGAGTCAGTCAGGAGCGACAACGAGTATATTAACATTATTATGAAAGAATTACATCAGACAAATACAAATCCGAATAAATCGCCAAATAAAGAATGTAGCAAAGCAAAGCCTTCAGAGAAAGAAGAAAAAACAAATATTAACATTGCTTCAGGAAGGGGAGACTATGACGAAGTTTTATTAGATGGTACCCCTGGAAGTACATCTGAAATTAAAAAGAAACAATGCCAAGCTTTGGCAAAATCTAACGATGTACTAAACAGAGATGGAGATTGTAGTGACATCGAAGCTAATGAAGATTCCTTAAAGAAAGAATCATCTGAACAAAGAGAAAGCCCCGTATATACACAGTCCAAGAAAAAGCACGTATATTCGCATGTGCCTTCCAAACTGACTCCGAAAAATAAAGCCGAGAGTTTTGCTACGTCGGGTAATCAAATTGTTCACGGCAGCCACGAGGATTCTAACTATTATGACCATGCTGATCTGAACGCGAAAATGTCTGTCAATGCGGATCATGAATCTTTAAATATGGATTATGACCACTTACCAAACATAGGACCTAAGCGTGATTTTACCAGCCAGCCACTCTCAATCGAAAGTATGCTTCTTGTAGATCATTACGACAATGGTAGTAAATCTTTCAGAAATGCCATGGGTGCAAGTAAACTTTATTCAAAAGTCTCTGCCAGACGCAAAAATGACCAAGAGGCTGACACGAGTATTTCTGGTGGTGAGCTTGAAAGAGATGACTCAAATCATAAAGTGGCTGAGAAAGAGAAAGTCATGGCTGAAACCGACACAAATGTCTATTATAACATTGACAAACTGAAGAACAGCTCAAAGTCAACGGATAAGAAACATGATGCAAAACCTGAAAATAAAACCATAATGACGCAATATGTGAGGGGTTTTAAGACTGCATCACAAAAGCAAGATGCTGATACCCACAATAAATCAAAGGAACTAAGCTCATTTTCAGGAAAGGCCAACTTTGGCAACACAAACGTAGAAAACATGCAAAATGAGACCGGCTTCGCTCCAAACATATCTGTGAAGAATGATGGTAGAACGACAAAAAGTGGTGAAATACAAAATGCAGGGTCCAAGTTTAGAATAAAGGAGACAAACTATGAAGAGTCAACTAAGCCTCAGAAAAGTATCAGATCAGATTATGAAGAAGTTGAAACTGTTCTAGGATGACTCAGCAATACGTATAATACGATAGGAAAGAAAGAGCATTTAATTAGGTTTTTTATCAGTGAAATCGTAGTTTGCCAGTCTAGATACAAACACCATTCCGAAATGAGGGTTCATTTTGAATCTATAGAAATATAATTATATGAAATGACACAGTTTAACTTTTGGCTGTTGTTTTTGTATTGTTGGTACGAATTTTGTAAACTGCTAAGGGAAATGTGTTGATATCATAATACAATCTTAGAATTTGCTTGCTATACATGTGTGTATTTTCCATATCAGTCATTTGATAACAATGGCAGTGAAATACAATAACAACTCGTTGTTTTAATTAGGGTTTATGTGTCCATATTGCTCATATCATCATGTTTTGTGGGCATAAATTTCAAATAAACACAGCAAAATACAATGTAACCAATTATAACGTAAAGAATACCTATATTACATAATAGTAACTATACATGGGGAAAATTATTTAACCTATTGGCACTAGAATACAAACAAATATTATTTTCCCAGCTTCACAAAAAATTGCAAAGTTAAAAAAATTCACATTTATTTTCTTCAATGACCCTTAAACTTTTAGTTGTAAAGCTGAAGTTAAACTCAAGTACCATTTGCTACGAATAAGGTTTAAATAAAAATGTACTTGTGTTTTCATATACAATTAACATGGGTTATTTCAAATAGCTTTCAAATGATTTTGGACTAAGCCATATGTTGTAAAGTTTAAGAAGCTCACAATAATGTATTTGGTTGTTTTAGTGTCATTTGATTAAATTCTTGTACATATTAGCAATTTATCATAATGTTGTATACGTACTCGTTCAGTTAGAGTTTGTTACAATGTATTGTGTCTGATGTGTCCCTAATACATGGTGGAATGACCAAATTAGATAATTTGCAAGGTATCTATTATTATAGTAACGACCTAAAACTAGTTTCACTAACAGATCTTAAAAAAGAAACCGTTCATAAAACATGTCTTAGTAGAGAAGCCATTCATGAGACATGTCTTAGTAGAGAAGCCGTTCATGAGAAATGTCTTAGTAGAGAAGCCCTTCATGAGACATGTCTTAGTAGAGAAGCCGTTCATGAGACATGTCTTAGTAGAGAAGCCGTTCATGAGACATGTCTTAGTAGAGAAGCCGTTAATGAGACATGTCTTAGTAGAGAAGCCGTTAATGAGACATGACTTAGGATATGCCGTGCATAAGACATATCTTGGAAAAATAGCGTTCATAAGACATATCATAGAGAAAATGCCGTTCATAAAATAAATTTGGGGAAAGAAGTCGATCATAAGACATTTTGAGGAAAGAAGCCCTTCATGTGACGTATTATTGAGCTGTGTGTGCTAAAGTCCACAATTACAACATACCTCCAAAACAATGTAAAATGATATTGGAATAGTTCGGAATTGACGCTGACACTTGATATTTTGTAATTTCGTAATAAGAGAGTAGGAACATACAATGTGGAATGATTCACAAAGTTCATAAGTGCACTCGTTCAGTTAAAACAAGCCTAATAACAGAGTTAAGCAATATCACAACATCAAAAGTGGTGTATAGATGGGACCTACAGGTACACGACAAAGCACAAAAAGTTTCATAAGCCAAATATATTTCAATATCTACCTATCTATCTATCTATCTATCTATCTATCTATCTATCTATCTATCTATCTATCTATCTATCTATCTATCTATCTATCTATCTATCTATCTATCTATCTATCTATCTATCTATCTATCTATCTATCTATCTCTGTGTTTTGTGATATAGATTTTTAAGAAAGATATAACAATTTTTCAGATGTAACGCTACGATATATGTAGTGTGACAGTTTATAGTGATGTCTAGCACTGGTGCATCATGTCACAGACATGTTGCACTATGCTCCACCCAGTCACATTATCATGACACCAGACCGACCATTTCTAAAACTAACTTCTCAATGTTGAGCGCCAAGCGTGGCAGCTGTTAGTACCATTTTTATGAATTTTTGGTATGACTTAGCTGTGGCTTGAAACCGCAGCCTCCCGATAACTTTCAAGATAATATGAAACTGGTATGAATACACTGGCATTAATCAAGGCAGGGTAAGGCAATAAAGATCTCAGTTAGGATTTGGTATTACTGAATTCCAACCACTATCTGTAATGGCATGTTATGGGTATTACTTAACTTAAACCACTAACTGCAATGACAAGTTTTGGGTATCACTGAACTCCATCCATTATCTGTAAAGAGAGGTTTTGAATAATGGTTAAAAAAAATATCTAAGATATAATGGTTTAAATTTGCATATGGTATTGGCAGTCAGAGAGGTAAAGGACGTTATGTTTATACGTTCGGCAAGCTGCCAATTCGCCCGCAAATCAAGCGATGCTAACATATATGCTAGCAATAGTGTTGATCGGAGTGCCATACGTATGGGAAAGTACTAGGGTTGGTGTGTCAATATGAGGACAGGGGACGGAAGAGCAGCACTCAAATGATAAAGGAACTATTTAATTTTCGGGTTGGAGGTAGGCTGGGAGTATCTTTTTTACCGGTTAGCTTTCTTTCTTTTACGTTAGGATATTTATTAATTTATCCAACTAATATAATGGATATAATTGGGGCTTTGTGGCTACAATTCTAAGCAACAGTATGATTTGAAAAAGAATGTTTGCCGAGCTTTAATCTAATTTACATTGATCAATGTTTTTTAAAATTAACGTTTTAGAAATACCTTTCGTCGCTGTGGTTATCTGCTTCAATGCTAAAACTATGGACCGATCAGGAAAATGAAAATAATTTAACAGACTGATTGATTTGTTTCTTTTTGTTAGTAGGGAAATTGACAGAAGAGAGCAGTATTTATTTCTGATACGATACATATTGCTGTGTTGATAACGGGGAATGGAAAATTTCTTGTCAGTGATATTGGTGTTTTTCCAGTCAAGCCTGAAATTTACAACCAGTACAATCCACGCAAAGGATTTATTTGAAATATAGCCAATTCTTATGAGAGCATAAACGGCGTGCCATACATTGTGCAATGAATAAATGGAGTGAGATTTTTTAACTTATTGGAGTAGGTTAACGTATAATACAGACCTTTGTAAAAAATAAAGAAGAAAACCTGCTCGATGTGGTCACTTTTTCTACGGAGAATAACTCAGTGGGACCCAAATGTGAACACTAAATGAATAAACACTATATAATCACTGTTATAAATAAATAAAATGTGGTAGGTTAAGATACACATAATATTCAAAGCAATAAACAACCCTCGAAGCTGCACTGACTGAATATCCTTACTAACAAAGGTAAAAGGTGTATAAATGCATGCCACTGTTACATATGTATGAATCAAATGGGGTAAGTTAATACTCCTCATTTAATTTAGAGCAATCTTCGCTCCAACATTCCGATGCGTTAATCCTATCTACACATTAGAGGATTAATCAGATATGTTATTGCTTTGTCCTAACGACATCTATTGGATTTCATTAGTTGTCTCCCTTAGTATGTATTTGTCAACCAACTAATAGCGTGTAACAGCGGTGTACTGTACATCAGCCAAAAATGGAGGAGGCAACTAACTTCAAAGATACTTTGTAAATTTAATATCGAAAGACTGACTTTGTACCAGAGAGAGAGGCCGTTATAGGTGTATTTGAGTGAAATAAATACGAGTCCATTCTATTTTTGTGCTCACCTTATCTCGGTCACATAAGAACAATGTTTAAATATGAACAACATGGTTCTGATTTGATGCGCCACCGCATCCAATAAAATTCACAATCCCGAACAGATGAATCCGTCAAGATCGATCCGTCAAGGTATAGATAGGGTTAACATATCTGAAACTTGGCTAGCTAAGATGATTCAAAGCATGCACATATAGTTCTTAAAATTACACAGTTGGACAATATGACATGGGACATCGTCCAGTAGCTATTTCAGATTGAGATATTCCTACTGTTCTAATAACTGACGTTGACTGACTGCAAGGGTAGGAAACGTATTCATGAACCATAAGAAACAAAAGTAATGCAACCAATGCTATATTTAAAGGCAGAATGCGGATTACCACTAACGACTGAAGCTTTACCTTAAATATACTGATACAAGGACGAACAATGCTACTTAAGTGTAAGTGAATAAGTGAGAAAGCCTGCCAGTAGCTTCTCGTGGGTCGGTGGTTCTTCCCTGGGTTTTCCAGGGTTCTTCCTCCACCATTAATACTGGCCGCCATGTATAGCCAATCTTGTGCTGAAAAATGGCATTAAACCATACAACAACTACAACAAAAAGCTACTTAAAACAAGGCAAATACAGTTTTGATGCAACAAAATTTATTCATGAGGACGTACTAGAGTTTAATATGATGGCAGCTGTCTACATCTAGAGCCGATGGCATCACGTTGACTCTGTGCATATATTGATGTATACTACTATTGATGTATAAAGGCACATGGTGCCTACAACAACATGAAAAACTTGGTGGTGCCAAACAAATATCTTTTGCAGATAGACAAGTTTTTCTATGAAGATAACGTTCGCATAAACAACTTGCTCAGAGTATGAGTTTAAATCAAAACAAGAACCCCCCTACTGCTAATGATCCCATAAATATCATCAAGAACCTAAATCAAGTTTATTATGGTATGGGCTAACATCACATCACACGCAGTGTTGAGACATTATGGTATGGGCTAACATCACATCACACGCAGTGTTGAGACAAGGGTAACAATCTCCAATGTGCAAATATATACTATCAGTCTAATAAATATTTAGTACCTAAAGATCATGCCCAAAAGTAAAGCTATACAAACACCTATAACAGGCATCTTGTATTACAGTTCGATCAAACAAAAAATTAATAGTCATTAATGTGGTCCTAGATGAAATTAGAAAGGCAACAAATGTAAGAACTGCCAAATACAAACGATTGAATGGCTACAAAGACGGCAAGGCCAGACCAGCAATATAAGTGATCAATAGTTATGTAGCCATTTGTAGCAGTATTATTTGTTGTATGATTTAAGTTAAAATCCTTGCTAGGGTCATTTTAATCCACTGAATGCCAAGTCGAAACTTGAGAACTGAAAATAATTAAAGCTCTTACTTCGCATTTTTTCCAGTCTCGAAACTATTCTACTCCCGATTGTATAGATTTAAGTTTTATTTTCATAATACCAGTCTTCTTTTGTAAATATTTTACAGCAAAGTTTGTATTCGTGTTAGTTCTTTCAAAGTTCTCTAATTTAAATTCTTTGCGCTTTGCTACCGAATAATTTTTATGATTAGATATTTCCAAACGGAATAATTACTTCTTACCGCGATCTAAGTGTGGACCAATCATGTGGAGTGCCTTCTGTCTCAACTCAAATTTATTTTTCTATTCATTTATCTCTGTGCACTGTATTAGTAATGAGTTAAAACTGAAAATAGATAAGCTGAAGTTAACGACTATATATTTCTTAAGCTCTTTAATATTTTTTGTTCATAGGTAATTCAAATTACCGATCTGCGACGACCTTTTGCATGTGTTACGAATTAGAGTGTCTGTTGCATAGATGGCATGAGTTAGATACAGATCAAACTTCCCCATTATTCAAAAAATGGAACCTTTTATAAAGGTCCGTCCGTAATAATTACCCTGTCAGCGCCTAAAAGTTGAGTGCTTTAAAACAGTTTCCAGATGTCCTTTTCAACTGTGTTAACCGTTTTCCGTTGCCAAAATATGCTAATCTTGTGACCGAACATTCCAGAGAGTTGCCGATGTGGCTGATAATGTATACGGATATTACCTGGTAGAAAAGTTTATTGTAAAATTTTCAAACTTCAATCTTTATAAATCAGTTAATGCAACCTTTACCTACTTTCAATTTTCTTTTATTTTACCGTTGTTAAGTTCTGTTTGTTAACTAGATATTGTACGATTTCTATCTTATTAAATATACACATTATACTTGTGTCATGTCATAATCCAGGAAGCAAACATTTGTGGGTGATAACTTTTCTAATGCGTTATCTATATTTACTAAAATACATTCTAGTTTTACATCTTCCTGTTGGACCTTATATAGATTAACGTCTTCTGTTGTTTTTGTTTTGTCAACTTGCCAACAGCTTCCATTGCAAGTTGATTTATGTAGAATGCTGGCCCGTTTAAAGGTTGAATTACAGAATCAATTGTTTCACAATGTTTTTCATTCACTGTTATCTGTTGAATTATGGTGTCCCATTGCTATTTCTAAAATAAGTTTTGAAAGTAAAAGTTATGTTCTTGTAGAAATTTTCTGTAATAGGTTCTTCTGCCAGTTATGTGTAATTCAACTCACCTGTATCTGTAAAAATGTTTTTGTTTCATGTATGTTCTTATAGCAACCACAAACCATAGCTAGACGATATCCTGCAGTCACTTATTTCAAAATTGTCTTATTTCATCTCTATCATCATTTTAATCTCGTATTCATATTAAGAGATTTTGTATTGTTTAAATTATGTCCATTTTACAACGATAAAATGTAAGATCATAGTTTAGTTATCTTCTAGATGAAAAAATTGACTCTTAATGTCTTAATACTATTAAAAAATATTCATAATCATTATTGTAGCCACCATTAACATTTCTATGAAACGAATAAAAATGTTTTTGCTATCGGTTTATTTAAATTCTGTGTATTCGTCCTCATTAATTCTATCCTGTGTGCGACTTGTTTTGTGTTTTATGTGGACAGGTGCGCCACTATATTATGTGTACAAGTGCGTCACTATTTTATGTGTACAAGTGCGTCACTATTTTATAAACTTTCGTTTAGTACATAAATGTTTCAGGTTTCTGTGCTGTATACGTAATTTGGACTGCAATATTGGTGTGAGAGTCGGAGCGTATTCCCTTTATACTTTATGGAGTTCGCCAAAACCATGCTGTAGCGACATAAGTTAGTAGCTTTTAATTAATGGTGACCAAAATGATCATGCATTCCTGGCATCGATAAACACAATATTTATCTTCTCATTCATAATAGTTCAAAATGCATTTCATTACTTTAAAAATTCACTCTGATTATCGAGATATGCTTGTGTAATGTATATCTGTGAAGGTTTCATAAGATGGATTGGGATGCCCCAATATTTTATTTAACTATTATAGAAAACAAAGCAGGCTCTATTTTGCTGGAAGCTAAATTTAATGAAAGATAGATGTAAAGCTCCGAGCCCCCAGTCAGCAATGCCGATAGTTGGATGGTTAAATTTACAAAAATGTGAGATTCGATGAATAACAATTTAATAACAATTCAATAATCAAATGACTAAAATTTCCAATAATACCTCTTCCACTCGACCTTTTAGTAAGCATATTAGAGCACTTTATTAGCAGTGTGAGATGGATTTCCACACGTCCTTGTATTTCTGCTCATCCATTGTATCCAGTTCTCTCTTTTTTCTCCCACTTCCTTCCTCTCTTCCTCCCCGACCTTTCTCCACATTTCTACCTAGGCCCAAGCGCATTTCTTAAATTCGCATGTAAATGAAAGACTACAAAGTTAATTGTACATACTAAACTATCATAGCAATAATGAGATGTATATATTACAATCAATTACAATTATGATGCTGTACTATTCTTCAAATATCGAACAAATAACTTACTGACCTTTCGAAGTTTTGTCTTTCCTTAGAATCTACATCTAAATTTTGTCGCCAAATTATGAGTGGCCTTTTTCTTGGAGTAAACCATTCTGATCTGCAATCCTTCCAGGCATATACTAAATTTTTTCTTACGAGTTCAGAAAGTATCATTCAAGTCTGAATTGTAATCATACCCTCTGTTTCAATTCTGATTGGATGTCACTTAACCGATCCAATTCAACGTAGCGAACAATGTCGATTTCGGTTGCTGTGAACGTGGCGATAGATAAGAACAAGCAGGCCCATTCTGCGGGCCTCCTTTAGATCTTGGAACTAACCTTTAACATAAAGTATGATAACTGCAAGCCTTTATTAAGTCGTGAGATCTATCGCCTTCGCGGACTCAAGTTTACGGTGTTTGGATGGTCATAGTAACCTTGCGTAAGAGTTCAACACTAATTCCACGGCAATCATTATACATCAAACACATGGTTGCAGTAATATTCCCAATATAGGTAGATTATAGCTTATACATGACTTTATAGCTGGGGCTTAGCAGACACGACAATATCTATATTGTATATTTACTTTTAGTACATGACTGTAGATTTCAAGGAGCCATGAATAGGTGTTGACAAGTTTTAAAATCATTTTTAATTACAGACCTGTTTACAAGTATGATGTAATTCTACTATTGGATTATTAAGTCAGACGGGTTATGTTGCCATATAGGGATGTCTTGTGAAATATACCATGGGGGTGTTCTAAGGTCAGAGAATTGAACAATTAATTCATTCCTTATTTATATGTTCTTGTTTTAAAATTCAGTCTGTAGATGTATTTAATGTTTTGTTTAAATATAATCTGAGATATAATATAATAAACTCATTTGTTTGGAAAATTCATTGGAATTATAAAGAACTCATTGACTTTGTACTAAAATATTATTCTGGGATTATTGTGAATTCGCTCAAAGATATTGTGGAAAATGCCATTTTGCAAAGTTTTACAACGTTTTCAGAGACATCAGCACATTCAGGACCTGTAATTCATTCGGAATACTCTATTTTTGGGACATGTGAAATATCCTTAATATTACTTTTTTAATTAATTCAAAATACTGCAAATTCCTCTAAATTTTCATTTCATAACTTACAGCTATTTTTAAGTTTTAAACAACTTGTTCCTTTCGCTTCGTATTGTTACTTGGTTTAAGACCATAGAGGCATAACCTTTTTCAAGAAACGGCTGGGTAATGTCAGAGGAAAACGAGGAATATATATATATATATATATATATATATATATATATATATATATATATATATATATATATATATATTCCGCATCTAGTCTATACAAGCTGGTTGTATTTATAGTTTTAGCACATGTGAAGACAGCCATGTAGAGGTTTACAAACACAACGTTTTTGTGTTTATTTGTTTATTATATATATGTTTTGTATTTGCCTTTGAAAAAGACTCATTAAGAGTCGAAAGCGCTTAGGCTAGTTAGTTACTAGTTTCGTACTGTTCGTCGTCAGTTTATTGCATCTATATATATATATATATATATATATATATATATATATATATATATATATATATATATATATATATATATATATATATATATATATATATATATATATATATATATATATAGTAGGGGAAAATGAGGGTTTTGGCCCACCCACCCCCCTCCCACACCACCACCCCACCCCGCCAAACCCCTCATTTCTCTATACTACTATGTGGACAGATATTTTGTAACCAGACAAAACAACAGGTGTTGGAATGCCATAAGCTCTGTCAACAGAAGTGATGAATTTGTTAGAACAGCGTATGTGTGGAATACAATTATTCTAAAGACGGCAAATAGATTTTACCACAAATTTTTTTATCAGATAACAGGATGAAAATTAAACTGTGCAAATGATATTATTTTAATTATATTATATCTTAAGTTTAGATAAAATTTTACGTTACTCATATTTTTTTTTTTGATATTTTTTCATACTTGCTAACCCTAATTGGTAGAATATCTGTTAACATATTGTCAATAATACGAAATTCACGTAATAAATCATCCATATTATATCTGACTCCTCGTAGGTAAGACCGGATCTGATCAAGTAGTTTCTTGTAAGTTTTAATTGATGTTAAACATCCATGCTTTTTTATCAAAAGTCTTGGTTCTACTTTTTTACACGCCGCTGTAAGTGAAACACCAATACCAGATATAATTAATAAAAAAGGATTTAATGATATCCCACTTGAAATTATACTAGAACTGGTCATTAACAATGGTAGATATGATATTACTCGAAGGATCTTGTTGTAGTATTTATAACATTTTTTAACGCACCAATGTTTTTTTGTGATAATATTTGTAGTATTGTTTTAGTGCGTCCACATCCTGTTCTGAAATATCTTTTGAAATATGATTAAAATCAACTATACTTTTTTTCATTATAATATTTGTTTACATAGTTATGATAAATCAGCTACAAATTCCAAACACCACCGATAAGGACCTATAAAATTTTTATCAGTTGGTTCAAGTACAAATTCTTCCTCAGAATTTTTGTTTAATATTACAGATAACATTCCAGATAAGTCATCATCATATGAATGACGCCATGATTTAGTAATTATTTTAAACTTTACAGTGCTAAACACTGACAATCTATACATACCAGTAACTTCTGCAGTGTGTTTGATAGATTTGTTTTGTGGTGTCCATCCACTATAACCATATGCAATAGTATACACAATATTTTTAATCTGTTTGTGAGGAATGAGACTCGTTTTCTCAGCAATATTAGGAATTTTACTAATAATATCATTGAGTTTTGTGTTAATATCATTGAGTTTTGTGTTAATATTAGCGAGAGTAATGTCAACAATTGATGGATTTCCAAAAAATTCATCTCTAATTCTGTTTATGTTTCTGCGAAAACTTAAAAATGTATTTACATGACTAAGATACTCATTTTTGAGTGCTGTGATTTCATTATTGATTGAAACATCCTGATCATTGACGTATTTTTTAGTGACAGCATCCCCGTCCTCAGTTGGGTTTCCAAGATCTGTAATCTTGTTTTGTTTCATAACAATATTCCCACTTGGATTTCGTACAACTACATCTGACAGTTTTACATTACTCGTCTTTAATCGTCCTTCTTTGTCCTGGAAAATGACAACTTCATCTGGATCTACACTGATAAGATTTAGTAAATTATTGATTTAATTTTCAAGCTGATCAAGAGTTGCATATATGGATAAGTCACCTTGATAACCTTTTGTGGATAAATCTTCTAATAGTGTTCCATATTTTGTATAGTAGCTCATTATTTACTATCCTAGATAAAATTATCAACACTAGTTTAATATTATACAAAATGGCAAAATCATTGATACTAAACTTTGATACAGAGAGACTAGTGAAGCACAAACATAACAATGAACTTCCTGATTGTCATTATCTTATTGTTAGGCGAACTGGATCGGGGAAAACAAATTTACTTATGAACTTACATCTTGGTGATAATTTTAACTACGATAGAGTTTATATTTACACAATCAATCCACAGCAAGATAAGTATGAGTTATTAAGTGAGTATAATGACAAGCTTCGTGATGATCTTAAAGCTTGCGAAGATTTTTTTATAATTAGGCAGCCAGAAGATCTTATTCCAGTCAATCAACTTGATGCAGATGAACATAAGATAGTAGTTTTTGACGATATTCCGCTAAATAACATGGAGATGAACAAAATAAGATCGTATTTCTCACTGTCACGTAACAAACAATGTAATTCTGTTTATCTCGCTCAAGGATTTTGTAATGTTGACAGATTTATTCGGCGAAATACGGGTTGTTTTATATTATTTCCAGGACTGGACAATGTTGACGTTAGAAATATTGCAAGCGAACAATGCGGTGACGTGACAAAAGATAAGTTTATTGAACTTTACCGTAATGCTACAAAAGATAAATTTAACTTTTTCTTGTTTAATAAACTTACAAATGATCCAACTAAAATGTTTCGCTGTTGTATTAACACTTACTTACAGTAAAGCGTTTCAATTTTATAAAATTTATAATTATAATAATGGACAAACGAGCAAGATACAGACAACACATAGAAGATCTAAAAAAACTTGCTCAATCTCAGGCATCACTTAAGCAAAAAGTACAAGAAGCACGACGTGGGCAAGTAACTGCTACAGAAACAACAGCTACAATTTTCAAGCCGGTTACTGAAGCATTATTAGGTAAACAACCTGAAACTAAACCACTGTCAGAAGAAGAACTTAAACAACTGCAGGAAAAAGGTTTGGTTGGAATTGTTAGAGAACAACAGGAAGCAGCTGCTGCAAAACTTGTTACTAGATCTGATGAAGAAAAAAGAAAACTAATAGAGGCACTGACAGCAAATATAGCTGATCCTGCGGCTAGACAAGCTGAAACAGATCGATTGATAAACAATCCGCTGGAACTTGAGCGAAGATTAGCAGAGTTAACAACGCAAGGAATAACAAATATTATAACAAATTTATCAGGAGATATAAAAGATATCAAAGAGGAGCAACAAAGAGTTGGTGAGCTTACTGTAAAGTTTATGGAAGTTGGAGATCAAAGACTTTATTTTATAAAAAGAGCAAATGATGAGATAAAAGGTAGTGAATATGATGATTTTTTAAACAAAGAAAATATAAGTGATATTGAAAATATAAGCAGGTGGACTGATGTAGAATATCAAGAATTACTCGATAGATTAGATGTAATATCTAATGACGGAGTTACTGCTAAAGATGAAATAAACACGGTTACAGAAATTGATTATATGATTCCACTTTATGATAGAATGAGAAACGGTGTCATTGCTCTCATGTTTAAAAAAAAAAGCAGAAAATAGTAGATCAAAACCTTTTGGTAGTGGGTGGAGTTTTAGAAGAAAATTTTTTACTTTTGATAAATCTCGTGTAGAAAAAAGTAGAGTAAGAACAGGAAATGGTGTAAAAGTATTTACTTCAAATACTGAAATGATAGGTAGATTAATGTTATTAATATCGTCAAAGGAAGCTGGGAATGATAGTGTTGAACTTGATAATGAAATTATTGACATACTTGATCATCTAAGATCGAGTGAATTATTAACATCTGACGAATACGAAACTTTACACCGCGACTTAATCGCGGCGACTTAATTTTATAAAATGATATAATATAAAAGGAATGCAATTAACATTATTACTAAACTCTAGCGAGTCTGCAGAAGATAGCGCAAATTTTTCAGTAAATTATATTCCGCCTATAGAACTAGATCCTGCAAAACAATATGAAATTGGATCAATTTCTTGTACTTGCTGGAATGCTATACCTAACGTGAAAACTGATGTTAATGATGAAATGTGGTTTACTTCGTTTACAAGTACTTCAATATCTACAACAAAAAAAATAAAAATTCCACAAGGAGCTTATAATATTGAAGATCTTAACAAGACGATCAAAGAGCTCATAACAAAGGCTGACGGTGTGGCTGCTGATTTTGGATTAGCTGCTAATTATAGCACATTACGAGTTAGGATGACTTTGAAAAATATGTTAATCAATCTTGGATCAAAAGAAAGAGGTATTAAACAACTGTTAGGATTTACTAAATTAGATTATAATGCACTTAATCACCCTATTACATATGACAGTGAACTGTCAGTAAATATAACAGAAGTAAATATGATATTAGTAAACTGCTCTATTGCTTCTGGCTCTTATACATCAAAAGGTAGCAAAGGTCATACGATTTACAGTTTCTCACCCGAAGTCCCGCCAGGTTCTCTCATGCAAATAACTCCACGTGATATTATCTATTATTCTTTAAATGTGGAAGATCAAATATCAAGTATAAGGATGCAGTTGACAGATCAATCAGGAAAACAGTTGGAATTGAATAATGAAGTTGTAACTTATGATTTACATCTACGTGAGCAAATGTAAAAATTATGCAACATCAAATATAATGAAACAAAGAAAAAAAGTTTATCGAAGAAACATAGTAGGAGGATTTTGTGGAAATATATTCACTAAAGTTATTGAAGGTATTCCAGGACTAGCGCGTAAAGTTGCACCAATTGCTTTTGATGCTGGTAAAGCTTTTGCAACTGGGGCTGCATCTGCCGCTGGGACTGCGGTGGGACAAAAAATAGCTAATAAAAAAAGGAGATCCACCGACTGCATCTGAAATAAAACAAGCTATCTCAGAAATCGCTCCAACAAAAGAAACTCAAAAAGCTATGATAGCAACAACAAAAAAATTATTATCACCAAAGGGCGAGCAGATCATACAAAAATTAATATCTAAAGTAACAGTGCCGCAATAAAATTTTATATAATCTAATAAAATAAAATGTCTGTTAAAATTATCTCGAGTTAACAGAAACTTATGACACCGACAACGATGTGACAGAATTCGAGTTTGTTGAGTATCTTGATGAAAATTCTAACGAACCAAATAAAGCTGGTATTAGAACCTTTAACACCAGAGACGAAGATGTATTTCTACTGCCACATAAGGCTATGTTAGAAGTTCGTGGTCAGATTATAACAGTAGCCAATCCACCTGCTGCAATTGCAGTTGGAGCAGAAGTAGCTCTTATAAATAACGGCTGGTGTTTATTCAAAAGTGCTAGATATCAACTGGCCAATCAAACTATAGAAGATATTTCGAGTCATCTACAAGTTGCAAGTACAATTTTAAATATTATTTCGTTTTCCGACGATTACACGAGATCAACTGCAACTAATATGATGTGGTTTAAAGATACTGGACGGGGTATAGCTGAATCAACAGAATTTTTAAAGAGAGGCGCTATAGTACATGGAGCTGATGCTGATGCAAATGCTGTAATTGTGAGAAATTTTCTCATTGCTAATGCAGACGCGCTAGGTATTGCTGCACCAGGTGCAGCTGCTAATGCAGACGCTACAAGAGTTTCTCTTACAGCAGCTTTTAATAATCTAAATATAACGCCACCAGCTGCAGATGCAAACGGTACTGCGATGTTAAATTTACTTCTTAACACACTTGACGTGAGAAATCCACGTTATAACGAAGGCTTTGCTAGGCGAAGAAAACTTGCAGCAGAATCACGTCAAATTACAATGATGCTTCCGCTAAGCATAATTTTCGGCTTTTGTCGCGATTATGATAAAGTATTTCGCGGAGTAAAACATACTCTTATTTTAGATCGAGCAGACCAAAACGATTGCTTGTTTAGATCTGGAGGGGTTGATGTACAGTTTATCATAAACAAACTCGCTTTGTGGATGCCACGTATAACACCATCAATCACTAAAATGTCAGAATTAAATAGTACGCTTGATAAACATACAAACAGAATTTACTATAAACAGCATAAGATATATCAGACAGCGGTTCCAAATACTACTGACTACACATGGAGGGTCACAACAACATCAAGCGAACAACTGCCGAGAAATATCTTTGTCGTATTTCAACAGCAAGCCCGACGAGGTAACCAACAACAAAATAATGCAATATTTGATCACTCTGATGTCAGACGAATATACGCTAGATTAAACTCAAAGCAATATCCAGAACGAGCTATCGAGTGCAATTTTGCTGATGACGTTAATAAAAATATTTCTCGACCGTACATGTTCCTGCTTGACGCAATACAAAAAATATAATGATGTTGAAGATGGAACTCAAATATCAGCAGAGGAATTTCGTACGCTTTATCCTATATTTCATTTTGATGTTAGTAAACATAATGAGCGAGCTGTAGACAGCACAGCGGATATTGAAATTACCTGGACACTTGGGGCGGTTCCAGTAGCGCCGTTATACGTATACGCATTAGTGAATAGTGATAGATTTATCACAGTAGATTCTATTGGAGGTAAAATGACAGTTCAAGTTTAATCTACAGTTGTTATATAAAATGGCAAGGTATATTGTAAATGAAGTGTATTTGACTGATGGCCAAGTTAAAAAATTAGTAGCTGCTATTGCAAAGCGAGAAAAGGTATCATTAAAAATCAATCCTAATATTTCTGATGGTGTTTTAACAAAATTAATGCTAACAAAAAATCAAGTAAAGAAGTATGATCGTAAAAAAACTTTTGTTTTAAATTTGAGTGTTGCACAAATGACAGCGATGGCAAAAGAAGGTGGTTTTCTTGGTCCAGCATTATCAGTATTAGCTAGCACAATAATACCTAAACTTTTGCCGGTGTTGGGAACATTAGGACTAGCAGCAGCGTCTGGAGCAATATCTGGCGCAACGAAGAAAGCACTCGAAGGTAATGGTATCATTCGTGGAAGTGGAATAAAAAATTTTTAAATTTTATGTAAATAATATATTATAATGCCACAAAAGAAAAAGAAATCGCCAACAACAAAAAAAGAAAACAACAAAAACAAAATCGCCAACACCAAAATGCAAATGCAATCAAACAAAACAAGGAGGATTTATCGTTCCACTTTTGGCGGGACTAGCGGGAAGTCTGCTGCCAAATCTCTTAGGAATCGGACGTGGTCTAACATTACCAGGAACTCGTCGACCCCGTTGAGTAATTTTGATATCATTGATAAGTTAAAAGCGGTTCCTGGATTTCACGGAGTTTATTCTAAAGATGAACTCACAGCAATAAAATCGCCGTCAGCTGTAAGTTCGTGTGTTATTAATATACAAGATTTCAATGACGGATCCGGCACGCATTGGGTAGCAGTTTATAATAATAATTATTTTGACTCGTTTGGACTTCCTCCAAGCGATGTAATAAAAAAGTATATGAACAAAAAATTTAACAAGATATATTATTCATCAAATCAACTCCAACCTGTTGGAACGTCTGCTTGTGGATATTATTGTATTATGTTTATCCAACAGATGAGCAGAAATCTTAACTTTTTAAAATTTATTTTACAGTTTGACAAGCATCCTTCTCACGCTAATGATGAGATCGCAATTAATTTTATCTAAACAAAGCAACCTTAATTTTATTAATTTTATCTAAACTAAACTAAGCAACCATAATTTTATCTAAACTTACAAATATAATAATGTCAACATACTGTCTCAAGTGTAGAACTAAAACAGAAAATATTAATGAAACAACAGAAAAAACAAAAAACAACAGGATAATGTTAAACAGTTTTTGTGTAGTCTGTGGAAAAAGAAAAAAATATGTTTTTAAAGAAAGTGTCCCCAGCGACAGTATCCTCAGAGATGTCGCCAGCGAAAAATTCGCTAGGATCTGGTTATCCTGATATTTTTTTAGTCGACGACTAAAAATATAGAATGATATGCAACTGTGATTCTGACAGAGATTTATGTCTTGAACAAAATAAAATTGTCGCATACTGTCAATGTTGTAACAACAGAGAAATAATAGGGTCAGGTATAGATATACATAAAATTATTGGAAAATTACCAAAACCAAAAGGCGGTTGGACATTGCCAGGTCATCGGTATACTGGTCCGTGGAATCCACTAGATCAACAACTAGATGAAAACGACAATCCGTTGCCAGGCCAAGAGCCTTATAATCAAGTGGATGCAATAGCAATGCGTCATGATATCTGTTATCGTGATCATGAAAACTCAAAATTAGATTGTGATAAAGTTATGTTAGACGAATTACGTGATATGAAGCCAACAAATCTACGAGAACGTTTTGATAGAAGATTTGTTCAGGGAATGATTGGAGCAAAATATAAACTCGGACTCGGAGAGTCTCGACTTGGAAAAAAAGTATACGATGATCTTGTAGTCGAGCTGCACAGACCTAAAAAAAAAGTTCCCACGACGTAAAGTTGTCGCTAATGGTGTAGATGATATCTGGGCAATAGATTTGGTGGATGTATCCAATCTAGCTCAGTTTAATGTTGGCGCTGATGGCGCTCCAAAAAGGTATTTGTTCAATGTTATAGATGTTTTTAGCAAATATGCTTTCAGTGTACCTGTTTCGGATAAGACAGGGACTTCAATGACTGATGCGTTAAGACAAATAATAACGAGTGTAGAAAGAAAACCGAATAAAATCTGGACTGATCACGGATCCGAGTTTTTTAACAAAAAGTTTGAACAGTTTCTAGAACAAAATAATATAAAAAAATACGTTACAGGAAACGAGGGTAAAAGCGTTGTTGTCGAGAGATTTAATCGCACGCTAAACGAGAAATTACACAAACATATGACAGCTAAAAACACCAACAGGTACATCGATGACCTTTCTCAAATCGTAGGTGAATATAATAACACGAAACATCGAACCATCAAAATGACACCTAAAAAAGCTGTTAAAAATCCGATATTAGCAAATGAAAACATGTACCGCAGACATAAATTTAAGGTTGGTGATAAAGTTAGAATTTCTTTGACAAAAAAGGTATTTGCAAAAGGATTTACTCCAAACTGGAGCGAAGAAGTATTTGTAGTTGATAAGGTACTTTTAACAGTACCTGTAACGTACGTTTTAAAAGATCTGGCAGGGGAACCGATCGTAGGTAGTTTTTATGAACAAGAACTACAGAAAACTGAGCAGGATGTTTTTGTTATCGAGAAAGTGATTAGAAAAAAAGGGGATAAAAGTTTAGTCAAATGGCGTGGGTATAGCGATAAATTTAACAGTTGGATCCCAACCAAGCAGATTATGATATAATGCTATTATAAATTAACTCATACTTTTGTTTGACAGATTTACATTTTACTGGTTTACATAACGATATTAGATTCTGCTTATGATTGTTAGAGATCGTCATTAGATTAAACATTTTAACGAATATGAAATCGAATTTGATATTTTTCTGTCGGCCTGGAATCTTGATATTTAAGAAAGGTTTGATTAGCTGCCAAAACAGTTGTTGTTCGGCAACGGTAAAATTAAATTTTATTATTTGTTTAGCAATGTGATACTTGACATTATACCGTTTAGTTATTGGTCTGCTGTAATTTGATCTGTCAGCAACAGTGACTATTTCACCATCATCATCAGATTCATTGTTATACAAAATATCATCTTCACTATAACCAATAGATTTGTCTATAAAATCTTTGGAAAATGTGACCTTATAGCTGGTGACTTTGTCGCTAGTATCTTCTTCGTAGAGTTCAGCATGTCGTTTCATCAAGTCCATTATTATAATATATTTTTTATCTAATTTATTATTATAAGATGACTGATGAGATAAAATATCACCAAAAAGTTAATATAGTAAATTACAACGAACTCGCCGAAGCGGTAAGAAAATGTTTGTTGGGTTATAGTGTTGATGTTATTGTAATGCAAGGTGATTCTCATAAAATATTACTAACAGAAGCAGAAAAAAAATAATGAAAGTGCAGTAACGACGCTAAAATTTAATCACGATGATATCATAGCATTTGCTCATCATTGCTTGACTAAAACCGAATTACAAAATATTATTGATCATCATATCTAAAATCAATCCTAGCATCGTATTCGCTTGAAAAAGTTGATTTCAATACTCCATCAGCTACAAATTTTACGACTGCGGGATTTATTTTATAATATTTCGCCGCAGCTGAAATCGATTTGAATTTAATCTCCTCATCCGTTTCGAGGTTTTTTGAAATAACAGGTTTTGCTGGACATCTAAAATTAATACCACCACCTCGTCCTTTTCTTACATTTTCCTGTTGGGTAACTAGTTCTAGATTTTCCAATCGATTGTCAGTCTTTACGTTATTGATGTGATTAATAACAAGACCATTGGGTATAGATCCGTTGAACACCTCGTAAACAAACCTATGACCAAGATAATGAACAAAATCTGTTAGTGTTCCTCTAACAATTACCCTGATATATCCCATATTGTTCATAGTACTAAGAACTTTTTTTAGTTTTTCTGTTTCTAATAATACCGCGATCGTTAGCCGCGTATAAATCAAAGACCGGATGCGGCTGAAACTCGTCTTGTAAGGATAAATTTTCAATATTATCATCAGTGACTTTACCGTTATAATGATATACACGCTGTCCCTCTGGAATATCATCGCAGAACAACGTGTAAATAAAATCTTTTCTAAACATTGCAATCCTCTCGGCATTATCTCCCTTTACACTAATCGTATAACCCGCTGACGTTAATTTGCCAACAGGTATTCTAGTTTTGATGTTAATAACCGAACCTAATACATTTCCAGCGTATAAGTTATACTTTGGGTGAATTTGATATGCTTCTTGCTCACGTGCACTTGTCAGATTTACTGTCATTATATTATAGGTAATATTTTTTTATCTTCAATTGATTTTTAGCGCATGCGCAGTGTGAGGTAAAGTTATACTTTGGGTGAACTTGATATGTTTCTTGCTCACATGTGTTTGTTAGATTTGCTGTCATTATATTATAGGAGATTTTTTATCTTCAATTGATTTTTAGCGCATGCGCAGTGTGAAAAAATTATCAATTAGATAATACATTATAATATAATAATGTTAAAATTACGTGATATAGCTAAGAGAAGCCTTATGGGAGAACCTAATAAAATAGCGACTGCTTTTGCAAGTTTTGATAATAGTTATCAGTTTGATAATCAAATTGTTTTAGTAAATTTTACTGCAACAAATCTTTACCACCTACTACAGACAACTGTATAACGTGAGCTCGAAAAACACAAAAGTATCAGATTATTTGTGCAATATCATGTTATATTTTCAAAGTTAGTTATAACGGAAGAATTAACTAACAAGGAAATTGCAGATCATTATATGAACGCAAAATCAAGACGTGTTTTGCTTGGGACTGATCTTTTATCACTATCTGATGAAATACACCAAGAAATCTGGAAAAAAATAGAGGATTTCACTCAGTTAGGTTCGGGTTGGAAGTTTGAAATGATCAAAGAAATCTTGTTTCACACGATGAAATATACGCATTACGAGGTAGTTCATACATCGACCTGCCACCAAAAATAAAAAGTAAAAGATGTTGTATAAACATCAAAAACGTAGATAACAAGTGTTTCCAATGGGCTGTTCTTTCCGCACTATTTCCAGCAGAAAAACACACTGATCGCGTTGAAAAATATATCAGTCACGTGTCTAGATTAAATTTTACAGATATTAACTTTCCTGTGGCAGAAAATCAAATACCAAAATTTGAAAAGCAAAATAATGTTTCAATTAACGTTTTCGGACTAGATGAAAAGAGGATGTATACCCGAGATATATTTCAGAAAATGCTCCACAATCGACTAAAAATTTATTGTACTACAAATATCATTACGTTTGGATTAAAAACTTTAACGGACTAGTTGGTAAACAGTACAATAAAAATAGAAACAAAAAATTCTTTTGTTACCGATGCTTGCACGGTTGTACTAACAATGAAACATTACAAAATCATTTGCAGTACTGTAGTGATGTGCAAAGAATAACAATGCCATCTAAAAAAGCTAGTGTGTTACAGTTTGTCCATCATAATCACAAACGAAAAATTCCTTTCGTTATATACGCTGATTTTGAGTGTTTACTTCAACCTGTACTTGGCGTAGAAAATAATCCTAATCAATCGAGTACAAGAAAAGTTCAAAATCATGTTTCGTGTGGAGTAGCGTACAAGGTAGTTTGTTGTACTGATTCGAGATTATCTAAAACGATCAAATTATATCGAGGTAAAAATCCAGCTGTTTGACTTCTCAAGCAGTTGATTAACGAAGTTGATAATATTACTTATCGTTTGAAAAAAGTAACGCCAATGTTAAAATTAACACCTCAACAAGAATCCGCTCACGAGAAAGCAGAAATTTGTCATATTTGTGAAAAAGCTTTTGACGATGACAAAGAAGTACATGACCATTGTCATTTGACTGGACAGTATCGTGGAGCGGCTCATAATCAGTGTAATTTAAAATTTCATGCTCCAGATTTTATTCCAGTTATTCTTCACAATTTTCGAGGATATGATAGCCATATTATAGTAGAAGCTTTTGGTGATCCTGATATAAAATCTCGTCTAAAACTCGATAACATCATCAAATGCATCCCAAATAATTTTGAAAAGTACCTGTCAGTTACGCTAGGTAAATTTCGTTTTATTGACAGCCTGCAGTTTATGGCAGCCTCGTTAGATGAGCTAGTAAAAGGTTGTAGTAAATTTGATAACCTAAGAGACTGTTTTGGAGATAAATTTAATCTACTAGCTAAAAAAGGAGTTTTTCCATACGAATACCTCGACGACTGGAGTAAATTTGATGAAATATCTTTACCTGGCAAAGACAAATTTTACTCACAACTTAAAAATGAAAATATAACTGATGATGAGTACAGGTATGCACAAGATATCTGGAAAGAGTTTGATTGTGAGACTTTTGGTGATTATCATGATTTATACCTGAAAACTGACGTGTTATTATTAGCAGATGTTTTTGAAAGTTTTAGTGAAGTGAGTTATAATAATTATGGACTAGATCCTTGCTGGTATTATTCTGCCCCTGGGTTGTCATGGGATGCTTTGCTAAAGTTTAGTAAGGTAAGGTTAGAATTACTGACTGATGTTGATATGTTCAATTTTATCGAAAAAGGTATCCGAAGTGGTATTAGCGTGATAACAAAAAAATATGCTGAAGCAAACAACAAATACCTGAAACAGTATAATCCTGACCTTCCTTCGAAGTATATAATTTATCTAGATTGTAATAATCTTTACGGTGGTTCGATGGCAGAACCAATGCCTTTTAGCGGATTTCATTGGATCACGGTTGATCGATTTCTATCAGAGACAGAAAAAAAGATACCCGATGATGTTTCCTATTTCGTTGAAGTTTATCTTGATTATCCAAATTCGCTACACAAATTACATAATGATTACCCTTTCTGTGCGGAATCGATGGTAATAGATTATAGTTTGTTATCAAAAGAACAACAAGCGTTAGCATCACCAAGGCAACATTCCATGGTCAAGAAACTAGTACCAAATTTACTTGATAAGAAAAATTACGTTTTGCATTACAAAGTTTTAAAACAAGCAGTCGATGCTGGTCTTGTGTTGAGAAAAGTTCATCGTGTACTAAAATTTAATCAGTCGCCGTGGATGAGAGGTTATATTAACTCAAACACTTCAAGAAGGGCTGCAGCAAAAACAGAGTTTGAGAAAAACTTTTTTAAACTGATGAACAATTCCGTTTTTGGTAAGACGATGGAGAATATTAGGAAACGCGTTAATATCGAACTAGTCAATGATGTCAATCGCAGAAACAAACTTGTCTCAGACGATGATTTTGTGAGCATGAAAATATTTAATGAAAATCTTGTTGCGATACAAAGAAGAAAAACAAATCTAAAACTAAACAAGCCGATCTACGTTGGAGCTGCCGTGTTAGATTTATCAAAGTGGCTGATGTACGATTTTCATTATAATTTTGTTAAAAATCAGTGGCCGGCTAGTAGATTATTGTTTACTGATACTGATTCGCTCGTATATGAAATCGAATGCGAGGACATCTATCAGGACATGTACAATAATCGACATCTGTTTGATCTTTCCGATTATCCACGTGACAGTAAATTTCATGACGACACAAATAAAAAGGTTATTGGTAAGTTTAAAGATGAAATGAACTCAAGCGCTATCAAATACTTTATCGGATTACGTAGTAAAAGGTATGCCGTATTGCTAGATAATATTAAAATAACGAAAAAAGCAAAAGGTCTCCCTCGTGATTTTGTTAAAAAGTTTATGAAATTTGATGACTACAAGTACGCGCTTGATGGCGGTGTTAGTTTTATGAGAGCTATGGCAATTCGAACTAATCATCATAAGCTTGAAACAGATGTCATTATCAAACGTGGATTGTGTAACTTTGATGACAAACCTTATTGTGAAAATGGGGTAGATACATTTGCCCTTGGGTATTTTCATTGTGACTAAAATTTTATCTAAACTTATAAAATAATGTTTGAAAATTTGACAATGACAAATAGCTACAATAGTAACATCAAATATCTAATGATGGACGGTAAACAATTGACAGTTGAATTTAATAATGAAACATCAGGTATATGTTTTAATGGAACACGTGACAAGTTAAAACTTTCGCTCATTAGATCTGATAACAGCGTGTATTTCAATTATCTCGAACAATTGTATCAAAAGTTGCTAGCGGAATTTAAAAACTTTCACAGCCCCATTAGCCAACAAAACTATACTAAACTCACAATTGATCTCGATCGGTCAAGGGTATGTTTTATCAACAAAAAATATCCTCTGAACAAACCAGAAATAAAAGATTTGTTTGAGTCCCATCGCTGTGTGAGTGGTAAAGTAAAATTTAGTATCTATAGTCGTGATAGTGAAGTATTTTTAATATCAACAGTTGAAACATTAATCATTTGTAACGAGATATAAAATAATATCATTTTCATTCTAATGCTAGTTTAATTTCCGCCTTGTTAACTGAAACGTTCTAATGCACAGTTTAATTTTCATCCTGTTATCTGATAAAAAAATTTGTGGTAAAACCCATTTGCTGTCTTTAGAATAATCATATTCCACACATACGCTGTTCTAACAAATTCGTCACTTCTGTTGACATAGTAGTATAGGGAAATGAGGCGTTTGGCGGGGTGGGGTGGTGGGCCAAAACCCTCATTTTCCCCTACTACTTATATATATATATATATATATATATATATATATATATATATATATATATATATATATATATATATATATATATATATATATATATATATATATATATATATATATATATATATATATCGCACATGCGATAGAATGCATTTCAGTATGATGAGCGAAAGTAACTATGAGTAACTATGATCGCTGGATAAATTTAACTGCAATACATTTTAAAACATTGTTTTGCATGTGCAATGCGCCGGAATTGTCTCCTAGCATTAAATATTCCAATTTTACCAAGCAGTTTTTGAGTTGATCCCACATTGTCAAGTGAAACCTACACTCAATCGAATAAATGAATGCTTGCACTGTAAAATCCATGTCTGCCTGGAGAAGGCCAAGAAGGAAATAATATGAAAAAATAATTATTTAAAGTAAATTATGGAGTATTTTTCTTTTTATATCACACATCTGGTTTTAAAACATCTGTTTTACACGATTTGGAACATTAACCGTAATCGCGTAACTACTCACACAATCATTGACTAAAATATAATCCTTATCGGGCACAATGCCCTCTTTACATAGTGCGTGCCTTTTAAACCGTTCTTTAAATAACTTTTCTCTTTAATCATTTGGCGCATAGTCGAATATTTTAAGTTACATTGTTATGTCCACATTGTTGGGTACCACAAATTTCCTGATAAATGCCAACCTTTCTTGTTCAAAGCTGCGAAAGATAGTTCAATAAGGAAGCCCTCTTTTAGAAAATAAAATCATCCCATAAATACCCATTTCACAAATCTCAGATCTCGCGAAGAAGACTCAGGCATCATCTAAATAACTTTTATCAAGGGCAGTAATACAGAAATGTATAATCGTACCTTCTAAGATATTTGCTCAGAGATTTATATCCCTTTACCATTTCGCGCTTTATTTTGCCATTGTTTATGATGTTTAAAACATTATTATGTGTTCAATAATTCTCTTCATAGTCTAACCGCTTTAGTAAAATAGTAGCATTTAATTTGTGAAATAATATGTTCTAGTGGACTGTATATAGTTTATTCTTCATATATGTATCTGATAGATGATCACTATAGTTACACATATAAATCCATTTTAAACCTGAGTACGTGTGCGTTGATACATGACATTTTACCTTTTTTATATATAACATAACCCTGCTAACAAAAATTGAGAACCACATAGCAAATGGGGTTTTCATGACCAAATGTGTTATCATCGTTAAATAAAGGCTACTACTACTACTACTACTACTACTACTACTACTACTACTACTACTACTACTACTACTACTACTCAAACTTACAGACTTAAAATGTTGTAATTGCATGTAAATGGAGTCTAAACATTTTAATATATAAACCGCTGTGATTCTTCCTCCTTATCTTTTACTTTGCTTTAACTTTCGAACAAAGCTATTTGCTTGGTGCGTTATACTAAATAAAATTTGTAGGGCCATGCTATGCTGAATAGAAGGAAGCAACACTTGACTTTTAAAAAAAAATCAATATTTCACTAGGAAAAGAGAAGAATCACATAAATGAAAAAATATCATAATCTATGTTTCAGTTGCAATTACCAGAGATATAATTTTAATCAAAGTAAACCGTCTCCTTTACGGCAACCCGTATATAACAGATCAAATTGATTGATATTAATATAGAATTAAAACAGTTGAATTTACCCTGATATTGCGACGTTTTTGTAATAGTTTATACTCACAGTACTGAACACTTAATTGTATTAAAATAATACAATCGTGGAATATGGAATTACCTTTTTGTTAATATAGTGATTTTAAAATTGCGCGTCACATTCCTAAGACATTTTGCAAAATATTGACATTTTGTAATGGTATGGATTGAATATTGCTACAACTTTTAGGGTAACACTTTCAACACACACACACACACACACACACACACACACACACACACACACACACACACACACACACACACACACGCGCGCGCGCGCGCGCGCGCGCGTGATCATTTATGGAAGCTGCAAGTGATTTTAAAATGACATCCGGTAAATCGTTACTTTGTTGTTAGTTGTATGAAACCATACCCAACTGGAGTTATCGGGAATATATCAAATTTAAAGAGGGTGACTAGCAAAATATTTTAGTGAATACATTAAACGATTTAAAACTAAAACTCGAGCTTATTAGATGATAAAACTTCAATAACGTTTATATGTGCTATGTAACTGGAATTAATTTAATTGATATGGATTGAATTTATGTATTTCGTTTACTTGGTTACGCGTGATGTATGTCACTAATGGCTTGTGTAATATTTCGTAGTATGTTTTTTTTTAAAAACATAGATCTGATTTATGTTTAGTTTATATCTAACTTTCAGTTTGTTTTATATGTAACTAATTTTTAGACCAACATCTAAAATTAGAGTTTTTCATATGTAAAGTTTTGTAAAATAAGGTGCAAATAAAATAAAATATAACTGAATGAAATAACATTAACAAAATAAGATGGCGGGAAATTACTATTCCGATATAATGATTCGAACGTTATGACGTCAACAGATGACGTCAATTGTTTTGACGTTTTCTCTACAGTAATGGATATCTAAGATGCTGATCGTCAACAATGTCGAACTTCGTTTTAACAACTTGCATCATGGCGTTGCTAGCTGCAAATGTTTATGGAAGGTATGTTGACCCCTTGGAAAGTAAATATAACATTAAATATAATATTATCTATGTATTCCTTTTCAGGCTAGCATAGATATTACGACACTCACATTCCATTCATTTCCATCTATTTGACCGTTTGATATCATTATTGATATTTTTATTTCATTTGTCATATGTTACAAATGTGGAAATCAACAATTAGTAAAAAAAGGTGTCTGTAATTCGTCATTTCGTTGATTCTATGATTTTTGAAAATCGTTAGTGTTATTTGCCCAAATGTTAAGTTCATTTTAAGTGCTACTTTTATAAATGATATAACACAGGGAATAAGGGAACAATGAAGTTCCACCCCCTTTTAATGATTTTATACCTAATGAAAAACTGTACTTGTAATTGACACAGATAATATTATTTTAAAAAAATGAAAAATGAAATATTTACTTCCTCTGCAGTTACTAAGCCTGAAGTAATTTTCTCATTTGAAGAAAATATGAGGGAAGGAAATCTTAGTCTTTTTCATATCACCATATATATATATATATATATATATATATATATATATATATATATATATATATATATATATATATATATATATATATATATATATATATATATATATACATATACATATACATACATACATACATACATACATACATACATACATACATACATACATACATACATACATACATACATACATACTGCTGATTAAAGATTCCAGGTCACTCTCTCAAAACACTTGACATAGGCAAGTTATTTTGCACAATATGATAATAAATGATGGTATTTGTAAATTGTTTCCTTAGTAATTAATGAATTTTGCATTTTATGGTCTCTTATAGAGCAACAAAAGACAGCAGCGAAAAGACAAGAGGCAAATTTGACGTGTTGGGATTGTTGGAAAAAGTCCTTTTCTTTCCTTTGGATACAGATACGGTTCCAATTTGTAAGGAAACTCAGTGCTGTAAGTATCCAAACCGCATTCTTCTTCTCTATTTTCTTTTTATGCATTTTATTGGTTTATATAAGTGGATTGGAACTAGACATTTCATATGTAATTAGGCTAAATTTGTATTTACATTTGAACGGATATTTAAAAAAATATACTTAATTTACAGACAAAAGAGCGCTTTAAAGGAATGAAAACAAAGGACCATTTCCATATTTCGCATGAGAGAGAGAGAGAGAGAGAGAGAGAGAGAGAGAGAGAGAGAGAGAGAGAGAGAGAGAGAGAGAGAGAGAGAGAGAGAGAGAGAGAGAGAGAGAGAGAGAGAGAGAGAGAGAGAGAGAGACTACCTTCGACAATAGCCGACTAGGCGTAGTTTTCAGTCATGTTTTTGATACTGCATATTTACTTTCTTTAGTCATTGACTATTGAAATTGAGCGTAGTAAAACAGCAGACAAAAATATCACAATAAAACTACAACAAAGGCAAAAAAACCCTGTTACACATTATCGAAAATCGTAATTCGTTCAATATTTATCATCTCAGTTCATTATCATTCAATATTTATTATTACAGTTCATTGTCGTAGTTCGTTCAATATTTATCATTTCAGTTCATGTCGTAGTTCGTTCAATATTTATCGTTTCAGTTCATTGTCGTAGTTCGTTCAATATTTATCATTTCAGTTCATTGTCGTAGTTCGTTCAATATTTAAAATTTAAGTTCATTGTCGTAGTTCGTTCAATATTTATCATTTCGGTTCATTTTTGAGATATTAGAATTTATCCAAGTAACGTTGTGGAAGAAGAATGAATATGTAGAGAATATTTACCTTGCTTGGTTAAACCAAGAGTGAAAATACGTTGTTTACTCTTGAGATCAAATATACTGTCACTGAGAACGACGAGACTCGTTATTACGGATACTTTACGATATTCTGTAAGTCATGACTGCAAGTTTTTCATTACTATTTTGTTGTTGACATATTCGTAAAATAGGTCAAGATTAATTAGATAGAATTACAAGTTTCAAATATTCTTGATTACTAAGAACGCGTTGAGAAACCCGGATAAACTGGCGGTAACTGGTCTCTTGGCAGTATCCATTAAGCAGTCGGAGCTATCACATGTTATGCTCAAACGTATTGGCTAGCAACATGTACAGCAGAATTCAAGCAGTAGATTTCTTAATGGATTCAGTAAGATGTTAACAGTTTACTGTGTATGTTCTGTTGTGTTTTATGAACATTTGAACCGAAGATATAAATAGCAACATAATTTTCGTGTCCAATAGGAAACGGCCATACTCTCAATATTTTCAGTCTAAAAAAATTTAAAATTCTTAAAATGAGTTGTCCTGATGTCCTCCGTATCTATTGACGTGCAGCAAGAACATATTCATCTGATTTCACCCCAGTGAATTATCAGTATTATTTCCCACACAAAATCCAAATGGCATGAAATAAATATATGTTGTTCGTCCAGATAAGCATCGAAAATCATATCCGCGTTTTTATCATCCAGTTTTCTTTAACTTTTTTGAATTTGTGCTTACTTTGTCGTTATGATACGAGTTATTGAACGAGTAGATGACGTTTTGAAATAATTCATACAAGAAATGAATTAGGTAATATTAGATACAGTTCGATACACTCACATGAAAATTCATTGAGTTACAGCAGATATCAATGTCATTCTTGGTGCTGATTTGTTTAGGAGACAAAAAACCCATAGATTCTTTTAGTTTCAAAATTTATTCGGAGGTTCATCTGAAACATGGTACCATGTTCTTAAAACTTGAAAGGCAGGAATCTCAAGCTTGAATTCAAAGCATTAAAAATAGAAAGAATGATTTTTTAAAACAGTGAAGATAATATGAATTAAAAAAACTCGAACTGGAAAGTCCAATTTGTACAGAACCTTTTCTAGTGATAGTTGGAAAATTTGTATTTGTTGGATAGTTAGGTAGATTGATGACAGGTCGATAATTAAATATATGAATATGGTAAATAAAAAGGACTCAAACCCATCACTTTTATGTATAAATCATTTCTCGCTTAACTTTATAATATTTAGCTAAGTAGTTACTTGCACGAGATAGGTCTTCGTTGTGGTAGGGTTCCAGATTGACAAATATTGAGATCCTGGTTTGATGTCTCTAGAGATTGTAAGATTGTGTCAGTTCTTAAGAAACCAGAAAAATAAGCATATTTGGGTATATTTTTGACAATCACGAAAACAACACGGATTTCTGGTTCAACAGGACATTCGGGACAGTATCTTTCATTTCTTGGTAGAGAAAGAAAATATAGAATGGTGAATAAAATTAGAATTTATTACTTTGTTTCTCTGTCTAGATTTGATTGAGATGGTTTTAGAAAGCATGAGCTTGAAGTAAGAGCTCATTAAATTTGGATAATAGAAACAATAATCATCAGCGTGATATGTTGCATAGATGTTTTTAATTATTTTTTTTTAATCTTTGACAGACACTCTCGTTACTGAAAAAGAAGTCAGTACCGAACATGGCTGCAATCACGGAAGCCTAGCAGATATAAATCTTATTGAACTTGGTATCCATTACTTAGAGAAACTAAGGAATGCATGTATTGGACTCCTCCAACATTCGGCCGACCTTACTCCCTATGTCGGGGTGTTTCTGGTGACAGCTGGTGTCGTGTTTCTTGTTGGCATATCATTCAAGATTCATGGCTTGTTTAAAGGTAATTGTATATGCATTGTTTTCATTTCTGATATACTATAAATAAATGATATATAGATGTTATTGCCAGGACAAAAGTGCTTTACTTGCCTAAAGAGAAAGAAATAGGTATACACACTTTCGAATTAATAAACAATACAATTTTAAGTACAAGAAATATATTCAAGAGTGAAGTGTATAATTAATTGTTTTTCTTCATTGCAATTTCCAGTAATCTTATTAGCCAGTCCATTTTGGCTTTATTTTGCACATTCCTGTATTAGTTGAAATTAAAGAAACGATTTGGTCCCGCCCAGAGATGCATATATATATATATATATATATATATATATATATATATATATATATATATATATATATATATATATATATATATATATATATATATATATATATATATATATATATGTATGTGGGTGATGTGGGTGTGTGTGTGTGTGTGTGTGTGTTGGTGTGGGTGTGGGTGTGTATGTGTACCACAGCAGAGTGAAAGTATAGATTTTATACAAAGCTTACCGGTGTGGGTTACCGTCTTCTATACCAATGACTAGGTTCACGTCGTATTTTCAGTCTTAAATGTCAATATTTTTTATTTTTATAGTCCCATCAATGTTTATCAAACACCTTAAAATGATATGATCACGGTTGTTGATGTAAAACAACACTTCGTCAGTGTAGCTTGCAGATATTTTATTGATAATTTAATGCCAACGGCTGGAAAAATAGCATATATGGGCGGGACCAAATCGTTTCTTTAATTTCAACTCCAACTCTCTACTTCTCCCCAGAGGAGAAAGACCAGTTCTATGAGGCTTTGGAAAAAATAATATCCAATATCCCCAACACTGAAGGGCTCTACATACTAAGAGACTTCAATGCTAGAGTGGGAGCTGACCACGAGGCCTGGCAAAGCTGTCTCGGCACTCATGGAAGGGGAAAGATCAATTAGAACGGTCAGCGACTGCTGGAGATGTGCTGTTTACACAGCCTATGCGTGACCAACACCTACTTCAAATGCTAGGAAATTCACCAGGTGTCATGGAGACATCCACGTTCACGCCGCTGGCACCAATTAGACCTCGTCATCACAAGGCGTACGGAACTGGACAGCGTCCTCCTCACTCGCAGCTACCACAGCGCCGACTCCGATATGGACCACTCCCTGGTGGCCAGCGAGGTGCGACTAACACCCAAGAAGCATCACCACGCCAAGAAGAAGGGTCGCTCACGCATAAATACATGCTTTGCCAAAAAATTCAGAGAAGACGAAGCAGTTCATCAGCAAGCTGCAGGAAGCTCTCACCAAAAAGACATCTGATCACACCATCGACTCCATGTGGTCCCACCTCCGAGACACTGTGTACAACTCAGCCGTTAGTGCGTATGGGAAGATGGAGCGGGAAAATGCCGACTGGTATGAGGCCAGCTGGGAGGCTATGGAGCCAGTGACTGAGGCGAAGAGGAAAGCCTTTTCTGGCTTACAAGGCTGCGCCTAGCCCTACTACACTACAAGCCTTCAGAATTGCCAAGAAAAATGCTCAGCGGACTACCCGCCACTGCGCCAACACCTATTGGCTGAATCTCTGCACCAGCATACAAACAGCTGCTGACACTGGAGATGCAGGAGGCATGTACGTGGGCATCAAGAAGGCGACAGGTTCCCCATCTCTCAAGACCGCCCCCCTCAAGTCCAAGATGGGAGAAATCATAACAGACCAGGAGAAACATCTGCAGCGCTGGGTTGAGCACTATCACGAACTGTATGCAACCCAAAACCGTCGCCACCAATACTGCCCTGAACGCCATTTCAGATCTGCCAATCATGGATGAACTAGACACTCCGCCCTCCATGGAAGAGCTAAGTAAAGCCACCCTCTGTCTCGCTTGTGGGAAGGCCCCTGGGAGCGATGGCATCCCACCTGAAATCCTCAAGAACGGGAAAGCGGCACTTCTCCAGCCCTTGCACGAACTCCTCTGCCTCTGTTGGGAACAGGGACACATCCCCCAAGATATATATATATATATATATATATATATATATATATATATATATATATATATATATATATATATATATATATATATATATATATATATATATATATATATATATATATATATATATATATATATATATAATTATGTATACATTAACATACTTTTAACATGTGTAGGTTTATTTTATTTTGTTGCACTTCTTGTTTATATATCTTGGGAACAAATCGCTTTCCTAAAATTTTTGAGTAATCAAAATTTATAGTTTTAATATTTTACTTTTTGTTGGTAACGATATAGTCACTACTCTGCTGAGGTGTCATAAAACGTTACGACAGTCATACCTAAAGATCGAATTCAAAATTATTCCCAAGTCTGGCTGATATAGTAATTTTAATTTATTAAATGATGTTTTCAAGTATCTATGGTCTGTTATATAAGCAGACGCAACTTATGGACGTTTTAATTTATTTAAGCGATTACGCAGCCCAATTTTTTTTGGTATATGAACTATTTATCTACAACAGAACAGAATAGAATTTTCATTCAATAATTAAGGCATCCGGCAAATATTTCATACCTTAATAAAATACTGTATAATACACAGTTTACCATTAACTGTATAATAAAATACGCCTGTTCAGGTGTTGATATTGATATTTTTAGCAACTCATAGCTTATTTTAAAAGCAAAATGAAATTAGTTTTGAAACATTTGTAGCAAGGCTTAGTTTCTGAGTAGACATTATTTTTATAAATTTATCCACTTAAGGTTTGATATAATACATATTTCTATCTTAAATTTGGAGAAAAGTACATGTACTCGCAAAATGATGCTCATCTTCTACACGCTAAATATTTTATTTCGACATGATATCCAAATTCTTTCATCTCTTTCAATTTATTTTTATCTTCCACGTTAGATAATTAAATCATGTTTAGAACATAGAAAAGATGTACATGTTTTTCTGAAAATAAAAGGTAGATCTGGCGTTAAATATTTCTCAATATCCATTAACGTCTTGTACTGACTGTACTAAACATATTTTATAGATTCCCCTATTTTGCTTGACTAGATTGTATTCACAGTTTTCGGTACGTTAGGATTTCCTTTACAAAATATGTGTTGAATTGCTTCTATTTCTGGCGAATATTCATACTACCCATATTTATGAATTTTACATTTTATTGGTCTCACCACAGCATCAGCTATTTTAAATATATTCTGTACATGAAATTTTCCAAATATTTGTTGATAATAAACATTCTATATCCTGCTTTCAACGCTTGTTATGCCAACATGTCTTTTTTCATCAGCCCAGCTCAATCTCGATGAGAAAAGCAACAGCAGCAACAACAACAACAACAACAACAACAACAACAACAACAATAATAATAATAATAATAATAATAATAATAATAATAATAATAATAATAATAATAATAATATGATATCATTTCAATAGGTTTGCTGCTATAATATCAACAATAATAATTTCACAGAAAACCGCCATTTCGAAAAACAATTATTGTTGTGTTTGCTAGATCGTTTCGATTACTGATTCATCTCAGGCATTAATTTGTTGATGTAATAGCCATACAGTTTACAGAACAATTAGCCATATCATTTTCATACAATAAGGCTATAAAAGATATTTGGTATATTCTTTGTGATGAAAAACCCATATTATATTTTTGAATTAAATCATCAGTAAAAAGACCTCCCACGAAACACCACCCCCCTCCCAAGAAAACCCCAAACAAACAAAATGGGCTTGAACACAATTTTGTCTTGTTCCCACATTGCAATTAATATATCTGGTTAGTCCATTTTGTATTCCTACACAGTTTTTCAAACAAGAATACATATTTTTAAAAACCTGTAAACTATTTCCATCTATGCTTTTCTGTAAAAGATAAGTCATGGTTTATTATGTTGTCGACAATCAAGAAATTGAGAAATCAATAAACAGAGAAACCTACCACTATATTTGCAAATGTATTTCTGAGCAACTGCATGCAAATTAACTAGATTATCACAAGTATTGTAATGTTTTCTAAAGTCAGCCGAGATCAATCTATTAGAGAAATTCCACTGAAATCGCTCTGGTTGTTCATACTACCATACTTATTGGGCACATTAAACTTTTTGACCAGCCCTATGGAAATTGCCTGTTTCAAAGATCCTATTAAAATGCACATTAAGAAATGAAACAAATGCATAGTAAAGTCATCTGGTAACAAATTACCGGAATTTAGTTAGGACCTGGAGTTTTAGTTTTCAAAGAGTGAAATATATCATTTATTTCTCGATTTGTAATTGGTTTATTCAGTTCGAAGCTGTCACGTTTCATGCAGTGCTTGGCATTCATATTTTTATCTGTTTGACATTAATAAAATATGAGGATAATTAAATCAGTCATTCTTTGTTACTCTAGATTCACTTACATTTACTCTGCTTTATTCGTTCACAATTACCATAATTTTCTAGGGTCATTTCATGATTATACAAGTATATCTCTCCTTGAATCTCATATAATGACTTTTTTTAATTGACACAAGCTTTACTACGAGTTTCTATCGTGAACGTATGCGTCTAAATGAATAATTTGGTCCTTCAATCTAAATTCTCTTAAAAGTTGAAATTTCACCTCGTCTTGATCCCACCATGGGGGTTGTAACCTTTGCGGTAAAACATGGAACTTTGGTGTCTGCATTTTTTTTTTGTATAAAGCTCCGAACATTTTTACACAATTTTTACACAATCGTTGATACTTAAACGTTGCAAATCGATTATATTTCGGGCAGGTTCAATACAAATTTTGCTCAGATATTTGGAGACATAATTCCTCGTTTGTGATTTTCAATCGAAAATTGGCCATCGTTATCGTCACCATCATCCTCAGAGTAATTGCTAACGCCACCTTCACTGACATATTTATATTCATATATATATATATATATATATATATATATATATATATATATATATATATATATATATATATATATATATATATATATATATATATATATATATATATATATATATATATATAATCACTTGTAATCGGATTAAGTTGCCTAAACTTATTTTATTTATTAGCAATATTCAGGCTACAATAGAATCATAAAATGGAAGAGTTCGTCTGTCGTCAATAGTTTGATATAAAGTGCAACAACTCTGCAGAAGCTATACCATAATCCACAAGGCTGAAGCCATTATTTGCAATGCACGTTACATTCTCATCCATATTTTTGGAAATCCCATTATTAGGTACATGTAGATTAAAATTTTGCACCTTTCTATAAATGCCAAGACAAAACTGTTCGTTGTCTTTTGCGTTGTGTGGCAGAGAGAAATTATCGCCATCATATGTCACTTGCACTTAAAATATTTTCCAAAGTATTATTAGGTAGAAAGTCAAGAAAATCAAATTATATGAGCATTAAAATCTCCATCAAAGGCTCTTTATATATATATATATATATATATATATATATATATATATATATATATATATATATATATATATATATATATATATATAGTTTAATACAAACAATACTCTCATACAGGTTAGAGAAATTAAATTCGTACTCTACCGAGTTTCGAACCCAGGTCCGCGAGTAAATGGCACCCATCGCCTTGCCTGCACGCACCAACCCATTTACCGTCACGACTAAGCACGCATCACCAAACAAATGATGGCACTGAATCGGTGTTATATAAGCTCGTGCGTAGCTTATATATATATATATATATATATATATATATATATATATATATATATATATATATATATATATATATATATATATATATATTCTGTCTAATTTCTCAATGAACAAACCAATGCCAGTTTCGTTAGGATTGTCATAGATTTACGATCTCTCTGGTGAAATATATACACGTATCATAACTATCTCTCTGCTATTATTTGGTAAATTAGAAGAAATATGCAACACAACCCAATCTTGTATATCACTGTATATTCATAACACTGTACCTTCTTCTACTATATGTGTCTTAACATATACAGGTACACCCCCCCTAAAAAAATGCTCCTACCGAGATCTCTCGTTTTCACGCAGAAATCTACAAGCTTTATATTCTCATAAAAGTATGAAACTCATCGTGTGACATAACTCAAGCTTCGCAAAAACCTACAATGTTAAAACGCATACAATGAGAGGCAAATTCAAAAGTTATGTTTTTTTTACATCGTCGATATTCTAGCACAAGAAAAAGAGGCATTGTCGTTATTTGCATTATAAACTCCTTTAACCTGCTCCCTAATTCTGTTCCTCACTAGTTAGATTAACTCCATCCATAATTCATCGGGCGTGTCGATTCACCGTATCCATATTGTTCAGTGGTAACTTTCTCCGTTCTGATGTTCGCTTCATGTTGTGAATTCGTCCCTTCTCGTTTCTTTCATCCATAAATTCAGAGAAATTTCCTCTCTTCTCTTATACACTGAGTGTAATCTTCAGACACAATATATCCATTGCCTTTTGTGCCGCTTGAAGAATACGGTACTTCTACAGCATATCTGCTCCATCGATTAGGATAATTCACGCTTCGTCTATTGTTCAGTGGTAACTTTCTCCGTTCTGATGTTCGCTTCATGTTGTGAATTCGTCCCTTCTCGTTTCTTTCATCCATAAATTCAGAGAAATTTCCTCTCTTCTCTTATACACTGAGTGTAATCTTCAGACACAATATATCCATTGCCTTTTGTGCCGCTTGAAGAATACGGTACTTCTACAGCATATCTGCTCCATCGATTAGGATAGTTCACGCTTCGTCTATATGAAGGGTGTCCTATAGCAAAGTTTTGATTTTCTTTTCACATGTACCATCCTTCGTTTGCTGTGCCAGATAAACCGTAAAAAAGATTAGTATTTATAGATTTTGTCTCAGTTTTTTGCATCTCTGTTTCGATTTGCTTTATCCAATTTTCCAATTTCAAATTTTGCTCCCTAAGTTCCACATTCTCCTGCCTTAGATAACGGGTTAGACCTTGAACTTTATTTGAGTTTAGTATAAGTTTTGTTCATGCTTTTCAGTTATGCTAATATACATGTCAGAACCTCATTAATATCAATTGACGAAGTTGACTGCTGTGCGGTTGTAGCGTTTTCGAACCTGATTATTCCAGAATCTGACGTCTGTTTTATCCCCGCCCCTTTGCTGGGCCCTAGGTCAGGGTTTTGCTCTTTTGAACTGCTTACTACTAATAACAAATCAACTACAAATACAATTTCAAATTAACACACATACCTGATCTTCCTATCCTTAAAAGTTGCATTCTCGTGTTTACCTTTCTAGGTTGCACAAACGTGCCAATTCTAGCTCGTTACTTACACCCTTTTATCGATCTTTTGAAGAGGTCACTATCAGTTCTGTACCTCGACCTGTGCAAGATGGCGCCCCCATTTATATTTGACGAAATATAATGAAACAATATGCTGAACGAAAGCGCCAGAAACTTGTTAGAGTTGTTGCAAAAAAAAAGAAAGAAAAAAATAATGTCACCTGTAAGTTAGGGTGAGGACAAAAAGTTCATGGTCTCACAATCCCATTAAATTTTTATTCAGATAGAAGCATTGGCAGATATCATTCAACAGCTGAATAGCTAATGCAGTCCGAAATTGGTAAAGAAAAAAATGGATTAATTATAAGTTGTTACTTTCAGGAGAAAGGACACATGAAACAGTGGACAGGCCTAAGACGAATAAGCCAAAAAGTAAATCAATTGGACTCCAAATGGGAGACAACCGCGGTGTCAAAAGAGAAAGAGAATCTCCTTTGTGGACACCACAGAAGAAAACGAGATCTGATCTGTGTGTTCCCACAAATCCTTCACCATGCCATGTGCCATTCAAGTCAATAAACACTTCACCTTGGCAGAAAGCTTTTCCAAATGTAGAAAGAAACACACGAGAAGGACAAAAGGCGAATCTTGATGCTCTACTAAATGTGAAGCCTCAAAAAGAGTACTTAACCGACCACAGCCGAGATGCGTCCGGATTGGACTCGTCGAAAGGGTCCGGTGACTCGTCCTTTCTTGCAAAAGTAGAGAACAGAATCAAGGAGCCATCACACGTTTTAGACAGTTCCTTTGAATTTCATCAAGAGCAAAATCTGGATTTCGATTCAAGTTTTGACAACTGGGAACCCTTTGCAAACTCTAGCTTTGTTGAAGTTGACGAGTCCTGCGAAGACTGTCAGAGAAAGTTGGATTATTTTCTTGGCCCGTCCAATCCGTGTGTGTACCACGCAAAGAGACTGAGCCAACAAAGAATCACTAATGCTAGTCATACTTCAGGGACTATTGACGAAACGGATATGTCGGTACGGACTTCTTCAGATGAGAACCAATCTGCGAGCCAGGTAATGATACGTAGCTTTTAGTTACATGAAATTAATATCTATTTCATCACGGTAATAGAATTGATTGTAATTATAAAGACATTGCTAGATCCGATCATCTTTATACGAGGAATCTAAGTTATTGACACATAGATCGAAAATGGGATACGAATTAAATCTTGATTTATCTGATGGTAGAACATGAATACACATTTAATTTTTGCGACAAATTTCCTTGCAGATGAGTGAGAAACTTTTTCCTCTGTCGTTTTATTTCATACAACGAAAGACTATGTATGTATGTATGTATGTATGTATGTATGTATGTATGTATGTATGTATGTATGTATGTATGTATGTATGTATGTATGTATGTATGTATGTATGTGGGCGCGTGCGTGCGTGCGTATGTATGTATGTATATGTGTGCATGCGTGCGTATGTATGTATGTATGTATGTATGTATGTATGTATGTATGTATGTATGTATGTATGTATGTATGTATGTATGTATGTATGTACGTGTGTTTGTATGTGAGCGAGAACGGTTGAGATAAAATGAAGGAAGTTCTATATGGAAAGGCCTTTGGTGTTTGCCAACGATGTTATTGATAATTTGCATATAGAGAAAACAAATTGTTTGTTTTTTATATTAAAATTTCCGATTGTTTTTCACTTTAAAAACTAGATTAGCGTCAACATGTCAACAATCCAAGTATCTTTATTCTACATAAATTACTTTTTTTTCAGACATCATGGCAATTTCCAAATGGCATGTCCTCTACTAAACAGAAGTTTTGGAACACGTTGGGCTGTATAAAAAGCATAGTTCAAACACCATTCCGCTACCTTTCTAGATCCTGGGAAAACAGTGGAATTATCGGTGCCTCGAGTTTTCAATCAGTAGAAAGAAATAGCAACTCGTCGACGTTGGACAGATCCCTAAAGGCTTCTATGCTGTTGCGAAACAGTATCTCAGACCTGTCCAGTAGTCTATCTGATGTGTTAGACACATTGGAATGAAACATTCTGCTCTATATGCAGAGAGAGAGAGAGAGAGAGAGAGAGAGAGAGAGAGAGAGAGAGAGAGAGAGAGAGAGAGAGAGAGAGAGAGAGAGAGAGAGAGAGATTCTTTTACTAACCAGCTAAAACAATTAGATTTTAATTCTAGCAGAAAGTGATGCCAAGTTGCATCTTGTCTTACCCTTGAACGAAAAATTTTATTTTCTTGGAAATGAAATTTAAAAAAATTATTTATTTACCTTTTGCTGCCAAAAGAAAAAACAAAAATGTATACTTTCAAAAACAAACTTATATAATGAGTGAAGACCATGTGTAAACACTATTAAAATATTGAAAAACCTGGATTTATACCAAAACATATTTTTAATTGCATTAAAATTATTTCAGTTATGATTATCTTCTCTCAGGTCTTGTATTTATACTTTTTGGTATCAAAACGTGTATTTATAATTTCATATCAGGACCTGTATTTATAATTTATATCAGAACCCGTATATATAATTCTCACCGGAATCTGTGAAAATGACCTGATAAATAAGATATTTTCGTATAGGAAACAGTTTATATATTTCGATATATCGCACTGGTGTTAAAAAAAATCAATGTCTGGAACAATAACCGCTGTAACGATTGTTACTGCGTAAAAAAAACTATGGTGAAACGTGTGTTGTCCTAATTTAATCCGAACTCGAGAAGTTATGTAGTAAATGACGTAATTGTACCTCACATGACGTTGTAATAACTGTAGATTGGTAAAGAATTCAGTAATCAAGGAAACATCTGTAACGTCCTGAAACGAATTGCAATAGTAAGCCAAATGGTGTTGGAAGGGGCAATTGCCCCTAGACAACAGACAAAAGGGCGCCGTCGGCAGCTTTTTTGCAGATGCAATTTTAAAGTATTTATCCTTCGTCTTATTGTAACTGAGTTGTAACTTCACAACACGTATATTTCGGACGGGGGAGGAATGAAGTTCTCATTAGAAAAGTAGAGGCACCACTAAAGCAGATTGACCCCGTGTGCCTCGAACTCAGCGCCATTTTTGCGCAAGTCTACATCCCCCTTCCCCAACAAAAATAAAACAAACATCGCAGATTTTCTTTCATTAGCTACTTTTTTGCTTTTTTTCGTCCCAAAGACCCAGAGAGAGAGAGAGAGAGAGAGAGAGAGAGAGAGAGAGAGAGAGAGAGAGAGAGAGAGAGAGAGAGAGAGAGAGAGAGAGAGAGAGAGAGAGAACAATGAAATAAGACTAAACAGTGAAATAAAATTTAGAATATATATCACACATAGGTATACATATATTCCCTAAATGGGAAATGATAGTTCTACAACTGCTATCGCCTCTGTAGCGATAAAAGTGGTATCACCACTGTGAAGTTTACACCAATTCAGCACACCATAAAAACAAACCACAAAACAATCAAGCGTTTTGATTACAATCCAACCAAACAACTTACTACTCAGCATCAACATTTTTATTATAATCAAAATTGCACACCCTACTATCCAGCACCATATTTTTAATTACAATGCATAACTCAACGTATACTATCCAGCACCCGCTATTTAATTACAAACCAGCATACCATATATATACTATCCAACAAACGCTTTTAACTACTATTACCCCTACAAAAAGATTCAGCAATTGCGTTTTTATTATTGGCATGAAGTGTTTATACACATATTTTCACACGAAAACACCCAAGGATGGTGAGTGTTTATAGACACATAACTAAACCTTTACACATAAACTATCAAGCAGAAGGGTAAATGGGTTTTCTCAGATACACAAAACATAAAGCGTGTATGTTTCGCAAATATGATTATTATATCTCTTTACTACTGATCCAGTGGCCCTTCAAAGAGTTGGTTTTTTTGTGTGTGGACACCAGACTACTTATTGGTTGCACATTCCGAGGCGGGCCCAGAAGATAAGATGTTGTTAAAGAGGGCCTTTTCCTCCTCCTCAGGCAACAAATCTGGCCGACCCAATCGTTTGAATTTGTCTTGGATTTGATCAAATAGTTATTTAGCCTGTCTTATTCTGTCTGTCGTCATCTCTCATCTTCTTCTTTAATATTTCTTTTTCACTCCCCTCTTCATCACTAGCTTATTTGATTTTCTTCACTAGCTCCTTCATTACTTCTCTACATCTTCCAGCTTGTAGGGTTCTCTTTATTTGTCTTTCTGCTCTGGTCGAGAAAGAATGGCAAGACTGATCTATCGATCGATTGATTGGATTGATTGATTGGAAATCATCTGCAGCCATTCGACCTTGTACTGCTGGTTGGTGTATGTATACGCGCACTTCTTAATTTATTCAATGTAGAGTATACCCCTGCTGCATGCAAGGCAACTACTTTGGGCATTGGCTGTGCGCTCGGCGCACTGCTTAAATGCTTGTATCTCACACAAATTACTCAAAATCGGTCAAATCTGATTTACAAGAGGATAATCTAAAGGTGTTTTTAAAAAGCCGAAAAAAATAACATACAAACAGGCAAATTTGATCAGTCCACAACTGGAGAGGCACATCTCAGACAGGCTGATTCAATTACAGTCGTCCTATGTACTGCAGTCCCTGAAAATTTATTTTCACCTTTACATCAGTCTTTTTTCCTGGCTTGCTGCACGTCATTGGTTCGTTACTAAGAAATTACCGTTTGGCACAATCAGCGAGTGGACCTAAGTCACGAAGTACATCCTTTGCACGAGATGAATAACAAATCGTTCCGAGGACACGAAAATACCACAAAGGTTTATTTTGCAATATGCTCTTGCCCTTGCACGAAAATTATTGATTCCCTCAGTGAAAAGCCATCGTTTGGTGTCAAGCGAAGATAAACGTACTTAGTGGAACAATATACATCTATCCGACGGTTGTTATCCGGATCAGACTTCCTATGTGAACGAATTCGCACCGGTAGCGAAGACATTCCACGAACATATTATGCCGGATATACTTCTGCACAATCACACATGGAACTCTTTTCACCTTCATCTTCTTACTTCTACTGTCAGACCACAATCGAATACATTCAGGGGTACAGTCCCACGTATTCCTCGATAGGCTTACCCAAAACACTCATCCTTGAATTTTATCTCTCCTTTCTTGTGGGTGTTGCTAAACAGTCGAGGATCTTTTAGGTAGTCGGTAATGGCAAAAATAAATAAATAAATAAATAAATAAATAAATAAATTCAGATCTGGTTCGGCTACGTCTGCGTACACGTTATCCGTTGTGTTGTGCCTAAACAGTGGGTTTTATCCATCTATTTGTTGTCATCGTGCCGCTTTTTGACCTAATCATTATAAAACTCTTACAAAAACAGTTTGGATACGTCCAACACAAACGCTCCAACGTAGATAGGCTTTCTCAGTCAGTTTCGATCTTTTACTCAGCATAGGCAATGAGTCCGAGTCAAATATATTTCTGTACTCGAGCGTGGGTCATTAAAAAGGTTGTGAGGTGTATCTTGCTCACCGTTCAGAAGTTCTCCATTGTTTTCCAAAAAAGAATAACGTTGCTCGTCAATTTGGGGTTATTTTTTTACTTCAAATTCATCTCGAATAAGTAAAGGTAAAACTTATCGGCGAGTGATGGTAAAACGATCATTACCATTCGCTTCAACCTTGCTCACTAGTATCACGAGGCCAGAATCAACGAACTTCAGTTGTTACATGTTGTTGAGAATTACGTTTATTGGCGCGTCCTGCTGATGCGACTACTTGCATTATTATGTGCCCTGACCATCATACCCATGCTGGTTATGGAGCACAATCGAAATTTTTTTTTTCTTTGGATAAACTATAGATTTCATGGGCTGTGTGGGCCCGTTTTTACGCATAAGAGGTTTGACAGTGATCAAATGTGATCTTTTGCTATACAGTCTTGATTGAAAGACAAGTTCTAAGTATCCCCACACAGTATCCCCTTAGAAGACAAACTCCTTCAAAGAAATGCAAACATGCACTCGTAAAGTCCACAGAAGGTAAACTCATCAAACTACGAGAGGGTCACACAATTCTACATATTTGGCAATAACTCGGAATAAGGCCTTGCACAAATACATCTTTGAAGATTTATTTGCACTTGAAAAGTTACCAGGAAATTAAGAAAAAAATATTTTTAGCACAAATACATACATTGACCTTAAACTCATTTAAACAATTTATAAGTATGATACTCAAACTTTTTACTGAGACCTTGAACAACATTTTCGAAACCTTTTGGGCACCAATGTCAAGCTCAGACTCGCAGTTTGAAAATTTGAACGTTGTATAACTGATTTGAATAAAATGGGAGAACTTTCAGAATCTTTAATACTTTGATTCCCCTACATTTATGCGGGAAAAAAAAACTACGAAGATTTAAAACAAGTTAAATATCAGAATTTAAAGCCGGGAACTTGATCGCAAGTTTCTTACTCAAAAAGTTTCAAAGAATATAAGTTCTGAATTGTCAGTTATAATAGTTTTGATGAATCCAAAGCTTTGAAAATGTGCAGCATTTTTATAAAGCAAAATCTACCAAAATTTAATGCAATCATCAGTAGCTCCACCAATATTTGCTTTGGTTGAGGAACTGGTGTTTGACAGCAAATCGTTACATGAAAGGCTATTTAGTACCGAGGTAAGAGGAATAAAGTGTAATAACCATATATACACCACTGCTGCCAAACGAGACTGATCTGTACCATGTTCGAAGCTCCATCTTACTGATGGTGAATTCAACACAGTAGCTACTTAGACATTTGATCATAATGTTTCGAGTTTAGTCAATCTAAGAACTCATAATAAATGTATAGTCTGACAGTATCGTCATATAATTCAGTATATCTAAGGCGACTGTAGCATGGGATTTCAAGACTAGACCAATTTTTATATTAAATGGGTTTGTTAATGAACGAATTCCAAATACCATGAGCTTGAAACCACACAGACATGCAGTTATTTGGTGCAGAAGCAACGTGTGTGTGAGTTCATTACCTAAACAAAATATACTAAAACTATAATTCTTTATTAACATAAAATATATTTACCAGCATTAGGAACAATACTGGGCTGATATATATATATATATATATATATATATATATATATATATATATATATATATATATATATATATATATATATATATATATATATATATATATATATATATATATATATAAAATGAGATTTCACTGCAAATATAAAGGTGATAACGTAAAGATGTGCTTGACTTATTTAGTGAAGTAACGAAAATACTTTTCTAGAAACAGAGCACACATGCCAACTGAGAATAATCAAGCACGATTTGAACGCGTTGAATACTGATAGCAAATCCGATACGTTAACTATGGAGATATCTGATTATAAATTAATGTTTCGAGTATACTCCAAGTCAAAGACTTGACCTTACAACGAATATATTGTCCGATAGTGTTGTAATATGACTCACCAATCACTTGTCTGTAGCTAGATGTGTTACCATTGTATTTTCAGACCAGTTGTCTGTTTAGAAAAAGCTAAAAATAACATTTTGAAACACAACACAATCACTCATTTTCGATATGTGAACGGGCACTTTCGCCGATGTGTAGTAGATTGTTGTCTTGTTGATGTGTAGGAGATTGTTGTCTTGTTGATGTGTAGGAGATTGTTGTCTTGTTGATGTGTAGGAGATTGTTGTCTTGTTGATGTGTAGGAGATTGTTGTCTTGTTGATGTGTAGGAGATTGTTGTCTTGTTGATATGTAGGAGATTGTTGTCTTGTTGATGTGTAGGAGATTGTTGTCTTGTTGATGTGTAGGAGATTGTTGTCTTGATGATGAGTAGGACAATGTTGTCTTGTTTATGTGTTGGAGATTGTTGTCTTGTTGATGTGTAGGAGATTGTTGTCTTGATGTGTAGGAGATTGTTGCCTTGTTGATGTGTAAGAGATTCTTGTCTTGTTAATGACATATTTATTATGCCAACGTATAGGAGATTGTTGTCCTGTTGATGTGGTGGAGATTGTTGTCTTGATGATGTGTAGGATATTCTTGTCTTGCTAATGACATTTTTATCATGCCAATGTATAGGAGATTGTTGTCTTGTTGATGACATATTTATTATACCAATGTAAAGGAGATTGTTGTCTTGTTGATGTGTAGGAGATTGTTGTCTTGTTAATGTGTAGGAGATTGTTGTCTTGTTAATGTGTAGGAGAATGTTGTCTTACTGATGTATAGGAGATTGTTGTCTTGTTCATGTGTAGGATTGTTACCTTGTTGATGTATATGATATTGTTGTCTTGTTGATGTATAGGAGATTGTTGTCTTGTTAATGTGTAGGAGACTGTTGTCTTGCTGATGTGTAGGAGATTGTTGTCTTGTTGATGTGTAGGATTGTTACCTTGTTGATGTATAGGAGATTGTTGTCTTGTTCATGTGTAGGAGATTGTTGCATTGTTGATGTGTAGGAGATTCTTGTCTTGTTAATGACATATTTATTATGCCAATGTATAGGAGATTTTTGTCTTGTTGATGACATATTTATTATGCCAATGTAAAGGAGATTGTTGTCTTGTTGATGTGTAGGAGATTGTTGTCTTGTTCATGTGTAGGATTGTTGCCTTGTTGATGTGTAGGAGATTGTTGTCCTGTTGACCTGTAGGAGATTGTTGTCTTGTTGATGTGTAGGAGATTGTTGTTTTGTTGATGTGTAGGAGATTGTTGTCTTGTTGGTGTGTAGGTAATTGTTGTCCTGTTGATGTGTAGGAGATTGTTGTCCTGTTGATGTGTAGGAGATTGTTGTCTTGTTGATGTGTAGGAGATTGTTGTTTGTCGGTGTGTAGGAGATTACTGTCTTGTTGATGCAATATTATGCCAATGTACAGGAGATTGTTGTCTTGTTGATGTGTAGGAGATTGTTGTCTTGTTAATGACATATTTATTATGCCAATGTATGGGAGATTGTTGTCTTATTGATGTGTAGGAGATTGTCTTGTTGATGTGCAGGAGATTGTTGTCTTGTTGATGAGATTATGCAAATGTGTATGAGATTGTTGTCTTGAGGTGTTGTTTATTGTTGTCTTCTTGGTGTGTAGGAGATTGTTGTCTTGTTTATGTGGTTGGAGATTGTTGTCTTGTTTATGTGTTGGATATTGTTGTCTTGTTGATGTGTAGGAGATTGTTGTCTTGTTGATGTGTAGGAGATTGTCTTGTTGATGACATTTATTATGCCAATGTATAGGAGATTGTTGTCTTGTTGATTTGTAGGAAATTGTTGTCTTGTTTGTGTTGGAAATTGTTGTCTTGTTGATGTGTAGGATTGTTGCCTTGTTGATGTGTAGGAGATTGTTGTCCTGTTGATGAGTAGGAGAGTGTTGTCTTGTTGATGTGTAGGAGATTGTTGCCTTGTTGATGTGTAGGAAATTGTTGTCCTGTTGATGTGTAGAAGATTGTTGTCCTGTTGTTGTGTAGGAGATTGTTGTCCTATTGATGTGTAGGAGATTGTTGTCTTGTTGAAATGTAGGAGATTGTTGTCTTGTTGATATGTAGGAGATTGTTGTCTTATTGATGTGTAGGAGATTGTTGTCTTGTTGATGACATTTATTATGCAAATGTGTAGGAGATTGTTGTCTTGTTGATGTGTTGGAGATTGTTGTCTTGTTGATGTAAAGGAGATAGTTGTCTTTTTGGTGTGAAGGAAATTGTTGTCTTGTTTATGTGGTTGGAGATTGTTGTCTTGTTTGTGTTGGATATTGTTGTCTTGATGTGTAGGAGATTGTTGTCTTGTTGATGTGTAGTAGATTGTTGTCTTGTTGATGTGTAGGAGATTGTTGTCTTGTTGATGTGTTGGAGATTGTTGTCTTGTTGGTGTGTAGGAGATTGTTGTCTTGTTGATGTCTAGGATTGCTGCCTTGTTGATGTGTAGGAGATTGTTATCTTGTTGATGTGTAGGAGATTGTTGTCTTGATGATGCGTAGGAGATTGTTATCTTGTTGATGTGTAGGAGATTGTTGTCTTGATGATGTGTAGGAGATTGTTGTCTTGTTGATGTGTAGGAGATTGTTGTCTTGTTGATGTGTAGGAGATTGTTGTCTTGTTGATGTGTAGGAGATTGTTGTCTTGTTGATATGTAGGAGATTGTTGTCTTGTTGATGTGTAGGAGATTGTTGTATTATTGATGACATTTATTATGCAAATGTGTAGCAGATTGTTGTCTTGTTGATGTGAAGGAGATTGTTGTCTTGTTTATGTGGTTGGAGATTTTTGTCTTGTTTATGTTTTGGATATTGTTGTCTTGATGTGTAGGAGATTGTTGTCTTGTTGATGTGTAGGAGATTGTTGTTTTGTTGATGTGTAGGAGATTGTTGTCTTGTTGATGTGTTGGAGATTGTTGTCTTGTTGATGTGTAGGAGATTGTTGTCTTGTTGATGTGTAGGAGATTGTTGTCTTGTTGATGTGTAGGAGATTGTTGTCTTGTTGATGTGTAGGAGATTGTTGTCTTGTTTATGTCTAGGATTGCTGCCTTGTTGATGTGTAGGAGATTGTTGTCTTGTTGATGAGTAGGAGATTGTCTTGTTGGTGTGTAGGAGATTGTTGTCTTGTTGATGACCTTTATTATGCCAATGTCTAGATTGTTGTTGTTGTGTAGGAAATTGTTGTCTTGTTTATGTGTTGGAGATTGTTGTCTTGTTGATGTGTAGGAGATTGTTGTCCTGTTGATGTGTAGGAGATTGTTGTCTTGTTGATGTGCAGGAGATTGTTGCCTTGTTGATGTGTAGGAGATTGTTGTCTTGTTGGTGTGTAGGATTGTTGCCTTGTGGATGTGTTGGAGATTATTGTCTTGTTGATGTGTAGGAGATTGTTGTCTTGTTGATGTGTAGGAGATTGTTGTCTTGTTGATGTGTAGGAAATTGTTGCCTTGTTGATGTATAGGAAATTGTTGTCCTGTTGATGTGTAGGAGATTGTTGTCCTGTTGATGTGAAGGAGATTGTTGTCTTCTTGGTGTGTAGGAGATTGTTGTCTTGTTGATGTGTTGGAGGTTGTTTTCTTGATGATTGGTAGGAGATTGTTGTTTTGTTGATATGTAGGAGATTGTTGTCTTCTTGGTGTGTAGGAGATTGTTGTCTTGTTGATGTGTAGGGGATTGTTGTCTTGTTGATGTGTAGGAGATTATTGTCTTGTTGAGGACATATTTATTATGCATACTCCTGAATAAGACAAGGATGACAAAACAAAATCCATGAGCACCGGTTATAAGGTATATCTTTGTAATGTATTTCCATGTAATAACCATGGTCAGGGCATAATAGGAAATAAGGCTGGCATAAGTTTTCTTTGAGACTAACTTGCAAAAAGTCTGGCACCAGGCAGCAACAGGTTTATCAGTTGCCATTGTTTATTTTGGAAGAATGATGGATAAGATAATGTATTTCCTAAACACATACCCTGAAGAAAATGACATTAATGAAACAAGGATTAAAATTTATTGACATTCACTTAAATCCATGTCAATACAATGTATTATTAAACAGAGTTTTGCATTTCTTGGCAAAATCATTACATGTTCTAGACCGAAGGCAACATTTTTTTACCAGAACACTTATGCAATGTAGATATAAAACACCTGTGTATGCATGCAACTTGAAAAACAAATACATGTATATCAAAACGATCCTACTTATTCTTAACAAATTTAACAATTCTGTCCTACCCAGTATCCTCGTAAATCAAAATATCAGTCAAAATCAATAATCACAATGGAAAAGGACATGTTAAGCTGACTGTGTACTTGCACCATACATATGGTGCAAGTAAAGAAAAGTTAAACTATATGTAATGCCCATTGGATTTCATTCAGCCTATAGTTTTGTTGGGTTAAAAAGTTGCAATAGATTTATTTACCTTTTGAGTAAGTCAGATTCACCTCCCTTAACTAGAACATCAGGCTTCTTTTAGGTCAACCATTTTTGTCATTATTATTATTATTATTGAAAGTAGTAATGATTTGTTACACATTATAAACAAGACCATACAAATATGATTTACATTGCATATATTAATGGCTATAAATTTATTATACAAATCATACTAATTGTTGCAAGACTGTCACAAGAGGTTACTTAAAAGAATCTCAAGTACTGAATGTTGCCAATACATTTTCTAATGTTGGAAGAATTATGGATAAGATAATGTATTACCTAAACACATACCCTGAAGAAAATGACATTAATGAAACAAGGATTAAAATTTATTGTCAATGTCAATACAATATTTATATATAATATACAAAATTTATTGTCATGTCAATACAATATCTAAAGAAGATGGCACCATAATTTCAATTTATATGTGTGCCTGTCAATGTTTTGCTTTTCAGCCAGTAGAACTACAGAATTTTATTAGAATAAATCCAAAATACTAGGAGTTATTTGCTCTTGTTAGAAAATATGGTCTCACATCAACAATTTCTCTAATTAAGCTTGTGAAATACTGTCTACAATTCTTAAATAGATGAAAATGTTTAGAACTTGACAACTGAAATGTTTGGAACTTGACAACTTAAATGCTCTCAATGAACACACACTTTATAAGCTTCTTGTGTTCCTGATGCATGTATCAAAAATAAAATTTGACCAGTATCAGGTGACATGAGATTTAGAAGAAATCCCCATAATTTCAAAATGAGTGGAAAAGTGTTCTATAAAGAGCCTGTATTGCTGTAATCCATGAAGTTTTAGTGGGCATAACATATTTGTAAATTTAGCCGTGAAACAAAATTATTTAAAGGATACTTTGTCATAAAACAATAATGAATTCTGAAAAGCAATTAATCACAAAATTTAAATCATATATATGCATAATTTACAGTATTTGTAAAAATTAAATCATTAAAAATATTATGATATACAGTAATTATATCTATATTGTTACTTTTTATGCAACAGCTATTATTTGCATATGATTTCAATTAAAAAACAATGATTTCAATTAAAAAACAACAACCCACAATGTATGTATAAATCATGCAGACTATTTTAAACAGAGCTGGTCAAATCAATATCCAAGTCTGATTTCAAGTGTATACATTAAGACACAGGTTGTTGCTGAGGACATGTCTATTAATGAAGTCTGTCTCTTATCCAAGCCAGAATTCATTAACATAATATATACTCACTTGTAAGTCTACTCCAACTGTAAACAAGATAGAAATTGATGTGCTGATGCATTGTGTCCTGGCAGATCACGGTCTATTGATTATCCTAATTATTAACTATAACAAACTGCACAGACCCAGATCTGGCAGCATGTCATCTGATGGCAGATTATAGTTTATGCAGTTTGAGATTGACCTAACTTGTAAGTATGTAACATAACATATGGTACAGACATAATACATGGCCTGTTGAGACAGGTGTCATTGCATATTAAATTATGGGAAGATTATTCCCAAGTTAGTATCATTACATATTAAAGTACTGGAAAAAGTATGCTGTCACATGGAATTCATGAAATAACTGCTATTTAGTATTTTTTTAAATTCATAATACTGACACAGATTGAAGACTTTTCTTGCAGAATACAAAAAGTATCAGGTAAGTTGTGAGTTAATTATGTTCATAGTGACACTGAGATTGTATTTCTATTTCACAGAAAAAAGTCTGGCCATATAATGGCAACTTATATGCCACTAATGATTTCATATGGTTTTTAAGTTATCAGTTTTTTCACCAAATAGTTGAATATATTATTAGAACTGTACAAATATTCTTCTTTTTTCTTTATTTGATAAAAGACATTAAGTCGCATCACAATCATTTTAAGTTCAATCCCTCACTGATTTCAGAAGCATTATTGATATACTTTATATAGAGTGACATCATGGTGATGTCATGATAAAGAAATTATCATGTCCTTTCAAGCTGAGAAGTTTTTATTTTATGAAAGCAGATATCCTATACACAAACATGCGTCTTAATCAACACATCTGTATCTTATGCTGAGATGAAATTTTACACAAATAAGACATTGCCTATTTTTAATTATAAAACGTTTTACATATATCACAAATAATGATTGTCAATACAATGGAACCAATCTGTAATGCTGATAATATATAGGAAAGCATTATTTACATAGCAAGAGATGGAACTGAGTGTTGGGTTTTGGGATGAATTTGTATAAATTCACTATGACATGGTAAGCAGGTCATGAACAGCTCTAAATTTGATAACAACAGTTCAAAAAGAAACAACAACAAATCAAAGGTATTAGTGAAGTCTTCACAGTTATCTTCATCATCATTTTTATCAACAAAACAAAGTTTTGTTTCCATAAAAAACAAACTACTGTATGCCCAGTACAGACACTGTATCAAGACACACACTGACTTGGAGGTTACACGATATCAAAGGACATCAGGCCATCCATTATGTTCATTTATTGAAAAGGATTAAATTTTCTTTGTGTTGCATCATACAGTTTTTGCTTAATTAGACTTCGTGTAATGTCTCTGTTTTATCATTCATGTTTATTGTCTCTGCATATACATGTATTGTGCAATCAAGATTTATTTTTGAAAAAGGCAATACCATTTGCAGGTTACATATATGGTTGTGTTCCTGTGTTTTGATACTGTGATTGCTTCAAATACTGCTTGTTTGCTGCATTTTGACTTGAGCTTTCAGTATTCTGCATTGCATGTTCTATATTCCTCAAGTCCAATTAATATCCAATTAAGCAAATCGTACAATCAAAGTACTTAGGATCAAGATGGTTTTAATACTACATCATACAGGATAGAATTTAATTTGTCCGACTTTGAGTTTGGGTAATACAACATTCAACAAGATAGAATTTAACTTGTTAGACAATGAGTTTAGGTAACACTACATTCAACAGGATAGAATTTAACTCGCTAATGAGTTTATGTAATACTACATTCAACAAGATAGAATTTAACTTGTCAGACAATGAGTTTAGGTAATACCACATTCAACAGGATAGAATTTAACTTGTCAGACAATGAGTTTATGTAATACCACATTCAACAAGATAAAATTTAACTTGTCAGACAATGAGTTTATGTAATACCACATTCAACAAGATAGAATTTATCTTGTCAGACAATGAGTTTATGTAATACCACATTCAACAAGATAGAATTTAACTAGTCAGACAATGAGTTTATGTAATACTACATTCAACAAGATAGAATTTAACTTGTCAGACAATGAGTTTAGGTAATACCACATTCAACAGGATAGAATTTAACTTGTCAGACAATGAGTTTATGTAATACTACATTCAACAAGATAGAATTTAACTTGTCAGACAATGAGTTTATGTAATACCACATTCAACAGGATATACTTTAACTTGTCAGGGATTGATAGTCATGTTCACATAATTCATCAACATAAGCAAAATCCAACATTCCTCTAAATAAAAGTAATCTTAAATTAAAGTGTTACATATTTAAATCTTTCCTTTTAATCTCTTAACAAAGAATTGATTAAAATGTTTGTATAACATTCTAAGAAAATATTAAGCAATTACTTTTGATGAGCAGTTTGCAGCTGGATTCATTTATAAGTGAGTACATAGAATACAAATATGTAAAACAAGAATATAACATATTAGGCAGATAGGAAAAATAAGTATGAATTTTAGCTTTAAGTTGAGCAAAGTTGTTGTTGTTATAGGGTTTAACACCATTTTTCAGCACAATATAGGCTATACATGGCAGCCAGTATTAATGGTAGAGGAAGCACCCTGGAAAACCCTGGGAAGAGCCACTGACCCACGAGAAGCTACTGGCAGGCTTTCTCACTTACCCACGTTAGCTGAGTCTGGACTCGAACTCACACAGAGGTGAGATGGCAGTGATCTGTAATGGACAGCACTTTAGACCACTCGGAGGCCCCTTGAGCAAAGTGTGAAAAGACTACTTATAAACACAAAACAATCTCACCATACTAAGCCACAAGAATGTGGAATAATTCAGGTTTTTGGCACATGCTTAGCTTAATTGTCAACAACTGGTTTAGGAATTTTAATAAATTGGAACTTATCAGACAATACAACTAAATAAAAAGCAACTAGTACAGTGTCTTTAGTGTGCTTGCACTATGTTTTTGTTAAATATTGTTGATAGTGAAGTTATGAGCTGAAACTAACTTCAAAATTGGAAACTGCCATCCTGAAAAAGACATTTTTAATTCAAGGTCAGTTTATGCCTGTAGTTTTGCTTCAGTTAATCTTTGTGAGAATTAAGTAACACAAAAAGGACTTTAAATTACATTTATCTCTATTTTCTTGCCTGAGCACTTCTGATGATTTAAAAAAAAAATTCAACTGATTTTTTTCAACTAGCTTAGATTTGAATCAAATGCAGAAAACCCTGAAAATGATACAAAAGTTCAAGATGTAGAATGACAAGATAGGGCAAGTAAAATACAAGAACATCACAGAACTGTGTAGTGTCCTCTGGTTGTAGTGATATTATAGTTAAACCTCTCTATAAAGCACAGTGTTTGTAACCATGAAAGGATGCCCTTATAATACAGTTAAACCAGTCTATTTGGGCACTCCTGGAACCTTGAAAATATGCACTTTGTGGACAGGTGTTCTTTATAAAGAGGTCAAAATCATAAGCAAGAGAAGGAATCCATAGCTTTAGTTCTTCAATACACAGGTGTCCTTTAAATGGTTTTGTTTGCTAAGGTAGGTTTCACATTTTATATAGTAGAACAGGATATTTGTTTACAGTTTAATTGGAATTACAAGAGACTTCCTTTTCTTGGAACCTGCCTAGAATGTAAACAAACTTTATGATGTTTAATGTGAGCTTAAAGGACTGACCATTTGATAATATGGGTGGCAATGGTGTTTTTTTATTTTAAAAAAAACATTACAGCCCCTAATTACAGTGTAACTTGAAAAATATACTCTTATTGGAAAAGAAAACCAAACTATTTAAATCCTCCACATTAGCTGCAGAAAAAATCATCTTGAGATAAAAGTATAATAAATATCCTAGTTGGAAAGACAATCCTGTGTCATCTCCCTGATGCTTAAAAAGTTGGGCCTAGTCTAAGACATAGTGATGGATATATAAACTGAGACACCAGTGTGATTGCTATATTGAACTTCCACCAAAAACAGGCTCAACAACAAAAAATTGAGAATAGGAAACACATCAATATATCATTGTATCTGCCATATCAAAATCTAGACTGAGAGGGAACACAAAATTCATCAATGTTATAACTTATGTCTACCACAGCAAATCTATATTAAACCTTTTTGCAGCTGGGTGCACATTTTAATAACATATGTACAGATATACATCACATCCCATTCAGTGTCATGTTGTAGAGTTTACAGAGGTGTATGTATGAATGTGTTAAATGATTCATATTAGTAACAAATTAAAAATAACAATTTTTTTTCTCTACACAGGTATGAATTAAAATATTCCAGTATTACATTCCAGGGACAGCAATGAGGCTGGAGTGAATGGTCAAAACTCCTAGTTCATATTTTGTCCATTTGATACAGTGTTACATTCCATTACGAGTTATACATAATAAATCAAAATGCTTGCATCTTATTCAACATAATTCTCTGTATATTTCTTACTTTTAGGAGTGTGTGTGTAAAATATTGATCCACTAACTTCCTCATGAAATCAGTTAAAATCCAGATTCAAAAATATTATAATCCAGACATACTACAATATCATGATAAATTCTGCTTGAATATCTAACAAGGAATAAAAATCTTGCAATGCATTTATTAAACAAAATCATTTGTGGGCTAGTTTTAACTTATTGTCTTTCTCACATTATCTAGTTTCTGTAGTACAGCAGAATATTTACCAACAATCACCTCTTGCAGGGTCTATTCCTGGAAATGTGAAATGTGGAAATCATGATAATTTTTAAAATACTATGAAAACCAAAACTATTTTAAAGCCATAAATTTTATTTCTTCATTACATCCTTCTTACTAGTATGTTCAGAATCCCATCTCACAATTTTCTTCAAATAATGGTGAAAATTTTCCCTATACATTTTCAGTTCTAAAACAGACCCTGCCTTCATATTGTTAACAGATCTACATACAATGTCACTGAAAATGATGGATATATTAATTGAATATTACTATATTGTTTATGAACTAAGTGACTTTATTATATGCCTAATATTTTTGGGAATAACAGGAATATTTGAAAAATATACATCTTGTCACATTTATCAGTAAAACAAACTATCCTGGTACATGTATGAAATATTTGGGCATTTGATCATGCCAACTATGGGAATATTCCCTCAAAACATGATTTGTTGCAGGTATCAGTTATAGGAACCACCATTTTTGTATATTAGTGTGAATATTTTCATAAATTTTACTTGATATCTAAAGTTTTTAGGTTCTGTTTAATTTAAAATATTTAGATCATTGTACCAAGGATTTCTGAGGAGAAAAGAAAATATAACTGCATAAAGCCAGAAATACTGTTTTATGCAGGTCATACAATGTTTTAAATAAAATATTTCTTATAAAAGCAATGCTCAATAAAACTGACAAATCCAACTAGTTTATGATTTAGAAATGCTGACTATAATAAAAATAATTATACCAAACTCCACACACTTTATTCAGAATTGGCAGAAACAATGTGTTTTTTATGGCGTAGGAATAGGTCAAGGTTGTTAGAGGTCACCATATAAAATGCATTCAGTCACCATATAAAATAAAATCTTTCTTAGAAGAAAACACTATGTTGCTTTGCATTTATTACATACTCTTTCCAAATAACTTTCAACATAAAGATAAGACTCTACAAAAGTTCCATTGGGTACAACTAACAATATAACAAGCTAGTGAAAACATGAAAACAGTTCCAGTCTGGATATACATGACAACACTACAGATCTAACATCTGTATTGAATGCTAAATGGATCATGTAAAATTAACTAGATAAATAACAAAAATAAAAACACAATCTTCACATGAAAAAGACAGTCAAATATGATTCTGCTCAAGTGTTGCTACTAATTCTTGTAACTGCATAAAATCTGTCTTGCATAAAGTGAAACAAACTCATGACAAAGACCAACATAGTAAGTTTTTCTTTGGGCTATATCCAATTACCAACTTATATTATATGCAGTGTTTTTCTATACTGTGCAAAACAAAAAGCTTTCTTTCTTTGAAATAATCAACATGTGTTTAAAATCCATGTTCAGATGCAGCATATTTTGTACAACAGCTTATCCTTACCGTTATTCGATAATTCGATGTGGATTTATCAGTACAGACAGGTAATAATTTCACATAACTAAACAGCTCAATGCTTGTGAAACAATATACTTGAATCCTATAATCCTAAACCATATCCCTTGCATTCATACATACTGAACATGTCAATGGTATAATTGTAAACTAACATTAGACAAAGAGATGGCCCTTTTTTAAACAATTACACACTTGCACAAGGCAATGCAATGACATTCTTATGATAGCAATGATATAACCTTCATCAAACAAGTTAGAACAGTCTTTTAAGAATATAGGTATACTGTTGCAGGCCATTAATCTTTATGCTTCCTTTATTTATTTGGAACACTTCTGTTAGATTATACCATATGTACTCGTGTTTAAATCAGATCCATTTGCAAACAACAAAGACCTTAATCTGGCATCACATAATGTACTGGCAAATCAGAGTCCATGTTGTTCTACTGAGTAGTCCTGACAAACTGCATGGACCCAGATCTGCTGGTACAATGTGCAATGGCAGATTGTATTTGCAGCAAATATATATGCGAGGATATACAGTAATGATTCAACATATGGCATGTACCTTGTTTCTTCTATATCTAGACCAGGGTGCATAACCTGTAAATAATTTTGGAAAGGGCTTATTATTGAAAAAAATAAACCCCACAAACAAAACATGTAATGATAATAAATTGTCAAATTCTATAGGAACTGGATTTATCATCAAGTACGAGTTTATAATAGGAGAATAACTGTACATGAGATGAATTAGGATTTTCTGATAATCAACAGAATTTAAAATTGAAATCTACAGCAAGGCATCATGCAAGGTACCCATTTCATTGGTTAGGCCTCCATTGTTTTCTCCCCTGTAATATTAATGACATTTTTAGGCAAGATAGCTGAGGTTAAAGTAAGGTGGAAAGATCTGTGCAAAAGATGAGGCTGTCTAATCTCTTGTACAAACATTTTTCCCACCCACCATCTGTATAACATTTTGGCAAAGAAAGTGTGCATACAATAAATGTCTGTATATTATTTGCACGTTAACACATATCATGCCAGGTGAATGACATCCTAGGATTACTTTTGTCAAGTGGGAGAGAAAAGGTCTTACTGTCTTACATTCTTAGTTCTGTAGTTACTAATATAGAAGATAAAACAAACAGAAAACTGCTAGGCTGGCAGTAAAATATTTTCACCACTTGTTTTTATGATAATTTTAACAGAAAATTAATTTTAAGTCATTTGTTAAATCAAATTTATGATTTTTTTTAATTCCTGGAAAGTAATGATAGTTAACCCACACCACATAGTAGAATTTGGTTACTTTATTCACATTTATTTAACAGATCTCTCTAAATTTTCCTCTAACATGTTATTGAACATTTCTTAAAATATTTTGGGCAAACTATGCCAATACTGGGAAAAGTTGGTTTTCTTTATTTTCCTCGTAAAAAAGAAGAAAAGAACAAAACTGCGTATACCAGTACCTGAATACTGAAATCTATACTTACTGCAACTAATGGCTGAAACCTGGCCCAAAAATGGAGTTCCTTGAAGGGACTGCTGCTCAACTGGCCAAAAAATAGAACTTCTAGGAATCCAAGAAAAGTCTTTTTCTTCCTTTTTCTTCTTTTTGATTGCTAAGTGTTGAAACCATCTCTGATACTCTTGAGTGATAACAAGATTTTCAAGATGGCCACAGTATCAGAAATACTGGATGTAAGATTGGCACCATCAATTATCATTCAGGACTAACAATATATCATTAAAAAGTCTTTTGGTAAAAACTCAATATCAGTACAAACCTGCATTCAGGAATAACAAGAAGATTTTCAAGATGACTGCCATCTGGCACAATTCGCTCGTCAAGACCATTCAGACAATATAAAATGTCTTCTGATGAAACTTCCATGTTGATAAGACTTTCCATTTATGAGAAGTAGTAAAAACATGTTCAAGATGGTTGCAATGGTAGCCATATTGGCTTCAAGAGAGCAGCACAATTTCATTTGAGGCCAATAAAGCCTTGGGATGAATGTTTAATGGCAATACTTCATGTGTCTATGAGAAATAGCAATGATATTTTTGTGCTAATGAACTGGTGGACAAATAAACACATGCCATTACAGAAGCTCTTTTGGTCTATGACCAGTTGGGCTAAAAATGAACACAAGCTCATAATTCCTAAATTAACAAAAGGCCCAAGTTGGCCAGATATCATTCACCTGGACTAAATTGCTACACTCTTTACTAAATTGCTACACTGTTTACTAATGATGATGTAGCTTATTTTCTTTGTTTTTTTTACCACATTTACTGAGGATCTAGCTTCAGTTGTAGGAAATGTTTGCAAGATGATACAAGGTTTAACAATATTAAACACAAAATGATTTTAAAACATTTATTGTCACACTGTGGAATAGTTTTTGTTTCTAATGGTACTTTCAAAATTTGGCTATAACAGATACTAAACCCACAAACCTTGTATTAGTAGTCAAATATTTTACCTTGCTATCATCATACTGTAATGCAAAGAAAAATATATATGAAACAGACCCCATCATGCATCTCATTGGTACAGGATAAGTTTGTAAGAAAAACATATACAACTGATTCCAGACAGATAAGAATTACACTGATATTTGAAAATTCAGTACTTACAATACCATATTTTAAAATCTGGGAAATGTCTAAGGAGCAGTGACTTTTTTCAGTGATAAATTACAATGACAATAACTGAGTTACTAATTGGAACAGCTAGAAAGGTAACAATATTGAAGGGCTGAGAAACTGTTGTACAAAAAAACGGGACATTCAAACTTTAGAATTTGTGGCAGTACAATTTTCTTGTTTTGACTAGTACTATAACAGACATACTTTGTACACCAATGGTGTATTCTCTGATATTTTTATATTACAGTACTAAAAAAAAAAAAATGACAGACTTGGCAACACTTCAGACATAAAATACAATTACAACTGCTCAACAGTAAAGAAATTCTTGAAAAGTTGCATTTTCTGAACAAGTTTCTCATTTCTAATTGTTTTTTAGTCACAACTGGCAAAACAAGGTCAAATTTTGTTTTCTTTCCACATGCTCCATACAAAGATTATGACCAATGCTGTACGAGTAAAGTGTCACATTTAAGTAGTCTTTCCGAAACAATGTTTATTATTCATTTGAAAATTTGACTCACACCAGTGGACTGAATAGTTTTCAGTTTGGTCTGTCCCCCTTATTTGTGATCTTCAAAAGCATTAAAATAGAATCTTACATGAAAATTATTCTACTGCATTATATTCATCCCATAACACTAAATATAACTTGTATTGAACAATGATTTTCAAATTTAAAATCTCATCACCAACAAATCATCCAAATCAATATCTAATCAAACAAAACATATAAATAAGTAAATAAATGAAAATTAAGACAGTGATAATACATTTTCCTCTTCTTCTACAATGAGATCCATTATCACCCAGAACTATTAAGCTATTGGTGGGAATTTGATAAAACTTGCAACAGATAATGCTTAGAAAGTTGGGATTGCTTAATATAGCATTAACAAGTATCCCTTATTTTAACATAGGATACAATTTAATGAGATGTCTTTATCTTTGGATTTATATTTTAAATAAGTAGAAAGTTAACTAACATTTAAATAAACACTGCCCCCTGTGTCTTGTCATTGTGCTTGTTACTATCCTCCATGACCCAGCCTCTTGGTCACAACCTGGAAACCATCAATAGTACACATTCTTAACATGAACAAGTTGATGTCATTTATGCAACAAGCATTGGCCGCCTACCACTAGGATATACCTTCAAAACTGTTCACAGCTCCACCCTTAAACATATTTGCCATTACATGGGAATTATTGCCGTCTGTCTGGATTCCAAGGACTGTCATAACTTGAAAAGCACCAAAAGTCCAACACATTGGTGCTTTAGTGGCTCAGTGGTTAAGGGCATGGGATTAAATTCCCAACAATGCTATTAGCATGTGTTGGCTGCCAAACTTCTCAGGCTGTTTTTGGCCAAAGCTTTATTTGTTCTTAGTAATTAAATCCATTAAGAGTTTCAGAAGAAAAAATTACTGGTTTCTTTTATTAAAAGCTAAGAATACAAAATAAAAATATAAAATAATTTGTGTGTAATGATACTGAATAAATGAAATGGCATAAAGTAATGCATAATATATGTGATAACAAATAACTGAGGCACTTTAATACGGCAATGCTAGCAACTATAAAACTCTATTTCACCAAACATATTTGGATAGAATTTAATGTACATACAGCTTTAAAATATTTAAGAATTTCAAATGTTGTTATGTGTTTAGCAACAGTTGCCTGCAAAATTTTTTTTTAACAAATTTAGACAGTATTTGCAAAAGAGATGTTCTTTCTGAAGCAAGATCAATATTACCTTAAATAATATAAATTCTTGCAAACAATCAACTCTAATTATATAAAGAAATTCAGATCTTTAAATAAATCAATAATTTCCACATTGAATGTCAGAAATACAGAACTGTATTACATTTTAGTTAATTTTGGTTTGAGACAACTTTAGGGTTAGATTTCTTGATTTCCTTTATTGCCTTTACATTCATTCAGAAGTTTGTGTCAGTACATAAACTGTTATAAACTCATCTTATATCAATAACTTACTTTATATTTTACTTAGATTGTAACTTATTTATTTTATAATTCTAAACCAGATTATTTTACTAATTGTGATGACTATGTTGAAATGTATGCATCTTCTATTCTAACATTATTTGTTTTAAGAATTTAATATTTTGCTGCAAAAGAAAGAACTCCTCAAAACACCAAACTGGAACTTCTCAAACGTACTTGTCAAAAGTTACTTTTCTTTAATAGGTAAACTGACAAGTAATTTAATGTGCTATAGAAAGTATTACTATGCAGTAGATACTATCTTCAGTTTCATTAAATTACTACAATAGAACTGAATACACATTAATTTTCCATCACTGCTATAAACAAGGAGAGAGAGAGAGAGAGAGAGAGAGAGAGAGAGAGAGAGAGAGAGAGAGAGAGAGAGAGAGAGAGAGAGAGAGAGAGAGAGAGAGAGAGAGAGAGAGAGAGAGAAGAAATATATAATTTTTTATGTTATGTATTATACAAATTGAGAACTATTCTGTTTCTGTGCCACATTTAAAGAGTGCCTCTGTTCAGAAGTGCATAGTTCACAAAGTCATATCTATAAGTTGATGAATGGGACTTTGAAAAGTAAAGCATTCTGAATGTTCACAGACTCAATCACACTGATCAATAGCACAGACTCAATCACACTGACCAATGACTTATTATTATGAACATATATCAATCAGATTTTGAATAAATTTATATACCAACTTACACATGAAAGAATGCTTCATCAACATGTACAGACATCACTCACAACTTTACTTCTCCAAAATCTGAGTTACTTGTGGAAAAACACTGATCACAATCTATTAAAAAATATGGCCTCTACAGTTTTTACAAATTTAGCCAATAACATACAAGGATGCTTGATAAATATGTGCATGTCTTGCTCAACTTAATTCTTCCATGAGCTTCTGGATCACAATCTGCTAAAGAATGAAGCCTGAAGAGATGGAGAGATGACAATGACACACAATGGATACACAATAGACACAGGGTCATATCATAGAATAACTTGGTCCTTGATCAGGTGAATTTATAAAATACAGTCACTGAGTATCTCAATTCCATTAGAATTTAGTAAAAAAGAGAAACATATGTAAACAATAAGATAATTCTGAGTTTCTGTTACCCTAACCTTATTTAGTGCAAAACTGGAGAATAAAAAAATGTTTGAACCCTAAGCAGGAGTTAAATTTTTGTATTTCAGGCAGTTTTATGACTATGAACAAAGCATCCAATTTTTTTAAAACTTTCTGTCTCTGACAAGTTTTTGCTCTACTCTATTTTATCAAGAAGTTTACCATGATTTTGAAAAGAAAGTTAACTATTCCCTAATGTATGTATTCTATGTTTGATGCAGACTCGAGAGTTGGTCAGTCCACTAGGATTCAGCCTTTCATGTAATTTCAAGAAATGTGCCAACTGATGAATAAGTAACCATTACCTACCTTGAAATAACTTTTTAATAACTTAATAATTTCATATTTATACAGTCTAAAAATTTAGCAAATGAAAATTCCAACAATGAATAATTCAATATTGTTATTTCTTTTCTGTCATTGTATACTGACATGTTCTTCTTCCTTGAATTCAACTGGCCATACCAAACCTACTCATGAGAGTATAGCAAGTAACCATCAACTTATATAACATACACTGGATTTTCATCTGCTAAAGAATCAAATTTGTAATAGATAAAAGTTCCTTGGCAAATATATTCAAAAAAAGTTTGATTTTGAGTAGTTAATGATTCATTTTCTATTCTTGCCATTATTCAAACTGCCCAAAATACCCCAGGCATCCATGACTATTTTTCTATTGAATTTAATTGATAGGCTGAATCATGCCAGTCTTGTAATGAGGTTCCACTGTCTTGTAACATAAATCGATTAAAACATTTGTCATTGTGATTGTTATGCATTATATGTGTTCATTTAAGAACTTATTTATTCATGCATTCATTCATTACATACATTCTTTAATGCATTCACTTATTCATGCAACCATTGATTCATTCACACATTCCAATGATTAACTAATGGTTCCCAATATTTCCCTATCTTTTCCCATATCTGACAGGGAATGGATGCGCCTCTGTGTTAAAAACCCACTTATCCAAAGGAATCAAGGTATCTTCTGAGAATGTTAAATACAAATATTTTAAAGTTTCTGCCAGGAAAAAGCTCTGTTGTACATCGTCCTGTTGGCCATTGATTTGATAAACATCCCTGATGCCTGTATATCCACTTTCAACTCTGCAGTGTTGTTCCAGTGCCTGAAGTAAATGCAAAATATTGAGCTTTGGGTTTGAGAATATTGACTAAACACTTGCTAGGTCATAAGTTATTTATATGCTGAAAGAATGCTGGGAGTGGAAGTGGGGTGCCTAATCCCCAACTGGTTATGCAGAACATGTTATTTTAATGTTTTTAACTTTTTTATGTTATCTTTTCAATCATACTGGAGGGGCCCCAGAGTGGCCTAAAGTGCTCTCCTTTACAGATCACTGCCATCTCACCTCTGTCTGTATGGGTTCGAGTCTACGATTCGGCAAATGTAGATATGTGAGAAAGCTTGCCAGTAGCTTCTCGTGGGTCGGTGGTTCTTTCCGCGGATTTCCCAGTTTCTTCCTCCACCATTAATACTGGCTGCCATGTATAGCCTATCATGTGCTGAAAAATGGAGTTAAGCCTCAGAACAACAACAACAACAATATCAATCATACTGGGATATTATTTGGGGCAAGATCAAATTTTCCAAGAGCAAGTTCAATTTTCCAGTAAACTCATCCTGGGAAAGCTGTCCTTGATAACTGTTTGTAAATACCTGGGTCCAACAGATTTAATTGTAGGTTTTGTAAGATCCATGTTGACAGTATATTTAATTTTCTAATTTCATAATACTATTTAGCAATAATATTAGTTCCCTACCTCTAGTGGGCATATCCAAACTACTAATTTGTCTATAATATTGTAGCTAACTATGAACTTTTTTACCCAGTCATTTCCCATCAACAATAATTCTTGATTTTGACATCAAATTTTGCTACACTGTTGGATTTTTTATCTACTGCAGTCTTTCTCATCATTTTGACTGAAGCCCTTAACATGTCCCTATGAACATTGCCATTTTTGTAAAAGAACATAACAAGTATAAATGGTGTGCAGAATGTCTTCAAGTGAAACCAACATCAGGGACTCTTTAATGCCAAAATGTAAAATCAGATATCACATAGAATTACTACATATTGTGTGAATATCTTCCGACAAAAACCAACAATAGTAAATCTTAGATGCCAAAAAAATCTCCAAAATCAGATTCTATCACATTATATCAAGCTTTCAGACTGATATACAATCGTTTTGCAAGCACAAGCTAAAGTGCGAGATAAATGGGGTGCTAATGAGCCAGATCAATGACTGGAATATGCTGAAGCACCAATAAAAATTTGGAATGTATGCAAGAAAAAGATTTGGAAATTGAAAATATTCATGTACACATTTAATTCTCACAATGCTAGTATATCAACTGGAAATGCACAATATTGCAAACTAGCATATATACTTGCCACATATTTGCTTATAAGTTTAGTCTCACTGCAAACAACACAGCCCCTGATCCACAATCACATAATCTGCTGGGTCTATGTTGTCTGTTCTACTAATTAATTCTAACAAACTGCACAGATCCACTCCAAATGATTTTGACTATACATTTGTTTTGAAGAAACATATTGGTTGAATGAGATTAGAATTGCAAGAATCTAGTGCTAACTGGTGGGCTGCCTGTTGGTGGTGGGGTTAGTAGGTCAGCATTGTGAATTAGGTGGCTTAGAGGAGAATAAATCTGGTTTCTTGCCCATCTCCATATGGTTGGGATCGAAACTGAATCTGTGATGTAAAAGATGCATTTTCCTTTGGTTGCCTATCATCCCTACACTGTTGAAGGGGTGGATTTGGTCTTAAAAAACTGATGGGTGGGCAGTTAGTTGGTGGAGGGGGTGTACCTCATGAGCTGCAAGCATCTGAACGTCTTCAATCTGCCCCCAAAGAAAAATGGTAAATAGCAACATCCATAATGCAAGGATATGATATGGCTTGAATGACATGGAATGCAAACATGAAACATTGCATCATGTCAAGATTGACAGAGGCAGTAGAAGCATTTATGATGGAATGGTGTGTTGCCCTTTTAATGACACAAGAATAAGAGTAATATTGAAGACATCATATTTCAAACTAGCTTTGATCTGGCCTACTCACTCTTGTCCAATTTATAAAAAAGTGTGGTAGACTCTTTGATCTGGCCTACTCACTCTTGTCCAATTTATAAAAAAGTGTGGTAGACTCTTTGATCTGGCCTACTCACTCTTGTCCAATTTATAAAAAAGTGTGGTAGACTCTTTGATCTGGCTCTCTTGTCCAATTTATAAAAAAGTGTGGTAGACTCTTTGATCTGGCCTACTCACTCTTGTCCAATTTATAAAAAAATGTGATAGACTCTTTGATCTGGCCTACTCTTGTCCAATTTATAAAAAAGTGTGGTAGACTTGTGGGCAGCTGCTAAATTCTTATCTAGAGCCAGGTATTCAGTATAGAAGACATCAGTGTGTGTTTTGTACCAGTGTGATGAGAACATTGCTGGTAGCTGACTTTCAGAAAGATGGTCTTTAATTTCCTGGACCTTCTCTGACCAGGGAACTTGTCAGAAGGATGGAGTCTCTTCGAAGCCTTGACTTTACAGTCATGTGTGGTGGTAGGGGTGGAGGTCAAACTGATAACACCCAGTATATCTCTTGAAACAGCTTTAAAGCTAACTCTGTGGTTGGATCTGAGTAAGGCTGTTATTCAGGAGGGTGTAATGGTTCTGCCTCCATAGCCAGATAAACCATCCTGAGTGGCATAGATGACTCCTGTAAGTCATGAATATGCAGTAAACTAACTCCATTGTATGAATGTGTCATACCTGTACAGATAGTTAGTTTGCCAGTTTACTGGTCATGCAGAAGGTGTGGTGATGACCAGACTGACAGACCACAAAAATCCCCATCACAAATGCGCCTGTGAAGCCATATGCTTGGTGAAACAGCTCTGTCACTAGTTGTAAGTGTGCATCTGTAGCCATGGTATGATGGGCAGATATATCATTAAGTCTCCAAAATTGTAGAGAGAAGACATAGACCTGGTAAGCTCCACTGGATGATCTTGGAAAGCAATATTGGTAGTAGTATATGATGCAACTGCTGAATCCATTAAAAAACCATTGCACCCTGACTTACAGGCCTGAAGGATTTTGTGGGTGTGTGCCTGTGTAGAAATTGGGGGCACACCCTCTGACTGTTTCATATTTACTGCATCAGTCTCCCTCTTGTCTTTTGCTGAGTGGTCTAAAGTGCTCACCATTACAGATCACTGCCATCTCACCTCTGTCTGCATGAGTTCGAGTCATAAGCTCGGCCAATGTGAGCATGTGAAATAACTTGCTGGTAGCTTTTCATGGATCGGTGGTTCTTCCTAGGGTTTTCCCAGGTACTGTCAATGATACTGTCTGCCAAGTATAGCCTATCTGCCAAGTATAGCCTATCTTGTGCTGAAAAATCACATTAGACCCTACAATAACAACAACAACAACTCTTTTATTGGACTTTGGCCAACTTCTGCAAAATCAATGACCATATGTGTTTGGACTATGTGATGCACACACTGGATGGAACTAACGAAGTCCATTTTGTACATACAAGGTGCGTGTCATGTATTTTCCTTGGCTTTGAACTTTTTGCATTTATTACACTTTGTCAATATTTCTCATTGAAACAACAAAATAAAACAAACAAAACAAATAAATAAACAATGCAGCATATTAATAAGTTGTTAAAATAAGAGCTGTTAATAACTGGGTGAGCAAACAGTGCATGCAAAGCCATGAATTACAACATACATTAATGATAGCTTGTTTTATCATGTCTAAAGTTCACAAAAGTGATTAATTCATGAAAATATTGGACAAATTCCAAAGTGATGTAACACATGTAGAGGAATGATTAATATATAATTTAAATCCAAATTTTTGGATGTTTTGTTAAAATTCTCATTTAATACTGGCATGGGCTGGCAGAGTTGTTTATGTATCATGTTGACTGTATGAGTGAATTTTGAAATCTGGCGACACCTCAAGGCAGCAAGGGGAGGTAATGGCAAGAGTAATTGCCCTGGGTCTATATCATATAGATAAACAAGTCAAATTTTTTTTTCTTTTTAGTACAGTTAGATTTAGGCGGTAGCAGGCCTTAATGCCTATGTGATCTGGGAACTTATCTGAAAGAGAAAATGGCTTTGATTTCTCTAAATGATGAGATGGAATGCTTGAAATAAAGGCCATAACTCCATCCAAAATGTTTATGAAACAAAAACTCTGAAAGATTGGTTATGCTAATTACAAGCAACCTAATCAAAAAGGGACATAACATAGTTTAATATATAGTAGATACAACAAAATTCATACATCTAGGTGTAGACATAATATTCTTATCAAATTCCATCAGAGTATGTTAAATATTTCTTGACTAATGACAGTTCCAAGTATAATGTATGCAGGTAACTGTCAAGAGCAATAACTATCCAAAATGGACCTGACAAGACAAAGCCCACAAAAAGCATATCTAGTTCTAGGAGACAATGTAGACAAAAAACAGAAAACATTGAATGGTTTCTGAAGTATAATAGTTAGCAGCATCTGTTGTAGCAGAAATTTAAAAGTGAATGAACAAAAACCAATAAGTCCATGAATATTGGACCTAAAATTATGAAGCACAAAGTACATTAACATAAATAATCAACTAACCCACCAAATGGTAGTCAATTCTGTATAAAGATTGCTGCACTATGGTGGTTTACAAGAACTATGAATGGACTGACTGATAAATGAATAGAAATGGTAATACAACTCCTGCATCTCAATATGGGGGTCATAATTATACTTTACTATTGTCTGCTAGAAGTACTAACATTTTTTGAGTGTCAGTGGTTAAAATTAGAATTGTGCTGTTATTAATGATGATCCATCCCAAGTATAAACTGAATCCATCAACAGTGTAGGGAAATAGAAACAAATGAACAACTCAGTCATGTGAAATATAAACAAATCAATAAAAGTTACATACCATTTTCAATCATAACCTTAACAGACCTGAAACACCCATGAAAAAAATCTCACTTTCCATGAATCTGACTTTGATGAAAAATTAAGAAGATACCCCACCAGTACCAGTGTACTAAAATATATAGTATGAACTGATCTTTTTACCTGAACTGCATCCCATGCCCAATCTCTATATTTCTGTTCTTTTGTCAATCGCCACATGTAAAAGTGGGTTTCCAAAACTTCTGGCCTCAGAATGTAATATTTCTCATTTTGTCGAATAGCTTTTGCCTCTGTGTCACCATCAAAACGGAATGCTTCAGGACCAAGATGGGTTGCTGTTGAAAGCAAAATATGCATATTCAAATATACACACAGATATAATATATATATATATATATATATATATATATATATATATATATATATATATATATATGTATGTCTGTGAGTGAATATGTCTATGTATGTATGTATGTAATTATGTATGTATGTATGTATGTATGTATGTATGTATGTATGTATGTATGTATGTATGTATGTATGTATGTATGTATGTATGTATGTATGTATGTATGTATGTATGTATGTATGTATGTATGTATGTATGACAGACTGACAGTCTTTATTTCCTCTTCAATGTACATTTCTCTCCAAACATGATCAAAGGAAAAGATTTCTAAGAGTAAACACGATCATGTTGAACATTCAATGATCTTATTACTGAACATTCACTGTTCTTATTACTATCTGAAGCAATGCTGCCTCTCAAATAACTTACATGGACAGAAGACATGAATAACTTGAATCTTTATTGCAAGTCCTAACAAACTAAACTGATTACTGAAAACTTTCCACAAACCTCAAAAGAAATCAATTCTTTTGCCAGTAAAATATATTTCATCAATAATACCAAAATCAACCACAATAACTTGGTAGAACTATTATCTCTCAAATTTCAAACTACCAAGACTAAAAAGCTAAAGGTTATCCGTCCATCTAGGTGGCAGTTAGTTATCTCCTCTAAAAAGGATTGGCACCAAATCCTGTGAATTCTCCTGGAGCAGAAGGCATGTTCTCTCTATGGATTTAACTTTGGGGAGGCTGTGAGGTTGTAATGTATATTATGATTGGCTAAGTAGTATCAAAGAAACATTTTACAAGAAAAAAATGGTTTCTTCAAATATATATTACCTGATCACAATAATGAGAATATGTACGAGGTGGAGGGTGACACATCCCTTTACCCTGGAAAGGCCAACCCTGGTCCTTAAGGTATGTGAGACAGCATGTAGATAAGTTGACTGGAGAATAGACTACATATTGGTAAGTGGCTTCAAAAGGGGAAAAAGTTTAATTCCCATAAATCCAACATGTCATAAAGTGGTGTCCATATGAAGCTGTCAAATGAACTGGGAAGCTAACTTGTTACACCATGTCTATGGTTCCCACCAGATCAAGTTGAGCCTATTACGATGAAAGATCAAATATAAAAGCTGGAGAAGTGGAATCAGATCTCCATCCCATGGCACAGGTAATAAACAGAACAGTTTCACTCAAATGCAAATAAGATGTGAAGAAAATAGATTTTGTCTTGTTTTTTTTTCCTCCAGTATATAGAACAAATAACCTACTTTATCTAGGATGAAAGTTTCTGTACTGATATGCCCTTTCCCTACATGAGGGTAAGAAGAGACATGAGGTCCTATGACACAATGGTTCAGTCCTTCTTAAGTACCTCTTCACAGCTCACACTTGGTCCTGTAAATGACCTTGAGATGAAGGGTAGAGTAGTCAGAACTTTATTAGAAAATTTCCCTTAAATGGGAGCATCTTCCCACTCTGAGCCAATTGAAGTTTCTTTTTCTTTGAAATGGAACCTCATATTGTGCTGATTGTGAGAAACTGGTCCAATGGGCAATGTCTTGGCCTACATTTGGTGTCTGCTGTCACATTGTGCAAACCCATTAGACAAAGGAATTCTTTAGCTGGTGGACTGTCCTTATAAGCAAGTAAACCACCATTGTACTGAATTTCAATGCTTGTTCCAGAGGGAGATATACCCTGTTTACTTGAGTGTTGGAGTAACGTCAGATATGTCCTTGTTGACAAGGAAATGTAAGTTAAAGAGCAATCAGGGATATCATGTCCTGCTAAAAAGATATGACTCGACAACTGTTTTGTTGAATGTAGTCTTTGTAGGTGAATCACAGAGACTTCCCAGAAGCTGTGTGAATGGGAATGTGAAGCTTGGCATCTTTTTAGTCCAAACTGATTGCATAGTCAGCTTAATGGTATTTCAAACCCATCATGAACTAAGATCACAAGTAAGTTTATTGAGTGCACTTAGGTTGATAATAGGGCAAAGAGTTCCACATTTGTAGCTGAGGGAATCCTGGAGGTGGTACAGTGAAAGTAATACTCAGGTATAGGTCATAATGACAAATCTTTTCCAAGTTAGCAGCAAAGGATTGGAGACTTTCCCCTACCTGAATCCAAGAATAAAAGCAGTATAAAGATGATGTAATATTTTACATAGTGAGGCCACCATTGATAAAAATGCTGGCAAAAATTATCTCCCCCTCTTTGCATCTTGTCCACTTTTTGGGAGAACAGTGGTTTTTGATGGTTGTAAATTTGGTAGCACTTCTTCCCACTGGCCTGTGTTCCAGGGACAACCCAGCAATCTACTGTTTGATTGCCTTTCAAATCTCCCACTGTAGCCAACTCCTTGAGGGAGAAAATTGGTGTCTTTGTTGGTTGTCTTGATTTTTATAATGGTGGTTAGGTGATAAAGGCAGTGAGTGTAGCTTGACCTTATGATGGTCTTTAAGAAAGGTGGAGGTAGAGAACAATGCATCTTGTCCCAACAGTTAAGTTTAAAGATGCTGTTATGGATGATGCATTCAGAGTGGAAGAAAATAAGTTGTGTTTGGCCTGTTAAAAAACTTGAAATAGGTACTAGGTCCAACATACAGCCAAGTCATGACATTGCACACCAACTATTGTGTTATTAAAAGACTTCTAACATGAGGACTCCTTTGTCTTCCCGAAAACTCTGATATCTTCATTGACTGCAGGGTATCCAAATGGAAAAATGATTTGTGGCACATGTAGAACTACTGACAGAAGAATGAAGGAAGATGTCTGCAAGAGAAAGACTTGGATGACACTTGGGTGCTTGATATTGAAACTCACCATGGAAGTAATCAAAACTAGATTGTTGTTTTAGTTAATAATCAAGTAATGGCAGAACTGTGGCCAAAGCAGTTGTTGTAGGAGAAGGATAGAACTTCAACGTCAGCATGTGGAAAACTTCAGTCCATGCTCACTGAGTTTTCATGCATCATATGAGCAAGTTTCACTGTCTTTGCTGGTGAAGCCATGTATCTGGTGCTTCCTATGCAGTAGCTGAGGCAGAATGTCAAGGATTCACCAGCATGTCCCAAGTTAGATACAAAGACTTCCAAACTGCCTCTATGTATAGGTTCACTTTCAATAGCAAAGACTTCAGAACAAATAAAGTATTTTTTGGCACCAACATTGTGCACAGAGTGTGTTCAGAGGTACTATGTGAGTTAGACTGATCCATGTGAGTGCTTGAATAATTTGGGTTTGTGAAACTGGATTCTTGGATAATGAGGAGCTAAGGTGGGCATCAATATGTAGGATGTTCCCAGCAACAATTTGCAAGTAAGACTCATCCTTGAGAATGCCTGCATAAACTGGGTTCATGAAAATGGACAAGGCTTGTAATAGCTGATACTGTATAATCAATTGTGGTTGTGTCTCACTGTCATCAGAGGTTTATCTGCTGCTAATTCATATAATGAAAGAAGAGCATTCTGACCTTGCCCATTTTCACTGCCCCTGTTTGTTGCAATAATAAAGGACACAATTTTCAGTGATGTACCTTCTGCTAAATACTTAACAATATTAGATGATTTTGTTCTTGCACATGCACATTTTCCGCAATTGTGGCGTCAGGAAGCATCTGTTTGAACAAAGTACCAAAGTTGTATTCTACCACTAGGGGTAGACAGTGTTCTATTAAGAACATGGTTAATAATGCTCCTGCATTTATAAAATTCGTTTCCACAATTTAGTTCTGTGTCATTTTTTTCCATATTTTTTCTTCTAATCCATCTGTGAAATCATTTTAGAAACATTTTTCCTGTAACATATGCATCAATTAGAATAAATCAGACTTGACTTTTACTGCCAACTACCTACAGAATGGTATGTGAGCAAAGATTGAAAATTAGAAAACCAGTCTTTTCTGTCCTAAGTCAGACAGCTGCTATAAATAGAAACAGAAGTCAAAATTTTGAAAGTACAAACCAGCATGTTTCTTGGAAATAGGGCAGCTGCTATAAATAGAACATAACACTGCTAGCAAAGTCACTGATAGTCTACAGACAAGTGTATTTTATGTCATAATTACACAGAAGTCGTGTTTTCTAGAATACTTTCTGTGTAATTAGTGGGATGTTAGTAAAATGAGAAAAAAAATTATTAATTTTTTTTGGAGGGGGATCTACTGAAAAAGTGTAATCCAAATACATTTACGCGTAAGGCGTAATTTAGTGAAAAAAAGCATAATGATTATACCAAAAGTGTAATGGTTGGCATGTATGTCATTGACTTCTGTCTATAATACGAAGTCTGACATGTTCGAAGATTGACAACCAGAAAAAGAGTGTACAGTGGTTGTCAGTTTGGTTGCCCAGGATCAATATATACATGCAGTGCAGCATGCATCCTGTTTTATAAACTTTAGAGTGTACATGCAAAGTTACGCACTATGACAGTTACCTGTAAATATGGTGGTCTATATAGTTTGAGTATTGGAGTGTCACTATTAATACTTATGAGGTGGAGGCCAAAATATTATTTCTAATACAAGCTGCCTGTTTGAAAGGCCAATTGACTACCAAACATGTAACATCACAAAAGCATTGAAATGGATGCTAGGACTAAACAATGCATGTATGTATCTGACATCAATATAGCCGAGTTTTCTATAGCATACACCATACACGCAAAGAAAAATACACTAAAGCATCATTATTGAAACTTACAAAGTGAACAATGTTCCTGTATGAAAGGTCAAATGATGGCCTGAACAGGTCAAATCAGCAGAGCATCAATCTAACTGCCACCTAGGTTGGCAAACAATTTCCATATGTTTAGCTAAACAAAATTAGCCTGAGATGGATGGATTTGTGAAGTAGTAGTATCCCTCTTAAGGTATTGTGATTGCATAACATATTTGAAGAAATGCAAGATTCAATAGATCAATGAAAGTGATGCTCACCATGTTCACACTTACCATGGATATTATGCTTAAACTGGTTTAAAACACCACAATTTACAATACTAACTCAAGCTTCCTGGATACATTAATATCTGCACTATTTGAAGGGAAAAAAAGGAAAGAAAAAATAATCTACATCATAGGTCTGAATCCACTGTTATTACAGCACCTGGCCATTATATCATAATTTCTGTTATAAGGCAAAAACAAAGATCCCATTTCATTAAGTAATAGTAAAATTATATGTATCATGTACTTCACTCAAAAGGTGGTCTCGCTTTCAGGTACTCTACTCGAGGGATCCAATGGACAGTGTTATAATAAGGGCAGACTGTCTCTAGGTTGAAAAGAGAGGAAGCAATTAATAATTGTATGTGTGGGCATAACTGATTATAATTTATCTCCAAAAGAACATAAATAATTATATAAAGTACAGAAAATGAAATTGGATTAGGGAGTTCAAGGAACACTAGAATGATGACATCATGAAGTTAAGAAATGACTCAGATGGTTAGATTAAGTCTCTGCAATCACTAATATTTTTTAACTTTTCAAACACTTCTATATTTGATTGTACCTGCTCTTATATATGACTCGTGACATGTGTTGGCAATATCAGCCCCAAGTTGTAAATACTTGTCCTTGTTATCAGATCCCTCTGCACCTAGGGCAAACATACCTCCTGAAATGAAAAATCTCTACATTCATTTCTGACTTGTGCTTTACAATGACTTGAACTTTATCATATGATACCTAATCAATTGCAAAGTTTTACTAAAGAGGGTAAAAAAACCCAGTAAGTTAACATAATATGTGTCAAATCTAAATATTCATATTTTTTAATTTAATTGTCTCAAAATCTCTATTTTTTCAAAATGTGCATTTAATTATGCCAATCATCAACATAATACTATGTATTCCCATGCAAAGATGAAACCAAATCAGTTTCTATTCATATATTCAACAGGTCCTGTGCAAAGCTGAAAGACCTTTAGTTTCTAGTGATATTTTTGTTCCAAAATAAGTCAATCCCAACAATAACACATGTATGAATTACTAGCAAATTCATAAATAATAATAAGAAGACAGCAAAATGAAGCTTACTACATATTTTGCAGGTAAGCCTTAAAAATATAAATCATCACAAAAATGCAGGCAGTGAACAATACTTATGGCAAATTACTCACTGACATGAATTTCTGCACTGAAATAGTCAAATTATAAAATAGGAATTTTAAGACAAAATTTTATTTAACTACTACTGTAAAAGAACTTCTGGTGAAACATTGTGATACATAACTGGATTACTTAGCATCAAAAGTAAGGACTTTGTTTTTTGTCTTGATTAAACCTCTAAAGTATCAGATTTGTCGACATCTGCACCAAAATCTCACCACAAAAACAACCCAAATGATCCATTTTTTGCTCAATTCTTCCTGACTTTAGCTCTCCCAAGTATACAAGTCCTGACTTTGACTTCTGTATCAGTTTGACTTCCATTGCCTGTAAAAAAAGAAAAATCATGCTCAGTCTTAAGATTTGTTATATTATAGCACAGCAAAGGCAAAAATGCATTCTGTATACCGTATTTACTGCATGTTTTCAGACAGCAAAAATAATTACTTTATTTGTTGTCCAAATACATATTAAATTCTTTAATTAAGTGTCTGAAAACAAAAGTTGAAGACAAATTTGTGCCACCCCTCCCTGTCTATAATGAAGTTACCATTAGATCACATGACAATGTGCTGCCACAAAGTAAAACAAATATTTTTCCTAACAACACAGAAAAGATAATGAATGAAAAACAGGCATTACTTGCCTATTATGTCTAGTTGATACATGTCCATCCACCAGAAAATGCAGCTATACATGTATTAGAGCCATGACTGTGTGCATATTTTCCAAAATAACTGCCATATTGGTAATTGTGCAATCCAGTTTAACCCTTTACTAATCAGTGATCAATAAAAAATCTACCTTACAAACACATGCAAGCTTTATGTCTGTGTAATTAAGATATTAATATAAACTAAATAAAAAAAATTGGAATTATAATTCTGAACATATTTATGACAATCATTTTAGTATCGAGAATAGAAATACCAGTACACGTATGATGACTAATCTTAGAGCACCAAGGATGAAAGGCTCCATATGTAGTGAGTGTTGTATGCATGCCTAGGAAGGGTAAAAATATCAAGCAAGTTGCAATATATGAGTCGTTAATATGTTGGTATTTTTGATTAAATAAAGGTGATCTATTTGTTGTGGTTCTCTCTTCCTTTTGTTTCCCACCTAGCCGAGGGTAGCTTCACATTGAGTAGAGCCTGCTGACTCAAAACAATCGCGACTGCTCAAAGATTGTTTTGATGCATGTTGGAGATTTCAGGGTGTCTAGGTGATAATTGTTCTTAATTTGTAAGATTTCTTTGACAGGTGTGTTCAGGAAAGAAATAAAGGGCAGCCATCTGGATTTTGTTAAAAGAGCACATGATGTACCAAACATGTTGAACTCACAATCAATATTTATCATCTACAAATTGGTAGAACAATAACTACATTTAAACCCATGGTACATAATGCAGATATCGGGTTTGTTTTGCTGCAAGATGCCAATGAATGAATTTACTAATCCATACAGACTCTTTGATGTATTCTTTAATGATATAAAGCAGGGTCATGGTTTCTAATCAAAGCCATAACTGTCACACCTGCATGAAGTAGTTTCATGTGTAACGAAGTCTACATTGACAACCAATCCATGAAAGTTTGTGATCACATTGAATAATTGGTAACCAAATGAAGTGAACTTTGTATCAGTTAAATTAACGGCCAACACTGAATTTTACTTAAAAATGAAGCAGAAGATCTTCTTTGACTGTGTCAGAAAACATAAACTGTAGAAAAAATTATAGTGGAGCAATGTCTGAACATTTACAAGGCATTTAAATATTATATTTGCCACTCCCCCCCCAAAAAAAACGGTGTCTGAAAACAACGTCCGTAAACATGCTGTGATTACGGTATGTATATAGTCACCTAAAAGTCGGATCCAACTGCAAACAGCTAATAACCCTGATCTAATATCGACAGATCAGGATTGTGTTGTCTGTTCAACTGATTAGTCCTACTAACAAACTGTAGAGAACCTGACTGGCCAGCATATTATACAACTGATCTGGGTCTATGCAGCTTGCTGTATAAATGGTATATAATCTGGGTCTTTGCAGCTTGCTGTATAAATGGTATATAATCTAGGTCTATGCAGCTTGCTGTATAAATGGTATATAATCATATAACCATGATAATCAGTCCAGTTCTAGCTTATTTGACATGTTCAATTTTGAGATTCATCTCTACTCCAAATTTAGCACTACTGTGTGGACTAAGTAAAGGGTGTTCACTATTTTTTATCCAATTCTTTTTGTTATATTGAAAATAATGTACTGTTTTGGTAATTAATCAAGCAAGAATAATGACCACTCATAATTCAAATGTTAGCTGGAAAATCCTCCTTTGTGCTTGCTAAGCAATGAAACTACTAAAACAATGGTAATCCCTATCTCAATATACATTATAGCATGGAAAAACGAAAATGGTTAAAAACAAACATGATCTCATACAAAACTCACAAAACATATGGGCAATTGTGACTTATTTAGCCTGCAAATTTTGGCCTGAATAGATGAACTTAAGCAAATAAAAAAAAATGTAACTAGCTAGCAAAAAAGGTAATTAAATAGATCTTGTCAAATGATCCTATAAAATTTTGTCTGAGAAAACACCCACCCCCTATCCCTCTCTTTACTAATTGGAATCGCTGAATGAAGGGCAACTATAAATGCCTTAAAGAGAGTTTCCTTATAGCCCCCTTAGAAGTTAACCATATTCCTTTGATACAAATACCTAATTTTATATTGTGATTTTAATGAAACATCTTCTCTCAATCAATAATGACAAAGGAAACAATTCAAATTCCACCTTCAAGATATTCTAGTTTTTTCAGCAGTTATAATACTTGGGAATCAAGAAGTTTCATCATCTGTTATACAAATAATTTAAAGACTGGAATTACAAATATTGCTAAGAATACAAATAACAGTTGCAAATTTACAGTAAAATATTGCCATGATTCAAAGTGGGGTCAGAAAAACGAGAGAAGTTTGTTTGCAGAACTTTATACTTGTTGACTAGAATGATTGTCTTTACTGCAATTGACAGAAATAAATATTGCTGCATGATCTAGTATAATAGAATGTTCTAATCATGTTCTGAAATGAAATATTGCAGGGCTGCACATTTATTTTAGATTGTATTGCTAAAAGAATGACAATTTTTGAAAATGAACGCTACTGAATCTGGTGATACAATGAAATAACCAAGGCAATATTGAGAAATAATTAAAGGCAGCTTTTCACCAAAGCTTGAAAAAAAACATTTTTTTTATATTTATGTATTTATGCAACTCTATCCTTGTCACTCAAGAGTTTATCATGTGCTTATATAATTCCATAACTGTCCTTACTGCTGATTATTGTATTAAAAAAATTAAGCTTTTCATTTTGGAATACCTTGGATGGTACTGTAGAGACAATTTTGCACAAGTCTTGCAATTGTTGGATAAAACAATTAGGGTTAATAATAACTTACTCAAATTAATCTGTTTCAACAAGTCACTTTAACTTATAAACAACTCATGTAGTGAAAGATTATTTTAATAGAAGTAGTTGGTAATTACATTCATTAGTACATATCAAAATGGGACCAATTATAGATGACTGATATGAGTGTCTCAGTGTGCCAAATAGGTAGAATGTTCATTCATGTCTTTGAAACAGATTTAATGCTTCAGGAATCCAGGATCTCTGATTAATGAAAAACATATAGGGAGTAAAAACAGTAGGACTTGAAGCCTTATTTTAGTGGGTCATCTACAAATCTGTGGACAAAGTTAAAACTTTTAAAATATCTTATATGGTTATTTCTCAGCCAAACAAATGATTATATGATTTTAACTCTTTTGCCAAGTGGTTTCAGCTGTTAAATGGATGAAAGAAAATTCTAGATATTGTGAAATTAATTTGGATACCAAATGCATTGTACTAACATTACGTAAAATGGCAAGAATGAATTGTGGATGCAAAAAAGTAAATCTTGAAATACAACAGATTTGGAATAAACAGGTTTTAATTTTTATTTCTTTCAATTTGTAAAATTTTATTCTTGTGAATTTTCTGTGTGCTGTCTTCATTGCAGCCTCAAAAAGCAACATCCCAAATTATACTTCAATTTCAGACTGGACTGACAGGTAAGCAAAAACCTGCCAGTTTACCATTAGCTTGCCACTTTGAGAATCTCATCAATAACCTACTATCCTCCTTGAAGAGCTTATAAATTTGGATGGTTTGGTGATTTTCACTCACCTTAATTGCTTCATCATACATTTGTCTGGCAGTTGTATCTGTTTTGCCAGATAGCAACCAAGCTTTCAGGAGATATTCATAAAAACTGTCTCCCAAAGCACCAATGGCCACATGTTCTGAAAATACAGTATGTTGATACCTAATATTATTCAAATTCAGCATCAATAAAATTTTGACAATTTATTAAATTCAGCTAATACAAGATTTGAAAACTAATTATCATGAAAAAAGCAAATTTCCAAATCAGACTGCTATTTGTGTTCAATAGTTGCTGGTCTACAGTCCAGAAGGTTTTGAAAGTTAATTCAGAATACTCAGTATTTCTAATAAATTCGGACATGCCTAATGATTACCTTTATTTAGCAGTTGACTGGTCTTAATAGTCCTTTTGTTGATTGAAATTTCCTTAAAAAATGTAATGTATAAAACAGTGACATGTTTTCCATGATCAATATCTAGTTGTTTCCTCAAGAAGCTGTGGCTTCTTATTACTTTTAATAACCACTCAAGTGTATTTACCATGCTAATGAAGCTTGTTGTCCCACAAAAAAACATTAATTGGCCAAAGATGTTCTGTGAACTACTCTGTAAACATGCACTCTTGCTTATATTCACTGTACTTAAATCAATCTGTTAATATAGCTTTACACCAGCTAATCTCTCCAATGTTATTGTAAGGATTTTTATAATGTCCCAATACTGCTTAGAAATTAGTTGTTGCAGTAAATACTTGAAATAAATTGTAATCCTTATAGACTTGCTGGGGTATGTACTTTGTTTGGTAATTCATCTTTCTCACTATTATAATAATTTCATACTCATAACATTTTTGTAATTTCAACAGCTACATTCATTAAAATACAGTAAACAAATCAAGTAGAATTTTAATACAGCAGATTCTTATTTTCATGTTGTTTTTGATGATCTAGGGTCCTGATCCCTGACCCAATAGTCACAAGAACAGATAAGTTTACCAAAAAAATGTTTGAGCTCATGCTCAGACTGAAATATATTCTGAGATTGTACTATTCCCCTAAAAGTATCAACTCCTGTACAGATTCTTGGTTATTTAAATATCTTAATCTCTATAAACTTTCAAAATTTCAATGACAATGAAAGACACTAAGTGTGATTGTTTAATTCAGGAGTTTTGAATCCAACTTCAGATTTAGTCCTAGGGCAGTTTTGTGATTCAAAACATCTAATATGTAATCAAACTTGGGATATCTAAGCAACTGACAACAAAGAAATGATTTCCTGTGATCTGTGCATTGTATTTATCAAGTGATAAGCAGATGCACAATAAACCCCAACTATCCATCAACCCTACCACATCTTGACAAATTTTTTATGGTTAGGCATTGGGTCTTATTGTCAGAGAAATACCATAATTGATATTTGATATTTCACTATATTTACTGACAAAACAATTGCTTGTGTTGTTTTCTTTAAGATTTTGTTTCTTGCTCTAACAGTGGTTTGATTCAATTCTACAGTTAACTTAACATAAACCCCATGTATATAACTATTATTTTGGTTACTTGTTCTACCTTAGTAATGGAAAGAACACTGCAGATGAATTTATTTCTTTGAAATTTTACACATTACACCACACCATGGATCCCATTTTTTAAAACAAAAAAATACCACAAAACTTACTAGTGACCAGGGCAGGTATAACAAAACAGTGCTGATATAAACAGTGCATGATGAAGCTGTTGTTCTAACAACAAAAACTTTATCTCAGATAGAAAAAGAGAAATACCAGTTGTTGCAAATTATTGATGGAGTATGCTTTTTTAGAAATATTAATGGAGTACACTTTTTTTGAGAAATTCCTCCAGCTTGCAGTTATGTGGAAAATATTGTTTGAGTAAGAATTTTTACAAGGTCTTCAAATAATAATGCTTTCCAGCATGAGTGAAAATAGTATTTGAAATAAGGTTGGAACTTGACATCCAAGGAGAGATAATTTTTCTAGAATTCCCACTTATGTGGGCAGACAACATTTAGCTTTTTTATTACTAAAAATTGACATGAGTTGGCTGGATTTGCAACATAGTGTCTGTACTATTAAGATATTATGATTGGGAAATGGGTATGAAGAAAGTTAAGCACTCAGAGCATCTTTTGAGTATTACTCAGAGTACCTGAGTAAAGGTCAAGGTGACTGTCATGACATGTGAAATGTGTTCATCCTATCATGCAATGTAACATTGATGCTAAGAGATATAAAATTACTGCAATTAGAACCCATACACAATTGATTTTTATTTAAGCTATATATCCAAAATAGCATCACTGTGCAATAGGCAAGTTATGTTTATGCAAAGTTGCAACAAGAATACAAGTTTAATGGATGTTCCTTAATAGTCACAACCTGGACAGGGAAGATGGACATTTTTCTTCAAGATTTGAATATAACCTGTAAAATAATTCACAATGAACCAGTAAATAATATTGTTAGGTATATTTAATTTAATTGTTAGTTTTAAATTTTTTTTAATTCCATTACATGCTTTTGTAATTTATCACTGTTTACTGGACTTGATCTTGTCCAAAATTGAGTTCAGTTTTGTTGGACCTGACTGACTCTTTTTTTATTATTTCATTTATGTAAACAAGCAATACCAGAAGCATTTTATATAGTTGCTGATCTTGTTCCACAATCAGTGAGTTTTGGGAAACAACTTTTTTTTAAAAAAAATCATTAAGTTAAGATAAGGTCATACCTGGATTACATGACAAGTAGCATTTATCTATTGTTACAAACTTCTATTCTTTTCCAAAAGAACAAACTTTTAACCCTCATCTGGGAATCTATTTTGCATCTTAATTAGCATATAACTATTGTTTTTGATCAATGTTTGTGAGTTATGCTCTAAACAATTAACACGTTAAGTTTTTATGCTGTGACCAGTTTGGGTTGAATTTTTATTTTCTTCAAATTATTGAATTTAAGTGATTCTTTTCCATAGAAAAACATTAGTACTCTGACAAAATTCTTGGATAAAGACATTTATTGGAAGTTATACTGATTCAAAACTGGAATAATATTTTTTGTGATTCAATAAAGGACTGTTGACACAACAGCACTTCACTGACCACAACAGACATCATCAACTTCCATTTTGCATTTCATCAGGACTTGAACTCAGTTTCATTCTGGAGTTTTATTTTTGATACTTGGATTATTTCTAGATTTAAATCGTAAAACCGTAAGTTCTTTTTTCCAAATTTGTCACTTTGTATTCTATTCCTAGAAAAAATTAGTTTTAAATTTTACAAAGCTTGTTGTCTTCACTCTTTTCTGTTACTATTTCAAGAGCATAGGCTCGTAACAATATACACCACTCATTCAATAAATTGTGCACTTATAACTTATGAACCTGCTTATAATGAGGGGTCAGGCACGTATCCCATTTTTTTAAAAACTAGCAGATACACCTAAAATGGATCCCTATTTCTTGAAATTTAAGAAAATCATGATCAAAATTGGTAAACGAAAAGTTGATATATTGATCACTTTATGGTCGAAAATGGTAGATAGGATCTTGAAATTTTAATCAACAATTTGAAATTATCGACTTTTAATAAGTCATATAATTTGTTACATTTTCTTTCCAAATGACATTCTCAGTATTTTGTAATTAAAGATATTCAGAGAAATTTTAATCAATGAAAATGTCATTTATGCCTAGTGTAGGCAGTACATTAATATTTAAATGCCAATTTAATCATTTTTATTAAGTGAAATTTTTGTTCTAATTATATCTTTTAGTTCCTCTTAAGTGTAATCATCATAAATGCAATGTGTATTTAAACATAAAATATGTTATTCTACTGTAACAGTTATGTCCATAAGCATTTTTCGAAGAACCTAATAAAGTGCTGAATGTGTTTTGACAACAGACTTGTGGAAAGCATTTGATGTATTTTTGCACTGAATTAAAAGCTAGCTCTCTTTATATTATCATGTTAATTATGTCTTTTAAATAAAAAAAAGGAGGTGGAATAAAAGAAAAGGCATGCAAATCCTATACACTTAAAATCTAGCGCCCCAAGTCGTATGTTGTGTGAATTCATTTCAGTTGAGATGATCTAACACTGTTATAATGTTAATATATATGTAACATAATTAAACTATCTACAATCAGCTGACTCATTCATAACTGATCAAAGATAGCATGGCAACCAAGTGAAATGAATGTTTAGTAAAATACAGAGCTTGGTTTCACTGATACGGAACATTGTGGGGCAATCAAGTTTCAGAGAATTCCTGAACTGGCATTTAGAGATATCCTCAAGGGTGACAAAAAGTTTCACAGTTATTTCCAAAGAAATTATGACATCAACACTGTACTAACTGAACAATACAAAAATTGAGTTTTGACTTAAATGAATGTCTTAAGAAATAAATGTTGCTAGTTTTTGAAAAAAAAAGGAATCTTGTTTGGTGGTGTATCAACAGTTAGTCTAGTTCCTGCTACTCTGACTTCCAACTAGGCACTATTACTATTAAATACCACTCCAGCAACCAGACTAATGAACAAAACAAAAAGCAGTGATGTAATACACAGAGGTTTTTGTATACATGGGATGGCTGTTGAAACTAGCTGGAATGATCTTTCACATGTTGGAGATTTAGAAAATAAATGAATAACTTCATTAGAAAAAGTGCCTTTTTAACAATTATTATCAAAATGATTGTAAAACAAGGATTCAGTCTTTAACCAGCCAAGTTCTCTACCCCCTCCCCAGTTTTCTTGATGTCTAAGCAGATTTTTTTTTCACATTTTGAAGGTCTCTGTGTAACTCACACCCTTGATGATAGTGCAGTCTGTGTTTGTGGACCCTGTTGTGTGCAATTTATTGAGGGACAGGTGTACAGTGAATTCATTTATTTTTTTTATTTTTTTAAATAACTGTCATTTTCTTGGGTACTTATTGCATATAGTCCAACTGTTTTCATAGAAAAATCCTACTTTACTGCTTATGATTTATAGCAACCAAACAAATGACAACAATTTGTACCCCATGAATGAGTGTGAATTTACAACACATCCATCCTAATATGCACCACTCTGTGGCAATATATGAAAAGTTACTGGAATTAGAACAATGACATTATTTTTAACCAATATTTTAATAAATCCTGGAATGTAGGTAACAATAACTCAGTTCTGGCATAAATACTGAAAAATGTATATCAATGGATATAGCAGTATTTGAGTTGTCAGCCTGGACAAAAAAAAAATGGACAGTTTTCAATGTCTGGAATGAGTTCTAATAAGCAGATCCCTGTGTCTCATGCACAACACATATCCATCCTATGATGCACTATAATTTTGGTAGAAACAAGTACTGAAATCTTGGTAGGAACCCAATATCTGACAAATGTTGAAGAGATCCTGAAAAACAGATCACTACAACTCCATTTTGATGCAGACATATTCATCCCAAGATGTGCCCATAATGCAAGTTTGATAAAGCAGTGTAGAAATAAATGACATTTACAAATTAAATTAAAATAAAAACATCAGGAAAGCTTGCTGTTGAATTGTTTTTTTAAATCATTCCAATGTTGAATAAATCTTATTATGTCCTGGACAATGCTACTAAGAAGCAAGTCACATGACCAGCAGAATTTTGGATGATATATGGTTACTAATGATGTGATACTTACGCTGTCCCCATTTTCCAGTTCTTGGATTGACATAGTTTGAATATAGTCCATCTGGTTTCTCCAACTGTTGAAGAGTATCTCGAATTTTCATAACCTGCAAATAAAGTTTGCCAAAAATTATTTAAATTTGATTATGGAAAAAGGAATAAACACACATTATTAATTATTATTTATTTATTCTAGTTTAAGATTAAAGCTATTTTTAAAATGCTGAACAAAGAATGAAACAAATATTTATAAGATAATTATAATGAGATAAACATATTTAAATCTTGTAATAATTCTTGTAAAGTATAACTGTACATCTAAATAATCTATGTTTGAAATTTAATTAAAAACATTGTTCCAAGAGTGAATGAGCAATGCTGATGTTGCCAGCTTAAGTCAATTCAACATACACTTATGTACCTGTTATCCCATAAATTCAGACTATTACTGATATAAATGACATTCATATTTAGACTATTACTGATGTTTCAAAACTTGATACAACACATCTGATAGTAGTAGCATATGTACGGAATTATTCATTAAAGAATTTTTACACTGATAACATATTACATTTTAGTAACATCTGATGCTAATTAATTTCAAGATGCTGAGGGACTTAACGATATCTTAGGTCTGGGCTGATGTAAGTTCTGTTTTCTTTTGGACTAAGGACAAATAGCCGAGCAAAAACAACATACAGATATTGGGGACTTTTATTCTGGGCAAAATGCACACACAATTGAGAAAAAAAAATGGAAAGCGCGACAGGGCCAAATTCCTTGTGTCTTATGCATGATAGTATACTGTTTATAATTTTAAATAAATTTGTTATTTATCATTATTTTATATGTACAAAAAAAGTTTAAAATGAATTATCATTTTCTTGAGCATCTAATACTATTAATAATAAAATATTTACAAACATTAGCTAAATTTTAATAAGGAAAAGTTCTCTATACCAAAACATAGAGGGTAATGAAATAATTACAATTTTATTGATTCATATTGTATGAAAATGTAGAGTATTATTTTAATTAAAAAAACAATGCATTTGTGGACAAACTACAGATTTGCACTTATTTGGACTTTTATTTCATTTACATACAATATTACACTTCATGCTGTTGATATAAACCCATGCTGTTTTAGAGATGATCATGCTACTTATTAATCAAAACTTTAATGCTGTCTTGAAGAGTACTATTAAAAATTCTTTCTAATATGCACACAATTGTTTTCATTAGAACTTCAATTATCTGAGCAAAACTTTGAAAATTTTAAAAATTTTGTTACTGTGCCATTCAAAAATTCCTCTTCCCCATAACATATCTTGAAACCCTGCCAATGCATCATGGTCAGGGCCCATGAGGTGTCATTGTGCTTCATACCATGTCATGCAATATCCAACCAAGTTAAATGAACAAATTATTGAGGGAGTTGGGGGTGGAGGTGGGGGAAGGGATACAAGACTACATACTTTAGTGAGGCAATTATCCACTTAATATATTTTAAACGAGAAATACTATCTACAATTACATTTTTAATATTTATATTTTGGGCTAACAAACATTTATTAGTACACACAGATACATGTACAAGAAACTTTTTAACCAAAGGGTACATGGAGTAATAAATATATAGTCTGTAACTAAGTAACAGAAAAGAAGATAAAGCAACCAGTGTATTCATGAACAAATGAACATATTTCTCTAAGTTACAAAATGAATATATAGAGGAACTTACACAATTAATAATGAAATCCTAAATAGTCCTAAATGATCTATCATAAGTCAAAATATATACAGAGTTGATTTCCAAAGACTAATATGGAGTCACAATAAGGAAGCCCCTCTTGTATATATAGGAGTGACCTAAAACTGCAGTTCACATTTCTGAATCTTAAGAGAAAGGATTAAGACCAATGTTGTGTGTGTGTGTGTGTGTCTGTGTGTGTGTGTGTGTGTGTGTGTGTGTGATAAAAAAAACCTGTTTTAATAGGTATATTTGATGTTTGATTGAGCAGGTATTAGTGGTCTATAGTTTTTCCTTTAAATAGGTCAGTACATTAATCAATTTATAATTTTTTATTCAGGTGAGAAACTATTTAGTCCATCACATTAGTTTGTGTTTGGATGTGTATGCCAGATGACTAAGAAAACAACTGTTGGCTCTTATTTACCCTGGATTTAGCAATTAATGTACACAGTATACAATGAAGACAAACACAGTCTCAATTGCTTTATTGTTGAAGATTTAATAATAATCAGAGCAATAGACCTTGCTTTGCAATACATTGCAAGCAAGTGTATTTCAAATAGCATAATCTTCTCTGACTCACTATCAGTACTTCAGTCACTACATAATAGAAAATTGGAGAATCCCCTATTGGCTAATATTCTTTTTATGCATACTGAGTTGAGTACCTTGCATAATATAGTATATTGTTGGTTACCCAGCCATGTAGGAATTAAAGGTAACCATAAAGCAGACAGCGCTACTAAAATGGCCCTATCATTAGAACCATCTTATTTTAAAACACCATATACTGATAATAAACATTGTATCAAAGACTGTTTACATCAGAAATGGCAGGCATCATGGAATGATGCTGTGAATAATAAACTTCATACCATCAAGCCAATCCTAGGAGAATGGACTCCTTCCTACTGAGCCGACCGTATGGAGGAGGTAGTTATTGCTAGAATTCAAATCGGCCATATTTATATAACCCACTCCTATGTACATGTACTAAAAGGAGAAGACACACCAGAATGCATATCTTGCAATGAACCATTCAGTTAAGCACTTTATGCTGGAGTGTTTCAACCTCCAATCTACACGTAATCAATATTGCAATGTGCAAGACATGAAGGAGCTGTTTGATACAGTTAGTATTTCTTATGTTATAGACTTCCTTAAAGAAGTAAACATATATCATAGGTTATAACTTTTAAGTTATCATCTTAAACATTTTTATGTGCTATATGTATGTATATATATATATATATATATATATATATATATATATATATATATATATATATATATATATACACGGTCGCTAGATTTTAATTACCTTGCATATGTTTTCATTGTCATACATTAATTGCAATCCCCATTGATCGGGAAACTTGATTTTTTTATCACCCTTACCATTTTTATCGTTTTACCTTTAGCTATTTGGTTTCGTATCGCTGGCCGGTACAGAACCTCTTTACCATTTGTATATAATGAAGGATATAACCTTCTGTATGGCACTAAAAGGCCTCATTGTGCTGGTGCACCGTAAAAATTCAACCAACCATTCAAACAACCAATAATAATTAGATTAATAATTATCAGCTTTTGAAAGAGCTAACAGCCTTAATAAGATTTTTTTTTCTTCTTAAAGAATACAACATATGATGCAAATTTATTAAATCAAACACTTGGTTTTTTTTTTGCACTAAAGCTCTGAAGTCAAGCATTTTGTGAAATTATTGAAAATAATTTTGGATAGTCATACCCTGACCATGCTGTATCTGAATTCAAAATTATAATGTGTGTTATAGCTGGTGCTGCTTGTGTATTTGTGTGTGCATGTGAAGTGTATTTTTGACCAAGCTCACTTTGTTTCCATAAAGTGGGTTGTACAGACTGCATAAAATCTGACACAATCCTATTTTATTTTCTTATGATGTGGCTAGAGAATCTGATGTGTCATATTAACATCACCTAAATGGACACTGACTATGAATCAGAACTGTTTAACCCATTCTATCCTGACTATGCCTCTGGTCGTAAACACCATTTTATCCAGAATACACTTTCAGTCGTAGTTTCACTAGGTGTTTATGTAGCGTCTAGATACATGTGTTATACATCACAAATACTTGTGTACTTCTTTACCGACAACAGGAAATGGTTGAAGCACGCATGCACAGAAAAATTTGAAAAAAAACCCCGTGGTTAGAAACGTAACAGCTGATTTGAAAATCGATCGATAAAATGATGGACAAAAACTCAGATGTGAAAATAGATATTGATAGTGAAGGTAGTGACATTGAAGTTGAAGTTGAAGATTTCGATGACAATGAAGATAATATGGACTTAATTGATGGTTTAGATGTAAATGAAGTTGATGAAATAGATGGTGAATGACTGCATCCACTTTTCGACAGTGATTCGTACAATCATGCTAACTTTGAAGAGGGGGGGCCCAAGTGGCCGAGTGGTCTAAAGCCCTGTCTGTTGCGGATCACTGCCATCTCACCTCTGTCTGCGTGTGTTCGAGTCTAGGATTTGGCGAATGTGGATATGTGAAAAAGCTTGCCAGTAGCTTCTTGTGGGTCGGTGGTTTTTTCTGGTGATTTCCTGGTTTCTTCCTTCACCATTAATACTGGCCGCAATGAATAGCCTATCATGTGCTGAAAAAATGTCATTAAGCCCAACAACAACAAAAGCTAACTTTGAAGGATTTAAATACGATTATATCCGGGGTAATTTTTCTCCTCGGTTGCATCCAGGATTTAAACTGATTGAAGGGCAAATGTTCAACACCCAGAAGAATACTGACCTAGTGATGATGTGGACTTCAAAATTTTGACAAAACTTTTAATGATTCTGTTCAACTCTTTAACTACTAAAGCTGTTCTGCAGTTTCCCTAATGTTGAGTGATAGTGTATCAGTTACTGTGACTACTGAGGCTGTTTGCTAGGCTGAATACTAGAGCATCATCATGACTGACTACGAAAACTGACAATAAAAATATGGTTACGTTTATATTCATTATTTTATTAGTTTTTGCTGGATTTCAGTAAAATAAAAACAGCTTACCTTGTATAGTGTCTGTTATTCATATATTTCCATTTTATTTACTCCTACAACAATTAGACAAGAAATCACCATCACGTAAACTGTTTTGAAACACACAAAATAAATCCCCATCATTTGATTCAAAATCACATACATCTAGTGTTGAAATGGAACATCATTATCTGATCCATTTACTAAGAATGATCCATTAAACTCTTCGATATTGCTTGCACTGAACCCTTCAAAGTCACAAATATCTAAATAGGAATCCATTTTTGTTTATCTCAACTACACATGTTTTGTACATTGCTGGAAATTTCCTTCCTGTGCGTCTAAATTTAACCTCTCAGCTTTCAAACTGGTATCAAAATGTTCAGTAACCAGTCTTCTCATTGGTTATGATAATGAAAAATTATTTGTACTTTCAACCAATCAATGTTTAATTAACATAGCATTTATTTCTGCATAGATGTGACACTGGGGTTTTGAGTACTGCAGAATTATGCACTCATAAGTGACACTGGGGTTTTAAACAAGGCTTATCGACACTGCACATATGTGTCAGTGGGGTTCAGGAACTATTTACAGGTAATGCTCAGATGCAGTAGTCATAGTTTAAGGGTTAAAGATTTCCAGGATTAATTTTTTTCCGAGAAACTATAGGCTGAAGTACATGTTCTAGATTGTGAATTCAACAAATTGTTCCTAGTATTTAGTTGTGCAGTTTTGGTAAAATTATTATAACGTTTGAACTAACAGTGCTATAAACTTTAAATTTTGACCAAAATATTAGAAATAGAATTATCTTTATTTTATTCCTTTCCTATTTGGAGCATTTCATTCATCTTCACGGAGAAAAGATTCACTGAAGTTCATGGTAATTTTTATTTTTATTTTTTTTTAAATCCCCATTTCAAAATATAGTTGTGAGCTTGTACATCAATAAATTTTAACAAAACATATATCACTATGTTGCCAATTTTATTACTTTTTCTGAGATACATAGTTTTATATACTTCAAAATAGTTTTATATACTTTAAAAAATAAATAACAATGTTACAACATTTTTTGTAAACATGGTGAAGGTCATGACATTTTCTTCTTCTGCTGCTGTGTGATGCTCCATTTTACCACAGTGTATTTATAACTGCTTCTCAGGATAGAATGGGTTAAGCCACAGAAGAGATAGTAGTTACTATTAAACTTGCTTCTCTCTATTTTTACTCTGCATTAGTGCAAAGTCATAGTCATCAGCATATATAATGATGTGTTGAAGGATTGTTACAGTTTCTTCCCCCTTTTTTCTGAAGTCATCAGCATATACAATGATGTGTTGAAGGATTGTTACACTGTTTCTTCCCCCTTTTTTCTGAAGTCATCAGCATATACAATGATGTGTTGAAGGATTGTTACACTGTTTCTTCCCACTTTTTTTTTAAAAAGAAACTTTTAGCCCACAAAACTGAATGAGCAATTTGCAAAATTACTTCACATCTGCTGTAATGCATATCATACATATAAGATGAGGCTGATTACCCACTGATGAATCTCAGTTATAACTGTTCTTAACCTTATTACAAATTTCTCAGCATAAAGTCAGTAAATTTTTTACACACACACACACACACACACACACACACACACACACACACACACACACACACATTTTGTGCATGTTTATGTATGCCTGTATTTATAAATGTGTTTATGTGTGGTTCGCTGTTGGTACCTTTTCCTTGTATACAGGATTCCCAGTGATGTTGGAGAGGTAAACAAACTCAAGATGAAGGGAACCAATCTCTGACAAAATGGAGCATCCACCAGAAGCCCAGCCCCAGTTTCTACTACTTCCACTGAAATCAAGATATACAATGGGTGCTTAAAAAATATTTCCAGGAATCCTAGGTGTGGTGTGTGTGTCAATATATATATATATATATATATATATATATATATATATATATATATATATATATATATATAATCATAATTGCAGAGAAAATGTTTTTTTTTTCTGAAAATTTACAAAATCTTGTCTAAGAAAACAGATACATACTGAGAAAATGAAATGAGCACCTACATTACTCAGCATATCAAAACAACAAAATACAGCAGTGATATACAAATATATACAGAGGAAGCAATACATCAGCATTCATGTTCACTGAAAGAGCCACAGAATGTTGGCTGGGCATCAGACTCATAATTAAATCGTTCCAAGTTCGATACCCACCCAGACCATGTCCTGGGGGAAGGCAGTTACCTCTTTTCTTTCCAATAATAAAAACAGTAATTTGTTAAATTTGCTTTATTCCCTACCCCACTCCTACCCATATTAAATATGTTCAATTAAGATTTCTGTCCTTTTCCCAGTTTGTCTTTTATTCTCTCTTTTTCACATATATTAAACAACAAATGCTTACCAATATAATATGCTTTACAAAATCCTAAATCAGTTGCATAGTTAAAATATGGAAACAGAGCATTTATAAAAAAATTATAGCCGAGCTTAACTGCCACCTCAGGTTTGATGATAGATTAAGTACATGCATAAATGATTAATGGTACTGATATAGCAGATGGAAATGGAGAGGTAGAGAGATATATTTGGATCAATATTCATGACAAGAATGGGACTAAATATTAACAGGCATAACTATTTTGAGTTTACAGAGAAACAGATTCATTTAAATAACAGTCATATCAATTTACATTTTCCTTCAGATATATCCAAATTTTGCCACATACCAGATCCAGGTGGAAATCTAAGATTTGTTGCATGGAACTTGCTCAAATTGTTCTATGCTTTGTAGCATACATATTAAATTGGTTCAAAATTAAAGAGTTCTTTTAAATATCCATTAAGTGGTACCACATTTTTACATATTTATCTTTCAGTCAACCAACAGAGGGGAATGATTGAGAAAACCATAAATGATTCAGTCCTAAATCATAAAATGTTTGTTTGATTTAGTTAACCCATTTAAAACTGCACATACATGTACTGAAAGCAACATAGTGTAACAAAATACAATATTTGTGAAATTTTACTTCTTCTAGTAACAAATCTAGCAAAAATAAAATAGCTCCAATTCTAATAAAAATGCTGTTGTCTTCATATAATATATGTATTTGAGTATTTTTTCTTAATAATACAAGTTTTTGTAAGAAATCAGTGTTTACATGTACAGAATTATCATTAAAACTCTAAATCTTACATGCATACAACAATAATGACAAATCAGAAATATCAAAGAGTTTCCATAGTAAATCCAGTGATAAAGCAAACTTTTTATTCTTATGTGTAGGGCAAACAATCCTGGTTAATCTTGTTCAGCAATTCTTGTGTTTATAAGAAACAAAATGAACCTTTCAGTTTTAAAAGCATTACTTAGTCTTATCAACTATTTTCTAGTATTTTTTTACCTAATAAATAATGAGAAATTTTTAAATTGCCTTGATGCCAAATATTATGGAGTTGAGTACCACAAAATTTTTGTACTGTGGCATTTCTAAATATACCATGATATGTACCATGATGTAGTGCAATTATATCACAGATCAAGAATCTACCATTCTGAGACAGGGGTATGACACCATTTTAAATGCAAATTCTGTTTGTGAATACCTGGAAAAATTATCTTGTTCTGAGTTAAAGCCAAATAACACCATTAGATATGCATTATATAACATCATTAGATAGGCCATTATATAACACCATTAGATATGCATTATATAACACCATTAGATATGCAGTATATAATACCATTAGATATGCATTATATAACATCATTAGATATGCATTATATAATACCATTAGATATGCATTATATAACATCATTAGATATGCATTATATAACATCATTAGATATGCATTATATAACATCATTAGATATGCCCTTTTATAACACCATTAGATATGCATTATATAACATCATTAGATATGCATTATATAACACCATCAGATATGCATTATATAATATCATTAGATATGCATTATATAACACCATTAGATATGCATTATATAACATCATTAGATATGCCATTATATAATACCATTAGATATGCATTATATAATATCATTAGATATACCATTATAAAACACCATTAGATATGCATTATATAATATCATTAGATATGCATTATATAGTACCATTAGATATGCATTATATAACATCATTAGATATGTCATTATATAACACCATTAGATATGCATTATATAACACCATTAGATATGCATTATATAACATCATTAGATATGTCATTATATAACATCATTAGATATGTCATTATATAACACCATTAGATATGCATTATATAATACCATTAGATATGCATTATATAACATCATTAGATATGTCATTATATAACATCATTAGATATGTCATTATATAACACCATTAGATATGTCATTATATAACACCATTAGATATGCATTATATAACATCATTAGATATGTCATTATATAACATCATTAGATATGTCATTATATAACACCATTAGATATGCATTATATAACACCATTAGATATGCATTATATAACACCATTAGATATGCATTATATAACACCATTAGATATGCATTATATAACATCATTAGATATGTCATTATATAACATCATTAGATATGTCATTATATAACACCATTAGATATGCATTATATAACACCATTAGATATGCATTATATAACATCATTAGATATGCCATTATATCATTTGAAATAAAATATTTATCTTGAGTTAAAATAGCAGGAAGTATCTCAGCTCAAAATAAAACTGCAGCCCACCTGCCATTATATGGTTAGTACCTTATAGCAGAGGAATTTGCTAAATGTATGTCAGTTGTTGTAATAGTTGCAATCTGAAAAGATATATCTAAAGTATATCAATTAACCTGACACTATAGCTGACACCCAATGATTGTATCTAAAGTATATCAATGAAACTTACACTATAGCTGACACCCAATGATTGCATCTAAAGTATATCAATAAAACTTACACTATAGCTGACATCCAATGATTGTATCTAAAGTATATCAATGAAACTTACACTATAGCTAACACCCAATGATTGTTGTTGTTGTTGTTGTTGTTGTTGTTGTTGTTGGGCTAAACGCCATTTTTCAGCACACGATAGGCTATTCATGGCGGCCAGTATTAAACGGTGGAGGAAGAAACCGGGAAATCACCGGAAAGAACCACCAACCCACGAGAAGCTACTGGCAAGCTTTCTCACATATCTACATTTGCTGAATCCTAGACTCGAACCCAGACAGAGGTGAGATGGCAGTGATCCGTAACGGACAGCGCCCAATGATTGCATCTAAAGTATATCAATTAACCTTACACTATAGCTGATACCCAATGATTTTATCTAAAGTATATCAATGAAACTTACACTATAGCTGACACCCAATGATTGTATCTAAAGTATATCAATGAAACTTACACTATAGCTGACATCCAATGATTGCATCTAAAGTATATCAATGAAACTTACACTATAGCTGACATCCAATGATTGTATCTAAAGTATATTAATGAAACTTACACTATAGCTGACATCCAATGATTGTATCTAAAGTATATCAATGAAACTTACACTATAGCTGACACCCCATTAATGACATTGTGCTAACATCAGAGAGCATGTTGATAAAAATCAGAAGTGTTGATGCTCAAGCCTATAATGTACCAGCTATATCAATGATATAATAGACTGGGAAACTTTGAGTGGGATGTTAGAGAGACCAGTAGGAATAAAAGTAAAAATATACTGACTCAACAAATGAGAAAATATTAAGTGGACATGAGAAATTGCATACAATCCAAACAGAAAACAACAGTTCTCCTAAAAATCTTCAGATTATCTTTAGACTTAGGAAGGAATACATGTTCTTAACACATTAACATATTCTAGAAGAGTTAGAAAATGACATGTATTTTTGCTTTTAATAAAAAAAAATATGTATATCAACTGAATATCTTTCAATACATTCTATGTTGTGGGTATATATAAGAAACTTCATTTGGAAGAAAATTTACATATCCAATGACACAAAACATGACAAACAGTAGCTGGGCTAGAATTAACTCCAAGACAGAACAAGTCAATGATAGTACTGAAATTGAAAGGACCAGTTTCAAATCTAGTCAGCTGGGATAGAATGGGTAGGTGGCATATCTTACACAAGAACTGATATGGGTCAAGTATACACAACTTTTGTTATTTACCCACATCAAACAAGGTCTATAAATTTTTTACACCTAATGACTCATTCTATGTTCACAAAGATGTTAGTTAATTGGTATCAAGCCGTGTCTCTTTAATCACAGTGTTAGTTACAAATACAAACCAGCGAATCAGATCCTGACAGTAAAAAACTCTTCAGTAACAACTTAATTCTAACCTGTTCCCATTATAGTGGACTTAAGTCTGTAGTCTTTCTCTTCTATATACAGTAGTCCCCCTCTTATACGACCACCCCTTCTGCACCGGGAAAGTGGCCTTATAAGGCGGGTGGCCTTTCCAGAGGGGGACTAAATTTTTTGTGAGAAGCAGACCTGTTTACCCATAAATTTTCCTGTCAGTATTTTAAGCAATGCCTGTCAGTATTTTCAGACCGCAGTCAGCATTTTCAGCACACAAATAGTAGATACTATCAATATACTATAATTATCATTATGTTTATTACACAACATAATGACTATACAATATTGTGTAAAAAACTCTTAGTTTGCAAAGACGCTGGTATTCAGTTAATTCTGTGTTTCAAGGCACAAATATGCAGAAATTGAACACCACTGACTTAAACATCCTGTTCATATTATAGTGATAAAAACCACAAAAAATATCACAACATAACCAAATTTATTGTTGTTTACCTTCGTTACTTTCTTTAGAAATTCTGTTTTCTCAGCTTCACACATATCCATAACATTTTAATTAAAGCCAATTCTCTATTTTACATGGTTAAGGACGACTTGATATAAAACATTGACAGACATTGTTACCACCCATCCACTTAGAAAATAATAAGTTTATCTAGATAGGTTAAGGCAATCTTATTTATCTGATAAAATATAGTATCATCTTTGTCAATATTTACTAGAATAGAAATAAGGTTAATAAATTATTGTTCATTGCTTCCGTTAACTTGTCAGCTGTACTCAATGACAAATTCATATTTGCGATCAACTCACATAGAATCGCCTCAGCACGTGTTATTTGTTTTTGAAGTATGTTTTGATCACTGACTTCCTTGACAAAATGTTTCTATTTCCATTCACTAATGATTTCAATTTTGTATGATTTTCCGATTCCACATGCCGTGAACAGTCATTCCTTCCACCATGTGCACAGGAAAAGTCTAAGTTGCAAACAGTGCAATGCACAAAATGTTCTCCTTTTGACGATGGTTTAAGGCATAGCCACAGAGTAGAATAAACTGGTAGAAAATGCTGCTTTCTGTGTTAGACTTTCCATTTTCATCATCAATTTCGTGCTGAAACTTTCTTGTCGGCGGCATTTTCCTTTGTTTAAACAACCGGATGTTGAGAATGTCAAAATAAGTGATGTGGCACAAAATGCGGTCGCGGATGCAGACCGAAGAGACAGATACAACGAAACGAAACGAAAAAAAAAAAGGCTTAAAAAATTAATTTTTAAAAGTAATAAATAAATGCAAGCTCAAATCGTATTTTCAGTTTAATGACCGTATGACCGTATGGATGGGCTTTATTCCGTACAAATACGGTCAAATACGGTCGGGTAAACAGGTCTGGAGAAGTATATGTACGTAGTAAGAAAGCTTCATTTTTCAAAGCATTAAATATCTTCCTTTAAAAGCAACATTAAATATTAAACGGTTTTTGTGCTATAATAGTTGACTTATTTCAACTGAATATGCATTAATAGTTCTTATTCTTGGCGTAAGCGCGATATGCGAGCGGGTGTTGTCATGCACATAGCAGAACCATTCAAAAACCTCATTTGAATCTTGATACGCAATTATCTTTCCTTTTGCTCCATTTTCCCACTGCTGCTAAATAACTTATCAGTTACAATGTTATTTATTCGAGTCTTTTCAACATAAAATTGCTTTATTCGAGTCTTTTCTACCTAAATTTGTTTGACTAGTCCCCCTCCCCACCTCACTCGATATCGTAGACTATAATAACCGACATTTTCTGAAATAATCATTTTCATTTACGTAATGACATGTTAATGTTTGGTAATGATTTATTCCGATGTTGCTAACTGTATGCGATTTAATTATGCAGATGACCCATTTGTTGAGCGGACGAAATGCTTTCTTTTTAAAGAAGGGACAAGTTGTGTTGTCACGTGATTTTTCGGTCTTTGTCTAGTACTTTTGTTTCTATTTTTAGCCAATGCTGACCGTGTGATCTTAACCTTACATCCAGTTATAATCATCAATGTTGCAACTACCAGACTGATGAAACAATTTTTTTTTTTGCATTTAAACAAGATGCCATATATTTTTAAAGTCAGCGATTGTCACGTGATTCATTAGTCGCAGTCTGGTACCCTATTGTTTTTGTATATATATATATATATATATATATATATATATATATATATATATATATATATATATATATATATATATATATATATTTTTTTTTTGCTCTAAGTGTGAAAAACGCCTTGGATACATATGTAGATTTGATAAGAACAATAGCACATCGCAGCCGTTAAGATTTATAAACTTTACAATTGTTGCGTAATAGCCGCTAATTATGTAAGTTAACAAGCACAACATCTTGCAAAGGAAAGCCGATAAGGCTATCAAACCATTTTCTGTGCAGACTTTCGTATTGTACATCAATATTGCCACTTCTGCGATGTTACTACTATTAATAAGTGTAATCTTAACAATTATCAGTGGATAAACCAGACGTCTATGATAACACGCAGTAAGGATATATGGATTACCTTTATGTATGGATTAAAATTTGAGTCTTTCTCTGCTTCTAGTAAGGTGTAAAGGATATAATATTAACCTTAGTGGTACATGTAGAACACTTTTTTGAAGAACGAAAACCTGACATCGGGAAACAGAAATCGGATTACTTAACAAAATTAGAAAAAAAAAATTGTTCTAGATACATAATACAAAATAAAATGCGGCCGCTTGTGAGGGGTAAATTTTATGTTTTTGCAAAGATATGCTGGCCGCTGGTCAAGTTAGCTGGGTGGCCTTTCGTGAGGGGTAATTTTGAACACAAATTTGTCGGTGCCTTCAGATTCTGGCCGTAAGGAGCAGGTTGCCGCTGGTGGGGGGGGGCCGTTCAAGAGGGAGAATACTGTACTCTAATAAAATATAAATATCTTTCTTAAACTTACGTTTTAAGGTTGACCATAGACTGTGGAATACCAGTTGGTGTGTTGAAAGCTGGTAGAAGTTTGTCTGCTACACTAGCTGCTTTTTCTTTATACATCTGTAAAAGAAATTGTAGATGTAAATACATCATTTTACAGAGGTCAAAACACCAATTCTGGGAAAAATGATATTATTTACTGATGTATCAATAACTTTGATGTAGACGTATCGATTCTATAGGTGTAGAATCAATACAAATGACACTTGTCTACTATAAATTAATTTTTATAGCAATAAATCACTTGCTTCTTGATGTGGATCATGATCCATTTCAATATGTGACAGAGTTGTATCATTCACCCCTACCTTTAACCTTAGAAATTTACAGTATTTAAAACCAAATTTAGAAAATTTTGGGAATGGATTCTGTTATGCTTTCCAAAGGTGTCATATACAGTTGTTGAAATTGTCACACTTAAGTTCTCATGGACAAAAATTGGCACAGCTTGATAAGAAACAGTGCCCAAAGTGTCACATACTTAAGCCCTTATTGACAAAAAAACTGCACCGCTTGATTAAAAAGCAGTAGTCCCAGACTGTCACATACTTAAGTCCTCATTGACAAAAAAACTGCACCGCTTGATTAAAAAGCAGTAGTCCCAGACTGTCACATACTTAAGTCCTAATTGACAAAAAATTGCACTGCTTGATTAAAAAGTAGATATAGCTCAAGGTTTAATGTGAAAAGTTTTGATTGTATGAAAATATTTAACTTTAACAACATTCTAAGTAAGCTAGAGAATATATAGCACTGCAGTGAACAGAAACAAATCTAATGACTCAATGAACCATAAGGAGATCCTCTGATGCTTTCATATCTTCATATACATGTATCATTCTTGTGCAATATGGCAAATATACCAGATTTTCAAAGTGTGAAGAAACATTTCCAAAAGCATACGTTTTCTGAACTTTATTTATTTTCTGTATTCAAGAAGTTAACATATATCCCTTTAGTAACTACATATACAGCTCTCACTTGTTATAACTTGGTGGTTAGGGTATACAACTGCCAAAAGTATCATATACCAAACAGAGGTATAGGGAGAACCACATTGTATGCTAACAATCATGTATTTACTTTACATGGCATATTGTCAATGACCCTATTCTGTCCAATTCATGTAATGTTTAAGAAAGAAAAGAAATATATAATTCAAAACTACATGTTGTTTACTTTCAACCTATACCATACAGTTCAAATATTGTACAAAGGTTGAATTTTGGTCATAAGGGTCCATAGTGGTATTGTGTTATATCTGGTAGACAAGAGTACACTAATGAAATTAGGATTAGCTATCTGTCAATAGTTCAACTAACTATAAGGATAAACATTAAATCAATTGCCTGGTCAGATGAATGAACATTAACTCATGACTGGTTAATACCCAATATGTCAATGAAAAATTAATGATTACAGATGTGGAAGCAAATTGTTGGCATTAATTTTTAAGAAAATATATTAACTAGCTAAAGCTCCTTTCATTATTTATCTCTTTTAAGTTTCAACTTTGACCTAACTGCCAATTCCAGTTATGGAATATGAAAGGGTTCCTGGGTGGCTATGAACTCCTCCAACCAGGAGTAAATGTTTAACTGACAGTGGAAAATACTTGTGAACCATCTGTACCAACAATGTCACTGTTGCTCTGTGCTATTTTGAATATTGCAGTTACTTTGTTAGTATCTGCTAGGATGTTACACCCATCTTTTGTGGGGAAAACATCTTGCAATCCATAAAGAACAGCATCAAAATTATATTTGTCCTGCAGCAGGAATGGTTAAATGACTGATCATGTTTCATGGCAGTGTACTGGCAAGCTTTCTCACATATCCACATTCTCTGAATCTTAGACTCAAACTCATGCAGACAGAGGTGAGATGGCAGTAATCCATAACGGACAGTTTTAGACCACTCCGCCACTCAGGGCACAAACATGTTAAAAGAACAATGAAGGTGTATCATACATAAGCAAATAACATCCGCCTTGGATGCAGGAGTCTTGTGATCATACCCAGGCAAGTAATACCAAAAACTTATACATGTCCGTGGCATGATTCCCCAGTGCATGTATACAGTCTAACATCACATTAATACTATCATGACTATATATAGTGTTAAGTTTAGGCAACTCTAAAAAAAGAAATATTTGCAAAAAACAAAGATAAAGGCATAAGTTAAGGTTTGTGTGGGACTGAGGGATTATGCCATTGTGGCATATAATTGTTTGGAGACCAGGGGTCATAACCTATATGTAATGGAGACTTCGACCCTATGTCCATTCCATAAATTAAAACTGCCCCTGGGGCTATTCTTAACCTCCAAGCCTCACACATATTTGGCTGGGCAGAAGGGGCAAAGAATGGGGATGTCTTTTGCCCCAAATGTAATAAAACATTAGAACTGAGATATGACACAATTAAAAAAAAATTCCTGATATTGGGGTAGATTGAACTTTGAATAAAACCTTTGTTGGCAACAGAGACAATTTTTGGGGACTAAAATTACCCCCACCCCTGGCCCATTTTGTAGGCATTTTGTCTGTTTCTATGTACTGATAATGATTTAAGATTTTAATGTTTTTTTCAAACAATCTCTTGGTACATTAGCTCTGCTAACTTTTGAGGACTTATTTTTTTTTTTAAAAAACAATATATGACCAAAATTGAATATGACTTAATGTGAATAATTATGGATCATTTACATGATAAAGGAAAAAGAACTATTATTTGAAGCTGTCTAAATTGCATGTTGCATTATGCATTGCCCTTAAGAAAATACATCTTATCCAGTACATACAGACATGTACAAGTCAAGCAAGCATTTATCCTGAAAGAAAATATTTTATTTTATACAGCTCCATAACATGAATTACATCCATGCCTACAGCACAGTAAATTTACATGCATCTCAAAATGTAGTTAAAATGACCTAACTCCTTTTTACACACACAATTGCATCAATGTACTGAACAACTTAACTCATTCCATACATGCTGAAAAAGAGTGGTTGGTTTACATTTAATCTACCATGTTGGTTCTTGAGCTATAGAAGAGTCCATGTTTGATACAGAACTGATCATTTATGGAAACTATCACATGCCATAGGTACACCAACATCACCTGCATAATCAAGGTTTCTTTAAACTATTTAACAGTTTTACCATAATTTGTCTTTATGTATGATTTGCCTAATGAGCAAAAGATGTTTGTTTACTTGTGGCATGCAATGGATGTCATACCTGCACAGCCCTGAATAAAAAATGGACCCTTCTATAACTTCATGACAACATGTTAGATTACATTATGCAAAGACCAGTTGGTTTCAGCATTCATCAAATGAGTGGTCTTGCACTGTATGTCAATGCAAATGGTGCTGAAATAACTCACCAATACAAAAATTGGTTATTTTAGCTACATCATATGAAAATTCAATGAGTTACATATTTTGTTATCATTTGTGATGCAGTGAAACAAACAATATTTCAAACTACCTTTACATTTATCTTTTGATAAAAATAAAAAATAAAGCACTGTTTTGGTTTACTTTACATGATAATGGTGTGGTACTACTGTAAACCAGTGTTTGTTATTGTTTGTGTGTGTGTTGGTGTTACATATTCATATATCTATATAAATCTTATTTTGTTGTATGTATGATGAGTAGTATGTGAGTTGCTTAATATGCACTCACAAATTTCTATTAACAAGTTCCCTGTTCACTTTTCCAACAACTCTCCAGGAGTCAAATTCAGCATTTTCAACCCTGTCATTTTGTGAGTTGTCTGTGTGTGATAGGTTGGTTTATATTTAATTATTTATTTAATCCATATGTATGTGTTGTACATCTTCCGGTGATTCTTTTTCCTCAACACCACATCTGATTAAATCCCAAAAACCCACAGAGGTATAACTTTGTTATTTCTCCCAAATACACATAAAAGGTATTACACTACTCTGCAAAGATGATTCCTTAAAATATGGAGCAGTAAATATGAATGTAGGGACATAACCTGAATTGAATAACACTAAATTATTCACTTGACTATAATCACATGCCAGCAGATAAAGTCATTGTCTTAGTGTAGGCTGTAAACCCTACTAATTGATTCTGCAGTAAATGTCAACATAAATATGTCTATTATAAGTCCTCAAATTTTAATAGGTTCATGACAATGAAGAATACAAAGACAATACCAATACACAATGTACATCACAAGAAGAATTCAAACAGATGTTAAATTAATTTATTTCTCCATTTAACAAAATTTAAAACAACCAACCATAAAGACAACCAAACTGTTCCCTGGCCAACAGTGGTAGACCATTGTAGCTTATTGTATAAAAATTGGCAACAGAAATATTCAAATCACACATTTGTGATCTAGAGTCATGATAAGATCCTGCAATAGTTACATGTAAGGACACTGCTCTCTACTACCAAGGAATATTAATACTGTAACTACACTAATACAATGACTTTATCTGCTGGCATGTGATTAGCAAGGCTCTAAAATTGTCAGTGTGTGTATATGTATGAATGTGTGTATGTGTATGTGTGTGTGTGTATATATGTACACCGTATATATTCATCTGTAAATCAAATCAGCTGTAAATTGTACAGATTCAGATCTGTCATCTCATAATGCACTTTCAAATCTGGGTCTCCGCTACATGTTAGAATTAATCAGTATAACAACACAAACCCTGATGTGCCAGTGTACTGTGCAATGACAGATCATGTTCTATGTAGTTCGTAGTTGAACTAAAATGAAATCTGCAACAAAATGCCTTTGCAGAAATATTTAGTTGGGAAAAGGTACAAAATACAATATTGGGTCAATGACATTATCTGTAATCATCTTGTTAAAGTTTCACCAAAATTTAAGATTAAAGTAAAGACAGTGTCAACTATCTGTAAGTTACTTTAAAGAAGTAAAACACATTTTATGTTTTTTATATTAATTGTAACAGCAGTTTATAACATGACTGGCCATATAATGCCCAGGAAATGCAAGCTAGGTGTCTTTCCCAAGAACAAAACAACCAGCTGACTGAGTTGTTCTGGGTGGGTATCAAACCAGAGATAAGTCTGATGCTCTAGAAACAGAGCTACATGGTTCTCCATAACTCAAGTGCCTATATACATTTATATCACAAGCAGGAAGCCTAATTTTGAGCTTGTTCCTTGAGGAAGTCATAATTGGGTTAGCAATGGATAATATTGTCTGCCTGATTTGACTTAATGCAATGACTGCTGAGGTCCTGCAGATAAGAGTGTAATATGTGTGTAGTGCATGTAACCACTACAATATACAAGGCATAATACAAAGTAGATGTAAATGTAAAATTCAACTGCAGTATAGTACACAGACATGTGGTTAATAAGTCTGCACTACAAAAACCTTTCCAAATTAACTTTAAAAAACCCAGATCCTGTATTTACAATATTAACTTAATGGGCTAAGATCAAAACTTTATTCTTTGATACACTTAATACTGGTTATCTACCACTCATGTTAAATACCTTCTTAAACCCCTTCAGATGGATTGTACATGAGTAGGTAATCTGCCTTTTTCCTAAAATGCAAGACTTAAAATTTGTTAATCAACATCCTGTTTAGTAAGAAATCATAATGTGATTGTAACTGGTTTCAATACAATCATCCTTGCATGCCACAGGTGAAAATATGCTGTATTTACAATATTAACTTAATGGGCTAAGATCAAAACTTTATTCTTTGATACACTTAATACTGGTTATCTACCACTCATGTTAAATACCTTCTTAAACCCCTTCAGATCATTGTACATGAGTAGGTAATCTGCCTTTTTCCTTTCAGTAAAATGCAAGACTTAAAATTTGTTAATCAACATCCTGTTTAGTAAGAAATCATAATGTGATTGTAACTGGTTTCAATACAATCATCCTTGCATGCCACAGGTGAAAATATGCTGCATTTTCACAATTGGCTGCCCATAACAAGATTTCATCATTTCACATGACTGTGCAAGAACATGCTAAACCAACTATTGCAAGCTGAGTCAGTCAATCATAATTTCTATTTCAAACACAGCTGCTTGTAAGTGAATAAGAACATGTTTATATTGGTGTTTAATAACTATTTCATGGCTCATTGGTATCATATAGTTTGGTTTAATTCATGCATATATTCATGAGAAATGGGAAAATCTTACTGCAGGCAACCATGGGTGAAAAGAAAACATAATGTACTTTTGTCTGTGTCTTTCAATATGGCATGTGACATGCAAAGGGCAGCCACAAAATCTAGATTTTGAGTGTTACTCTCTTACTGGTGGCATGTGCTGATTCATTTTGTAATTAATCTGGAAAAAAAGTGGCATGCTATGTAAAATAGATTGCCAACCTCTACACTACTGGATATGTGAGTGACTAGATTTTTTAGAAATGTTTACAAATGCTAGGATTTATTAATTTTTCAATCTCCATCAAAACTTTCTAACTTTTTAATCAGGCTTGGTTTACCATATTTTTTGAAGTTATCTCCTTTAGTTAACAGTTTACATCATGTTGCACATTATTGATACATCTTTTAAAATTGCAAGATTTTGTCAGTGGTGGAGATACCAGAAAAGATTTTTTAAAATCCCACCCTAAACATAATTTTTTAAGTTTTAAAACCATACTCCAGGAAATCATTTTAATACAAGTAAATAATTTGTTGTATTGAAGAAAATGGAAAAAAATTCTTGCATGTACAGAAAAGCAAATCTTGTTAATTAAATCCCTCTCAGGACATTCACATTTTACTTTGTTTTATCCAAAATCTGTATGACCTGTTCAAAATATAAGTACAGCACTCACTATAAAAGTCCTTCATTACAACATCATTCAATATAATTACATGTATCCTGTATGGTAATATAAGGACTGCTGACTGGGAGTGATGATATTATCTTGTGTGATTTGACTTCATAATGCAATGACTGCTGACTGGGAGTGATAATACAGTCTGTGTGATTTGACTTCATAATGCAATGACTGCTGACTGGGAGTGATAATATTGTCTTGTGTGATTTGACTTCATAATGCAATGACTGCTGACTGGGAGTGATAATACAGTCTGTGTGATTTGACTTCATAATGCAATGACTGCTGACTGTTGAGTGATAATATTGTCTTGTGTAATTCAACTTCATAATGCAATGACTGCTGACTGGGAGTGATAATATTGTCTTGTGTGATTTGACTTCATAATACAATGACTGCTGATAGGGAGTGATAATATTGTCTTGTGTGATTTGACTTCATAATGCAATGACTGCTGACTGGGAGATATAATACAGTCTGTGTGATTCGACTTCTTGCAATTACTGCTGACTGTGAGTGATAATACTGTCTGTGTGATTTGACTTCATAATGCAATGATTGCTGACAGAGAGTGATAATATTGTCTTGTGTGATTTGACTTCATAATGCAATGACTGCTGACTGTTGAGTGATAATATTGTCTTGTGTGATTCGACTTCTTAATGCAATGACTGCTGACTGGGAGTGATAATATTGTCTTGTGTGATTTGACTTCATAATGCAATGACTGCTGACTGGGAGTGATAATATTGTCTTGTGTGATTTGACTTCATAATGCAATGGCTGCTGACTGGGAGATATAATACAGTCTGTGTGATTCGACTTCTTGCAATGACTGCTGACTGGGAGTGATAATACAGTCTGTGTGATTTGACTCCATAATGCAATGACTGCTGACTGTTGAGTGATAATATTGTCTTGTGTGATTTGACTTCTTAATGCAATGACTGCTGACTGGGAGTGATAATACTGTGTGTGTGATTTGACTTCAAAATGCAATGACTGCTGACAGAGAGTGATAATATTGTCTGTGTTATTTGACTCCATAATGCAATGACTGCTGACTGGGAGTGATAATATTGTCTTGTGTGATTCGACTTCATAATGCAATGACTACTGACTGGGAGTAATAATATTGTCTGTGAGATTCGACTTCATAATGCAATGACTGCTGACATGAGTGATAATATTGTCTTGTGTGATTCGACTTCATAATGCAATGACTACTGACTGGGAGTAATAATATTGTCTGTGAGATTCGACTTCATAATGCAATGACTGCTGACTGGGAGTGATAATATTGTCTTGTGTGATTCGACTTCTTGCAATGACTGCTAACTGTGAGTGATAATATTGTCTGTGATTTGACTTCATAATGAAATGACTGCTGACTGGGAGTGATAATACAGTCTGTGTGATTTGACTTCATAATGCAATGACTGCTGACTGGGAGTGATAATATTGTCTTGTGTGATTTGACTTCATAATGCAATGACTGCTGACTGGGAGTAATAATATTGTCTGTGAGATTTGACTTCATAATGCAATGACTGCTGACTGGGAGTGATAATACAGTCTGTGTGATTTGACTCCATAATGCAATGACTGCTGACTGTTGAGTGATAATATTGTCTTGTGTGATTCGACTTCTTAATGCAATGACTGCTGACTGGGAGTGATAATATTGTCTTGTGTGATTTGACTTCATAATGCAATGACTGCTGACTGGGAGTGATGATACTGTCTGTGTGATTTGACTTCATAATGCAATGACTGCTAACTGTGAGTGTGATACTGTCTGTGTGATTTGACTTCATAATGCAATGACTGCTGACTGGGATTGATAATACTGTCTGTGTGATTTGACTTAATGCAATGACTGCTGACTGGGAGTGATAATATTGTCTTGTGTGATTTGACTTAATGCAATGACTGCTGACTGTGAGTGATAATATTGTCTGTGTGATTTGACTTCATAATGCAAGGACTGCTGACTGTGAGTGTGATACTGTCTGTGTGATTTGACTTAATGCAATGACTGCTGACTGGGAGTGATAATATTGTCTTGTGTGATTTGACTTCATAATGCAATGACTGCTGACTGGGAGTAATAATATTGTCTGTGTGATTCGACTTCATAATGCAATTGCTGACTGGGAGTGATAATATTGTCTTGTGTGATTTGACTTCATAATGCAATGACTGCTGACTGGGAGTGATAATATTGTCTTGTGTGATTTGACTTCATAATGCAATGACTGCTGACTGGGAGTGATAATATTGTCTTGTGTGATTTGACTTCATAATGCAATGACTGCTGACTGGGAGTGATAATACTGTCTGTGTGATTTGACTTCATAATGCAATGACTGCTGACTGGGAGTGATAATATTGTCTTGTGTGATTTGACTTCATAATGCAATGACTGCTGACTGGAAGTGATAATACAGTCTGTGTTATTTGACTCCATAATGCAATGACTGCTGACTGGAAGTAATAATATTGTCTGTGTGATTCGACTTCATAATGCAATGACTGCTGACTGGCATTGATAATACTGTCTGTGTGATTTGACTTAATGCAATGACTGCTGACTGGGAGTGATGATACTGTCTGTGTGATTTGACTTCATAATGCAATGACTGCTAACTGTGAGTGTGATACTGTCTGTGTGATTTGACTTCATAATGCAATGACTGCTGACTGGGATTGATAATACTGTCTGTGTGATTTGATACATCAGCCTGGTGACCTTTACCATACTAATGACTAATTTATCATAAGGTGTGGAGCTGAGTCAAGTTTTATCAAAATATTTGCTGAGGTTAAAAAATGACAACCTGGATAAGGAAACTTATGCCACTGACTATCTCATGGTGGAACTTTAACCTCAAGTCAGTTGGTATAATTCTGAATATTCAAGACAATGTGTATCTCATGGTGAGACTTCAAACTCAAGTCAGGTGGTATAACTCTAAATATACAAGACAAAGTGTATCTTATCGTGAGATTTCAGCCTCAAGTCATGTGGTATAACTCTGAATATATATGACAAAGTGTGTCTGAAGGTGAGACTTCAACCTCAATTCACATGGTATAACTGAATATACAAGACAAAGTGTATCTCATGATGAGACTTCAGCCTCAAGTCAGGTTGTATAACTCTAAATATACAAGATAAAGTGTATCTCATGATGAGACTTCAACCTCAAGACATGTGGTATAACTCTGAATATACAAGACAAAAGTGTATCTGATGGTGAGACTTCAACTTTAGCTCACATGGTATAACTGAATATACAAGACAAAGTGTATCTCATGGTGAGACTTCAACCTCAATTCACATGGTATAACTTTGAATATACAAGACAAAGTGCATCTCATGATGAGACTTCAACCTCAAGTCAGGTGGTATAACTAAATATACAAGACAAAGTGTATCTCATGGTTAGACTTCAGCCTCAAGTCATGAGGTATAACTCTAAATATACAAGACAAAAGTGTATCTGATGGTGAGACTTCAACTTCAACACACATGGTATAACTCTGAATATACAAGATAATGTGTATCTCATGATGAGACTTCAACCTCAAGTCAGGTGGTATAACTCTAAATATACAAGACAAAGTGTATCTCATGGTGAGACTTCAACCTCATGTGGTATAACTCTAAATATACAAGACAAAGTGTATCTCATGGTTAGACTTCAGCCTCAAGTCATGAGGTATAACTCTAAATATACAAGACAAAGTGTATCTCATGGTGAGACTTCAACCTCAAGTCATGAGGTATAACTCTAAATATACAAGACAAAAGTGTATCTGATGGTGAGACTTCAACTTCAACACACATGGTATAACTCTGAATATACAAGATAATGTGTATCTCATGATGAGACTTCAACCTCAAGTCAGGTGGTATAACTCTAAATATACAAGACAAAGTGTATCTCATGGTGAGACTTCAACCTCATGTGGTATAACTCTAAATATACAAGACAAAAGTGAATCTGATGGTGAGACTTCAACTTCAGCTCACATGGTATAACTGAATATAAAAGACAGTGTATCTCATGGTGAGACTTCAACCTCAAGTCACATGGATAAACTCTAAATATACAAGACAATGTCAAGATATGGAAAATGCTAAAACTTCATACATATATTTTCATTGATTCAAATATTTTGCTTGAGCATGGATATAGAGGTTAGTACTTATGTTATATTTTCTCTTGCTGTGACATTGATCTTGAAGCATTATCTGTGGCAATAGTAAGTTACATTGAGTTAACTGGTGATTGCAGGATAAATAGTTAAAAATGACAGAATCTACATAGAAAACATGCAAACTGTAAAGCTATGTTATATAGTTATCCTTCATTATTTGTCTGCATGTTCCTCTCTCCCCCACTAAGCTCAAAATAAAAGGATTTTAAATATACATATATTTAAAACACACACACACACACACACACATATATATATATATATATATATATATATATATATATATAGTTTTATTTATATTTTTATTAATATGTACAAACACTTTTAAAAACAAAAATAAAAAATATAAAAAAATATTTTAAAATAATTGATAATAAATGTTCGATAGCTTATCAGAACTTAAACTATGTAATAAACAAATATTAAATAAAGTGAAACAGGTCACACACAGCTGTGTTATAATGTGATTAACTGCCACACAATGCACCAGCAGATCAAGTTGTGAAAATTTTCTTGATACGCCTGGAAGAAAATGTAATTCAGTATGAAATTAAAATAAAAGACTTCTGCACTTACTGCATCTCCTGTTAGAGCATACGTTGAGAGAAGCCCTCCAATGAACCGAATAGTTGTTTCAAAGACTGACAACTCTGTTGGCTGAAAAATGTTGTAGACTAATTATTTTACAAGACTATTTATCAGAAATATTTATATTTCCGTTGCAAGCATCTGATTTATCGTTAATAGAGAGAGAGATTTATAGAGAGAGAGAGAGAGAAAACAAGACAGAGAGAGAGAAGATATTTTCTTTTCATACATTAGTTCCAGATACTTAGTGAGTGACTTTTGCAACCAAGCAATGAGATGCCTTCACCAAATATCTAGATATTTCAAGTGTTTCACCACCAAATGTACTAGATAAGGATGTATAATGGCAGACATGCTGTATTTGGTGTCTCAGCTATTACAAGCAAATCTAATTCATATAATGTGCATGCTGTGACAAGGTTATAATACAATACTAACGTGCAAACAAAAAGATAAAGAACTAAGTTATTTATCCCAACCACATTTCTTAAAACATACAATAAGGGGCCTATCCAATATAAAAGGGGCCTATCCAATATAAAAATGCTGGGGGTGGGGAATCCTCCACCCAGGTGAAAATCCTGGAGAATCACTAAAGTACTAAATAAGCTTTAAAAAATATATAGTAAATAAACTGAATTGTTTGAATGTATTTACATGTACATGTATACTGTATGCAGAAATTTTGTTTACATGTAGTTGTAAAGCTCTAACATTTATTTAAGGGTCATGACAATTGCAGACAGTAAAGCTGTCATTTATGTACATTTGGATGAATTTCAGCTACTTACAAATATTCAAATTCTAATTTTTTACTATTCAACATTTTACAATACAACTCACAATCCTACTAAATACCATGAAGGATTACCAAATACTACCAAAAAAGTTTAAGATAATTATGTTTCTGATAAAACATGTAATAAATTAAAAAGGGATTTTTTTCCTTAGATTTTATAACAGCAGCAGCAACATTTATATGCACTTGAAAAATACTGATAGACAATACATATACAGTAAATGATGTATCGAACCATCAGCTGTGGCTATGGATGAAATGATTAATCAATATGTTAATGTACAGATACTTTTTTCCATATCAATACAAAAGATGAAGAATACATTCAAACAAACACTTATCACATTCAAATTACTTTACATTTAGGATGGGTAACAGAATTTTACCAGGTACATGGTAGAGCACCATCTGGCCAAATCAGATTTTACTTGTCTGGGTTTCTCCATTCCCTCTCTCCAATTTTGTTAACCATAAGACAACATTTTATTTTATTACTACCCAGGGCAGGGGAATAACCCAGCAAGATCACATTTTTATCTTAAAACCCAGCCGGGTTTGGGTATCTGTCCATCCATACTTTAGATTAATCTTCAGCTGTTTTGAATAATTAATAATCATTAGCATATTTTATTATATAAATTGAGAAATAGTCTGATAGTTATGTAGCAAGCATATGCACTCATTTCTCTCAGTAAAAATAAAAACTATTAACAAAACCCATATGCCTTCTGGTTTCCACAAATAAACACAAGGTAGCTATCTCACATGGTTCAAAATCTCCCACCTACCCCTTCCCCAATTCCATTCTAATTATCATGTCCTCATGTTCAGCATCTGATAACCTATATCAATAGAAAGAAGACATTCTAATGTGTTTTGCATTTATGATTTAAGTACTTTACTGATCTTTTATAACCATTTTTACATGAAGTTCATCTGCTTCTTATTTAATTTGAATCAGGGCTGAGCAATTTTTTTTTTTTTAAACCACTAGTCCAGGACAAGTGGATTCCGAAAATTTACTAGTACCACCTTTCTCTTCACTATTTCCATGTTACTCTTCACTAGTCCCACCTTACTTTTCACTGGTCCCAAAATGGTAATCACTTGCTGAAATTTGATGAAATGTATGTACATAATCCATAGAAAAAACAAATGAAATAATATACATAATTATTTATAATAAGAATGTAATTTTTCAAAAACACTGGTTGTTATACATTTGGCTTCTACAGGTTCATGTATATATGTTTTAGCTGATGGATTTGAAAATATGTCCTTGTATATGTATGCCATCTGCACCAGCACTAAGTAAGCAGTTGATAGCTGTGTCTGGGTTAAAGTCCTTAAGCTCTGGTCCATTTGCAGAAATGTTCATCTGGGTGAATTTCCTACCTGTGCCAGTTTTGGATATTGTTTGCAGTAACTGCAAAACATTTTTCCTTCCAAGTCAATATATTCAAGCCAGGGATAACAATGAACCCAATGTGGCTGAAAATTTCAATGTCTCTTAGTAGTGTCATATTTTACATTTTTTGCCATCACAGATTGTTGCTTATGTCTCCCTGGAGAAATTACTACTGCACATGCAGTGTCCATCTTACATTTTATCCCTCCATTTTCAAGCAAATTTACCTTCTCCAAATCAATGTTATTACCTTCCTTATGAAAATAGTATAGCAAACTCATTTCATCCACAGAGTATCTATCAGCTTGTTTGATAACTACTTCTAAAGTGATCATAACATCAATTTTCTCTTTTAAATATGAACTCATTAATTAGCTTAATTGTTTCACTTCAAACACAACATTACATGTGGAAGTTAATCTTCTGTATAATCAATTATCAATTAAAGAATCATTACTGTCATTTAATCAGTTCATAAAGGAAACAGACTCTGATGTCAGTAAATACCTATCATTAATTTAATTACACTGACTTGAGGGATTAAAATCATAGTGAGGTGCTCGTTATGATCTAGATTGAGTAAACTAATTACAACAAAACCACTTAAAACACTGCTAATTGATCATACTGGCCTTCTTTTGTTTGATATGTTTTGATTTGCCAATAATTTGGTCACTTAGCCCAATATGCAGTCAAGCAGTAACAGGATGTAAATGTATTCACAAAGAAAGGTCGATATATTAATTAAATCATGCAAATAAGGACTAGTCTGACATTTTTTTAAAAAAATACTTGTCCAAAATTTTACTTGCCTGACTTCAAAAATAACTAGTCCAGACGTTGGGCTATGAGGTTTGCTCAGCCCTGTGAATGCTAACTTTCTGGTGCATCATGCAGCGAAATGTTACATGCAATTATGATTTGTGATTATTGATTATAAAGTCCCATTTAAAACAATAACAACCAATCAGAATTAAATATAGCTTGTTGACTGCATTATTTACCGGAAGTATTGTCATCCAAACTTTATCTAAGGAGAATCACAGAAATAGAGAAACTTCATGTAAAAAAGTGGCAACTAAATGATCTGTAAAGAATGTAAATCATACACTGGAAAGAATTTTGAAATGTCTCCTTTTATGCTGATATCAATAATCAGCAACTGAATGTGTGGAGTGGATTAAAAAAATCCTAACACAGAATGAGCAAGAGGGTAGATTCCATACTGCATAATTGATAACCATCATGTTAATTTGTTAAATGGGAGTGTGTGTTGTCAATATTATTCTTATCACTGTCAAAAACAAGTGTTTGTGGCTGTGGCAGTTTTTTTGCATCTGAAGGAAGTACAATGTAAAGGATTAGGTTATCTCCACTTCCACACACAGATCATTCCAGACAGAAGCTTCTTTGCATGAGGAAATTGAAGTTTCTTCTATTTCGAAGATAGCACAGAAATAACATCTGAATTTAAGTGAACATGCAAAGTCATGTGTTATAAGACATTTTGAAAATATTCATGCAGTGTAAAACAAAGGGTGTGGTGACCAAGATGAGCCCTGCATCTTATCAAATGAAGCAGTCTAAAATGGCCTACATGATTGAATATGAATCACTGACAGCTAACAGGGAGTGTCTTTGGAAGTATTTTTTTTTTTATCCTGCCAAAATTAAGAATGGCATATAAACAGGTGACAAGTCTATGGCTGTCTGAAATCTGCATACTGGAAATACAGACAATAATATGTCATTACATAAAATATGGCACAAACAACCAATGTCATACCTTCTAAAAATGAAAGACCATCAAGTTGGCATGTGCATTGATAATGTATATATCACAGACGTTCATTCAGGATTGTATTGGCAGAGGTGTCTGATTTTACCCCTACTTGTGACCCCTGTGTGCCATCATTTGTGGTCAACTAAAGAACTGAGAATTTTAAAAACATAATGCTTTTTAATTCTACTTTTGTTAATAACAAAGAAAATAATGTAACATTAATGTTCTCATAAACTGTGTAGAAATCCATTTTTGAAGGTGTTTTTTTTAAAAATTATTGTTTATAACAACAATGCTTATAAAATTCTGTACAAATAGGCATGACATTATTGAAATGTTGACTCACATCATTAAAGTTGGTTGAAATTTATTTAAAGTGATATAATTACAGAGAAAGCTATGTGATAATGTCAGTAATGAATAAACCTTTAAGAATACAAATTGTTAGAATTAAAATAATTGATGTTTGAACCTAATCACAATAAAATTATGCGGATATTGACACCTGAAATGTTTTATGAAAAAATTATTTCAAAACTTTTAAGCATGCATTGATGGAATGACACAAAATATTTGCAAGAGATTTAGGACAGCAACCCTGTTACAGTAACCACACTGGCCATTTGTCAATTCTATCTATCTATCTATCTATCCATTCACAATGCAGTTTGTGCAAAATAACTTTACTGGGGACAGTTGGATTTTAATTAATTAGATATGTAGCTTTATAATGATGAGACCTTTATAAACTGATTGCCTGTTGTCTGAAGTTTGCTTCTAATGTTTACTTTTAAAAAAGTATTATCAGACTTCCACCAAATTTAGCGGCAGCATTATACTTAAATATGACCTCAATAGTTCATTTTTCTATGTTCTGTAGCTCCAATTACAGGAATTATGCTGCCTAAGAAGTTTCCACAGCACAACTTTTTCCAAATTTTGAATACATTTGGCATGCTGCTTTATATTTATATTATTTTTCCATTACATCTTTATAAGAATCAAGTCTAATGAATGTCCAGCTACTTACTATTCTTTCCATAATATTATTTTACAAAGCATTGTGGGACAACAGTGATATCTGACATAAAATTCATACTCATGACACCTGGAATGAATCTGACTGCCAAAATTCCAGAATATATTTTCCTGGAATTTTGCCCCTTGTCTGCAGACCCTCCTGAATTTCTCTTCTGCTGGAGCACTTTACCAAGAAATGGTGGAATTCAACCATATTTGGTGCATGGCTTTATATTTCTGAGATCTTGAATGAGTTCAATATCTGTTTTATAATACCAGTTATAGGAGTTATGTACCCCAACTTGCTCATCCTCCTGACTTTCATTTCCAGAGCATTAATTTACTAAGGATTGTTGGATTAGAAGCAAATCACTAGTACAGATTTATACCTATGAGCCTTTGAAAGAATTTTATTTACTCAGAATTATCATACAGGTATTGTGTTAGACATGCCTGGCAGGACTGTCTTTTTGACTTACTATAATGTGCACAAATCAGATTTAGGAGGTATGAAATAGCTTTGTGGCTTCTGTAAATAATATAATTTAAACTCTTATTGGGCCAGGTATATGGGTACTATTGATAGTACTCTGCCTCAATCAAGTTTAGTATTAGACCTTACAGCTTATATGCTTTTTTTATACATATATATAATTATGGCTCTGTACTAATGCACAAAAAAATACAACAGATAGTTTTACTGCAACAGCAAACTCTTGATATCTTAAATCACTTGGTTCCAAAATCATGTCATAAGTCATTACCATTTTCAAATGTAGCATCCATTAAAAAACAATTATGTGTGGTCCTCTGAGCATCCTTTACCTTGACCATTTTTCTTTTCACAATGAATTCATGCAAAAACAAGCTAAACAATACTGCTCAAAATGTATCATCATGGTCATTGTTGCACTGATGTAATTCATGATTGAACAAGAGAAATCATATGTAGTAGTTTACACATGTATCTAACATTAAATTCAAAAAGTCATTTGGGCATCTTACTGTACACAGGTCTACTCATAAAAGACACACAGATGTATTCCTGTCCATGTATTGTGCAATGGCAGATCCTGGACTCAACTCATTTGTTATATGTTTAAATATACCTGGGTTCTTCTCTTTATTCACTTTTTGGGGAAAACAAAATTACTTTTTAAGAGGGAGTGGTTCATAATATAATCTCATAATTTTTATCACTTTAGAAATGTAAAAGTGGTGTTTTAAAAACTGGTGGCCACTACTCAAGGGGGAAAAATAAGGTAAAATTATAATATTTTTGTGCTGTGCATGGTTGCTTCTGACAAGTGTTTGATCATACTAGAGAAAGACCTTGTAATAAATATGACCAAAAAAGAACATGAAAAAGGAATAGTAAAAACTGTAATATAGGTCATATAATTGAAACTATTGTGCTGAAAGTTTATTAAAGGACAGTGTGGGAGATTTGCTGAAAGGAAAGAATCCTTTTGTGGCAACATTGACATGTTTCAGTTTTACTCCAATGATGGGAGACTGGTACTTAAGAATAGATTGACAGAGTTACAGACAAATTAAAGAACAACAGTGCTTCAGCACATACTGGTATATGTAACCATTCTTGGGCATCAGGTGATTCAAATGATAAGCAATGAAATATTAGTCTTTGTCTGATGCTTCCTAAAATGTTTTACTAATTAAGTCTCAAATTACATCAATTAAGTCTCAAGTTACATCAATTAAGTCTCAAGTTTTATCAATTAAGTCTCAAGTTACATCAATTAAGTCTCAAGTTAAATCAATTATCAAGTTTTATCAATTAAGTCTCAAGTTACATCAATTAAGTCTCAAGTTAAATCAATTATCAAGTTTTATCAATTAAGTCTCAAGTTACATCAATTAAGTCTCAAGTTACATCAATTAAGTCTCAAGCTTTATCAATTAAGTCTCAAGCTTTATCAATTAAGTCAAATATTTTTTTAAAAAAGATTATTTATTTTTCAGTAGAAGTGGCAATACTTAATTGCAGATCAGCAATATTTTTAAAAAAATGTATATATAGGCCTTAATATTCGGATGCCACAAAATTGGTCAAACAGTTCTGGAGAAGAACATGTTTAGGCATCTGTCATGCTGGGATCTAAATCAGCTATGGATCTGAAGCCTGGAGGAACTTTCCATCACAATATTCTTATTAAAGTAAAGAAAAAGACTGGCTCAGTCAATTTGGAGAAAATAAGTGTCACACCTGATTGCTACTGAACAGTTAATGAAATAGCACAGGTGTTACAGAAGTCATTCTCAACACACTTATCATACTGTAAGAGTATCTTCTTAGAAAAATCCCTACCAGCTACTAGCTAGGAAGTTATGCCTTTATGGTACAGCATTTTTTGGGGAATACAAAATTAGTACGTATATACTCCCTAATAAATTAGAGACAAACAGCAAGCAACAAAGATCATGAACTACCAAAACATAATGTGCCTGCAGATCAGATCTATGATACTTGTTTTACTAATTACTCCTAACAAACAAATGTCACAGACCCAGATCTGCCAGTGCAACAACAGATCTGGCTCTGTGTAGTTTGCAGTTGCACATGTCTTGTGAGTAAGTATACATGGTACGTGTATTTGCATCATATATACTCTTCCAACTGCAAAAACCGATCAAGTGGCCTAGTGGCTAGATCATCCACCTCAGATTGGGGGGGGGAGGATCTTGCATTCCATCCATGGTGGAGTCAAACCAAAGACTTAAAAAAGTGCTACTAACAGCTACCTTGACACTCAGCATTAAGAGGTTATTGTTAGGACTGGTCAGCCTGGTGTCAAGATAATATTGACTGGGTGGGACATCATGCTACATGTTTTCGGCATGAGCCAGTGCTAGACATAACTATAAACTGTCACACTGTAGACATCATAGTGAAATGACTGAAAAATTGTTAAAGCTATGTTAAAAATCATAAACACCCCCCTCCAACTGCACAGATCAGTCATCATGTTATAAACTGGGAGATCTGGGTTTAAACAGCTTGTTTGAAGTAATTCATAGAATAAAACCATTAATCCTGATCTACTGGACAGGTACATTATGTGATGGCAGATCAGGGTCTGTGCTGTTTCCAGTTGGACTTGGCTTATAAGTAAGTATATATATATATATATATATATATATATATATATATATATATATATATATATATATATATTACTTAGTTTTTAATTAAAACTACATCAGCTGTTTGGGAAAAAGTTGAAAATAGGGCTTATGGCTGATTGCTAATTAATCCATCCTAGGTACAATTTCAGCTGTGTATGTCATAGTGAACTCTGCTACAAGGTTTGATCAAAATTAGCTTAGTCCATTCTTTCAAAAACATAAAATGGGTTTTATACCTGACTGCTAAATATCACACAATTCCTCTATTGGATAAAATTTAACAGACTTTGCCCTAAAGATATGCTAAAATTTTTTTGATCAAATAGACAAGATGGTTTGGACAAGACACAAAAATGTTGATGATTGGTCAATTAAACTGACAAAACATTCAATTGTCTTACTTTGACCAGTTAAGATCATGTATAATATTTTAAAGGGATTATATAAGTTTTAAAATTATAAAATTAGCAATACTAGTAGGATAAAGGGTCCTGGAACAGAAACTTACAAAACACTGCTTGGGGAATAAATAGGACTATACCAAATATCAAGTAAATAACAATTTAAACAAAATTTGTGTGGTCAATGAAATAAATTGGCATCTGTTACCCCAAAACAAGGTCAGGCCCAAATGTTGAGCCAACAATCACAGCACTGTGACAATGAAGAACACTGACCAAAAGTTGATTGAATGTATTATGGAATGAATAGGCATGCTTCATAATGATTCATCCATAAAATGATCAAAATCTATTACAGGATTTAGGAATGAATAAAAAGGAAAACTTTTACCAAAAATTTAAATTGGGGGGGGAGTGAGTATTTTCCTGAATGAATTGTCTCATCTATGTAATGATTCATATCAAATTGCTATTCTTTGGTATTTCATGCCATTTTACAGTGCATTATATTCTTTACATTGTGGACAATATAGCTGTTGGAAGGAAGTACCTGTGAAAACCCCCGTAAAAACCACCATCCTATGGCAAGCCACTGGTCACCTTTCTCACTTACCCACACTGGCTGAGTCCAAGACTCAAACCCAGGCTGACAGATGTGAGATGGCAGTGATCAGTAAAAAAAAGTCAATTCAAGTTTATGTCTTCTCAGTAGGATAAGACACTTTCTCTCAGAAAAGCACAGAAAACTATTTTATAACAGTTACATACAACCCTATTTAGACTACTGTAATACAGTATGGGGTAATTCAAATGATAAAAACTTAGCAAAGCTGGCACATCTCCAAAAAAGAGCTTCTGAGTTAATATCAATCCAGAAAGAAAGCAAGGAAAATTTAGCTGTTTCTGTTTTTTAAAAAAAAGCCAAATTAATGTACAGGATAGCCAATAATTGAGCTCCTGAATATTTACAATCACTATTCAAATAAAGGCTACCCAGAAATACTCCCCACCTGTGATCAATGTCTACTAAACATTACAGAATTCCCAAACCAAATAAGAAATTATTTTAAAAAAGTTTTCGATACTCTAGAACTTTGCTCTGGAACAGTATTCCAGTTGAGATTATAAATGCCCACTCTATTTCCTTTTTCCAAACCCAGTGTATACAGTGGCTTCAGAGATGTAGCCAAAAAAATAAGTAAATTCCTTTGAATTAGGGTCTCAAGGTACATTAGTTCTTATCTAATTGAGTTTTCCTCTTTAAATAAAGTCATAATAATAATAATAATAATAATAATAATAATAATAATAATAATAATAATAATAATAATAATAATAATAATCAGTAATGGCAAGCACTTTAGACCACTCAATCTAATTTTTCATAGAGAGTAATATGAGGATCGATCAGGTTGGGGTATGGAAATATAAGGAAACTGAAAAATGTTGTAACTAAAACCTTAGCAAACTGCTATTACTACTTGTCTCACTTTTGTGACACTGGCTTGAATATAATATTAAATCATAAATGAATATTTCTGATTTTACAGTTTTTTGAGAACTGCAGCCAAAACATTGTCAAAGACATACTTACACCATCAAAATTAAGTGATGTAGCAATCCAGTTCCTGGCAACTTTGTATTCCTCATCCAAACCCATGATATAGAGTGTGTCAACAGCATCAATGATGGTTGCACCTAGACTCAATGTGCCAAATATACTAGCACTGTGACCTTGTCTTGAGATTGGACGCAATTCATTGGCTCCCCATGCATACTTGACATAACTGTCCCATGCATGTTTCATCATCTGAAGAAAGAGAGAAAATGGTAGAATCAGCATTTGCTATATTTAATATAGTATCAAGAACTTATACTGAGAACACTGGATCTGATCTATAATATAGTGCTAAATCAAGTTTTCTCTTAACTCCAAAATATGATACAACTGTTGTTACATGAGAAAAATTGTCTAACTCATTTTTATTATATAACCACTACTTTCCAGATTTAAATATGATCATCTTTCTTTTTATACCAGGTGTCACATATTTCCCTTATATACCATATTTACCACATGTTTTCAGATGGGAAAAAAATACTTTTTTGTTGTCTGAATACATGTCAAATTCTTTAATTTGGTGTCTGAAAACAAATGGGAAGATACATTTTTGTTCCCCACCCGTCTGTAACAAAGTTACCATAACTTACATGACAACATGCTACCATGAAAATGAAATTAAACAAATATTTTGTCTATGAAAATGAAATTAAACAAGTATTTTGTCTAACACCACAGAAAAAATAGTGAATGAAAAACAGGCATTACTTGACTATTTTGTCTATTTGATACATGTCCATCCACCAGAAAATGCAGCCATACTTGTATTAGAGACACGATCGTATGTGTAATTTCCAAAGGAACTGCTATATTAGTAATCTTGCAATCCAGTTTAACACTTTGCTAATCAGTGATCATTAAAATCTACCTTACAAACACACATAAGCTTTATTTCTATGTAATTAAGATATTAATACAAACTAAATAAAAAGATCTTGAAATTATTATTAAGATATTCATGATAGAAACATTTTATGGGTAGTATCAAGAGTAGAAATACTGGCTTATCTTAGAGGCTTCATATAGTGTGTGTGCTTAATGCATGCCTAGGAAGGGTGAATTAAGGGGCCCCGAGTGTGGCCGAGTGGTCTAAAGCACTCCCCGTTATGGATCACTGCCATCTCACCTCTATCTGCATGAGTTGGAGTCTAGGATTCAGTGAATGTGGATATGTGAGAAAGATTGCCAGTAGCTTCTTGTGGTGGGTTGGTGGTTCTTTCCTGTGATTTACTGGTTTCTTCCTCCACCATTAATACTGGCCGCCATGAATAGCCTATTGTGTGCTGAAAAATGGTGTTAAGCCCAACAACAACAATAACAACAACAAGGAAGGGTGAAAATAACTAGCAAGTTGCATTATACGAGTCATAACGATTAATATGCTGGTATTTTTTTTTAAATAAAGGTGATCTATTTGTTATGGTTTTCTTTTTTTTTGTTCTTTTTTGCCCACCCAGACTGTCACACCTGCTTAAAGTGGTTTCGTGTATAACGATGTCTACACCGACAACCAATCATATTGGCGACCAAATGAAATGAAATTTGTATGAGTTAAATTAACAGCAAACACGCTGTAAATTTTACTTTTAAATGATGCAGATCTTCTTAGACTGTGTCTGAAAACTTAAGTTGTAGAAAACAATTATAGCAGAGCAATGTCCTAAAAATTACAAGGCATTTAAATATTATATTTTCAAAAAAAGGTGTACAAAAACATGCAGTCAATGTATATCTCTCCTGACACACTGCAAATTTTCTCTTTTTCAAAATTGCATCTTCTTCCAGATTAAGTACAACCAATTATTTTGAACTGCTCACATGATCATATTAGTTCTTGTCATCATCAACTGTGTTGGGCAGTGCCTGAGTTTTGACTGGAACAAGGATATTCTACATCATTTTGCTGCACATTTTGAAGGCAGCAACATATTATCCATCTTTTTAGATGTACATACACACTACATCCAGGGATCTCTGGGACCTGAACTTAAATATTCATGAAATTCTCAAATGACACAAAGTTTCTTCCCATGACATGTCCTTTGATGTGATCCTTTTCATATTCTGGTCAGCAAATGAATGTCTACACAACAGCTTAAGTAAACAGGCCTGTGTGACTAATTAAACAGTTAATCATTATCACTTGAATTATCTTGTGAAAAGCACTGCCCCTCCAACATATTTCACAGAAACAATATTCTACTGGATGTATATGAAACAACCAGCAATTGATTGGCAAATAAAGAATGTCTTATTTTGCTGTAACAATGTTTACTGGATATGACATGAAAATAAATCATGAATGTAATTAAAACTCTCTTAAGTCTTATTTTGGACAATACTGACAATATGCCATAACTGTTATTTAAATATTGGGCATTACAGAATACTTTTAAAAAGAGTGCAGAAATGCTTGCTGAATCACAAAAAGGAGCTGTCAAAATCTGTTTCATTTTTCAGGAAATGTACTTCTCATAAAAATCAACCAACAAAAGAAAGATAAAAATACCAAAAAGTGATAGTTTCAATTAGTTTAATGATATTTGAGAATGTGTACCTAAAGTGTGTGAACCCATCTCAAAATAAGTTCAAATATGAGTCAAAAGCTAAATGTATTTAGATACCTTACATGTATCAACAATTAATTTTACAGAGCCCACATTATATCCCACCTTATTTACTTTGGGTCAACTTGTAAGGAACATAACTTTAATCAAAATATTTATTCAGATTTTGTTGGTTTTCATTTGACACACATGCTGCTTGGTATATTATTTCATTTTTTCTTGATTTAATTTAATGATGTTAATGTATATATATGCATATCCAATATGATATCTGCCACGAGATTTGGTTAGTCATGTGACTAGCAATGCAAATGGTACAAAAAAGGTCAAAATTCATCAACGCTGTAGTTTAATCTCGTCTGACAATGTTTTAAAAACAAAATCAGTGTTATGCTTGTAATTTCTGAGAAGATAAATGATTTCCCTATTGATTGAATGTAAGTATGGGTCAATGTAAGGTCATTTAAGTTTTGCTAGGACTAATAATTGGCGAGTATCCTATGTTGACATCATTTGGTGTCAGCAAATTCCAAACTTTTGATAGGGAATGGACTCTGACCCTACACCCCAACATAAGAAACCAAATATCAAAAAATGGGGTGTCACGGGTCAGAGGAAGCTCGGACTATGGTAAGATAAGAGAAAGCTGCTGTATTACAAAAAGTGTAGTTTTGCATGTTCACAAAAGAAAAACAGTATGAATAATGTTTATCATTGTATGATGTACCAGAAATGGTTGCTTGTTAGTTTGTTTCCAAGAAGAAACTATCTTATAAATTGGGTAGACTTGTAATAAAAGTAGATATTATGTCAAAATTCTATGGATCAGTCACTTTGTGATACATGGGAGAGGGAGGGGATCTGTTAGGAATTTCACATAATCTTATAGAAGGAGGCAAATACCCGAGTTTGAAACTTACTTCTTTAACTTTGTCTCTTTTGCTTCTAACGTCTGGGTCTGATGGTTCTCCACCCCGTCCACCCTCCACTCCTTCATGTTCCATTTTAACGTCTTCGACAGCTTTCTTCTCTTTCTCCAGTCTTTCCTTTTCTTCCTGCTCTTTCTTTTGTTCTAGGATTTTCCTTTTGTCTTCCTCAATGTTGCTCTTTACTTTTAATGCATCATCTTTGGACATGTTCACCTTTTTGCCTAAAGCCTCTAACATTTTCTCTCTTTCCCAGTCAATCTCAATCTTTTTACGAATATTAGCCCTATCTTCTATACGATGCATATCAAAAAGTTCATCTGGATCGTGTTTTAAAAACCCTGCTGAACCTACTGCCTTTGGTACAAAAATTTCGTTCCCTGCATTCTGAATCTGCCTTTTCATTTCTGACATGTTGACTCTGTCCCTTAAATCAGGTAGGAAAAAAAAGGCACCGATACATACAGCACTAAAAGAAAGAAAAACAAGAACGATAATATATTTTTCCCTAAATCTCAACGTTCTTCTACCTTGTGGAACGGGTATCCCATTCACATAACGTTGGTAATTTGGGAACACTCCTCCGCTCGCTGCCATGTTGGCGACGATAACAGACTTTAGCATGGGTCATCGAACGCTTATGATATTATAATTATATCTGTAAGCACATAAATGAGAGTGATTATATGGCACCATTACTTGACTGGTACGATAATGATACTGCCACGATTGCTGGTCAATGTATACCACGTCGCCTTATTTGATGAGATCATATCAAAAGTAATAGTATATTTGTTTATAATATACTCGGGTATACTGATAAAGGGACCGCTGAAACTATATTACTATACGGAATTACTGTATACAAAATGTTGATAATAATCCAATAATAAATAAAAGAAAATAATAATAATACCATTTGTTAAACATTTGTGTCACATTCTTAAGGCGTGGATATCACCCCTCAAGAATAAACAAATTTCTCTTAGTCATATAAATCGTACCAGTCTAGCTGTGCTTGAATCCCATGCTATACAAGCTATACTGCTTTTATTCTGACCCAAGGAAGTCCTCTGTAGCCAAAAATTTGTTTGGCCCTGAAATGATAATGATTGGTTCATTTAAAAAAGTACGAGTTTGTGATACCCAAATTTAGATTGCAAAAATTAACGGCAACTGTAATTTTTTTAATGATTTTGTAAATCTTTCAGAAAATACAAATAACCCAATAAACTAAAATATACCTCAATACTGCCCAAATATACCCAAATACTGTCTAGAAACAAGCACGTGATGCATTTAATACTTAATAAATGTTTTAGTTCATTATATTGTGAAGTTCTGGGTCAAAATAAAATACGTTGAATTACTAAAGCAATTAGAATTATTTGTTCGAAACGTAACGAACATCTCCAATTTCCGTTTGCTCGGATGTTATCGACTGAGTCTGGGACGGCATATATGTTCCTAATTTGTATGCTTAATTGCAGATATCTATTTTCTAGATGTTTTTTTTTCTTCAGTAAATAATCAAAACGAAGTTTCAAACGAGAATGTATATATACGTTCGGTTTTGTTGCGGTGGTCTCTCTTGCTACTTAATCGAGTCCTTCCCGAAGGATTCTGTATATACAAACCCCTTATTTCCTTCTCTCCCAATACTTGATAGCTTATTTTATAAAATTAATAACTTACTATATGTTATGCACTATCACACATTGACATTCTTCTTACTGTCCATCTTTGCTATCTATATGCTATAACGTTTTATCTGCTAGTTATAGTTTCTGTGACTGGACTGGACTGAACTTTGTGTAGTCAAATTTGATATATATATATATATATATATATATATATATATATATATATATATATATATATATATATATATATATATATATATATATATATATGTGTGTGTGTGTGTGTGTATATGTATGTATGTAATGTATGTATGCATGCATGTATGTATGTATGTATGTATGTATGTATGTATGTATGTATGTATGTATGTATGTATGTATGTATGTATGTATGTATGTATGTATGTATGTATGTATGTATGTATGTATGTATGTATGTATGTATGTATGTATGTATGTATGTGCATCTATGTGTATGTGTGTGTTTGTGTGTGTGATTATGTTATTTAATGTAGCTTTTAAAAATTTTCAGTCATATCACTACGATGTCTGCAGTGTGGCAGTTTATAATGAAGTCTAGCACTGAGTCATCATGCCGCAGACATGTAGCATGATGTCCCACTTATTCACATTATCCTGACACCAGGCCGATCATTCCTAAAACTAACTTCTTATATATATGCATGCATTGTTACCTATGGCTTTAATCTTTGGATGCATGCATATGTATATACAAATATTGCAAAATATACCCAAATACTTTTGAAGACCTCCCAAAATGTATATTTAAATGGTACTGAAACATGCATATACTATCCAAATGCTATAAAATATATTTAAATACACCCAAATATAATCAGATGTTTCTATTCTATCTCATAACTTCAGTCATTATTTTCATAGGCCTGATGACTATTTCTTTATTTGCGTCAATTCAATTTGTATTTTCCGCTGCTGTGTTTGTTAGCAGGTTTTTTTTTTCATTTTATGTTATGTCCGACAATTTAAAAAACTTTAATTTATCCTTATTATTGCGTGTTAAATGCTGATGTTGGCCATTTCTAATACCTAAAAAAGATAGTGGAAAAGGGGTAACATATGCTTCTATTGATTCTCATCCCACCGATATTATAACTCTTCATCGCTACTACACTAAGCTAAAAGACAACGAAAGCTACAGGAAGAGAGTTCCTACTGTAACTAAAGCACCCAATGGCTTAGCCATTTAAAAACCCTTGCAGACAAAATTGACCATTTTTCTTGAAAATATTTTTTAGTTTGTTGTCATTGGTTACGACGAATACTTGCTTTACAGTGGTGCCTGAGATTGAGTCCCATGACCTACAGTCGTCGGAAAAGTCGTTGTATTTACCACTTTCACTTTGTTGATGCCTCACTACAACATGATCATTGTATTTGTATCCCAAAGGTACTCCTTCTGCTGGCACATCTTCACTTAAAAGCGTTTTAACTAGTTTGTCATTTTCCAAGAACCTGTTTCCTGGATTTTCCTTAGCTTGTTGCCGCTCAATACTCAAGGATACAATGGCAAGGGACTGGTCTGTTTTTTTTGGTAAAAGAAATATCTGCTTCATTATCACTGTCCACATCAGTTAAATCTTGAAGATGATCAAAATTACTTTAATACAACGATGATCGGAAATAGACATTGGAAACAAATGGGCAATGAAACATGCTATTATAATAATATTAAAACAGTATTCTCATAGAAAGTGCTATATAATATGCACATGCGATTTAATTTATGCCCCATCATTGTTTTAGAGAAATCTAAATATTAGACCAATTAAATTATTTAAATTCGTGCACAAGCTGCATATTTTCTTATCTAAAATGGTCATTGAATTATTTGAAAAGTTATGATATTGCATGATCATTACACGCATAATTAGAGTCTATAACAAATATGCTTTGATAAAAGAATGTAGTCTTTGCGTGTGCTAACCTAAGTAATTTAATTATTACAAAGTGTAAAGTAAATGTTGATACTTATTGTTTGCAAAAAGAGGTCATTATTCAATAATTGCAGTTTAAGGAAAACATTAATAATGTTCAAATGTGTTTTAATTTGCACTTATGTAATAGTGCATTTTTATTTATGTCTTTGTTCATTGGATAACATATGTTTTATTCGCTTTTTATAAGTAAACAGTCGGAACTGATCCTCAGATAAACAACACACGCGAACATTAGGTCTCATCATGGCGGGGGGGGGGGGCGGGCGTATCATTTACGGATACTACATTTACCATTGAAGGACAGAATTAAAGATCTAAATTTATTAAAATTCGATTGCTCTCTAAAGTAGCCGGTGGCTCATCTTAGGGAGCAGTAGCTGCATATCATAAATATATTTTTGCCAATGTTAAAGTTTTAATTCTTGGGACAACTAAAATATTTGAATATCTAAAATTATATTTATCACTTTTAAAACTTATTAAATCGTCCAAAATTTGAGAACATGCTTATTCAGTATTTTGAAAGTCTCAAGAACCATGACCCGAAATCGGTACATTATTTTCCAGAATTAAAATTTTCTGATTTTACAATATATACAAATCTCAGAGCATGCTCTTGTAATTTTCAAGTTTAGTAGTGTTCATGTCGCTACAGAAATGCCAGGCTAACAGATATATATTTATATTCCTTGTATTTTGAAAGCAGTGAACGAGTCAATATCAGAATGTTTGACTCTGATTCTGGTGTGTTAATCAGTTTTAAACTCCAGTGAGAAGGACAAAGTATTATCATTGGGATAATTATATAAAGAATCACATGTAATAAGATAGAAGATATCGTTGATTAAAATAATAAAAAGTAATGATCCAAGGATGGATCTCTCAGGAACCCATTATTGAATTTCGGACTATCTACAGTAGTAGGAGAAAAGGCTGGTTCTAGCGAAAGCATATCTTTTTACCCCTCCCGATCTCATAACAAATACGAATTATACCCCTCTCTATCCTAAAACCACAACCCCTACACAAAACCCAAAGGCAGATATAACCCTATAACATTACATACATCTAGACTTAATCACGTGATTAGAATTTTATAGAGAAAGCACATGCAGATTTTTCAGTATAAAAGGAAGGTAAAATTTTCCTTCTTAGGCACTTTCAAGAGACATCTTTACTGGGTCAGATCAGGTTAGTGATATTATTGTTTTGTTTAGATAGAATACTTTTTGATAATCTTTTTTTATACTTGCTAACTCTTATTGGCAAAATATATGTTAACATACTGTCAATAATACGAAATTCGCGTATTAAATCGTCCATATCATACTTTACACCTCGCAAATAAGATCGAATCTCATAAAGTAATTTTTTGTAAGTTATATTGGCTATTTGGCAAGCATTTTGTTTGATTACAAGTCGGGGTCCAATTTTTCACACGCTGTTGTAAGAGAAACATCAACACCAGATATGATTAGCAGAAACATATTTAATGATGTTCCTCAGAGCTGATTAATAACAACGGTAGATATAATATTACTCGAAGTATTTTGTTATAGTATTATTTATAACATTTTTTCAAGCACCAAAGTTTTTTTATGATAATATTTGCAGTATTTTTTAATGCGTCCACATCTGGAATATCTTTTGAAATATGATTGAGATCAATTATATTTTTTCATTATAATTTTTAATTACATAGTCCCAAGGTTTAATTAAGTAGTTAATTGTGGTGTTTCAGCTACAAATTCCAGACACCACCATTAAAAGGCTACGTTAATTGTTCTATCATCTGCTATCAGCATAAACGTTTCCTCAATATCTTTGTTTAACACTATAGACAAAATTCAAGAAAAATCATGAGTCGAATGACGCCATGGAAATGTTGTAAATATACTAAACTTTGCACTGTGAAAAACAGACAGCCTATACACACCGGTAACTTCTATAGTTTGTTTAATAGTATTATTTAGTGGTGTCCACCTCGCAGAGCCAGATGCAAAAGTGTACACAATATTTTTAATCTACTTGTAAGGAATTTTAATCAGTTTTTGTTTTCAACAATATCAGGAATTCCATTGACTATATCATTGACTTTTGTGTTAATATCAGCGAGTGTAATACCAACAGTTGGTGGACTTCCAAAAAATTAGTTATTGGCATTGTTTATATTTCTGCAAAAATTTTAAAACTTATTCACATGATTAGTAAAATTAGTTTTGAGTGCGGTTGTTTCATTATTGATTGGAATTTCCTTATCATCGATATATTTCTTCGTTGCAGAATCAAAATCAGACTCTGGTGTTCTAAGATTAGAGATTTCATTATTGTCCATGTTGAGAAATGCATACATCATACCACAGCTCACTGACACGTACTTAGATTCATGATCATCGACGTATTTCTTCCATGCAGCATCATTATCTGCAGTTGGGTTTCCATGGCCTACAAGCTATAATCTTGTTCTGGTTCATAATAATGTTCCCAGTAAATAAATTAAATAAATCACCAGCTTTTTTACATAATCATAAACTGACCTACCAGAATCTTGTATCTAACCTTGTATATTATTAGCAACCAAAGTAGGATTTCGTACAAGTACATCTGACAGTTGTACATTAATCGTCTTTAATTTTCCTCTTTTATCTTGGAAAACAATTACTTCAATCGGATCCACACTTGTGATATTTAATAAATTATTGATTTCATTTCTGAGCTGATCAATAGTAGTATACTTGGATAAGTCTCCTTGATAACCTTCAGTTAATGAACCTCCTGATAATGTTCAAAATTTTGTATTGTAGCTCATTATTTTATTGTCTCATATAAAATTATATAACAACGATGGCAAAATCATCCATATCAAACTTTGATAGAGAGAGAGAGAGAGAGAGAGAGAGAGAGAGAGAGAGAGAGAGAGAGAGAGAGAGAGAGAGAGAGAGAGAGAGAGAGAGAGAGAGAGAGAGAGAGAGAGAGAGAGAGAGAGAGAGAGAGAGAGACTGGTGAAGCAAAACCATAACAATGAACTTCCTGATTGTCATTATCTTTTTGTTGGGCAAACTGAATCGGGAAAAAACAAATTTGCTTTTGAACTTGCTTCTCGGTGATAATTTTAACTACGATAGAGTTTATATTTACATAATCCATAGCAAGATGAGTACGAGCTACGAAGCGAATATAATAACAAACTTCACGATGATCTTGAGGCTGGTGAAGATGTTTTATAATTAGGCAGCCAGAATACCTTATTCCAGTTAATCAACTTGATGCAGATGAACATAAGATAGTAGTTTTTGGCGATATTCCGCTAAATTACACGGAGATAAATAAAATAAGATCGTATTTTTCACTATCACGAAATAAAAATGTGTAATTATATTTATCTCGCTCAAGATTTTTATAATGTTGACATATTTATTTGGCGAAATACTGGTTGTTTTATATTATTTCCAGGACTGGATAATGTTGACTTTAGAAATTTTGCGAACGAACAATGCGGTGACGTAACAAAAGACAAATTTATCGAACTTTATCATAAAGCAACAAAGGATAAATATAACTTCTTATTTGATAAACTTACACATGATCCAACTAAAATGTTTCGTTGTTGTATTGACATTTATTTGCACTAAAGCATTTCAGTTTTATAAAATTTATATATAATAAGTATAGACAAACGAGCAAAATATAGAAAAAATATAGAAGATCTAAAAACACTTGCTCAGTCTCAGGCATTGCTTAAGCAAAAGGTACAGCAAGCACGACGTGAACAAGTAACTGCTGCACAAACATCAGCTACGATTTTAAAACTAGTTACTGAAGCACTACTTGGAAAACAACCTGAAACTAAACCACTATCAGAAGCTGAACTAAGGCGGTTATTAAATAATCTATTTTTACTTGAACAAAGATCAGCAAAAGCAGCAATTGTTGAACCTATTGAAAGAAAGTTAGAAAAACAAGAACATCAAAAAGACAGAGATAGAAAGAATAGTTGAACATGATTAAGAAATATAAATAGCAAAATAAGAGATAACGAGTATAAAGATTTTAATAAGAAATATAACTCTAAGGATGTGAGAATAAATGATGCTAACAAAAGTGATTTTTAAGCCGAAGAAAAAATTGTAAAATTTAAAGAAATAAAATAGGAGTGTGATAAACATCTCAGCAAAATTATTTTAGAGAGAAAAATTTATATAACAACATTAAATTATACCGAGAAGGTATTATTGCTGGTCTTTATAGTGAAGTTATTAATAATGTAATAAATAACAAATATCATAGTCATCGTAGTAGGGGTTTAGATAAAGAAGCAAAATTATTAGATAAAAGACCAGAAGAGTCAGCATTTATTATATGAAGCTCTAGAGGAAACTGATAGAAGGAAACAAATTGAAGAAAAACAAAACAGCAGAAGATAATGAAGCAAAATTCGAATACGATGATTAAAAAAATACAACTTTGAATAATAATTAATAATATTGAAAATTGCCACAAGAAGAATATGATAATATTATTGAAAAATTAAAAGATATTTATGAAGAAGGAATAAAAGCTTATGATAGAATTAAAATAACTATAATAAAAGAACCTGAAATACATAAAGATCTTGGAGAATTTTTTCAAAGTTATAGAGATGCTATAATTGCCTATAATGTAATGATTATAGCGGAGAAATTTAGATCTGTAGAATATAAACATAAGAACGTTTACGACGCGTTTGAAGAGATGAGAATCTCCGAACGCTTAAGACTGGAGAAGGTGTAAAAATATTTACCTCAATTGCTGAAATGATAGGTTGATTAATGTTATTGATATCATCAAAAGAGACTGGTAATGTTAATGTTGAAATTGATAATGATTATCTAAGATCAAGCGGATTACTAGCATCTGACAAATATAAAACTTTACACCGCGAATTAATTTAGTAAAATTATTTAATTTAAAATATATCAACAACACTATTTTTCGACTCGAGTCAAACGACAGAAAAAAGCGCAAATTTTAAAGTAAATTTTATTCCGCCTATACAACTATATCCTGCAAAACTGTATGAGATTGGATTCATTTCTTGTACTTGTTATAATGCTATGGCTAACGTGAAAACTGATGTCGATGATGAAATTTAATTTACTCCAGTTATAGCATCTCTAGTATCTGCAACAAAAAATTAATAATTCCACAGGGAGCTTATACTATTACTGATCTAAACAAAACAATAAAAGAGCTTTTAACAAAAGCTGGCGGTGTGGATGATAATTTTGAGTTGGCATAGAATTATAATACACTGCGAGATAGGATAACAATGAAAAATATGTTAAATGGTTTTGTACCAGGAGAAAGAAGTATTGCACAGCTGATAGGATTTACTGAAAAAAGTTATAGTGTTATTAATCAGTCTATTACGTATGACAGTGAACTGCCAGTAAATATAACAGAAGTAAATGCAATATTAGTACATTGCTCTATTGCTTCTGGCTCTTACTCATCAAAAGGTAGCGAGGGTCAAACTATTTACAGTTTCTCGCCAGAAGTTCTACCAGGTTCTCTCATGCAAATTACTACTCGTCATTTTATTTTTTATCCGTTAAGTGTTGAAAATGAAATATCAAGTATAATGCAGTTGATGACAGTTGGATTTAAATAATGAAGTAGTTACATATTACCCACACTTGCGCGAAAAAATACTTTCTAAAAAATTTAAAAATAAAACAACATCAGATATAATGAAACGGAACAAATTTATCGAAGAAAATAGTTGGAGGATATTTTGAGACTATATTCACTAAAGTTATTGAAAATGTTCCGGGAATATTATGTAAAGCCTTTGCAACTGGAGCCGCATCTGCCGCTGAGATTGCTGTAAGAGAAAAAAATATTTGATAAAATAAAAGATCAACAACGTGGACTGCCGACTGCATCTAAGATAAAACAAGCTATCTCAGAAATCGCTCCAATAAAAGAAACTCAACGAGCTATGATAGCAACAACGAAAAAACTTTTATCACCAAAATGCGAGCAGATAAAAAAAAATTAATTTCAAAAGTAACAGTGCCGCAATAAAATTTTATATAATCTAATAAATAAAAAAAAATATCTGTTAAAATTTATCTCGATTTAACAGAAAGCTCATGACTTTGATGACACTGTAACAGAATTTGAGTATGTTAAATCGCGATGAAAATTCTAATGAACCAAATATAGCTGGTATTAGAACATTTAATACCAGAGACGAGGACGTATTTCCACTGCCACATAAGCTATGTAAAAAGTTAGCGGTCAGATTATGACAGTAGCTAATCCAGCTGCAATTACAGCTGGATTGGAAGTAGCACTTATAAATAACGGCTGGTGTTTATTCAAAAGTGCTAGATATCAACTGGCCAATCAAACTATAGAAGATATTTCAAATTATCTACTAGTTTCAAGTACAATTTTAGATATTATTTCGTTTTCCGATGATTATTCGAGATCAACAGCAACGAACATGATGTGGTTTAAAGATACTGGACGATATAGCTGAATCAACCGAAATTTTCAGAAGAGGTGTTACATTATCTGGAGCTGATGCCGCTGCAATCGCTGCTAATGTGAGAAATTTTCTTATTGCTAATGCTTCTGCTCCAGGTATAGTCGCACCAGCTGCAGATACTAACGTAGACGCTACAAGAGTTTCACTTACTGTAGTTCGCAATAATCTTGGTATAGTTCCACCAGGTGCAGATGCAGACGGTAATGCAATGCTTACTTTAGTTAATGATACTATTGACGTAAAAAATCCACGTTATAATGAAGGTTTTACAAGGCGAAAAGAACTTTCAGCAGGTTCACGTCAAATGGCAATGATGCTTCCACTAAGTATGATTTTCGGCTTTTGTCACGATCACGATAAGTATTTCGTGGAGTTAAACATACGCTTATTTTAGATCGGGTAGAACAAAATAATTGCCTGTTTAGATCTGGAAGGCTGATGTACAAAATATTACTCGACCTTACGTGTATCTGCTCGACTCAATACAAAAATATCATGATGTTGAAGATGGATCTCAGATATCAGCAGAGGAATTTCGTACACTTTATCCAATATTTCAGTTTTATTTATATTAGTAGCGATTAGTTGATTCGACAGCTGATATTGAAATTACCTGGACATTCGGAGCAGTTCCACTAGCGCCGTTGCACATAAACGCGTTAGGGATCAGCGATAGATTCGTTACGATAGACCCTGTTGGAGGTAAAATGACAGTTCAAGTTTAATCTGTAACTTTAAATGATCTCGGGTTTCTAAAATAATTACCTTCAGAATTAGACCCATGTCGGGTGTTTTCTTTTAGATTAACTAGATCTAAATTTTCTAAACGATTATCAGTTTTATTTTTTTTAATATGGTCAATAATTAAATTATCTGGAATGACGCCGTTAAATCTTTCCTAAACAAAACGATGTGATTGATAAGTAACTTGATAGGTTAGTGTTCATCCAAAAGTTACCATGAGGTACCTCACATTTGTTTTAGAACCAAGAACCCTTTTAGTTTTTCTATTTCTAATAATGCTGCCATCGTTGGACTCATATAAATGAAAGACCGGGTGCGGCTGAAACTCGTTTTGCAAAGATATCTTTTCGATATTGTCATCAGTGACTGGACCGTTCACATGATACACACGCTGTCCCTCTGGAATATCCTCGCAGAATAATGAGTAAATAAAATCTTTTCTAATATTTGCAATCCTCTCGGTATTATCTCCCTTTACGCTAATCTTATAACCCGCTGCGATGCATTACTAATCGGATGTTTGTACTGGAATGTACCACCGAACCTAATGCATTTCCAGCGTATAGGTTATACTTGGTGTGAAAGTAATAATACTCTTGCTCGTATGCGCTTGTCAGAGTTTGTGTCATTATATTATAGTGATTTTGTTATAATTCGTAATTGTTTGTTCAGCTGGCGCGCGGTGAGTTATAGATCGAACAATCAATTAGACATTACACTATAGTATAGCAATGTTGAAATTGTGTGATATAGCCAAGAAGAGCCTTTTGGGAGAACCTGAAAAAATAGCGACTGCTTTTACAGGTTTTGACAACAGTTATAAATTTGATAATCAAAATATTTTAGTAAATGTCACTGCAACAAATCCCTATCATCTGCTAGAGTCAACTATAAAACGTGAGCTTGAGAAACATAAGGATCTGAGAATATTAGTGCAAAATCACGTTCTGTTTTCAAAGCTCCTTGTGGCAGAGGAATCAACTAATACGGAAATTGCAGATCCTTACATTAGTGCAAAATCAAGACGTGTTTTGCTTGGGACTGATTTTTTAGCACTGGCTGATGAAATACACCAAGAAATTTGGAAAAAGATAGATGAATTTACTGAAATGGGTTCGGGTTGAAAGTTTGAAATGATCAAGGAAATTTTATTTCACATAATTAAATATGACGCATTACGCGGTAGTTTGTATATTCATCTGCCACCAAAAATAAAAATAAAAATAAAAAAATACTGTATAAACGTGAAGAACGTCGATAACAAATGTTTCAAATGGGCTGTTATTTCTTTTCTATTTCCAGCAGAAAAAGACGCAAGTCGTGTTGAGATGTATATTAGTCACAAATCAAGATTTAATTTTAAAGATATTGACTTTCCAGTGGCAGAAAATCAAATACCAAAGTTTGAAAAGCAAACTAATGTTTCGATTAACGTTTCAGGATTAGATTAAAAAGAAAAAGTATATCCTAGATATATTTCAGAAAAAGCTTCACAATCGACCTTAAACCTGCTGTTTTATAAAAGTCATTACGTTTGGATCAAAAACTTTAATGGACTAGTTGGCAGACAGTACAATAAATGTAACAATAAAACGTTCTTCTGTTATCGCTGCTTGCACGGTTGTAATGACAATGAAAAATTACAAAAGCATTTGCAGTACTGGAGAGACGTACAACGAATGACGATGCCATCTAAAGAAGATAGTGTGTTACAGTTTGTCCATCACAATCATAAACTAAAAATTCCTTTCGTCATATACGCTGGTTTCGAATGCTTACTTCAACCTGTGCTTGGCGTAGAAAATAATACTGACCAATCGAGCACAAGGAAAAAAAATCAAAATCATGTTCTATGAGAAGTAGCGAATAAGATAGTTTGTTGCGCTGGTTCGAGATTATCTAAATCAATCCAACTCTATCGTGGTAAAAATCCAGTTGTCTGGCTTCTCAAACAATTTATCAGCGAAGTTGATTACATATTTACTCGTTTTAAAAGAGTAACTCCAACGATTAAACTAACACCTCAACAGGAATCCAATCATGAGCAAGCGGAATTTTGTCATATTTGTTAAAAAGCTTTTGATGATAACAGAAAAGTACATGACCGTTGTCATTTGACCGGACAGTACCGTGGAGCGGCTCATGATCAATGTAATTAAAAATTTCATGCTCCAGATTTTATTCCGGTTATTCTTCACAACTTTCGAGAATATGACAGCCACATTATTGCACAAGCTTCTGGTGATCCTAACATAAAAGCTCATCAATGACATAATGTTATCAAATGCATTTCAAATAATTTTGTAAAGTGTATGTCAGTTAGTTTAGGTAAGTTGTGTTTTATTGACAGCTTACAGTTTATGGCAGAATCGTTAAATGAGCTTGTAAAAGGTTGTAATAAGTTTGATAACATAAAAGACTGTTTTGGAGATAAATTTAATCTGCTAGCTAAAAAAGGAGTATTTCCGTATGAGTATCTTGACTGGAGTAAATTTGATGAAACATCTTTACCTGACAAGGATAAATTTTATTCACAACTTAAAAATGAAAATATTACCGATGATGAGTATAAATATACATCATATATTTGGAAAGAATTTGATTGCAAGACGTTTGGTGATTATCACGATTTACATTTGAAAACATGTTTCATTACTAGCAGATGTTTTTAAAAGTTTTCGAGAAGTGAGTTATGACAATTATACACTAGATACTTTTTGGTATTATTCTGCTCCCGGTTTGTGGTTTAATAAGGTAAGGTTAGCATTACTGACTGACGTTGATATGTTCAATTTTATTGAGAAAGGTATCCGAGGCAGTATTAGGGTAATCACAAAGAAATAAGTTGAAGCAAACAACAAATCCTTGAAAGAGTATAATCCCGAGCTTCCTTCGAAGCATATTATTCATATAGATTGTAACAACTTGTATGAGAATTCGATGGCAGAACCAATGCCTTTTGGTGGATTTTATTGGATCACGGCTGATCAAATTATATCGGAGAAAGAAAAAAAGATACCCGACAATGTTTCGTACTTCGTTGAAGTTGATTTTGATTATCCAACTCTGCTATATCATTTGCATAATGATTATCCTTTCTGAGCAAAATCAATGGTCATAGATTATAGTTTATTATCTGAAGAACAACAAGCGTTGGCATCACCAAAACAAAATTCTATGGTAAAAAAAAACTAGTACCAAATTTACTCGATAAGAAAAATTATGTTTTGCATTACAGAGTTTTAAAACAAGCAGTCGATGCTGGTCTTGTGTTGAGAAAAGTTCTTCATGTGCTATAATTTAACCAGTCGTCTTTGATGAAAGGTTATATTAACTTAAACAATTCGGAAAGAGTTGTGGCGAAAATTGATTTTGAGAAAAACTTCTTTAAACGGATGAACAATCCCGTTTTTGGTAAGATGATGGAGATTATTTGAAAACGCGTAAATATTGAACTAGTTAATGATATCCATCACAGAAACAAAATTGTGCAAACGATGATTTTGTTAGAATGAAAATATTTAAAGAAAATTTTGTCGCGATACAAAGAAAAATAAATATAAAACTAAACAAACCGATTTACGTTGGAGCTTCTGTGTTAGATTTATCGAAATGGCTGATGTATGATTTTAATTATAACTTTGTTAAAAATCAATGGCTGGATACTATATTATTGTTTACTGATACTGACTCGCTCGTATATGAAATTGAATTCAAGGACGTCTGTCAGGACATATACGATAATCGAAATCTGTTTGATCTTTCCGTTTACCCACATGACAGTAAATTTTATGACGAAACAAACAAAAATGTTATCGGTAAGTTCAAAGATGAAATGAACTCGAGCATTATCAAATGTTTTATTGGAAAATGTATGCCGCATTGTTAGACAATAATAAAATAACGAATAAAGCAAAAAGTCTGCCTCGCGATTATCTTAAAAAGTTTATGAAATTTGATGATTACAAGTACGCGCTTGATGGCGGTGTTAGTTTTATAAGAGCAATGCATGTTCGGACGAATCATCATAAACTTGAAACAGATGTCATTATCAAACGTGGATTGAGCATTTTTGATGACAAATGTTAATGCGAAAATGCAGTAGATACATTTGCATTTGGGTACTGTCACAATAATAGATCTATACTTGATATTATCTTTTTTGACTGAAATTTTATCTAAACTTAAGAAATAATGTTTGAAAATTCGTCAGTGAGAAATAGCTACAATAACAAGATCAAATATCTAATGATAGACGGCAAACAACTGACTGTTGAAATTAATAATGAAACATCAGGTATATGCTTTAGTTGTACTTGTGATAGATTAAAACGTTTTCTCATCAAATCTGATAACAGCGAGTATTTCAATCACCTCGAGCAATTCTACGAAAAGTTGTATGCGGAATTTAAAAACTTTCATGATCCGATCAGTCAACAAAGATATACTAAACTTACAATTGATCTCTATCGGTCAAAAGTTTATTTTATCGACAAAATATCCTCTGAACAAACCACACATAAAAGATTTGTTCGAATGTCGTCGTTTTTTTGAGCGGTAAAGTAAATTTTAGTCTCTATCATCGTAATAATGAAATATTTATAATATCAACAGTTGAAACATTGATCATGGTAATGAGGTATAATATCACTTACTTGAATTCGCTCGGTGAAGACGTCCTCTGAAAGTGCCTAAGAAGGAAATTTTACCTTCCTTTTATACTGAAAAATCTGCTTGGGTGTTTTCTAGAACATTCTAGAAAATCAGGTGATTGATTCTGACACATCTCTACATGACGCTGCACTATGACTAAAACATTACCTGGCTTTGGATGATGTGAGTATTGAATTTCACACTACCTTACACAAGGCTGGGCTGATATTGATTAGCGACATCTATTAGATGCGGCTTCCTCGTAGAGAGAAAGTACTGATTACATATCTTATGCAACATCTGTTACAAAAGTCTAGGTACACAAGAAAAGTTATAATATTATATCTGCCTTTAGGTTTTGTGTAGGGGTTGGGGTTTTAGGACAGAGAGAGAGAGAGGGGTAATTCGTATTTGTTATGAGATCGGGAGAGGTAAGAAGAGATGCTTGCGCTAGAACCAGCCTTTTTATCTACTACTACTACTCGGAAGAACCCTGCAACTTAGTTTGCTGCTTACAGTTCGACATATATAAGGTTCATTCTGTCCTGCCTGATAAACCGTAAGCACTTAACTTGCAATCAGAATATCATGAGGGAGATAGTCAAAACCTTTGGATAAGTCCCTCAGGACAGCAGCTACATATTTGTTTTCAAAAAGAGCCTTCCGGCATCTTATGATTTCATTAGGCTAGATATATTGTTCTTGTGAATATGCTTTAGATAAAATATAATACCCTCACGTGCTTTAATAACCTCCAGATTGTTTAGCACATATAACTCCAAGAAGAAATTATAGAAATCTTTACTGAATGTTTCAAAATGCTTATCTAACGGTCAAGGAATACAATAATATGGTTTAACTTTTAAGCATATTCGCTTAGAAAAGAATTTGGTTCAGCTATTAAACATATTCTCTTAAAAATCGGTTAATTGCCCACCTCATGATGGGAATTTTTTAAAAAAGTAGAAGATTGGGATGAGTGGGTTTAAAAGAAAGTTTGAAGATGAAAATACAAAAAGTAAACAATCTATGTTTCGTATTCAGTTTAGAAATGGCGACCTCTTGTTTGACCTCTTTATGTTTCTACATAATATATACCCCCAGTTTAACTAAGTAAATATTAAACAATTTTCCATTTCATACTGCATTTATCGCTTTGATTTGTTTTTAAATCTTGCATTTTCTCCTAACTTGTCACTAAGTATATTTTCCAGACGAAATAATTATTTTGTAATACAATCTGAACTATAATAAATCTCCGCACTTACAGCACTTCTGTATCACGATTGTCATTGTGTCCATTGTGAGTCTAGATCATAAAGAAACACATTTTGAAACACAATTTCATGCGCATCATTCCAGTACAGATGGTACAGATTCTCAATTGAAACGGAAAGACAAAGAAAATGACACTAGTACAAGCCTGCCATTATGTATTTAAATCCTAATGAAAAATTGTAGGTTGCTTCACATTCATATTGTAATAGCAGTGCGCAACATGCTGTGTGTATCTGTCCAAGTAAGGTGAAAAGATATAATTTGATCGCGATTTCGACTGAAATATGTCACATGTATTTATACTTTTTCCACTGCTAGAATTTTGATATCCATACAATAAAATTATCACATCTCTGGCAACGGGTAAAAATCAACAACCAAAATTAAGTTTTGTATGTTGCATATTAAATATAGATCTCAATACTACTACTACTACTACTACTACTACTACTACTACTACTACTATTACTACTACTACTACTACTACTACTACTACTACTACTACTACTACTACTACTACTACTACTACTAACTGGATAATGACAGTCGAATGGATCCTGAAGCAAGATAACAGCAAACACATTGTGTATAACCTTTACAGTAATGATGTCTATGATATGAAGAATATATCATATTTAGGCTTTTATCTTAGTGGATATTAACCATATGCACATTTTGTATGATCAAAAACAGTGTATACCGAAAAAGCACACAAAATGTGATTGTCACATATATCGATTCGTCATTAATATATCTGGGAGGGGTAAACGGATATGATTGCTATATCTATTACAAACAATAGTTCCATATATCACCCCACTGAACACACTACACCACAAATGTTTTTTTTTTTTTAAGCACAAGCTTTAGCGAATAAACTAGGACAGATTCCTTTTTTTCATCTGAATATGACAAGAAGATAACAAACAATTTCCGTGGGGTCAATCGTAAGCTCTTCTTTTGCAGACAAAATGCGTGACTATGTTTACACTTGCATCAGACTTCCATAAACTAGCTGCTCTAATTCTTTCTATTCTTGATTTTTCTGTGAACTATTTTTTTCTCAGCTTTTTTTGGCCTTGTCAAAATATGAAGAAATGAGTTTTCCATTTGTTAAAGGCTATGTGATTATACTGATAAGGTGATGAAAAATTGTGCCCACATGGAATCTGCTGACAAAATTAATTAAAAAATCCATTATTTGGGAGTCATCTACTTTTTATATTTCCAATCTGACTTTACTATTCTTCATGCTGCTTGTACTATGAACGTATAATATTGATGGCAAAATAATATTTTCCATAATAATTACTTATAGCATTCTACCAGGTCAGGACGCCTAGTTATGATAGTTAATTAAGCAATTGTTTGGTGTCTTTAAATCTCCTTCTCAAAATGTATGACTGAATTTGATATTTTGTTGGAGTTTGGACCATAAAGCCCCGAGCAAGTTATTTCTATATGCTTATAGATTTGTATTTCCTGACTTTTTCATTTCCAACTACATAAACCTGAACGATCTCGGAGTGTCTTTTTCTCGATCTGTTCTGTGTCTATACTGTTTTCTGAAAGACTAGTGTACCTGTAAATGGTTTGTTATGGGTTTTACACCAATTTTCAGTGCATCATAGGCTATACGTGGTCGCAAGTATATTTGGTGGGTGAAGAACTCTTAAACATCTGGAAGAATCCCGACTCACCTGAAGCTCCTTGTAAGCTTTTGCATATGATCGCGTTAGCCAAGACCGAGATTCGAACCCACATGGACAGGGGTGAGAAGTCTGTAATGGCAACCTGTAATCGAAGATGAAAACCACTATCCCTGTCCACCAAAATGAAGCACAGGAAAATTCATCAGATGCGAGAATTATCGTTAGTATTTAACATAATATCTAATGATTGATAGAAAATTCTTAGTCTCATACTCGGTTTCATTGAAATGTTATACATTTCATCTGCTGAATACCTTGCTTGGTCTGTGGAATAAATTCCATCTTCATGATGCATACTGTTCACACTTTCTTTAAAGCCTTTGCAATGAAACTTTATAACCGCTTCCTTTGTAAGCTTGATGGTTCAGATACTTATCGACAGTTAGTTGCTTTTCCCGAAAAAGAGATGATTAATTATAAGATTTGTTCTGTGGGTTGTTATTGCAAGAGATGATCGTTCAATGTGGGATAGATGGTTTGTGAATGTCTGGGAGCAGGTAGAATCATCTGGTTTCTGGGTTAACAATATCTAGAAAGGTATCTCAACCAATAATTGTTTATTAACTTACAAAATTTCCTACGGCTATTCAAAGACTTGTTGCTGTAATGCCAACGGCTGGGAAGAAACAATAACAACTGTTGAACATTGTTCTTTGAACAACAGTTTCAACTTTGTACCTATTGGTAACTTTCCTTAAATTTTTTTTAACTCGATGTTATTAATATTTTGTCTAAATTTATTTGTTTTTTTTTCTATTATGCATTAGGTTAATTAGTGTTATATTATATTTTCATAACTTTGTAATAAATTGTATAATTGTGCTTGTGGTCTTGTTCTTTAGTGATTTCTTTTTATAAAAACAAAATTCTTTATATTATTGTCAAGCAAGTATAGGTCTGTTTTGATTTTTGAATTTTCATACAAAAATGTTCATAATATTTTTAGTTTCTTATTGCTTAATTCATCAGCAAACAATCCATAATCATTTTCTTCCCTGGTCATAGATCTTTCTTGCTCATTGTGTAGTTTTTAAATTTGATTTGTAGAAATAATATTTAGCTTATTTAAATTACCATGAACTACTGACGAATTGGTTGAAGCAAAACTATTTGCATATATTACCTGATTGTATTATATTATATTGTAGGAATTTCTATTGGTGGAGTTTCGTCAGCTTAATTGCATATATTTCATTCCCAACCCACCCACCATTCGCTCCTGCCTTAAGCAGTTATACAGTTCAATCATAACATTTTGGGGTTTTACGAAAGGTAGAAAGTTGAACGGCACGTTTTAATTTACCAATCTTTGCAAGACAGTTACTTATATACAGATCTAAAATTAATTTTATGTTGACTACACTTACTGTTTTTCGCAGAATTGAAAATGATGTCTTCATGTGAATCAAAATTAACTTGAAAAAGTTTTTTTTTTTTAGAATCTAAACAGGATATTGACTCCAGTACTGAAAGCTAAGACATCTTCGTATATGAGAAAATCTAGAAGTCTTCAAACAGGAATTAATTAATTAGTGTAGTAAATTGAACACACAAAGAAATAAGTAGCTGGATAAAATTATTCACAAAATGAGAGCAAAGATTAACGCCATTGACAACTGCATTACCTTCAACTCACCCCACCCAATGAAACAATGAATAAAGCAGAGACTGCCATTAATGGAATTTAAAAACAATCCTGGTGTATCTTTTACTTAATGTTTGTGACACTTTTATTAAGTATTTGCACATTTATGTATATGTGATATGATGACATTTGGTAATGCTTAGTCTGATTGAAATTTTATTAGATGCTTTAAAAAACGCAGCTAAGTTATTTTTTATTGAGAGTTCAGTTTCCAGCCATTTTTATTGGCTTATATGAAAAGTTTATTTTCAATTAGACAACATCACTTTCTTTAGATCACGTGCATTATCCCCCCACTTTTTCAATCTCATCCCCACCCTCACACTTTCTTGAAAATTGACAGGTAACTACAAATACTATTTAAGATATTTGGAAGTTAAAAATAACTTGAAGGTAATTTGAGATGGAATTGAAGGTGACGCGAAAATAACTTTAAAGTAACTTGAAATTACCTTTAAAATAACAAGTATGTAACTTGAAAATAACTTGTAGGTAACTTGAAAGTAATTACTAGGATGGCTATTTAGAAAAACCAATGTATTTAAAAGCTGAATCGAAGGTAGAGAGCAAGCTATGGGCAGCCATTGTCGCCAAAATTACAATAATCAAATTACTTACTATAAAATGAAATGATTTATCCCAAGAAATGCAATGACGAATTCATATTCAGAATGATGTGGTATTAAATGAAATAATTTAAGGAACAACAATGAATGATGAATTCGTATTCCAAATGGTGCAGAATGAAATGAATACATTAATAAATTGGCTTAATATGAAACAAAATGATATAAGTCAACAAATGGAATGATGATACCAGCATCCAAATAATGTGGAATGTAATGAAATGATTTGAAGGCACCTCCAACGATAATTTCAGATTTTAAAAGTCGTGGAATAAACTTAAATGATTTGAAATGACATGGTGCCCCAACGACCTCTGGCGTTAACTGATTGAGGGTGATGATGATGATTTGAAAAAGATTTCAAATGTTATATTATGAATTAAAATGGTTTGAAGAAACAAAACGAAAATTAAGATTTCTAATCTCCAAATTAAATGCTATCATAATGAATATGTCACAACATCACACTTTATTTAAAATGAAATAAAATAATGTAGAAGAAAATAGAATGATTTACAGCAACTTGTCTGAATGGTCAACATATATTTGAAAAACAAAACAACAGAATGATAATTATTCTCGATAGATTAAAATTCCATCTAAAATATAATAAATATACGTGCCATAAGAATTACTATAATAAAGAAAATAAAATAATATAAACAAATCCAATATCAAATAACTTGTTTACTGCTGAAGTATTATGACATGAAAAAGGCAAAGTGGCACAAAGTGTATGGAAAATAAACTAACAAAGTCTCGCTCGGACTTGAAATACAATTTAAGGTAAAATTGCAAATCATTTAGTGAAAACCCATACACACCAAGGGTAGCGATGCCAACCATGAAAAATATTGCCCTTATAGCCACCTAGATTATTTTGACAGGCGACAAACATATATTCAAGATTAAATATGCATAACAAGAGAAATCTATCAGGTAATTGCTTCTTTTAATTTTGAGATATATACAAGTACTATATTTTCCAATCAGCAGAAGTGACTTGTTCCACATTATAAAATGCGGGTGTATTTTTTTTTAAAATAACTCCTCTTGCAATGCGCCAGCTTCCAAGGCTTCAAGTAACATAGGAGATTAAATCCTGAAAGTGGAAAGAGTTATTTGCCAAGATGGGTATATGTTCATGTCGAATCCCTGACTTACTACTATTGGTACAGTTGAAAAAATACCACCCTCCTTTCCACGCCTGTTAGTGAAAACTTTATATAGTGCTGATTGGTAATGAAATGAATAGGTTAACAGATATATAGTTGCATCCTTACTTCTATTATGTATTTTAATTACGAGTGTTTTATGAATAATAAAATGCACCAACATTATCTAATATTATATATATTTATTTTGTCTTGTGCTTGTTTTGGGAATATTACTACGGCCATGTGTTTGATGTCTAAAGATTGCTGCGGGTTTAGTGTTGAACTCTTACACTAGGTCACCTGACCAGCCTGAGAGCGAAAACTTGAATCGACAAAGGCAATAGATCGCAAGACTTAACAAAAGCTTTCCATCATCACACCTTTATTGTTAAAAATTTAGTTTAGGATCAAAAGAGAGCCCGCGGGATGAGCGGGGCATGCTATTGAGAGAGAGAGAGAGAGAGAGAGAGAGAGAGAGAGAGAGAGAGAGAGAGAGAGAGAGAGAGAGAGAGAGAGAGAGAGAGAGAGAGAGAGAGAGAGAGAGAGAGAGAGAGAGAGAGAGAGAGAGAGAGAGAGAGAGAGAGAGAGAGAGAGAGAGAGAGAGAGAGAGAGAGAGAGAGAGAGAGAGAGATTGTTCGCTAAGTTTGATTTAATAGGTTCATAGCGATATTAAATTGGAATTGAGATATAAGGTGTGATTGGAATTTAGACCCGAATGATAATTTTGGAATTTGTAAGAGAAAATTTAGTATTCGCCTGGAAGGATTGCAGATCAATAGAGTGTCTTTCAAGGAAGACGCAAATCGTAATTTGGTGGCAAAACTAAGAGGTAGATTCTAAGGAAAGACCAAGCTTCGAAAAGGAACCTTTTTAGGGGACACTGCGATTCGGGTTCCATTGGGGCATAAGTCTTCAAGAGTTGGAGAAGGAACTGAGACTGCAGTTGAGGCAGTCGAAGTGGATAGAAGGGTAGCCGAGGAGAGAAAGTGGATGACTCGTCTAGAGAATGTAGAGGAGGAGAGAAAATGTGGAGAAAAGTTGAGGAGGAAGAGAAGGAATTCGGAGAAATATGAGAGAGAAAGGATACATCAGATTAGTAGAAATACAAGGACAGGTTGAAATCAATCTCACACTGCTAATCGAGTGATGCAATAGTCTTATCAAGGTGTCGAGCGGGAGAAGTGTAATTTGAAATTTGAGTCATTTGATTATTTAATTGTTATTAAATTGTTATTTATTGAATTTTAAAATACGCTTGCTTGCAATGTGTTGTAAAGCAAGATCTATTGCTGATATCGGCTGAAAAATTGACGTACCATTTGGCAAGCGAACTCTTGTGTGTTTTTCTTAACAAATGCTGCAGCAGCCTTTTCCTCGTCTTTTGATTTATCAGTATATATTCTTGTATAATTTTCAAACTGGGTGAGTTCTGGTAAGAGTTGTGGACAATGGAAGGCTTTGTCTCCGATTTTTTTCCATCATGTAACGTGAAATGTACCCTTGGTTGCTGATGTAGCCAGGGAGGTGTTTCGGAGACGGTCGTTTCCAGAAATCCTCTTGGACATTTTAATACACTGCAATCACATCTTCAGCAGTTGCACAAAGAATTTAATGATGAGAATGAATATATTAAAACGTTAGCTAAGGACTTCACAGCTCGTGCAAAACATTGGAAGACATATTAATATCTGTTAAGTATTCTAGTTTACATATGACAGTAGTCATTAGTCTCTCATTTGACTCCTCAGTACATGGCCTATCCAGATCCACTTCTTTCTTTTTATTTTCTCCATTAACAGTACATTCTCTGTAATTCATTAAAGCTCTTTGCTTGAGATCTTGTTTGGCCAAAACACTTTCAGAATTTTTCTTAGTCATTCGTTGTGGAAGACTCATAACTTGCATTCTTCTTTCTTCAAATGGAACCAAGTCTCATATTCACCAGCAATACTACTTCTATATTGTTGTTGGATATCTGTATTTTGGTCTCTTTATTAAGTTTGTTCCTTTATTCCTTTTGTGGTGATTTTAAACATGACTTTACTAAGAACCGAAAAGAGTTATTCATCGGTAATTGTCGGAGATACGCTGATCACCTTTTCCTCGAATGTTGAAACACATTTAACCAAGCACAGTCACAGTGACCTATTTATGTGATGAGCCTAAAGTGTTTATTAGGATGCATCCCCACTTAACGTTTTCATATTACATGTATAACAATATTTATACAGTGCACATTCAACCTGATGCAAACACAACATCTTAACAAGAATGTGCAATATTTAAAACGTTGCACATATAAACATTCATATAGAATACAACACTACTCTATACAGGAATGCTAATCATTAATGGTCCATAAACACTACGATAGCATTGAAGTAACAGTAATAAGTAATAAAATGAGATAGTGAATGGAAATCTTTCAGTCTAGTTCTCTTGGAATTTGCTAATATCTTACATGTTATTTCTTTATTAATACACTGTAAACTGTTTTCAGGTATTTTGTAAAGTATAAAATTCTAACACTCAAAAGAAAGAATTAAGAGAAGTAAAAGTAAACATTTTGTCTATTAATGACTTTAATGACATTGATATTGATTATCAAAGTGGTAAAAAATTTGAAAATTTTCTTAGAGAAATTCTGCAAAAGCGATTAAACAAACACTACAAACTTTTAAACTATGTGTGTCCATAATTGTTAGTGCATTAAAGATGAAATGGTTAATGATAAATAGCAATGTTGATGACTATGGCATTATAATGCCGGTTTGACAACTATATAAGTCTGTTTACAGTCAACATCATACAACTTTACCATATAAATGCTGAGTATATTCAGCAAACATTCTTACAAATAAATAAATTTGGGGTAGAGTATTTATATATAATTTTGCATTGTGGTCGTTCCAAAGAGAGTTGAAACACATTTTCGCCATACAATCATTGTCAAATTTAGCATTTTAGTAGCTAATAGCAGAGCATGTCCAGATCTGGTTTTATTGTACCATCATATGTAAATTGATTATTAATATAAGTATTTGAGAAAATTAATAAGTAAAGATAAAGATGAAAGAGGATACATGCCATTGGTTATTTGCTGGAGAATTTAATGTGTGCATCAGAAACTCTATTACTGAACATCATTTTCTACCCTGATGACAACTTTTAAAATGAAAGTACTCATTGAGGGAAATGCCACAAGTGCGGTGTAGGAAAATAATCTGAAATAAATCTGTATCAGAATTGTTTCATGAATAGGATATTACAGAAGATTGCATATACAATGGGCATTGCTAGGAGAAAACAAACACACATGATAAATTAGATGTCATCACATCCACTGTTAATGAAACAACAAGTCAAATATTATAATAAATGGGGATAAACTTCTGTTAATGGGAAATGTTTCTGTAATAATGAGATATCATATCCATCTGTCTTGTGAAAAAGATGTGTGATAGGTTGTAGGCTCTGAGTGTGGTAATGCCTCCATATTCTTGAACAAGAATTACACTTTCTGAGGTAAGAGCTCACATGGAGCAAATTATTCTGAATGGAGTACATGCCAGTTTCTGTGCCTATGAGGTGTATTAGTACAGGCAAACAACCAATCCCCGAGTAGCAGAAAATCGCTACTTCAAGCCACGTTTTTTTAGATACAACAACCAGACTGGTATAAAACAAACTCCATACAGATATCTACTCGAAACCAACCGACAAACACCAGTATCTCTCCCAACCAGCTGTCAACCAAAACACTGCATTAGGAACATTCCATATAGCTAGGCACTGAGATACGCAGAATTTGCTCCGACGATGAAGCATTGCTTTAAAGGTCTGTGGAGCTAATCTAAACATTTAATTTACCGAGGCTATGGCAAAGACCTGATTGCGGAGGCAACCAAAAAGGTTAAACCGCGATGACCTACTAAACTATGGAGAGAAGGAAAAGGTTGCTAGGATGCCATTTATTATGACCTACAATCCAGACAACCCAAGAGTAGGCAAAATTATCGCGGAACACTTGTCCATTGTGGAATCATCGGACGCACTAAAGTTGATCCTTTCGCAAAATCCTGTAATAGCTTACCGGAGACCAAAAAAAAAAAAAAGAATCCCCTCATGGACATCCTTGTTTGGGCGAAGTTAACACTAATCACTATTAAAGACTCTTCTAGTCAATCTGGCTCCTGTCACGATAGCAGATGCAAAACCTGTTAACATATGATAAAGATCAGGAAAATGTTCTAGCACAGTGACTAGATAAAAGCTAAACATACATGGTCCAAACAAAACGTGCAAAACAAACAAAAAATACAATTTTTCTCATCATATGTAAGCTCTGTAGCCTTCAGTATGTCGGAAAAACTAAAGCTACACAGAAGGATCAACCTTCATAGATCTTATTAGATGATAAAGAAGCTGTATGGAAGCCCAGTCGCAGAACACTTCTCCTTCCCTGGCCACACTTTCAGTGATATAACACTTATTGCAATTGCTAACAGCCCAAACCAGGAAAGAAAAGTAATTTTACTTCTCCAGATTTGCTTAAGAACCTACAATTACTACTATTACAATGAAAAAACCGGGATGGAATTTGCGCTTCATAAATGTACACATAATACCAGATGTCGCTATGGCTCATCGATGTCTAGGTTAATACAAATAATTACCAGTATCCGCAACAAGTTGATATAAGCTAGTTGAAACAAAATACATTTGGAGGTTTATTTCTGGTATAAACAGCCATGGAAAGTTCGCAAACACTACGGCATTTTAGTTTTATTTGTTTGCCTTGTTTACGTTTGTAGATGCCTTTGAAAAAGACTTATGATGAGTCGAAAGCGCTCAGGCTTGTTAGATACAAGTTTTGCACTGTTTGTTGATATATATATATATATATATATATATATATATATATATATATATATATATATATATATATATATATATATATATATAATATAAAGTCTTTACACTCTCGAATTTTATCTTCCCAAGTCTTTTTCAGCCCGCCTCTCCTTTTTCTTATTACAGTTCCTTGCAGAATTGTCTTCGCAAGTCTTGATGATTGTGAGACATGCCTATACTACTGCAGTTTACGTTTTTTTACTGTGCTCATCGAAGAGGGTAGCAAAATCTATAAAATAATTAGATAAAGGCACAATGGTGTGACATTGTTCTTGATGAAAGTGTCTGTCAATTGCTTTAATCATCCATCCAGCAGTGGTAAAATATCTGCAGGAGATATGTTACACACATGTAATAAGTCTCTGAAGCTGCGGTGGATGCAGATAGCTCGCTTTAAAATTATCTTTTCTAGTATAGTTATCATCAAAGCCCTAAAAATCAAAGCCATAAAGTCAATCATCGTAAAAAGCCACAATGCATAACTTGGTATCTGCAATGCCTCCCCCCAGTGTTTGTTATAACTGTGGCTACACTAATTTATACATGCAATGATGAAACTTTTTAGTACTTTCTGGCAAAGAGTAATTGTCATGTATGGAGCACATCGCGATTTACTCTACCATAAACCTAAAACAAACATCGGCATTTGAATTGCAAAGAACTGTTGAGATAGAGAGAAATTTTTGACCAGAAGTGTGTTCTTATCATAAAGTAGTGTAAGGCAATTAAATGCATTACTGTTATAGATACAATACCTACATTACTTTCTTTGAATACCAACATGGTATACCCATACTGTCGGCTGTGAATGATGGAAAATATGACTTTTCGCCATTGCTAGAAGACACGAGCATTTTTATATGCTTAACTAATATTATGGGCCATTTTACCAGTCGAATGCTTAATGTCAGATTTCACAAGCACGAGCGATTTAGTACCACAGCTGCCACAATGAATAACAACATCAACTAGCTCGTATTAAATGCTGTAGTCGACAAAGATATTTCTCAAGACTAATTCTGGATAACAAAAGGCAATTATGACAATCAGCTAAAGTACGAAACATACATGCAGACTTGAGGAATGAGTATTGCTGAAAACGAGACTATATTAAACACATGTCTAATGGGCACAATGAGGAATGGAGAGCTCTAATGAACTGCCTTTCTGGTAACGTCAAGTAGCTGACTTACTAATGTGTGGAATGTTTTATACGGCAAAACAACCATATGAGCTAAAAGGAATCACTACCAGTCTACACATTTCGTCCAAAAGTATACAATATATGTTCTGGCTTAATTGGCTCTTCAAATATGTATTTGTCAAAAACACTAAATATTTGAAACAAATGATTATAAAGGATAAAAACAGGAAAAAGACTGAATAATGATGCTTAGCCAGAACTTACATTTTCATTTCTAGTACAGCTATCAACCTCAAAATTATATTGAACTTAATTCATAATACACTTACACAGCCAAAATATAGGACAATTGATTATTATAGGTTTCAACTTTGTTATGATTCGGAACTGATATCCTTAGTATCTCGTCTGACAGTTGTACTGTAATATATGCAATGGCAATGATAAAGTTGAAAGAGTCCCACACACGCCAATTGTTTAGAATATTTAAAGAAAACTATACTACTATTTCTATGAAAAACTACTAACTTACACATTAGTTTTCGAAGATCCACTTTGCAAAATGCATACTATTGGCGAGCAAACCGTTGCAATCGTCTCTAGTGTTCCTTACTTTTATCCTTAGGGCATTGCTCTATTTGCCATTTCATTCGAGTTAATGACACTAAAGCAAAAGAAGGAAAGAACGAGTTCCATTTTTGAAGCTATTTAAAAGTCTACGAAAGACAGTCTTCCATCCTCCAGGACGTCTTCCCTCATTTGCATCATTGAAACTATGGAGAGTATCACCACACAACCATACATATTACTACTAGCATAGAAAAGATACATTGAACTTCATATATGTCATAACTTGTGCATTTTGTGTGCTTCCTTACCATGGGGACATTTTAACTAGTTTGAGAATGATTGACATCACAACAATATAAGCATTAGTATTTTTGCATCTCTATGTCCTACACTATGCAACGGAAAGAAGTAAAGCCAACAAGTTTAATAAAATCAGTGTTATTATATTTCTAAACAAAAAGGTGAAAAAAAGAAACCGGTATAGTATTGTGAGGGGCCCCTGATGGCAGAGTGGTCTGAAGTGCTAACCATCACTGCCATTTAACCTCTCTCTGTGAGGGTTCGAGTCTAGAGCTCAACCAGTTAGGTACCTGAGGAAGCTTACAATTAGCTTCCCGTGAGTTGGTGGTTTTTTCTCGGGGTTTTCCTCCACCAGTTGTACTGGTCGCCATGTATAGCCTATCTTGTGCTGAAAAATAGCGTTAACCCCACAACAAAAACAGTATTGTGAGTTAAATCCCAAATTGTCTTAAATGTCCTATTTCAAATCCAAAGGTTTAGCATGCTCCAAATAAATTCCAAAACACTTGAATGTTTTGATGTACTAATATTATTGAATGTTCTGATGTGCCACAGTGATGCAATCCAGAATTTATTCGAACGAGTTTACAATAATCCCATAGTAATGCTTTTGTCCAGAAGTACATGAGCACTTTGTTATTGCAATGGATAATTAAAATAAATCCTTCCTCAAATTTTTTTCTGAACACAACGATAAATGATTCGCAAGACGGATCTCAAAATAGGAATGAATACATATAATTTGTTTCACCAAATGATTATTTATACTTATTTCAATAGAATAAACAGGAAAACTAATCTTTCTAAACGAGTGATAATATAAGGAGTGAAATTATTGCTTCGTGGTTATAATTTTTTAAATATTGAGATCTCCTCCATATTCTCTCTACATATCTGCTATGTTTGAAGAAAAAACAATGTCCACACATACACCAATAGTGATTGCGTCAGCTGTTACAAGAAAGGACTCAGTCAAAGGTCTCAGAGGTTGGATGGGGTAAAAACGGAAACGTGCGTATGTGTTTCTCAAACAGACTATTCCTATTATGCCACGGCTTTCCAGAAATAGCATGTTTTTTCATTTATATTACCTCCATTCAAATTACTATAAGAAAAATAACCGATACATGGCAATGTCTTAGTTTATTCGGAAATGGATACCGATGTTCATGGTTGTATCAATAGGGCATAGTTCTCTTCCAACTCTGTAGTTTCATTTGAAACAAAGTATTCACATCACCGTACGAAATGACAGGATGATAAAACAATTTTTTTTTTTAAACAAAGTTTTGCACAGGTCCTTATTCTTATATCCAGTTTCCTGGAGAAAATCCATTTGCATCAACTGAATCTGATCAAAACAAAATTTTATTGTGAAAATTAGGTTGAGGTTTCATTACATGTTTACGCAGATATAATTCCAGAAGACCTATCAAAATTATGTAATGGAGATCTGGTTGAAATATTAAAAAATTCAACGCTAATCACTGTGAATCTATACACACCAGTAACTTCTGCAGTGTGTTTGATAGAATTATTACTTTGCTTTGTCCATATACCAGACCCAGAAGCAACAGTATACACAATATTTTTGATCTGTTTGTGAGGAATTTTAATCCGGTCTGATTTTTGAACAATAACCGGAATTCCTCCAATAATATCATTAAGTTTTGTATTAATATCAGTAAGTTTTATATTAACATTTGGTGGCCTTCCAAAAAATTCGTTATTAATTCTGTTTGTTTTCGCGAAAACTCAAAAACAAATTCATGTGACTGGTAAATTCAGTTTCGATTTTCGTTATTCCATTAACGATTAGAGTCTGTTTATCATCGACGCTCCCCCCTGCGGGTTCGGGGTTGTAGAATTGGCCCGACGTGCCTCGCCACGTGTCGTAAAAGGCGACTAAGTAGAGGCAACCTGTTTGCCGTGGGTTGCGACCCGTAACGGGAGGAGGAAAGGATCCTGGTAGTTGCAACACACTACTTTGGCCTTTACTTCTCTTAAGATGGGTGGTTGAGATGGGACCGGTCTCGACAAATCGGCTGGTCACGCCGAGCCCTAGGAAATCTTTATTAACTCTCTCAACTCCTTTTACTTTATTCTTGTATCTCGTTTGATACCACCGTTGCTCCTATATTCTATTCCTATATCTTTCCCTTTCCTAAATCTTAGTAGTATAGGGAAATGAGAGTTTTGGCCCCCTCCTACACCTCCTCCCCCACCCCCGCCAAACCCTCATTTCCCTATACTACTACTATGTAGACAGATATTTTGTAACCAGACAAAACAACAGGTGTTGGAATGCGATAAGCTCTGTCAACAGAAGTGACGAATTTGTTAGAACAGCGTATGTGTGGAATATGATTATTCTAAAGACGGCAAATAGGTTTTACCACAAATTTTTTATCAGATAACAGGATGAAAATTAAACTGTGCATTAGAACGTTTCAGTTAACAAGGCGGAAATTAAACTAGCATTAAAATGAAAATGATATTATTTTATATCTCATTACCAATGATTAATGTTTCAACTGTTGCTATTAAAAATACTTCACTATCACGACTATTGATACTAAATTTTACTTTACCGCTCACACAGCGATGGGACTCAAACAAATCTTTCATTTCTGGTTTGTTCAGAGGATATTTTTTGTTGATAAAATATACCTTTGACCGATCGAGATCAATTGTGAGTTTAGTATAGTTTTGTTGGCTAATGGGGCTGTGAAAGTTTTTAAATTCCGCTAGCAACTTTTGATACAATTATTCGAGATAATTGAAATACACGCTGTTATCAGATCTGATGAGCGAAAGTTTTAACTTGTCACATGTTCCATTAAAACATATACCTGATGTTTCATTATTAAATTCAACTGTCAATTGTTTACCGTCCATCATTAGATATTTGATGTTACTATTGTAGCTATTTGTCATTGTCAAATTTTCAAACATTATTTTATAAGTTTAGATAAAATTTCAGTTGGAAAAGATAATGTCGAGTATAGATCTATCATCATGACAATACCCAAGGGCAAATGTATCTACCCCATTTTTACAATAGCGTTTGTCATCAAAATTATACAATCCACGTTTGATAATGACATCTGTTTCGAGTTTATGATGATTAGTTCGAATTGCCATAGCTCTCATAAAACTAACACCGCCATCAAGCGCATACCTGTAGTCATCAAATTTCATAACGTTTTAACAAAGTCACGAGGCAGATAATAATAATAATAATAACAATAATCTACTAGCCGGCCATTGATTTTTAACAAAAGTGTAATGAAAATCGTACATCAGCCACTTTGATAAATCTAACACTGCAGCTCCAACATAGATCGGCTTGTTTAGTTTTAGATTTACTTTTCTTCTTTGTATTGCAACAAGATTTTCATTAAATATTTTCATGCTCACAAAATCATCGTCTGACACAAGTTTGTTTCTGCGATTGACATCATTAACTATTTCAATATTTACACGTTTCCTAATATTCTCCATCGTCTTACCAAAAACGGAATTGTTCATCAGTTTAAAGAAGTTGTTTTTCAAACTCTGTTTTCGCTGCAGCCTTTCTTGAAGTGTTTGAGTTAATATAACCTCTCATCCACGGCGACTGATTAAATTTTAGTACACGATGAACTTTTCTCAACACAAGACCAGCATCGACTGCTTGTTTTAAAACTTTGTAATGCAAAACGTAATTTTTCTTATCAAGTAAATTCGGTAATAGTTTCTTGACCATGGAATGTTGCCTTGGTGATGCTAACGCGTGTTGTTCTTTTGATAACAAACTATAATCTATGACCATCGATTCCGCACAGAAAGGGTAATCATTATGTAATTTGTGTAGCGAATTTGGATAATCAAGATCAACTTCAACGAAATAGGAAACATCTTCGGGTATCTTTTTTTCTGTCTCCGATAGAAATCGATCAGCCGTGATCCAATGAAATCCACCAAGAGTAATTGGTTCTGCCATCGAATACCCGTACAAGTTATTACAATCTAGATAAACTATATACTTCGCAGGAAGGTCAGGGTTATACTGTTTCAAATATTTGTTGTTTGCTTCAGCATACTTTTTTGTTATCACGCTAATACCGCCTTGGATACCTTTTTCAATAAAATTGAACATATCCACGTCTGTCAGTAATTCTAACCTTACCTTACTAAACTTTAGCGAAGCATCCCATGACAACCCAGAGGCAGAATAATACCAGCAAGGATCTAGTCCATAATTATTATAACTCACTTCACGAAAACTTTCAAAAACATCTGCTAATAATAACACGTCAGTTTTCAAATACAAATCATGATAATCACCAAAACTCTCACAATCAAACTCTTTCCAGATATCTTGTGCATACCTGTACTCATCATCAGTTATATTTTCATTTTTAAGTTGTGAGTAAAATTTATCTTTGCCAGGTAAAGATGTTTCATCAAATTTACTCCAGTCGTCGAGGTATTCGTATGGAAAAACTCCTTTTTTAGCTAGTAGATTAAATTTATCTCCAAAACAGTCTCTTAGGTTATCAAATTTACTACAACCTTTCACTAGCTCATCTCACGAGGCTGTCATAAACTGCAGGCTGTCAATAAAGCGCAATTTACCTAGCGTAACTGACATGTACTTTTCAAAATTATTTGGGATGCATTTGATGACGTTATCGAGTTTTAGACGATATTTTATATCAGGATCACCAAAAGCTTCTACTATAATATGGCTATCATATCCTCGAAAATTGTGAAGAATAACCGGAATAAAATCTGGAGCATGAAATTTTAAATTACACTGATTATGAGCCGCTCCTCGATACTGTCCAGTCAAATGACAATGGTCATGTACTTTTTTGTTGTCAGTATCAAAAGCTTTTTCACAAATATGACAAATTTCTGCTTGCTCGTGATCGGATTCTTGTTGAGGTGTTAATTTTAACATTGGCGTTACTTTTTTCAAACGATAAGTAATATCAACTTCATTAATCAACTGCTTGAGAAGGTAGATAGCTGGATTTTTACCACGATATAATTTAATTGGTTTAGATAATCTAGAATCAGTACAACAAACTACCTTATACGCTACTCCACACGGAACATGATTTTGAACTTTTCTTGTACTCGATTGATTAGGATTATTTTCTACGCGAAGTACAGGTTGAAGTAAACACTCAAAATCAGCGTATATAACGAAAGGAATTTTTAGTTTGTGATTATGATGGACAAACTGTAACACACTATCTTTTTTAGATGGCATTGTTATTTTTTGCACATCATTACAGTACTGCAAATGCTTTTGTAATGTTTCATTGTTAGCACAACCATGCAAGCAGCGGTAACAAAAGAACTTTTTGTTCCTATTTTTATTGTACTGTTTACCAACTAGTCCGTTAAAGTTTTTAATCCAAACGTAATGATTTTTGTAAAACAGTAAATTTATAGTCGATTGTGAAGCTTTTTCTGAAATATATCTCGGGTATACATCCTCTTTTTCATCTAGTCCGAAAACGTTAATTGAAACATTATTTTGCTTTTCAAATTTTGGTATTTGATTTTCTGCCACAGGAAAGTTAATATCCTTAAAATTTAATCTTGACACGTGACTGATATATTTTTCAAAGCGATCAGCGTGTTTTTTCTGCTGGAAATAGTGCGGAAAGAACAGCCCATTGGAAACACTTGTTATTTACGTTTTTGATGTTTATACAACATCTTTTACTTTTTATTTTTGGTGGCAGGTCGATGTATGAACTACCTCGTAATGCGTTATATTTCATCGTGTGAAACAATATTTCTATGATCATTTCAAACTTCCAACCCGAACCTAATTGAGTGAATTCCTCTATTTTTTTCCCCAGATTTCTTGGTGTATTTCATCAGATAGTGATAACAGATCAGTCCCAAGCAAAACACGTCTTGATTTTGCGTTCATATAAGGTTCTGCAATTTCCTTGTTAGTTAATTCTTCCGTTATAACTAACTTTGAAAATATAAATAATCTGATACTTTTGTGTTTTTCGAGCTCACGTTTTACAGTTGTTTGTAGTAGGTGGTAAAGATTTGCTGCATTAAAATTTACTAAAACAATTTGATTATCAAACTGATAACTATTATCAAAACCTGCAAAAGCAGTCGCTATTTTATTAGGTTCTCCCATAAGACTTCTCTTAGCTATATCACGCAATTTTAACATTATTATACTATAATGTAATATCTAATTGATAATTTACCTCACACTGCGCATGCGCTAAAAATCAATTAAAGATAAAAAAGATCTCCTATAATATAATGACAGAAAATCTAACAAACACATGTGAGCAAGAGGCATATCAAAATCACCCAAAGTATAATTTTACCTCACACTGCGCATGCGCTAAAAATGAATTAAAGATAAAAAAATCGCTTATAATATAATGACAGTAAATCTGACAAGCGCACGTGAGCAAGAGATTTATCATGTTCACCCAAAGTATAACTTATACGCTGGAAATGTATTAGGTTCAGTTATTAACATCAAAACTAGAATATCTGTTGGCAAATTAACGTCAGCGGGTTATACGATTAGTGTAAAGGGAGATAATGCCGAGAGGATTGCAATGTTTAGAAAAGATTTTATTTACACGTTGTTTTGCGATGATATTCCAGAGGGACAGCGTGTATATCACGTGAACGATAAAGTCACTGAAGACAACATTGAAAACTTATCCTTAGAAGATGAGTTTCAGCCACATCCTGTCTTTGATTTATACGAGGCTAACGATCGCGGTATTATTAGAAACAGAAAAACTAAAAAAGTTCTTAGTACTGTTAGCAATATGGGATATATCAGGGTAACTGTTAGAGGAACATCGACAAATCAAGTTCGTTATCTTGGTCATAGGTTTGTTTACGAGGTGTTCAATGGATCTATACCCAATGATCTGGTTATTAATCATATTAATAACGTAAAAACTGATAATCGATTGAGAAATCTGGGGCTAGTGACCCAGCAGGAAAATGTAAGAAAAGGACGAGGTGGTGGTATTAATTTTAGATGTCCAGCAAAACCTATTATTTCAAAAAACCTTGAAACGGATGAGGAGATCGAATTCAAATCGATTACAGCTGCGGCAAAGCATTATAAGATAAATTCCAGAGCAGTAAAATTTGTAGCTGATGGAGTAATGAAATCAGCTTTTTCAAGAGCAATTCGATGCTAGGATTGGTTTTAGATATGATATTTGATAGCTCGGGTTTAGTCAAGCAATGATGAGCAAATGCTATGATATCATCGTGATTAAATTTTAGTGTCGTTACTGCACTTTCATTAATTTTATTTTTTCTGCTTCTGTTAGCAATATTTTATGAGAATCACCTTGCATTACAATAACGTCAACACTATAACCCAACATTTTCTTACCGCTTCGGCTAGTTCGTTGTAATTTAATATATTAACATTTTGGTGATATTTTGTCTCATCAGTCATCTTATAAAAATAATTTAGATAAAAATATATTATAATAATGGACTTGATGAAACGACTCGCTGAACTCTACAAACAAGATACTAGCGACAAAGTCGCCAGCGATAAGGTCGTCAGTGATGAGGTCACATTTTCCAAAGATTTCATAGACAAATCTATTGGTTATAATGAAGATGATATTTTATATAACAGCGAATCTGATGATGATGGTGAAATAGTCACTGTTGCTGACAGATCAAATTACAGCAGACCAACAACTAAACGATATAATGTCAAGTATCACATTGCAAAAACAATAATGAAATTTAATTTTACCGTTGGCGAACAACAACTGTTTTGGCAGCTAATCAAACCTTTCTTAAACATCAGAATTCCAGGCCGACAGAAAACTATCAAATTCGATTTCATATTTGTCAAGATTTTTAATCTAATGACGATCTCTGACGATCGTAAGCAGTATCTAATATCGTTATGTAAACCAGTAAAATGTAAATCTGTCAAACAAAAGTATGAGAAAATTTATAATAACATTATATCATAATCTGCTTAGTTGGGATCCAACTGTTAAATTTATTGCTATACCCACGCCATTTGACTAAACTTTTATCTCCTTTTTTCCTAATCACTTTTTCAATAACGAAGACATCCTGCTCAGTTTTCTGTGGTTCTTGTTCGTAAAAACTACCTATGATAGGTTCCCCTGCCAGATCTTTTAAAACGTACGTTACAGGTATTGTGAAAAGTACCTTATCAACCACAAAACTTCTTCGCTCCAGTTTGGAGTAAATCCTTTTGCAAATACCTTTTTTGTCAAAGAAATTCTAACTTTATCACCAACCTTAAATTTATGTCTGCGGTACATGTTTTCATTTGCTAATATTGGATTTTTAATAGCTTTTTTAGGTGTCATTTTGATGGTTCGATGTTTCGTGTTATTATATTCACCTACGATTTGAGAAAGATCATCGATGTACCTGTTGGTGTTTTTAGCTGTCATATGTTTGTGTAATTTCTCGTTTAGCGTGCGATTAAATCTCCCAACAACAACGCTTTTACCTTCGTTTCCTGTAACATACCTTTTTATATTATTTTGTTCTGGAAACTGTTCAAACTTTTTGTTAAAGAACTCGGATCCGTGATCAGTCCAGATTTTGTTTGGTTTTCCTTCTGTACTCATTATTATTTGTTTTAACGCATCAGTCATTGAAGTTCCTGTCTTATCCGAAACAGGTACACTGAAAGCGTATTTGCTAAAAACATCTATAACATTAAACAAATACCTTTTTGGAGCACCATCAGTGCCAAAGTTAAACTGAGCTAGATTGGATACATCCACCAAATCTATTGCCCAGATATCATCTACACCATTAGCGACAACTTTACGTCGTGAAAACTTTTTTTAGGTCTGTGCAGCTCGACTGCAAGATCATCGTATACTTTTTTTGCCGAGTACGAGTTTATATTTTGCTCCTATCATTCCCTGAACAAATCTTCTATCAAAACGTTCTCGTAGATTTGTTGGCTCCATATCACGTAATTCGTCTAACATTACTTTATCACAATCTGCTTTCGAGTTTTCATCATCATGATAACAGATATCATGACGCATCGCTATTGCATCCACTTGATTATAAGGCTCTTGACCTGGCAATGGATTGTCGTTTTCATCTAGTTGTTGATCTAGCGGATTGTAAGGTCCTGTATACCGATGACCTGGCAATGTCCAACCGCCTTTTGGTTTTGGTAATTTTCCAATAATTTTATGTATATCTATACCTGACCCTATTATTTCTCTGTTGTTACAACATTGACAGTATGCGACAATTTTATTTTGCTCAAGACACAAATCTGTCAGAATCACAGTTGCATATCATTCTATATTTTTGGTCGTCGACTAAAATAATATCAGGATAACCAGATCCTAGCGACATCTCTGAGGATACTGTCGCTGGGGACACTTTCTTTAAAAACATTTTTTTCTGTTTCCGCAGACTGCACAAAAACGTTTTAATATTATCCTGTTGTTTTTTGTTTTTTCTGTTGTTTCATTAATATTTTCTGTTTTAGTTTTACACTTGAAACAGTATGTTGACATTATTATATTTTTAAGTTTAGATAAAATTTATTGCGATCTCATCAGTAGCGTCAGAAGGATGCTTGTCAAACTGCAAAATAAATTTTAAAAAATTAAGATTTCTGCTCATCTGTTGGATAAACATAATACAATAATATCCGCAAGCAGACGTTCCAACAGGTTGGAGTTGATTTGATGAATAATATATCTTTTTAAATTTTTTCTTCATATACTTTATTATTACATCGCTTGGAGGAAGTCCAAACGAGTCAAAATAATTATTATTATAAACTGCTACCCAATGCGTGCCAGATCCGTCATTAAAATCTTGTATATTAATAACACACGAACTTACAGCTGATGGTGATTTTATTGCTGCGAGTTCTTCTTTAGAATAAACTCCGTGAAATCCAGGAACCGCTTTTAACTTATCAATGCTATCAAAATTACTCAACGGGGTGGTCGAGTTCCCGGTAATGTTAGACCACGTTTGATTCCTAAAAGATTTGGCAGCACACTTCCCGCTATTCCCGCCAAAATTTGAGCGAACGGAATAATTCCTCCTTGTTTTGTTTGATTGCATATGCATTTGCATTTTGGCTTGGCGATTTTGTTTTTGTTGTTTTCTTTTTTTTGTTGTTGGCGATTTCTTTTTCTTTTGTGGCATTATAATATATCATTTACATAACATTTACAATTTTTTTATTCCACATCCACGAATGATAACATTACCTTCGACTGCTTTCTTCGTTGCGCCAGATATTGCTCCAGACGCTGCTGCTAGTCCTAATGTGCCTAAGACTGGTAAAATTTTAGGTATTATTGTACTAGTTAATACTGATAATGCTGGACCAAGAAAACCACCTTTAACGACAATGTCGTTTGCCATCGCTGTCATTTGTGCAGCACTAAAATTTAAAACAAAAGTTTTTTTACGATCATACTTTTTTACTTGATTTTTTGTTAGCATGAATTTTGTTAAAACACCATCAGAAATATTAGGATTGATTTTTAATGATACCTGTTCTCGCGTTGCAATAGCAGCTACTAATTTTGTAACTTGGCCATCGGTTAAATATACTTCTTTTACAATATATTTTGCCATTTTATATAACAACTGTAGATTAAACTTGAACTGTCATTTTACCTCCAATAGAATCTACTGTGATAAATCTATCACTAATCACTAATGCGTATACGTACAACGGCGCTACTGGAACCGCCCCAAGTGTCCAGGCAATTTCAATATCCGCTGTGCTGTCTACAATTCGCTCGTTATGTTTACTAACATCAAAATGAAATATAGGATAAAGGGTACGAAATTCCTCTGCTGATATTTGAGTTCCATCTTCAACATCTTGATATTTTTGTATTGCTTCAAGCAGGTACATGTACGGTCGAGAAATATTTTTATTAACGTCATCAGCAAAATTGCATTCGATAGCTCGTTCTGGATATTGCTTTGAATTTAATCTAGCGTATATTCGTCTGACATCAGAGTGATCAAATATTGCATTATTTTGTTGTTGGTTACCTCGTCGGGCTTGCTGTTGAAATACTACAAAGATGTTTCTCGGCAGTTGTTCGCTTGATGTTGTTGTGACCCTCCATGTGTAGTCAGTAGTATTTGGAACCGCTGTCTGATATATCTTATGCTGCTTAAAATAAATTCTGTTTGTATGCTTATCAAGCATGCTATTTAGTTCTGACATTTTAGTGATCGACGGTGTTATACGTGGCATCCACAAAGCAAGTTTGTTTATGATAAACTGTACATCACCCCCTCCAGATCTAAACAAGCAATCGTTTTGGTCTGCTCGATCTAATATGAGCGTATGTTTTACTCCGCGAAATACTTTATCATGATCGCGACAAAAGCCGAAAATCATACATAGTGGAAGCATCATTGTAATTTGACGTGATCCTGCTGCAAGTTTTCTTCGCCTAGCAAAACCATCGTTATAGCGTGGATTTCTCACGTCAAGTGTGTTAAGAAGTAAATTTAACATCGCAGTACCGTTTGCATCTGCAGCTGGTGGTGTTATATTTAGATTATTAAAAGCTGCTGTAAGAGAAACTCTTGTAGCGTCTGCATTAGCAGCTGCACCTGGTGCAGCAATACCTAGCGCGTCTGCATTAGCAATGAGAAAATTTCTCACAATTACAGCATTTGCATCAGCATCAGCTCCATGTACTATAGCGCCTCTCTTTAAAAATTCGGTTGATTCAGCTATACCCCGTCCAGTATCTTTAAACCACATCATGTTAGTTGCAGTTGATCTCGAGTAATCGTCGGAAAACGAAATAATATTTAAAATTGTACTTGCAACTTGTAGATGACTCGAAATATCTTCTATAGTTTGATTGGCCAGTTGATATCTAGCACTTTTGAATAAACACCAGCCGTTATTTATAAGAGCTACTTCTGCTCCAACTGCAATTGCAGCAGGTGGATTGGCTACTGTCATAATCTGACCACGAACTTCTAACATAGCCTTATGTGGCAGTAGAAATACATTTTCGTCTCTGGTGTTAAAGGTTCTAATACCAGCTTTATTTGGTTCGTTAGAATTTTCATCAAGATACTCAACAAACTCGAATTCTATCACATCGTTGTCGGTGTCATAAGTTTCTGTTAACTCGAGATATTTTTTAACAGACATTTTATTTTATTAGATTATATAAAATTTTATTGCGGCACTGTTACTTTAGATATTAATTTTTGTATGATCTGCTCACCCTTTGGAGATAATAATTTTTTTGTTGTTGTTATCATAGCTTTTGGAGTTTCTTTTGTTGGAGCGATTTCTGAGATAGCTTGTTTTATTTCAGATGCAGTCGGTGGATCACTTTTTATTTTCTTAGCTATTTTTTGTCCCACCGCAGTCCCAGCGGCAGATGCAGCCCCAGTTGCAAAAGCTTTACCAGCGTCAATAGCAATTGGTGCAACTTTACGTGCTATACCAGGAATATTTTCAATAACTTTAGTAAAAATATTTCCAAAAAATCCTCCTACTATTTTTCTTCGATAAACTTTTTTTCTTTGTTTCATTATATTTGATGTTGCATAATTTTTACTTTTGCTCGCGTAGATGTAAATAATAAGTTACAACTTCATTATTCAATTCCAACTGTTTTCCTGACTGATCTGTCAACTGCATTATTATACTTAATATTTGATTTTCAACATTTAAAGGATAATAGATAATATCTCGTGGAGTTATTTGCATGAGAGAACCTGGCGGAACTTCAGGTGAGAAACTGTAAATCGTTTGACCTTTGCTGCTTTTTGATGTATAAGAGCCAGAATCAATAGAGCAATTTACTAGTATTGTATTTACTTCTGTTATATTTACTGGCAGTTCACTGTCATACGTAATAGGCTGATCAAGTGCAGTGGAATTTTTTTCAGTAAATCCTAACAATTGTGCAATACTTCTTTCTCTTGGTTCAAGACTAATTACTATATTTCTCAAAGTTATCCTAGTTCGCAATGTGTTATAATTTGCTGTCAATTCAAAATTATCAGCCACACCGTCAGCTTTTGTGATGAGCTCTTTGATTGTCTTGTTTAGATCAGTAATATTATAAGCTCCTTGCGGAATTTTTATTTTTTTTGCTGTAGATATTGGAGATGTTGTAATCATAGTAAAATACATTTCATCGTTAACATCATTTTTCACGTTAGGTATAGCATTCCAGCAAATACAAGAAATTAATCCAATTTCATATTGTTTTGTAGGATCTAGTTGGATAGGTGGAATATAATTTACTGAACAATTTGCGCTATCTATCGCACACTCACTAGAGTTTAGTAATAATCTTGTTTGTATTTCTTTAATATTATATCATTTTACAAAATTAAGTCGCCGCGATTAAGTCGCGGTGTAAAGTTTCATATTCGTCAGATGTTAATAATTCACTCGATCTTAGATGATCAAGTATGTCAATGATTTCATTATCAAGTTCAACACTAACATTCCCAGCTTCCTTTGATGATATAAATAACATTCATCTACCTATCATTTCAGTAGTTGATGTAAATATTTTTACACCAGTTCCTGTTCTTACTTCTCTACTTTTCTCTACACGAGTTTTATCAAAAGTAAAAAATTTCCTTTTAAAACTCCACCCTTTACCAAAAGGTTTTAATCTACTATTTTCTGCTGTTTTTTAAACGTGAGAGCAATAACACTGTTTCTCATTCTTTCATAAAGTAGAATCATATTATCAATCTCTGTAACCGTGTTTAATTCATCTTTAGCAGCAGCTCAGTCTTTAAATATTACATCTAATCTATCGAGTAATGTTTGATATTCTACATCAGTCCACTTGCTTATATCATCAATACCCCTCATATTTTCATTCTTTAAAAATCATCATATTCAATACCTTTTATCTCAGCATTTGCTCTTTTTGTAAAATAAAATCTTTGATCTCCAACTTCCATAAACTTTACAGTAAGCTCACCAACTCTTTGTTGCTCCTCTTTGATATCTTTTATATCTCCTGATAAATTTTTTATAATATTTGTTTTTCCTTGCGTTGTTAACTCTGTTAATTTTCCCTCAAGTTCCAGCGGATTGTTTATCAATCGATCTGTTTCAGCTTGTCTAGCCGCAGGATCAGCTATATTTGCTGTAAATGCCTCAATTAGTTTTCTTTTTTCTTCATCAGATCTAGTAACAAGTTTTGCAGCAGCTGCTTCCTGTTGTACTTTAACAATTCCAACCAAGCCTTTTTCCTGCAGTTGTTTAAGTTCTTCTTCTGACAGTGGTTTAGTTTCAGGTTGTTTACCTAATAGTGCTTCAGTAACCGGCTTAAAAATTGTAGCTGTTGCTTCTGTAGCGGTTACTTACCCACGTCGTGCTTGTTGTACTTTTTGCTTAAGCGATGTCTGAGATTGAGCAAGTTTTTATAGATCTTCTATCTGTTGTCTGTATCTTGCTCGTTTGTCCATTATTATTATTATAAATTTTATAAAATTGAAACCCTTACTGTAAGTAAGTGTCAATACAACAGCGAAACATTTTAGTTGGATCATTTGTAAGTTTATCAAATAAGAAAAAGTTGTATTTATATTTTGTAGCATGACGGTAAAGTTCAATAAACTTATCTTTTGTCACGTCACCGCATTGTTCGCTTGCAATATTTCTAACGTCAACATTGTCCAGTCCTGGAAATAATATAAAACAACCCGTATTTCGCCGAATAAATCTGTCAACATTATAAAATCCTTGAGCGAGATAAACAGAATTACATTGTTTGTTACGTGACAGTGAGAAATACGATCTTATTTTGTTCATCTCCATGTTATTTAGTGTAATATCGTCAAAAACTACTATCTTATGTTCATCTGCATCAAGTTGATTAACTGGAATAAGATCTTCTGGCTGTCTAATTATAAAAAAAATCTTCACCAGCCTTAAGTTCATCACGAAGTTTGTCATTATAATCGCTTAATAACTCATACTTATCTTGCTGTGGAATGATTGTGTAAATATAGACTCTATCGTAGTTAAAATTATCACCAAGAAGCAAGTTCATAAGCAAATTTGTTTTTCCTGATCCAGTTCGCCCAACAATAAGATAATGACAATCAGGAAGTTCTTTGTTATGTTTGTGTTTCACCAGCTTCTCTGTATCAAAGTTTAATATCGACGATTTTGCCATTTTGTATAATATTAAACTAGTGTTGATAATTTTATCTAAGACAGTAAATAATGAGTTACTATACAAAATTTGGAACAATATCAGGAGATTTATCCACAAAAGGTTACCAAGGTGACTTATCCAAATATGCAACTCTTGATCAGCTCAAAAATGAAATCAATAATTTACTAAATCATACCAGTGTAGAACCAGATGAAGTCGTCATTTTCCAGGACAAAGAAGGACGATTAAAAACGAGTGATGTAAAACTGCCAGATGTACGTGTACGAATTCCTAATGCGGTTGCTGATAATATCATGACTTTTAACAATCAAGGTAAGATACAAGATTCTGGTAAGTCAGTAAATGATTTTGTTAAAAAAGCTGGTGATTTATTTAATGGTAATATTGTTATGAACCAGAACAAGATTACAGATCTTGGATATCCAACTACAGATGGACACGCTGTAACTAAGAAATATGTCGATGATCAGGACGTTCCAATCAGTAATGAAATAACAGCGCTCAAAAATGAATTTACCGGTCACAGAAAAACGTTTTTAAATTTTCGTAGAAACAAACACGCTTAAAGATGATTTTTTTGGAAATCCATCAATTGTTAACATTACACTCGCTAAAATTAACACAAAACTCAATGATATTATTAGTGGAATTCCTAATATTGTTGAGAAAACGAGTATGGTTAAAATTCCTCACAAACAGATTAAAAATATTGTGTATACTGTTGATACTGGTTATACTGGGTGGACACCAAAAAATAATTCTATCAAATATATTGCAGAAGTTACCGGTGTGTATAGATTGTCAGTGCTTAGCAGTGCAAAGTTTAGAATATCTACCAAATATCTATTTCGTCATCCAAATGATGACTCATCTGGAGTATTATCTGTAATAATAAACAAAAATTCTGAAGAAGAATTTGTACTTAAACCAGTTGATAAAACTTTAAAATTAGCAATTTTTCTCTGGTGTTTGGAATTTATAGCTGAACAACCAGCTCTTATTATGGATTAACCATACATAGGACTATGTGAACTAATATTATAATGAAAAGAAGTATAGTTGATTTCAATCATATTTCAAAAGATATTCCAAAACAAGATGTAGACGCATTAATACAATACTATAAATATTATCATAAAAAACTTTGGTGCGTGAAAAAATGTTACAAATACTACAACAAGATCCTTCGAGTAATATCTTATCTACCCTTGTTAATGACCAGTTCTGGTATAATTTCAAGTGGGGTATCATTAAATCCTTTTTTGTTAATCATATCCGCTATTGGTGTTTCACTTACACCGGCGTGTAAAAAATTAGAACCAAGACTTTTGATAAAGAAGCACGGTTGTTTAACATCAATTAAAACTTACAAGAAACTACTTGATCAGATCCGGTCTTACCTACGAGGAGTTAAATATAATATGGATGATTTATTACGTGAATTTCGTATTATTGACAATATGTTAACAGATATTCTACCAATGAGGGTTAGCAAGTATGAAAAAAAATATCACAAAAAATATGAGTAACATAAAATTTATCTAAACTTAAGATATAATATAACTAAAATAATATCATTTTCATTCTAATGCTAGTTTAATTTCCGCCTTGTTAACTGAATCGTTCTAATGTACAGTTTAATTTTCATCCTGTTATCTGATAAAAAATTTGTGGTAAAACCTATTTGCTGTCTTTAGAATAATCGTATTCCACGCATGCGCTGTTCTAACAAATTCGTCACTTCTGTTGACAGAGCTTATCGCATTCCAACACCTGTTGTTTTGTCTGGTTACAAAATATGTCTACATAGTAGTAGTATAGGGAAATGAGGGTTTGGCGGGGGTGGGGGAGGAGGTGTGGGAGGGGGTGGTGGGCCAAAACTCTTATTTTCCTTTACTACTATCTTAGAAGACTTCCTATAAGGGGGTGGCTTAACGGGCCAAACGGGGTAATTTTACTGACCTTCGAAATTGGCGACTTCAGGGTCAACCAAAGGTAATTTTGATAACTGAGTATGGTATTTTTGTATCCCTGGCACTTGAAAAGTGTCCCCTTGTTGGGCTCCTTGGTGGGTGGGGAGCATGGGTGCTGAAAATTTCAAACTGCCATCATGGAGAATTCAAAAACAAACTCCGAAACGAACCAAAACTGTGTGATCAGAGTCGGATGATGAACCATGTAGTGTGGAATCCTATCCTTGCTTCATGGTCATCCACTCGAAAGACGAATCTAAACAACTTACCACATTGTCACCATCTATTGTCGAAAAGACTAAATTTGGATTAGTCGGCAAGCCGAAAAGTGTGAAGAAGCTAAGATCAGGTGACCTACTTGTAGAGTGTGAGCGCGAAGCTCAAACTGAAAATATATTGAAAATTAAGACCTTTCACGATATTCCAGTAACCTGCTCCGCCCACTCTACACTTAATACATCAAAAGGCATCATTCGTTGCCGTGACCTTGCTGGAGTCTGCGACAAGGACATCGTCGAGGGCATGAAAACTGAAGGTGTCACTGCAGTCCGTAGAATTCGTATCAAACAAAACAACAATCTGCAGGACACCAACACTATTATACTCACCTTTAATAAGCCCATATTACCTAAAGTGGTCAAAGTTGGCTTCTTACAAGTTAAGGTTGAGGTATATATACCAAATCTCCTACGATGTTACAAATGCCAAAAAAATACGGCCATCATGAAGACAGATGCTCTAGAAGCCAAATCTGAGGCCGGTGTGGAGACTTCTCCCACCGGGAATCAGAGTGCAAAGCCACTCCGCACTGCGTTAACTGCGGCAAAGAACATCATGCTAGTTCCAAGGAATGCGACACTTGGAGACAGGAGAAGGAAATCTAGAGGATTAAATACACTAATAATATTCCCTATTCAGAGGCCAGGAAGTTTGTTCAAGCTAGATCATTCCCCGGGCCATCCTTCTCAACTGTAGTGAAGAGCAGCCAGAAAGCAACGAAAGACGCACAAACTCAAACAAACCCGCCTGAACCCCATTCTGACTCAAACATCCCACACTATAGACCGCAGAAAAACTCGACATCTACACAAACAACATTCAACATTACCTCACCACCAAAATCACCAAATAGCAAGAAAAAGCTTCAAACAAATAGGCAGAAAAAGGGTCTGATGACCCTATAAAAACACACAACAGGTTTGAAGACCTAGAGGACATGGATGCGGAGGAATCTGCTTCATGTTCTCAAGGTAACTCCAGATCCAACAACAAACGATACACCTCCGTACTTCCTCCAGATAAATAACCAAATTATCTGGCTCTCGAAAGGTCTAATATACATTTGTAATGAAGAACACCATTTTAAATGGAATTGTAGAGGACTTATATGCAATTACAATGACATACTCCTGCTTTTGAACGAACATGACCCTGCAGTACTATGTCTGCAGGAAACATTTTTAAAAGACAGATAAAACCACATTCAAAAATTACTCTTCTTATAATGCCTACTCCAAAACGTGTGAATGGGCCTCGGCAGGAGTCTCCATTATTGTAAACAACAGGGCTACACATTGCGCTATTCCCTTAAATACAAATTTACAAGCAATAGCTGTAAGCGTCACACTGCATCGAGTGGTTACATTATATTCTATTTATTTACCACCAAACAACAACTTAGTTCCAAATGATCTAGACAACCTAATTAAACAACTGCCCACACCATTTATTTTACTTGGGGATTTGAATGCCCATAACATTTTATGGGGATCCAACCATATAAGCGACAGGGGCAAAAATGGTTGAAGATTTCATTATTAGACATGACTTGTGTCTTTATAACACCAAACACCAACATATTTACACCCAGGTACGGGTACATATACGTGCATCGATTTAACAATTTGTTCACCTTCGCTGCTTTTAGATTATAATTGGAAGGTCACTAAAGACCATCACAGAAGTGATCACTTTCCAATATCCCTTGAAAATATTCACTCACAAATTGATGACACAGTTCCGCAATGAAATTTAAAGAAGGCCGATTGGGCCAAATTTGAAAGACTCTATAACTATGCTAAACGGGAATACAGTCCTAAACGACAATAATCCTATCCGACAATTTACACCCATTTTACTTGCAATTGCAGAAGAATCCATTCCTAAGTCCTCTCCAAATTGCAAAAGAATCCAAAAACCCTGGTTCACTAAAGAATGTAAAGAAGCTATTAGGCAACGCCGAGAGGCATTAAAAAACTTTTAATAATCGTCCAACACCCGAAAACTTAACACAATACCGTATTGTTCAGGCCAAAGCTCGCCGCACCATTAAAGAAAGTAAAAAAGCATCACGGAAAAAATTGTTTCATCTTTAAACTCTCGTTCCTTTATAAAGAAGGCTTGGGACACGATCCGCGAAATAAATGGAAAGGGAAAATACAATTCCTTCCAACATCTGAAGGTAAAAAACAACAAGTTTAATACCAAATACGAAATAGCAAATGTGCTTGCTGACTGTTTATCCAAAAATTCATCATCGTCTAACTATTCAGAAGCTTTCCAAAGATTAAAAACCTCAAAGGAAAAAACACGGTTGAAATTTACATCGAACAACTCGGAAAATTACAACCAACCGTTTTCATTATCGGAGATGATGGAATCTTTGAATAAGGCTCATGATACATCCGCTGGGGCTGACGATATACATTATCAGTTTTTAAAACACCTCCCAGAGCCATCTCTAACAGTCCTTCTGGAAATCTTTAATGATTTATGGATTACTGGTAATGTACCAAAAATATGGAAAGCAGCAACAGTAATAGCAATCCCCAAACCAGGCATAGATAACGCAGACCCTAGCAACTATAGACCAATATCTTTAACTAGCTGCGTGTGCAAAACAATGGAACGAATGATCAACTCTCGGCTAGTGTGGTTGTGATGTGTCGAATTTTGAAAAGTCTTAGAAGCTTTGTTTAAAGGAATTGTATCAAAGTCAACTTAATTGAAGTAGAAAGGGCTAGAGATAGATGATTATTTTTCATTTCATCTCTGAACGTCAAAAGGGAATTCGTTCTAGCCGACGTAACATGACCGAGTCAGATGCTATGGTACAAGAGAATGACATAAGACCTTTCCCCAAAATCGGCAGGGTTAAAGGCAGCATCTGGCTATAGATGATAGCTCAAAGTAAATGATTAATTACGGCATGATTAGTTGTTTAGTTTTCTTGTCAGTCCAAACATTCTACGAACAGGTTTAGGAAACTGTCTATTCCGATTGGTTAATATGGATTTATGGGCGTAACTCTAAGAAATTAAAGGTTTCACTTTAGGGAAATGCTTTAGTCTTCTTCGATCTTTCGCAAGGAAAGTTAGTATGACTCCGAATTCGTAAAAAGTACGTTTTCGTATTGAGTAAGGCGCCGGATAGTTCTCTCAGGAGACGGCCTATACGTGAGGTTCGTGGAAACTTAAAGAAACGGCAAAAAGGTACGCAATCTAAGTTTCCCGATTTTAATATGTTATTTCATTTGTTGGTCTATTTTGCAAATGTATTCTTGATGTGATATATGTATGTATGATTTCATTTTGCAGGATTTTAGTGAAATGCTAGTCATGACATTTTATTCTTTGATTTCCTAGTTATCAATTCATTTGGAGAATTGGCAAGAGTGAATGTAATTAAAATTTCATTAGATTAGTTGAAAAGATTGCATGTAATTGAATCTTTAATACATAGGGGTGATTATGAATTTTCATGAATGATTTAAGGAATGATGGGTAATATTTCATAGTTTTATGGATTAACTGTCTAAAATGAGTATGACCTAACATTACATGTATATTCATATACTAGTTTGTAATATTTAATTGATCACTTAAGTGTATATCTATATGCTAGTTTGTAATATTTAATTGGTCGAGTAAACTATTTTAGAATAGTTAGATCTGAGGGTCTAGGCCATATGTAACTTAACACTGCTAGGGTTACATACGGGTTCATACGGCTGAGTTGAATGTAATTGACAATCTCTAGCGTGACCCGAATTAAGGTCAGGACAAGCATTGACTGACTATGTAAACAGAGAGTTAGGTAACGTTCATGTACCAGAATTTATGCCTTTTGTTTCTGAGCCGAATTAATGTAAAAATATAGATATAGTTGGGAATGTGACCTATTGTCTATTGCGAGAAATTTTATTTATTGAAGGAAACAGCTTTCCTGGATTTACATGGAGAATCCCTGAACAATCATAGGACGAGAACAAGATCTACGCAGAAATCTAAGTCCAGAGACGATTGTTAAGTCAGAGTTCGACGGACAAGAGTCCAAGACGAAAAAGCTAGACAAAGATCGACAGAGCAGGGACGAACGGAAGTCTTGATGTCTGCTTAAATTAGGTGATGAAGTCTCTCATCGTTACACTCAAAGGTCACATCCCATTGGCAATGAGGATAGCAATTTAACGTGAAAGTAATTCTATATTTTTAAGAAATTTGTATTGTCTTTTTTATTTGAGTACATGTTAGTACCATTTTTCCTTCTGTTGTAACTAAGTCATTGATTTCTTTTCATTCTAAATTCTGTTTATAAACTGATTAAATTTTATATTTGTTCATTGAAAGGGGGCTCGTAGTTGTTATTTCTTCAATATACTCGTTCAGTAGTCTGCGTTCTTCTTTCCATCTATCCACACTGGGTAAATCACACCGCGGAGGTCATTCCCTAGCAACGAACCGTAGTGAAAGAGGTTGGTGTGTTTTGCACGCCGCCAATCTGTCACAGTGGTATTTGGAAAGCAACAACTTAATATCTCCTTTCCAATGTGGATTTCGTTATGGACGTAGTACCAATGATCATCTGGTAAGACTTGAAACATTTATTCGCGACACTTTTATCAAGAAAGAACATTTAGTAGCGGTTTTCTTTGATTTGGAAAAGGCGTATGATACAACCTGGAAATACGGAATACTAAATGACCTGCACGATCTGGGTCTAAAAGGCCGACTGCCCTTATTTATATCAAACTTTCTCAAAGATAGGTAATTCAAGGTACGAGTGGACTCCACCCCCTCTGATCTACACGATCAAGAGATGGGTGTACCCCAGGGCAGTATTTTATTGGTAACGCTTTTCAATATAAAAATTAATAGCATCACCAATTGTCTGAGTCCTGGTGTGGATTGCTCCCTATATGTTGATGACTTTTTAATATGTTACCGATCCAAACAAATGCATACAATCGAAAGGCAATTACAACAAAATATCAACAAGATCCAAAATTGGGCCAATACTAATGACTTCAAATTCTCGAAAACAAAAACAGTACGCATGCATTTCTGTCTATTGCGAAGTAATCATGATGAACCAAGTCTTACGCTGGACGGAACACCTATTCCAGTTGTTGAGGAAGTAAAATTCTTAGGTATCATCGTCGATAGAAAACTGAACTTTATCCCACACCTAAAGAATTTAAAAGCTAAATGCCTCAAATCTCTTGATTTACTTAAAGTAATAGCACACATTGACTAGGGTGCTGATAGAAAAGTCATAATCGGCATATACAGAACATTCATTCGCTCGAAACTAGACTATGGTAGCATTGTCTATGGTTCAGCAAGGAAGTCTTATTTGAAGATGCTTGACCCAATCCATCATCAGGGAATAAGACTTGCCCTGGGAGCATATCAGACATCTCCGTGTGAAAGCCTCCTCGTTGAAGCGAACGAACCACCTTTAGCACAACGAAGAGAAATGCTTTCCGCTCAATACGCTCTCACATTAAAATCAAACCCTCTGAACTCTGCTTTTTCTGCTGTTTTTGAACCCAAATATAAAACTTTACATGTCAATAAACCAAATGTCATACCTACCTTTGGCATTAGAATGTTACCATTCATTGATAGTACAAAAGTGGATATTTCGAAAATTCTGAACACGACCATTTCCGAAACACCTCCATGGCTACTTAAGTAACCAAGGGTACTTTTCACACTACACGATGAAAAAAAAAATCGGAAACAAACCCATCCATCTTCCTCAACTCTTAACATGAACTCCTCTCTCACTTCAAAAATTATACAAAAATATATACTGATGGATCAAAAGATGAGGCAAAGCCCGCTGCAGCCTTTGTTAGTGAAAAATACATAAAAAATGTTCGCTTGCCAAATGGTACGTCAATTTTTTCAGCTGAAATCAGAGCAATAGACCTTGCTTTGCAAGACATTGCAAGCTAGCGTATTTTAAACAGCATTATCTTCTCCGATTCACTATCAGTACTTTAGTCGCTACATAACAGAAAACTGGAGAATCCATTATTAGCAAATATTCTCCTTAAGCATACTGAGCTGAGTATCTCCCACAATATAGTATACTGTTGGTTATCCAGCCATGTAGGAATTAAAGGTAATGATAAAGCAGACCGTGCTGCTAAAATGGCCTTATTACTAGAACCAACTGATTTTAAAGCACCATATACTGATGTTAAACGTTGTATCAAAGACTGTTTACGCCAGAAATGGCAGGCATCATGAAATGATGCCGTGAATAACAAACTTCATACCATCAAGCCAATCTTAGGAGAATGGACCCCTTCCTACAGATCCGTCCGTAGAGAGGAGGTAGTCATTGCAAGAATTCGATTCGGTCATACTCATTTAACACACTCCTACATATTAAAAGGAGAAGACCCACCAGAGTGCATAGCTTGTAATGAACCATTCACCGTTAAGCACTTTATGCTGGAATGCTTCGATCTTCAACCTACGCGTAATCATTACTACGTTGTGCAAGACATGACGGAGCTCTTTGATACAGTTAACATTACCAACATTATAGACTTCCTTAAGGAAGCAAATATCTATCATAAGTTATAGCTTTTATTTTATCACCTTGTTCAGTTTTGTGTTATATTTATGCAGTCGATAGATTTTAATTGCCAATCATATGTTTTCGTTATAATACTTTTTCACACCCCGTTGATCGGGAAACTTTTAATACTTTACCATCTTTCACATTTTTATCGCTTTACCTTTAACTGTTTGGACCCCAATCGCTGGTTGATAAAATTATTTTACCAGTTTTAAATGTAAAAGAATATAACCTAATGTTTGGCGCTAAATAGCCACATAGTGCTGGTGCGCCGTAAAAATATAAATCAATCAATCAATCAATCAATAGAATAATTAGGAAAACTAATCTTTCTAAACGAGTGATAATATACGGAGTGAAAGTATTGCTTGGTGGTTATAATTTTTTAAATATTGAGATCTCCTCCATATTCTCTCTACATATCTGCTTGGTTTGAAGAAAAAACCATGTCCACACATACGCCAATAGTGATTGCGTCAGCTGTTACAAGAAATAACTCAGTCAAAGGTCTCAGAGGTTGGATGGGGTAAAAACGGAAACGTGCGTATGTGTTTCTCAAACAGACTATTCCTATTATGCCACGGCTTTTCAGAAATAGCATGTTTTTTCATTTATATTGCCTCCATTCAAATTACTAAGAAAAATAACCGATACATGGCAATGTCTTAGTTAATTCGGAAATGGATACCAATGTTCATGGTTGTATCATAATAGGGCATAGTTCTCTTCCAACTCTGTAGTTTCATTTGAAACAAAGTACTCACATCACCGTACGAAATGACAGGATGATAAAACAATTTTTTTTAAAACAAAGTTTTGCACAGGTCCTTATTCTTATTTCCAGTTTCCTGGAGAAAATCCATTTGCACCAACTGAATCTGATCAAAACAAAATTTTATTGTGAAAATTAGGTTTCATTACATGTTTACGCAGATGAAGCCATTAGTAAAAAAGACACTAAGTACATAGTCCTTTTTCCCCTGAGAAAATATCTGCTATAAATTTATTTGTTGGAATATTCTCAATACGAGGGTAACTTTATCTTTATTTGTTTTCACTGACAAAACCTCTGACAGTTTTGGGTCGAATGTCAACTGTTACAATTTGTATTTAGTCCTATATCCTTTTTTCCAGATTATCAGCTGTGCACGTGCATTTGCAAATTTAAAACATGCACACGAACGCGCAGAGTGCTTATGTGTTTTATTTCTTTCTAAACTCGTATAATAATCATAAAACATTTTCATTTGATAGCATATATATATATGTTCAAAATAAGCAAGTCAGAGTCTCAAGTACCTACTATTACCATTACTACCAGCACGAACATGACCACAACTAGAGAAGCAATAATAACAACAATAACACTAATATTAATAACAGGAGCAGAAATAATAGCACCCAAATAACTACTATTGCCTGTACAATAATTCTGGTAGTATAGTAGTAGTTGTCCATTAGAGTCCACCCTTCTTCTAAGAATAAATGGTTTCTGAAGGCAGGTTTTCTGTCATTCAAGGTGAGAACTAATTGGTTAATCACTATACATAGAATGTGTTTTGTCAAAACAGGTGGTTTTTCATGGTAGTGATTTTACAAGACCGGATTTTGTATAGTAGTAATTTCTACCATAATAACAACTGAAATAATTAATAATAATAATAATAATAATAATAATAATAATAATAATAATAATAATAATAGTAATAATAATAACTGCATTTATGTCAATGACAACATCATTTATATCCAAGCATATTTAAAAGAAATAAGACATAGAAAAGGATAGCGATCCCAAATAAGATAATAAAAATATCACACACCTTCACCAAGTAACGAGACACATAGAAAATGAAATGCAACTAACACAATGGACCTACTTAAATACTTTGCCATGTACAGTGGCAGAACATTTCTTCACGTTTGAGATATGCAAGAAACTTGTCGGTACAATAAAAGACCGTCTATATACATATTTTAACATACATTTTATATCTGAACACTTGATATTTAAAGATACGTGAAACATTGCATATGGATATTTATTTTATTTTTCAGCATCCATGAATTTAAGACATAAAACTGTTTATTATATATAAAGGACTGATATGTATTATTAGACTAATATTATTTCTAAAGACTAAACATTAATGACATGTACTTTCAAGACAGGGGTCCCAGTCAAGGACAGCAAACATTTGCGGAGCAAGACATTTATTTGAATACAGAAACCAAGGAGTGATGTGATGTGCTTCAAAGTGATTCACAAACGTATACTATAATCGTGAGATTTTTAACAAAGATATCAGGCCTAAGATGCCATAAAAATGAATATATAATTCGGTATTTAGAAATAGATCTGAAAAACAAATTTTACTTCTACTTAAAAATATAATCGTTAATTTAATAAACTATTATAATTCAAATATTCAAACAATTGAACTGTTGAACATGCTAGTACTTTCGTTATGTTCATGTCCATCATTCAGTTTAGGATTCCTGCAAAATGCCAGAATTTACTTTTAAATGTACATAAACTGCAAAATATATGTTATTCAATATTAGGTGAGTCATAAAGGTGGTTTGTGTGATACAACGAGTAGGCTTTCACGCGGGGATATCTTAAATGCTAACCGGGCAATTCTTATTCCCTGATGATGGATTGGGTCAAGCATCTTCAAATAAGACTTCCTTGCTGAACTACCATAGTCTAGTTTCGAGAGAATAAACGTTCGGTATAAACTGAGTATGACGTGTCTATCAGCACCCCAGTCAGTGTGCGCTACTACTTTAAGTAAATCCAGAGACTTCTAGGATTTAGCCTTCAAATTCGTTTGGTGTGCAATAAAAGTCAGTTTTCGGTCGAAGATAATACCTAAAAGTTTTACTTCCTCAACAAATGAAACAGGTGTTCTGTCCAGCGTGAGATTTGGTCCATCATGATGTCTTCGTAACTGACAGAAATGCATACTTTTAGGTTTTGTTTTCGAGAATTTGTAACCGTTATTATTGGCCCAATTTTGGATCTTGTTGATATGTTGTTATAATTGTCTTTCGATTATATACATGTGCTTGGATCGGTAACATTAAAAAGTCAACATATAGGGAGCAATCCACTCTAATAGTCAGGCACTCGGTGATGCTAATAATGTTTATATTGAAAAGCTTCACCGATAAAATACTGCCCTGGGGTAAACTTATCTCTTGATCGTCAATGTTAGAGATGGTGGAGCTCACTCGTTCCTTTTAATTTCATACCTGGGATGAAGTTGGATATGAAAGAGGGCAGTCGGCCTTGTAGACCCAGATCGTGCAGGTCATTTAGTATTCTGTTCTTCTACGTTGTGTTTTTCCCATAGGCCTTTTCCGCATTAAAGAACACCGCTAATAAATGTTCCTTCTTGATGAAAGCGTCGCGAATGAATGTCTCGAGTCTAACCAGATGATCAGTGGTACTACCACCATAACGAAAGCCACTTTGGAAAGGAGTTATTAAATTGTTTCTTTCAAAATACCATACAAGCCGAGAGTTGATCATTCGTTCCATTGTTTTGCATACGCTGCTAGATAATGATATAGGTGTTTTGTTCCTTTGAGGGTTTTACTCTTTGGAAAGCTTCTGAATAATTAGACGATGAGGAATTTTTGGAGAAACAATCAGCAGGTACATTAGCTATTTCATGTTTGGTATTAAACTTGGGTTATTTACCTTCATATGTTGGAAGGAATTTATTTTCCCTTTCCATTTATTCTGCGGATCGTGTACCAAACCTTCTTTATTGAGGAACGAGAGTTTAAAGTTGAAACATTTTTACGTGATGCTCGTTTACTTTCTTTAATGGTGTGGCGAGCTTTGGCCCGAATAATACCTTATTGAGTTAAATTTTCGGGTGTTGGACGATTATTCTTCTTCTTATTTTTAGTGCCCCTTTGCGTTGTTTAATGGCTTCTTTACATGCTTTAGCGATCCAGGGTTTTGGGGTTCTTTTACAATTCGGCGAGGACTTAGGGAGGGATTCTGCTGCAATTTCAATTAAGGCTGATGTAAATTGTCGGATAAGATCATTATCTTTTAGGACGGTATTCCTATTTAACCTAGCTGTACAGTCTTTCAAATTTGGCCAGTCGGCCTTCTTTAAATTCCACTGCGGGACTGCGTCATCAATTATAGGGTGAATATTTTCAAGGGATATTGGGAAGTGATCACTGCTGTAAAGGTCTCCAGCGACCTTCCAATTATAATCTAAAAGCAGCGAAGGTGATCAAATTTTCAAATCGATGCACGTATATATTCCCGTACCTGGATATAAATATGTTGGTGATTTGGTATTATATAGACACAAGTCGTGTCTAATAATGAAATCTTCAATCTTTTTGGCCGTGTCGCGTATATGGTTAGATCCCCATAAAATGTTATGGGCATTAAAATTCCCAAGTAGAACAAATGGAGTGGGAACTTGTTTAACAAGGTTGTCTAAATCATTTGGTACTAAGTTGGTGTCTGGTATAAATAGAACGAAAGGTAATCACTCGATACTGTGTGACGCTTACAGCTATTTTTTTTATAAATGTACCCACATTTGGAGTGGGAACTTGTTTAACAAGGTTGTCTAAATCATTTGGTACTAAGTTGGTGTCTGGTATAAATAGAACGAAAGGTAATCACTCGATACTGTGTGACGCTTACAGCTATTTTTTTTTTATAAATGTACCCACATTTGGAGTGGGAACTTGTTTAACAAGGTTGTCTAAATCATTTGGTACTAAGTTGGTGTCTGGTATAAATAGAACGAAAGGTAATCACTCGATACTGTGTGACGCTTACAGCTATTTTTTTTTTATAAAAGTACCCACATTGATCTTTCAAAAATTTTGAAAGCAAGCATCTCTGAAAACACCGCCATGGCTACTTCAGCAACCAAGGGTAATTTTCACGTTACATGATGGAAAAAAAATCGGAGACAAACCCTTCCATTTTCCACAACTCTTACCATGAACTCCTCTCACAATTGGAAAATTATACAAAAATATATACCGATGGATCAAAAGATGAGGAAAAGGCTGCTGCAGCCTTCGTTATTGGAAAACACACAACCAAAGTTCGCTTTCCGAATGGTACGTCAATGTTTTCAGCCGAAATTAAAGCTAGACCTTACTTTGCAATACATTGCAAGTGAGCGTATTTCAAATAGCATACTATGCTCTGACTCACTATCAGTACTTCAGTCACTACATAATAGAAAACTGGAAAATCCACTATTGGCTAATATTTTCGTTAAGCATACTGAGTTGAGTATCTCGCATAATATAGTATACTGTTGGTTACCAGGTCATGTTGGAATTAAAAGTAACGATAAAGCAGACAGCGCTGCTAAAATGGCCCTAATACTAGAACCAGCTGATTTGAAAACACTATATACTGATTTTAAACGTTGTATCAAAGACTGTTTACATCAGAAATGGCAGGCATCATGAAATGATGCCGTGAATAATAAACTTCATACCATCAAGCCAATTCTAGGAGAATGGACTCCTTCCTACAGAGCCGACCATAGGGAGGAGTTAGTGATTGCTAGAATTCGAATCGGCCATACTTATCTAACCCACTCCTACATACTAAAAGGAGAAGACCCACCAGAATGCATATCTTGCAATGAACCATTCACAGTTAAGCACTTTATGCTGGAGTGTTTCGACCTCCAATCTACAAGTGATAAATATTACAATGTGCAAGACATGAGGGAGCTCTTTTATACAGTTAGTATCTCTTATGTTATAGACTTCCTTAAGGAAGTAAACTAAACATATATTATAAATTATAACTTTTATGCTATCATCTTAACATTTTTATGTGCTGTATATATATATATATATATATATATATATATATATATATATATATATATATATATATATATACGGTCGTTAGATTTTAATTACCTTTCATATGTTGTCGTTGTCATACATTATTTGCAATCCACGTTGATCGGGAAACTTTATTTGTTATCACTGTTACCATTGCTATCGTTTTAACGTCATCTGTTTGGTTTCGTATCCCTGGCTGATACAGAACCTTTTTACCATCTGTACATAATAAAAGATGTAACCTTTTGTTTGGCGCTAAATGGCCTCTTTGTGCTCGTGTGCCGTAAAATTTAAACCAACCAACCAACTGAGGCCCGTGACTTCTGCTGCTTTAGTACGTTAACATTAGTCCGAATTGGACTTGTCAGATTAGGTGCAGAGTTACCCATCCACAAAAATAAATTTATTTTGTGAGTTTGTCACCTGTTTCTCGTTAAGATGATGTGGTCTAGTATTATTGAGAGTGCTATATGTCTTTTGTAGCCAATATGGATGTTTTCTGATTCCTTGATTTGTTTTTGGGGATCTCCTTCATGCGTAATTAAAAACCTTGAACCAAAAGAATTTCATTATGTAAACCATCCTATTGTGTTCTTGTCATCCCCATCTACCACCACACCCAGTGTATCAACATAATATATAATATATAATACATAATTTGTTCACCTTCTCTGCTTTTAGATCATGATTGGAAGCTCACGGAAGAACTTCACAGCAGTGATACCTTTCCAATATCCCTTGAATATATTCACCCACAAATTGATGACACAGTTCCGCAATGGAATTTAAAGAAGGCCGATTGAGCCAAATTTGAAAGACTTTGTACAACTATGCTAAACAGGAATGACAATGATCCTAAACAACAATGATCCTATCCGATAATTTTCATTCATCTTACTTGAAAATGCAGAAGAATCCATCCCTAAGTCCTCGCCAAATCGCAAAAAAAGATCCAAAAACCCTGGTTCACTAAAGAATGTAAAGAAGCTATTAGAAAAACGCCGAAAAGTTAACACAATACCGTATTATTCGGGCCAAAGCTCGCCGCACCTTTAAAGAAAGTAAACGCGCATCATGAAATAAATATGTTTCAACTTTAAACTCTCGTTCCTCAATAAAGAATGTTTGGGACACGATCCGCAAAATAAATGGAAAGGGAAAATACAATTCCTTGGAACATCTGAAGGTAAATAACATTTAATACCAAACATGAAATAGCAAATGTGCTTGCTGACTGTTTCACCAAAAATTCCTCATCGTCTAAGCTTTCCAAAGATTAAAAACCTCAAAGGAAACAACACGGTTGAAATTCACATCGAACAACTTGGAAAGTTATAACCAATCGTTTTCATTATCGGAGCTTATGGAATCTTTGAATAAGTCTCATGATACATCCGCTTGGCCTGACGATATACATTACCAGTTTTTGAAACACCTCCCAGAACCATCTCTAACAGTCCTTCTGGAAATTTTTAATGATTTATGGATTACTGGTAATGTACAAAAAATATGGAGCAACAGTAATACCAATCCTCAAACCAGGCAAAGAAAACGCAGATCCTACCAACAATAGACCAATATCATTAACTAGCTGCGTGTGCAAAACAAGGGAACGAATGATCAACTCTCGGCTAGTGTGGTATTTGGAAAGCAACAGCTTAATATCTCCTTTCCAAAGTGGATTTCGTTATGGACGTAGTACCAAGGATCATCAAGGTTAGACTCGAAACATTTATTCGCGACACTTTAATCAAGAAGGAATATTTAGTGGCGGTTTTCTTTGATTTGGAAAAGGCGTATGATACAACGTAGAAGTACTGAATACTAAATGACCTGCACGATCTGGGTCTAAAAGGCAAACTTATTCATATCAAACTTTCTCAAAGATAGGGAATTCAAGGTACGAGTGGGCTCCACTCTCTCTGATCTACACGATCAAGAGATGGGTGTGCCACAGAGCAGTATTTTTTTTGGTAACGCTTTTCAATATAAAAATTAATAGCATCACCAATTGTCTGAGTCCTGGTGTGGATTGCTCCCTATATGTTGATGACTTTTTAATATGTTACCGATCCAAGTACATGCATACAATCGAAAGGCAATTACAACAAAATATCAACAAGATCCAAAATTGGGCCAATACTAACGGTTTCAAATTCTTGAAAACAAAAACTGTAGGCATGTATTTTTGTCAATTACGAACACATGAGGGACCAAGTCTTACGTTGGACGTAACACCTATTCCAGTTGTTGAGGAAGTAAAATTTTTAGGTATTATCTTCGACAGAAAACTGACAATGTTCCACACCTAAAGAATTTGAAAGCAAAATGCTTGAAGTCTCTTAATTTACTTAAAGTAATAGCACACACTTGCTGGGGTGCTGATAGGAAAGTAATAATCGGCATATACAGAACATTCATTCGCTCAAAACTAGACTATGGTAGCATTGTCTATTGTTCAGCAAGGAAGTTTTATTTGAAGATGCTTGACCTAATCCATCATCAGGGAATAAGACTTGCCCTGGGAGCATATAAGACATCCCCGTGTGAAAGCCTACTCGTTGAAGCGAACGTAACCACCTTTATGACTCACCTAATATTGCATAAGTGATATTTGTGAAAGCCTACCCATTGAAGCTTATGACCATCTTTATCACAACGAAGAGATTAAAATTAAGATCAAACCCTCTGAACTCTGCTTTTTCGGCTGTTTTTGAACCCAAATATAAAACCTTATATGACAATATACCAAACGTCATGCCTACTTTTGGCATTAGACTATTACCATTCCTTGATAGTACAAAGTTGATATTTCGAAAATTATGAATACGACCATTTTTGAAACACCTTCATGGCTACTTAAGCAACCAACGGTGCCTTTCACGCTACACGATGGAACAAAAAATCGATAACAACCCCTTCCATCTTTCTCAACTCGTACCATGAACTCCTCTCTCAATTTGAAAATTATACAAGAAAATTATACAAGAATATATACTGATGGATCAAAAGATGAGGAAAAATCCGCTACAGCCTTCGTTAGTGAAAAATACATAACAATAATTCGCTTGCCAAATGGTACGTTAATTATTTTCAGCTAAAATCAGAGCAATAAACCTTGCTTTGCAAAACAGTGCAAGCTAGCGTATTTTAAACAGCATTATCTTCTCTGATTCACTATCAGTACTTCTATCATTACATAACAGAAAACTGGAGAATCCATTATTAGCAAATATTCTCCTTACACATACTGAGCTGAGTACCTCCCACAATATAGTATACTGTTGGTTACCCAGCCATGTAGGAAGTAAAGGTAATGATAAAGCAGACCGTGCTGCTAAAATGGCCCTATTACTAGAACCAAAGCACTATATACTGATTTTAAACGTTGTATCAAAGGCTGTTTACGTCAGAAATGACAGGAATCATGGAATGATTCAGTGAATAACAAACTTCATGCCATCAAGCCAATTCTAGGAGAATAGACCCTTTCCTACAGATCTGTCCGTAGAGAGGAGGTAGTCACTGCAAGAATTCGACTAAGTCAGACTCATTTAACCCGCTCCTAGATACTAAAAGGAGAAGACCCACCAGAGTGCATAACTTGTAATGAACCATTCACCGTTAAGCCCTTTATGCTGGAATGCTTCGACCTACAACCTATGCGTAATCATTACCACGTTGTGCAAGACACGAGGGAGCTCTTTGATAGTTAGCATTACAAATATTATAGACTTCCTTAAGGAAGTAAACACTTATCGTAAGTTAAAGCTTTTATTTTATCACCTTGAACAGTTTTGTGTTATATATGTGCAGTCGTTAGATTTTAATTACCAATTATGTTTTCGTTATCATACATTTCCACTCCCCTTTGATCGGGAAACTAATTATTTACCACCGTTACCATTTGTATCGTTTTACCTTTAACTGTTTGGTTTCGAATCGTTGGTTGATACAATTTTGTTTTACCACTTTTAAATAAATCACGATATGACCGTATGTTTGGCACTAAATAGCCTCATAATGCTGGTGCGCCGTAAAAATTAACAATCAATCAATCTTTGATGGGCAAATATTTATTTCAAATAAAACACAAGGAAGATATACAGTTTATCACTAAATTCCGTAGCGTCTGGATGATACATCATGCTACATGTATGCGGCATGATGCCCCAGTGCTAGACATCATGATAAACTGCCACACTCCAGACATCGTAGCGATCTGACTAAAAAGATGTTAAAGCTACATTAAAAATCCCAATCACACAAACACACACACACACACACACACACACACACACACACACTATTTTAATTCCAGCTGGCTTTGGTATACCAGACGGCTTTTCTATGTTTCGTATGGATAACAGATCCAAATGCATTCCCGGCATAATGATTATAAAATGGATAAACATAATACTGGATTTGTTCTTCTGCATTTAGTCGAATTAATTTTAAAATTTCTATAAATAATTTATATAGCATTTTATATCTCTAATTGAACAATTAATATAAGCCAGTTAAATATACCCCCTGCGTGTCCGGGGTTGTAGAATTGTCCCGCCGTTCCTCGCTACGTGTTGTAAAAGGCGACTAAGTAGAGGCAACCTGTTTGCCGTGGATTGCGACCCGTAACGGGAGGAGGAAAGGATCCTGGTAGTTGCAACACGCTACTTTGGCCTCTACATCTCTTAAGACGGGTGGTTGAGATAGGCCCGGTCTCGACAAATCGGATGGTCACGCCGAGCCCTAGGAAGTCTTTATTAACTCTCTCGCCTCCTTTTACTTTATTCTTGTATCTCGTTTGATACCACCGTTGCCCCTATATTCTATTCCTATATATTTCCCTTTTCTAAATCTTAGAAAACTTCCTAGAAGGCGGTGGCTTAACGGGCCAAAAGGGGGTAATTTTACTGATCTTTGAAATTGGCGAGTTCAGGGTCAACCAAAGGTAATTTTGCCAACTGCGTATCGTATATGTGTATCCCTGGCACTTGAAAAGTGTCCCCTTGTTGGGCTCCTTGGTGGGTGGGGAGCACGGATGCTTAGTTTTTCAAACTGCCATCATGGAAACGTTTAAAAAATCAGTTAAAACGAACCAAACCAGGATCTGACACAGATGATGAACCATGTGCGTGGATTCATTTCCACGCTTCATGGTAATACAATCCAAAGATGCCACAAAAGCGTTTGCTACAATTTCTCCTTCCGTCATAGAAAAGACAATAACCGGATTGATTGGATCGCCAAAAAGTGTTAAAAAGTTGAAATCGGGATGTCTACTTGTTGAATGTCAGCGACGAGTTCAAACAGAAAACTCAAAAAATAAAAACATTCTTCGATATTCCAGCGTCGTCATTCGCCCACACAACATTGAATACCTCCAAAGGTGTTATTCGCTGTCGTGATTTGGCTGGAGTCGCTAACACAGATATCATTGAAGGAATGAAAAATGAAGGTGTCACTGCAGTCCGCAGAATACGTATCAAACGTAATAACAATCTGCAGGAGACCAATAACATTATACTCACCTTCAATAAACCAACAGTACCCAAAGTGGTCAAAGTTGTGTTTTTTTTTGCAAGTGAAGGTTGACGTATATATCTTCAACCCACTTTGATGCTACAAGTGTCAAAAATATGGACACCATGAAACCGGCTGTTCACGAAACCAAATATGTGGCCGATGCGGAGACAACTTTCACCAGGAATCTGAATGAAAAGCAACTCCACATTGTATCAATTGTGGAAAAGAGCACCACGCCAATTCCAAGGATTGTGAAACCTGAAAACAAGAGAAGGAAATTAAGAGGATCAAATATACTTCCAACATTCCCTACCCAGAGGCTAGCAAGCTAGTACAATCAAAAACATCTCTTTCTGGCCCATCCTTTTCCACTATAGTGAAAAACAATCCGAAGACATCGAAGGACGCTCAAACTCAAACAGATGTACCCGATTCAACATTAAAACATAGCACAAAAAGCCACGGCATCTACCCAAACGACCTTTAACAACACTCAGCAATGTAAGTCATCAAAGAAAAGCAAATCCAATGGAAATAGACAACAAAAGGGGTCAGATGACCCCATCAAACTATTCAACAGGTTTGGGGACATTGAGAGCATGGATGCAGAAGATACTGCTTTGTGTTCTCAAAGTAGCTCAAAACCTAACTAAAGAATCACACCTGTACTTCCCCCAGATAAATAACCCTATAGATGTTCCCCTCGAAAAGTCTAACCTAAATCCAAAACCTCTATTCTAAATTTATAAGGAAGAACACTATAATACAATTGAACTGTCGAGGACTTAAAGCTAATTACAATGAGATTCTTCTGCTTTTAAATAAATATGATCCAGCTTTGTTATGTCTTCAGGAAACCTTTTTAAAAGATACGGACAATCACGTTCAAAAACTACTCCCTGTTTAACCCCTACCTACAAAACGTTGACAGGGCCTCAGGAGGGGTGTCTATTGCTGTGAACAATAGAGCCCCACATAGAAACATCCCTTTGATTACAAATTTACAAGTCATTGCTGTAAGTGTCACTCTACATCGTGTGATTACATTTTGTTCTGTCTACATACCACCAAATACTAAATTATCACCAAACGAATTAGACACACTTGTTCAACAGCTTCCCACGCCATTTGTTTTACTTGGTGATTTTAATGCCCATAACATTTTATGGGGATCTAATTACATAAGCGACAGAGGGAAAAAGTTGAAGATTTTGTTGCTAGATACGACTTGTGTCTATTTAATAACAAGTTTCCAACTTATCTGCAACCAGGAACGGGTACATAACACTTGCATTGACTTAACAATATGTACTCCTTCACTTCTGTTGGATTTTAATTGGAAGGTCGCTGATGACCTTAATATTAATGATCATTTTCCAATATATCTTAAGAACACTAATGCCAAAATTGATGACACAATTCCAAAGTGGAACTTAAAGAAAGCTGACTGGGCCAAATTTGAAACACTTTGTACAATGAGACTGAACAGGAATACCATAGTAATTGATGATGATCCAATTCGACAATTTACATCTATCATAATTGAGATTGCAGAAGAGTCCATTCCTAAGTCCTTGACAAATTCTCAAAAAAAGCCCAAATCATCTCTTACTGAAGAATGTAAAGAAGCCATTGAACAACGCCGAGAAGCACTGAACAAATTCAATAATCGTCCAACGCCCGAAAATCTAGATCAACACCGTATTACTCGGACTGAAACTCGCCGCACGATTGAAGAAAGTAAACGACCATCATGGAAAAAATATGTTTCAACTTTAAACTCTCGTTCCTCAATAAACAAAGTTTGGGACACAATCCGCAAAATAAATGGAAAAGGAAAATACAATTGCCTCCAACACCTGAAGCTAAATAACATCAATTATAAAAGCAAGCATGAAATAGCTAATGTACTTGCTGATTGTTTCTCCAAAAATTCCTCATCGTCTAATTATTCCGAAGCTTTCCGAAGACTTAAAACTCAAAAAGAAAAAACACGGTTGAAAGTCACATCAAATAACTTAGAGAGTTACAACCAACCGTTTTCTTTATCGGAATTTATGGAATCCTTGAATAAGGCCAATGATACTTCCGCTGGGCCTGACGATATACATTACCAGTTTTTAAAACACCTTCCAGAACCATCCATAGCAGTTCTTCTGGAAATCTTCAATGATTTATGGATCACTGGTAAGGTACCAAACATTTGGAAAGAAGCAATAATAATACCAATTCCCAAACCAGGCAAAGATAACGCAGATTCTACCAACTATAGACCTATATCATTAACTAGATGTGTATGTAAAACAATGGACCGAATGATCAATTCTCGGCTTGTATGGTATCTGGAAAGCAACAATTTAATTTCTCCTTTCCAAAGTCGCTTTCGTCATGGTCGTAGTACCAACGACCATCTGGTTAGACTCGAAACATTTATTCGTGATGCTTTAATAAAGAGGGAACATTTAGTAGCGGTTTTCTTTGATTTGGAAAAGGCTTATGACACAACATGGAAGTACGGAATTCTAAGTGACCTGCACGATCTGGGTCTAAAAGGCCGACTGCCCACATTCATATCAAACTTCCTCTCAGACAGGGAATTCAAAGTACGAGTGGGCTCCACCGTCTCTGATATACACGATCAAGAGACGGGTGTACCCCAGGGCAGTATTTTATCAGTGACGCGTTTCAACATAAAGATTAATAGCATCACCAAGTGTCTGATTCCAGGTGTAGATTGCTCACTATATGTTGATGACTTTTTAATATGTTACCGATTCAAACACATGAATACAATTGAAAGACAATTACAACAAAATTTTAACAAAATTCAAAATTGGGCCAACACGATTGGCTTCAAATTCTCGAAATCAAAAACTGTCTGTATGCATTTCTGTCAGTTACGAAGACATCACGATGGACCAAATCTCACGCTGGAAGGAACACCTATTCCAGTTGTTGAGGAAACAAAATTTTTAGGCATTATCTTCGATAGAAAACTGACTTTTATTCCACATCTGAAACATTTGAAAGCCAAATGTTTGAAATCTCTTAATTTACTTAAAGTAATAGCACACACTGACTGGGGTGCTGATAGGAGAGTCATACTCAATTTATACAGAACGTTTATACGCTCCAAATTAGACTATGGTTGCGTTGTTTATGGTTCAGCAAGGAAATCGTATTTAAAGATGCTTGACCCAATCCATCATCAGGGAATAAGACTTGCCCTGGGAGCATTTAAAACATCCCCGTGTGAAAGCGTCCTCGTCGAAGCGGATGAACCACCCTTATCACAACGTAGATAAATGCTCTCCGCACAATATGCTATCAAATTAAGATCCAGCCCTCTGAACCCAGCTTTTTCGGCAGTTTTTGAACCAAAATAAAAATCCTTTTATGACAATAAACCAAATGTCGTACCTACATTTGGCATTGGAATATCACAATTTCCCGAAAGTACTCAAATTAAATTTTCAAATATTCTGAAAGCCAACATCTCCGAAACACCCCCATGGCTACTTCAGCAACCAAGGGTAATTTTCACGTTACATGATGGAAAAAATCGGAGACAAACCCTTCCATTTTCCACAACTCTTACCATGAACTCCTCTCACAATTTGAAAAGTATACAAAAATATATACTGATGGATCAAAAGATGAGGAAAAGGCTGCTGCAGCCTTTGTAAGTGGAAACCACACTACCAAAGTTCGCTTGCCAAATGGTACGTCACTTTTTTCGCCGAAATTAGAGCAATAGACCTTGCTTTGCAATACATTGCAAGCAAGCGTATTTCAAATAGCATAATATTCTCCGACTCACTACCAGTACTTCAGTCACTACATAACAGAAAACTGGAGAATCCATTATTAGCAAACATTCTTCTTAAGCATACTGAGCTGAGTACCTGCCACAATATAGAATACTGTTGGTTACCCAGCCATGTAGGAATTAAAGGTAATGATAAAGCAGACCGTGCTGCTAAAATGGCCCTATTACTAGAACCAACTAATTTTAAAGCACCATATACTGATTTTAAACGTTGCATCAAAGACTGTTTACGTCAGAAATGGCAGGCATCATGGAAGGATGCCGTGAACAACAAACTTCTTGCCATCAAGCCAACCTTAGTAGAATTAACCCCTTCCTACAGATCCTTCCGTAGATAGGAGGTAGTCATTGCAAGAATTCGACTCGGTCATACTTATTTAATACACTCCTACATACTAAAAGGAGAAGACCCACCAGAGTGCATAGCTTTTAATGAACCATTCACCGTTAAGCACTTTATACTGGAATGCTTCGATCTTGAACCTACGCGTAATCATTACTACGTTGTGCAAGACATGACGGAGCTCTTTGATAGAGTTAACATTACCAACATTATAGACTTTCTTAAGAAAGCAAACATTTTTCATAAGTTATAGCTTTTATTTTATCACCTTGTTCAGTATTGTGTTATATTTATGCAGTCGATAGATTTTAATTGCCAATCATGTTTTTGTTATCATACTTTTGCACACCCCGTTGATCGGGAAACTTTTAATATTTACCATCGTTCACATTTTGATCGCTTTACCTTTAACTGTTTGGACTCCAATCGCTGGTCGATAAAATTATTTTACCAGTTTTAAATATAAAAGGGTATAAAATTATGTTTGACGCTATATAGCCTCACAGTACTAATGCGCCGTAAAATAGCAATCAATCAATCAATCAATCAATCAACCAGTTAAATATATAAAACATTACATAAATATAATGTTGAAAAAACGAGATATTTCCAAGAAGAGCCTTATGAAAGCAGAAAAACTGCTACTGCATTTTATGGTTTTGCCACAGTTATAAATTAAACGATCAAAACAGTTTAGCAAATTTTAACTCCAAATGTATTTCATCTTTGATGATGTATATTTCAACAACGAAATTGCCGAACTATTTTTAAAGTCTAAATCACGAAATATATCTCCTCAGTTGCAGATGAAATACGTCAGGAAATAAACAAAAAATTGGAGGAATTTATTACATTATGGTCAGGTAGGAAGTTTTATTTCACACAAAGAAATATAACGTACTTTGCAGTAGTTCTTATGTTGATCTCCCTCAAAGCTTAAAAACATAAAATGCTGCATAAATGTCAAAAACTATGACAAGGGCAATTTTATCTGCTAGACATCCTGAAAGTTGTAACTTTAATCGAGTTGACAAAATATTTGCCGTACAAAGGTGAGCTAAAATTTAACGGAATAACCTTTACAGTGGCAGAGAATCGGATACCAAAGTATCATTATCATTAAATTTCATGCAATAACGATGATATTCTAAAATGCAGTGAAATGAAGTATAAAGAAAAACATGATTCAGCAGTAATTTTCACTTTATTATAGAAATAAAAAATCAGTACCTTTCCATGATTTAATTTTTTGTATTCAAAACGTCAAGAAGAAATATAATGCGACAACAAATTCTTAACAAAGGCAATACTAAATATATGTAAAAATATTTATGTTATTGTTGCCATCCACGTTAATATATTTGACACACTGATGGCCCGTTATTTACTTCACAAAGAGGCCGTTTATACCTGAACCGTATTGACTGGGTCCGCCTTTGACTTCATAACCAGCATAGGGGATCAATCCAGTGACATTTGTCTCTATTTTGCCATTTCTCTCCGATGTAAATACTAAATGCGGCGTAATGAATCGTCTGTTTCAACAAGATAGCACTCTTTCTTTTGTTTTTTTGTGGTTTTGGGTATGTTTCATTAGATTTACATAATGCTTGTGGTGGTTTTGGGTAGGTTTTGGGTCAAACGTGCAGGAAGCTTTGAGATCGATTACACAATGAACGTACAGCTTTCATTTCATCGTGCAAATAAAGTTTAATTTTCAATTCTCATGGCTTCACGAATGCTGTAAAATATGAAGTTCAGTTCTTAAATGAAATGATTAAACGTTTTAACACCAGAATCATTTTGGATGAATTTGAATATGCAGTAGAATCATGTGGATGCATTCGAAGTAATTTTCAGCTATTTCTCGTTACACTGATAAATAAGTTTAGGTAATGTAATCTATTTTTCATCTTCAACCTATTTATGGACTATGCTTGTAATGTTGAAATAAGATAGGAAAAGATGAAGCATTAGTTAAGAAGTGTTTGATACGGTTGTTTAATTTAAAACCTTTACCGGTGATACATTGTTTCATTTAAAACTTTTACCGGTAAATCGAAATCGTCTATCTTTAAGAACATTAAAATTCAAATCTGATTTAAGGGAGCAACTTGCTAGTTGACTTCGACAAATTGTATTTTAAAATTGCTCTTGCACTGCTATACTTCTGTTTCAAACACTTATACCTTGGTAACGAATTGATAAGGATACAAAGGAAAGAATGATAAATATTTAAAATGATAATAAATCTAAGGGAAGAATAAAGATTCTCTGTTAATTTGAAACAATTGTTTCTTGACCATATACTTATCTACAAATCCCCTTAAATCTGAAAAGCAAACCAAAGCATATATTTACATAAATAGCATAACACAAAAGAGCTGAATGATTTTTTTAAAAATTTTTCATCAAAAGAGTACATTTTAAAACGTCAATTTTGCCACTATAACCGAAAACTAGTTTCACACTTCAACAAACATGATCGAAAATAAAGCAAATCTACATAATGATAAAAAATAACCTAAATTAATTGTGCACATTTTCAAATAATTGAAACAATTTTGTCCTTATTTTAAAAAAAATAAATTGAACCTAACTGCAGAAAAGAAACAATAAAAGAAAAACGTCAAAATGCTAGCACAGAATATTTGACACTGATACATGTACATAGTTATCTATAAAAATAGTAAAAAAAAGTGCGTTATTTATATTCCATACCCATTGAACTCCTAAAAATGAGTGAAAACTGAAACTTAAATTTTGATTCCATCATACTTCTATTATTTCAAATCACTCTCCATATTAAACAATGTGTTACAGCTAAATAAAGGAAACTTTTTAAATCTCTTATATGTACACCAGTTTCTTCCCTACTGAGAATAAAATTTCAAGTATGAATATACACTTAAGATGAAGAGCTAAACCAATGTATACTATTCTCAGTGTTCCTTTTGAGTATTTGAAGAGGAAAACCAGCTATATTTTGAATAGTGCATATTTTCAGTTGTCTGTTTTGTGAAGAGTAAAATAAGCCTCTGATTTACATCCAAAGAGTATGATTTAATATTGGTACCTAAATATAAGAGCGCCCATAGAGTTAACAAACCTAGCAAAATCAGCAATAAACCTGTCATTCATTAATATTCATTCTGCCAGTTTATATTTTTGCTTGCAAAGGTCACTTTCAATCAAAAGAAGGTGACCTCTATTTCAATGATAAAAAAGTCTAAACTTATTTAACGTGTCTAAACTTTTCGTTGCGCTCTTTCCTGGAGCTGAAATACAGAATTTGAGATAGCTTCTACTTTACATTGTTTTTCATTATTGATGTTTCTTTTTCTTTCTTTCTCTTTGATTATTTTCCTTTCGTATTTCTTCCGCATGTATCTGTATGAATTCTGCATGTTTCATTTTTCTATGCACATTTAGTTGGTACAAGAATTTTGCCAAAACCCTAGTCTTATTCCTGTTGTCTTTCGCAGAAAGGATCAAAAATCCGAAAAAAGCGTGTCTGGGGAAAGAAAATAAGAAAAGATCAGTAACAATGTATCCATCTCAATTTATCGATTGATGGAATAAATATATTATACATAATAAACAGCAATGATTTCCTTTATACTGTATATCGAGTATTTGATAATTCAATAATTAGCTTATCCCATCATATCGATTTTACTTTATTCTATTCTTATTTAGTTGTCTGTCCATTTTTTTACTTCTGGAACTCCCCGAGAGATCGAGGTATCTAAGACGCTCGCCTTACAGATCACTGTAATATCTCTGGGTTCAGCTTTCTAGCTTTACAAAGTTTAGAATGTGAAAAAGCTTGCTAATAGCTACCGGTTGGTTAATGGTTCTTCCTAGTTTTTTTTTCCTTGGGTTTTTCATCTACCAAATAAAATGGCTACCACCTATATCCTATCATGTGATGAAAAGTGGCATTAAAATACAAAAATAACAACACCTTTTACTTTTAAAACGATGGACTTTTATGAATCACATACAATTTATTTTGATCTTAGTCTAATAATAGATTGGGTATAGCATATTGTTACAACTCTTTGTCATAAACTCAATAACAGTAAGAAGCAAAATTAACAATTGTTTCAAAACTTAATAAATAATTTATTTGGTAAACTAAAATAATGAAAATTTAAGATGAATTTTCTGTACACTATGAATCAAATCCAAAAGTTCAATCACAAGTCCAAAGGATAATGTTCCTAATTAAAGTTTCTGGTCCAGCTTGTTCAATATATCCGACCGAATTCCTAAGAATGACTTAACAAATTTACTTCAATATGAATGGATGCCATCGCTTAAATCCACACTGAGTGGGATTGGAGCAACTAAATGGACCAAATTAACTGTGATGTCTCTATCAACATACTCCTTTAATGTATTTGTTAAGTACAATTGTTTCTGTTTTCGACTCCCAGAAGTGTTGATGATACTGTTTAAGTCGCTTTAATTTATGCATAACTTGCTGGTAACTTTTAAACATAAAGTTTGACCATTGATCAGATTGTACAGATTTGGGAACGCCAAAGTGGTTTTTTTTATATTTTAAGAGAAAAAAAAAAACAACTTTCAATGAGGTGTTTGCCTTAACATCTGTACAACTTAGGAACAATAATTTGATAGCTCGCTGACCACTCTTCACTAGCGTGTACTTCAGGTGGCACAATCTTCTAATAAGGACGCCATTGTTAAAAAGGAAAGAAGTAACTGCATAGTTTTAGTTTGTGTACAGACGTCTGAAACAAACAGGAAATCTCCGGATCGTTTCTCATTCATGTACTACAGTTGCGCAAAGAGGTCAAGAGTTGATATTTTCCAATCGGTGTCAATGTTTAGGTAAAATATAATTGTCTGATAAATAAATAAATTTGAATTAAGATAAACCATAGAAGTGTCGAGAATAAATGTTTCGAGTCTAACCAGATGATCATTGGTACTACGTCCATAACGAAATCCACTTTGGAAAGAAGATATTAAGTTGTTGCTTTTCCAAATACCACACTAGCCGAGAGTTGATCATTCGTTCCATTTTTTTGCACACGCAGCTAGTTAATGATATTGGTTTATAGCGCTAGGATCTGTGTTATCTTTGCCTGGTTTATGGATTGGTATTACTGTTGCTGCTTTCCATAATTTTGGTACATTACCAGTAATCCATAAATCATTAAAGATTTCCAGAAGTACTGTTAGAGATGGCTCTGGGAGGTGTTTCAAAAACTGGTAATGTATATCTTCAGGCCCAGCGGATGTATCATGAGCCTTATTCAAAGATTCCATAAGCTCCGATAATGAAAACGGTTGGTTGTAAATTTCCGAGTTGTTCGATGTGAATTTCAACAGTGTTTTTTCCTTTGAGGTTTTTAATCTTTGTAAACCTTCTGAATAGTCAGACGATTAGGAATTTTTGGAGAAACAGTCAGCAAGCACATTTGCTATTTCATGTTTGGTATTAAACTTGTTGTTTTTACCTTCAAATGTTGGAAGGAATTGTATTTTCCCTTTCCATTTATCTTGCGGATCGTGTCCCAAACCTTCTTTATAGAGGAACGAGAGTTCAAAGTTGAAACATACTTTTTCCATGATGCTCGTTTACTTTCTTTAAAGGTGCGGTGAGCTTTGGCCCGAATAATACGATATTGTGTTAAGTTTTCGGGTGTTGGACGATTATTACATTTTTTTAGTGCCTCTCGGCGTTGTCTGATAGCTTCTTTACATTCTTTAGTGAACCAGGGTTTTGGGATTCTTTTGCAATTTGGCGAGGCCTTAGGAATGGACTCTTCTGCAATTTCAAGTAGATAGATAGAAAGATAGATCATTTAAAAAAGATCAATGCGATAATTTTAATTTAGTTTGTTAATATGGATTGAAACTATGTGCATGAGGTGCGATTACTGCAGTGTTTACAGTGAACCGATTTCTATTAAGAATCAAAATAAATGTGTATTGAATGTCCCCTATTTGATTATATAATTTATAATACTGTATATGTGTGTGTCCCCGTTCTGATTATAAAAATTCTCATACAGTGTTTCTTGGAAATTAACCACAAATAAATTAGAAATGACATGTATATATCAAATGCATAGTAAAATAGAGTTTCCCTGCGGGTTCGGGGTTGTAGAATTGGCCCGACGTTCCTCGCTACGTGTCGTAAAAGGCGACTAAGTAGAGGCAACCTGTTTGCCGTGGATTGCGACCCGTAACGGAGGAGGAAAGGATCCTGGTAGTTGCAACACACTACTTTGGCCTCTACTTCTCCTAAGACGGGTGGTTGAGATGGGCCCGGTCTCGACAAATCGGCTGGTCACGCCGAGCCCTAGGAAGTCTTTATTAACTCTGTCACCTCCTTTTACTTTATTTTACTTTATTATTGTATCTCGCTTGATACCACCGTTGCCCCTATATTCTATTGCTATATCTTTTCCTTTCTTAACTCTTAGAAGACTTCCTAGAAGGCGGTGGCTTAACGGGTCAATCGGGGGTAATTTTACCTTCGAAATTGGCGACTTCAGGGTCAACTAAAGGTGATTTTACCAACTGAGTATCGTATTTGTGTATCCCTGGCACTTGAAAAGTGTCCCCTTGTTGGGCTCCTTGGTGGGTGGGGAGCACGGGTGCTGAAGTTTTCAAACTGCCATCATGGAGAATTCCAAAAAGACTCCAAAACGAACCAAACCAGGATCTGACACAAATGATGAACCATGTGGCGTGGATTCGTTTCCACGCTTCATGGTAATACAATCAAAAGATGCCACAAAAGCACTTACTACACTTCCTCCTTTCGTTATAGAAAAGACAATAACCGGATTGATTGGATCGCCAAAAAGTGTTAAAAAGTTGAAATCGGGTTGTTTACTTGTTGAATGTCAGCGACGAGGTCAAACAGAAAACCTCAAAAAAATAAAAACATTCTTCGATATTCCAGCGTCGTCGTTCGCCCAAACAACATTGAATACCTCCAAAAGTGTTATTCGCTGTCGTGACTTGGCTGGAGTCACCGACACAGATATCATCGAAGGAATGAAAAATGAAGGTGTCACTGCAGTCCGCAGAATACGGTTTAAACGTAACAAGAATCTGCAGGACACCAACACCATTATACTCACCTTCAATAAACCAACAGTACCCAAAAGGGTCAAAGTTTGTTTTTTGCAAGTGAAGGTTGACGTATATATCCCCAACCCACTTCGATGCTACAAGTGTCAAAAATATGGACACCATGAAATCCGCTGTTCAAGAAACCAAATATGTGGTCGATGCGGAGACAACTCTCACCAGGAATCGGAATGCAAAGCAACTCCACAATGTATCAACTGTGGAAAAGAACACCACGCCAATTCCAAGGATTATGATACCTGGAAACAAGAGAAGGAAATTCAGAGGATCAAATATACTTCCAACATTCCCTACCCAGAGGCTAGAAAGCTAGTACAGTCAAAAACATATCTTTCTGGCCCATCCTTCTCTACTATAGTGAACACCAATCCTAAGACATTGAAAGACGCTCAAACTCAAACAGATATACCTGATTAAACATTAAAACATAACACCCCACATTACCAAGCACAAAAAACCACGGCATCTACCCAAACGACCTTTAACAACAATCAGCAAACTAAGTCACCAAAGAAAAGCAAATCCCATGGAAATAGACACCAAAAGGGGTCAGATGATCCCATCAAACTATTCAATAGGTTTGGGGACATTGAGAACATGGATGCAAAAGGTCCTGCTTTGTGTTCTCAAGGTAGCTCAAAACCTAACAAAATAATCACACCCGTACTTCCCCCAGATAAATAACCCTATAGATGTTCCCCTCGAAAAGTCTAACCTAAATCCAAAACCTCCATTCTAAGTTTATAATGAAAAACACAATAATACAATGGAACTGTCGAGGACTTAAAGCTAATTACAATGAGATTCTTCTGCTTTTAAATAAATATGATCCAGCTTTGTTATGTCTTCAGGAAACCTTTTTAAAAGATACGGATAATATCAGATTCATAAACTATTCCCTGTTTAACACATACCTACAAAACGTTGACAGGGCCTCAGGAGGGGTGTCTATTGCTGTGAACAATAGAGCCCCACATAGAAACATCCCCTTAAATACAAATCTACAAGTCATTGCTGTAAGTCTCACTCTACATCGGGTGATTACATTTTGTTCTGTCTACATACCACCAAATACTAAATTATCACCAAACGAATTAGACATACTTGTTCAACAATTTCCCACGTCATTTGTTTTACTTGGTGATTTTAATGCCCATAACATTTTATGGGGATCGAAATACATAAGTGACAGAGGGAAAAAAGTTGAAGATTTTGTTGCTAGATACGACTTGTGTCTATTTAATAACAAGTCTCCGACTTATCTGCACCCAGGAACGGGTACATACACTTGCATTGACTTAACAATATGTACTCCTTCACTTCTGTTGGATTTTAATTGGAAGGTCGCTGATGACCTTCATATTAATGATCATTTTCCAATATATCTTAAGAACACCAATGCCAAAATTGATGACACAATTCCAATGTGGAACTTAAAGAAAGCAGACTGGGCCAAATTTGAAACACTTTGTACAATGAGACTGAACAGGAATACCATCCTAAATGATGATAATCCAATTCGACAATATACATCTATCGTAATCGAGATTGCAGAAGAGTCCATTCCTAAGTCCTCGACAAATTCTCAAAAAAGCCCAAACCATGGTTCACTAAAGAATGTGAAGAAGCCATTAAACAACGCCGAGAAGCACTGAACAAATTCAATAATCGTCCAACGCCCGAAAATCTAGCTCAATACCGTACTACGCGGGCTAAAACTCGCCGCACGATTAAAGAAAACAAACGAACATCATGTAAACAATATGTTTCAACTTTAAACTCTCGTTCCTCTATAAACAAAGTTTGGGACACGATCCGCAGAATAAATGCTAAAGGAAAATACAATTGCCTCCAACACCTGAAGCTAAATAACATCAATTATAAAAGCAAGCATGAAATAGCCAATGTACTTGCTGATTGTTTCTCCTAAAATTCCTCATCGTCTAATTATTCCGAAGCTTTCCGAAGACTTAAAATTCAGAAAGAAAAAATACGGTTGAAATTCACATCAAATAACTTAGAGAGTTATAACCAACCGTTTTCATTGTCGGAACATATGGAATCCTTGAATAAGGCCAATGATACTTCCGCTGGGCCTGACGATATACATTATCAGTTTTTAAAACACCTTCCAGATCCATCCTTGACAGTTCTTCTGGAAATCTTTAATGATTTATGGATTACTGGCAATGTACCAAAAATTTGGAAAGAAGCAATAATAATACCAATCCCCAAACCAGGCAAAGATAGCACAGATCCTACCAACTACAGACCTATATCACTAACTAGCTGTGTATGTAAAACAAAGGAACGAATGATCAATTCTCGGCTTGTATGGTATCTGGAAAGCAACAATTTAATTTCTCATTTCCAAAGTCGCTTTCGTCATGGTCGTAGTACCAAAGACCATCTGGTTAGACTCGAAACATTTATTCGTGATACTTTCGTAAAGAGTGAACATTTAGTAGCGGTTTTCTTTGATTTGGAAAAGGCCTATGACACAACATGGAAATACTGGATACTAAATGACCTACACGATCTGGGTCTAAAAGGCCGACTGCCATCATTCATATCAAACTTCCTCTCAGACAGGGAATTCAAAGTACGAGTGGGCTCCACCGTCTCTGATATACACGATCAAGAGACGGGTGTACCCCAGGGCAGTATTTTATCAGTGACGCTTTTCAATATAAAGATTAATAGCATCACCAAGTGTCTGATGCCAGGTGTAGATTGCTCATTATATGTTGATGACTTTTTAATATGTTACCGATCCAAACACATGCATACAATTGAAAGACAATTACAACAAAACATAAACAAAATTCAAAATTGGGCCAATACTAATGGCTTCAAATTCTCGAAATCAAAAACTCTCTGTATGCATTTCTGTCAGTTACGAAGACATCACGATGGACCTAATCTCACGCTGGAAGGAACACCTATTCCAGTTGTTGAGGAAACAAAAATTTTAGGCATTATCTCCGATAGAAAACTGACTTTTATTCCACATCTGAAATATTTGAAAGCCAAATGTTTGAAATCTCTTAATTTACTTAAAGTAATAGCGCACACTGACTGGGGTGCTGATAGGAGAGCCATACGCAATTTATACAGAACGTTTATCCGCTCCAAATTAGACTATGGTTGCGTTGTTTATGGTTCAGCAAGGAAATCGTATTTAAAGATGTTTGACCCAATCCATCATCAGGGAATAAGACTTGCCCTGGGAGCATTTAAAACATCCCCGTGTGAAAGCGTCCTCGTCGAAGCGGATGAACCACCCTTATCACAACGCAGAGAAATGCTTTCCGCACAATATGCTATCAAATTAAGATCCAGCCCTCTGAATCCAGCTTTTTCGGCAGTTTTTGAACCAAAATATAAATCCTTATATGACAATAAACTAAATGTCATACCTACATTTGGCATTAGAATATCACAATTTCTCGAAAGTACTCAAATTGATTTTTCAAATATTCTGAAAGCCAACATCTCCGAAACACCCCCATGGCTACTTCAGCAACCAAGGGTAATTTTCACGTTACATGATGGAAAAAATCGGAGACAAACCCTTCCATTTTCCACAACTCTTACCATGAACTCCTCTCACAATTTGAAAAGTATACAAAAATATATACTGATGGATCAAAAGATGAGGAAAAGGCTGCTGCAGTCTTTGTAAGTGGAAACCACACTACCAAAGTTCGCTTGCCAATTGGTACGTCAATTTTTTCGCCGAAATTAGAGCAATAGACCTTGCTTTGCAATACATTGCAAGCAAGCGTATTTCAAATAGCATAATATTCTCCGACTCACTACCAGAACTTCAGTCACTACATAACAGAAAACTGGAGAATCCATTATTAGCAAACATTCTTCTTAAGCATACTGAGCTGAGTACCTGCCACAATATAGAATACTGTTGGTTACCCAGCCATGTAGGAATTAAAGGTAATGATAAAGCAGACCGTGCTGCTAAAATGGCCCTATTACTAGAACCAACTAATTTTAAAGCACCATATACTGATTTTAAACGTTGTATCAAAGACTGTTTACGTCAAAAATGGAAGGCATCATGGAAGGATGCCGTGAACAACAAACTTCTTGCCATCAAGCCAACCTTAGTAGAATTAACCCCTTCCTACAGATCCTTCCGTAGATAGGAGGTAGTCATTGCAAGAATTCAACTCGGTCATACTTATTTAACACACTCCTACATACTAAAAGGAGAAGACCCACCAGAGTGCATAGCTTTTAATGAACCATTCACCGTTAAGCACTTTATACTGGAATGCTTCGATCTTGAACCTACGCGTAATCATTACTACGTTGTGCAAGACATGACGGAGCTCTTTGATAGAGTTAACATTACCAACATTATAGACTTTCTTAAGAAAGCAAACATTTTTCATAAGTTATAGCTTTTATTTTATCACCTTGTTCAGTATTGTGTTATATTTATGCAGTCGATAGATTTTAATTGCCAATCATGTTTTCGTTATCATACTTTTGCACACCCCGTTGATCGGGAAACTTTTAATACTTACCATCGTTCACATTTTGATCGCTTTACCTTTAACTGTTTGGACTCCAATCGCTGGTCGATAAAATTATTTTACCAGTTTTAAATATAAAAGGATATAAAATTATGTTTGGCGCTATATAGCCTCACAGTACTAATGCGCCTTAAAATAGCAATCAATCAATCAATCAATCAATCAATCAATCAATCAATCAGTTAAATATATAAAACATTACATAAATATAATGTTGAAAAAACGAGATATATTCCCAAGAAGAGCCTTATGAAAGCAGAAAAACTGCTACTGCATTTTATGGTTTTGCCACAGTTATAAATTAAACGATCAAAACAGTTTAGAAAATTTTAACTCCAAATGTATTTCATCTTTGATGATGTATATTTCAACAACGAAATTGCCGAACTATTTTTAACGTCTAAATCACGAAATATATCTCCTCAGTTGCAGATGAAATAGGTCAGGAAATAAACAAAAAATTGGAGGAATTTATTACATTATGGTCAGGTAGGAAGTTTTATTTCACACAAAGAAATATAACGTACTTTGCAGTAGTTCTTATGTTGATCTCCCTCAAAGCTTAAAAACATAAAATGCTGCATAAATGTCAAAAACTATGACAAGGGCAATTTTATCTGCTAGACATCCTGAAAGTTGTAACTTTATTTGAGTTGACAAAATATTTGCCGTACAAAGGTGAGCTAAAATATAACGGAATAACCTTTACAGTGGCAGAGAATCGGATACCAAAGTATCATTATCATTAAATTTCATGCAATAACGATGATATTCTAAAATGCAGTGAAATGAAGTATAACGAAAAACATGGATCAGCAGTAATTTTCACTTTATTATAGAAATAAAAAATCAGTACCTTTCCATGATTTAAATTTTTGTATTCAAAACGTCAAGAAGAAATATAATGCGACAACAAATTCTTAACAAAGGCAATACTAAATATATGTAAAAATATTTATGTTATTGTTGCCATCCACGTTAATATATTCGACACACTGATGGCCCGTTATTTACTTCACAAAGAGGCCGTTTATACCTGAACCGTATTGACTGGGTCCGCCTTTGACTTCATAACCAGCATAGGGGATCAATCCAGTGACATTTGTCTCCCTTTTGCCATTTCCCTCCGATGTAAATACTAAATGCGGCGTAATGAATCGTCTGTTTCAACAAGATAGCACTATTTCTTTTGTTTCCTTGTGGTTTTGGGTATGTTTCATTAGATTTACATAATGCTTGTGGTGGTTTTGGGTAGGTTTTGGGTCAAACGTGCAGGAAGCTTTGAGATCGATTACACAATGAACGTACAGCTTTCATTTCATCGTGCAAATAAAGTTTAATTTTCAATTCTCATGGCTTCACGAATGCTGTAAAATATGAAGTTCAGTTCTTAAATGAAATGATTAAACGTTTTAACACCAGAATCATTTTGGATGAATTTGAATATGCAGTAGAATCATGTGGATGCATTCGAAGTAATTTTCAGCTATTTCTCGTTACACTGATAAATAAGTTTAGGTAATGTAATCTATTTTTCATCTTCAACCTATTTATGAACTATGCTTGTAATGTTGAAATAAGATAGGAAAAGATGAAGCATTAGTTAAGAAGTGTTTGATACGGTTGTTTAATTTAAAACCTTTACCGGTGATACATTGTTTCATTTAAAACTTTTACCGGTAAATCGAAATCGTCTATCTTTAAGAACATTAAAATTCAAATCTGATTTAAGGGAGCAACTTGCTAGTTGACTTCGACAAATTGTATTTTAAAATTGCTCTTGCACTGCTATACTTCTGTTTCAAACACTTATACATTGGTAACGAATTGATAAGGATACAAAGGAAAGAATGATAAATATTTAAAATGATAATAAATCTAAGGGAAGAATAAAGGTTCCCTGTTAATTTGAAACAATTGTTTTTTGACCATATACTTATCTACAAATCCCCTTAAATCTGAAAAGCAAACCAAAGCATATATTTACATAAATAGCATAACAGAAAAGAGCTGTAATGATTTTTTAAACATTTTTCATCAAAAGAGTACATTTTAAAACGTCAATTTTGCCACTATAACCGAAAACTAGTTTCACACTTCAACAAACATGATCGAAAATAAAGCAAATCTACATAATGATAAAAAAATAACCTAAAATAATTGTGCACATTTTCAAATAATTGAAACAATTTTGTCCTTATTTTAAAAAAAATAAATTGAACCTAACTGCAGAAAAGAAACAATAAAAGAAAAACGTCAAAATGCTAGCACAGAATATTTGACACTGATACATGTACATAGTTATCTATAAAATAGTAAAAAAGTGCGTTATTTATATTCCATACCCATTGAACTCCTAAAAATGAGTGAAAACTGAAACTTAAATTTTGATTCCATCATACTTCTATTATTTCAAATCACTCTCCATATTAAACAATGTGTTACAGCTAAATAAAGGAAACTTTTTAAATCTCTTATATGTACACCAGTTTCTTCCCTACTGAGAATAAAATTTCAAGTATGAATATACACTTAAGATGAAGAGCTAAACCAATGTATACTATTCTCAGTGTTCCTTTTGAGTATTTGAAGAGGAAAACCAGCTATATTTTTGAATAGTGCATATTTTCAGTTGTCTGTTTTGTGAAGAGTAAAATAAGCCTCTGATTTACATCCAAAGAGTATGATTTAATATTGGTACCTAAATATAAGAGCGCCCATAGAGTTAACAAACCTAGCAAAATCAGCAATAAACCTGTCATTCATTAATATTCATTCTGCCAGTTTATATTTTTGCTTGCAAAGGTCACTTTCAATCAAAAGAAGGTGACCTCTATTTCAATGATAAAAAAGTCTAAACTTATTTAACGTGTCTAAACTTTTCGTTGCGCTCTTTCCTGGAGCTGAAATACAGAATTTGAGATAGCTTCTACTTTACATTGTTTTTCATTATTGATGTTTCTTTTTCTTTCTTTCTCTTTGATTATTTTCCTTTCGTATTTCTTCCGCATGTATCTGTATGAATTCTGCATGTTTCATTTTTCTATGCACATTTAGTTGGTACAAGAATTTTGCCAAAACCCTAGTCTTATTCCTGTTGTCTTTCGCAGAAAGGATCAAAAATCCGAAAAAAGCGTGTCTGGGGAAAGAAAATAAGAAAAGATCAGTAACAATGTATCCATCTCAATTTATCGATTGATGGAATAAATATATTATACATAATAAACAACACTGATTTCCTTTATACTGTATATCGAGTATTTGATAATTCAATAATTAGCTTATCCCATCATATCGATTTTACTTTATTCTATTCTTATTTAGTTGTCTGTCCATTTTTTTACTTCTGGAACTCCCCGAGAGATCGAGGTATCTAAGACGCTCGCCTTACAGATCACTGTAATATCTCTGGGTTCAGCTTTCTAGCTTTACAAAGTTTAGAATGTGAAAAAGCTTGCTAATAGCTACCGGTTGGTTAATGGTTCTTCCTAGTTTTTTTCCTTGGGTTTTTCATCTACCAAATAAAATGGCTACCACCTATATCCTATCATGTGATGAAAAGTGGCATTAAAATACAAAAATAACAACACCTTTTACTTTTAAAACGATGGACTTTTATGAATCACATACAATTTATTTTGATCTTAGTCTAATAATAGATTGGGTATAGCATATTGTTACAACTCTTTGTCCTAAACTCAATAACAGTAAGAAGCAAAATTAACAATTGTTTCAAAACTTAATAAATAATTTATTTGGTAAACTAAAATAATGAAAATTTAAGATGAATTTTCTGTACACTATGAATCAAATCCAAAAGTTCAATCACAAGTCCAAAGGATAATGTTCCTAATTAAAGTTTCTGGTCCAGCTTGTTCAATATATCCGACCGAATTCCTAAGAATGACTTAACAAATTTACTTCAATATGAATGGATGCCATCGCTTAAATCCACACTGAGTGGGATTGGAGCAACTAAATGGACCAAATTAACTGTGATGTCTCTATCAACATACTCCTTTAATGTATTTGTTAAGTACAATTGTTTCTGTTTTCGACTCCCAGAAGTGTTGATGATACTGTTTAAGTCGCTTTAATTTATGCATAACTTGCTGGTAACTTTTAAACATAAAGTTTGACCATTGATCAGATTGTACAGATTTGGGAACGCCAAAGTGTTTTTTTTTATATTTTAAGAAAAAAAAAACTTTCAATGAGGTGTTTGCCTTAACATCTGTACAACTTAGGAACAATAATTTGATAGCTCGCTGACCACTCTTCACTAGCGTGTACTTCAGGTGGCACAATCGTCTAATAAGGACGCCATTGTTAAAAAGGAAAGAAGTAACTGCATAGTTTTAGTTTGTGTACAGACGTCTGAAACAAACAGGAAATCTCCGGATCGTTTCTCATTCATGTACTACAGTTGCGCAAAGAGGTCAAGAGTTGATATTTTCCAATCGGTGTCAATGTTTAGGTAAAATATAATTGTCTGATAAATAAATAAATCTGAATTAAGATAAACCATAAAAGTGTCGAGAATAAATGTTTCGAGTCTAACCAGATGATCATTGGTACTACGTCCATAACGAAATCCACTTTGGAAAGAAGATATTAAGTTGTTGCTTTTCCAAATACCACACTAGCCGAGAGTTGATCATTCGTTCCATTTTTTTTGCACACGCAGCTAGTTAATGATATTGGTTTATAGCGCTAGGATCTGTGTTATCTTTGCCTGGTTTGTGGATTGGTATTACTGTTGCTGCTTTCCATAATTTTGGTACATTACCAGTAATCCATAAATCACTAAAGATTTCCAGAAGTACTGTTAGAGATGGCTCTGGGAGGTGTTTCAAAAACTGGTAATGTATATCTTCAGGCCCAGCGGATGTATCATGAGCCTTATTCAAAGATTCCATAAGCTCCGATAATGAAAACGGTTGGTTGTAAATTTCCGAGTTGTTCGATGTGAATTTCAACAGTGCTTTTTCCTTTGAGGTTTTTAATCTTTGTAAACCTTCTGAATAGTCAGACGATTAGGAATTTTTGGAGAAACAGTCAGCAAGCACATTTGCTATTTCATGTTTGGTATTAAACTTGTTGTTTTTACCTTCAAATGTTGGAAGGAATTGTATTTTCCCTTTCCATTTATCTTGCGGATCGTGTCCCAAACCTTCTTTATAGAGGAACGAGAGTTCAAAGTTGAAACATACTTTTTCCATGATGCTCGTTTACTTTCTTTAAAGGTGCGGTGAGCTTTGGCCCGAATAATACGATATTGTGTTAAGTTTTCGGGTGTTGGACGATTATTACATTTTTTTAGTGCCTCTCGGCGTTGTCTGATAGCTTCTTTACATTCTTTAGTGAACCAGGGTTTTGGGATTCTTTTGCAATTTGGCGAGGCCTTAGGAATGGACTCTTCTGCAATTTCAAGTAGATAGATAGAAAGATAGATCATTTAAAAAAGATCAATGCGATAATTTTAATTTAGTTTGTTAATATGGATTGAAACTATGTGCATGAGGTGCGATTACTGCAGTGTTTACAGTGAACCGATTTCTATTAAGAATCAAAATACATGTGTATTGAATGTCCCCTATTTGATCATATAATTTATAATACTGTATATGTGTGTGTCCCCGTTCTGATTATAAAAATTCTCATACAGTGTTTCTTGGAAATTAACCACAAATAAATTAGAAATGACATGTATATATCAAATGCATAGTAAAATAGAGTACCCCTGCGGGTTCGGGGTTGTAGAATTGGCCCGACGTTCCTCGCTACGTGTCGTAAAAGGCGACTAAGTAGAGGCAACCTGTTTGCCGTGGATTGCGACCCGTAACGGAGGAGGAAAGGATCCTGGTAGTTGCAACACACTACTTTGGCCTCTACTTCTCCTAAGACGGGTGGTTGAGATGGGCCCGGTCTCGACAAATCGGCTGGTCACGCCGAGCCCTAGGAAGTCTTTATTAACTCTGTCACCTCCTTTTACTTTATTTTACTTTATTATTGTATCTCGCTTGATACCACCGTTGCCCCTATATTCTATTGCTATATCTTTTCCTTTCTTAACTCTTAGAAGACTTCCTAGAAGGCGGTGGCTTAACGGGTCAATCGGGGGTAATTTTACCTTCGAAATTGGCGACTTCAGGGTCAACTAAAGATGATTTTACCAACTGAGTATCGTATTTGTGTATCCCTAGCACTTGAAAAGTGTCCCCTTGTTGGGCTCCTTGGTGGGTGGGGAGCACGGGTGCTGAAGTTTTCAAACTGCCATCATGGAGAATTCCAAAAAAACTCCAAAACGAACCAAACCAGGATCTGACACAGATGATGAACCATGTGGCGTGGATTCGTTTCCACGCTTCATGGTAATACAATCAAAAGATGCCACAAAAGCACTTACTACACTTCCTCCTTTCGTTATAGAAAAGACAATAACCGGATTGATTGGATCGCCAAAAAGTGTTAAAAAGATGAAATCGGGTTGTTTACTTGTTGAATGTCAGCGACGAGGTCAAACAGAAAACCTCAAAAAAATAAAAACATTCTTCGATATTCCAGCGTCGTCGTTCGCCCACACAACATTGAATACGTCCAAAGGTGTTATTCGCTGTCGTGACTTGGCTGGAGTCACCGACACAGATATCATCGAAGGAATGAAAAATGAAGGTGTCACTGCAGTCCGCAGAATACGGTTTAAACGTAACAAGAATCTGCAGGACACCAACACCATTATACTCACCTTCAATAAACCAACAGTACCCAAAAGGGTCAAAGTTTGTTTTTTGCAAGTGAAGGTTGACGTATATATCCCCAACCCACTTCGATGCTACAAGTGTCAAAAATATGGACACCATGAAATCCGCTGTTCAAGAAACCAAATATGTGGTCGATGCGGAGACAACTCTCACCAGGAATCGGAATGCAAAGCAACTCCACAATGTATCAACTGTGGAAAAGAACACCACGCCAATTCCAAGGATTGTGATACCTGGAAGCAAGAGAAGGAAATTCAGAGGATCAAATATACTTCCAACATTCCCTACCCAGAGGCTAGAAAGCTAGTACAGTCAAAAACATATCTTTCTGGCCCATCCTTCTCTACTATAGTGAAAACCAATCCTAAGACATTGAAAGACGCTCAAACTCAAACAGATATACCCGATTAAACATTAAAACATAACACCCCACATTACCAAGCACAAAAATCCACGGCATCTACCCAAACGACCTTTAACAACAATCAGCAAACTAAGTCACCAAAGAAAAGCAAATCCCATGGAAATAGACACCAAAAGGGGTCAGATGATCCCATCAAACTATTCAATAGGTTTGGGGACATTGAGAACATGGATGCAAAAGGTCCTGCTTTGTGTTCTCAAGGTAGCTCAAAACCTAACAAAATAATCACACCCGTACTTCCCCCAGATAAATAACCCTATAGATGTTCCCCTCGAAAAGTCTAACCTAAATCCAAAACCTCCATTCTAAGTTTATAATGAAAAACACAATAATACAATGGAACTGTCGAGGACTTAAAGCTAATTACAATGAGATTCTTCTGCTTTTAAATAAATATGATCCAGCTTTGTTATGTCTTCAGGAAACCTTTTTAAAAGATACGGATAATATCAGATTCATAAACTATTCCCTGTTTAACACATACCTACAAAACGTTGACAGGGCCTCAGGAGGGGTGTCTATTGCTGTGAGCAATAGAGCCCCACATAGAAACGTCCCCTTAAATACAAATCTACAAGTCATTGCTGTAAGTCTCACTCTACATCGGGTGATTACATTTTGTTCTGTCTACATACCACCAAATACTAAATTATCACCAAACGAATTAGACATAATTGTTCAACAATTTCCCACGCCATTTGTTTTACTTGGTGATTTTAATGCCCATAACATTTTATGGGGATCGAAATACATAAGTGACAGAGGGAAAAAAGTTGAAGATTTTGTTGCTAGATACGACTTGTGTCTATTTAATAACAAGTCTCCGACTTATCTGCACCCAGGAACGGGTACATACACTTGCATTGACTTAACAATATGTACTCCTTCACTTCTGTTGGATTTTAATTGGAAGGTCGCTGATGACCTTCATATTAATGATCATTTTCCAATATATCTTAAGAACATCAATGCCAAAATTGATGACACAATTCCAATGTGGAACTTAAAGAAAGCTGACTGGGCCAAATTTGAAACACTTTGTACAATGAGACTGAACAGGAATACCATCCTAAATGATAATCCAATTCGACAATATACATCTATCGTAATCGAGATTGCAGAAGAGTCCATTCCTAAGTCCTCGACAAATTCTCAAAAAAGCCCAAACCATGGTTCACTAAAGAATGTGAAGAAGCCATTAAACAACGCCGAGAAGCACTGAACAAATTCAATAATCGTCCAACGCCCGAAATTCTAGCTCAATACCGTACTACGCGGGCTAAAACTCGCCGCACGATTAAAGAAAACAAACGAACATCATGTAAACAATATGTTTCAACTTTAAACTCTCGTTCCTCTATAAACAAAGTTTGGGACACGATCCGCAGAATAAATGCTAAAGGAAAATACAATTGCCTCCAACACCTGAAGCTAAATAACATCAATTTTTAAAAGCAAGCATGAAATAGCCAATGTACTTGCTGATTGTTTCTCCTAAAATTCCTCATCGTCTAATTATTCCGAAGCTTTCCGAAGACTTAAAATTCAGAAAGAAAAAATACGGTTGAAATTCACATCAAATAACTTAGAGAGTTATAACCAACCGTTTTCATTGTCGGAACATATGGAATCCTTGAATAAGGCCAATGATACTTCCGCTGGGCCTGACGATATACATTATCAGTTTTTAAAACACCTTCCAGATCCATCCTTGACAGTTCTTCTGGAAATCTTTAATGATTTATGGATTACTGGCAATGTACCAAAAATTTGGAAAGAAGCAATAATAATACCAATCCCCAAACCAGGCAAAGATAGCACAGATCCTACCAACTACAGACCTATATCACTAACTAGCTGTGTATGTAAAACAAAGGAACGAATGATCAATTCTCGGCTTGTATGGTATCTGGAAAGCAACAATTTAATTTCTCCTTTCCAAAGTCGCTTTCGTCATGGTCGTAGTACCAAAGACCATCTGGTTAGACTCGAAACATTTATTCGTGATACTTTCGTAAAGAGTGAACATTTAGTAGCGGTTTTCTTTGATTTGGAAAAGGCCTATGACACAACATGGAAATACTGGATACTAAATGACCTACACGATCTGGGTCTAAAAGGCCGACTGCCATCATTCATATCAAACTTCCTCTCAGACAGGGAATTCAAAGTACGAGTGGGCTCCACCGTCTCTGATATACACGATCAAGAGACGGGTGTACCCCAGGGCAGTATTTTATCAGTGACGCTTTTCAATATAAAGATTAATAGCATCACCAAGTGTCTGATGCCAGGTGTAGATTGCTCATTATATGTTGATGACTTTTTAATATGTTACCGATCCAAACACATGCATACAATTGAAAGACAATTACAACAAAACATAAACAAAATTCAAAATTGGGCCAATACTAATGGCTTCAAATTCTCGAAATCAAAAACTCTCTGTATGCATTTCTGTCAGTTACGAAGACATCACGATGGACCTAATCTCACGCTGGAAGGAACACCTATTCCAGTTGTTGAGGAAACAAAAATTTTAGGCATTATCTCCGATAGAAAACTGACTTTTATTCCACATCTGAAATATTTGAAAGCCAAATGTTTGAAATCTCTTAATTTACTTAAAGTAATAGCGCACACTGACTGGGGTGCTGATAGGAGAGCCATACGCAATTTATACAGAACGTTTATCCGCTCCAAATTAGACTATGGTTGCGTTGTTCATGGTTCAGCAAGGAAATCGTATTTAAAGATGTTTGACCCAATCCATCATCAGGGAATAAGACTTGCCCTGGGAGCATTTAAAACATCCCCGTGTAAAAGCGTCCTCGTCGAAGCAGATGAACCACCCTTATCACAACGCAGAGAAATGCTTTCCGCACAATATGCTATCAAATTAAGATCCAGCCCTCTGAACCCAGCTTTTTCGGCAGTTTTTGAACCAAAATATAAATCCTTATATGACAATAAACCAAATGTCATACCTACATTTGGCATTAGAATATCACAATTTCTCGAAAGTACTCAAATTGATTTTTCAAATATTCTGAAAGCCAACATCTCCGAAACACCCCCATGGCTACTTCAGCAACCAAGGGTAATTTTCACGTTACATGATGGAAAAAATCGGAGACAAACCCTTCCATTTTCCACAACTCTTACCATGAACTCCTCTCACAATTTGAAAAGTATACAAAAATATATACTGATGGATCAAAAGATGAGGAAAAGGCTGCTGCAGCCTTCGCAAGTGGAAACCACACAACCAAAGTTCACTTGCCAAATGGTACATCCATTTTTTCAGCCGAAATTAGAGCAATAGACCTTGCTTTGCAATACATCGCAAGCAAGCGTATTTCAAATAGCATAATATTCTCCGACTCACTACCAGTACTTCAGTCACTACATAACAGAAAACTGGAGAATCCATTATTAGCAAATATTCTCCTTAAGCATACTGAGCTGAGTACCTGCCACAATATAGAATACTGTTGTTTACCCAGCCATGTAGGAATTAAAGGCAATGATAAAGCAGATCGTGCTGCTAAAATGGCCCTATTACTATAACCAACTGATTTTAAAGCACCATATACTGATTTTAAACGTTGTATCAAAGACTGTTTACGCCAGAAATGGCAGGCATCATGAAATGATGCCGTGAATAACAAACTTCTTGCCATCAAGCCAACCTTAGGAGAATGGACCCCTTCCTACAGAGCCGTCCGTAGACAGGAGGTAGTCATTGCAAGAATTCGACTCAGTCATACTCATTTAACAGACTCCTAAATATTAAAGGGAGAAGACCCACCAGAGTGCATAGCTTGTAATGAACCATTCACCGTTAAGCACTTTATGCTGGAATGCTTCGATCTTGAACCTACGCGTAATCATTACTACGTTGTGCAAGACATGACGGAGCTCTTTGATAGAGTTAACATTATCAACATTATAGACTTCCTTAAGGAAGCAAACATTTATATTAAGTTATAGCTTTTATTTTATCACCTTGTTTAGTTTTGTGTTATATTTATGCAGTCGATAGATTTTAATTGCCAATCATATGTTTTCGTTATCATACATTTGCGCACCCCGTTGATCGGGAAACTTTTAATTATTTACAATCGTTCACATTTTTATCACTTTACCTTTTAACTCTTTGGTCTCCAATCGCTGGTCGATAAAATTATTTTACCATTTATAAATGAAAAAGGATACAAACTAATGTTTGTCGCTAAATTGTCACATAGTGCTGATGCGCCGTAAAAATATAAAAAAAAATATAAATCAATCAGTAAAATAGATCTTTATTGCTCATAATTTGTTAAATTAAAACTATTTCCGTTGTGATGGTAGAAATCACATGTCTCCGTTTTGTAGGTTTTACAAAAATGTGTGTGTATGTGTTTGTTTAACGTAGGTTTAACCATTTGAAACTTACCTCTATGATGTCTGCATTGTAGTAAATTATAGTGCTGTCTAGCACTGGGGCATCATCCCACAGACATGTAGCATGATATTGTCGATTAAGAGAAAGAACACATTTTCCTTCAACATGTACAGGATAGATGCAACGAGAAAAAGCACGTGCATAAAATATCCCAAGTAAAATAAATGAAGGTTCTCTATATTTATTAGTGAAATTCTAGACAACCTGTGGTCCTTACGACAATATAAGTTTTGTTTGAAACAAAATGCATTTTTTCCTAATGTCAGTTTTTCCCATGCATCGTAACATAATGGCATGTCAAGACTGCACCACTCTAGTTACTTATTGACGAAGATGGTTACTTAACATATATTTCATCAGAATATGTAGATCTATACTGTGTCTTATGCTGAACCGCAGTAAAATAAATTGAAATCTCCGAAGAAAATTGTTTGGAATACTAAATAAGAAATGAAGAATTGCATCGCTTTTTGTTACACACAACTAAGGTGATGGTTAAATAGTTCCTCATAAAAACAGTATTGTATATCATCACATTTTCAAACTGTACACTTTCTTAAATACCTCACAAATTCCATGTAGGAAAGTTGCATGTTGCTATTATTTCAATTTGGGGATTTCTACCGAACAACTATGTTGTAAGCCAGTTATTTTGGGGAATCTTCAAGTCAAGATTCCATATTAACAGATATGGAGATACAAATAAAGTTTTAAATACAGAGGGTGCTCTATATATATATATAGATATATATATATATATATATATATATATATATATATATATATATATATACAGCAAATAAAGTTTTAAATACAGAGGGTGCTGTATATATATATATATATATATATATATTACTAACCTGGGGTATTTGCTTGAACAAGCGGTATCAATCCCTGGCAAGATTCCGCTATAAGTCATAAATTTACCCTAATTCAAAATTATTCCATACAAGTTTTGTTGTGAATTGGAAGCTCCAATGGTTCCATTCTATAAATAAGTTTACCATAACCAATACAAGACCAAAGATCTCAGAACTTTCGAATTGTCTCTCAACCATACATCTGCATGGTTTCTCTTCATCAACTTTCCGTATTGTTAGTGTTTCACGCCTTAAAACTATACAACTTCTCCTAACACAGGGAACTATTTTTACTACACCACCTTAGGCCATTTAAATTATGGTTTTGAGCCACATTGCACCTGTAACATTTAATTACATTTACCACCATGGTGACTTAATTGGTATATGCCGACGAACTTCCTGTTTATTATATTGTATAATTTACCAATCATGAATAATGCACCATGAGTCACACAACTAATGTACACCACTAGATTTTAATAGGGACTATGGGACTCACTGAATTCACGAAAAGTAAACAATGGCATCATGGAAACTCACTAACACTTCATTTCATGATTGATTTGTTCTCTTACTAATCGGTTAATTATTTTGGGCTAAGGAATATTTCCACTGAATATAGTTTCAATTATCAAACAAGTAATCAGAAAATCACAAATCACCATCCTCGATGCTGACGATACAGACATGGACACGTTGATCACCACCTTTAATACATCAATGACCGAAACAGCCAGCGAGATACTTGGTAGACATCGCCCAGTCAAGAAGCTCTAGGTCACAGTTGAGGTTCTGAACCTGTGCGACTTGAGGAGGGAGCTGAAGAAGAAGAATGATCCTGAAGGGGCAGAGCAGTATAATACAAGGCAGTCAACCGGGAAGTCAATAAAAGCAAAAGAAAACTGGATAGAAGAACAGTCCAAAGACATTGAGGGAAACTTGAAAAGGAACATTAGCAAGAAAGCATACCACCTGGTCAAAGATCTAGCAAGCACAAAACAACAGCGAGTCACCTCCTTACATGACAAAGCCGGAAACTGCCTCAAAGAAGAAAAAGACATTCTGAAAAGATAGAGTGATGTGCATAACTTTACAACGACCAACCGACAATAGATCCAGAGGTACTGAACACTGAACATCCCTTCAGCAACTAACAATGACAACCACCGTATCCTACGGGAAAAGTAGACGCAGCAGTGAGATCAGAGAAGAGAGGAAGTCAGCAGGAGTGGACAACATCCCAGCAGATCTGATCCAAGCAGGGAAAGATGTCATGATTAGGGCCCTCACAAACATTTACAACAATATCGGGTTAACAGGGGAATGTCAATTGCCATGGACACAATCACTGATCATCACCCTCCTCAAGAAAGGTAACTTGCAACAGCGTCACAACCACTATATAGTCTTATAAACCACCCAAGCAAAATCATATTGAGGATACTGCTGAAGAGACAAAAGTCACAGGCTGAAAAGATCATTGCCAAGAAGCAAGCAGGTTTCAGAGAAAGACGCAGCATAATAGAGTTGATCTTCAACCTCAAGATATTGTGTGGAATGTACCTTCAACACCAGGAAGATCTGTACCAAGCCTTCATTTATTTCAAAACGACATTTGACAGGGTATGGCATGAAGCCTTGTGGGTGACCACGAGACTGTACAACATCAATGCCAACCTCATCACAGTAATAGAGCACCTGTATGACAAGGCCACCAGTGCGATAAACTTCAACAACAGCATAGCGGAGTGGTTCAGATTGACAGTCGGAGTCAGACAAGGTTGTCTGCTCTCTCTCTCTCTCTCTCTCTCTCACACACACACACACACACACACACACACACACACACACATACTATTCATCGTCTTTCTAGAGAGAATCATGGCTTATGATCATGAAAAGCATAACGTAAGCACCAGAGGCAGAACAGTTTCCAACTTATGTTTTGCCAACAACATTGATGGACTAGAAGAGAATGAGCAAGAAATAGATAGCATAGCAGAGAGCCTCGAAAAAATCTCCGCAGCCTACGGCTTGGAAATCAGTGCAGAGAAGACCAAACTGATGACCAACAACACCAATGGCATCAGTACTGAAATCGGTGTCCAAGGTAAGAAGCTAGAAACAGTCCACAACTTCTAATATTTGGGAGGAATTGTAACAGATGAAGGATTGAAGCCTGAAGTACTCTCTAGGATTGTGAAGACTATAGCAGCACATGATTGGTTGGTTGGTTGGTTTAAATTTTACGGCGCACCAACACAAGAAGGCCATTTAGCGCCAAACAAAAGGTTGCATACAAAAGGCACATGACAAAACTGAAGCCCATCCTGAATGACAACAACATTGCACTCAGTTCAAAAGTCAGACTGATGTACTCACCGGTTATCTCCATATTTCTCTATGCCTGTGAATCAAAGACCATTACAGCTGACTTAGAGAAAAGGATACAGGCCACAGAGATGAGATGCTTTCGAAAGATCCTCGGAGTCTCAAACAAAAACCATATCACCGATGAAGAAATACGGAATAGGATAGGACAAGCCATTTGGCCTCACGAAGACCAGGACTTCCTATGACAATCCTGCAAGAAACTGTACAAGGAAGAAGAAAGAGAAGCAGGCAGAAAAAGGGTGGAAAAACAACATTCGAGAGTGTACAGCTTGACATTGAGCGACTCACTGAGAATGACAGAAAATCAAAAGGAATGGAGGAAGCTGGTTGTTTGGTCTTGTGAGTCTACCAGACTACGGGACTGATGATGATGATGATGATGATGATGATGATGATGAATCAGAAAAATCTAAAATGCGCATGCTTCAAATTTATATATATATATATATATATATATATATATATATATATATATATATATATATATATATATATATATATCATTACAATTTACAAATTTCATTATAAATTATAGATAAAATAACTGGATACAAATTGGATGTATTCCGCAAAAAGAGCTTAGAAACACTTAAACTATGCGAAGATTCATATTACATTTTCTCTGTTCTCAGTCTAAACTTCTTAATTTATTAATTTATTGGAAATGTGAAATTACAATTTCCCCAAAATATGATTATGATATTATTGATTTATTTTCCCGTAAAATGTATAATTCAGTTTTTTGCATCAATCATGTTCATCATGCAAGTAGCCTCTGTACAAAATTTGATCTATGGATGAACTTGTCTATGAGACATATATAATGCCGTCATGTTAATGACAAATTTATACCTAAATTATTAAATATGCTAATAAAAAAGTAATAGCAATCCATGAATAGATTGAGCATCAGCATTTCTAGATTCAAATGTTACAAAAATTAAATTCTTAACCCTCAATTACTATTTATTTAATGTGTCCAGTTTGTCTTATTCAGATAGTAATATAACCGCATCAAAACAAGCACAGTACAAATAAACTCTCTCACACACCACTGCTCACGTACTCGGTTGTAACAGGAAGAAACATGTCGCTGTTATCTATATTCTCTTAGCTGGCATTATAAGTAGCATAACTGAATATGTTAACTGACAATAATGTGATATTCTATCAAATCCAACAATAGATTCCAATTCACATTTGAATGCGTTATAGAAAATTGCAGAAATTCTTTCGATAATACAAGGCAAGATGCAAGATTTATAAGCAAAATCAAACAGTATATATTTAGATATACGTATTTTGGGGAGGGTAGAATTAATAGAGAAGTACAGTACTTTTTTAAAATGATGCTGCACTGAAGCAGCCGTATATCCTAAGGAAATTTTACTAAATTGTGATCTGACAATTACTAAATAAGGTAGATTTCATGTTCAATTTTCATCATTTCCTATATTGGTTGCACTTACCCTTTCAAGTACCGAGATTGTGGCATGTGATGGTGTCAAATATGTTTTAGATCTGGTTATTATTCAACTTTTGTTTTGCATGATTGATCTGTCACAGTAAATGGTGCTATATTGGCTTGAAAATTAAAAAAAACAATAACAATTTAAAGATTGGTAAATCTATTGGTCCTGATAATCAATTTAATTCATTTTTCATATACGGCAAGGAGATGCTACAGCCATATCAGCTCATTATGGTAGATCTGTATATCAACCTATTATGATCAGACACAGTAAACACAAATTTCTGTGCAAGTTGTTATCTAAATCGCATAAATTCTAAAGTCAGAGGTCACACTATATCCAGAAACGTTTGTATTCCGTGTCCCTGAATACCAGCCGGAGACCGAAGTGTTTTAAGACCATCATGTGATAAAACCCATTAATCCACCCACAAGATGGCTGAAATTTACACACAATATCCAGGAATGCATATATTCCATGTAACGGAACTCCAGGCGAAGAATGTGTTGAAAGATAGTCATGTCTTCAGTGAACCCATATAAATTGAAGTGCTCTCCCAGGAAGCCATATGAAGTGCATTGCCCCTATGGTGTGGACGGCTGTATCGATCTGTGCACCCATGAAACCTAAAAGCAGAAAAAATTAGAAAGCAGAACCAGGAAGTGGTATGGCAATGTGCTACTCATGAAATTAGGTGATATGCTTGAATCTAGAATCATACAAGAGTTTTACCAATATGAAAGTGCGTGACAAATTTGATTCTGCAAATACTGATGTTCGGAAAATGGTAAATCAAAGACAATAGCTTTTGTAAATGAGGCTCTGAAACATTCAAAACTTATTTAATCATTGAATTACACAAATACTATCACAGCACACTGCACAGCCCAGCTCTGAATTGTTCTAACAGATACCTCAGAACAAGAGACGTGGGAGTTTGCAGAGTGCCTTTAATTCTTTCTCAGTGTCTCTAGTTGTAATGAATTGGCAGTCTTGCAAGTCTTCGCCTTTTTATACTGCAATTCCACGTGTACATTGAATGTTGTGGTCTGGAAGTCACACTCATTTCTGGTACACGATGCCACAGATTTGGTTCCAAAGTGTGACTGACAATTCTTTTTTTTATAACCGTACAATTTTGTGCAGTTCAAATGATAGATAGATTGATATTTTTACGGCGCACCAGCACTGAGGCTATTTAGCGCCAACCATAAGGTTATATCCTTTTTTATTTAAAACTGGTAAACAATTGTATCGACCAGCGATTGGTGACCAAACAGTTAAAGGTAAGGGGACAAAATTGGTAACGATGGTAAATAATTAATAGTTTCCCGATCAAAGGGGAGTGCAAATGTATGATAACAAAAATATATGATTGGTAATTAAAATCTATCGACTGAACATATATAACACAAAACTGAACAAGGTGATAAAATAAAAGCTATAACGTATAATGATTGTTTCCTTAAGGAAGTCTATAATGTTGGTAATGCTAACTGTATCAAAGAGCTCCCTCATGTCTTGCACAACGTAGTAATGGTTACGCGTAGGTTGAAGATCGAAGCATTCCAGCATAAAGTGCTTAACGGTGAATGGTTCATTACAAGCTATGCACTCTGGTGGGTCTTCTCCTTTTAGTATCTAGGAGTGGGTTAAATGTGTATGACCGAGTCGAATTATTGCATTGACTACCTCCTCTCTACGGACGGATCTGAAGGAAGAGGTCCATTCTCCTAAGGTTGGCTTGCTGGCATGAAGTTTGTTATTCACGGCATCATTCCATGATACCTGCCATTTCTGACGTAAACGGTCTTTGATACAACGTTTAAAATCAGTATATGGTGCTTTAAAATTAGTTGGTTCTAGTAATAGGGCCATTTTAGCAGCACGGTCTGCTTTATCATTACCTTTAATTCCTACATGGCTGGGTAACCAACAGTATACTATATTGTGGGAGGTACTCAGTTCAGTATGCTTAAAGAGAATATTTGCTAATGGATTCTCGTTTTCTGCTAGATCCTCAAACAATATTGGAACTATCACCACCATTATCATCATCACCACAACGATTGCCACGATATAAGCAACCACGATCACCAGTGTTACCACCACTACCACAAAAATCATATGTGTCAGAACAATTACCTCAATTATTATCACCACTACCACAACCAACACAAAGTGAGGAATAAGAATATTTGCCGTAAGACACCTCTTTTGGAAGTGGCCTTTCCACAAAAGGAAGTGGTCTTATTACTTAGTGTCCTAACAAAGTCCTTGCTGATGTTGAACGGCTAGAAATTCTGATTGGAGGAAAACGAGCTGGTAATAATTCAACAGATATTATTAATGAAGTAGCAGATATTTGTAAAAGATTATTTACAGGCGGTATGATAGATATTAATGTGTATCAGTCTCTCATTAATGAAATCGCAGATGATTATTATAGCGCCTACGTCAGTGGACTAAGTTGTTGGTTGTTGTTGTGGGGCTTAACGCCATTTTTCAGCACATGATAGGCTATACATGGCGGCCAGTATTAATGGTGGAGGAAGAAACCAGGAAATCACCGGAAAGAACCACCGACACACTAGAAGCTACTGGCAAGCTTTCTCACATATCCACATTCGCCGAATCTTAGACTCGAACCCACGCAGACAGAGGTGAGGTGGCAGTGATCCGTAACGGACAGCTCTTTAGACCACTCGGCCACTCGGGGCCTCCACTGGACTAAGTATGTAATTATATATAATGACTATTAATAAAATGATAGTACATAGTACTCAACGTAGACCAACCATTGTCAGGGCGATTAACTCTCGAATACCGATTTACAGGACGACTTACGGAGATGGATAAGGTGACGTTGTTCAGGGTCTATTTGGAAGGATAGCCCCAAAAGAAAAACCAATTGCAAAGCAACTGGGTATGAAAGCTATTGATGTTGTTCTTTAAAAAGGTATAGGCGCTTTTGGTAATGTTGCTAGTAAAGCATTCTCGGTTATCAAAGATAGACTAGTACGATTATTACGCAGACCTCAAGCGGTCCGACCTCAGCCGGTGAAACTACCTAGTACTGAATTAATAACTGCAAATATTAGTAAAAACAAATAAATCAGGTCGCTAATCAAAACCTAGCGGAGTTGACTGATATACCTTTATCAGAAAAAGAAAACAATATAACCGCCTGTTTCATATCAGAAAGTGGTCTTCGTTTTAGACGATAATAATTATAATAAATATGTTCATTTGACATGGACGCACCTGTGCACAAAGATGAGTCTATACGTGATTATCAGTATTATTCTTATAACGCACGAATTCCAGATCAGCGTGGAAGAATTGAACTTCAGGTTCATGATACAAGCAGATATTTCTTACCCGCTAAAGCATTTATTAAAGTAGAGGGTGATATATTAAAATCAGATAATACTGAATACGACGCTAATATAATGTTGGTTTTGTTAATAATGGTGTTATGGCGTTGTTTGATAGCACTACGTACATGATTGACGGAGAAAATATTGAATCAGTTTAGAAGGACCTTGACGTTGCTACAACAATACTTGGTCTTGCAAGATACAGTGATGATTATTCAAGATCAGCTGATCCATCAATGATGTTTCTAAAAGATACTTCTAATTCTACAAAATATCAACAATATGAAATAGGACAACCAAGAACTTCTGCTAGAAATGCCAATGCGGATGAACAAAGTATGATTATTAATGTAGATCCAGACTTGAACTTAGGATTTAGATCACATCGAGCGATGTTAAAAGGAAATAAAAGAGTGTTTTCATGTGCAATTCCTCTGTCACATATCTTTGGATTCTGTAGAAATGTCAGAAAAGTCATTTTTGAGCCAGACATACAGTTGTACTAGTACGAAAGGCTACAGACGATGGTGCAATATGGAGACCTGCAGGTGATGCTTGTAGAGTAATTATTACGAAGATTTCATTATGGTTACTAGTATTATCTCCATCAATATCTGAAGAAAATTGGCTACTATATTTTGAGTCAAGGCGGTAAATCAATGCTGTCATGGCTGACAATGACCACAGATGCTATGCAGAGTAATATTAAAGGTTTATTTGCATGGCAGATAGCCTCTCAGCAAGGTGTTTCTGCACCAAGACATATATTTATTGCATTACAAGATGCTGCACGAGTAAACAATCAAACGCGTAGTATTATGATATTTGACAGTTTTGGTGTTTCTGAGGTTTCATTAAGGATAAATGGACATCAAAAACCATCCGAGGATATATAACGTTTATGGGGCGTGATCAAAATATTAATACTGGATTACAAATATCACAACTAGATTTTACAATCTTATATCTTTTTTTTTACTTTTCGCTCGAACACTTAGATTTGACCAGACAATAGGTAGTCGATATACATTTTCGAGCTAGTGTAACAAGAGGAGTTATTGATAATTACAGAGCAATTGATGTTATACTTAGCGATAAATCAATGCTCCTTGAAGGTGTTGGTGGACGAATGAGAGTCGTTGATGCCTCAGTAGAAAATATGTAACACGTAATTAGATTACTTATGCATATTACAAATTTAATCACGCTAATGTTACCCTGACTCCTGGTCAGATCAAACGACTGCAATCGGCATCAAACAATAACTGTGGAATAAAAATATCGATGAAAAAGGAACAGATGAGCGGTTCAAATAAATTAATGTTGACGGATCGTCAATTCAAAAACTTCAATGAAGCAAAAAAGAATCAAATAAAGGGGTCAAACTTAGTCTTTCTGCAGGCGCCATCAAAGATACTTTTAAAACGGGTGGTATATTTCCCCTTCTCGCAGCTATACCAGCATTAATAGCCGCTGCAGCACCACCTGCTGCAAAAGCATCTGCATTAGGTGCCGTTGGAACTGATGCTGAAATGGCATTAAAGAGAGCAACCGGACATGGAATAAAACGAACATCTTAAAATAGGAAGAGGTCTCAGATTACCAGGGACCTCGCCTTTATGGTACCGAAAAGGTCAAAGACTTCCAGGGACAGTTTACTGATCTCGCCTATGTCTAATTTTGATTTACTCGATGCTGCTAAAAAATAAAAATAAAAAACTTTAGAGGTGTTTTTATACGCGATCAATTACCAAAACAACCGAACAATACAGAAACAGGTATAATTAATCTTGATCAAAAACTCTGGACCAGGTACCCATTGGGTAGCGTATGCAATTGATCCACGTGGAATTATCTATTTTGATTCATATGGATTAGCGCCACCAAAAGAATTTCTTCATTGTGTCAGCAATAATACTGCTCTAATCTGGTATTTTACATTACCAACACAAACATTAACTGATCCACCAATATGTCGTCGTGAAGTACTTAATGTACTTGATGATATATCCCTAGCACCGCCAGGAAAACTACCTCATAAAGTCGTGCATGAATATACCATGTTGTCACATTTAAACAGACATGAGTAAATATAATGGTAGATATTTACGGAAGATCTGCTCGTGGTAAAGCTCATCAGCAAGGTGATTTATCCCAATATGCAACCCATTGATCAACTCAGAAATGAGACTGATGATTTCTTAAATATCACAAGTGTGGATCAAAATGAAGTGGTAGTTTTTCATTATAAACAAGGACGATTAAAGGCGAATAATATACAACTACCAGACGTACGTATACGAATTCCTACCACAGGTGCTGATAATATCGTTACTTTTACTGATCAGGGTAATATACAAGATTCCGATAAGTCAGTTAAAGATTATATCGAGAAGACTGGTGATGTATTTAGTGGGAACCTTATTATGAACAGAAATAAAATTACCGATCTTGGATATCCAACCGCAGATAATGATGCTGCAGCGAGTAAATGTTGACGATCAAGAATCTTAAGTACGTATTAGCCAACGGTGGTATAATGCGTGTATTTCTCAACATGAATAATAATGGCACTAATAATCTCAGAACACCAGAATCTGAGTTTGATGCTGCAACGAAAAAATACGTCGATGATAAGGAAGTTTCAATCAGTAATGAAATTGCCACACTCAAAACTGATTTTACCGGTCATGTGAACAAGTTTTTGAGTTTTCTCAGAAACATAAACACACTTAAAAATGAATTTTTTGGAAATCCATCAAATGTTGATATAACACTCGCTGATATTAACACAAAACTGAATTATATTATCAGTGGAATTTCTGATATTGTTCAGAAAACGAACCTGATTAAAATTCCTTACAATCATATAAGAAATATTGTGTATACAGTTGCATCTGGGTTAGGATTGTGGACACCAGAAAATAAAACCACCAAACACACCACGGAGATCACTAGGATATATAGGATGCCCGTACTTAGCGTTGCAGATTTTAGAATATCCACTACATCTCCATCAACTGGTGATTTTTCTAAAATTGTATCTGTGTTGTTAGATAAAGATTGTAAAGGAACGTTTACGCTTGAATCGTCGAGTAGAAGCTTACCTCAAGCGAATTATTGGTGGTGTTTGGAATTGGTGACTCAATTAATTACTTAACGTCATAGTATAATGGATCAAATGACTACGTCATCTATCGACGTTCAACGTCACAGATATAATCAAGCATGTGAATGCCTGGCCAAACTAACAAATACCACGACCATTATACAGTAAAAGTAAAAACATATCGTAAACGTATGGTTGTCATTGATATAGTTGTGTACTCAGGTTCTGCTATTGTTGCTGGATCAGGATTAATATTATCGACATTAACAATGGCAGCTCCAACAATTATAACAATTATTGTTTCAACTTCAATGACTATAGTAGGTATTCTTGGTATTATTGTTAAAAAGATAGCTACATGTGTGAATGATGAATTGCGTGAGTATATGATAAAATTACACACAGTAAAACAACCTATTCTAAACTATCTTGGTATATTTCCACGTATCTCGCCGATGGTAATATATCTGACGAGGACATCGCAACGATAATTAAAACGTACTATGAAGCATTCAGAATCGTTAGTGATTCTGGTGACAAAAACCAGAGTAAAATAAATGGAGAATTAAACAATAATAATAACAATAATGTCAGCGCCTGAACATCGTTCGGATATTGAGTCGAGAGAGTTATTACAGCAGTTTGTCACTAATACAACTCTTTCAAAAACTACCATGATAACAATAAGTTCGACCAATCCTGAATTCAGCGTTAACTTTCCAACTGCAATTGCAGTAAAAGAGATAGCATTAGTTCAGTTACGAGTTTATTATAGCTGGCCTAATATTAGATGAAAACCATTTGGTGGACTACAGCCAAATAAATCATTAGTATTCGCAAATAAGAATAAGATGGAACTCGCGATTGGCAAGCGGTTAGTATTCCTTTGGCTGTTTTCAAATCAATGAAAAATTCCAACGCAGAATTAAATCTATTACTGGAAAAGAATCCAAAATAACAATTACTGTATACGAACCAACATTGGCGTCGGTGATTGAAATAAATTCTCCTGACTATGCTCTAAATATTTATCAAAGTTTGATTAGATCAGTGTTAGGTTGGCCTGAAGTTGCAACGATCTATCAGGTTCCAAGAGAACCATAGTGGTCCGACTTCATCATAGATGTTAAGAAATTTATACAACTTCCAGAATATCGAAAAGCGAAATATATACGTGATGGGAGTTTATTTGACCCATGGCAAATATATAATGATAGATCTGTAACATATCTATATGGACATCAATCATACTTTATAATGAAATTAATAGTAAAAATGGTAAAATAGTAGTACTTGATGTTGATGAAATAAATTCATATGCTAATACAATTAAGTCTGAACATGAACGTGTATTTAAAAATCTACAAAATTTATTTTCAAGCAATAATGTTTCTTACAACGATGATTTAAAAAATCAAATAATTGAAACCATAAAACATTTGAGTCAGGTTGCTTCAGACTTAGAGTTTGCAAATAATGATATTTTTAATAGAGAGAGAAAACGATTTTTCCCTGAAGCACATAGAGCAGGGTAATAAATAGTTAATGATGACGATCCAATTCAAGGTCTTCCAGTAGATAATCTCTTCACGACAGTATTTCTGAAACATTCTGGAATTACAAGAGAACAATCTCAACATATATAATTCCTGGATTTAACTCTGAAGACTTAAAAAAAATCAGTTAGTGATCTCATTGATGAACACTTTTAAAAAAATATGTGATTCATGGAAAAAACTAATCCCGCCTCCAACAGTTCTCAGATATAATAATGACCTATATAGAACGGGTCGTTATTTTTAAACTAATATTGTTAATATAACATCCACCATAGTACTGAATCTAGTATGCAGTATAATTGACAGTAGTTACCACGTTGACCTTTCAAGGTCTAATCAGGCCTAGCAGAGATATATATTATATTCGTCCAGTATTAAACACCCCCAGGGTGGCTCATTGTATCTGAGCCAATAAATCAAGTCTACCTGTGTGTACATAATTCATTGTTGTCAAGACAGAATTTCAAACTCACAAATTAGAATGGAAATATTATTGATTTGAGAAACGAAACTCTATTAATTTCTACATACGCTCATAGAATAAATATTATAATTAAAAGAAAAAATAAAGATTTTTGAAGTTTTAATGTCAATTGATTTTATTTTAAATTATATATATATATATATATATATATATATATATATATATATATATATATAATATATATATATATATATATATATATATATATATATATATATATATATATATATATATATATATATATATATATATATAGATATATATATATATATATATATATGTATATATATATATAAATATATATATATATATATATATATATATATATATATATATATATATATATATATATAATGAACAGTTAAAATAAATAATGATATTGTTACTGCTATTAAACAATTAAAACATGACGCGGAATAAATTTATCCGGTATTCTCGACTAGGAAAAAGAGTATGTATGACTTTGAATCATTACAACAGAGAAAATTTTAGAATAAATTCACATTGCCTTCCCATTACCGATTCAAAAAATCTATTTATAATTCTATGTTAGACTCTTTAGCTGTCGTAAATGACACAAAAGTAAAGCTATTTGACCTCTTGCGCGTTTAATCGAAAATATAAAATGTGCATTGTCTCACGAATACGAAAGAAAAAATGATAGAAAATCGTGTAATGCAATTGAGAAAGATTATTTTATTTGATTCTGTGATAAATGACAGCAGAACTGAAGATAGCGACCCCTGATATATTCAGGAACTGTAGTTGTGGCTAAACAATACCCTTGGCAAGATTTTATAGAGTCGAACTCTATATACAGTAAAATAATATTGTTCAGAAGTTAAGAGTGCACAGTTATTATACGTATTCAAATATAATCTATTGGTCATATTTTATTGAATATGTATATTTGTATGTTTTATTTGCAACATTTTGTACCGATTGCGTATATATTAATATACCTAGCTTCTGCACGAATTGATGGGAAAGTTATTTCTTGGTCTGTTTCTTCATTTATTGATTTAATCGCTCTCTTTTCGAATATTCTACACCTTCATGGATTTCCACGTCTGCAATTCTAACTCTGCGTAATAGCTTGCAGGTTTTTTAATTCGTTGTTCTCTGGATCACCGTCCAAGTGATCAATTTCAAGTC